>CM042023.1:50926071-52272857 GCA_023525975.1 Smallanthus sonchifolius
AGAAATCAAACTTCGTCAAATCGATATTGTAACCAAGAGTTAACCATTGAAATGACTTCGACTAGTACTCACGAAACAAAAACAAGACTCAATTTGTCGATTTAATACAGATATAGCTTGAATTAGGTCAAAAGATGTCTCTATTAAAATTTTGACGAAAACCAGAAAGAAAAAACCTAATTTCTCACGATTTAATGGATTAAATCCAACAAAATTACCTCATAAATGACCGCAATCAAGAATCGATTAGAATATGAATGATTAACAACCAACAACACACTGATTTTGAAAATTTTTTAAAATCACTCAACACAGACAAGTTCGCTTAAAATTTTCTGAGAAGACAAAGTGACTAAGTTCGCCTGGACAAAAATCCTTATACACATTAAGTTCGCTTAATTAGGCGAACTTGTTAAGTTCGCTTAACAAGCCCCAGGCGAACATATTAAGTTCGCTTCACCAACCTCAGGTGAACATATTAAGTTCGCTTCATCTCAACCAAGCGAACATAACAAGTTCTCCTCAACCTTTTGCCTTGAACAATTTTCCAACTTTCAACACGTCATTTCTTGAACTCCCGTCAGAAGCATGTATCCGATCCAATCCTAAACATTTTAATAAAAGCTTAGAATTTTCATGGAAAATAAAAAACAAAATCTTTTTGAATTTTATCTATACAAACGGAATCACATATTTTTGTATTTTTATCTGTACAAACTGAAATCACATATTTTTGAATTTTTTTTTATCTGAATAAACTGAAATCACATATTTTTGAATGAACATCATGAGTAAGAAGATCATATCAGTATCCGAGTAGTTCATCACACATTTTAGCAATAACCAAGGGTAACCTATGATATGAAACAATCCAACTCATTATTGTGCACATTGCATCTTTTTCATTTTTACATACTCTTTTCAGTATTTATAAATCCAACATATTTATTTCTTTGACATATTTCTCTCAAAGGTCTCTTGTCTCTTTTCTTTTCTAACAATTTACTTTTCTTTTCAAACATTTCAATCAATTTGATTAATATTTGAAATGATACACGATAAATTTCAAAGTAAATAAGACCAGGTTATGAAATGCTCAATTATTCATACCGAATTTGTAATATAAAGCATGAATTCTTAAATTTGTCAATATTATATGATTTGAAACTATAAGCGTTTATTCTCCAAATTCATGTGATTTAGTACCATTTAGATGAAAAACATCGTGTACCCCACATATATGCCAAACAGAAATATAAATTGTACTATCTTCAAGACATATACAGTTTATTTTAAGATTAGATCAATTTCCAATATGAAATTATCTCTTTTAGCACAAGTCTAGAAAAGCAGATCCCAAAGGATATAAGAATCATGATGATTCAGAATCAGAAGATTCTAATGAATTGGATGTATAATGAGAATCAACAGATTCAGGTATGAGGATCCAACTATTATCTGGATAAGTTTCAATGGAGTCAGACTAGATGATGTATCTAACTGATCCAAGGGCGAATATATGTTTCAACAGATGTTGTTTGAAAGCATATCTTAGTTCAACAACACATTGCATGTTTTTCGGGGCATGAGCAGTGAAGTGAACTGAAATAGATTTGTGCTAAAGATATAATTCGATATTGGTCTAATGAAATTCTTTAAAACCATATATTCTTTATCTGATAATAATCTTTTACACACACACCCAGGCATATAATGGATTCAAATCACAGATGTAATCATATCATATTTAATTTTCACAATACTATTAGTGTCAAAACGCTTCTAGTCTATTGACAATTCAAGTTTCAAAACTCATACACAAATTTAATAACAGATTATCAAGATTAGAGCATTCAAAACACTATCATTTCTCATTTATGCAGACTTTGAAATTTAGATCAAACCAACTCACTTTAAGCAATCATATATCAAAGGTCTACTAAGGTCGTGTGAAATGAACTAATCACTGATGTACTATCATTTCTTCTCTAACTTCAAATGATGTCAAATTTTATATTTTTCACTTTGTTTTGACTTTTTATAAATTAAGAACTTTTTGACTGAAAATTTAAAATGCAGAAATGTAATAAAGCAATAAAAGAAATTAAAAACAAAATATTCCATGAAAATCTGATTTTGCAAAACTTTTATTCGGGATTGATCATACCTATCATTTTGATTAGAAATTCAAACCTGGTACGACCAAATGCCTTGGTAAACAAATCAGCAAAATTATCATCAGTGTGAACCTTTACCAGCTTAATCAACCTTTTCTCTGCACAATCACGAATAAAATGATATCTAATCTCAATGTGCTTTGTTTTACTGTGCTTAACAGGATTATTGGTTATAGACATTGTAGCATTATTATCAATAAGCATTGGGGTTCCTGTAAAATTCAAACCGTAATCTCTTAATTGCTGTTGTATCCACAAAATCTGTGAACAACAACTTGCAGCATCGATGTATTATGCTTCGCATGTAGAAATGGAGACTGTGGTTTGCTTTTTGCATTGCCAGGAAACAAGTCGATTACCCAAGAACTGGAAACCACCTATTGTAGATTTACTGTCCAAACAACAACCACCAAAATCAGAATCAGTATAAGCATTGAAATCAAAGTTAGAACCATGTGGATACCATAGTCCCAATCTTTGTTTTCCTTTCAAATAACGAAAGATTCTTTTTACAGCTATCAAGTGATATTCTTTTGGTTTTGCCTGGAATCTGGAACAAATACACACGGCGACCATTATATATGGCCTTGAAGCGGTTAAGTACATGAGAGATCCAATCATTGCCCTGTAAAGTCGACAATCAACATCTTTTCCATCCGGGTCAGAATTCAACTTATGATTGACCGGGATCGGAGTATCATATGGGGTACAGTCCTCCATATTGAACCGGCTCAAGATGTCTTTGACATACTTGGACTGATGAATAAAGAAAACATCTTCCTTTTTATTTACTTGTAAACCTAGGAAAAATGATAACTCTCCCATAGCTGACATTTCAAACTTCGACTTCATAACACTCTCAAAATCTTTGCACAACCCTTCATTCGTAGAGCCAAAAATAATATCGTCCACATATATCTGCACCAGTAGGTAATCTCCCCCTGATTTCTTTATGAATAAGTTCGAGTCAATCTTGCCACGAATAAAATCATTTGCCAAAAGATGTGTGGACAACGTTTCACACCACGCACGAGGAGCCTGATGAAGACCATAGAGGGCCTTATCAAGCTTGAAAACCATATTTGGATTAAGTGGATCTTCAAACCCCGGTGGCTGACAAACATAAACTTCCTCCTTGACCTTTCCATATAAACACCTTAAGAAGCAAAAGCCAGAAACAACCGTATAGCTTCAAGCCTCGCAACAGGAGCATAAACCTCGGTGGAATCAATTCCCTCTTGTTGATTGAAACCCTGGACAACTAATCTTGCCTTACTTCTTACCACGACACCTCGATCGTCTTTCTTACATTTAAACACCCATTTTTTACCAATTGGATACATACCCTTCGGAAGATCTACAAGATTCCAAACCTTAAGTTTGTCAAATTGAGCAAGTTCTTCCTGCATGGCCTCTATCCAATTGTTATCATTTAATGCCATTTCCACATTTTTTGGCTCGACCTGAGAAATAAAACATGAATGTGAGCAATCATCAAGAACACCAGAATCTTTAATACATGTATACAAACAAGTATTGTCAAAAATAGAACGTGTTTTCACTCCATCACGTAAATTTCCTATTATATTCGTCACTGGATGATCTTTGAGTTCTTTGATTGATGCGACCTCAGGAACCGGCAACACTTCAACTTGAGTTGAATCAGATTGATAAGAGAAATCTAGATTAATTGGAATTTCCGAGTCTAAATTTGTAGGAATCTCCCCCTGAGCCTGTGTCGAAGGTAATGGATCATCACCCAACAAAGGATCAGAAGAAAAATCTTGAAAAATAGCATTGTCTTCCTCACTCTCAGAATCTTGTGGTCCTGAACACGAAGCAACATTAGGATCGGGAGCAGAAGTAGATGGAACCGATGAATTTTGAACTACATTTGGTAGAAAACCATTGTGCTGTACATCCTGACATGAATCATAGAGAACAGCAGGTTCTTCAGGAGAAATATCAAAAGGTAAATGAAAAGACTTGAATAAATTTTCATAATCAAATGCCCAATCTGGTCCAATCGCCATTTGAGGTAAAGACCGATTTGAACAGACAATATTGAACCATTCTTCAACTTGGCGCGTCTCTATGTTATAAACCCTCTTGGTAGTAGAATTTGCAACATACCCCAGAAAAATCCCTTCAATAGCCTTAGCATTGAACTTGGTTGGGACATCTCTAACTTTCAATAGGGTGCATGGATTACCAAAAGGTAGTAAATATTCCAGATTCGGCTTTGTATTATTCAGCAACTCGTAGCATGTCTTGTTGTGTCGCTTGACGGTCAAGACTCTGTTCAAAACGTGACACGCAGTATTCACAGCCTCAGCCCAAAAAGTAACTGGAAGCTTAGAATCTGCAAGCATCGTGTGTGCCATTTAAACAAATGTCTTGTTCTTTCGTTCAACAACACCATTTTGTTGAGGAACATATGGCGCACTGAATTCATGATGAATTCCCTATTATAGACATAATAAGCCCATCTTGCTATTCTTAAACTCGCTGCCATTGTCACTCCTAATTCTTTTGACCTTCAGATTGAACAAATTCTCCAAACCTAGGATTAAGTATTGCACCAACTCAGTGGTTTTAGCTTTAGAAGAAAGAAACTTAACCCATGAAAATCTAGAGAAATCATCTGTTACTACCAAACAATACGATTTTTCACCAATGCTCCTGATACTAATCGGACCGAACAAATCCATATGCAACAGCTCCAAAGGAGTTACGATTGAATTCTTTGATTTAGATTTGTGTGATTTCTTTCGTTGTTTCCCCTTCTTGCAAGGAATACAATCATTAGGAACCGATAATTTCATCTTCGGAATACCAAGAACCAGATCATTCTTAACAATATAGTTCATCTTCCGATAGTTGATGTGAGCGAGCTTCCTGTGCCACAAAATAGAATCTGATTCCGACGCCTTGGAGAGTAAACAAGTAGGAATTGAATCCGTTGTAGTAGCGACATTCATGTCAAGGACATACGTGTTATTTCTCCTCGGAGCCTTCATGAGAATCCATTCGTCAGGAATAACGAAGCCCGGTTTCAAGATATAACACTCAGCATCATTGAAATGGAACGAAAACTTCGTGTCACAAACTTGTGATACACTCAAAAGATTGTGTTCAAGCTGCTCCACATAATTCATCTTCTCAAATTTGACTTTGTCATTCTTTAAAGTACCTTGACCAGTTATGTACCCGCCTTTATTACCCACAAAAGCGACATAACCTCCATCAATATTTTTGACATCTTCAAGCAACCGAATATTCCCTGTCATATGTCGAGAGCAACCACTATCCACATACCACGTGTTGTTGATAGTCCTCCTTGGTTGTCCCTACATAAACAACAAAAATCAGTTAGAAATAGGAACCCAAGCCATTGTGGTCTTGGGTCCTCTAGATTGATCAAAATAAACAATTTCAAGCAATTCACAATAAATATTATCATTAACCTTTGGAACAGAAGTTTCACACTTAGACTTTTTCAAAGAAGACACATTATGCTTAACTGGAAAAAACATTGTATGATATATTATTATCAGATTCAGAAGTTTTCAAAAGTTTGTTAGGACATAGTTTGTAATGACAAAAGCTTTGTAATAGTTTAGATCTAATATCTTTATGTTTTTGTAATGTTTTAATGTTCTAAGTGTTTTTATACAAGTTGCTAGAGGTGAACTTGCCTAGTCTAACAGAGGCGAACTTGTTAAGTTCGCTTAAGTCTATCTGAGGCGAACTTGTTAAGTTCGCTTAGTCTGTTAGAGGCGAACTTGTTAAGTTCGCCTAATGCAGGTCAGTAGTCTATATATAGATGTTTACAGAGTCAGTTTGTAAGATATCGAAGATTGAACAGAATCGAAGTAGAACAAGATAGATTGAGTCTGTAAAGTCTATTGAGAATTGGAATACAATAGTGAATGTTATTTACTTGATTGTCTATATTGTCTTTTATGTATGCAATCGTTGATTCGTTGGATTCCGCACTCCGAGTTAACGACACGTCTTATCACGAGAACGATATGTAGAAGTGCCATGAGGACCTACAAGTGGTATCAGAGCTTTTGCTCTTGATTAGCAGAAGATTCGTGGTGTTTTCGTGTCCAATCAACATCAAATTTTCAGAGATTTTGAAGATTTTTCATCTTTTTTGTGTTCTTGATAAAAATGGAGAATTTTTTATCATTTTGGATTGATTTTGGATTCTTTTGATTAAACTGATCGATAGAAGTGTTCCTAATCACTTCCTACACATTCCTACGGTTCAATTTAGTCAAATTCCATCAATTCAGTAAGATATGATGATTTTCAGAATTTTTGGTTCGTGTTTGGTTGAACAGCTGATGCAGGCGAACTTAGCAATTCTGTTGCAGGCGAACTTAGAGAGGCGAACTTAATAAGTTCGCTTGGTGCAGATTAGGCGAACTTAATCAGGCGAACTTAACAAGTTCGCTTGGGGTCAATTTCGCTCGGGTCAAGTTCGCTCAGTCAGGCGAACTTATTAAGTTCGCTTAGGCAGTATCGGGCGAACTTAGCTAGTGTTCTTAAAAAAATTAAAAAATAAAAAAATGTCAATTTCATGTGATGATAATGAAATTTAAATTATGCCACCGATACTTTTGTGTATATCAGATTACTGTAGCTGGAAAGTCCGGTTCGAACAATTCATATCAGAAACTGATGAAAACTTTTGGACATCCATATTTGAAAGATTTGTGCATCCTACTTATGACTATATGGGATATTATGATGTTCCTAAACCAGTGACATCTCTTAGTAAACTAGAAAAGCAGAAGTTTGATCGAAAGATGAAGACGCGTGAAACTTTAAAGTTGTCTTTACCAAAAGAAATCATTCATAGTCTCGGGAAGTGTCCAACTTCAAGAGAAATATGGGAAGCTTTGAAGAAAAAGGGTGAAGCTACTACTCAAGCGTTTGTGGTCTTGATCAAAGAAGAAGTAGTAAAGCATAGTGTTTCTGAAAGTGATTCTCCTACCGAGTTAAGTGATAGTGAGAATACTAGATCTGGTGAAAGTACTCAGTCTACCGAGAGTGATGTAGAGACTGAAGTAAGCTTCCAGACAGTTGAAGATGATCCGAGTGTATCAGACACTGATGTTGAGCCTGTTTTATGATAACGTTTTCATGGCTCCTGGTGCATCTTCTTCAGAAGTAAAACCTGAGGTATTTTCTAACTATGAAATGTTTTGTTCTAACTGTGTTTCAGTTAAGGATAAAATGATGAGGGTTATGGATGACAACGTAAACCTCATTTGTGATATGAAGTCGATGCACACGGTAAATCAGAAACTAAAAGATAATGAGAATGTGTGTATTGCGAGAATAGAATCACTGAAGAGGGATAAAAATTCTCTGACTTTGAAGATCAAAGAGCAGGCATATCATCTGGATATGTCCTTTGCAGAAATTGAGAAAAGAAATAATGATCTTGCTGAGAAAGATAAGGAACTAGATGAATCTAAAGCAGAGGTGATCAGATTACACAGAAAGTTAGAAAGCTTTGGAAATTCATCATTCTTATTAGGACATTATCATAATAATACTGAAGAGGGGAAGGGAACTAGTGGTATTGGCTATGTTCCTCCACCATTCAACAGAAATTATTCTGTTAAACCTGAGATTACAAAAGATGAGGATTTAGATCCTAAGACTGTGTTGAAGGTGAATCCAGTCACAGGTGAAGATATGGTGTATTCTGATGAGAGTGATGATGAATATTTTGATGAAGCCAAGGTAGAAGGGATACTGAATGAGGTTAAGAAAGAAGACTCAAAGGTTGATTCTAATTCATCTGGAAATTATACATTTGGAAGTTCTTCAAATTCAAGGAGAGTTCCATATGTCAGAGATTATAAAGACAGGCGTACATGTTTTCATTGTAATGAGATAGGACACATTGTGCTGAACTTTCCTTACAAAAACAAAGGGAAGAAGCATGTAGTTCCTGAGAAGATGAAGCTTGAATCAAAACCTGTTGAGAAAAAGTTTGTTCAGTCTCAAACTCTAAACGAAGTTCATATAGGAGAATCTTCTTCAACTGCATCTTATCATGTGAAGATTCCTTATATGAGAGAATATAGTGAGAATAGATCTTGCTTTTACTGTGGTCTTATGGGTCACATTAAGATTGCTTGTCCTAACAACGCCAAAGGTAACCGATATGTTACTCCAGAAAAGGTAAGAACTCCTGGTAAGACTCGTGTTAATCCAAATGTGGTTAAACCTCGTGATATACCAAAGGGTAATTCAAAATCTGAGGTTAGGCTTTCTAGACCTCAAAGACGGAGGAGAAACAGAAGATTGAGAAAACTTTTAGAACAACAAGAGTTTTCATAATCAAATCAATTTTCAAACGAAAGAAAATGTTCAAACACTACACATTTTAAGCAAAGAGAACTTAATGAACAGAAGTATGTTTGGAAATCTAAAGTTTCTGTTTCTGACTCGTCGGAACAATCTCTGAAAATCAATGAGAGATTCGATTGTGAATGGAGTGAGGTTTATTATTTTGATACAGATGGACGACCCATGACTACCATGGCTTGGGTCCCAATTTCAAATTAATGTTTCTTGTTAGTTGTGAAGGATTTACCAAGAGGGACTATTAATATCATTTTGGTTGTTGATAGTGGTGGTTCTAAGCACATGACACAGAATGACATCTGCATGAGTAAAGAGTTGTTGATAACCGAGAATATATTTGATTCAACGACTTGATGCTCAAGGGGGAGAATATGTCACACACAATGTTTTGGAAACAGTTTTATAAAGTCCAAATGATAACCTGAAACTTAGGATGACAATGGTGAGCATAAAGTCATTGATGCAACCATTTGACTAGTTAAGGAGGAGTCTACAGGACAGGGGGATTACAGAACTGTGTTGTTGACAAAGGCAAAGGCATTCAATTACAGGACTACATCGTTACATCGGTTTGAGTTTTTTTTTAATTGATTAACTTGCTTAATCCTGAGTAACCAAGTAAAATGTTTTTAATAAGATGTTTTCATGGAAGGCTTATTTTCGTTTGTTTTTTTTTCTTTGAAAAAGATTTTGAAAAAGCCAAACAAATTGAAAAAGATAAAATCGACATTACTTGAAGTTAAAGAAGAGATGATAGTACATCAGTAGATGTTCTTTCACACATGACCTTAGATTGACTAGTTGGTGCTTTATATTAATATATCTGAATTATATGTTTTGATCTAAACTTCAGAGACTACACAAATAGGAAATGATAGTGTTGTGTATGCATATAATTTGAATTGTCAGTAGACTAAAAGCATCACTGAACCATTAGTAGTGTGAAAATATAATTGCATATGTTACAACTGTGATTTGAACCCATTTTATGCCTGGGTGTGTGTGTTAAAAGATCACTATCAGATAAAGAATATTAGCTTTTAATAAAGATTTTCCTATGAGATCAGTTTCGGGTTATGTCCTTAGCACTATTCATTCGATTTGCTTCAGTGCCCATGTCCCGAAAAGCATGCAATTTGAAGTATAATCAAGATATGTACTTGACAACATCTGTCAAATATATACTAGCCCTTGGATCATATTGATAAATCATCTTTACTGATTCCATTGAATTCATAATCCAGATAACAGTTGGATCCACGTACCTGAATCTTATGATTCCACATATATAAGCCAAGACACTGAATCATTCGATTCTGAATCTCATTGATTCCTATACAATCCAATTTGGATTCTGCTATTCATGTGCTAAGTGATGTCTCCTCATTCTGGAAATTCAGATAATCTTTAGTAAAATCTCGTATGTCTTGAAGATAGTGCATTTACTTTCTGTTGGCATACTAGTGGGGTACACGTTGTATTTCATACTTAAATGGTACCTTAATTCACAAGAAAGTGGGAATGAGATGCTTTAGTTTCAAATCTTATAATATTGACAATTTGAATTTGTGTGTCATAGCCCGATCCTATTTTCTTTGAATGTTTATCGCGTATCATAACATGCAATATGAAAGTCTTGAAAAGATAGAGTGTGATAATCTTGAAAGATATTGATTTGATTGGTCAAGGCTTGAAAGAATGACATAGGATACCATTTGATATTATATGGATGTTTATCCAAGATGTGTGATTGATATCTCATATATACTGATATGATCTTCTTACTCGTAATGTTCGACCAAAAAGATGTGATTTTGTATTTTACATTTCAGTTTATACAAAGAAAAACCAAAAAGATTTTGTGTTTCTTATGTTTGAAAAACCAAAAAGATTTTATTATTCCAGCTTCCATGGAAATCTTAATTGTTGGTTATTCTTGGTTGTTCTCCTTTGCATAAACTGTATATTGCAGATAGAAGTTGACAAGGGGTCCTTCTCCCAAGTTTTCTTCTAAATAGAGAGAGAGTGTGCAAATGAACAAGACGAAGACTACAACTTGTTTGATCATATATGAAGACGGATGACAATCTTCTAAAGCTGTTGTCAAGGGGGAGTCTGTTGGAGCATATTCTGGTGACAACGAGCTTGAAGATATTATGTCTTAGTCTTAGAGTCTTTGACTTGTAATTGATAGAATTGTTAGCAACAGTTAGAGGGGAGTCTGTTAGGACATGTTTTGTAACTGTTGATAAAATTCTGTGTAAGTTCATAGAGAGGCGAACTTAATAAGTTTGCTTAGTCTATCTGAGGCGAACTTGTTAAGTTCGCTTAGCCTATTAGAGGCGAACTTAATAAGTTCGCCTAAGCATCTTTGAGGCGAACTTAAAGGTCTGGTGTTTATAAATAGACAGTTTATAAATTCAGAACTTAGTGTAGAACAGAGAGACAAGATATCAGGAGGAACTGATTAGAGACAGAATTCTTGTAACCTGATATTGTGGTGGAAATACAAAGCGTTTATTTACACTGTTGTTGTTGATTGAGTTACACGAGCACGTTGATCATGGATTCCGCACGTTATCACCGTGTCGTACCGCAAGTCTAGAGATCCGTCACGTACCGAATTAGGGACCTACAAAGTTTCTTCAATTTTCTGTTTCGTCTTCTCCTTTGTGGTCTAGACAGTTTAACTTCAGGTGGAGAATCTTTTGAAATTCCAACATGTGGAATCTCAAATTTCTCTTGACAAACAAATGATTTAGAATTCAATTTATCCTACTATTTAAATCCAGAAGATTTAACAAAAGATCGACAAGGCATATTTTTCTCCACATTAGAAGTCGACTTTCCCTCGTCTATTCTTTTCAGAATTTGTACCATTTTTTATTGGGAATGAGCAATCTTCAATTTGCCCTGGTTCTTATAAGGACAATTTATCAGAATATGACCAGCTTCATTACAGTGAAAACAAACTCTTCTCTCTTGATGAGTTCTAAAATAAGGGGTTTTTCTTGAGTTTGAGGAACCATCAGATGAGTAAGCTTCAGAAGATTGTACATAACACTTTACTTGCTTCTTTAGAACATAAACTTGTGTAGGTACCTTTATGAAAGCATATTGTAGAAATAAAGACCAAAATTCTCTAAGTACAAATGCTGCTGATCTCAGAGTTTGCTGCTGACCAACAAACTGCTGCGGACAAGCTTATCTGCAGCGGATACTTGTTCTTCTACTGAAGAACAAATCTGCTGCGGATAGCATTATCTACTGAAGACCAAAGTTGTTGCGGATAGGCTTCTCAGCAGCATCAACACTTGATGCTGCTGATAGGCAAATCATCAGCAGCTTTGGATGGTTACATCTTGCTGCTGATCATCATCTTTGCTGCTGACAGCCTTGTGCCTTGAAGACAAATCGTTGCAGCTGACTATACATGCCAAACGTCACTGACAACTTTCTGCGAAAGCCACTGACACACTCAAAGCAGAAGAAACCTCAATGGCATAACCAATGACGGACAACAATGCTCTTCTCCAAGCATGCAAGTAATAATGCACAAAGAAGACGCTTCAATAAAGTTAACTAGTTTTAGAGTAAACGTGTAATAGTTAGCTATATACAACAAATCAACGGTCTGTGTTAGATCTGATCCTTAGAATCAAGGGTCTGTCTTGATTCTAAGTGAGTATAAATACAGTGTAAACACTTCATTGTATGTGTGCTTTTTGATTGAGTTTTCATTTGTAATCGTTTATTTGCAAAAGCTTAATACAACAGTGTTCTTATAAGTATTCTTTCTGTTTACTCGATTATACTTGTGTAGTTGTTATTGTTTCCGCCAATTTCAACTAAGAACAGAACCATCTTGTACTTTCACGATCCTAGAAGTGGTATCAGAGCTCTGGCTCAGATTAAACAAACTCACACTTGTTTAATCACTTCTGGTTCTATTCTAAACTCTCTTTCAATCAAGTCACCCGAAATCACAAAAACAAAGATGGCACAGAGCAATGGATTTGAAGACATCGGCAGCATCAACCGACCACCAAGATTGGTATCTGGGGAAGACTACGACATGTGGAAGAATCGCATGGAAAGCTTTTTCTGTTATCAGGAGTACGGAATGTGGAAATCCATCAGGGATGGACCCTACACTCCCATGGTGGCCTCTGCTGACTCTGGAGGACCACTAGTTCCAAATGAGCCCTCCAAGTACTCATAAGAGGACATAAAGAAGATGAAGGTGGCTTCAAGGCACTATGAGCTATCCAAATGTGCCTTCCAAATGAAGTTTTTCATAACTTCAGAAGTTACAAAACTGCTAAAGAGCTCTGGGAGGCTCTTGAGAAGATGTTTGCTGGCTCAGGGGAAGTCAAAGAAAACAGAAGGGACGTCCTGAAACAGCAATACGAAAACTTCGTATGGAAGTAAGGTGAGTCGCTAACTGTTTTGTATAACAGGTACACTTACGTGGTAGGAGAACTGCAGTGCTCCAAAGTAAAGCTAGAGAATGAAGATATTCTCAAAAAGTTTATCAGATCTCTCCCAAGCTGCTGGATACTATATATAGTGTCTATAAGAAGAACGGAGAATTTAAAAACTCTCCAGATGACAGAGCTCTTTGGCATGCCTAAAACATATGAATTAGAAATGATTCAAGCCAAGGAAAGGAGCTCCAATCATCAATCAACCTTTTCTTCCTCCACCATCTCATCAGCACTTCACTCTGACCACTCAGTTCCTATTTCCAGCAATTATTATCCTCCTATTGTCACCCATCCTATAAGCTCCTCCTCAAACATCAACCTCTGCTGCTTTTGTTTCTGAAAACTCAAGCAACATGTCCTTTATCAAGGAGGATCTAGAATGCTTTCATCCAGATGATTTAGAAGAAATGGACATACAGCACTTGTATGCCATGCTCTCTATAAGAGCAAAAAGGTTCTACTCTAGAACCAGAAGACCCATTCCAAGTAACAACTCCAACACCAGAGTTGGCTTGGATAAAAGCAAACTAAGATGTTACAACTGTAACCTATTGGGTCACTTTGCTAGAGAATGCAAGGCACCAAGAGCAAATCCATCTACTCCTCAGTCAAGACAAGCTCACCAAGCCCAACCCAGACAACAACAACAACAACAAGCTACTCCTCTAGTTCAAACTGCAGCCTGTGCAACTGTTGGAACTTCTGATTTCGACTGGAGCTTCCAGTATGAAGAGCTGCCTGTCAACAATCAAGCTCTTATGGCAGACGCTACAGAGATACCACCTCAGGTATTTGAACATCTTTGCTCTCAAGCCTATATTGATAAAGTTTTGGGTTATAGAAAGCGTAACCAAAACCTTATAGATCAAAATGAAGAGTTTCATCAGATGAAATCTGAGTTCAAAAAGGTTGAAAATACTTATAAAGAAAATATTAACTGCCTTAAGAAAGAGATTTCATCGTTAAAACACGAAAAAACTAATCTTGAAACTCAGATTGATGATCTACTGGTCAAACTAAAAGCTACTAGAGCTGAACTGGCAGAACAGAAAGTTCATGTAGAAAAATATGAATTTTCCTCCAAAAAGTTACAAATACTTTTAGATATGCAAGTCCATGAGAAGGTAAAGACTGGACTTGGGTATAAAAATGATCAGTACAAATCTGTTCCTCCTCCTGCTGACTATATTGCCATTCACGAACCAAGCTTCAATGTTGCAAATCTTGACACTGCAAACTGAAACCTTGATCCTTCAACGGATGAACCTTTTGTCGAAGACTGCACTACCTCATCGGAATCTGAGTCAACCTACTCAGACCATGATGAAACCAGTGCAGCCCCATCTGAAGCTGTTCTAAATAGAGTTGAAGTCCCTGCTGTTATTTCAATCATTCCAGCCCCTGTACCATTCAAACAGATCAAGATCAGCTATCCTCCAAATGGAAGAAAGCAAAACATTGAAAAGGGACAGACATCAGGACCCATAAACCCCAAGCCTCAGTCAAAGCCGATCACAAAGAGGAAGGTATTTGATATATGTCGTAAGCCTGAAGAAAAAGTTCCATATGTTCAAAAGACCCTAGAAGAAGCCACTTTTGAACATAACAAAACTCATCCATGGAACTTCAAGGATCTGTTCCAAAGAAAGGACTATGTCTACCTTTCAAGAGACAAACTGGCAAGATCATGCTTTGTGTGTGACAGATATAACCACACTGCCAGCACCGGCTTTCATTACCTGGAATACCAAAGAAATTCAAAGCAGCATGCCTTTGAAAAGACTAACAAAAACAAGAAGGTAAGAAGCTACTAGGTCAAAGCAACTAAGTTCAGGGAGTCTCTATCTCCCCCAAGAGTGAAGCTGCCTAAATCTCAACAAAGTTGCCTCATTTGTGGTGAATCAGACCACTTTGCTACAAATTGTAAGTTTAACCCTTTCAACCAGATCCCTCATCAAGCCCCTCAAAGACAAAAGGTAAAGAAGGATCAGCATACATCGGTTGTTAAACCATCAGCAGTCACAAAAATTGTTGGTAGTCAAGTGAAGCCCAAGAAAACAAAGCAGAAGCTTTCAGCAGCAACCAAGTCTGTTGTTGATAAGCTAAAATCCTCCGCAGCAAAATCTGCTGCTGATAAGGCAAAGCCATCAGCAGCAAGAGTGTCCACTGATGATAAGGAAAAATCCAAGGCAAAGCCTTCAGCAGCAAAGAATGCTGCCACTTCAACAACGCCGTCAACAGCAGGATCTACTGTTGACAAGCCAGAAAAATCAGTAGCAAAATCCACTGCTGACAATGTGAGGAAAACTAGAAAATCACCAACAAAGCAATGGAAAGCCAAACCATCTCCAAGCATTATCATTGGTTCCATTGACTGCAAACATACTGAAAAGGATAAACTAACAACCATCTTTTTCAAGTCTGCAGACTCTTGGGTTCCTCCTACTAATTAGAAATCTATCATGTGCAGGGACAGCCAGGTCACAAGAATAACACCTGGGTGGTAGACAGTGGTTGTTCCAGGCACATGACAGGCAACAGATCCATCCTCTCCAACTTCAGACATTTCAATGGAGGATATGTTGCCTTTGGAAGTGACTCAAAGGGAGGATCCATTACTGGACAAGAAACTGTATCCAACGAAAGAATGAGCATTGATAAGGTCAACTATGTCAAAGAATTGGACTTCAATCTCATGAGTGTTTCCCAGGTCTGTGACCAAAAGCATTGGATGCTCTTCACAGATAAAGAATGCTTTGTACTGTCTCCAGGCTTATCCACACCTCCTCCAGAAAGCATTTTATTAACTGCTTAGAGAAAAGAAAATCTCTATGTACTGGACATGAATGAAGTCACTCCATCTGGGAGCATCTCCTGCTTTTTATCAAAAGCCTCAGTTGATGAATCAGCTCTCTGGCACAGAAGATTAAGCCATGTTAATATCAAAACCATTAACAAATTGGTGAAGAATAATCTTGTCAGAGGGATTCCTGACAAAGAATTTCAGCTGGAAGACCACTGCATTGCATGCTTAAAGGGGAAGCAACACAAGAGTTCTCACAAGCCCAAGACCTTGAATACAAATGACACTCCACTGCAACTGCTGCATATGGATCTATTTGGTCCTACAAATGTCATGCCAATGGGAAAGAAGTCATACTGTCCGGTGATAATTGATGACTACACCAGATTCTCATGGGAATACTTCTTGAGAACTAAAGATGAAACTGCTGAAATTCTCAAAACCTACATTCTTATGGTAGAAAATCAAAGCAATCAAAAGGTGAAGATCATAAGGAGTGATCAGGGCACAGAGTTCAAGAACCACACTTTGAACTATTTTTGTGAAAGCAAGGGGATAGAAAGACAATACAGTGCTCCAAGAACTCCTCAACAAAATGGAGTTGCTGAAAGAAGAAACATAACTCTTATTGAGTCAGCAAGATCCATGTTGGCTGACTCAAAACTGCCTCTCATATTCTGGGCAGAAGCAGTTAACACAGCCTGCTATGTGCAAAATAGAGTTCTCATTGTCAAGCCCCTCAACAAGACACCTTATGAACTTTGGTTTCAAAGAGTTTCCTACATTGGGTTTCTAAAGCCTTTTGGGTGTCCATGCACCATTTTCATCACACTTGGGGTCCTTCCTAAGTTTGGTGCCAAATCTGATGAAGGATATTTCATAGGCTATTCCTCTCAATCAAAGGCCTGTAGAGTATTCAATTCAAGAACAAGAATTATGGAAGAATCAGTAAATGTGGAATGCAGAGAACACATTGTCTGTGAGCAGGGAAAAGGTCCAAACTGGCTCTTTGACATAGAATCCTTCTCCCAAATATTTGAGCCTCTCACCTTCTCAAATATGGAGTCTACGTCTACACAAACACCTGCCTCCTCTTCATCCACTGACTACAGACTAGATTTTCCCAAATCTTCTATCAGTCTGAGAAGACCATCAATTGATCCTCCATCAGTTGTGGAAGCAATTGAAGCAAGTGAAGCAGGAACAAGACTGTCTAATGTAACCAGCAGCCTGTCTGAAACTGAAAATCTAAGTGAAGACTCCTCGGTAAATGCTGTAGATGCTGATGATGCTATTGCCGAAAATATTGATGTGGCTAATACTGTTGAAGACTCTTCTGTCACACCCCGACCGATGGCGGAATCATCGGGGCGGGACATGTAAGACTGTTCATAGCACATGGTTGACTAGATTGAAATATATTAAAGTCAAATTTCCATTTCAAATAATCCAAGTACAAATCAAATTCAAACAAGAAACATAAAACAACTCATAGAATTCTTGATTTAAATTGCTAAGTCCAAATCCTATATTGAGCACGTCTTGAATCATTCTCACATATTAGGGCCTGAAACATGAATAAAATAAATTCAACTAAAAAGTTGGTGAGTATAACACAGTTGTATAGAGATAGCATATAGTTGAAAAAAAAATCCTTTACAAAACATGATAAAATAAGGCATTTATGGGGAGTAGCTATTTTGTAACCATGTACAACCAAACCTTGTAACTAGCATGCAAAAATTATGCTGTCGGTTTCAATCACCGCGCACCATGGGTGGGTTTGTCAGACTCAATAGATCTATCATTGAAAACCGTCGGCTTGTATAGTTAATGATTGCACATAATCGCATACAAAGGTTAGCACAACTAGCACTCGGGCACAAAGCTCAAATTTTACACACATGTATGTAAATAGGATTTTTGCACTTGTGTTGTTTGCGTAAATGTAAATGTGTATTGTGTAATGTGTATAGAGTTCATGTTCCACCCCAAAAGTGTAAAAGAGTAAAAAGGGGTTGTGAATACTCACTTGGTATGGAGATGTAGCTAACAAAGAGTATAGATAAAATAAGGGTTCTTGATACGCACGGGTTAACCTAGATAGTAATGTATATTGAATCAAATTGGTGTACAAAGTTTAAGTCTAACATTGAAGGTTGAATTTGTGTATAAAAAGTATTAAATGAAATATATAAAGTTGTAGTAACCATTTTTGGAACATTTGATTAAAGTTTGGAATTTAAATAATAAAATAGAATTCTTATAAAATTGTTGATTATGAAAATAATGCATGTGTTAAATGTAAATTAATAAATAAATAAATGATTATAGTTTATGAAATAATGTAAATATTGATTGTAATTAAGTATAATTAAATAAATGATTTTTGTTTAAATATTAAATAAATAATTATTATCTTATTTATTTATAAACTTGTAACTTAATCATTTAAAACATCATTTAAGTGTAAGATAAATATAAATTTAATTTTTATAAATTTTTAAATAAACTTTTAAATAACTAATATTTATCTCTTCAAATACAGAAAACATATTTTTATAAAATTTAGAACATTTATTGATTGAAAAATATAAAATTATAATTCTGTTACAATTTCTGAGTCACACACGACCGTGCGTCGGAAGGGCACGATCGTGCTCAAGCCAGGGGCGCGACCGCGCTAGTCGGGGTACAACCGGGTTGATCAACAGAGGGCACAAACTAGACCAGTCAACAGGCACGACCGTGCCTTGGCTCGGCGCGATCGTGTCTATGATGTTTAGACACGACAGAGGCTAGCCCAAAGGGCATGACTAGGTCTGAACAGGAGGACACGACTGCGCTGCTAATCGGCACGACCGCGTTTCATGAGGCACGGCCGCGCTAGATGATTAGCGCGACCGTGTCTCTTCCAAATCAGACACGAATTGAACAATTCTTGTATTTATAGTGTTGGAATTGATAGGGCTTTTGATTACGGAGTCGATACGAGTCTATTAGTATAAATTAATTGTATGTAACTCGTGTTTAAGAGTGAAATCGATTAAATCCTTTTTAAAAAATATAAGTTCTGGTTCGGACGATTTCTGTAATGAAAGCCCAGATTGATAGGGGGCTTTTGATATATGGACCGAAACGAAAAGAAGGGATGATTCAATTACCTCAAACAGTAAGGAATTGATAGCGATCGGTAGGAGGGAGTTCCGGCGTCGACGGTAGCAGTTTCCGGCGACTTCGGCTGCAATTCCGGCTAGGCCAGAGAGTCCAGAGACTTGACGAGATTCAGGAGATGCGAATTCCTTTCTTGGTTGGGAGGGTTTGGGTTCAGAGGAGGATTCGAGTTTTTTTGCTTGAATTGCTTGAGAGAGATTTCGAGATTGATGGTATGAAACTGAGACGTTTGTAAAATTTGAAAATGGTAATACATTCGTTAAGGGGAAAAGAAACGTAGGACTGTTACGGATTCTCAACGATCGGGTGATTAAACTGCATTTACATTTCAACTGTTACACAGGCGCGACCGTACCCAAATATGGCGCGACCGTGCCTAGGCGCCGGGCGCGATCGTTCCTGGACCAGTCGCGCGATCGTGCCGAGGCACTTGGCGCGACCGTGCCAGGACGAAGCACGACCGTGCTAGACTAGGGTTTCTTGACATTTTTCAACTTTAGTCCTTGACTTTTCAGATTTGATAAGTTTGAATTAAGTAGTTTCTTGCATAGTGTTTAAACGTATATAATTGTGTAAAACTTGCGAATTTGTATCGAATCATTGCATTTAGTTAATGGCGGGAAATAGAACAAGATAGTGCACGAGTATTGAGTTCGAAATGCATTACATTGAATTGAAAATATGAATACTAAAATCAGAAATGTTACAGTCTCCCCATGTTGAGAGAATTTCATCCCGAAATTTAGCTAGAGGGTACAACGGTATTAGTAAAAAGATGAGGGTACTTGAGCTTCATTTGGTCTTCTCGTTCCCAAGTGAACTCAGGACCACGCTTAGATTCCCAACGAACTTTGACAATAGGAATGCGACTTCGCTTGAGCTGATTGACTTCACGATCCATAATTTCCACCGGCTTCTCAACGAAGTGCATCGTTTCATCAATGCGCACGTCGTCAAGCGGTATATGGAGATTTTTATCAGCGAGACACTTCTTCAGATTAGATATATGAAATGTAGGACGCACATTGCCAAGAGATGGAGGTAACTCGAGCTTGTAGGCCACTTTCCCAATCCTTTCAAGGATCTTGAATGGACCAACATAACAAGGTGCTAACTTGCCTTTCTTTCCAAAACGGATCACGCCCTTCCATGGAGACACCTTAAGAAGAACAAGATCACCGACTTGGAATTCCAAGGGTTTTCGACGTTTGTCGGCATAACTCTTTTGCCGACTCCTTGCTACTCGCATATTGTTACGGATTTGAATAATCTTGTCGGGTGTTTCTTGAATTAACTCGGGATCGATGATTTGTGCTTCACCAATCTCGTTCCAACAGATAGGAGAACGACACTTGCGACCATAGAGAGCTTCAAATGGAGCCATGTTGATACTTGTGTGGTAGATATTATTGTAAGAGAACTCAATGAGGGATAAATGTGAATCCCAATTGCCACCAAAATCGATTACGCAAGCTCTAAGCATGTCTTCAAGAGTTTGGATTGTTCGCTCGGTTTGACCATCAGTTTGGGGATGGTAGGCCGTGCTCAAATTCAATCGTGTACCAAGAGTAGTTTTGAGAGATTGCCAAAATCGAGAGGTGAACCGGGCATCTCGATCAGATATTATGTTCAAGGGAACACCATGACGACTCACGATTTCGTCGATGTAAATTCGGGCTAGTTTCTCAACCCGATAGTCTTCACGGATAGGCAAGAAATGAGCAGATTTGGTGAGTCGATCAATGATCACCCAAATACTATCATAACCACTCGAGGTGTGAGGGAGTTTGGTTATAAAATCCATGGCTAAGTTCTCCCATTTCCACACGGGAATTTCCGATTGTTCAAGCAAACCAGAAGGACGTTGATGTTCGGCTTTGACTTTGGAGCAGGTTAAACATTTGGCAACATAAAGAGCAATGTCCTTTTTCATACCGGGCCACCAATATTGTTGGCGAAGATCTTGGTACATTTTATCCGCACCAGGATGAATAGAATAACGAGTCTTGTGAACCTCGTTCATGAGAGATGTACGGAGATCATCGCGATCGGGAACCCAAATACGGTTCAAGTAATAAAGTAAGCCATTGGGTTTTGATTCAAGCAGAAGTTCAACACCACATGACATTTCTTCGTACATGTTACCCTCGGTTACCGAGACATGTTGAGCTTCTAAGATACGGGTTTGAATATCGGTTTGAATACGGGCACAGTGAAGCATAACATGGTCCTTTCGACTCAAAGCATCGGCTACAACATTCGCTTTGCCGGGATGGTAACAAATCTCGCAGTTGTAGCCGTTAAGGAGTTCGACCCAACGTCGTTGCCTCATATTGAGTTCTTTTTGGTTGAAAATATGTTGAAGACTTTTGTGGTCGGTGAACACCACACATTTCGTGCCATATAGGTAATGTCTTCAAATCTTTAACGCGAATACGACCGCACCCAACTCGAGATCGTGCGTCGTATAATTCTTCTCATGAACCTTGAGTTGCCTTGATGCATAAGCGATTACTTTGCCTCGTTGCATGAGAACACAACCAAGACCTTGGTTAGAAGCATCACAATAGATAACTAAATCATCATTTCCATCGGGGAGAGTCAATATGGGAGCATTGCACAGTTTTTGCTTGAGGGTTTGAAAAGCTTCTTCTTGTTTCGGTCCCCATTCATAAGTCTTACCCTTGTGGGTCAAAGCGATAAGAGGGACAGCAATCTTTGAGAAGTTTGAAATGAAACGACGATAATAACCCGTAAGACCAAGAAATGAACGAACTTTGGTAGGAGTCTTCGGGGCATTCCAATTCTTAATCGTTTCAATCTTAGCAGGATCAACATGAATACCCTTGTCGTTGACGATGTGACCAAGAAATTGAACTTCCTTTAGCCAGAATTAACATTTGGAGAATTTGGCATATAGTTGTTCTTTTCTCAAGAGGTCCAAAACCAATCTAAGGTGTTGTTCATGATCGGCTTTAGTCTTGGAGTAGATTAAGATATCGTCAATGAAGACGATCACGAATTTATCAAGGTACGGTTTGCACACACGATTCATGAGATCCATGAAAACTGCGGGTGCATTGGTTAACCCGAAAGGCATAACCATGAACTCGTAATGACCATACCTTGTTCGAAAAGCAGTCTTAGGAATGTCATCTTCTTGAACACGAAGCTGATGATAACCGGATAGAAGATCAATCTTCGAGAAGCAAGTAGAACCTTAAAGTTGATCAAAGAGATCATCAATTCTAGGTAAGGGATAACGGTTCTTGATAGTAAGCTTATTGAGTTCGCGGTAGTCAATACACATGCGAAACGATCCATCCTTCTTCTTAACAAATAAGACGGGTGCACCCCACGGTGAATGACTTGGGCGTATGAAACCTTTGTCGAAGAGCTCTTGAAGTTGACTTGAAAGCTCTTGCATTTCGGAAGGTGCAAGACGATAAGGAGCTCTAGCAACGGGGTTAGCTCCAGGTATGAGATCAATACGGAACTCTACTTGACGAACGGGAGGAACCGGATAAATCCTTAGGAAAAACTTCGGGGAAATCCCTAATGATCGGAATGTCTTGGATACTCTTCTCCTTGATATCCTTTTGAACAATATGAGCTAAGAAAGCAATGTACTTCTTTCGTAAGTACTTTTGAGCGGTAGTACACGACATCAACTTAAGTCCCTTGCAAGGCTTTTCACCAAAAACTCTTAAGGTTTCTCCCGATGGTAGCGGAATTTGGATACACTTTTCAGAGCAAATGACTTCGGCATGATGATTTGATAGCCAATCCATACCTATGATAATATCAAAGCTTCCTAGTGGCATTGGAACAAGGTTGATTGGGAATGTGTGATCATTAAGTTCTAAAGAGCAATCATAGATAATGGACTCTATTGTAAGGAGTCACCATTTGCTACTTCAACGGTAAATGTTTTCTCTAATTGGGACCGAGTCTTTGCAAGTAAAGGTTCAAAATTAAGTGACACAAAACTTTTATCGGCTCCGGTATCGAATAAAATGGAGGCATATTGACTATTAACAAGAAACGTACCATTGACCACGTCATTGTTGGCTTGAGCTTCGTTGGCGTTTATGTTAAACGCACGCCCACGAGCTCCACCTTGTATAGCATTTACAAGTCTTGGACATTGATCACGAAAATGGTTCGGGTTACCACACTCATAGCATGCACGCCCATTAGCAATGGCGGGAGCACCTTGGTTAGCCACTTGAGGTACGGTTCGGTTTGGAGGGTTGACTTGGCCCGTAAGAGCTTTGGTCATACAAACACTAACTGTATGACCATATCTCCCACAATAAGTACAAAGGAGACATGGGATGCCTTGGGGATGATGGTAGTTGCAGGTGGCACAAAGTGGGTAAATTCCAACATATGGCTTTTTGACCGATGTTTGAACCTTAGGTGCAGCTTGGATAACCGGAATAGTAGGAGTGACCACAGCATAGTTTCTAGTCTTCCTTTTCCTACTATTGCGGTAGGGTTCAGTTGTGGCTTCTTTGTTGTGGGTAGGAGGGGTTATAGTGTCAGAAACTTTCTTAGTACCCTTCTTAGTAAGTGTTCCCGCTTTCACATGGTTATCAGTTACGGTAGCGGATAGACGAATAGCATCCTCAGAGTAGCAGGATTTCTACCTAAGACAGTATCTTGGATTTGTCTTAGTAGCCCACCAATATACTTCTCGATACAACGGGACAAAGGAGTGACCATGTGGGGCACTAGAAGACTCAACTCATGGAACCGAGTTGTATATGCTAAGCTTTCCCCACTATCTGGGCAAGATCCCAAAATTCAGCTTCTAACTTTTTCACTTCATTTCGAGGACAGAACTCCTCGGTTATAAGCCTTTTGACCTCATCCCAAGGTAAGGCCATAGCTATGTCAACACCCCTATTCCTCTTCTCCCCATTCCACCATGTAAGTGCCCGTTTTTGTATGACACTTGTAGCATGACGAACACGGAGGTTGTCGGGACAGTCACTATTGAGAAAGGTATTCTCAATGCTTTCGAACCACTGAAGGAGTCCAGTAGCTCCTTCGGTACCATAGAACTTTAGGGGATTGCACGAGTTGAAGTGCTTGAAGGTGCATTGAGATGGATGATTACCACCATTTCCACCATTTCCACCATTATTACCACTATTGCTTCCATTTCCACCATTGTTGCCATTGGTGGCACCATTGGCTTGGGTGAGTTGTGTCACCAATTGGGTGAGAATAGCAGCAATGTCGGTGTTGGCGTTGGTTGCGGGAGCACGACGTGGAGGCATTCTACAAATTTTTCACAAGACAAGAAAAATTGTAAGAATTTATGAGATTTGATAGGATTTAATAGAATGAGGTAACAAAAATAAAAATAGATATTCTTAGTTTGGATTGTACTCAAAAGTGACAAAATCACTTGAATACCATGGCACATTAAGGTTAATTAAACTTATATAATTTTCAAGGAGACATGCTTTAGCCTATAAGTAAACACTCATCTCGGGAATTCCCAGGAAAGCATACGGGTCCCTCGGTTGATTGGGATTTATGCGAAATGCTTTCCTAGACAGAAAACCCAAAATACAGGTGTCACCCTTTCAGATTGCACGTGTCCTCAAATAATTTAACAAGTTTAAAACCTTAACGAAGAAATAAAAATTTTAGAGATTTTTTTTTTTTTGCTTCAAGAAATTTTTTTTTTTTTCACATGCTAAGAAAGGATAAAGATAGAAAAGAAGATAGAAATATTATGAGGTTTTAGAACATGGGAAATGATATTATTATTCAAGAAGATCCTAATGAGTCATGAATTTCTAACAAGTAAAGTATCAAATATAAAAATAATTAATCATGGTGAGCATGTAGCACATAGCATGTAACACATAGCACAAAATCATGAAATATAGCATAAGTGGGTGTCCTAAAGTTATAGTCTAGGTTAAGGTGTCTAATAACCTAATTCCCTATAACCAAGGCTCTGATACCAATCTGTCACACCCCGACCTATGGCGGAATCATCGGGGCGGGACATGTAAGACTGTTCATAGCTCATGGTTGACTAGATTGAAATATATTAAAGTCAAATTTCCATTTCAAATAATCCAAGTACAAATCAAATTCAAACAAGAAACATAAAACAACTCATAGAATTCTTGATTTAAATTGCTAAGTCCAAATCCTATATTGAACACGTCTTGAATCATTCTCACATATTATGGCCTGAAACATGAATAAAATAAAGTCAACTAAAAAGTTGGTGAGTATAACACAGTTGTATATAGATAGCATATAGTTGAAAACAAATCCTTTACAAAACATGATAAAATAAGGCATTTAAGGGGAGCAGCTATTGTGTAACCATGTACAACCAAACCTTGTAACTAGCAGGCAAAAATTATGTTGTCGGTTTCAATCACCGCGCACCATGGGTGGGTTTGTCAGACTCAATAGATCTATCATTGAAAACCGCCGGCTTGTATAGTTAATGATTGCACATAATCGCATACAAAGGTTAGCACAACTAGCACTCGGGCATAAAGCTCAAATTTTGCACACATGTATGTAAATAGGATTTTTGCACTTGTGTTGTTTGCGTAAATGTAAATGTGTAATGTGTAATGTGTATAGAGTTCATGTTCCACCCCAAAAGTGTAAAAGAGTAAAAAGGGGTTGTGAATACTCACTTGGTATGGAGATGTAGCTAACAAAGAGTATAGATAAAATAAGGGTTCTTGATACGCACGGGTTAACCTAGATAGTAATGTATATTGAATCAAATTGGTGTACAAAGTTTAAGTCTAACATTGAAGGTTGAATTTATGTATAAAAAGTATTAAATGAAATATATAAAGTTGTAGTAACCATTTTTGGAACATTTGATTAAAGTTTGGAATTTAAATAATAAAATAGAATTCTTATAAAATTGTTGATTATGAAAATAATGCATGTGTTAAATGTAAATTAATAAATAAATAAATGATTATAGTTTATGAAATAATGTAAATATTGATTGTATTTAAGTATAATTAAATAAATGATTTTTGTTTAAATATTAAATAAATAATTATTATCTTATTTATTTATAAACTTGTAACTTAATCATTTAAAACATCATTTAAGTGTAAGATAAATATAAATTTAATTTTTATAAATTTTTAAATAAACTTTTAAATAAATAATATTTATCTCTACAAATACAGAAAACATATTTTTATAAAATTTGGAACATTTATTGATTGAAAAATATAAAATTATAATTCTGTTACAATTTCTGAGTCACACACGACCGTGCCTCGGAAGGGCACGATCGTGCTCAAGCCAGGGGCGCGACCGCGCTAGTCGGGGCACGACCGGGTTGATCAACAGAGGGCACAAACTAGACCAGTCAACAGGCACGACCGTGCCTTGGCTCGGCACGGTTGTGTCTATGATTTTTAGACACGACAGAGGCTAGCCCAAAGGGCATGACTAGGTGTGAACAGGAGGACACGACCGCGCTGCTAATCGGCACGACCGCGTTTCATGAGGCACGGTCGCGCTAGATGATTAGCGCGACCGTGTCTCTTCCAAATCAGACACGAATTGAACAATTCTTGTATTTATAGTGTTGGAATTGATAGGGCTTTTGATTACTGAGTCGATACAAGTCTATTAGTATAAATTAATTGTATGTAACTCGTGTTTAAGAGTGAAATCGATTAAATCCTTTTTAAAAATATAAGTTCTGGTTCAGACGATTTCTGTAATTGAAAGCCCAGATTGATAGGGGGCTTTTGATATATGGACCGAAACGAAAAGAATGGATGATTCAACTACCTCAAACAGTAAGGAATTGATAGCGATCGGTAGGAAGGAGTTCCGGCGTCGGCGGTAGCGGTTTCCGGCTACTTCGGTTGCAATTCCGACTAGGCCAGAGACTCCAGAGACTTGACGAGATTCAGGAGATGCGAATTCCTTTCTTGGTTGGGAGGGTTTGGGTTCAGAGGAGGATTCGAGTTTTTTTGCTTGAATTGCTTGAGAGAGATTTCGAGATTGATGGTATGAAACTGAGATGTTTGTAAAATTTGAAAATGGTAATACATTCGTTAAGGGGAAAAGAAACGTAGGACTGTTATGGATTATCAACGATCGGGTGATTAAACTGCATTTACGTTTCAACTGTTACACAGGCGCGACCGTGCCCAAATATGGCGCGACCGTGCCTAGGCACCGGGCGCGATCGTTCCAGGACCAGTCGCGCGATCGTGCCGAGGCACTTGGCGCGACCGTGCCAGGACGAAGCACGACCGTGCTAGACTAGGGTTTCTTGACATTTTTCAACTTTAGTCCTTGACTTTTCAGATTTGATAAGTTTGAATTAAATAGTTTCTTGCATAGTGTTTAAACGTATATAATTGTGTAAAACTTGCGAATTTGTATCGAATCATTCCATTTAGTTAATGGCGGGAAATAGAACAAGACAGTGCACGAGTATTGAGTTCGAAATGCATTACATTGAATTGAAAATATGAATACTAAAATCAGAAATGTTACATCTTCCACCATGAATGAAGAAACCCCTGATCAAAATCAAAGCAATCTGGAGCAAGGGATACAACTGGAGGTGGTACCAGCACAGAGGATCCACAAAGAGCATCCTCAAGAGAATATTATTGGCCAAGTACACCAAGGAGTTCTCACAAGAAGCAAATCTCACGAGGCCAATATATGCTTGTTTTCCTGTTTCCTATCTCAGGTGGAACCCAAAAAGATAGATGAAGCACTCAAACACAGCAGCTGGATTGAGGCAATGCAGGAAGAATTGCTGCAATTCAAGAGGCAGGATGTCTGGAAACTTGTTGATCTTCCACCGGGTAAATATGCTATTGGCACACGATGGGTCTTCAGGAACAAGCAAGACGAGAGGGGCATTGTAGTCAAGAACAAATCCAGACTTGTAGCACAAGGCTACACTCAGGAAGAAGGAATTGACTATGATGAAGTCATTGCTCCTGTTGCCAAACTGGAGGCCATCAGAATCTTCCTGGCATATGCTGCATCCAAGAATTTCACTGTCTATCAAATGGACGTAAAAAGTGCCTTTCTGTATGGGAAGATTGGTGAGGAAATATACGTCAAACAGCCACCAGGCTTTATAGATCCTGGACATCCTACTCAAGTGTTCAAACTAAACAAAGCTCTTTATGGCCTACATCAGGCACCAAGAGCCTGGTATGAAACCTTGTCAGGATATCTACTAAGCAACAACTTCAGAAGAGGTGCCATTGACCAGACCTTGTTTATCAAAGATGAAGGGGGAGAAATCTTACTAGTTCAAATTTATGTTGATGATATCATCTTTGGATCTACAAGGAAACAACTATGCAAAGACTTTGAGATTCTGATGTACTCAAAGTTTGAAATGAGTTCAATGGGTGATCTAAATTTCTTATTGGGTCTACAAGTCAAACAGGTCCCAAATGGAATCTTCATCAGTCAATCCAAATATGTAAAGAGCATTTTGGAAAGATTCAAAATGGCTGTCTGCTCTGCTGCAAGAACCCCTATGCAAGTTCATCATCAGCTGACTCCAGACAAAGATGGCCAAGACACTAATCAACATCAGTATCTTGCAATGATAGGGTCTCTCATGTATCTCACTGCCTCAAGGCCAGATATCATGTTTGCAGTATGTCTCTGTGCAAGATTTCAAGCAGCTCCAAAATTTTCACATCTTCAGGCCGTCAAGAGAATCTTTAGATACCTAAAGGGTGCCTCAAGACTGGGGCTATGGTACTCTAAAAATGACATGTTTAATATGTATGCATACACTGATAGTGACTATGGGGGATGCAACTTGGACAAAAAGTCCACTTCAAGGGGATGTCAGTTTCTGGGAGGGAGATTGATTTCATGGCAGTGCAAGAAGCAAACATGTGTTTCAACTTCTATAACTGAAGCAGAATACATTGCAGCTTCAAGTTGCTGTGCACAAGTCATCTGGATACAAAATAAAATGTTGGATTATGGGATGAATTTCATGGCAACTCCAATTCACATTGACAACATGAGTGCTATCTCAATCACAAACAATCCAGTGCAGCACTCAAAGACAAAGCACATTGACATCAGGTATCATTTCATAAGAGATCAAGCTGAGAAAAAAGAGGATTATTTTAACCAAAATTCATACGAATGAGCAATATACTGATTTGTTTACAAAACCTTTTTATGAAGCTAGATTTAAATATTTAGTTGAATCCATTGGTATGATGAACTTTGATTAAAATCTATCTCTAAAAATTATATTTTAAAATGTGTTTTTTCTTATGTTGTAAATAAAAAAAATTATAAGTCAGCAGCATTTTTTTCCTTCAGCTGCTGACATGTTTAATCTTCAGCAGCAAAAGATTTGCAGCTGACTGCTTTACGTTGTCAGCAGGAACAGGTTTCCTACGGATTTCTTTAAGACTGTCAGTAGCAACATCCTTGCTGCGGACTATTAAATCCATCAGCAGCAGATAAGTTAACTGCTGACAGGTTTAATCTTCAGCAGCAAAAGATTTACAGCTGACTGCTTTAAGTTATCAGCAGGAACAGGTTTCCTGCAGATTTTTTTAAGACTGTCAGCAGCAACATCCTTGCTTCGGATTATTAAATCCATCAGCAGCAGATGAGTTTGCTGCTAACAGACTTAACCTTCCGCAGCAACCAAGGTTGCAGCGGACAGGCTTACTCATCCACAGCAACCAAGTTTGCTGCTGATGGGTAAATTTTAAGTCCAAATTAACTTTTACCCGCTGTAAAAATTAACGTCAGTCTTTACCATGACTGCCTCGGTGTATTACAGCTGTAATAGTAAAAGGTGAATTAGGTTGTACTGTACAAGTCATTCTGCTTTTTCCCTCCTCTGCCGTTATAAGAATAAATCAAATTTCCTTACCACCTCTTCACCTTCAATTTCACCCTAAAACCACATCACTTTCTCTCAAGTCCCCACCACATTCAAAGCCCTTCATACTTAAAACATTCAAAGCCTTTCATATTTTAAACCTTCCCTCCAAATCATACATCAATGGCAGACATCAATAACCCTAATGATAAGTTCTCCCCATACCACAACCTTACAGCATACCTTACCAAGGGAAAGAAATCCGAAGGATTCAATGATATGATCGACTTCTTATGTCGATCAAAAATCCACTTTACCCTCACAACTAACCCTACCATATATATCCCTCGTATGGAAGATTTCTGTAGTACCGCCATCTACTCAACCGAATAGGGGATTCCCGAAATTAAAGTCAAAGTAGACGGCAAGGATATCACCATCTCAGAAGCTACCCTCTGAAAACATCTCAAGTTTCAGGATGAGGGAGCTGCAATCTCATACTCGAAGGACGAATACATGAGGACCTTTGTATTCATTGGATACACTGGAAATTAGACCGAGTATACGATCAAGAAGACGCTGATGGGCCCTCCATGGAAGTATCTCTGCCACACTATTCTCCAATGCATATCTCAGAAGAGGAGTGGATGGCATCAGGTGAGCTCCGCACTTGCCTCCGCCTTCCATGGTATGGTCACTAACAAAGGCTTCAACTTTGCACACCTCATCTTTGAGGGTTTGAGATATAACCTTCAAGAGGGCGCAAAGCAACAATTTTTTATGTACCCAAGATTCTTACAGGAGATTTTCAATCAAGAACTAAAAGAGCTCTCAAAACCTGCAAGAATCTACATCATGTTAGGACATAAAAATAATATTTTTCAAAGCATGAGAACTGTTTCCAAAAAGTTCTCAGGGGTCAATGTTCCATTGTTATCTACAATGCTGAACATACAAAGTACCCCGGGTGACAGTTCAGCAATCCCAGCTGATACTGATCCCACACCCTCCACCTCACATCCTGAACAACTATCTGCTTCTTCCATTCGAACCCCTGTGCATACTACTAAGGATGCACAGGCACAAAAATTACTTACACCTCTTTTGGATGTTATCGTTCAACCGGAACACAGGGCCCCGGTTGCAACGACATATACTAGGAAAAGGGGCAAGAGAACACCTTCTTCTCTTGCCTCCAAGGCCCCAACCCAACCTAACAGCCCTCACTCAGTATCACAACATTCTGGTGAGAATATCATAAGGGACAGCCACATTATTAGGGAGACTCTTTCGGATGTCTCTCTATTAGGATCAAGATCACTTCCCGGATCCATAGAACAACCTCTTGAGCCACTCCTTTCTCTTCTGAACTTAAGTGTTGAGGAACCTGATCAAGATGATGTACCTTCTCCAACTACCACTATCTCGGAGGTACTGATTGATCTTGCTTCCAACACACCCATCCCAAGTTCTCCTACCCTGAAGGTCCACTCTAGGAGTTATGACAGAGTGGATGTGGAAGAGGCTGTCACTACTGCTGGTCCATCAAATGACCAGGAGGACAGTGACAACATTGCTAAGACCTCAACCACGGCAACTCACAGCGAGGATGCTTCCTTGGAAACTCCCCTCACTAAGAGGAATCCCAGGCGCCAAGAAACCGTGGGTGATGGGGATGCAGAGGCTAGGCCTAAGGCCCCATATGGATCCAAGGATTCCACAACTATGGATGAGGATAGACTGAAACTTCATAACTTGGAATTGACGGCCAGGGTGGCTATGCTAGAGGCTAAAGTGTCCAAACTAAGACACCAAGTCTCTATGCATGAAGCCCATCAATGCCCAACATTACCTACTCCCTCTCTTGTATCAGTGGGCACCCAAACTGATGCTTATTTGTCCACTGATGCAACCAAAAAAGGGGAGATGATCCCAATGGAGGAAGACTCAGACAGTCTTGACGACTGGATTCAAGAGCATGTTGTATTTCAAAGCACACTATTCAAGCCTGCTTTTGTACAGGTTCATGACTTGCCAGCTTCAGATAACGAAGAAGAAGAGGCATCTGAAGACTGGAAGTTAGTCGTCAGGGCTGTTGATGAGATGCTGAATGATGCTGAAGACACAGAACAAAACATATAAATCTTTCAGCATCATCCCTGAAGCAGCAGCCATCATAAGTCAATCCACTGCCCCCCAATTTCCACTCACTTCAACACAGCTAGAATTTGTTACAATACTAGCTTGGGGGTATGATGGAAAGTCTGAGAGGTTCTGGATTGGTTGGGAGTTTGGCAGAGTAGAAGAGCTAAACTGGGACTTTCTTAACAGCATACAAGTCCTTCACCTATACCATATACAATGCATCAACAACTCAACGGACCTCTCAGCAGAACTTGCTATTGCCAGGTTCTATGACTTGATGGAGGATAATCTACACAACTTTCAAAGACAAATACAAGCAGCAAAAAGGGTAGCCTATCCTGAATCTTCAACAGCAGTAGAAAGAAGACTGTCTCCTAGAAGACTTGAAATAATAAGGAGCAGTCTTCTCACTGAAGAAGAAGTTCTGTGATGAAGAAGATTCATGTACAATAGAATGGTCATGGATTTCGAAGTGCAAGGATGGACAAGCACTGACTCCCATGACTTCACCTTCTTCCTGAGCAATGGATCTTCTCTACCAATCAACATCAAGGAGATCTTGCTCCTACCTTCAGCCTTCCTGCACAAGGTCTTTGAGCTCAGATCACTCATCTTCAATGTCAACTCCTTAGAAAGTCAAGAAATGATCAAGATCATCAAGGCTTCTCTGTATAAGGAAGAATCTGGATCTGACTCAGACCTATCCTTTCTCTCTTCTCCAACAGTCAGACTGAACACAAAAGAAGAATCAAAAAGGAGAGAAGAGGAAAAGATGAAAGAGGCATGGAAGGATGTGACGGGTATGGAATGGGAAGAAGATGAAGTTAATTCCCCTCCCTTATCAATTCCCCAAATTGCCAATGAAGTTGAGGCTGAGATTCCAACAGTAGCACCATCATCTACTGTTGTGATCAGTGAAGCCAAAGCAAAGGCATCTAACAAAGATAAGGGAAAGGGAATTATGACCAAAGAAGACGAAGAGAGGTTGCTAAGAGAAAAGAAAGAGAAGGAAGAAAGAAGAAGAAGAGGAAGAAGAGAAGAAGAGGAGATGGCTGAAACTAAGAAAGCTCAAGATAGACTCACAGCCATTCTCCTCAAAACAACAAATCCAGATGTATGCAAAACAGCTGGATGAGCTCAAAGTAAAGATTCCTGCAGTTTATCAGATTGAAGAAGATGAAGCTCTTGCTCTTCAACTGCAGGAACAATTTGACAAAGAAGAAGAAGAGCTAGAGAAGAAGAAGAAGGAAGAGGCTAAGTTCAGAATAACTGATTCTGAACTAGCCAAAGAAATGAGAGAGGAGTGGGTAAAGGCTCTAGTTTCTCAAGGTGAGGATGCAGACTACCTTGAGAAACTATCAAATAAAGAAATCTACAGAGCCTTCATGGGTCAGCAAGGTCAATTGTCAAAGAAGAAAAAGGCTGAAGAAGAAGGAAAAGCCAAACAAAAGTCTAAAAAGACCATTGCCTTTAATAAAAGGACCCATGAAGAAAGGAAGATCATGATTGACTTCCTTAAGGCTAGAGGAGAGAGTGGAAAGAGGCTAGGTCCCATGAATTTTATGAACCTACAAGGCCTCTATTTCAAAGTAAAGAAGGATGAGGAAGAAAGATTGGAGAAGAAAGGCTTCAAGAAAAGGGTAATCATTCACGAAGAAGAAAAGAAATCAAAGAAACCCAAGCCTTCCTTCTCACCCAACACTTCCTCAATCCAACAACCTTCCACACTCCCTCCTAGACCTCCCTCCTCTCCTCCCTCAAAGTCCAAATCCTCACACCCAACTCCTACTCATCAACAACCTCCAAAAAAGAAAAACAAACCCACTTCCAAACTAGAAGACTCAAGAGAAATAACCAGATGGTCATACAGCCCTCAAGACCAATGGTTTGAAGTGTTCAGGGGGAGGACAGAAGCTAAAAGATCAATTTATATATCTGTTGATAAGGTACTGCAGCTTCCAGATTCTGATCTACAAAGAATGATGGAGCTGGGTGAAGCCTCTGAGCCTGAGAATGAAGGTGGGAGACATCTATTGCTGGTAATCAAACATTACTTCAACCCCAGCAAAGATGAAATCATTGATGTCAAACCTCTCCAATCCCACTCTCCATTCATCAGCTGGTCCTACAATGCTGAGAAGAATGAATTCACTCTAACATGTTAAAGGACAGAAGATGAGGTGTTCAAGCAAGGCCATCTTCAAAATGGCAAGCAAAGATAACAAGACTCTATCTGAGCTTCCTCTTAAAAATCCCAGCATGGACCAGAGAGGATATGAGGTTTAAAGGATAGTCAAAAACATGCAAAAGCTTCAGCAACAAAAGCAGTAAGAGAGTTTTGGTAGCATCAGTCTAGGGGGAGTTTGTAGAAATAAAGACTGATGGCTACAAAATTCTCTAAGTACAAATGTTGTTGATCTCAGAGTTTGCTGCTGACCAACAAACTGCTGCGGACAAGCTTATCTGCAGCGGATACTTGTTCTTCTGCTGAAGAACAAATCTGATGCGGATAGCCTTATCTGTTGAAGACCAAAGTTGCTGCAGATAGGCTTCTCAGCAGCATCAACACTTGTTGCTGCTGATAGGCAAATCATCAGCAACTTTGGATGGTTACATCTTGCTGCTGACAGCCTTATGCCTTGAAGACAAATCGTTACAGCTGACTATCCATGCCAAACGTCACTGACAACTTTCTGCAAAAGCCACTGACACACTCAAAGCAGAAGAAACCTCAATGGCACAACCAATGATGGACAACAATGCTCTTCTCCAAGCATGCAAGTAATAATGCACAAAGAAGACGCTTCAATAAAGTTAACTAGTTTTAGACTAAACGTGTAATAGTTAGCTATATACAACAGATCAACGTTCTGTGTTAGATCTGATCCTTAGAATCAAGGGTCTGTCTTGATTCTAAGTGAGTATAAATACAGTGTAAACACTTCATTGAATGTGTGCTTTTTGATTGAGTTTTCATTTGTAATCGTTTATTTGCAAAAGCTTAATACAACAGTGTTCTTATAAGTATTCTTTCTGTTTACTCGATTATACTTGTGTAGTTGTTATTGTTTCCGCCAATTTCAACTAAGAAGAGAACCATCTTGTACTTTCACGATCCTACACATATTTTGATGACCGGCAACAACAAACCCACGTGACTGTAAAATTGGGGAAAACTTAGGTGTAATAAATTTCACCTCGTCAGGTTCAGTCAGAATGCATCTATCACGAGTAACAGTTTTTACAACTGTTGGTTCATCAAGTTTCACCTCTTTTGGAATACCTTCAACCTTCTTCTCATCAAATACCTCATCCTCAGAATCAGACTCATAAACCATATCCTCACCAGTTACCGGATTCACTTTTAATACTGTTTTTGGATTAATTTCCTCTTCATGTATGATTTCAGGTTCAACCACATAATTTGCATTAAATGGTGGAGGAATAAATCCAATCACAGCAACTCTCTTAGTAGGATCAGCATTAGCATTAAAATAATCCTATACAACCGATGAATTTTCAAACTTTTCCAGCTTTCTATGAAGTTTGATCACCTCGGACTCTTTGTCAGAAATTTCTTTATTCTTTTGAGCGACAACTTCATTTCGTTTTTCTATCTCAGCATAAGCCATATCCAGATGATAAGCTTGTTCTTTATATTTCAACCCCAGAGAATTTAAGTCTCTTTTCAAAGACTTAATTATATCGATGCACAATTTCTCATTATCTTTCAGTTTCTGATTAACGGAACGCATCGATTTCATATCACAAATCAAGTTTGTGTTATCATCCATGACCTTTTGCAATTTATCTTTTACAGTAATGAAGTTAGAACAGTAAATATAACAAACAGAGTCTTTTACCTTTGACGGATCAGACATGTCTGCCATGAAAACTTTGGCAATGGGAATACTCTCTGAATCAGCACCATCTGAAGCATTTTGTGTTAGAACAATATCATTTTCAGCAACACCTGATGCAATATCAGAATCAATATTCTACACTTGTTCTATCTCTTCATCAATGCTCGGCACACTTTCACCATCACTAGAACTATCATCATCAGTCGACTCTTCGGATTTTTCAGAATGAATCTCTGCTACAAATGCTTGACTTACCGTACCCACCTAATCTTCCAGATTAATACCCCAGTCATAGTTTTCATCGTTCTGAGCAACCAAAGCCAATGATGTAGATGCATGATTAGAATTACCAGATGAACCATGTGACTGATTATGATTATGCTGAAAGTTATTCGGCTTCTTTTGAGAATCAAACTCAACTTTTGGCTTCACACATTCTTTAGCAAAGTGACCATACTCTTGAAAGTTATAGCAACGCACTTTGGTTTTATCAAATCCAATGCGTGATCGACTGTTAGAGCCAATATATTTTCTTCCAGTCTTTTTCAGAAAATCTTTTGTTTGTCGCACCAGCATAGCCATATTCCATTGAATGTTCATTTCTTCCAGATCAACAGGATCAATCTGTCTAAAATCTTCTTCTATAACTTTTGGATCATGAATTTTTCCTCCAATAAAATTTTCATATGACGCCATGAATGAGGAAAACATAGCCAAATAATCATCAGCAACCTTTTGATTCATATTTTGAGTTCCAGATGATGAAGACGCTGTAGTTGCAGAGAAACCAGAATGACTAGAATGACCAGAATGAAGAGGAACTCTAGAACACTGATCATTAGAATTATTTTGAGCATCACCAGAAAAAAAAAATGCAACCCCTGTACCAGTTTTACCAGAAGTCTTGGCAAAATACATTGAAGTATCTTGTATATGTTCCATATTAGTCTCCTTCTTCTTCATATTCATATCATGAGATTGAATCTTTCCAAGAACCTCTTCCAGAGACATTGATTTATACTTGATATTCTCTTTTATTAAAACTGTATACACATCAAACTTAGATGGTAATGCCTCCAAGAACTTATCGTTAATCTCTTCAGTCTCATACACCACAGAAGCACTTGACAATTCACTCAGCAGATGATAGAATCTTGTAGCAAGATCATCCAAGGATTCATTTTGAAAGTGCTTGAAAACCAAGAATTGCTTCTTCAGTAGCTCTTTTCTACTCTTCTTTACATCCAAAATACCTTCACATCTTTTCTGTAATGCTTCCCACAGTTGTTGAGAAGACTTGAATTGTTTAAAACTATGATATATTTCCTTCGGAAGAGACATTGAAATACTCGCCATCGCTTTCTTTTCCCGATCAAACAACTTTTCTTCTGTGGTTAACGCAGACACCGGCTTTGGAACATCATCCTTTCCCATCCACGAGTAAGTCGGATGCGTATAACCTTCTAAGATTGGAATCCATAGACTTGTATCGGTAAAGGATACGAACTGATCAAACCGATCTTTCCAATTAGAATAATCAGCAAGATTTAACAACTCTGGCAGTTTCTGAGATGTACCAATCTCATTATCATAATTGAACATATTAGTTACTTGAACCATATTTGCCATTTTCCAAAAAAAATTTCCTTGTTGAACACACACTACCCTTAGGAGAAGATAGTAAGTTCGCTTCAAATACACCCAAGCGAATTTAATATGAAGCGAACTTAATAAGTTCACTTAAACCAGAATCCAGAAATCTGATTAAGTTCGCCTAATTTGGGAGAAGCAAACTTGACAAGTTCGCTTGCTAAGTTCGCCTGCAGACCAATTCAGCAAGTTCGCTTACTTCAGCAGAATCAAACTCAAGAACAGATTCACCTCAAGAACACGAACCCAATTTTACCAAAAATCTTCATAATTCACTGATTTGAAGGAATTAGACCAAATTAAACCGTAGGATTGTGTATTTTCTCAATTAGAACCTTTCTATCGGATCAATTTTTGAAAATCCACTTCAAAAACACCAAATCATAAGTAAAATAAGCTTGAAAACTCCATGGAAATGAAAAATCGAAAAGGTGATCAATTTCTTGTCAATTTGCATACAAAACCGTCTAAAATCACCAAGAATCACGAGCATAAGCTCTGATACCACTTGTAGGTCCTCATGGCTCTTCTACGGATCGTTCTCGTGATAAGACGTAATGTTAACGCGGAGTGCGGAATCCAACCGAATCAACACTTGTATACATAAAAGACAATAGAAACACTCACGTAAATAACATTCAAGCTTGTATTCCAACAATCATAGAGTTTACAGACTCAATCAGACAATTCGTTAGCTTTTCTACTCAAACTGACTCTGTAACCTCTATATATAGACATCTGATCTGTATTAGGCGAACTTAACAAGTTCACCTCTAACAGACTAAGCAAACTTAACAAGTTCGCCTCTGTTAGACTAGGCGAACTTGACAAGTTCGCCTCTAGCATAACTTGTATAAAACACTTAGAACATTACATACAAAAACATAAAGACATTAGATCTAAACAATTACAAAGCTTTTGTCATTACAAACTATGTCCTAACAAATTCCCATGAAATTTACCCGACAAGATAACCCGTGAACTAAGCCCGTGAACCTAGCAGAGAAGTTAACCCGTGAACCCAGCCGAACAACCGTGAACCTGAGCCGTGAACTTCCAACCGTGAATTTCTCCCAATATCAATCCTGTGAGTCTGTGACTGATTCTGTTTCCAAACTAAATCCCGATAATTTTGGGATTTCAAAATTTGAAACCACATCAAATCTCGATGAACACGAAGAACGTAGGGATGAACTTCAAGTTTTTCTTTGACAATTTTAACAATATTCTTCCCAACTCAGTAGCAAACTAGCACAAAAAATCGATTTAAGAACAAAGTTTAATCGAAAACAAATAAAATACCTCAAATCTTGAATCTTTGATATCGAAACCGAGCCTTGAATGACTTCAATGGCTCTGATAGCAATTGTAAGTCCCAAAAATATGATAATGGATCTTCAAACACACAAACAAACACACACGATATAAAAGTCTCACACGTAGTAGGCAGAATCTACACGTGTGGTGATTCAAGAAACAGATCCAAAGTAACACACTTGTATATTGAACAAAAGGAATTACAATGAAATGATAATCTGAGTCGATGACCCTACTCGGTTAGAGGAAACATGTATATATACTTAGCTAAACAAAATAAACGTAAATCCCACATGTTCTCGGCCCATTTCCGGCCCAAAACACCCATGCCGTGAACATTAAGTTCACGGCTCACACCTAACAATCAATGATACATAATCCTCAAACTAACTAGGGTCCTACAGGGGTTTTGAAATTGGAGTGTTTAAATGGTGAATTAAGTGTGGATAACTGTTTATGGTGTTATATAAACACATTTTCAAGTTGAAAACCCAATTAAATTGGTGACATATTAGTTGGATGAAATTATGGAAATTGGGTGAAAACCCAAATGGGTCAAAATGGGTGAATGATTGTGTAGAGAGGTTAAAATTTGTTTAAGGTGTAATTAATCAAGTTTAGAATGGGTGTGATGTGTTAGTATTTCCACATCTTTTTAGCATAAAACTTCGCTCATTTAATGATCAATTCTTGGTTATATTCAATGTTTAGACACTTATTTGCTTCATTTCCTGTTTTGTTGGTTTTTGTGAAGCTTGGTGAACAAACAAGAAGATTCCAGGATAAAAAGTGATGTTTTAGGGTTTCTGTGATGGAGGCACGGTCCTGCCCCTATTTGGCACGGTCGTGCGAAGCTCGCAAACCCTAGGTACGGTCACGCCCGCATCTTGCACGACCACGCCAATCCAAAATCCAAGGCACAACCGTGCCTTGGCCCCCCACGGTCGCGTGTCACCTCGTGAGTCTGAACAACCGTACGCCCTCGATCAGTGGTACCCAATGGAAGCTCTGGATCGGTCAAACCTCTGTCACACGGTCGTGCCAAGACCTAGACACGACCGCGCCTTTGTACCAGGCACAGTCGTGCCCTCTCTCCTGGCATGGTCGTGCCTCCCCTTTTCTATTTAAACAGAACTTGATTTCTCATTCAAACATTCAGAAAACCAGGAGAAAAACCTATTGTTCCAGCTCGTGTTTTCTTTGTTCCAGCCATATTTCAAGCTTCTTGGAGAGGATACAACATCAAGAGGATCACCATACATCAACAACAACATCTAGGCTTGGAGGTGTGGTTTGATTCTTGTTTTCATATCATGTTTCTCACTATTTTTCCCTGCTTATTTGTAATTTTGGTGATCATGATGAGCTAAAACTCTTGTTCACTTTGGTTTAGATGAAGTTTAGATACATTTGACAACATTCATTGATTATTGGCAATTACTGTGTTAATGTTATGACAACCGTATGATTATTCTTTGATGAAATTATGTATTCAAGTATTTTAAGTTGTTTACAAGACTTGTATTTGTGTATGCCATATTATGTTGGAAAACTTGTGGTTTATGCTTATATTCATGGATTGGTGTATGTATTTATACTAGTTTATGGCATTTGACTAGGAATGGTGAATGAAATCTTGTTTATGAATCACTATATTTGTATGTATAACCTTATGCCTATGTTTGGAAAAACAAAGTATTTGTTATGATGTGTCATATTTAGTATTATGTTTATCTAGGAATTGTTGACACATCCTCCTAATTTATATAACCTTTATATGAACATTGTATGTTGAAGAAATGCATATTGTTGTCTAAATTAATCAACTTGAGGTGGATAGTGTGTTGTTCATATTATCTTTCCAACTAGTTGTTGGATTAGTGTACCTTAATCGAAAGCTAGTTCAATCTTTATAAACATTGACATGATTATTAAACACGTTAGCTTCATTGTATGACTTTAGGTGGTTGGTTTGTGTAATTCATGCTAGCTTTCCGAATGGTCATTTGATTAGATATCTTTGACGAGAATTTAGTCAATTTATGTATCGTGTATTTGCCATGTTTCTATGAGTGTATTGAATATTATCTAGACGGATTCGACACCGAAGTGATATTTTCTCCTTGATTGTTTGACTTGTGATTTTAGCTTAGTTTATATATTTGCATATTAGTTTAATTAAAAATCAACTTAACCATCTTTTACCCATACTTGATTGAATCTTAATTCTGGTTAATTATTTCATTCCACCGTGTCCACGGATTGATATCCGGTTCTTACCTTTACTATATTGCTATCCGACGGGTACACTGCCCGATGTGTTTGTGATTAGTCTTTGATGAAAACCCTTTTTAAAACTCATATTGTGTGAAAATACTTATAAAAATATATATATAGTTTACACGCATCAGGGTGTAATCCATAAGTTCTAGGGTGGGTGTTACACCACAATTGGAAATAGTGAATTAGAAGTTTGACTATTATGGGTCAAACGGGTCATTTTGGGTTTAAATGTGGTATTTGGGTGTTAAAGGTTTGGTTGAGGTTGTGTTAACCAAACTAAGTTAGGGTGATGGTCATTAGATCATAAGGGTGTGTTGGAATGTCAATCGGTGATCAATTAGTTTCTAATTGCGAAAGTGTTAAATAGGTGATCAAAGTGGTAAAGGAGCTAACTTGGAGGAGCAAGTGGGTTGATCTCTAACATAAGGTAAGTGCTTTGCACTTACTTAGTAATGGTAGGTGGTAGTAAAATACACATACTTGATATAAATGTTGATTTTGTTGAATATCATATGTGCAATGTGTGCTTGTTGATTTGGTAGATTTGCATATGGGGAATGTATGCAAAGGGTGGGTGTTTAAGGTGCTTAAGTTCCATGAACCTCACAATGTAGTATGGTAATTGAAGTCTTTGAATTACATATGTGTTTAAGTATTGTATTTTTATGACCATGATATATGGAAGGGATGGGGTGACTTGGATGTAAATGAAGTCATTGAACTTCACAAGTTTAAATGGTGAATTTGGGATCTTCGAATTCCACATGTTGGTAATAACGTAAGGGTTATAAATGTTGAATGGTGTCATGTGTGTACACTTGTATGTATGTTAAAAGTCGGTGTTTGAAGTCTAAGAACCTCACTCGGTGGTTAATTGAGGTCGTGAACTTCAATAATCTCATTATCGCTTGAAGTCTTTGAACTTCACTAATGTCATTGTTGTTTGAAGTCTTAGAACCTCACACGATGGATAATTGAGGTCATGAACTTCACAATTCGTTTTGTGGTATTTGAAGTCTAGGAATCTCACACGGGTGTTATTGAAGTCATGAACTTCACATAATCGTTTTGTGTTATTTGAGGTCTTTAGAACCTCACAAAGGAGTATGGTCAGGTTTTGGGGTGGATTACTAACCAATTGATGTTAGTATATGTGGGTAAGCTTATATGTGGTTAAAATATAAGTTTATGATTGTTAATAGCTTAAATATGCAAACGGGTCAGGATTTGACATGTAAGGGTGTCATTACATGTTGTCGGAAAAATCCCAAAACTTCTAATAAGTATATCTCGGGCTAGAAAATTAACTACGAAACCCATAATATATGAACTTGGGGTGCCTCGACGTGAGGAATTTGAAAATTGGTATTGCTGACCTGTAGGCAGCGCATACTATGCTGGTACATGCGCATATTGCGCTGGTGGGTCTACAGCCGGCGCAAATTGCGCTGAAAACCCTCTCTTATGCGCTGGTAAAAAGTGGAAATGTCGTTTTTGAGCCAAGGTTAAGGTGTTAACTTGCTAGTGGCCCGAAGGGTTGATTATCATTACTAATAGTCTATTTTCTGATGGTTTGAATATAGGGAAAGCTTCAGAATTATCTCGGGTCTCGCCAAAGTTGGATATTGGATTCTCAAAGTTGTTTTAATGTTTGTTTTGTAATTGGTTTTGTTAATCTTCTCGTATGGAGTCTTTTACAAACTATTTGGGGTTGTTACAAATTATGGATAACTTGTTAGTATCTTTTGTTTAAACTAATAAAGATGATCATGTTAGTTTAATTCGTGTTTGTAGAACTTAACGTGTGGATACATTAAATGTCGTTTTGGGACCTAACTTCCGCGTTGTTTTAAAAGTTTAAATCTGGTTGAAAATTTTGAGTGTTACATTTATGGCCCCAGATCACTTACATACCTTCAAAACACACGCAAGTTCTCTTCTCTCATTTCATGAAGGATTTGATCTTGTATGTCTAAGATTCTAAGTTGCTGATGTTGGGAGAACAATACAAAAGTCTAAACCCACTGAAATCTTCCTTGGATCACATTTGGTAAGAATCTAAGACTTAAACTCTTTGGTTTCTTGAGTTTATATGGATTTAAATGAGTTATTGGAATTATATGTTGATTAGGTGAATTTCTAGTGAGTTGATGGTGTAGGAGGCTTTGATTTCAATCTTTGAACATCTGAATTTGTATCGGTAAGCCTCCTAATCTAAGATTGAGCTTTAACTTTGAATTTGGGTTTAAACATGGAAGTTTTGTTAAGAAATTTGGGTCTGATTATGAATTGGTGACATAATAATGAATTGAACGGTTCTAGAACTGTTAAAATGGATATCTTAATGATCAAAAAGGGTATCAAGACTTGGTAAAATATTTTGGAATGTTCTTGGGTTATATGTCACTATAACAGTAGGTTATGTTGTTGTTCAGTAGTGCGCTCGACCGTGCGCGGACTCCGCACAACCGTGCGTACCAAGAAACCATGATCAGCCTTGTGTTACCGAGAAACTGTGATCGACACGGCCATGCGGTTTGGTCAGAAAGTGATAGTTGTCCATTTTTATTTGGATACTCGATAGGGATTGATTTAACCAGTAAACTGAGTTTGGGTTAGTGAGAAACTTTATTTCGGCCCTAATTTGGAACCTATTGGGATGAAATAATAATCATAGGTTCGTGTAGAAACAAGGGCTAGTACCGGTTTCATTGATTGGTGAATTTGAACGCTTAAAGCTTTAAGGTGAGTTCCTCTGAAACCTTTTCAAAAACGGGATGTGTGCTTAGTTTAAATTGTAAATGTTTAAACTCAAATAAAAATTTGCCTTGGAATGTGAGAATGATGTTATAGTAACCATTAGCATGTCATGTTTTATTCGATATGAAAGTGCTTGTGTCGCAACCCGACCAAGGGAAATAATGTAATAGAGCCTATTCTAAGTCAAAGTTACATTTGAAAACTATACATCTCCTCTATATATTAACTAGAAATCAAAAATAGTGATGGGTTATATCTTTCCGTCAAGGCTTTCTCGGTTGTAGTTTATGCCTCGACATAAGTCTTCTAGAAGGATCATCTATCTTCAAACAAGCTCATGCCAAAGTTGCTAATTGCTAAATCTCGAGAACAGGTACCTAAATACATGGTAAAAAATAATATGTCAACTAAAAAGTTGGTGAGTTCATGAGTTTAGGTTACAAAACATTTGTATAGAGAATCCAAAATTGTACGGTGCAAATTAAACAAGTTCACAATCAACTCGTGTCCACATAAGTTAACAAAATGCGCCGATGTATGTCACAAGATACCATTTATGATCCAGTGGGTGGTTGTCCCGGTTAAAATGGCCCACTATGTGCGGGGGTCTTCCTAGAAAATACTACCCTTATATCATGTCGGCTCCTTAAGGAGTTAATAATTGTGCTACAAATTCGGGGATTGTTTATAGAAGCCAAGTTGGACTTCATTAATAATACACCATAAGTATAAAAACATTTAGAAACATGTAATCACCCCAAAGGTTTAAGAAGGATGCGAATCATATTTTAGAAGCATGTTTTAGTAACTATAGAAAAAATTCTTTGTATTGGTGTACTTAGCTAGTATGCAGGAGGGAGTTCTTGTATACTTAGCAAGTATGCAGGAGGGTGTTCCTACGTGCTTAGCTTGTACACCAGATTGGTCCCCCGTACTTAATAAGTATGCACGGTTTTTGCCCTGCGTACTTATCAAGTACGCATGACCAATGCCCTACGTACTTAGCCAAGTACGCAGGAAATGTTCCTGCCCCTATAAATAGAAGGTGAGCCCTTCATTTGTAGGTGGAACTTAGGACAAGGTTGAGAGAGGTTCTGGCCGGGATGAGCTCTCCCAGCTCCCGTGAACCATGAGCGTAACCGAGAGATGTGTACTCCTTCAGTATGTGGTCTGTAATGTGAGATGACTTCTTTGTTATGGATTACGTTTCGTTTCTGTCGATTCTCTTGTCTTAATGTTCGTGGTTTTCTCCAACTGTTTCTTTGTTACCACACGAATCACGAGCAGATCTGTGTATTTTCCGCTGCGCGACGAGGCTCCTGGGACCTACAATTGGTATCAGAGCCTCGGTGTTTATTGATTTTTGTTCCAGATTCAAGTTTTAGCATATCTGAATTCATACAAGTCGTACCTTTTTCAGACCAAAAATCCTTAAATTCGAGTTCTTTATCGCTTCATTTGGTGTTTGGAAGGTTGAGGGTTTCTTATGAGATGACTTCTAAGCTTTTGGAAGCATCAATTTCTCAGATCCAACACTTTTTGAGCATTCTCCTCAAGATCAGTCAAGAACGTTGTTGTGCTGAATAAGTACGCAAAATAACCTTTTCTGTGTACTTATTAAGTACGCATGGGTTAGCCCTGTGTACTTACTAAGTACGCATGAGGAGTTGGCCTGCGTACTTACTAAGTACACAAGGGTATTTGACTCTGTAAACTTACAGTACGCATGTACACTTGGCTTTGTGAACTTACTAAATACGCAGGAACACCCTATATCTGCGTATTTACTAAGTACGCATGAACTATCGTTTGGGATTAAAAAAAAATTGACGGATCGTTTGTACGCTTGTTTCGGGCCATTTTTTTAGAATATAGCAGTTTTGGTTTTTCGGTACCGAAATTTGTATTTGATGTGACTTGGCGAAACAAGGACGAGATTTTTGTTGGATGATACCAATTGTCATATATTAGTGAGGTGTTCAAACTGAAAATGTAGGCTACGAGTATCTATGATACTTCTTTAATATGGAATGAATGTTGAATCAATTTGAGCAACTGGGTCGTCATCGACTAAAGGTCTCGTTTTATTTGTGAAGATGTTGCTGCTTTGGGTCTTTGGAAAAAGAATCATATTGTTTAGGTATTCAAACTTGAATATGTAGGCTACGAGTATCCTGGATACTTCTTTAATAGGGGATGAATATTGGAACAACTTGAACCCAAGGTTTTGCTGTTTTGGATCTTTGCAAAGGAATAAAAGAATAAAATCCTAGATTTTAACTAATTATGGTTTTTGAAGAATCGTGTGAAGTTATGATGAAGCTGGTCATAGTTTACAGAGAAATGAGGGGGATAAAAGGACGTTAAAGGGGTGGTGGATACGCCGGTGGTACTTCCTATATATAAGCCTCTTTAACGTAACTAAGATTTCTTTGTAAACTATATTTTTCATGCTCGTTGGTCAAGCATGTGTTCAAGATTTGATGTGATTTAATTATGATGGGATTTCTCATTTGGCATCTGAGCGGAATGCCAGATAGACAACCTAGTTATGGTACTTCACCGTGGTGAATGTATACAGATTAGGAGATGTGAACAAGGATTGAAGATCTAATTGAAGAATGTTGGACTTTGGATACAGGATGATCACTACTGAGCATGATTTTGTGTTTGATTCTATCGAGTGTTTTCAAGATGAAGTTGGGTCTCCGCTGGATTATTAGTTGAAGATGGAACCTTTATCATTGGCCGACGGGATAGGAAACGTTCCCTTGTTTATGGTCTAGTCAGAATGAGCTTACATTGAAAGGGGAAATTGGAAATGAACATCTTCGGGAATTTGGTTGACTTATGAAGATACAGGATAGAGTTGGACACATTTGGTTTGAAAACTGAAGTTTATCTTACTAGAATTCCTATGGGAGATGATTAGTTTGATGCAGGTTATTGGAAATTCTAACTCTCTATCATATGCCAGTTGATTTGGAGATGTCTTAGTCTACTGAAGTTACCTTACGAGGAAGACACGTTCAGACTCGGATACCTAAGTCAGGTTGGAGGAAGCTAATGCTGAGAGGATGAACTACAATGAGTTGTGTTGGGCTAGTCGGTTCTTATTGAAGCACTTGGTTTGATCTACAATGCAAGCATCAATTAAAGGGGAGTCGGTATGCTTGACGATTACACGGTAACTAAAGATTGCAGATTGAAGATTGAAGATCGGAAGATCACAAGTGGAATGCTAGAAGATCAAGTCTCGCCAAAAGACACGTGATGTCATTAGTTTAGAGGGAGTCTGTTGGGACATTCTTTATAAAATGATGATTCTCGGTGTTAGTGATAGATGGAATTTGATGTTATAGTTTAGAGGGAGTTTGTAGAAGCATGTTTTAGTAACTACAGATAAAATTCTATGTATCGGTGTACTTAGCTAGTATGCAGGAGGGTGTTCATGCGTACTTAGCTTGTACACCAGATTGGTCCCGCGTACTTAGTAAGTACGCAAGGCTTTTGCCCTGCGTACTTATCAAGTACGCATGACCAATGCCCTGCGTACTTAGCCAAGTACGCAGGAAATGTTCCTGCCCATACAAATAGAAGGTGAGCCCTTCATTTGTAGGTGGAACTTGGGACAAGGTTGAGAGAGGTTCTGGTCGGGATGAGCTCTCCCGGCCCCCGTGAACCATGAGCGTAAATGAGAGATGTGTACTTCCTCGATATGTGGTCTGTAATGTGAGATGACTTCTTCGTTACGGATTACGTTTTGTTTCTGTCGATTCTCTTGTCTTAATGTTTCTGGTTTTCTCCAACTGTTTCTTTGTTTCCACACGAATCACGAGCAGATCTGTGTATTTTTCTCTACGCTACGAGGCTCCTGGGACCTACACACATGAACTCACATTGTAATCTTGTACATGTCCAAACAATATGCTAAATTTGTGAGCATGTTATCATGTGTGTAACCATCAAGAAAAATCCTAATTATGATTGTGACATTAGTATATGGTATTAGAGTAATTTCATTATCCATGTGGTTGAGCTTAACCGATCCGTTAAAGTGCCGGGGATGAATGGTAAACATTCTCGGGTTGTAATCCTCCATTTATTATTCTAATATTTAGACCTTGAGAGTATTGGTTCGTCTTTGTATTCTTGTATAATAGTAATACTTGTATATATGGTCTAGTACAAGTAATCGTTCAAAATACGGGTACGTCTAAGTCCTACCCGGTTATGCATGCAAAAGTGTGTGTGTGTGTGTGTATGATTGTACAAAAATTATCCATAATTGTATTCTTTGTAACTCGTATTTAAGAATAAGTATTTAGTACCAAGATATTTACATATATTTACATATTGACTTTCTTATATATCCATATATGTATATAAGGAGGTGTGCTTTGTATAAGTAGTAAGATAATGGTTCGACTCAAATAAAAAGTAACACTAGACAATATTTACTTACAAAATATATATATATATATATTCGAGTAATTATATTTTTTTTGACAATCTTAATCAAAGTTTATAGTTACGTTTATATACCTATATATGCATAAAAGATTTCATCAAAATATACATTTATGTTATTGATGACGTCCAGACGGCCTATAAAAACTAAACAAATAAACCTAACCTAGACTCCTAAGTAATAAATGGAGTACCTATGAACTAAACCACACTGACAGACAAGTGTACCTATCGAGTGTAGCACAGCTTAACGGTAAACCGAAATATCAAACCCTAGAGACACAACTATAGCTAAACTAGACTCTGACTCGGACTAAAGATAATTTGGTTGGGGGTTTTCTACACTACTGATAATACTAATAATGCAGAACTAAAGATCGACTCTAACTATCCGGATAAAGAACTCAGGAAATACCAAGAATGGGAAGAATACCACCTAGGTCGGAATCCTACTTGCAAAGCTCAACTTTTACCGGTTATGGAAACAATGATGGATCTGGGTTTCTTAGAATAACAGCTCTAGACAACCTAGTGGATCCCTAATCACTCTCAGGATGTCACCGACTAAGGAACCTAAAGATGTACTAAACTCACTAGATGGTCGGATTACCTTTCAATCTCTCCAAAAATGATAAAGTACCCAACAGACAGATCACCTCTCAGTCTCACTGTCCACAATACATCAAAGATGCACGTGGTAATCTCAGGACAACAACTATAACTCGGAATAGCAACGGATACTAAAACCCTAAGGGAAACTCCCTCTCAAACAGATTTCACTCAGAATCCTAATACGAAGACTAACCGATTACCTCTCACCTTTCGGGTATCGAGATACGAAGAACACTCAGATCTAACCTACTCTCAATCACAGTCCCTATGGAATACCACGTCTAGCAAACCATCAAACAACCACAAACACAGTCTATGATCTAGATATACTACTCAAACTGAAAGACATTCACAAGCAGCTTATGGAACTACAATCACTTGAAAATCATATTCAAAGAATGCATAACATCATAATTATTAAACCAAGATCGTTTACAAAATCATTCAACCAACACTAGAATCTTTAAACCGATAAAAATAAGAATTTTAGCAAATATCCATCCTAAACCTAGATAATATCAAGTGTTCAGCCAAGAAACATGGTCCAACACATCAAAATAGAAGTATAAGACAGAATCATGGTATCAAACACAACAATCAAACACAAAGATTCTAACTTTTAAACCGAATAAGCTAATCTAAACAAACCCGAAATCAAAAGTCTTGATCTTGCCCTTCAATCGACTTCTCCAGCCCCAAAATCGCCTCAAACCCTTCTCTGGACGGCAAAACAACCGAACTCTATCATAATTTCTATCCAATTAAATTTAAATTGAAATTAGGATTTTTTTTCTCTAAAATTAGGGTCCCCGCGTACCGCGAGGAACAAAATAGTCACGGGCGGTTCTAGCTTTCCTCTCTTTTCGCCAGGCATTTCTTCTCCTCCCTCGAGTACCACGAGGGACTGATTTTCACCATTTTTCACATTTATTCTCTGGGCTTCTCTCTCGTGCTCGTTTTCCTCGGGATTTGACTTGTATTCCACACGAGCTCCTGTAAACACAACATAGACTCAATACGAAACAATAACATGAAAAAACGAATACAAAACTATCTAAAAACGCACGAATACAAAGGAATAAAAATGTGTGCGTTGCACTACATCAAACATCCTCACACTTAACCTTTTTTCATCCTCGAAAAAGTCTGCAATGTAATTATAACTGGACATAGCTTAACAATCTCAATTATTCAATTAGCCAAACATACTCACGTGTTAAAAAGTAATAATCGGTATTTCTATTCGATTAAACCCAAGCACCAACCTTCAAGCCCCTGTTTAGTGTTCTAATACATATTACCAAGCATATCAATCAATCTATGTATGGGACTCACACCTAAAAGCTACATCTCTACCTAATCCCGTCTCACGGTTATGTCTAGGCACGGATTAAAACATATAGATTTCACCCACCACGTTAAACTAAGATTTACAGGTTTTTAGAAATCAAGATGAAAGATGAAATGAATGAATATCAATGAGCATTATTAAGCAGATGAACTTTCATCTAGAGGCGTGTCAACCAAGTCACTATCCCGGAAGGTAACACATAGACTACAGTTATAATCAATTAAGCACATAAGAATCAACCCAGTGGTGTTGCAATCAGGTTGGAACCCGGCGTGTGACACGTAGGCGAAACTTAGATTTCTTATCAAATAAGCTCAAGAATATTGAATTATGGATGCAGGCACCACCGAAACTAGGATTTATTCTCATAAAAAGAGAGTGGTGTGCCAAGAAATTTCAAAAACCAATAAATTCTAACTTAACGGGGTACCTGTCACCCTATGTTGACAGTTTCAGTATTACCGATTACCCTAAAATGAATACCCACAAGATATCATGATTTTAATTCAATTAATTCCTAAACATCACAAACATGTTATTTATGCTCTACTAGTCGGCTGGATCTATCAAAACATCACTAATTAGACGCATTTTCAATTATTTTTTCATTTAAAACTCAACAAGCAGATACAGTTGTACTATCATTTTCCATTTTTGTTTGCAAAAACTTTTGATTTCAAAGGACATTTTTTTTAAAAATTTAATTTTTTTTGTATTTTTATAAAAAGAAATAACCTAGACAAACTAGACTAGGGGTGTTCATCGGGTAGGGTTACAGGTTTTTCGGGTTACTCGGTTCGGGTTACTCGGTTCGGGTTATTCGGGTTGGGATTTTTTTTTTGTTGAAACAACAATCAGAACCGAACCATATTTGAGGAAACCTAATCCGAACCTAAAACCACATTGTAATTCGGTTTGGTTTTCGGTTTGAACCTAGCAAACCGAATTAGCAACAAAAAAAAACTTTTTTTTTCCTTTTGGGTAGCTATAAATTATTCGGTTTAAACAACACAACATTTTAGGAAAGTGTAAACCTAAAATACCTTTATCAAATAATGATTTATAATTCATATATGGGTATTGGTTATTGATATAAATGAATTGGGTTAACTATAAATTATGGATTAACACAGTGGTATAACCTAATTCGGGTTTTTTGGTTCAAACCGAATTCAAAATCTTGAAACCTAAACCAAACCAAAAACCAAATTGCATATTCGGTTTTCAGTTTGAACCAAACCGAAAACCAAATATGTAATTCGGTTTGGTTTTAAACGGTTTCGGTTTCGGTTCAGTTATTGGTTTAATCGGTTTGAAACCAAATACTGAACACCCTTAAACTAGACTCATTAGACGCAGTCCCATCCCCACACTTGAAAGACACATTGTCCTCAATGTGAAGCAACAAACAACTAAAAATAAAAATGCAAAAATTAAAGGAATCGACTTAGCTGATAATGTATGCAAGATATGTATCCACCTTCATTCTTCCTATTGTGCACCGTATAGCATTTCGGTCGCGGTTGCACAATCTTTTGTCGGGTTGCCTTTACAAGATAGATAAGATCAGATCGACCCCGCCCGAATGGAGATTGAGTATGGACGGAGCGATCTATACCTACACAATAAAACTCAAACAAACCCGCAACATTAAACTAACACAAGTTAGATACTCAAAGTAAAATTAAAGACTCAACTGACTCACTAAGACTCAAGATAGAAAGCAGGGAAACATACCCGATGAGTGGCAAACACATAGACATGAATGCCAAAAGCAAGGTTAAACATCGGTCACGAATGGCTCTAAGTTTCCCATGGTAGTGGTCGGTGGATGATGTGGTATGATAGTGAGGTGATAATGGATGGTAGTAGATGATGAAAAGTAATGGTGGATAATGGTGGTGGTTGATAATGGTGACGGGAAACAATGGGAAACAAGGGAAGTGGGCAAGAGCAGAAATCCCCCGCGTACCGTGAAGGAACATGCAGCACTCCTCGCGTGGAGGCACAAATTAAGCCGGCCAAAATACTTGTCACTCGCATACCGCGAGGGATTTTCCTTTGTGCCTCGCGTACCGCGGGAGACCACATCTCTTATTTTTCTTAATTGCGCTTCAATGTAACACAATCAAACCCGTTCTAGTTTAATGTTTTATATTATTTGTACAAACCATTTAAACTCTAACACGTGGAAATTCTCATATGTTATCTCGACACTTTCCCAAAGTCCCTACAAATACATACTTATATATATATATATATATATATATATATATATATATTAGGCATGCATAAGTATACGTACACGTAACCATACGCAATGATTTGAACCCCAAATCGCCTAAACACTTGAACCCTCGAGCCTTGAATCTTGAACTAGTAAATGTAAATGGTTTGACTCATGAAAGTCAAAATTTAACCATGACTCCCAAGAAAAACGACTTGTTTGACTTTCAAAAGTCAAACAGGGCCGAATACCTTCAATCCAAATCACGAAATGGATCCAATCGAGTCTCGCGAGGTCCTATCTCGTGTACAATCAACAAATCTGCCCAATCTAGACCCAAACAACAACCCAATTCGTTCAATCACGCGGCCAATTCAAATTTGAAAGAATTCGACTCGGATTAGTCAAACCGCATTTCAATCCTTTCCAAAACCAGAAATTAAATGCAATTGACTCCCGTAAATCATTCCATGACTGACCGTGCATGTACCTAAACCCATTACGTGACTCAATTCATCCCATTGCAGTTGGAATGACGCGTAATTGAAGCCATAGCCGACACCCGTAACCTTTGCAATCGAATCAAACATTCTAGACCAAATCAATCAAATTAAACACTCATGAACCTTCGCACGACCCTATATAATCTCGCTCAAACCTCAATTGAGTCTCATTCCACTCCTGTTTTCCGGTCGAGTAACAAGAACTCCGGGACTGAACCAGTAGCCGATGACCTTCAATATTCGATCATTTTGGTAAAGTTCAGTGTCATTTGATTCATTTTTATGTAAAGATCGAAAGCCCTCTGTCAATTTCAAACGACAGAAGGCATCAGATTCGAATTCGTCTGAGAATCGAGGGGATGTTCATACGAGTTTTAATCTGGAAATTTTGGGTTCAAATAAGTAACGTATTTATTTAATCAAACGTCATGTATAATAAGCGAAACCACTCGGACCAATTGGTTAAGTCCATGCTCCATCAGTCCGAGTGGCGTGGGTTCGAAACCCACATAGCCGGCCCTTTTTACGCGTGTACCTGAACCAAACCCGGCCCCTCTTCAGAACAAGGGTTAACTCTGTGCGAACCTGCTCAGTATCACGGGTTAGTACCCTGGTCCAGTGGTAATCTACATGCAAAACTCAGAACCCACCCGGGTTCGAACCGGGTGGTGTTCTTTTTATTTTTTAAAAAAACTATTTTTGACAGAAATTAAATTTTATAAAAATTATTTTATAAATCTAACATTCCCTACGACCAATTTTTATAAAAATACGGTGTTTTAAACCCAAAACATCCATTTTTTTTAACTTTAAATTGTTTAAATGTCATTTCTAAATTAGTTAAAAAATATATTTTTTTTTAAATAATTAAATAGAATAATTACTTCCTTAATTTATAAAACGTATTGACAATACACTTTTATAAATCATTTACTTTTCTTACTTATATTTATATATGTATATATAACTACATTTTATTTAACATATCACCTTCATCTCTCTATGAACTTACACAGAATTTTATCAACAGTTACAAAACATGGCCTAACAACGTCATTAATCTAAGATCATGCTTTTCACTAGGTTAACTTGTGATTTGGTAATCACTTGTGTCTCGTACTTCCCCGTGTATTCCACACAAGATATATACAAGTAAGTTTACATAGCCCCTTTTTCATTTTGTACTTTTGGGGTGAAACATGATTTACTTTTTGAAACTTTTGCATAGACTTAAATACAATTCAATAAAATGATATTATGTGTTATGTGCTTTATGCTTGAATGCTATGAGTTAAGACTACATATACATGACATTAGTACAATCATTAACTCCGTACAAGCCAACGGTTAACATTGATAGATCTATTGTGTCTGACAAACCCACCCGGTTAGGGTGTTTGTTACCGACTTTACATAAGGGTAACCTGCGTGTTATGCCTCAGTCACAAGGTTTGATTGTACACACTCAGTTCAACTATAGATTCTCCAATAATTGCCTTATACACGTATATCGTATGAATTGTATAAAACACTTTAAACATGGTTGTGTGTTAAAACCTATGTATGCTCACCAACTTTTCAGTTGACCTTGTTTTCATCATGTTTCAGGTACTAATGCTTGAGAATAAGTACAAGTTGATTCACTTAGGACCGAGGACCTAGAATCTAATTTAAAGAAACTATTTATGTATTTCTCTTTTCCTTGTATTGTTGGATTCATGATTATTTATGATATGAAACTGGTTGTTTAAATATTTAAACTTTAGCAAACCTTGAGCTTTTGAATAGTCTACATGTCCCGCCCCGACGTATTCCACCGTCGGTTGGGGTATGACAGATTGGTATCAAAGCCTTGGTCATTGGGAATTAGGTTATTAGATACCTTTGACCTAGACTATAACCTTAGGACACCCATTATTTCCATGTTCTATGATTATATGATATGCTACATGCTATGTGCTATATGATTATTTGTTAGACCCCATGACTTGCTAGGAGTTATCTAAATAATAAATTCAAAATAATAATACCTTTACCCTTACCCTAAGCCTCAATCCTTCTCCAATGTCATCATCATCATAGCATGTGGAACGTCATATTCATTAACATAAGTTTATTAACCTTTCTTTTTACACCTCGTTAGGGTTTTAAACTTTGTTAACTAGTAGAGGACATGTGCAATCTGGAAGGGTGACACCTGTATTCTGGGTTTTATGTCTAGGAAAGCATTTCATATAAATCCCAATCAACCGAGGGATCCGTATGCTTTCCTTGGAATTCCCGGGATGAGTGTTTACTTATAGGCTAAAGCATGTCTCCTTGAAAATTATATGAGTTTAATTAACCTTAATGTGTCATAGTATTCAAGTGATTATGTCACTATTCGAGTACAATCCAAACTATGATTAACTACTTTACTATCTCATCCTCATTAAATTCAATCAACTTTCATAAATTCTTACACCTCTCACTGTTTTGTTTAAATCTATAGCATGCCTCCCCGTCGTGCCAACGAGACCAACAATGACCTTGCTGCTCTTCTCACTCAACTTGTGAACCAACTCACCCAGGCTAATGGGGGCTATAGTGGTAGTGTAACCCTACTATGTTTTATGGCACTGAAGGAGCCACGGGTCTTTTGCAATGGTTTGAGAGCATTGAAAGCACCTTTCCCAACAACGATTGTCCCGACAACCTCCGGGTCCGCTATGCCACCAGCGTCTTCCAAAAACGAGCGCTCACATGGTGTAATGGTGAAAAGAGGAATAGGGGCATAGATGTGGCAATGGCCTTGCCATGGGATGAGGTCAAACGACTCATGACCGAAGATATCTGTCCTCGCAATGAAATGAAGAAGTTAGAGGCCGAATTTTGGGATCTTGCCCAAGATAATGGTGAAAGTTTAGCCTACACCACCCGTTTCCATGAGCTAAGTCTTCTAGTACCTCATATGGTCACACCTTTGGCTCGGGGTATTGAAAAATACATCGTTGGTCTGCCGATGAAGATTCAAGACACTGTTTTAGGGAGAAACCCAGCTACCCTTGAAGATGCCATCCGCCTATCCTCCACATTAACCGATAACCATGTAAAGGCGGGTACGTAAACAAGGAAGGGTGCCAAGAAAGTCCCAGACACGGCAACACCTTCTGAGCCCTCCAAAGGTATCAAACTCGAACTTTCTCCAACAACAAGAAACGAAAGGCTAGGAACTTTGTTGTTGTTACCCCAACTGCCCCAGTCAATCAGGTTGCTCCTATGACTCAGAATTCAGCCAAAAGCATTATGTGGGCAGCAGCCCTTTGTGCAGCATGTGCAATTACCATCACTTCCCAAATCTACCATGTCAGATATGTGCCAGCTGTGGATGATATGGGCAATACAGCCAACCAGGGAAACAAAGGGGTTCTAACTATCACTAGTGGGAATGCTTGCTTTGAATGTGGTAACCCAAACCACTTCCGAAACTGATGCCAAAAACTTACCAACTCTAATCAAGGTGGAGCTAGAGGGCGTGCTTTCAACATAAATGCTAATGAAGCCCAGACTAGAAATGATGTGGTCAATGGTATGTTCCTCGTTAATAACCAATATGCTTCCATACTATTTGATACTGGTGCCGATAGGAGTTTTGTTTCATTTGATTTTGAACCTTTACTTGCTAAAACACGAACTAAGTTAGAGAGAACGTTTACCGTTGAAGTAGCGGATGGAAACCCCATCATCATTGACTCCATTATCCGCGATAGTTTCATCAAACTTAATGAATATTCTTTTCCCGTAAACCTCATACCTATGCAATTGGGAAGCTTTGACATCATCATTGTCACACCCCCAATTTCAACTAACGGAGTTTTACCGTTTAGAAGGTGACACACCAGGATCTCAGTCATTAGTAACATCAAACGACACTATATGGGACTTGAAATGTCATAACATAAAAGATCCGAGTTAATGCGGAAGCGTAAACGTTAAAAATAAAGTCAAAAGTAATTACATGCAATAAGCGTTAATTAATATAATTAAGTAAACTGTTTAAAATTTTTGAAATGAATGATATAACAATAGGACTCCATGCATGTCCAAAGTGCGCAACCTGTGCCAAAGCGACCTGAGAAATATGTAAGAAAAAGTGTCAACATGAGGTTGGTGAGTTCACAGGTTTCAAGTTTATAATAAGAGAGTGTTTGCCAGATTATGTACATTCCATATGCATATCTATAGGTAGCTAGCCTATGTTCATGTCTTACTAAAGCGCTCGCAACCGAAGCTGACTGTTTGTGTTTGTATGCCTCCTGCCAGGTCTATCAACTCTGGCAAATGTGAGTAGGCTAACATTTCACCCGTTCGATCTCTAATCGAGTTAGCGCGACTAACGCGGGTGGGATTTGTCAAACCCAGTAGTACTACTAAATATTACCTCGCTAAGATCCATATTAACGGTCCGATATAAGTTGAGGACTTTCTGTGATAGCGTGTTACGCTTAGCTTTAACATTGATATCATATGAATTACAAAATCTCAAAATCGTAATCATGTTTTCTCCCCCAAGTTAAAACAGTAAAAAGGGGCCGTGAAAACTCACATGCGTTGCGTCGAAGGTAGTTTCACACTAGAGGTACGTTTAAACCACGAGTGTAAGTCTCAAATGACTTACGAATGCCCTAAAATTATAAACACATAAATTAGGGATAAAAATGGGAATTGTGATAGTGACACGGATTGAGAAACGTTCTAATATTCAAGAGTGGACGAAAGTGTCCACGGAGTTAGGAATTACTTTACGCGACGAATGACACAAATAATAATGAATATAACCGGGTGTTTTGTCATTCACAAAAATTGAAAAAAATAATAATATATATCTACGAGTAAATAATATAATTAATTATAATATTAAATAGTTTAAACGTCCCACGAGTTATAAAACGATACGAAATAATATATATATATATATATATTATTTAATAGGATTTGTCACGGGATGAAAATAATATAAGCATATTATTTTATACAAATTTACGGTTTAAAAATAATATAAACATATTATTTCTTTTGTTGATAATCACAATAATATTTTATTTATAAAAGTGGGAATAATAAAAATATGTTAATAATTTAAACCCGAGTCTACGGGTTGTTTCCCGGGCTAAAACACATTTATATAATACTATAATAATATATGGTTTGATTTTTAACAATTAAATATATTTAGAAAATTGTCTAAAAAGAAATGTGGGAGCCCGGACTCGAACCCGGGTCTCTCCCACACACGCACACTGTCCTAACCAGTCCCGCCCGCTAGGGTATCGCAATGATATCCGGACTTGAATGGTTATAACATACAAGTCCAGTGGTCCCCCCCCCCCCCCCCGTATGCACTCAAGATCGAAACCCGTCCCAATACTCCCGATTTGGACTTCGATCGAAACTGAGGGCATAGGGGTTTTGTTATACTAAGGTTTACGAACATGTGGTAGTTTTTAATTACAAAATCAACCGGTTTATGTTTGTTTAATCTCTGATTCAAAAGTCGAACCCTAGAATAAGAACACGAATTCGAATCTGATCCAGTCCGATATTAAAACTCATTGAAATCATAGGGCTTTTACTCATATGAACATTTCGAATCTGTTCATAGGTTTTAATTTGATTGAGATGGTATCCAGGATCAAAAGCCCCAAAACATTTTTATAACGAACCCTAGTTTACAGATTATGATTAAATCGATGTTATATGATCAGATTCGCATTGGGTTTTCATTGATTGAAGCATTGCGAATCTATTCGTGTTGTTTAATTTCATTTAAAACAAGTTTAGATAGGAATTCAATTAAACAGGGACATATATGAACCCTAGGTTCGATTCAGTTTCAATTTGATGATATACATCTTGGATTTCATAGGGCTTTAACTGCACAGGCGATTCCGAGTCTAGAGGTGTAGGTTAATTGAATTGAGATCACACCTAGACTGGTAATCGATTAAACCTCGAATGTATAAACCCTAGAATCGGGTTCTTGCTAATTCTGATGTTTTAAGCCCTAATTGGCATAGGGCTTTTCATCTGAAAGTAAAAACGAAGGTGAGGGTGTGTTCAATTACCAGAAACAAATGCGAATTGACTGAGCTCGACTAAAACGGCTGTCGACTGTGACGGGGTTGGTCTCCGGCGACTCCTGCTGCTATTTCGATCAATTTGAGGTGTGAAACGACTTCTGTGGAATTCGTCTAATGCGTACAGATGCTCAAATGAGAGAAAAAACAGACGAATTGATACGAATTTGATGAAGACGTGGTTATGGTCGACGGTTAAGATTTGAATGCCCATAATTAAGTTTAAATTCAGATTAATTGTGATGTTAAGGCTCTAATGATGATCGTATATGATTTAATCGTGCATATCAGTTACGAATTTCGATTGTAAAGTTCAAATTTGGATTAAATTCGATTATGTTGACTTTATGAAAGTCAACAGAAATCAAGATTTGCTAAATTACAGTTTCAGTCCCTGAGATTTCTGGTTTGAAGTTTTGAAGAAGGCAGAAATAGTCCGTGAGGTTCTAATTGAGTTAAATATATGGTTAGTTGACTTTTACAAGTCAATAGGATTTAAATATTGGATTTTGACTTTACAAGTCAAATAGAATTGGGTTTAGGCTAATTACACAATTAGTCCTTGTAGTTAGGGTTTGAAAAAATGACAGAATCAGTCCTTGGGGTTTAATGTTGAGTTAACTGGGTTAGGTTTTTAACAGAAAACTTAACAGGATTTCTAACGGAACTAACTGAATAGTCCGGATTGTCACATCATCCCCTAGTTGAAAGAATTTTCGTCCCGAAAATTAAATAAATTAAAATAATAATAAAAAAATTTCCCGGGATATCACATCATCCCCTAGTTAAAAAAATTTTCGTCCCGAAATTTAAATAGTACCTTAAGAATTTGATGCGGAGTGCTTAAACAGATTAGGATATTTACGCATCATCTGATCCTCGCGCTCCCACGTGAATTCCGGTCCGCGTTTCGAGTTCCAATGAACTCTGACAATAGGGATTTTACTGTGCTTTAACGTTTTGACTTCCCTATCCATAATTTCCACGAGTTCTTCGATGAAACGTAACTGTTCATCAATGTGTAGTTCCTCAAGAGGAACTGCGAGTGATTCGTCTGCTAGACATTTCTTCAAATTTGATACATGAAAGACATCGTGTACACCACTAAGTCCTTCCGGCAGGTCCAGTTGGTACGCTACTGGCCCGATTCTCTTCATTATCTTGAATGGTCCAACATAACGAGGGTTCAGTTTACCTCGTTTCCCGAAACGAATGACACCCTTCCAAGGTGAGACTTTTAATAAGACCATATCCCCTACTTGAAATTCTAACGGTTTATGACGTTTATCGGCATAGCTCTTTTGACGATCACGAGCTGCTGCCATATGGTTTCTAATTTGAACGATTTTCTCAGAAGTTTCAAGTACGAGTTCAAGACCTGTAAGTTGACTATCCCCAACCTCGGCCCAACAAATAGGAGAAGGACATTTCCATCCATAAAGTGCTTCAAATAGAGTTGCCTTGATGCTAGTGTGATAACTGTTGTTGTAGGAGAACTCCACCAACGGTAGGTGAGACTCCCAAGTTTTACCGAAGTCGATCACACAAGCTCATAGCATGTCCTCCAGAGTTTGGATAGTACGTTCTATTTGGCCATCAGTTTGAGGATGGTATGCTGTGCTCATATCTAGACGCGTGCCTAAAGCTTTTTGTAACGACTGCCAGAAACGAGAAGTGAATCGTGCATCATGATCCGAAATGATAGAGATTGGCACCCCGTGCCGAGAGACTATTTCTTTCAAGTAAGTACGAGTAAGATTATTCATTTTTTCGGTCTCTTTGATTTCTAAGAAGTGAGCGGACTTTGTTAATCGATCAACAATTACCCAAATGGTATCACATCCAGTAGGAGTTCGTGGTATTTTGGTGATGAAGTCCATGGATATTTGTTCCCATTTCCACATGGGAATTTCTGGTTGTTGGAGAAGACCGGATGGCTTTTGATATTCAACTTTGACCTTCGCGCAAGTCAGACACTTACTCACATAGGTGGCTATATCGGCCTTCATCTTCGGCCACCAATATAACACCTTTAGATCATGGTACATCTTGTCGGAACCTGGATGAATAGAGTAACGAGATTTATGAGCCTCATCCATGACTAGTTCCTTTAAGCTTTCGAATACTATAACCCATATTCGCTTGGCGAAGTAGAGAATACCGTCAGATTTGACTTCGAGTTGTGCTTCCATACCGCGTGTACCTTCCAGCGGTAGATTTTCCTCTTTTAGAGCTTCAAGTTGAGCATTACGGATTTTGTCAGGTAATCCGGGGTGAATGGTAAGCTGTAACGCTCAAACTCGTTTGGGCTTGGTTTCCTTTCTACTTAGGGCATCAGCTACAACATTAGCCTTACCCGGATGATACCGGATCGCACAGTCATAATCATTCAAGAGCTCGACCCAACGACGTTGTCTCATGTTCAGCTCTTTCTGCTCGAAGATATGTTGAAGACTCTTATGATTGGTGTAGATAGTGCATGTGGTACCATACAAGTAGTATCTCCATATCTTAAGTGAGAAAACTACGGCTCCCAACTCTAGGTCATGAGTGGTGTAGTTTTTCTCGTGGACCTTTAGTTGACGTGAAGCGTATGCGATCACCTTTTCGCGTTGCATTAAGACATAACCCAGACCCTGAATAGATGCATCACAATACACCACAAAATCATCGGTTCCTTCCGGAAGAGCTAGAATAGGTGCACTACAAAGTTTCTGCTTAAGATGTTGGAATGCTGACTCTTGGTTATCACCCCAGTTATAGGCTTTACCCTTTTGAGTTAAGGCAGTGAGAGGTTGTGCAATTTTTGAGAATCCTTCGATGAATCGACGGTAATATCCAGCCAATCCCAGAAATTGTCGCACCTCAGTCGGAGTCGTCGGTGCTACCCAATTCTTGATGGCTTTTATCTTTGATGGGTCGACATGTTTTCCTTTCTCGTTAACCACATGCCCTAGAAACTAAACTTCCCGGATCCAGAATTCACACTTGGAAAACTTAGCATACAGTTGCTCTCGCTTAAGTAATTCCAAAATTAGGCGTAGATGTTCCTCATGTTCTTCCTTTTTCTTGGAATAGATGAGGATGTCGTCGATGAAAACGATAACGAATTGGTCAAGGTAAGGCTTACACACACGGTTCATGAGGTCCATGAATACCGCAGGTGCGTTGGTTAATCCGAAAGGCATGACCATAAATCATTGTGGCCGTACCTTGTCCTAAAAGAAGTCTTAGAGATATCTTCATCTCGGACTCTCAATTGATGGTAGCCGGACCTAAGATCTATCTTGGAATAGAAACTGGATCCTTGGAGTTGATCAAAGAGATCATCTATGCGAGGCAAAGGATAATGATTCTTGATTGTGACTTTATTTAGTTCACGGTAGTCGATACACATACGGAAAGTTCCGTCCTTCTTCTTGACAAACAGGACTGGAGCTCCCCATGGCGATGAGCTAGGTCGGATGAAACCTTTATCCAACAAATCCTATAACTGAGTGGACAATTCTTGTAATTCACTAGGTGCTAACCTATAAGGTGCCCGGGCGATCGGTGCTGCTCCGGATGTTAGATCGATTTGAAATTCAACTTGACGGTGTGGTGGCAGACCAGGCAGATCCTCGGGAAATACTTCTAAAAATTCACGAACGACGGGGATATCATCAATCTTCTTCTCTTCTGAAGACTGCCCAGCAACGAGAGCCAAAATAGCAGTATGCCCCTTTTCTAAGGCATTTCTGTGCTTTCATAAAAGATATGATGCCCATGACTGCACCAACGTTTTCGCCCTGAAAGGAAAGGGTTTCTCCACTCGGGAGAGAAGGCGAACAATTTCTCACGATAGACAATCACGGCTTGGTTCTTAGATAACCAATCCATTCCGACAGTTATGTCGGTCAAGCTTCTGACCAGTAAATCTTAGCTTACATCCTCTAAGAATGTGAGTTGCTTCGATTATTTGACCGTCCACTATTTCTATAGTGTACTTAGTTCCTAATAGAGTTGGAGTACGACTGCACCAACATGAAATTTGTGAGGTCACTGAAATAACTGAATGTGCTGGGGTATGAATCGAATTAGACTAAGGACTTGTCACAGGGTAAGGTAGTAGGGTCAAATGGAATTCATTGTTAGAGTGTAAGGAATAACATGTTAGCTTAGAAAGAATTTCACAAATTTTTCTTACCTAGTTGGAGTCGATGGGTTTACCATGAGGTTCTACTAGAGTTTCAATAAAGATGGTTTCTATGGTCACGTTTGGATGAGAGTCTTAATTTCACCAGGACTCTTACATGAGTGAGATAAAATGATGGATTCCATTGATGATAGCTCAGTTTAAATCTCTTCAACCCGACAGTCGCGTCTATCAACTGTTGAACATGTTTAATGATACCAACTAGTTGTTGAGCGGGTTACAAGAACTTCTACTGACAGTGGAAGTTTAAGTTTGTAGATCACTGATTAGGACCATTTATCCACACAATAGGTTTCACCAGGACTTACATGCACCTCAAATTACTATTACGTGTGCACCCGTAATTATAATTTGCTTTGCATGTTCACCCTAGTTTCTCCCCGTCTAGTGCCATAATGTCCTTTAGTTTGTATTGCTGAGTACAGAGTGTTGTCAGATATGATAAGTCATCAAAAAGCTTAGTCATCAGCTATAAGTTGATCAACTAGAACTCATATCAGGATGTGTAGTCAGGAATTGTTTGATCCGAGTATTCACTCGAGTTGAAACACAATACGAGAGTCCCATCCAGTGGATTGTAAATGGGAACATGCACATGAAATAATCATTCACATGAAACACGACTTCGAGAAATGAAATTAATTCAGGAATACAAATTACAGAAAGCAGCAAGGTAGCCGTCCTTTCAACTTAGTCAAGATAGGGTTTGAGTATGCATTGAGCAATGTGTTCTCAGATTTGTGGTCAACCTATTCTCAACAGAATATCAAACAAAGACGCGAGCCCATGGCTTGGGAAAGTGATGACAACTACGTGTCAATGGATTATGCAATAATGCGTGCAACGGTCTGCCTTCATTCGGCGTATTGTTGCTGGCGGGTACAGTAGGGACTCGCCTCCGACGATCCCGACTCCCAAAGAGGTATGTGTTAGTGCTGAGTGTCGTCCATAACATGGACCTGAGAAATCCCACCATACCCAACAGGTGATGGTGATATAAGTGACTCCTCCAAAGGCTCCGTCTCGCTGCCCTCGGACGTGAGTGGATGATGTTCTGGTGATTCCCCGAGTGTCGTCACTGGGAATGATGATGCAATGCAAATGATGTGTCCCTTGCCAACTGAGGGTGATACGGATGGTATTAACATGCCTGCACTGCAATGTATGTATAGGTGCTATAGTTCCGTTAGAAATCCTGTTAAGTTTTCTGTTAAAAACCTAACCTAGTTAACTCAACATTAAACCCCAAGGACTGATTCAGTCATTTCTTCAAACCCTAACTACAAGGACTAATTATGTAATTAGCCTAAACCCAATTCTATTTGACTTGTAAAGTCAAAATCCAATATTTAAATCCTATTGACTTGTAATAGTCAACTAACCATATATTTAACTCAATTAGAACCTCGAGGACTATTTCTGCCTTCTTTAAAACTTCAAACCAAAATCTCTGGGACTGAAACTGTAATTTAGCAAATCTTGATTTCTGTTGACTTTCAGAAAGTCAACACAGTCGACTTTAATCCAAATTTTACAATCGAAATTCGTTAAAATCGTAACTGATATGCACGATTAAATCATATACGATCATAATTAATTATGGGCATTCAAATCTTAACCGTCGACCATAACCATGTCTTCACCAAATTCGCATCAATTCGTCTGTTTTTTCTCTCATTTGAGCATCTGCACGCATTAGACGAATTCCACAGATGTCGTTTCACACCTCAAATTGATCGAAATAGCAGCCGGAGTCGCCGGAGACCAACCCCGTCACAGTCGACAACCGTTTTAGTCGAGTTCAGTCAATTCGCATCTGTTTCTGGTAATTGGACACACCCTCACCTTCGTTTTTACTTCCATATGAAAAGCCTTATGCCAATTAGGGCTTAAAACATCAAAATTAGCAAGAACCCGATTCTAGGGTTCATATATTCGAGGTTTAATCGATTACCAGTCTAGGTGTGATCTCAATTCAATTAACCTACACCTCTAGACTCGGAATCTCCTGTGCAGTAAAAGCCCTATGAAATCCAAGATGTATATCATCAAATTGAAACTGAATCAAGCCTAGGGTTCATATACGTCCCTGTTTAATCGAATTCCTATCTAAACTTGTTTTAAATGAAATTAAACAACATCAATAGATTCGCAATGCTTCAATCAGTGAAAACCCTATGCGAATCTGATCATATAACATCGATTTAATCATAATCCGTAAACTAGGGTTCGTTATAAAAATGTTTTGGGGCTTTTGATCTTGGATACCATCTCAATCAAATTAAAACCTATGAACAGATTCGAAATGTTCATATGAGTAAAAGCCCTATGATTTCAATAAGTTTTAATATCAGACTGGATCAGATTCAAATTCGTGTTCTTATTCTAGGGTTTGACTTTTGAATCATAGATTAAACAAACATAAACCGGTTGATTTTGTAACTAAAAACTACCACATGTTTGCAAACCTTAGTTTAACAAAACCCCTATGCCCTCAGTTTCGATCGAAGTCCAAATCAGGAGTATTGGGACGGGTTTCGATCTTGAGTGCATACGGGGGGAAACCACTGAACTTGTATGTTTTAACCATTCCAGTCCGGATATCATCGCGATACCCTAGCGGGCGGGACTGGTTAGGATAGTGTGCGTGTGTGGGAAAGACCCGGGTTCGAGTCCGGGCTCCCACATTTCTTTTTAGACAGTTTTCTAAATATATTTAATTGTTAAAAATCAAACCATATATTATTATAGTATTATATAAATGTTTTTTAGCCCGGGAAACAACCCATAGACTCGGGTTTGAATTATTAACATATTTTTATTAATCCCACTTTTATAAATAAAATATTATTGTTAATATCAACAAAAGAAATAATATGTTTATATTATTTTTAAACCGTAAATTTGTATAAAATAATATGTTTATATTATTTTCATCCCGTGACAAATCCTATTAAATAATATATATATATATATATATATATATATTATTTCGTATCGTTTTATACCTCGTGGGACGTTTAAACTATTTAATAATATAATTAACTATATTATTTACTCGTATATATATTATTATTTTTCTCAATTTTTGTGAATGACAAAACACCCGGTTATATTCATTATTATTTGTGTATTTCATCGCGTAAAGTAATTCCTAACTCCGTGGACACTTTCGTCCACTCTTGAATATTAGAACGTTTCTCATTCCGTGTCACTATCACAATTCTCATTTTTATCCCTAATTTATGTGTTTATAATTTTAGGGCATTCGTAAGTCATTTGAGACTTACACTCGTGGTTTCAACGTACCTCTAGTGTGAAACTACCATCAACGCAACGTATGTGAGTTTTCACGGCCCCTTTTTACTGTTTTAACTTGGGGGAGAAAATATGATTAAACGATTTTGAGATTTTGTAATTCATATGATATCAATGTTAAAGCTAAGCGTAACACGCTATCACAGAAAGTCCTCAACTTATATCGGACCGTTAATATGGATCTTAGCGAGGTAATATTTAGTAGTACTACTGGGTTTGACAAATCCCACCCGCGTTAGTCGCGCTAACTCGATTAGAGATCGAACGGGTGAAATGTTAGCCTACTCACATTTGCCAGAGCTGATAGACCTGGTTGGAGGCATACAAACACAAACAGTCAGCTTCGGTTGCGAGCGCTTTAGTAAGACATGAACATAGGCTAGCTACCTATAGATATGCATATGGAATGTACATAATCTGGCAAACACTCTCTTATTGTAAACTTGAAACCTGTGAACTCACCAGCCTCGTGTTAACACTTTTTCTTACATGTTTCTCAGGTCGCTTTGGCACAGGTTGCGCACTTAGGACATGCATGGAGTCCTATTGTCATATCATTCATTTCAAACATTTTAAACAGTTTACTTAATTATATTAATTAACGCTTATTGCGTGTAATTAATTTTGACTTCATTTTTAACGTTTACGCTTCCGCATTAACTCTGATCTTTTATGTTATGACATTTCAAGTCCCATATAGTGTCGTTTGATGTAACTAATGACTGAGATCCTGGTGTGTCACCTTCCAAACGGTAAAACTCCGTTAGTTGAAATTGGGGTGTGACAAATTGGTATCAGAGCCGGGGGCCGGACTGGTGTGCCAGCGAGGGCGTTGGGCTCCGTAAGGGGGGTGGATTGTAATATCCCACATCGGTTGAGGGGGAGAACGAAACCTTCCTTATAAGGGGTGGATACCTTCTCTATCAAGACGCGTTTTGCCTGGGCGAGCAACTCGTCGGGTGAAAACAAAACCGTGAGTTCCTGGATAGGCAACCCATCGGGGGCAAAGCGGACAATATCTTGGTACGGTTTGCTTGGGCTGTTACAATCATAGGCAAGGATTGGCTATCTAGTCATCATGTCGAAGTCATTTGTTTCGAGAAGTGCATCTGAATTCCTCTCCCCTCGGGTGATACATTAAAAGTCTTTGGTGAGAAACCATGTAGTGGGCTTAAGCTCATGTCATGCACTACGACCCGAAAGTACTTACGGAAGAAGTATTTGGCCTTTTTAGCCCATGTAGTTCAAAAGAAGGTCAAAGAGAAGAGTATTCAATACATCCCCATCATTCATCACTTTCCCGAGGTATTTCCTGAAGATATATCCGGTCTTCCACTCGTTCGTCAAGTAGAGTTTCGTATCGATCTTGTACCCGGAGTTAATCCTGTGGCTAGAGCTCCATACCGTCTAGCACCTTCTGAAATGCAAGAACAATAAAGTTTTCATTCATCCCAGTCATTCACCATGGGGTGCACCCGTCCTATTCGTGAAGAAGAAAGATGACTCATCCTGGATGTGTATTGACTACCGTGAACTCAACAAGCTTACCATCAAGAACCGTTATCCTTTGCCTAGGATTGATGATCGCTTTGATCAACTCCAAGGTTCCATCTACTTCTCGAAGATTGATCTTCGATCCGGATATCACCAACTTCGTGTGCAAGAGGTGGATATTCCAAAGACTGCCTTTCGTACAAGATACGGTCACTACGAATTTATGGTTATGCCTTTTGGGCTAACCAATGCACATGCAGTCTTCATGTATCTCATGAATCGCGTATGCAAACCATACCTAGATAAATTCGTGATCGTTTACATTGACGACATCTTGATCTACTCCAAGACAAAATCAGATCATGAAAAACACCTTAAGTTGGTTTTAGACCTTTTAAGAAAAGAACAACTACATGCTAAGTTCTCCAAGTGTTAATTTTGGCTAAAGGAAGTTCAATTTTTGGGTCATATTGTCAACGAAAAGGGAATTCATGTTGATCCCACAAAGACCGAATCCGTTAAGAATTGGAGTACCCCTAAGACCCCTACTGAAGTTCGTTCATTTCTTGGTCTTGCTGGTTATTCGTTTCATCTCAAACTTTTCCAAGATTGTTGTCCTCTCACGGCCTTGACCCACAAAGGTAAACACTATGAGTGGGGACCAAAGCAAGAGGAAGCCTTCCAACTCCTCAAGCAAAAATTGTGCAATGCTCCAATTCTCACTCTTCCTGATGGCAACGATGATCTGGCTGTCTACTGTGATGCATTAAACCAAGGTCTTGGTTGTGTTCTCATACAACAGGGCAAGGTGATCGCTTATGCATCAAGACAACTCAAAATTCATGAAAAAAATTATACGATGCACGATCTTGAGTTGGGTGCGGTCGTCTTCGCATTGAAGATTTGGAGGCATTATCTCTATGGCACGAAATGTGTGGTGTTCACTGACCACAAAAGTCTCCAACACATCTTCATTCAAAAAGAACTCAACATGAGGCAACAACGTTGGGTCGATCTCCTTAACGACTACGACTGCAAGATTCGGTACCATCCCGGTAAAGTGAATGTTTTGGCCGATGCCTTGAGTCGTAAGGACCACGTTATGCTTCATTGTGTTAGGATTCAAACAGATATTCAAAATCGCATCTTAGAAGCTCAACACATCTCGGTCACCGAGGGTAATCTATATAACGAAATGTCATGTGGTGTTGAACTCCTATTAGAAACCAAACCTAATGGCCTCCTCTATTACTTGAATCGTATCTGGGTCCCCGATCGTGATGACCTTCGCACAGTCCTTATGAACGAGGCACACAAAACTCGTTACTTCGTCCATCCCGGGGCGGATAAAATGTACAAGGTTCTTCACCAACAATATTGGTGGCCCGGAATGAAGAAAGACATCGCACTTTATGTTACAAAATGTCTAACTTGTTCCAAAGTCAAAGCTGAACATCAACGCCCTTCTGGTTTGCTTGAACAACCGGAAATTCTAGTGTGGAAATAGGAAAATCTAGCCATGGATTTTATTACCAAAATCCCTCGTACTTCTAGCGGTTATGATAGCATTTGGGTGATCATTGACCGTCTCACCAAATCTGCTCACTTTCTACGCATCAGAGAAGACTATCGGGTAGAGAAATTAGCCCGAATCTACATTGATGAAATTGTGAGTCGTCACGGGGTCCCACTTAACATAATCTCTGATAGGGATTCTCGTTTCACCACCCGCTTTTGGCAATCTCTCCAAACTGCTCTTCGTACACGCTTGGATTTAAGCACGGCTTACCATCCCCAAACTGAAGGTCAGACCGCGCGGACAATCCAGACTCTCGAGGACATGCTTAGAGCTTGTGTAATTGATTTTGGTGGCAATTAGGATTCACATCTATCCCTCATTGAGTTCTCCTACAACAATAGCTACCACACAAGCATCAACATGGCTCCATTTGAAGGTCTCTATGGTCGAAAGTGTCGCTCTCCTATCTGTTGGAACGAGATTGGCGAAGCACAAATCACCGGTCCCGAATTAATCCAAGAAACTTCCGACAAGATCCTTCAGATTCGTAACAACATTCAAGTGGCAAGGAGTCGGCAAAAGAGCTATGCCGACAAAAGACGTAAACCCTTGGAATTTCAAGTCGGTGATCTTGTACTTCTAAAGGTATCTCCTTGGAAGGGGGTGATCCATTTCGGGAAGAAGGGTAAACTAGCACCTCGCTATGTGGGTCCATTTAAGATCCTCAAAAGGATTGGGAAAGTGGCTTACAAACTCGAATTACCTCCATCACTTGCTAATGTACATCCTACTTTTCACGTGTCCAACCTAAAGAAATGTCTTGCTAATGAGAATCTCCATATACCTCTTGACGACGTGCACATTGATGAAACGATGCACTTCGTTGAGAGACTCGTAGAGATTATGGATCATGAAATCAAACAACTCAAGCGAAGCCGTATTCCTATTGTTAAAATTCGTTGGGAATCTAAGCATGGACCTGAGTTCACTTGGGAATGTGAGGACCAAATGAAGCTCAAATACCCGCATCTTTTTGCTGATCCAGTAACCTCAACTAGCTAAATTTCGGGACGAAATCCCCTCAACATGGGGATACTGTGACATCTTTGATTTGTCTTAATTGCGCTTCAATGTAACACGTTCAAACCCATTCTAGTGCAATGTTTTATATTATTTGTACAAACCATTTGAACTCTAACACGTGGAATTTCTCATGTGTTATCTCGACACTTTCCCAAAGTCCCTATAAATACATACATATAAATATATATTTAGGCATGCATAAGTATACGTACACGTAACCATACACAATTATTTGAACCCCAAATCGCCTAAACACTTGAACCCTCGAGCCTTGAATCTTGAACTAGTAAATGTAAATGGTTTGACTCATGAAAGTAAAAATTTAACCATGACTCCCAAGAAAAACGACATGTTTGACTTTCAAAAGTCAAACAGGGCCGAATCCCTTCAATCCAAACCACGAAATGGATCCAATCGAGTCTTGTGAGGTCCTATCTCGTGTAAAATCAACAAATCGGCCCAATCCAGACGCAAACAACAACCCAGTTCATTCAATCACGCGGCCAATTCAAATTTGAAAGAATTTGACTCGGATTAGTCAAACCGCATTTCAATCCTTTCCAAAACCAGAAATTAAATGCAATTGACTCCCGTAAACCATTCCATGACTGACCGTGCATGTACCTAAACCCATTATGCGACTCAATTCATCCCATTGTAGTTGGAATGACGCATAATTGAAGCCATAGCCGACACCCGTAACCTTTGCAATCGAATCAAACATTCAAGACCAAATCAATCGAATTAAAACCTCATGAACCTTCGCACGATCCTATATAATCTCTCTAAAACCTCAATTGAATCTCACTCCACTCTTGTTTTCCGGTCGAGTAACAAGAACTCCGGGACTGAACCAGTAGCCGACGACCTTCAATATTCGATCATTTTGGTAAAGGTCAGTGTCATTTGATTCGTTTTTATGTAAGGATCGAAAGCCCTCTGTCAAATTCAAACGACAGAGGGCATCAGATTCGAATTCGTCTGAAAATCGAGGGGATGTTCATACGAGTTTTAATCTGGAAATTTTGGGTTCAAATAAGTAACGTATTTATTTAATCAAACGTCATGTATAATCAGCGAAACCACTGGTTAAGTCCATGCACCATCAGTCTGAGTGGCGTGGGTTCGAAACCCACATAGCCGGCCCTTTCTGCGCGTATACCTGAACCAAACCCGGCCCCTCTTCAAAACAAGGGTTAACTCTATGCGAACCTGCTCAATATCACGGGTTAGTACCCTGGTCCCGTGGTAATCCGCATGCACAACTCAGAATCCGCCAGGGTTCGAATCGGATGGTGTTCTTTTATTTAAAAAAAAACTATTTTTGACAGAAATTAAATTTTATAAAAATTATTTTATAAATCTAACATTTCCTACGACCTATTTTTACAAAAATACGGTGTTTTAAACCCAAAACATCCATTTTTTTAAATTTAAATTGTTTAAATCTCATTTCTAAATTAGTTAAAAAAATATATATTTTTAAATAATTAAATAGAATAATTACTTCCTTAATTTATAAAACATATTGACAATACACTTTTATAAATCATTTACTTTTCTTACCTATATATATATATATATATATATATATATATATATATATATAACTACATTTTATTTAACATATCACCTTCACCTTAAGTAAATAAAATTTACTACATTTAAAATTCGTTAATCCATACGGGTATGTTCTTTTTTTCATAAATAAATAAATGGATGGAATTATTTTATAGTTTATATAAAATTCACATTCTTTTTGTTAATAACTATTAGTCTAGTGAAATAAATAAAAAGGAGTTTTATTTATTCAAAACCCTAAAGATAAAGTATTTTCATATAACATTTTGAAACTTCCAAAAATTGACACCAAGCTTTCGATAACTTATTCTTTCACCTAAAATGACACAAACTTAATATATAAATTCTCACATAACTAGAGCCGATGAACATTTGATCTATCCTTAGACTTGTGCACGTCTGTAGGTCCCTAATTCGGTGCGTGACGGATCTCTAGACTCGCGGTACGACACGGTGATAACGTGCGGAATCCATGATAAACGTGCTCGTGTAACTCAATCAACAACAACGGTGTAAATAAACGCTTTGTATTTCCACCACAATATCAGGTTACAAAATTCAGTCTCTAATCAGTTCCTCCTCTGATATCGTCTATTCTGTCTTGTCTCTAAACAGAAACTGATATCTCTTATTTATACACAAACGATCTGCTATAGGTGAACTTATTAAGTTCGCCTCTAATAAGCTAAGCGAACTTAACAAGTTCGCTTCAGATAGACTAAGCGAACTTATTAAGTTCGCCTCTGATAAACCAGGCGAACTTATTAAGTTCGCCTCTCTATGAACTTACACAGAATTTTATCAACAGTTACAAAACATGTCCTAACAGACTCCCCTCTAACTGTTGCTAACAATTCTATCAATTACAAGTCAAAGACTCTAAGACTAAGACATAATATCTTCAAGCTCGTTGTCACCAGAATATGCTCCAACAGACTCCCCCTTGACAACAGCTTTAGAAGATTGTCATCCGTCTTCATATATGATCAAACAAGTTGTAGTCTTCGTCTTGTTCATTTGCACACTCTCTCTCTATTTAGAAGAAAACTTGGGAGAAGGACCCCTTGTCAACTTCTATCTGCAATATACAGTTTATGCAAAGGAGAACAACCAAGAATAACCAACAATTAAGATTTCCATGGAAGCTGGAATAATAAAATCTTTTTGGTTTTTCAAACATAAGAAACACAAAATCTTTTTGGTTTTTCTTTGTATAAACTGAAATGTAAAATACAAAATCACATCTTTTTGGTCGAGCATTACGAGTAAGAAGATCATATCAGTATATATGAGATATCAATCACACATCTTGGATAAACATCCATATAATATCAAATGGTATCCTATGTCATTCTTTCAAGCCTTGACCAATCAAATCAATATCTTTCAAGATTATCACACTCTATCTTTTCAAGACTTTCATATTGCATGTTATGATACGCGATAAACATTCAAAGAAAATAGGATCGGGCTATGACACACAAATTCAAATTGTCAATATTATAAGATTTGAAACTAAAGCATCTCATTCCCACTTTCTTGTGAGTTAAGGTACCATTTAAGTATGAAATACAACGTGTACCCCACTAGTATGCCAACAGAAAGTAAATGCACTATCTTCAAGACATACGAGATTTTACTAAAGATTATCCGAATTTCCAGAATGAGGAGACATCACTTAGCACATGAATAGCAGAATCCAAATTGGATTGTATAGGAATCAATGAGATTCAGAATCGAATGATTCAGTGTCTTGGCTTATATATGTGGAATCATAAGATTCAGGTACGTGGATCCAACTGTTATCTGGATTATGAATTCAATGGAATCAGTAAAGATGATTTATCAATATGATCCAAGGACTAGTATATGTTTGACAGATGTTGTCAAGTACATATCTTGATTATACTTCAAATTACATGCTTTTCAGGACATGGGCACTGAAGCAAATCGAATCAATAGTGCTAAGGACATAACCCGAAACTGATCTCTTAGGAAAATCTTTATTAAAAAATAATATTCTTTATCTGATAGTGATCTTTTAACGCACACACCCAGGCATAAAATGGGTTCAAATCACAGTTGTAACATATGAAATTATGTTTTCACACTACTAATGGTTCAGTGACGCTTTTAGTCTTCTGACAATTCAAATTATATGCATATACAACACTATCATTTCCTATTTGTGTAGTCTCTGAAGTTTAGATCAAAACATATAATTCAGATATATTAACATAAAGTACCAACCGGTCAATATAAGGTCATGTGTGAAAGAACATCTACTGATGTACTATCATCTCTTCTTTAACTTCAAGTAATGTCGATTTTAACTTTTTTCAATTTGTTTGGCTTTTTCAAAATCTTTTTCTAAGAAAGTAAAACAAACAAAAATAAAATCTTCCATGAAAACATTTTATGAAAAACATTTTACTTGGTTACTCAGAATTAAGCAAGTCAATGAATTAAAAACTCAAACCGATGTAATCTTGTAATTGAATGTCATTGCCTCTGTCACCAACACAGTTCTGTACTCCCCCTGTCCTGTAGACTCCCCCTCAACTAGTCAAATGGTTGCATCAACGACTTTATGCTCACCATCGTCATCCTAAGTTTCAGGTTATCATTTGGACTTTGTAAAATTGTTTCAAAATAACATTGTGTGTGACATATTCTCCCCCTTGAGCATCAAGTCGTTGAAACAAATAGATTCTCAGTTATCAACAACTCGTTACTCTTGCAGATGTCAATCCCTGTCATGTGTTTAGAACCACCATTATCAACAAACCAAATGTTATTAATAGTCCCTCTTGGTAAATCCTGCACATCTAACAAGAAACATTAATTTGAAATTGGGACTCAAGCCATGGTAGTCATGGGTCGTCCATTTGTATCAAAATAATAAACCTCACTCCATTCACAATCAAATTTCTCATCAATTTTTGGAGATTGTTCCGACGAGTCAGAAACAGAAACTTTAGATTTCCAAACATACTTCTTTTCATTAAGGTCTTTTTGCTTAAAATGTGAAGTGTTTGAACAATCTTGTTCATATGAAAAATGTTTAGATTGTGAAAACTCTTGTTGTTCTAAAAGTTTTCTCAATCTTCCGTCTTTGAGGTCTAGAAAGCCTAACCTCAGAATTTGAATTACCCTTTGGTGTATCATGAGGTTTAACCACATTTGGGTTAACATAAGGCTTACCATGAGTTCTTACCTTTTCTGGAGTAACATGTCGGTTACCTTTGGCTTTGTGAGGACAAGCAATCCGAATATGACCCACAAGACCACAGTAAAAGCAAGATCTCGTCTCACGATATTCTCTCATATAAGGAATCTTCACACGATAAGATGCACTTGAAGAAGATTCTCCTACATGAACTTCTTTTGAAGTTTGAGACTGAACAAACTTTCTCTCAACAGGTTTTGATTCAGGCTTCATCTTCTCAGGAACTACATGCTTCTTTCCTTTATTTTTGTAAGGACAGTTCACCACAATGTGTCCCATCTCATTACAATGAAAGCATGTACGCCTGTCTTTATAATCTCTGACATATGGAACTCCCCTTGAATTTGAAGAACTTCCAAATGTATAATTTCCAGATGAATTAGAATCAACCTTTGATTCTTCTTTCTTGACCTCTTTCGGTATCCCCTCTACCTTAGCTTCATCAAAATATTCATCATCACTCTCATCAGAATACACCATATCTTCACCTGTGACTGGATTCACTTTCAACACAGTCTTAGGATCTAAATCCTCATCGTTTATAATCTCAGGTGTCACAGAATAATTTTCGTTGAATGGTGGAGGAACATAGCCAATACCACTAGTTCCATTCCCCTCTTTAGTATTATTATGATAATGTTCTAATAAGAATGATGAATTTCCAAAGCTTTCTAACTTTCTATGTAATCTAATCACCTCTGCTTTAGATTCAGCTAGTTCCTTATCTTTCTCAACAAGATCATTATTTCTCTTCTCAATTTCTACAAAGGACATATCCAGGTGATATGCCTGCTCTTTGATCTTCAAAGTCAGAGAACATATATCCCTTTTCAGTGATTCTATTTTCATTATCTTTTAATTTCTGATTTACCGTGTGCATCGATTTCATACCACAAATGAGGTTTACATTGTCATCCATAACCCTCATCATTTTATCCTTAACTGAAACACAGTTAGAACAAGATGTTTCAGAGATAGAAAATACCTCAGGTTTTACTTCTGAAGAAGATGCACCAGGAGCCATGAATACGTCATCATCAGCTTCACTCTTTTGTTCATTAATGACATGCTCTGCATCAGTTTCTATGTCACTCAGATCATCTTCAACTGTCTGAAAACTTTCTTCACTCATCACATCAGTCTCAGTATATTGAGTACTTTCACTAGAACGAATACTCTCACTATCAGTTAAATCTGCAGAAAAATCACTTTGAGAATCACTCTTCTTCTCCAATACTTCTTTGATCAAGACTACAAACGCTTGAGATGTTGCTTCACCCTTTTTCTTCAAAGCTTCCCATAGTTCTCTTGAAGTTGGACACTTCTCGAGACTATGAATGATTTCTTTAGGTAAAGACATCGTTAAAGTTTCACGCGTCGTCATCTCTCGATCAAACTTCTGCTTTTCTAGTTTACTAAGAGCTGTCACTGGTTTAGGAACATCATAATATCCCATATAGTCATAAGTAGGATGCACATATCCTTCAAATATGGATGTCCAAAAGTTTTCATCAGTTTTCTGATACGAACTGTTCGAACCGGACTTTCCAGATACGAAAATCTGATATGCACAAAAGTCTCGGTTGCATAATTTCAATCTCATTATCATCACTGAAATTGACATTTTGAAATTTTTGCAAAAATATCCGGAAAAAAAAAATTTCCCGCCAAATACTCTTTTTAAAAATTTCAAAATTTCAAAAATGATTCAAAACGACCATATAAACTTTCCCTAAAAAATTTAAACAAGAAGAATTTTCCCGCCAAAATACTTTTTTTTATGAACAGTAGCTAAGTTCGCCTGACTGAGCGAACTTGACCTCAAGCGAACTTAACCCCAAGCGAACTTAACCCCAAGCGAACTTATTAAGTTCGCCTAATCTGCACCAAGCGAACTTATTAAGTTCGCCTCTCTAAGTTCGCCTGCAACAGAATTGATAAGTTCGCCTGCATCAGCTGTTCAACCAAACAAATAACAAAAATTTCGAAAATCATCATATCTTGCTGAATTAATGGAATTTGATTAAATTGAACCGTAGGAATGTGTAGGAACTGATTTGGAACACTTCTATCGGATCAATTTCATCAAATGAATCTAAAATCAATCGAAAATGATAAAAAAAATCCTCCATTTTTATCAAGAACACAAAAAGAAGAAAAATCTTCAAAATCTCTGAAAGTTGATGTTGATTGGACACGAAAACACCACGAATCTTCTGCTAATCAAGAGCAATAGCTCTGATACCACTTGTAGGTCCCTAATTCGATGCGTGACGGATCTCTAGACTCGCGGTACGACACGGTGATAACGTGCAGAATCCATGATCAACGTGCTCGTGTAACTCAATCAACAACAACGGTGTAAATAAACGCTTTGTATTTCCACCACAATATCAGGTTACAAAATTCAGTCTCTAATCAGTTCCTCCTCTGATATCGTCTATTCTGTCTCTAATCTGTCTTGTCTCTAAACAGAAACTGATATCTCCTATTTATACACAAACGATCTGCTATTGGCGAACTTATTAAGTTCGCCTCTAATAAGCTAAGCGAACGTTCGCTTCAGATAGACTAAGCGAACTTATTAAGTTCGCCTCTGATAAACCAGGCGAACTTATTAAGTTCGCCTCTCTATGAACTTACACAGAATTTTATCAACAGTTACAAAACATGGCCTAACAACGTCATTAATCTAAGATCATGCTTTTCACTAGGTTAACTTGTGATTTGGTAATCACTTGTGTCTCATACTTCCCCGTGTATTCCACACAAGATATATACAAGTGAGTTTACATAGCCCCTTTTTCATTTTGTACTTTTGGGGTGAAACATGATTTACTTTTTGAAACTTTTGCATAGACTTAAATACAATTCAATAATATGATATTATGTGTTATGTGCTTTATGCTTGAATGCTATAAGTTAAGACTACATATACATGACATTAGTACAATCATTAACTCCGTACAAGCCAACGGTTAACATTGATAGATCTATTGTATCTGACAAACCCACCCGGTTAGGGTGTTTGTTACCGACTTTACATAAGGGTAACCTACGTGCTATGCCTCAGTCACAAGGTTTGATTGTACACACTCAGTTTAACTATAGATTCTCCATAATTGCCTTATACACGTATTTCGTATGAATTGTATAAAACACTTTAAACTTGGTTGTGTGTTAAAACCTATGTATGCTAACCAACTTTTCAGTTAACCTTGTTTCATCATGTTTCAGGTACTAATGCTTGAGAATAAGTACAAGTTGCTTCACTTAGGACCGAGGACCTAGAATCTAATTTAAAGAAACTATTTATGTATTTCTATTTTCTTTGTATTGTCGGATTCATGATTATTTATGATATGAAACTGATTGTTTAAATATTTAAACTTTAGCAAACCTTGAGCTTTTGAACAGTCTACATGTCCCGCCCCGACGTATTCCGCCGTCGGTTGGGGTGTGGCACCTCAAAACTTTTTTTTTTCATCCAATTCCATAAAAACTCATTCCAACTATAAAAACCAAAGTAAAAAACCTGGAACTTTGTTCCTGATGATTTCCTCACCGAATCAAGCGCGAATCTCTGCAGAACACGACACAAACAAAACAAACATACCGAAAAACACAAAAATGACCCGGACATAGAACCAATAAATCTACAAACTATACATCCCGGGCACTTGCCCGAGACTCAAGCAAGCCTATTAGGAGGCTTCTCCTTAATCCTAAATGGAACCGCATTCATATGACGCGGCTTTCCAGCTCTCTTCAGCACCAAATCACTAACAAGCATTAAACTTCTATTACATTTATCAATTAGATCCTTCCACCAAAACTTAAATCTACCCGGTCCGAATGTAAGCCGATTCAAATATCCCAACAAGTTGTCACCCTGAATATCCCCACACTTGGGGTTTGCACTGCCCTTAACTTAGATGAATCTATCCAAGCACGGGTTCTCTTTCGGGGTGGCCTAGACCTAGGGGCTCTAAAACTAGGATTCTGCTCAGTTTCTATCCCCACAGGATGCACAATAATGATGGGCAAAGGCTCGAGCATAGGTGTTTCTAATGGTGTGACCTCCGAAACCTCACCCGGATCTCCCGGTTCTTCTACACTCTCCACCATCCCCACACTTGGGGTTTTGCCTATGATTGCATCTAATTCTGCCATTATCTCTAGCAGATCATCAGGCACGTCATCACTGTAATCATCCAGTGCATTCAACAACTCCTCTAACTCTAACGCCCACTCAGATAACTCTCCACATTCTGGGGTGGGTTGACCAACTACATCCTCTAGATCAGAGTCCCGATGATAGTCCATAAAGGCATTAATCATGCCCACAGAGTGGCTCTGCTCACCAGCCTCCTTCACGGACTTTGCAGCATCGAATGTGACCGACTCATCCCCCACACGAAGTGTGAGTTTTCTGTTAAAGACATTGATCAATGCCTTGCCGGTGCGCAAAAACGGGCACCCGAGGATCAGTGGGACTCTGTCATCCACCTCCATGTCTAGGATGACAAAATCCATGAGGAAGACGAATTTGTAGACTTTCACTAAAAGATTCTCCACAATTCCCCGTGGATACTTGACTGAACGGTAAGCCAAGGAAATGCTCATGCGCGTTGACTTCGTTTCACCTAGGTCTAGCTGCTTATAGATAGAATATGACATCAGATTGATGCTAGCACCCAGGTTGGCCAACGCGTGGTTCAAGGGCAAACCGCCAAGCAGACACGGGATCGTGAAGTGACCCGGATCTGCCAGTTTCTCTGGCAGTTTGTTCTGAACCACTGCAGAACATCGCTCACTTAGTGAGACTTTAGAGACCTCCTCTAGCTTTTTCTTGTTGGAAAGAAGATCTTTTAAGAACTTGCCATACTTAGGCATATGCTGGAGGACCTCTATGAACGAGAGATTGACTTTGAGTTGTTTAAAGATATTCAATAAGTGACCATATTCCCTAGCATATTTATGAGGCAGCAAGCGCGGTGAGTACGGAGCACGGCTCAAGTCAATCTAGAGGGTCTTTATCTCACCTCCATTCTTCTTCTCCTCTGCCTTCTCGGCGGGCTTCTCAACTAGTATCTCCTCGTCAACCGGCTCTTCCTCTTCAACCGATGGCTCCTCTACCATCCTAGCGTCGATCGCAGCAAAGTGGGCTCTCAAATCTATCTTCCTCACCTCTTCCTGTGATGGAATGTGACGAACACTGTTGTGGGAGACTTCCTCTACTATAGGAATCAATGTATCAATAACAGTCTCCACTACTTATTCCTCATCCTCTATTCTTCGACTCCTAATTGACACAGCCATCACTGAAGCATTAGGGCCTGAAGACGGACCTCCCTGTCTATCCTTCAAGCTCTTAGTGATGTCTCCCACCGTGCGCTGCAGATCCTGGAATGCGGAATGTTGATTATTCAATAAGGTGTCTTGCGTATCCAGTCGCTGTTGAGTCTCCTTGTCATTCTGTAATAAATGAGCGAGCATCTGAGTCTGGTTCTCTAGCATCTCTTCTATCTTCTTATCCCTAGCACTGCTCCCAGAACTCGCTCCTGCTTCACCTTCTTCATATTGGTTGGAGCGGGCATTAAACCCAGGCGGGTTATTTCCAGATCTCCATCCTTAGCCAAAAGAATTGTTATAGTTATTGTACCCTCGGTTCTAGTTGCCCGCAAAGTTCACATGAGCGTGCTGACTGACGGGGCAGTCCCTGGTGTTGTGGCCTCCTCTACACACCTCACTCCGTTGAGCACTCCGCTTCAGCTCCTTAATCTCATTCGCCATCGCTGCGAGTGCAGCAGCCACGCTAGTATCAGGGTTGACCTGATGCACACCTCTAGGAATGGAAGTCCTAGTAGATGGTCGCTGTTGTTCTGCCAGAGCACAGCTCTCGAACAACTCTTCACACTCAGCTGGCTCCAGTTTATCCATGGCTTCCAGCAGCTGTGTTGAACATTTGCTGCTTCTCGAAGGTAAGGCCATTATAGAACTTCTCCATAATCGCCCAATCAGAAAGACCATGTTGGGTACATTGACTAAACAGCGTGTTGAACCGCTCCCAGGCCATGTGATAAGGCTCGTCAGGTGGATAGTACTTTTTCAGAAACTTGGCTTGCAAGTCCACCCATGTGGTGATAGAATTGTCGGGGAGGGTGTCAAGCCAAGTAAAAGCACGCCTAGAGAGCGAGAATGGAAAGAGATGCAAGTAGATTGCGTCCTTAGAAACACTTGTGATATTGGAGGTATCACATATGCTCACAAAGTGGGACAGATGTCCGGGTGCATCCTTATCCTCGAGGCAATGGTACTGAGTAGAATGAGTGATCATACTCATGACATGTGATAGGACTTGGCATTAGGGATAGCGGGGCGGGTGATCGAAGATCTCGCCCCGAGGACCCCATCATTGGCTCTCTGGTGCAAGGTACGTCTGGTTGGTGGGTCAGCGTCACCCATATTAGGAAAAGGAACTGGGCTAGCAGAACGTACCTGGTTTTTGTGGTTTTTGCACAGCTCTTTCAAACGCTCCAGTCGCGGGTGCGCTCGTGAAGCTCTTGTTCGGGATCTAAAGAAGAAGAATATGGTGGTGATCCCTGCGAACGAGTGTGGTGCATAAACTAACACACAAAAACCAAAAGAACTAAAATAAGGACTCAAAAACAGAAAGACTCGATCCTATGTTAGACACTAGGATAGCACACACAAGTAGCAGATAGGACAAAGACACATAATTAAGACTCACAAATAAAGAAAGAAACAAACCAAAAATCACAAAAAGAACTAGTCAAAGCTAATGTTGCTATTGCCAAGTGTCCTCGGCAACGGCGCCAAAAACTTGATGTCGTCCAGACGGCCTATAAAAACTAAACAAATAAACCTAACCTAGACTCCTCAGTAATAAATGGAGTACCAATGAACTAAACCGCACTGACAGGCAAGTGTACCTTTCGAGTGTAGCACAGCTTAATGGTAAACCGGAATATCGAACCCTAGAGACACTACTATAGCTAAACTAGACTCTGACTCGGACTAAAGATAATTTGGTTAGGAGGTTTTCTACACTACTGATTATACTAATAATGCAGAACTAAAGATCGACTCTAACTATCCAGACAAAGAACTCGGGGAAATATAGAGAATGGGACGAATACCACCTAGGTCGGAATCCTACTTGCAAAGCTCAACTTCTACCGGTTAAGGAAACAATGATGGATCTGAGTTTCTAAGAATAACAGCTCTAGACAACCTAGTGGTTCCCTAATCACTCTCAGGGTGTCACCGACTAAGGAACCTAAAGATGTACTAAACTCACCAGATGGTCGGATTACCTTTCAGTCTCTCCAACAATGATAAAGTACCCAACAGACAGATCACCTCTCAGTCTCACTGTCCACAATACATCGAAGATGCACGGGGTAATCTCAGGATAACAACTATGACTCGGAATAGCAACGGATACTAAAACCCTAAGGGAAACTTCCTCTCAGACAAATTTCACTCTGAATCCTAGTATGAAGACTAACCAATTACCTCTCACCTTTCGGGTATCGAGATAAGAAGAACACTCAGATCTAATCTACTCTCAATCATAGTCCCTATGGAATACCACGTCTAGCAAACCATCAAACAACCACAAACACACAGTTTATGATCTAGATATACTACTCAAACTGAAAGACATTCACAAGAAGCATATGGAACTATAATCAATTGCAAATCAGGTTCAAAGCATGTATAACATCATAATTATTAAACCAATATCGTTTGCAAAATCATTCAACCAACATTAGAATCTTCAAACTGATAAAAATAAGAACTTTAGCAAATATTCATCCTAAACCTATATAGTATCAAGTGTTTAGCCAAGAAACATGGTCCAACACATCAAAACAAAAGTATAAGACATAATCATGGTATCAAACACAACAATCAAACACAAAGATTTGAACTTTTAAACCGAATAAGCTAATCTAAACAAACCCGGAATCAAAAGTCTTGATCTTTCTCTTCAATCGACTTCTCCAGCCCCAAAATCGCCGCAAACCCTTCTCTGGACGGCAAAACAATCAAACTCTATCATAATGGCTATCCAATTCTATTTAAATTGAAATTAGGGTTTTTTCTCAGAAATTAGGATCCCCGCGTATCGTGAGAGGCCGCGAGGAACAAAATAGCCGTGGTCAGTTTTAGCTTTCCTCGCGTACCGCGAGGCATTTATTCTCCTCCCTCACGTACCGCTAGGGACTGATTTTCACCATTTTTCACTTTTATTCTCTGGGCTTCTCTCTCGTGCTCGTTTTCCTCGGGATTTGACTTGTATTCTACACGAGCTCCTGTAAACACAACATAGACACAATACGAAACAAAAACAAGTAAAAACGAATACAAAACTATCTAAAAACGCACGAATACAAAGGAATAAAGATGTGTGCTTTGCACTACATCAGTTATAAACCTTAAATATTTATTTTCCATATAAATATATCTTTATATGACTTCATGTAATTATAAGCTTAGACATTTACCAATATTTGCAAACCAAATACTATGACTATATTCTAATATAAGAAGAGCATAAACCATGCACCGGATGATACATGGTATATTGTGACATATATCGGCGCATTTTGTTAACTTATGTTGACATACATAAGTATAATGACCCATAACAATAAGGGGTATGGGTAAGGAGTAATATTCGAATTGTTCACGGGTCGTGTACACAGGTTGATTGTGAACTTGTTTAATTTGCACCATTCAATTTTGGATTTTCTATACAAATGCTTTGTAACCTAAACTCGTGAACTCACCAACTTTTTAGTTGACATATTATTTTTAAGCATGTATTCAGGTACCTCTTCTCGAGATTTGGCAATTAGAAACTTAAACACGAGCTTGTTTGAAGATAGTTGATCCTTCTAGAAGACTTATGTCGAGCCATAGACTACACCCGAGAAATCCCTGATGAGAAGATAGAACACATCACTATTTTTTTTATTTCTAGTCAATATAGAGGAGATGTATAGTTTTTTATTGTACCTTTGACTTAGTATAGACTTTTGACATTGGGCTGTGTTTTGTTTTGGTATTTGATCATCACGCCCAGCCTCCTTGGCCGGGTTATGACAACTTATCATATCATTACGATTGAGGAAGTTTGAGTCGCATAGGATTGGGCAAACCAGCGTCCCCCGGTGGATTATGTTGCAGCGTTTGAGTGCATATTTCTCACTAATTGATTATTCTGGTTTGCTTATGTTCAAGTATACTTCTTGTATGTTATTTGATGAATATTAGAGTTTGCATATACATGATTTACTAGCATTGTGTATTTCAAGACAGTAGGTTAATGAATGATTTGAAATGTGCTTGTTTCATGATTTCACCCATGTGAACTGACCTAAAATTATTTTGAGCACACATCTTAGGTGCACATTTATTGGCTCTGGATAGCTAGTGACTGAATCTAGCTAATATTAGCCGACTGCTTAGTACAAGTTTTAAATCTATAATTGAAGACTCGTACTTATTATGTTTAGTAACAATGTACTATGTTTTGAATTAAGCTTGTACCTTGGAATTTGAAAAGATGAAATATAATACAAGCTTTTGCAATATAGTAAAGTTTATGTTTTCGCTGCTTTGGTTGTGTATCAATCGGTTATGGTAAACCCGGCCTGAGCGGGAAGTGAATTTTTCACAAGATTTATAGGTCAAGGGTGTCACTAACAAAAACGAATTCACGTTAAGGGTGTACACCATTGCCTGAGTTTAACCCCTTATCAAACTTGGTTGACTTAATTTAAATTTATTGTTTTTTTCTTTCTCCAAGTTTGACCCCTTGTCAAACTGGGTTGATGTAAGGCCCCATTCCTGGGTAACCTCACTTGTTGGATTTACTCATAAACATAGTCATAAATACTGAATTTAAATTTAAAACATTCAAATTCAATCATTATATAACGTAACCTAACATGACATAACAGCGGAAGTCTTAACAATTAAATACATAGCATTGTCTTAACATATAAAAAGTGCGATGTCAGTCTTGTGTCGGGTAACCTTCACGCCATCGCACGACCCTTTCTTCCTTTACCTGAAATGTATACTAAAAGTCAGCTAAGGTTGGTGAGTTCTAGTTTAAAGACAATCACACATAATATTTATCTTATCATGAGTATCATATATATGTATATATAATATACTTAACATTCGAGCTTTTACATATTCTTTGCTTTACTGTTCTCACATAACATTCATATTGAGTATATACATATGTACATACATACTTACTTGGGGAGAACATTCATTTGGCCATAAACTTAAGGGTGATCAACCCATCATACTTGTCGCGAATGTCACAAAGACATCGCAATGAGAACTACCGTCGTAGCCCTTTTCATTAACCGTCCGGCTCTAGAAAACCGTCCGTCGAAACTTAAATCCGTCCGGCAACCTTTGTCCGTCCGCTCTTAAACCGTCCTACCATCGTAGTCCGTCATTTTGTCCGTCTGCCCTAGGGCATCCGTTTCCCACGCGACCATTATGTATGCAACCGTTCTACTTGAGTTAAGGCATTTGCTTCGACCGTCCATTAGTGCCTTTTTATACGTCCTAGCTTGCGAAGGAACGTTTTTGTCCCGGTTGCAAAATAGTCACGTGGCCGTCCGTCTACCGAAGTAGCCGTTGTCATAGAAGGGTTCATAACGTTTACATACATTCATAACATGCAATATATATAATATAAAGCAAGATTTCATTCATTTACGTTATGTCCTTCTTTCATTCATTCTTTATAATCATACGTTTCATTCTTTGTTCATAATTCATTTTCATATATATGTATATATATATATATATATATATATGTATACCACGTATGATCACATTGACATTTATAGCATTTACTCATTTAGTGTATACACTTCAGCCCCAAAACATTTAAAATGATTTGCACATAACATAGAAGGGGGCACATATAACTCATCTAATAAGCTAGTCTTGGTTGTCCTAAACAAAGGTCCAACAACGTCACGTACGATCTGAATTAGGTAGTTAAATACACATCAGACCCAATCCCGACTCTAACGGTTTAATCATACTGAATTAGGCGAACATACTGACTTTACTAACTGGTCTGCTTCCTGCGTACTTAGTAAGTGCGCAGGCCCTTGCTCATGCGTACTTGACAAGTACGCAGAACATTCTTCTTGCGTACTTGATAAGTACGCAGGATCTTCCTCATGCGTACTTGATAAGTACACATGACATCCTTCTTGCGTACTTACCTGCTTCCTGGACAAGTCCGAATTTCTTGCATGTTAATCCGATCATGCTAATCTTACAATTTTCTTTGATCAAAACGTGCGGTTTTCATTCTAGATGCTAATTCTAAGCTTATTATCAGGTTTCATCCATAAAAACGTCTCCTATTTAGCTAAAACCCGAGAAACCCAAAACGAAGAAAAACTTAGTTTAAGGTCGAATCGTTACCTGGATTGTGATTCTGATTCAGAGGTTTTGCTCACGGGCTCAGTAGTAACGTGCTCCTTCAATTTCGTGTCGATCCGTCGACTTTCTCTCTCTAGACCCGAGCTCTCCTTTCTCTCTCTAGATTGCAAGTGTTGGTGAAAAATGAGAGTCTAAGCCTGCTTCGACCCTTATATACCTGGGCTTCCCTCGGCCCGTTGGAGCCGAGCTCAAGCCCATCCGTTTTTCTTTTGTTTTATGGCGATTAAGTCTTTATCGCTTTATTATTTACTAAATTACTATTTTTGGGATGTTACAGTTGACTTAATTTAAATTTATTGTTTTTTTCTTTCTTTTAAACACAAACTCAAATAAATTTTTCAACTTTTAAGTATTCTAAATTGTTGTCATTTTAGAATTTGTTTTTAGTAGTTGAAATTTCAGATAATCAAATTCTTATAATTAAAATCTTTATAAGTTACATAAAAAGGATTAACTCAGATTGTATGTTACTAAAATAGTTTAAAGACAAAACACAGAAAAAAAATAAATAAATAAACCGGTAAAATGAGTTTAAAATTAAATTGTATTTTATCAAAAACTATAGAAAGAATATGACAAAAGAATGAAAATGATGAGAGAGACAAAAGGAAAATAACAAAAGAATATAAAATAAATGGCACACAACAACATACACTTGCAATGTATGCCCCTTGATTATTGATGTATGTTCTAGAGAATATTTGTCAACATCCCAACCCACCTTAAAAAAAATTTCATCACAAGCCACAAAATGACCGTTCTACCCTTAACAAACAATCATATAAAAAAATATCATCATTATATGATAAATTCAGTTTACATTATTATAACAATATTTGGTTTTAAAAAATATAAAACAAGCGAGTATGGTGAATAACGTCATCAAAATATTATATGAAATGTAAAAGTTCTGATGCTGACAGGTATTATGATGCTATCACTTTTTATACCAGGCATAAAAAAAAATTGACTTATCAATTAAAAAGTGATTCGATAGAATGTAAAAATCATATGGAAAATTCTAAACGCACACGAAATATTGCTAATTGGACCTGTCGTCGCGCTATACGTCCTCGTATAGATCAATATGAGGGCGTATAGGTCCCATAAGAATGACACGTGTCATTCTCTGTCTGAAGTATATGTCTCATCCTGTATATGTGAAATGTATGGATAAAATAAAGACGGTATCGAATCCTTAAAACATTTTATATTGTTAACCGCATCTTTCCCCGTAATCAATGGAAACCCAAGATGGGCGTTATCATCTTGCGGTTGCTTTCCTTTACCCTTCGTTGAACGACGGTGTTGAAAGACCGAACTCGCTTGTATAGACTCTTGTGACGCAATATACGAGCTGTGTCTCGCATGGTCACATTTGCTTTGTTGGGATCCTGTGAATGAGCTGTTTCTCGCGACATCCTGTTTCCTTTGTTGTTGCTTTTTCAAAGTTGGACGACCGTGAGTATCTTCTTGTACCATAGGCGCTCTCTTGTTACTTTTGCTCGGAAAGACAACCCATGCGATTCTCGACAGCGTACTTCTTTTGACCTGATCGGGTTGTGACATAATTTTGTTTCTCACTTGACCCAGTACCTTATCCACGTCTACATTTTCATCATCGACAAACGACGGTTTTAAATCAAGTTTCCTCCAGAAGACGTCCACCGCATCTAGAGGGATTATGCCACCTGTATTTTAAACGAAATAGTCAGAACATTTTGAAAAGCACACGGCAACCTACAACTACTAAATAGTCAGAACAGTTTACCTGTAGCTTCGATATTTGCCAGACGACAAGCACACGGCAACCCACAACTACTGAAAAGTTGGCACCCACACGTTGCATTTTGTTTCCGTATATTTGATAACTTGTACCACTCATTTTCTATCAAATCTAGAGCTTTATGTGAAACTTTACCGTGCAGGTTATCAAACAATTCAATAGCTATGTGGCTGTCCATTTTCCTTATGAGGCTTGTTCCAAACCCAAACTGTAACTGATAATACTGATCTGATACAATTTCATCAACAAACCCAACAAGTCTATCTAGCGAGCTGTTAGCGTTTCTAAGATAGTTCTTTAAGAGCGAATGCTGGCTCTCGACTCGGTTCGTTGTATGTTGACCAAAATTGAGGTTTCTGTTGGACCACGCGGATACAAACTTTTCTTTATACGGGTCCAGCCAATTTTTAGTCACATAATCTATAACTCCTGGAAAAATATTTAATATTGAATAAATATTTAAATACTGAAAATATTAAATAATTAATATTTAAAACTTACTTCCTAGTTTGGCTGCATACAGACGTTCGTAAAGCCGGTTGAAGTTATACTGGTATATATCTGGCGTGGGAGACTCACATAATACCGACCATGAATACTTGAAAATTTTCCAGTCTTCGTCTGTAAATGATGCCCTGCAATGTTTTGCGATATTCTCGTGTATGTGCCACCGACATAGGTTCTTGGAACAGCCCGAAAATATTTTATCACACGTGTTCATAAGAGCTTTGTCCCTGTCTGTTACTATCACACGCGGCTCCATAAACTTTCGCAACATTGCTTTTATTTGAAGTAGCACCCAAAAAAGTTTCTCCCATTCTTTTGATATAAATGCATGAGCGACGCAAAACGACTGGTGTGTGGAGGTCACACTGACCACTTGGACAAATGGAAGTTTATACATGTTTGTTTTGTACGTCGCGTCGATCATCAACACGTGCGGGAATGCACGCCACATCTCATACGATTTCGGATGAACAAAGAATATCTCCTCCACACTATTTGTGACAGGATCTTCTCGAGTATAGTAGACGTATTTTTTAGAAGAAAGCAGGTTTTCCAGAATCTGTATTGGAGTTTCACCGACTCTCGTTTCGTTTTTTATCTTTTGTATCGCATTATAAATGTCCTTTTTAATGCAACTACTCTCTGGGTTTTGTTCCCTTATAGTTGCCAGAATGTTTCGTGGCAACATGTTTTGCGAATACAACTTCCCCACCAAAAGTTGTTCCGACTGAGACAGTCTCCTTGCAAACGAGTGCGCCGCAAGATGTTGACTAGGATCGTGGTTATGACTGTCATCCTTCACCGTTAATTTCCAATCACCAGTATTTTCTTGATACTCTCCTTCCAATTTAAAGGGACAACCTATTTTCTTGCTACCGGCACGTCTAACCGTGGCAGTAGACGCACGTTCGCCGTGACGGTCACACACAAGCCACACCTTGATAAACGGTTCCGTCGGATTATCGCCTTTTCTCCACGATCGTCGGGTGACAAGGACGTAACCATTCTCACGTCCTCTCCGCATAGTCCAATCCACCAACTGTTCACGAGACTGAAAATTCTGGTCAGTTTTATACGACACATTTTGATGGTTTTGTTCTTCGTCTTTGGAGTCGCCGGTTTATTGTATCGGGTAAGAGACTTCACCGCACACAAAGTTGTTAGTTTGTTGTGTCGGGGAGGAGACTTCACCGTATACGTAGTCGTTCGTAGGTTGTGTAAGGTAAGACGGTTCACCGTATACGAACTCGGGATTGCTCAGTGGCTCGTTCAAATCTGGAAGCCTTACCCGTTGATTAGAATAAATGTCAGACGAGACCTCCTCCCAGTTCACCTCTTGAACGCCAGAACTTTGCGGGTTTTTTTTCAGTGACTCGTTAGAATATACCTGAAAATCGTAGTTACCATCCCACCTCCAAGACATGTTTATAATTTTTTAGAGATTGTTTGAAATTTTTTTGAACGATACGTTCGAATGAGAATTTTGCATGGTTAAATACACAAAATTTGGGCCCTATACGCATCGTATAAGGCAATACGGTGCGTATAGGATTCGGGTCAAACCTGGTCAGCGTATAGCGGTGTGATGGTTGACTAGTTGCAGAAAGTACCTCGTACGCTATACGCATCGTATTGAACTATACGATGCGTATAGTGTAGGAATGACCAGGTTGTACGAGGATATCGGGCATGGGAAACTGTGAAGGGCTATACACATCGTATTGCCCTATACGATGCGTATATGACCAAGTCCACATAGCAATTCCCGTGTGCCATTAGTAGTTCCCAATCATATATCATAATAACACGTGTCACCATTTGAATCCTTTCAGTATTTTCTTTTTAACCTTGGCAGTTGTGCAACCCAACTTAATTAAAATGTATTTAAAACACAGGTCCTTATTTACTGTTTCAGATTTGATTTAAATAAAAATGACGATTACAATAAATTGACAGGTAAACGGATAACAAGATGCGCCATAATTCCCTTTTGGATAGCAAAACCGATTCTACTAAAAACAAAACTTTGAGTTCTAGGGGCCGAAATATTACAGTGTACGACCCGCTAAACCCTATTAAGAAATTCCACTGTCTCCAGGACTATGAAACATTAAATAAAATATGTACGTATACAAATAACAACATTAAATAAAATATTTAAATACGCAAGTGATACAACATTACATCATCATCCATCATTAAACTACAAACATGCCATTCCCACTTATTTCTCCATTCTATTCACATAAAAACCATATCCATCTATCAATATAGATAGATAAATAGATAATCAATAATGATAATAGTAATAATTTACTTAAAAGGATTCCAACCGGCTCTGTTGGTGTCTCTTCCCATGGTGGTGGCCGCGAAATGTAATGGAGTCGATGTTTTTCGGCTTCTTGGCTTCTTTAGGATCTACAACACATTCAGAAGGAGGCGTTTTGTACCTTATTTGGTCTTGACAATATGAGTATTTCATGTGTTTCTTTCTAAAGCTCTCCATTTTGACCCTATCCATAGGTACTATTGAGTCGGAACTTGTTTCATGGTCGCATTGTAATGACAAGAGTTCGATGGGGTCCACCGTGCATCCATGGAGGACAAGGTTAGTAAATTCAGCAATGTAAGGGGCGTATTTGTAATTTACCTTGTATTTGCCTCCGTTGGTGGCCCATTCTGAAGCATCCCATATTGTTGCGTACAATGTCATTGGCTTGGATGGGTAGTCCCCGCCCATTGACTCGGTTCTTTTGATTTCTCTAATGGCAACATTATCGACATAAAATCTAAAAACGTCAAGAAAAAAGAACCATAAATGATATATACAAAAATGCTATTTAAAAAGACTAAATTACCCTTATCTTACAACCAAAATCATCATGACCATATTACATCTTGCAATGCATAAGGTACAAGTACTTTGTATGTCTGTAACATGCAAAGTACCAGATGCAGGGGCCCTAGCTGAAAAGTGGCAAGACATAAAGCAACTGTACAACATTCATGGAACAATGTACAAGTCAACATGCCCTTTCTACTTGCACCATTATAGTCCAAGAAAAACAATTATACCCGTTGCTTTAAAAGGGTAAAAAGATTTTAAAACGACATGGTGTCATGGACCATCTTGATATTTTACCACATTTTCTTGCACATGCCAAAAACTAGGAGATATTTGTGTAAATAATGCTTCAATGTTGGCCAATTAGTCAAAATTTCTAAAATAACCTTCAACAATAGTCAAGACATCTAAAATTTCTTTTGGACGATCAGTCAAAATACCTAAAATACCCATACCCTTTAGTAACTCTGATGAATCTTGTTGCAAAACGTTTAAAATGCCATTCCACAATTAATGAAAATAACTAAAATACCCTTCAAAAATCTTGTAAAACTATAATTAATCTTGTTGAGTGAACTTGATCTAATATTCAAAATAGGAGTCAAATGTCTAAAATAACCTTGATAAAATATCTAGCTTTGCACCTTTTAATATTAGTGAAATTACCCTTAATAGATAAACTTAAAAGTAATAATATAAAAGATTACTCACATGATGTGATCTTGACTCCAACGAATGGTATATTGATGAAAATCATCACAAGGGTCAAACCAAAGGCTATATCTTTCTTCTCTTCCAACACTTGTGCTTCCATTGCCATAAATATTGGTTTGTATTTTCCATTCTTTTCCTCGGATATTACCCAGGAACTCAAAGTCGATTTCATCATGATTCTTCTCATATATGTCTCCATTTGACATCTGTTCAATAATATCTCATCCAAAGGGTGTAAGAATCTCATTTTTAAAAGAAATAAAGAATACGGGTATTTAAAAAAAAAATGAAAAACCTTTTTAAATATGCGTATTTTAACACCACCTCTAAAACCGACTTTTTTTTTAAGTAAGATGGGTGGGAATATTAAGGCCGATTTTGTCTTTTTATTATGTTAACACTCAACACACGTACAATTACCTGTTTCTGCTAAATTCTACTACACTCAATAAATATAAGTATATATATTTACTTTTTCATTAATCTAATTTATGGGAGTAATTTAGGTACATAATAATTTCTTTATACAATATATCTAAAGCAAATTTAAAAAATGAATTTAACAATATATCTATATTTATACTATATAATAAATAAAGGTTTTTCATGTTACGTGTCGCCATCATTTAATTCTCATTATTTTTTACTGTCTCTCTTTTATTAAATACACCTCTATCTTTTAATAATATATATTTAAAAAAAAATATAATTATACTAATAAAACACATTTATTTTAAATTATCCCTTATTATAATAAACTTTGAAATCTAATTTTGTAACTTTTATTCTCAATCAAATAGTAAATGAAAATCAAATTATATTAAATAGTAATTAACGTATTTTCAAAACTAATTATATATTAATTTTTACATATTTTAAATTTTAAATTAAAAAAAATACTCACATAAAAAGCAACAACACCAGCAGTGTAATAAGCCGGAAGCTTGATAGAGGCGCTGAAGAATCCATGAAGATAAAGGTCATGTGACAGAAATCCAGAACCTGGGTAGAAATAATATAATTATAAAATTAAAATAAAAATCAATAACATCATGTTTTGGTTGCATACCTGTTCTTCTATCAAGAGATAAATGAACAGATTTTCCATCTTTCAAAACCTGTAGATTATTATCTCCAAACAAATGTGAAAAAACTTCATCAAAAGATGAAATTTGAAGAGTTGTTGAAGACCCAGAAACCAAAGCAAAAATAGAGCATAGTATCAGAAGCAAATAATCCATGAAATTTTATGATTCAGGGTACAGATTGTTGAGCAAAGATTACAACCCACTCAAGCAATCTTTATAAAAGAATGATTTGAGAGAGAGAAGCAGAGGAGGTTTTATAGACTGTGGGAGGGGGTGGTCTATCGTACAACTGAGATTGGATTTAAATTGGATGGATGTTAAACCTATGAATTTGTTAATGCCATGACTGTTGTATTTAAATATATACAATACTTGAATTATTATGTAGTTATATACATATATAACGATGATTGCCAACATATAAAAATATCTTTCTAATAATTTGTTAAATTACGTTATGTTTGCTATAATATTATGTTAGTCTATAAACCAAATGAATAGTTTGGGTGAAAGTCGTAATCATTAGAAAGTGTGTTTTAGTGTCATATATATTTAAAGGGAGTTAAAGGGCTAGTATGTAAATATGTCAAAGTTGAAACGGTTGTTTAAGGAAGGGACGCGTCTGTTGTAGTTCGGGTTATAAAACACCCTCAAAACGGTATGTATCATTTGGGCGAATATATGCAAGTGTATGAACAAATTCTAGAAATCAATTAGCAAGATCATCAAATTCGTGTTGTTTGTTCATCAATTTCGTTCTTGATTTCCAACATCTGGTATCAGAGCGTTGTTAGGACATAGTTTGTAATGACAAAAGCTTTGTAATAGTTTAGATCTTATGTCTTTATGTTTTTGTATGTATTAATGTTCTAAGTGTTTTTATACAAGTTGCTAGAGGCGAACTTGTTAAGTTTGCCTAGTGTAACAGAGGCGAACTTGTTAAGTTTGCCTAAGTCTACCTGAGGCGAACTTGTTAAGTTCACTTAGTCTGTTAGAGGCGAACTTGTTAAGTTCGCCTAATGCAGGTCAGTAGTCTATATATAGATGTTTACAGAGTCAGTTTGCTGGAACACAAGACATAACAGAGATCGAACAGTGAATGATAGATTGAGTCTGTAAACTCTATTGTGAATTGGAATACAAGCATGAAGTTTATTTACTTGATTGTCTTTATTGTCTTTTATGAATGCAATCGTTGATTCGGTGGATTCCGCACTCCGACACGTCTTATCACGAAAACGATCTGTAGAAGTGCCATGAGGACCTTCATGCATTACCGTGGCCGCCCCAATGATACTCAGGCACGTAAAGGTGGATTGGTGGGTGAATGGAGATACTTCATGCATGTGATTACTCAGTGTCCCTCTCCTCGTAAAGCTGGTACTGATGGGTTAAAAACTGCTTTACAAGCTGCAATGGTAGCTTTGACATTGAATAAGCGCTTCAATTTTGCAAGATATATCTATAGGGAGATGGTTATGCAAATCAAACCTGCTGAAGGTCAAGGATTTTTGATGTATCCAAGATTTATCCAGATGATTCTAAATCATATTCTTCCTGATCTCCCACAACATCCAATTAGATTGACTTTGACGCCGATGTCTAAGCGTATCTTTACGGATTGCACTAAGGTGAAACAACAGAATCAAGCAGTGATTCCAGTAAATGCTCCATTGTTTGGTCACTTAATCAATCCTGATTATGTTGAACCACCAAATGATAACTGGTTTCATCCTAATGAGTTAGCTCAAGTTCAAGGTCAAAATGTTCAACAACAACAACAACCACAACAACAACAACAACAACAGCCTATTCCATAAGTACAAGTTCCACAACAACAAGTGCCCGTACAACGTCAAATCCCTATTCCACAAGAACAAGTTCCAATTCCACAAGCTCAGGTTGATATACCTGTCAATGAGCCGGTTCTAGAAGTGGTCGTTCATGAACATGAACAAGATCTAAGAATGAATATGGATGACTTTGTTGATGATGCTGTGAACTCGTCCATTCATGAAGCTGAAGGAAATGTGGTGACTGAAAATGAGTCGAGTTCTAGCACAAGTGATACAATCTTACCTATTTCTGAAGAAACCGATTCTGATGAGTCTAGGGATTTCTCCTCGGATCATTATGAAAGGTTGGCTCGTATACCTTTGGCTAATGCTGGCAAACGCCTTAAATCTACAGCCCAAAGACAACGACGTAAGTCTGTTCGGGATCCTCCTTCCAGATCAGTACTTGGTAAAAGAACGTTAATAGATGAGAGTTCTGACAGTGAATTTAATCCGGATCCTAAAGCTCCAAAGCTTATGGCTGCTTCAATTGTTGCGGCTCAATCTTCACAAGGTATGGAAGATGCTACTTTTGTCGCTTCCTTGATTGTCACACCTCCAAGTTCTAAGGAACAATCTCCTGTTCACACTCCTGTTCCTCCAGTGATTCCTACTCCCAGTGCTTCAGCTGGTCCGTCTAAGCCTTCTGATTCTGAAAGGATTACTTTCCTTGAATCGCAAGTGCTCGCATTACAAAATCAGGTGGATACTCTTGTATCTACTGATACTCAATGACAGCTGGTGATCCAGACTCAAGCTACACAGATTGCTGCTATGCAAGCATTAGTATCCAAGCTTGTTGAGCGTCTTGACGCTCAGGGGGAGTTAAGGATACGTGATGCATGCCATACTGAATCTATTCAACGACATGATGATGAAGACAATGATCCTTCGAGTAATATTGAGGGTGATCGTCAATACGCTGACGTTGATCCTATTTCTAAAGTTCAGGGGGAGTCGACATCTCAATTAATTGGTGGAAACAAAGATACTTCTGGAGTTAATGATGAAGAAATCTTATTATTGGAGTTCTTTGCTGAGTCAGAGGAGGAAGTAGCTGAAAAGATAGAATGTCTTGATGATATAGATAAATTATTCAATGACATAGAAGATGATGTGTCAGATACTGAAATAGAAGAAGGGGAGATAGTGGAGATAGAGATTGAGAAAAGTGAAGATAAAGTGATTTATGAAGGCTTTGATGGTCTTAATGTCCCTTATAATTTCATCCAAGATGATGTTATTCCTGAGTTTAATTATGAAGGAGCAACAAATTCTATGGACTCATTTGAAGATATCACACTGCCTGAAGATACTGCTGATTCTAATATTGATACTGATGAAGAAAATATTCAATCCAATACAGATGCTGAAGCTAATGCTACTCACACTTAGTCTCCAAAAGTGAATGAAGAACCTGTGATGTACAGAAATACAGGTATGACCAGAGAACAGTGGAGAGAAGTAGTGAATAGTTGGATGAAGGTGCTACCCAAGTCTCAAGCACAACCTGCTCAGAAAGAAAACTATGTGAATAAAGAGAGGTGTGTAGGAAGAATCATAAGCTGGTTTTATGATAATGATATAAAACTTTTTGCTATTAAAAGATCTGATGGTGTTCAGTACTTAAAGCCCAGGATCAAGTATTTTAATACCTTGCCAAGGTGTGAAATGAATGGTCTATCTTCAAAGCCACTTATTAATAGAGCCAAGATTGGATTAGCTGATGTGATTGCAAATCTGATTAAGAGAGAAGGTGGTTCGGGAAAGTATGAAAGGCTAAAGCCTCAAAAAGGAAAGAGAGTGAAGAACATGGATCATAAGACTGGGAAAGTGACCTAGAAGTACAAATTCAGACCAGTACGTGCTGTTCACAGGATACCATTAAAGAAGATTCCTCAAGACTTCCTTAGGAATATGAAATGGTGGTATGTCGATGTTAATACTGGTGAAGCAAAGATTGAAGAAAAAGAGAATAAGGTCATTGTATGTTTCTATGATGCAATGAACCTTATCAATTTTCACTGATGAATGGAAAGAACAAGGTTTGCAGTACAAGCGAGTATTGAAGATATGTAGAAGATATGGTGTGCATGCAGGAAGCAGATTGCCGGATAACTGGAAAAGCTCATCATGAAGACAGAAGACTGAAGATCAAGCTATTGTCAAGGGGGAGTCTGTTAGGACATAGTTTGTAATGACAAAAGCTTTGTAATAGTTTAGATCTTATGTCTTTATGTTTTTGTATGTATTAATGTTCTAAGTGTTTTTATACAAGTTGCTAGAGGCGAACTTGTTAAGTTTGCCTAGTGTAACAGAGGCGAACTTGTTAAGTTCGCCTAAGTCTACCTGAGGCGAACTTGTTAAGTTCGCTTGGTCTGTTAGAGGCGAACTTGTTAAGTTTGCCTAATGCAGGTCAGTAGTCTATATATAGATGTTTACAGAGTCAGTTTGCTGGAACACAAGACAGAACAGAGATCGAACAGTGAATGATAGATTGAGTCTGTAAACTCTATTGTGAATTGGAATACAAGCATGAAGTTTATTTACTTGATTGTCTTTATTATCTTTTATGAATGCAATTGTTGATTCGGTGGATTCCGCACTCCGAGTTAACGACACGTCTTATCACGAAAACGATCTGTATTAGTGTCATGAGGACCTACAAGTGGTATCAGAGCTTTTGCTCGTGATTCTTGGTGATTTGAGACGGTTTTGCATGCAAATTGACAAGAAATTCATCATCTTTGACATTTTCATTTCCATGGAGTTTTCAAGCTTAATTTGATTCTGATTTGGTGTTTTTGAAGAGGATTTTGAAGAAATTGATCCGATAGAAACGTTCTAATTGAGAAATTACACAATCCTACGGTTTGATTTTGACTAATTCCTTCAAAATAGTGAATTATGAAGATTTTTGACCCTTTCTGGTTCACGGTTTTTGTTTGAGCTGTTCTTGAGTTTGAATCTGTTGAAGCAAGCGAACTTGCTGATTTTGTGCAGGCGAACTTAGCAGGCGAACTTGTCAAGTTCGCTTCTCATAGATTAAGCGAACTTAATCATATTTTCTGGTTTCTGGTTTAAGCGAACTTATTAAGTTCACTTCACATTAAGTTCGCTTGGGTATCACAGAAGCGAACTTATTATCTTCGCCTAAGGGTAGAGGGTGTTTCACACTTGGAAATTTTTCAGAAAATTTTTCAAGAAAATGGCAAATATGGTTCAAGTAACGAATATGTTCAAAGACCACCGAAGTTGTTAAATCTTGCTGATTATTCAAATTTGAAAGACATGTTTGATCAGTTCGTATCTTTCACCGACACCAGTCTCTGGATTCCTATTTTAGAAGGTTATACGCATCCGACTTATTCATGAATGGGACAGGATAATGTTCCAAAGTCGGTGTCTGCGTTAACAAATGAAGAAAAGGTGTTGTTTGATAGGGAAAAGAAAGCGATGGCAAGTATTTCGATGTCTCTTTCGAAGGAAATATATCACAGTTTCCAACAATTCAAGTCTTCTCAACAACTGTGGGAAGCATTACAGAAAAGATGTGAAGGCATTTGGATGTCAAGAAGAGTAGAAAAGAGCTATTGAAGAAGCAATTCTTGGTCTTCAAACATTTTCAAAATAAATCCTTGGATGATCTTGCTCCCAGATTTTATCATCTGCTTAGTGAACTGTCGTGTGCTTCTGTGATGTATGAAACTGAAGAAATTAATGATAAGTTCTTGGAGGCATTACCATCAAATTTTGATGTGTACACGGTTTTGATCAAAGAAAATATCAAGTACAAAACCATGTCTCTTGAAGAAGTTCTTGGGAAGATTCAATCGCATGACCTAGATATGAAGAAGAAGGAGACTAACACGGGGCACATCCAGGATCCTTCAATGTATTTTGCCAAGACTAATGGTAAAACGGGTACAGGAGTTGTATTTTTTTCTGGAGATGCTCAAGATTCTTCTAAAGATCAGAGTCCTGGAGTTCCTATTCATTCTGGTCATTCTAGTCATTCTGGTTTTTCTACAACAACATCTTCTACATCTTCTGAATCTCATGTAAATCAAAAGGTTGCTGATGATTATCTAGCTATGTTTTCCTCATTCATGGCTTCATATGAGAATTTTATTGGAGGAAAAATTCATGATCCTGAGGTAATTGAAGAAGATTTCAGACAGATTGACCCTGTTGATCTGGAAGAAATGAACATCCAATGGAATATGGCTATGTTAATGCGTCAAGCAAAGGATTTCTTGAAGAAATCTGGCAGAAAGTATATTGGATCAAATAGTCGATCACGCATTAGTTTTGATAAAACCAAAGTGCGTTGTTATAACTGTCAAGAGTATGGTCACTTTGCTAAAGAGTGTGTGAAGCAAAAGGTAGAATTTGATTCTCAGAAGAAGCAGAATAATTTTCAGAATAATCGTCATCAATCACATGGTTCATCTGGAAATTCAAATCATGCATCTGCATCATCGGCATTGGTTGCACAAAATGATGAGAACTATGACTAGGGTATTCATTTGGAAGATTTAGTGGGTGCTGTAAGTCAAGCCTTTGTAGCAGAAATTCATTCTGAAAAATCAGAAGAGGTGGCTGATGATGATGGTTCAAGTGATGGTTCAAGTGATGGTTCGAGTGATGGTGACAGTGTGCAGGTTGTTGATGAAGAGGTAGAACAAGAGCAGAATATTGATTCTGATGTTACATCAGGTGTTGCTGAAGATGATATTGTTTTAAAACAAAATGCTTCGGATGGTGCTGATTCAGAGAATATTCCCATTGCCAAAGTTTTCATGGCAGACATGTCTGATCCGTCAAAGGTAAAAGACTCTGTTTGTCATATTTTCTGTTCTAACTACATTACTGTTAAAGATAAATTGCAAAAAGTCATGGATGATAACACAAACTTGATTTGTGATATGAAATCGATGCATTCTGTTAATCAGAAACTGAAAGATAACGATAAATTGTGCATCGATAGAATTGAGTCTTTGAAAAGAGACTTAAATTCTCTGGGGTTGAAATATAAAGAACAAGCTTATCATCTGGATATGGCTTATGCTGAAATAGAAAAACGAATTGAGGTTATTGCTCAAAAGAATAAGGAAATTTCTGACAAAGAGTCTGAGGTGGTCAAACTTCATAGAAAGTTGGAAAATTTTACAAATTCTTCTGTTGTTTTGGATTATTTTAATTCAAATGCTGATCATATTAAACGGGTTGCTGGAATTGGATTTGTTCCTCCACCTTTTAATACAAATCATGTGGTTGAACCTGATATACATGAAGAGGAAATTGATCCAAAAACAGTATTGAAAGTAAACCCGGTAACTGGTGAGGATATGGTGTATGAATATGATTCTGTGGATGAGAAATTTGATGAGAAGAAGGTGGAAGGTATTCCGAAAGAGGTGAAACTTGATAACCAACTGTTGCAAAATTTGTTACCCGTGATAGATGCATTCTGACTGAACCTGATGAGGTGAAGGTTGTTACCCCTAAGCTTTCTCCAATTTTACAGTCTAGTGGGTTTGTCGCTGCTGGTCATCAAAAGTTGTATTCATCAAAGGTGCCTACACATGTTTATGTTCCAAACAAGACAATAAAATGTTCTGAACAATCCTCTGAAGCTTATTCCTCTAATGGCTCCTCAAATTCAAAAAATTCTTCTTACTTTAGAACTTTTAAAGAGAGAAGAGTTTGCTTTCATTGCAACGAAGCTGGTCACATTCTGATAAATTGTCCTTATAAGAACAAGGGCAAATTGAAGACTGTTCCTTCACAACCAAAAGTGGTGAAGATTCTGAAAAGATCAAATGAGGGAAAGTCATCATTTAGTTTGGAGCAAAATATGTCCTGTCGATCTTTTGTTAAATCCTATGGATTTAAACAGCAGGATAAATTGAAATCTAAATCATTTTTGTGTCAAGAGAAACCTGAGATTCCTAATGTTGGAATTTCAAAGGATTCTCAATCTGATGTTGTGAAGAAAGTTCCACTGAGGCAATCTGTGACTACTCAGTCATTTGCTAAATCCACATGATTTAAGCAAAATAATAAACATGTGTCTAAACCAGTGTTTGTGCATACTGGTGTGAGAAATGATGTTGATTTTCAACAGCATTTTGAGATTCCACATGTTGGAATCACAAAAGATTCTCAACCTGAGGTCAAACTTTCTCGACCACAAAGGCGGAGACGTAACAGAAAATTAAAGAAACTTTTGGAAACATCTGAATCTGATAATAATAAATCTAATAATGTTTTTTAAAATAATCATCCTGTGTCTCCGTCGAGAGGTTCTGATTTTGTTGGACTTTATGTACCAAAGGTTGATGATAAAGTGGATTGTGAACTCATTGAAGTTGTTTATTTTGATACATCTGGACGACCCAAGACCACAATGACTTGGGTTCCTATTTCTAACTGATTCTCGTTGTTTATGTAGGGACAACCAAGGAGGACTATCAACAATACATGGTATGTGGATAGTGGTTGCTCTCGACATATGACAGGGAATATCAAATTGCTTGAAGATGTTAAAAAGATTGATGGAGGTTATGTCGCTTTTGTGGGGAATAAAGGCGGGTACATAACTGGACAAGGAACTTTAAAGAATGATAAAGTCAAATTTAAGAAGGTGAATTACATGGAGCAGCTTGAGCACAATCTTTTGAGTGTATCACAAGTTTGTGACAAGAAGTTTTCGTTTCATTTCAATGATGCTGAGTGTTATATCCTGAAACCTGGTTTTGTTATTCCTGACGAATGGATTCTCATGAAGGCCCCAAGGAGAAATGACACGTATGTCCTTGACATGAGTGTCGCTACTACAACGGATTCAATTCCTACATGTTTACTCTCCAAGGCGTTGGAATCAGATTCTATTATGTGGCATAGGAAGCTAGCTCACATCAACTATCGGAAGATGAACTACATTGTTAAGAATGATCTGGTTCTTGGTATTCCGAAGATGAAATTCTCAGTTCCTGATGATTGTATTCCTTGCAAGAAGGGGAAACAACGGAAGAAATCGCACAAATCTAAATCGCCGAATTCTATCATAACTCCTTTGGAGCTGTTGCATATGGATTTGTTCGGTCCGATTAGTATCAGGAGCATTGGTGGAAAATCATACTGTTTGGTAGTAACGGATGATTTCTTTAGATTTTCATGGGTTAAGTTTCTTTCTTCTAAGGCTGAAACCACTGAGTTGGTACAATACTTAATTCCGGGTTTGGAGAATTTGTTCAATCTGAAGATAAAAAGAATTAGGAGTGACAATGGCAGCGAATTTAAGAATAGCAAAATGGGCTTATTCTATCTACAAAAGGGAATTCATCATGAATTCAGTGCGCCATATGTTCTGTTGAAGCACTTTCCTGTGACAAACACTCTGGATAGATATAGTCTTAGTCTTAGGTTGTATTGTTTTGTTTGTAATTGTCTTTGTATGTAAGACTCTTTATGTATTAGTTTATCGAGTTGTATTTACTTTTACATATTGATTGTTGCAAAATTCTCCAAGTGTTTTGCGCACTTGTAAGTGTGCAGGAGAAAGCTCATGCGTACTTAGCAAGTACGCAAGAACAACTTTGCGTACTTGTTAAGTACGCAAGTGCATTTTTCCCTGTGCACTTGCTAAGTGTGCAAGCATCAGGTCCTGTATAAATAGGATAGGTTGACAGAAGTTAAGTACGCAGACATTATAGCAAATACGCAGATTGTATTCTCAGTGCTTTTCTCTGTAACCTTCAAGTGTTTATAATACAAAGAACGTTTAAAGTGTTTTCTCTTGTCGGTTTACTTTGTTTAACTAGACTCTCCGCCTAGTCTTCCGCACCTGGTCCGACTAGTAGACCCACTTGCATGTGACGATCCGCCACACCCGAGGGACCTACAAGTGGTATCAGAGCTTTGCTCCTGATTTTGAGTGTTGTGAGTGAGTTTGGAGAGTTTCTATCGAGTTTTTACAAGCAAAAAGAGGTATTTTTGTTGATTTTTCTGATAAAATAGGGGTAGCTCTTGAGCACTATTTTAGAAGCAAAAATCACTCAAAAACTGATTTTTGTTGTGTATTTGAGTGTTTTGAGCATCAAAGGTTGGTTAGAAACAAGTTTCTGACCCTTTGGCTCATTTGCATTTATCATCAGACCCATTTTTACCATCTCCGACGACTTTCTAGTGACTGGAATAGTTAGGTGAAAGTTGCTGAAAAGGTATCCTGCGTACTTACCATTTCTGGCAAAAAGTACAGTTTGTGCGTACTTACTAAATACGCAAGTCTTATCTCCTGCGTACTTATAAGTGCGCAAGACTGAACTTGTGCGAAATTAAGTTATATCCTACGTATTTACATTTACTCCTGCGTACTTACAAGTACGCAAGCAGAAATCTAAATACGCAAGATTATTTCTCAAGTGCGCAACTGTGTCTGATTTTTCTGAAATTTGACTAAGTGTTCACTATGTCGAATCTTCAGAATTTGGGAAACCTGTTAAATTATGATAATGAGATCGGTACACCACAGAAACCACCAAAGTTGCTGAACGTGAACGATTATTCTAATTGGAAAGCACGTTTCGAGCACTATATTTCTTATACCGACTCATTACTATGGATACCAATCCTTGAGGGATATAAGCATCCCACACACATCTATCTTGATGAAACCATGCCCAAACCTATCTCTAAGCTTTCTGACGAAGAAAAGAAAGCTTATGATCGTGAAAAGAAGGCACTTGGTTCGATCACTATGGCATTAACTCGGGAATTGTTCCACAGTTTCCGAGGGTATGACAATTCTAAGGATCTCTGGAAAGCTTTACAGAAGAGATTTGAAGGAAATAGTGACATCAAGAAGAGTAAGTGGGATCTTCTCTGGAAGTAGTATGAGTGCTTTAGATTTTTAGAGAACGAATCTTTAGATGACCTCATCTCCAGATTCTATCATTTACAGACTGAGTTGAAGGATTTTGAACTCAGGTATCCAGATGAAGAGATGGTGGAAAATTTTTTGGATGCTTTACCACCCAAATTTGAGATGTACACAACCCTGATGAGGGAAAATCCTAAGTTCTATGAGTTGACAATAGAGGAGGCAATAGGAAAGGTTTAAGCTCATGACATGAACCAAAAAAGAAAGGAGAGCTCAGGAAGACCCAGATACAAGACCCTTCAATGTATCATGGGACGAATTCTACATCCAAGTCATCGGGCTCTGGAATTGCCCTCTTCACTGGAAACCCTACTGAAGAAGACCACTCAACTGGGTGTGGTGGTCATGCATGCTATGCTTCAGGATCAGGGTTGGGATCTCAACATCAACATACCTTAAGAAATTCTCCTACTACGTCTTCAGCTAACCAATCAGCTATAGCCAGAATAGCTGAAGATCATGTAGCACTATTCTCATCTTGTATGCTTGCATATGAAAATTTCATAGGTGGCAAGTTTACTGATCCAGAGACGATTGAAGAAGATTTTAATCAAGTGGATCCTGATGACATGGAGGACATGGATATTCAATGGAATATGGCCATGCTATTGAGGAGAGCCAAGCGTTTCCTGAACAGAAAAGGAAGAAAGTTTATTGGCGGGCATCCTAATGCCAAGGTCGGGTTTGACAAATCAAAGGCCAAATGCTATAAGTGTCTAAATTTTGGACACTTTGCTCGTGAGTGTCAGAAAGACAGAGCACCGGCCTTTGGTTTTACCCGACCCAGCCAAGGAAACAGCCATGGCCACAACAACTCAAACCACCACAATCAAAGCCAAGCTGGAACGTCCAATGCACTTGTAGCCCAACAAGACGAAAGCTTTGATTGTGGTGTTCATCTTGAGGATGCCATCATCGCACAAACCCAGGTTGGTCTCATGGCTGAGATCATGGAGATGATGGAAGCGGAGAAAAGGGAAGCTTCTATGGCTGACCTAGAAGAGTCTACTGCTGCTACAGAGGAAGCTGAAGAAAAGGAAGCTTCTGTAGCTGATGAAGAGGAATCGACGACTGATGTTGCTCTCATGGCCATTGGAGAAGCAACAAGTTCATCTTCTGAGGTAAATTCTAACCCTTTCTCTGTTATTTCATGTTCTAAATGTCTAGGGCTAAAACTTGAAAATTCTAGGCTCCAAGAAAAAATGGCAGCTCTAAACTATAAAGAAAATGAAAAACATTTTAAAGATTCTATTGAAACGTTAAAAAAGAAAAAGTGTGAATATTCTTTAAAAATAAGTGATCAACAGCTTCACTTAGATGTTGCATACAGGGGGTTGGAAAAACGGAATAATGAAATCAACAAACTGCAAAATGAGATCTTGCAGTTAAAATGTGCTAATGAGAAGTTGAAAAACTCTCGCTTTGTGGTGGAACACTACGAATCAGTAGTGAGACAACTGAATGGGTTAGGTTTGGGTACTAATGCCATTCCTCCACCAGTGAGCGGGAAGTTTGTCAATAGCTTAATAGACATTGATCTCATTTGTCTAGATGAGTCCTCTGATAAGGATGATTCTCCTAAAAAGGATGAATCCTCAAGTAAGGCTAACTCCACATCTAGTGAGGAGTTTGTTACTGCTTCTGAAGACGGGTCGGTTAATTCTTGCCCTGAAGGAGTAGTATCTGAGGAGTTGTTGACTGAACAGAAAGTAAAGAAAAACGTTATCACTAATGGTGATAATTGCATTTTAACTGAACCATATATCAATGAAACAAATGATAATCTAAAGGTAATGCTTTATGGGGGGTATAAAAGTCTTAACCAAGGAAATAAAGAAGCTTTTTCAGCTCATTATGTGCTTGGGTATAAAGAAAATTTAGAAAAATATTATACTCCCAAAAACCAAACTGTAAAGGTTCAGACTACTGTTCATAAACCAACTCCTCCTTCTCATAATGCTGAGTTATCTAAGGCCAGATCTAATGAGCCTTACAAGAGAACTTATGTAGACAAGAGGAATTGTTTTCACTGTGGCTTGGTTGGTCACATTATTATGAACTGTCCTTCTAAGAACCAAGGGAAACAGCATGTTGTTCCACAACCAGCTGTTAACCCCAGGTCACCATCAGTGAAAGCTCCCAAAAATCCAAAACAAAATGTGGTGAAACCACCAGTCAAACCGATGGTAAAGCCTAAGATCAAATCTGAAGCTAAACCATCTGTTTCAAGAAAGGTAACGCAACCTGCTGTACCTTGTGTACCTACCTCCGGTAGTACACACACTGGTGAGAAACCTGTGGCAAGACTCTCAAAGCCACAGAGAAGAAGAAGAAACAAGAGGTTGAGAAAGCTGGAACAGATGACTTCAGTTCAATCAGGTGAAGCTTCCACAAGTTCACCTGCTGTTGTTGAATCAAAGTCTCCTGTTCCGGTTAAGAAACAGAAGAGATCATGGACTGCCAAATCCAAAAATTCTCAATCTCCCAATTCTAATTCCTTTAAATATTCATCAATTTTGAACAGTCATCGTGACTGTGAGTTAAAGGAAGTAGTTTATTTCGAAAAGGATGGACGACCCAAGACCACAATGTCTTGGGTCTCCAAATCTAACTAATTCTTTTGTTACTCATGCAGGGACGTCCGAAGGGTACTATCTCTAACCGGTGGTATGTAGATAATGGATGCTCCCGGCACATGATAGGAAACATGGCCTTGCTTCAAGATGTTAAACCATTCAGAGACGGCTATGTGGCATTTTCCGTAGAAAAAGGCGGCAGCATCACGTGTCAAGGCGTGGTTTCGAACGGTTGTGTCAACTTTGAAAATGTCAACTTCTGCGAGCAGCTGAAGCATAACCTGTTGAGTGTCTCCCAAATGTGTGATAAGGAGTACTCGGTGATGTTTGACAAGTCAGAATGCCTGATTCTCAAACCTGGTTTTGAATTTCCCGAAGAATGGATCCTGATGAGAGTCCAAGAACAAACGACACCTATCAGATCGATATGAGCGTGGCAACAACCACCTCATCAGTTGCTACCTGTTTGCTTACAAAAGCGACAGAGCTTGACTCCATCTTGTGGCATAGGAAACTTGGACATATTTCGTATCGTAAAATGAATCATCTTGTCCGAAATGGTTTGGTAACCGGGGTTCCTAAGCTGAGATTTACCGTTGCAGATGACTGTATGCCTTGTAAAAAGGGCAAACAGCAACGGAAGTCTAACAAGCCCAAGCTCCAAAACTCTATTGATACCCCTTTAAAGCTATTACACATGGATCTGTTTGGCCCCATAAGTATCAGGAGTATTGGAGGTAAGTCGTTCTGTCTAGTAGTAACTGATGATTTCTCACGTTTTTCTTGGGTGCATTTTTTAGGTACTAAAGACGAGACTGCTGATATTCTTCAATACTTGATCCTGAGCTTGGAATCTCTTTGCAAGCTGAAAGTTAGAAGAATAAGGAGTGACAACGGAACTGAGTTCAAGAATAATTTGATGGAGCTTTTCTGTCTCAAGAAAGGGATCCGTCACGAATTCAGCGCCGTACACGCCTCAGCAGAATGGAGTTGCTGAACGGAAGAAGAGAACACTTATTGAGACTGCAAGGACTATGCTGTCGGATGCAAAGCTTACTTTCTGGGCAGAAGCCGTTAATACAGCTTGTCACGTCTTAAACAGAGTTCTGGTTTTGAAGAGGCACAACAAGACTTGTTACGAGTTGATCAACAATCTACTCCGCAATCTTGATTACCTAGTTCCTTTTGGTAGTCCCTGTTCCTTATTGCTACAATACAAAGACCGCCAGTCTAAGTTTCATGCAAAAGCGGTGGAAGGCATCTTCTTAGGATATGTTTCCAACTCGCCTTGTAAGAGAGTGTACAATATAGGAACTCGTACTGTCGAGGAATGGTTTGAAGTGGATTGCAGTAAACACAGCATTCCACCAGAACCAACAGGTCCTACTTGGGGTTTTGATTATGATGCGCTATTCAAGTCATTTAATCTTCTTGATCTATCTGAAGTTGACGCCGCAAATGTTTATGAATTATTGGGTGGCGACAATGACTCCAGCTTCTCTACTCGTGCTACTGTACCGATTATAACTCCTGATTCCAATGCTGCATCTGCATCTGGAACTCATGAAAGTGATAACAGTGAAGATGTTCATATTGTTGGAGATGACGCTCAAGCCAATCCTAACACAACTGTGGGAAATGAAGCTTTAGCTGATCCAATTAACATTGAATCTTCTTCTTCTGGAACACATGAAATGGGGGAGTTAAGCAAGAATCTAGATCCATAAATTCAGGAACCGATTGTACCGGAGACGAGAGTGCATAGGAATCATCCAATCGACAACATTATTGGTGATACTTATGCCGGTGTTCAGACTCGTCATTGAACCATCACTGAGAACACCAGTCTTTACACAGAGATACTTGACACTGGTGTCATGGAAACATATCTGCATGCTGCATTGAGGCGATGCAAGATGAATTGTCTCAATTCCAAAAGTTGCACATGTGGGATTTGGTTGACTTGGCAAAAGGCTTTCAGCCAATTGGAACCAGATGGGTGTTCAAATGCAAGACGGATGATCGTCATGTTGTTGTGAAGAACAAAGCAAGATTGGTTGTTCAGGGTTTGTATCAGCAAGAGGGCTTGGATTACACGGAAGTATATGCCCCAGTTGCTAGAATTGAAGCCATTCGACTGTTCTTGGCTTATGCCACATATTTCGGTTTCAAGGTCTACCAACTTGATGTGAAGAGTGATTTCCTTTATGGTAAAGTTCATGAAGAGGTCTTTGTCACTCAACCTCCCGGCTTTGAAGATCCGCATAATATCAATAAAGTATATAAGCTCGACAAAGCACTTTATGGTCTTCATCAAGCACCGCGAGCATGGTATGAGATTATCTAAGCACTTACCGTCTAATGGTTTCGATCGTGGACAGATTGACTCGACCCTCTTCATTAGGAAAGCAGGAGGTGACATTCTTCTTGTATAAGTATACGTCGACGACATTATCTTTGGATCTACCAATGAAGGGACGTGTAGGGAATTCGAGCAGGTGATGAAGTCCAAGTTTGAAATGAGTAATATGGGTGAATTGTCATTCTTCCTGGGTCTGCAAGTCAGTCAAAGAGAGGATGGCATTTATCTACATCAAACTATGTATGTGCAGGACATCTTGTCAAAATACAAGATAAATGATAGCAGTACTTATGGCACACCTATCCCAGTCAATCATGGTCTGCATCCTGACAAAGATGGAAAGGATGTAGATAGCAGATTGTATCGTGGGATGATCAGATCACTTATGTATCTCACAGCTTCAAGACCCGATATAATGTTTTCTGTGTGCTTGTGCTCAAGGTTTCAGTCTCAACCGAAGGAGTCACATATGATAGCCGTGAAGAGAATTTTTAGATACTTGAAAGGGAAACCCCGATTAGGTCTTTGGTACTCTAAGCAGCAGTCATTCGACTTCAAAGCCTACACTGATTCAGATTATGGCGGTTGTAACCTTGACAGAAAGTCAACTTCTGGTGGATGTCAATTCTTAGGAGACAGACTGGTCTCCTGGCAGTGCAAGAAGCAGTCAACGGTTTCTGTCTCAACTTATGAAGCAGAATACATTGCTGCGGTGAGCGGTTGTTCTCAGATATTGTGGATTCAGCAGCAGTTGAGAGATTACGGCTTAAACTTCACTGGAACTCCATTATTCATTGACAACAACGCCACCATGTCCATCACAAATAACCCGATGAAACATTCCAAAACTAAACATATAGAGATTTGCCATCATTTCATCTGTGATTGTGCTGAAAAGCATTTAATTGAACTTGTAAAAGTTCACACGGATGACAATCTTGCTGACCTTTTCACAAAGGCATTTGATCGATCCCATTTTGAGCATCTTGTCAACTTGATAGGAATGTTCAATCCTGAGTGAAAAATTAATTTTTCTTAAATCAATTCAATTCATGGAAGTTAAATTTTAATTCTTTTAAATTTTCTGTATAGTTCTTTCAAGTTTCAAAATATTTTACAAAAACAAAAACAAAATAGAAAATGGAGAAAATTTCAAAAATAACTTGAGAAAAGAGGAAATGATAGTACATCAGAAATGATCTAAACATCACAGACTGCTCATATGGGAAATGGTCGCGTCATGCTTACTTAATTGTTTAAATTGTTATGTTTTTAATCTGCTTATTTACAAGTAATTTAAATTGTCAGTAGGCTATATGCGTCTTTGAATTACTAGTAGTGTGGAAACTAAATCTAAACTACAACTGTGATTTGAACCCATGTTTGCAAGTGTGTGTGCGTAAAAGAATAGAAAAGATCATTATCAGATAAAGGATGTTAGATTTTGGCAATAATTTTCTCTTGAGGTCAGTTTCGGGTTATGTCGTTAGCACAATTAATGCGGTTCATCTCACTGCCCAAACTCACAAGTATGCAAGGAGAGATTGAATCAAGACATGTCTCTACATTAACCGTTGAGCATGTATTCACCCTTGAATCACTCCTGATTCATTGAAATCAAATCCAGATAAAAGTTGGATCCCCTTACCTTAAAACTCAAACACCATATATATTATCCTGAATCATCATACCGATATTCAATGAAGAAAATCAAATGAAACAAAGACAAATGAATCACTCGATTCTGAATCTTATGATTCCTGATAATCCTTATGGATTCTGCTTGATTTTTCCTGTGCTAATAGATATAACTTCATTATGAAAATTTAGAAAATCATTGGGAAAATCTTAGATGCCTTGAGATAATACAATTTACATTATTGTAGCATATCAGTGGGGTACACGTTGTATATCTTATAATTAATACCTTAATACACAAGAATGTGATACAAAGATGCTTATAGTTTCAAATCTTATAATATTGTCAACTTGAATTACTTGTTTAGGTGCTTATTACGTATGAATAAATAGTAATTCATGACATGATCCCATATTCTTTGATGTTTATATTGTATCGTTTTTGCTAAAAGATAGCCTGATATGATCCTCTGCTCGTGTTTTTGATCAAAAATAGTTTGTGTGAATACTTGTATATTTTTATTAGAAAAGATCAAAAAAAAAAAAAAAAAAAATTCAAGTTTATGCATAGTTCAATTTTATTTAGAAAAGCCAAAAATATTTGTGTGTTTAACCTTCCTGAATTGTATTTGAATCCTCTTGATTGAATATTTTTAACTTGTTCGTTATTTGACTTGATAAACTTCATAAATTTGAGTTGAAAGTTTGCGCACTTAAGGGTTTGTGCGTACTTGTAAGTGCGCGTGAAGTAAGCTCTGCGTACTTAATAAGTACGCAAGAGTTAATTCTTGCGCACTTGTAAGTACGCACGAGTTAAATCGTGGGCACTTGTTAAGTACGCACGGCCTTTTAGTGTTGAGTATAAAAAGGGGACTTAGAAATTTTCAGAGTTTTTCATCACATTCAAACAGACTTTTTCCCTCTGCAAACTTACTCAAAAATTCAAGTGTTCCAATCTGATTTTTCGTCCCACTACAAGTTTCCTCATCATATAACATCGATTTGGTGAGAATCTAGGCTCATTCCATCCACACGAACTCATGATTTTAGACCGATTATCTTAGGTTTTTGTTCAAGATTTTTAGACAATTGTGGGTTGTTTGGGTAACCCCTTATCATTAAAACATGATTAGATAACTTAATCTAACCTTAATCGTCCTTTTTAGTCTTTGATTTTGACTTTGGGCTTGAATTCGAACTGTCAGTGGTGTCGTTCGACGGTTAGGTCAAAATCGGTCAAGGTTAGCAGTGTCTTGGTGTAAGTATTGGTCCCATAGGCTCGAATCGTTGATTCTGACCTAATGGTGACCCAATACACACCAATTTTTGATCATCAAGTTGAATTTAAAACTTCTGAAGTTTTCACCAAGTACGTTTCCTGCGCACTTAACAAGTACGCAAGAAGCACTTCATGCGTACTTGTTAAGTACGCAAGAGGAAACTCCTGCGTACTTGCTAAGTACGTAGGACCAACACTTGGCAAAAATTCCTAAGTCTGAAATTCAGTTCAAAGAGTAACTGCTATACTAAGTCATGTTTATCCGTTTCCAATGATACATGTTGTTCTTATTATGTTTTCTGTGTGTTTTTACAGATCATGGCTCGGGCGTTTACTAATGATTTCAACCTGTTAGCTAACACTGAACCGAGGTGGAAGGGTGCAACATTGCAGTACAGAGACATAGTTGATTTCTTGAATCGTTCAAGAATCAGCTATGCCATTTCTGCTGATCCGATCGTGTCAAGACCCTACCTCGAGCAACGGTAACCCCCAACGTTATAAGGGCTACCGTTGCTGGTCATGCTATTGCTTTCTCTGAAGATACTATAAGAAGGGTCCTTCAATTCAGAGATCTCGCGACCGACCCGACAGCCTATCCAGACTACTTTGTGGACGGCTGTTGGAGACAAAGAATGGGCTATGTCGGTGCGAGGGACTATGCTTCATACAAGAAGATGTGGGTGTTAGACCAATGGAGATACTTCGCCCACGTCATGATCATGTGAATCTCATAAAGGAAAGCTGGGAAAGATGCCATGGGTCATGAACTTGTAGCAGCCATGGTCGGCCTTTCTTTCAGTAAGGGCTACAACTTCTCCCGCTACATCTTTAAGTCCATCAATGACCAGATCAACACAGCGGAGAGGTATCGGTTCTTGTTATACCCTCGGTTTGTGCAACTTCTGATTAATGATGCGTTGCCAAACCTTCCTGCTATAGGGGAGAGACTGCAAGTAAAGAGGGTGCACAAAAGAGTATTCGCCCAATTCCTAAAGCCAGGCAGTGTAGATCCTACCCCTGTGCATACAGAACTCTTTGGCCACCTCATCAATGAAGCATATGTGGCCCCAGGTGACTGGAGATGGTACAGTCACGACTAGGAGCCGGAATTGAGTGAACACTCCGACGAACAACAGGAACAACAACAGGAGGAAATGGAGAGTGATGATGGTTCGTCTAAAGATGGAGACGACGAAGGAGGAAATGATGGTGCTGAGGGATCCGACTCGGAAGCGACTGAGTCAGATTCTTCCGATTCCGATGATGCACCGTCGCAGGTACACCCGAGGAGAACGGCTAAAGTAACCCTACCTGAGTCTTCCTCCAAGAGAAAGCGACAGTCCTCTAGCAGCGAATACGAGCCAGACTCTGACGTTGCTATACAAAGACAAAGAAGGGAAAGAATTCACAAGAACAGGGGTGATAGGAAACATCCCTCTATCCCTAGTGAGGTGGAGGCTCAGCAGCCAGTACAAGTGTCAGCTGCTAGTCCTGATTCAGCCTCCACCCCACCTTCACAGCAACTTTACCGTAGGAGGAGGAGGCTACAAGTGCAAATTGAAGTGGCCGTCACTACAATCACAGAAGTGATTCCTGTGATAGTGATCCTCCCTACCACAACTACTCAGGTAGCGGTGACTACTCCATTTCTCACGGAGTCAGTCACTATCACCCCTACCATAACCCCTACAACACTCATCACATCCTCAATCCCAACCACCACCACTGATAAGTCAACCCTTCAATTATAGATATTTCACACAAGGGGTTGAGTTAGATACCATATTCTCCTCCCCTATTCACACTGCCGAGGCGTCATCATCCAGACATCCTGATCCGCATGCTGAAAGGATAGATGTTCTAGAAACCCAAGTTGCTGACTTACTGGAGACTATTCGGAAATCAAAGGAGGAGTCTGACGCTCAACAAGCACAGATTAACTCTTTGGTAGACGAAGTTAGAATCTTACGTAGCTAGAGAACGGGGACTGATGAAAGACTGAAGAACGTGATGGCTCAGAACGAGCTCCTGATCAAGACGAATGAAATGATTCTGGGTCACAGGACGTCCTTAGACCTGAGGTTTGATTCTCAAAGGAAGGAGCATGAGCTGATGGTCAAACTGATTGCTGATCTGACCAAGAAGCTTGATGCTCAGGGGGAGAAGGAGAAAGAGAAAGAGAAAGAGAAGGAAAAGAGGACTACTGGTAATGAGGCGTATCATCCGGTCGACTTGACTAAGGATGACGACAAGGATCCCGAAGTCGGTCCTAGTGGAGATGAGCACCAAGCTTTAGCAATCGTGCCCATCTCTACTGTTCCAATGGCTCAGGGGGAGTCTACTCATCAAGAGGGTGGTGATACCTCTGGTGGTGGCGGTGGTGATAAAGGAAAGTCAGTGGCTGAAGTACTTAAGGCCTTTTCTGATAATGAGATCCTATATCTAGAGCCTGACTATTCCAAAGAAGCACAGATCGATGCTCTCTTCAATCTAGAAGAAGGAGAGATCGACTCTGGTGACGATTGGGATGATGATGACGAGGATGTTGTGATCGAAATTCCCAAGGGTGACGGGGAAGGAGAGTACGAGCTAGAAGATGGAGAGATCTTTAAATTTCCATCCTTTGACGCTCCGCTCGATACAGGTTCAGTCGAGTAGGCCAGTAATGTAGAAGCCTCGACTGAAGCCTCCCCAGTTGACCCTGAACATGTGGACCCAGAGGCACCGAAAGAAACAGACATGCCTTTCACTTCATCAAAGGGTCCAACTCCTGTGTGGCAAAAGACGTCTATAATAGACAAACATGGAGCAACAGAGATGATCTTGGCTGTAAGGTTCGAGGAGGACAAGCAGCTGTTCGCTATCAAAAGATCTGGCGGGGTTCAATACTTGAAACCCACCAGTGAAGCGTTCAGCTCCTTGCCCAAATACGACCTTGTGAACCTAGCAAACCGAGAGCTGCTGGGTCATTCCAATCACGCAGTGGCGATGGGTTTGTGGGTGGTTCTGCAGCGAGAAGCAAGATCGGGGAAATTCGAAATGTTCAAGCCTCAAGTGCCCAAGAGAGTCAAGGATAAGCACGCTGTACATCCTGTGACTAAGAAGCACTTAAAGAAATTGGTATACAAGCCAGTGCGATGTGAAACTAAGATTCCCCTGAGCAAGTTATCTCAGGATATTCTTGGTGACATGTGGTACTGGTACGTAGATCCAAAGACGGGCGAGGCTGTGATCATGGGTAAGGGACGTTCAGAGAGTGGGAACATAGTGCCAAAGGAAATGATCAGAATATTTGATGAAGTGTAACATCTATGATTTTCAGGCCATAAATTTTCTTTAATCATTTTATTATTTAAGCACTTGAAAACCCGTACTTGCCCAACACCTCATACCGCACTAATTTCTATCTCAATGTGTATTAATTTGAAATTTTCAACCCTTCAATAACATATTATTTTCTACTAAATATATATAACATGTATGTATAAATATATAAACTTATGAATATATATATATATATATGTAAACTTACATATGGTCATATTTTTATTTATTAAACCATTTGTAATTTTATAAAAAAATGGAGTTCCTATATAAAGTAGCTTGAAATAAAATAAAATAAAATAATGTTTTAGACTTTATTACAAGTTTTATAAAAACTATTTTTATAATAAAATCTCAATTTATTAAGTCTTGAACCTCCTCATCAACCTTTGAACATTTGGAACCCTCAATTTGAACCCATTGTAAGTGTTTGAACCCATTACCCACTCCTTTGACTTCCTGAAGTCAAACAGAAACACAATTTATACAAATTCGAGTCTCAATCGGACACCCCCGGTTTATATGGACTTGCCTTGTCCATATAATTGATCCTCGATCATTTTCCTAGACCAAATAAACGCGTTAATTTAACAATTTAAGTCGTTGATTTCAAATTCAAACACGTTTTGACTTCCAGGAGTCAAACCGAGACAAATTGATCCTCAAATCACGGGATTTAACACGTTTAGAGGCCGCAAATCTTGCGCAGAGGACACTCGCATGTTTACAGACCCAAATCACGACTAAATTCATTGCGAATTGAATAAATTGATTTGAATATCATTCTCGTAATCGTTTTCTGTCAAACCTGAATTAAATTGAGCTTTTAAAACAAAATTGAATGGTAAGAATCAGTCACACACCTTCGCCATCTCCATTTCGAACTCCCTGCACCCAAAATCAAGAAACTAGACCTCTGACCGGTTAGTCGACAGCACTCTACGCCCCACCATATAAGGTAATACTTAGTTCATTCGAATCGTAAATGGGTCCATATCAATAGCCCCATGCTAATTTATGTTATCAAGATCTGTCGAACACGATTTGAATTAGGGTTCTTACCTGTTTTTACGTATTCTTGAATTGGGGTTGATTTTCGGATCTCTATTTAATTAAACAGAACCCCTTTTAGACCAGCGAAACCCCCGGTCCAACTGGTTAAGACACTACACCGTTGGAACGAGGGGCGCGGGTTCGAAACCCGCATATCCGACCCTTTTTGCGTGTTCCTTTTGACCAGACCCGACCCCATGTTGCCTTCTGGTTAATACCAAACGACCCGGGTCTACAACATGGATTAACCCTTTGCTACAACGGTTAAGTCCCTAAGCCTCTACAGAACCCACCCGGGTTCGAGCCTGGTGGTGTAAACTTTATTTTTTTAAACTGTTTTTTTAAGCTTCAAAAAATTTATAAAAAATATTTTTATAAACCTTACAATATTTGTAACAGAATAAAACCAGATTTGTAAATTTTCAATATCAATTCAGTTTTATTACGAATTTCGTTGTTCAAATTGTATATTAAATAATTAAAACAAAAATTTAGATATTTAAATAATTAAATAAAATTAACTTCCAAATAAAATATTTGTTTTTATAAAGTTTATAAAATTTTAACTTTATTTAAATCAAATACTTATTTTTTAATGATAAATAAATAAATAAGTTTATTTATTATAAACTACAAAAAAAAGTTTAAAGGTATATTTATTATAAATAAATATCATTTTCACGTCATTATAAATAGATATCATTTTCACATCTTTATTAATAAATATCATTTTCACATCTTTATAAATAATTATTATTTTTACACATTTCTATGAATAAATAAATAAAATAAAATTATTTATTTAATTTATGTTTAAGATAATCCACACACTATTTTCATAACTAAATAACTAAAATTATTTAGTTATTCAAACCCAAACCCCAATTAAAATATTTTAAAACTATTCATTTCAAATCTTCCATTTTATACAAAACCAATTCAAGAACAAACCACAGTTTCCTACACTCGTGTACATACTACCACTCTTTGTACACACACTCAGTTAAATCCGAGACTTAGACCTAGACTATCGTACACATTATTAATTTGATATATATTACACACTAGGTTAACGTGGTGAGTTACAAGAATCATTTTGCTACCTAGTCTCGCGTGCTAACTGCACCCTTGATCCATGTGAGTTTACATAGCCCCTTTTTCGTATTTACATATTTGGGGTGAAACTTGATTACATTCAAATACTAATTGCAATTACACACGTACAATCCTACAATATGATCATATGTGTTTATTTGTGCTTTATGCTTGAATGCTAATTGTTAAGGTTACATATACATGATATACACGTGCAAACCCAAATACATTACTTCAGGCTAACATGTGTTGTTAGGCCCTACATTAGGATAACATGTGTTGTTATTGTAGAAGCATGTTTTGTAACTGTAGATTAAATTCTATGTATCGGTGTACGTGGCTAGTATGTAGGAGGGTGTTCCTGAGTACTTAGCCCGCACACCAGTTTGGTCCTGCGTACTTAGTAAGTACGCAAGGCTTTTGCCTTGCGTACTTGTCAAGTATGCATGACCAAACCATGCGTACTTAGTAAGTACGCAAGGCTTTTGCCTTGCGTACTTGTCAAGTACGCAGGAAGTGTTCCTGCCCCTATAAATAGAAGACTTGTCTTCATTTGTAGGTGGAACTCTAGAACTAGGTTTATCCAGGTCAGGAAGAGCTCTCCCGACCCCTGAACCGTGAGCTTAGATGAGAGATGTGTGTTCCTTCGGTATGTAGTCTGTAATACGGGATGACTTCTTTGTTATGGATTACGTTTCGTTTCATTATCTTTTGTCTTTGTTCGTGTTTCTCTGTCTAGTTTCTTTGTTCCCACACAAATCACAGAACAGATCGTGTTATTTCCGCTGCGCGACGAGGCTCCCGGGACCTACAGTTATGCCCTACATTTACATCAGGATAACATGTGTTGTTATGCCCTACATTAGGATAACATGTGTTGTTATGCCCTTCAATTACAAAGTTCATTTGTGCATCTAGCTTAACTTAGATTCTCCATAAATGCTTTATGAACCATGCATCATATGAATTGTACACAAAACATTTGAACTTTACTTGTGGTGTCAAAACCTATGTATGCTCACCAACTATTTGTAGTTGACCCTCTCATTTTATCATGTTTCAGGTACAAATGTATGAGTTAAGATTCAAGCTACTTCACTTAGGGTTCAGGACCTAGTCTTAAATTTTAATATGGAGATTTATGTATTCTTTAATTCTTGTAAATGATGTAATTGATTACTTGAGTTATGAAATGAAACTTATTGTTTAATTATTACAAGTTTAGCAAACCATTAGCTTATGAACAGTCTACATATCCCGCCCCGACGTTTCCGCCGTCGATTGGGGTGTGACATGAAGTCTGCTTCATCAAATTTTCTGTGAAAGATCTAGAGGTACTAGCAGAACGTTATTGCGTCTACACGGATGAGTGGACAAAGCTCCTTGCTTCTAAATATAACAAGGTGATTAAGTTCTGCCTTGATTACAAGAAGAAGATGGAAGCTAAAGATCAAGTGTTGTGAAGACCGAAGACTGAAGATTATCCAGAGCTGTTGTCAAGGGGGAGTTTGTTGAAGCACTTTTATGTGACAAACACTCTAGATAGATAGAGTCTTAGTCTTAGGTTGTATTGTTTTGTTTGTAATTGTCTTTTTATGTAAGAGTCTTTATGTATTAGTTTATCGAGTTGTATTTACTTTTACATATTGATTGTTGCAAAATTCTCCAAGTGTTTTGCGCACTTGTAAGTGCGCAGGAGAAAGCTCCTGCGTACTTAGCAAGTACGCAAGAACAACTTTGCGTACTTGCTAAGTACGCAAGAGCATTTTGCCCTGCGCACTTGCTAAGTGCGCATGCATCAGGTCCTGTATAAATAGGATAGGTTGACAGAAGTTAAATACGCAGACATTATAGCAAATACGCAGATTGTAATCTCAGTGCTTTTCTCTGTAACCTTCAAGTGTTTATAATACAAATAACGTTTAAAGTGTTTTCTCTTGTCAGTTTACTTTGTTTAGCTAGACTCTCCGCCTAGTCACGGGCATTCCGCACCCGGTCCGACTAGTAGACCCACTTGTATGTGATGATCCGCCACACCCGAGGGACCTACATGTTCCTCAACAAAACGGTGTTGCTGAGCGAAAGAACAGGACGTTGGTCGAAATGGCACGCACGATGCTTGCATATTCTAAGCTTCCAGTTACTTTTTGGGCTGAAGTTGTGAATACTGCGTGTCACGTTTTGAACAGAGTCTTGACTGTCAAGCGACACAACAAGACTTGCTACGAGTTGTTGAATAATCGAAAGCTGAATCTGGATTATTTACTACCTTTTGGTAATCCTTGCACCCTGTTGAAAATTCGTGATATCCCAACAAAATTCAGTGCTAAGGCTATTGAAGGGATTTTTCTGGGGTATGTTGCCAATTTGACTACCAAGAGGGTTTTTAACAAAGAGACGCACCAAGTTGAAGAATGGTTTTATATTGACTGTTCAAATCAGTCTTTACCTCAAATGGCGATTGGACCAGATTGGGCATTTGATTATGACACCTTATTCAAGTCTTTTCATTTACCTTATGATATTTCTCCTGATGAAGCTGTTGTTCTCTATGAGTCATGTCAGGATGCACAGCACAATGACTTTATACCAAATGTAGTTCCACATTCATCGGTTCCATCTACTTCTGCTCCCGATCCTAATGTTGATTCTTGTTCAGGACCACAAGATTCAGAGAGTGAGGAAGACAATGCTATTTTTCAAGATCCTTCTGCTGATCCTTTGTTGGGTGATGATTCATTACCTTCGACACAGGATTCAGGGGAGATTCCTACAAATTTAGACTCGGAAATTCCAATTAATCATGGTTTATCTTATCAATCTGATACAACTTGTGTTGAAGTGTTACAGGTTCCTGTGGTCACTTCCATCAAGGAACTCAAAGATCATCCAGTGACAAATATAATCGAAAATTTGTAGGATGGAGTGAAAACACGTTCTCTTGTTAACAATACTTGTTTGTATACATGTATTAAAGATTCTGGTGTTCTTGATGATTGCTCACATTCATGTTTTATTTCTCAGGTCGAACCCAAAAATGTTGAAATGTCTTTAAATGATAACAATTGGATAGAGGCTATGTAGGAAGAACTTGCTCAGTTTGACAAACTTAAGGTTTGGAATCTTGTAGATCTTTCGAAGGGGTATATCCGATTGGTACTAAATGGGTGTTTAAATGTAATAAAGACGATCGAGGTGTCGTGGTAAGAAACAAGGCAAGATTAGTTGTCCAGGGCTTCAATCAACAAGAGGGAATTGATTACACCGAGGTTTATGCGCCTGTTGCGAGGCTTGAAGCGATACGATTGTTTCTAGCTTTTGCTTCTTATAAAGGTTTTAAGGTGTTTCAATTGGACGTGAAAAGTGCATTTTTATATGGAAAGGTCAAGGAGGAAGTTTATGTTTGCCAGCCGCCGGGGTTTGAAGATCCACTTCATCCGAATAGGGTTTTCAAGCTTGATAAGGCCCTCTATGGTCTTCATCAGGCTCCTCGAGCGTGGTATGAAACATTGTCCGCACATATTTTGGCAAATGATTTTGTTCATGGCAAGATTGACTCGACCTTATTCATAAAGAAACCAGGGGGAGATTACCTGCTGGTGCAGATATATGTGGACGATATTATTTTTGGCTCAACAAATGAAGGGTTATGCAAAGATTTTGAGAGTGTAATGAAGTCGAAGTTTGAAATGTCTGCTATGGGAGAGTTATCGTTTTTCTTAGGTTTACAAGTAAATCAAAAGGAAGATGGTTTTTTTATTCATCAGTCAAAGTATGTCAAAGACATCTTGATCCGGTTCACGATGGAGGACTGTACCCCATATGATACTCCGATTCCGGTCAATCATAAGTTGAATTCAGACTCGGATGGAAAAGATGTGGATTGTCGACTTTACAGAGCAATGATTGGATCTCTCATGTACTTAACCGCTTCAAGGCCAGATATAATGTTCGCTGTGTGCATCTGTTCCAGATTCCAGGCAAAACCAAAAGAATCTCACTTAATAGTTGTAAAAAGAATCTTTCGTTATTTGAAAGGAAAACAAAGATTGGGACTATGGTATCCACATGGTTCTAATTTTGATTTCAATGCTTATACTGATTCTGATTTTGGTGGTTGTTGTTTGGACAGGAAATCTGCAACAGGTGGTTGCCAGTTCTTGGGTAATCGACTTGTATCCTGGCAATGCAAAAAGCAAACCACAGTCTCCATTTCTACATGCGAAGCAGAATACATCGCTGCTGCGAGTTGTTGTTCACAGATCTTGTGGATACAACAACAATTAAGAGATTACGGTTTGAATTTCACAGGAACCCCTATGTTTATTAATAATAATGCTACAATGTCTATAACTAATAATTCTGTTAAGCATAGTAAAACAAAGCACATTGAGATTAGATATCATTTTATTTGTGATTGTGCAGAGAAAAGGTTGATTGAGCTGGTAAAGGTTCACACTGATGATAATTTTGCTGATTTGTTTACCAAGGCATTTGATCGTACCAGGTTTGAATTTCTAATCAAAATGATAGGTATGATCAATCCCGAATATAAGTTTTTCAAAATCAGATTTTCATGGAAAATTTTGTTTTTAATTTCTTTTATTGCTTTATTACATTTCTGCATTTTAAATTTTCAGTCAAAAAGTTCTTAATTTATAAAAAGTCAAAACAAATTGAAAAATATAAAATTTGACATCATTTGAGGTTAGAGAAGAAATGATAGTACATCAGTGATTAGTTCATTTCACACGACCTTAGTAGACCTTTGATATATGCTTGATTAAACTGAGTTGATTTGATCTAAATTTCAAAGTCTGCATAAATGAGAAATGATAGTGTTATGCATGCTCTAATCTTGATAATCTGTTTTCAAATTTGTGTATGATTTTTGAAACTTGAATTGTCAATAGACTAAAAGCGTTTTGAAACTAATAGTAGTGTGAAAATTAAATATGATATGATTACATCTGTGATTTGAATCCATTATATGCCTGGGTGTGTGTGTAAAAGATCATTATCAGATAAAGAATATATGGTTTTAAAGAATTTCATGACACCAATATCGAATTATATCTTTAGCACAAATATATTTCGGTTCACATTACTGCCCATGCCCCGAAAAACATGCAATGTTTTGTTGAACTAAGATATGCTTTCAAAATCTGTTGAAACATATATTCGCCCTTGGATCAGTTAGATACATCATCTAGTCTGACTCCATTGAAACTTGTCCAGATAATAGTTGGATCCTCATACCTAAATCTGTTGATTCACATTATACAGCCCATTCATTTGAATCTTCGGATTCTGAATCATCATGATTCTTATATCCTTTGGGATCTGCTTCTATTCTTGTGCTAAACGAGATAATTTCATCTTGGAAATTGATCTAATCTTAAAATAAACCGTATATGTCTTGAAGATAGTGCAAATTATATTTCTGTTTGGCATATATGTGGGGTACATGATGTTTTTCATCTAAATGGTACTAAATCACATGAATTTGGAGAATAAATGCTTATAGTTTCAAATCATATAATATTGACAAATTTAAGAATTCATGCTTTATATTTCAAATTCGGTATAAATAAAAGAGCATTTCATAATCTGATCTTATTTACTTTGAAATTTATCGCGTATCATTTCAAATATTATGCAAATTGAATGAGTTACAAATACTGAAAAAGATACATAAATTACAAGATGAGTTGGATAGTTTCATATCATAGGTTACCCTTGGTTATTGCTAAAATGTGTGATGAATTACTCGGATAATGATATGATCTTCTTACTCATGATGTTCATTCAAAAATATGTGTTTTCGTTTGTACAGATAAAAATCCAAAAATATGTGTTTCCGTTTGTATAGATAAAATTCAAAAAGATTTTATTTTTATTTTCCATGAAAATTCTAATCTTTTATTAAATTGTTCGGGATTGGATCAAATACATGCTGCTGACGAAAGTTCAAGACGTGACTGATTGAAAGTTGGTAAAAATTTTGGTCAAGGCAAATGTTGAAGAAATTAAGTTCGCCTCTTTCTGGTGAAGCGAACTTAATATGTTCGCCTGAAATTGGGGAAGCGAACTTATTATGTTCGCATAGGGCTTGTTAAGCGAACTTAACAAGTTCGCTTAATCAAGCGAACTTAATCTGAATAAGGGCTTAACCAGGCGAACTTAACCACTTCATCGTCTTCTCAGTTTTAAAGCGAACTTATTCAAAATTTTTTGAGATTTCAAATTACGTGGTTGTTGTGTTGTTAATCGACTCATTCTAAATCGAAATTGGATTGCGAATCTAACCAAGGTATTTCCATCGATTTTTGTCCGTTAAATTGAGAGAAAAGCGATGTTCTTGTCTCGGTTTTCATCCCGAGATTGTTTTTGCCCAAATGGTGGACCTACAAGATTTAAATCGTGAAATTGAATATTGTTTTGGACTTAGTAATACTAATCGAGTGTTTTACAATGGTAATTCATGATTTCTACATGGTTTGAAAGGATTTGTGATTTCTGGGTTGAATTCGAAACGACAGACGGTTCAGGCGAACTTGTTCAAGCGAACTTGTCCAGGCGAACTTAATAAGTTCGCCTCTTGAAACACTAAGCGAACTTATTAAGTTCGCCTAGGGGTCAGAGCAGTTTTGGACTTGTAAAATTTTTTTTTGTTTGTAATTTTTTTTTAAAATTTTGTTTTTCATATTGTTTGTGTTTTGTTGTTTGTCTAATACATGTTTGTTGTCCAAATATTTTTCAGATGGCTCGTCGTGTCGAATACAAGCACAACCATGTGGCATTGTTAGATCCTAACATGTCAGAGGCCATACACTTTCAAGGAATTATAGGATTTCTGAACCGCTCACGACTACGTGTTGCCTTATCTGCTGATCCATACATCAGTCTGGTGTATATTCAATAGTTTTGGGACACCGTACATTCAGATACTGATGTAGAACCTCACGTTCTTCGTGCCACAGTCAACAATACTGAGATTGCTATATCTGAAGACACTATTCGTGCAGCTCTTGCATTAGGTGGTGTTGCTGAAGATCCTATATATCCTATCCTAATCCTTTGATCATGGGATGTTTTCAAAGAATGCGTTACCGTGGCCGCCCCAATGATACTCAGGCACGTAAAGGTGGATTGGTGGGTGAATGGAGATACTTCATGCATGTGATTACTCAGTGTCCCTCTCCTCGTAAAGCTGGTACTGATGGGTTAAAAATTGCTTTACAAGCTGCAATGGTAGCTTTGACACTGAATAAGCGCTTCAATTTTGCAAGATATATCTATAGGGAGATGGTTATGCAAATCAAACCTGCTGAAGGTCAAGGATTTTTGATGTATCCAAGATTTATCCAGATGATTCTAAATCATATTCTTCCTGATCTCCCACAACATCCAATTAGATTGACTTTGACGCCGATGTCTAAGCGTATCTTTACGGATTGCACTAAGGTGAAACAACAGAATCAAGTAGTGATTCCAGTAAATGCTCCATTGTTTGGTCACTTAATCAATCCTGATTATGTTGAACCACCAAATGATAACTAGTTTCATCCTAATGAGTTAGCTCAAGTTCAAGGTCAAAATGTTCAACAACAACAACAACCACAACAACAACAACAACAACAGCCTATTCCATAAGTACAAGTTCCACAACAACAAGTGCCCGTACAACGTCAAATCCCTATTCCACAAGAACAAGTTCCAATTCCACAAGCTCAGGTTGATATACCTGTCAATGAGCCTGTTCTAGAAGTGGTCGTTCATGAACATGAACAAGATCTAAGAATGAATATGGATGACTTTGTTGATGATGCTGTGAACTCGTCCATTCATGAAGCTGAAGGAAATGTGGTGACTGAAAATGAGTCGAGTTCTAGCACAAGTGATACAATCTTACCTATTTCTGAAGAAACCGATTCTGATGAGTCTAGGGATTTCTCCTCGGATCATTGTGAAAGGTTGGCTCGTATACCTTTGGCTAATGTTGGCAAACGCCTTAAATCTACAGCCCAAAGACAACGACGTAAGTCTGTTCGGGATCCTCCTTCCGGATCAGTACTTGGTAAAAGAACGTTAATAGATGAGAGTTCTGCCAGTGAATTTAATCCGGATCCTAAAGCTCCAAAGCTTATGGCTGCTTCAATTGTTGCGGCTCAATCTTCACAAGGTATGGAAGATGCTACTTTTGTCGCTTCCTTGATTGTCACACCTCCAAGTTCTAAGGAACAATCTCCTGTTCACACTCCTGTTCCTCCAGTGATTCCTACTCCCAGTGCTTCAGCTGGTCAGTCTAAGCCTTCTGATTCTGAAAGGATTACTTTCCTTGAATCGCAAGTGCTCGCATTACAAAATCAGGTGGATACTCTTGTATCTACTGATACTCAACGACAGCTGGTGATCCAGACTCAAGCTACACAGATTGCTGCTATGCAAGCATTAGTATCCAAGCTTGTTGAGCGTCTTGACGCTCAGGGGGAGTTAAGGATACGTGATGCATGCCATACTGAATCTATTCAACGACATGATGATGAAGACAATGATCCTTCGAGTAATATTGAGGGTGATCGTCAATACGCTGACGTTGATCCTATTTCTAAAGTTCAGGGGGAGTCGACATCTCAATTAATTGGTGGAAACAAAGATACTTCTGGAGTTAATGATGAAGAAATCTTATTATTGGAGTTCTTTGCTGAGTCAGAGGAGGAAGTAGCTGAAAAGATAGAATGTCTTGATGATATAGATAAATTATTCAATTACATAGAAGATGATGTGTCAGATACTGAAATAGAAGAAGGGGAGATAGTGGAGATAGAGATTGAGAAAAGTGAAGATAAAGTGATTTATGAAGGCTTTGATGGTCTTAATGTCCCTTATAATTTCATCCAAGATGATGTTATTCCTGAGTTTAATTATGAAGGAGCAACAAATTCTATGGACTCATTTGAAGATATCACACTGCCTGAAGATACTGCTGATTCTAAGATTGATACTGATGAAGAAAATATTCAATCCAATACAGATGCTGAAGCTAATGCTACTCACACTGAGTCTCCAAAAGTGAATGAAGAACCTGTGATGTACAGAAATACAGGTATGACCAGAGAACAGTGGAGAGAAGTAGTGAATAGTTGGATGCAGGTGCTACCCAAGTCTCAAGCACAACCTGCTCAGAAAGAAAACTATGTGAATAAAGAGAGGTGTGTAGGAAGAATCATAAGCTGGTTTTATGATAATGATATAAAATTTTTTGCTATTAAAAGATCTGATGGTGTTCAGTACTTAAAGCCCAGGATCAAGTATTTCAATACCTTGCCAAGGTGTGAAATGAATGGTCTATCTTCAAAGCCACTTATTAATAGAGCCAAGATTGGATTAGCTGATGTGATTGCAAATCTGATTAAGAGAGAAGGTGGTTCGGGAAAGTATGAAAGGCTAAAGCCTCAATAAGGAAAGAGAGTGAAGAACATGGATCATAAGACTGGGAAAGTTACATGGAAGTACAAATTCAGACCAGTACGTGTTGTTCACAGGATACCATTAAAGAAGATTCCTCAAGACTTCCTTGGGAATATGAAATGGTGGTATGTCGATGTTAATACTGGTGAAGCAAAGATTGAAGAAAAAGAGAATAAGGTCATTGTATGTTTCTATGATGCAATGAACCTTATCAATTTTTCAAAGAAAGATCAGATCAGAGAACACTGAGAAAGAATGAAATCATGTTCACTGATGAATGGAAAGAACAAGGTTTGCAGTACAAGCGAGTATTGGAGATATGTAGAAGATATGATGTGCATGCAGGAAGCAGATTGCCGGATAACTGGAAAAGCTCATCATGAAGACAGAAGACTGAAGATCAAGCTATTGTCAAGGGGGAGTCTGTTAGGACATAGTTTGTAATGACAAAAGCTTTGTAATAGTTTAGATCTTATGTCTTTATGTTTTTGTATGTATTAATGTTCTAAGTGTTTTTATAAAAGTTGCTAGAGGCGAACTTGTTAAGTTTGCCTAGTGTAACAGAGGCGAACTAAGTCTACCTGAGGCGAACTTGTTAAGTTCGCTTAGTCTGTTAGAGGCGAACTTGTTAAGTTTGCCTAATGCAGGTCAGTAGTCTATATATAGATGTTTACAGAGTCAGTTTGCTGGAACACAAGACAGAACAGAGATCGAACAGTGAATGATAGATTGAGTCTGTAAACTCTATTGTGAATTGGAATACAAGCATGAAGTTTATTTACTTGATTGTCTTTATTGTCTTTTATGAATGCAATCGTTGATTCGGTGGATTCCGCACTCCAACAAGTCTTATCACGAAAACGATCTGTAGAAGTGCCATGAGAACGACAAGCGTCAAGTTTGTTGATGCGGATTTGTGACTGATGATTTATCACTGAATGTTAGAATTGATAGCATCATTCAAGGGGAGTCTATTGGTGCAGTTCCTGTGATTGAAGATATAATTCTCTAGGCGAAACTAGAGGTAGTTTCACTGAGACTAGTTAGAGCGAAACTAGTCAGTTTCGCTTTAGCATGTCAAGCGAATCTACATGTGTAGTTTCGTTAGGACAGACTCACGTGCAACTATAAATAGATTGTCATGTCATTTGTAAAAAAGCACAGAAAACTAGAGCTAGAAGAGAGCTTAGTGATGGTGTGAGTCACCGAACCTAGGTAGAGCTCACCTAGGGTTGGACATGAGCTTAAACGAGATAGATGTGAACTTTTTCGGTATTGTACTTGTATGACGGGATGGTCGTTTCTGTTTCATCTTCTATTTTTATGTTTATGTTTTGTGTTTGTTTTGATTGACTCGACACTTGCTTCCGTCTCTACATGTATGAATCAAGAATGATTGTTGTAGATCCGAGCTTAGTAGACGTTCACGTTCTTACAAAGTTCATCGATCCAAGGCAAGAAGCAATAAGAAAAATGACTACGAATGAAATCGGAATTAGAATGCATCGTCGTTTTGAGTGTTCAATCGGTCAAGGGAATAAAGGAAGAAGGAGAAGGCGACTATTGTTTGGTTAATCAGAGGCGACATCAATGCTTCTGTTCAATCAACGATCGGAAGAATCATCGGAATCGTGGTCGGAATTCAGAAAGGGAATTACTTCTGGATTATTTGTTGCACTGAACACCGAATTGCAAGTCACGTTTTGATCGGGGCTAGAATTGCAAGTCGATTCATCTTTAAAGGAAACAGAAATTAAAAGGGGAAGAACATGAACATCACTTTTGATTTTTTTTTGGAAAGCGCATAAAGAAGAACACCAATTTTGATTTTGGTGTGGTTGGGGTTTGTGTATAACAAACAGGAAGAAACAATTTTGTTTTTGTTTTGGGAATAGAAATAGAAGAAACAAAGTGTTACACCCTGAAATTCCACTGCGGTTTATCCACGGGTTGTGACTGTCAGGCATCATCAGTCCCGGTCATTTCGAACGACCTCTAAATGGTTTTTGAAAAGACATTCCGTTTAAACATCATACAAAAGAAAATAAGTAATACAGAGTTTGAAAATGCGGAATGTAAAGTGCGAAAGCAAAAGTAAAGTAGAAAAATACAGAAGCATAACAAATTAGGTTCCCATAAACCTAGCTTCTAAATGAAAAACATGAAATTTGACTCCAGGTATGCAATCCTAGTCCACGCGTGAATGGTTAGCAACCTGAGATAAACATGCTTAAAAGTGTCAACACAGGGTTGGTGAGTTCACAGGTTTAAGTAACAGAAACAGAAATGAAAACTGTGTAACAGTATGTATGTATGTATACTAGTGATTCTATTGTTGATCAGACAATAAACATTAATTATATAAGCAACACTGAAACCGAAGCTCAACGAAGGAATGAATAAACTAGCATTTTGCCTCTTACGTGCCCAACACGCAATGGATTAGGTCAATTATGCACCCGTTTGACTCCCAGTCAGAGTTAGCGCGACTAACCCGGGTGGGGGTTGTTAAACCCAATAGTACTATTCATGAATCACCTCGCTTTGTGTAATAATTAACGGTTCCAATATGAGAGGACTTTATGTGCGGGAATTGCACCCACTTATATATATTAAAGCGAAATCAAAGTAATCAACATACGACTAAGTAAGAAAATGGTTTAGCATGTATCTCCCCCAAATGGAAAAGTAAGTAAAATGGCGCCGTGAAAACTCACCTGGGAATGAGGTGAATGAAGTATGAAAGCAACACGAGAAATCTAGCAAGTCTGAACAACCGACCTAACCGAGCCCTAGGAATAGTAAGGCTATAAGGTCTATGAAAGTAAACATGGTATATGTAACCACATTCATCCAAACGACTCAACGTTGAAAGGTTACATTGACGTTTTGAAAAGGTTTGACCAAAGTTGACCGAGGTTTGACCAAGTTTGACTAAGTTTAACCAATGTTGACCAATGTTGACTAATGTTGACCAATGTTGACCAAGTTTGACTTATGTTGACTAAGTTTGACTTATGTTGACTAATGTTGACTAATGTTGACACATGATGAAGACATGTACAAGTAGCACATAAGTAACATATAAGTAACACATTTGTAACAAATAAGTAATACCTAACACCTAAGTCATACCTTATGACATATCGTGCATGCTTCAAGTAATTGCATAAGTAACTAACATGTGACAAGTAACATGGCATTTGTACATCCTCATAGTATATTTCATACATGTTAACCAATCATCCACATAAGTTATGTCATTACACTAATAACCTATTAACAATATTTCACTCATTTGAACAAGAATCATAACATGCCATTTCTATACCATAGTTATTAACATAGCAAAGTTCCCCTTTTTAGGCATTTAGGGTTTTAGTGCACTTTAGGTGTCATAGCTCAACTAAACAAGTTATAAATGAAATTATACTAGTAACATACCATAAACATGATTCTATACATACACTTTCTATTTCAAGCAAAGGTGAAGTTCCAAACTAATAAAGTTTCCTTATTTAGAAAGGTCTTCCAAAACATGTCATAATACAACTCCAAATCACATATTCTTGCATAAGTCATCTATTCATATAGTAATAAAGCCATTTAACCTATTTTAGACCTTTATAACATACACACACAAAATATGTTCAATTAAAGTTTCCTTTTTAGGAAAGTGGTCCAAACGACCTTCTACACATGTGTAACTTTCAATAACTCTTTCTAACACTTTAATAGATGTTATAGAACCATATTAGCATGCTTTCATCCATTAAAACACCAGAAATCAACATATGACAAATTAAAGTTTCCTTTTGTAGAAAGACGACCATAACCTAGTGTAAAACAACATTTCAACAAACAACAAAAATCATATTTCTAATCTATTCTAGCATTACTAGAAACATACAAACCATCAAACATATTATATACACATTTTTGCAAAATCATCACCAACAAAGTTTCTATAAATAGAAACGAGCAAATAACAACATAAACAAACATTTCAAACCATAAAAAATGCAAATATGAGTCAACAACTTCTTATTATGAAAACTCTTTGATTAAAACATGGATTTAAGCACTTGTAACGAAAAAAATTGTTTGGATGGGTATGGTACCTCATTTGGCCGAAAATAATGAAGAACACATGGGTAGAAACTTACAAAATTCAAGTATGATGGTTGAATGGATGAGATATTATCTTGTAACGACTTGGAATCACCTTGAAAAGCTCCTAGATCACTTGAAATGGATGAACCAAGTTTTGAGGAGGGTGGAGGCTCAGGGGGGGGGTGGCGGCCGATGATTAGAGGGAGAGAGATAGTGTTGCAAGTAGGTTTAGGAAAAATGGTGGGAAGTGGGAGTGTTTAAGGAGTTTTAATAAAAAAAAGCTTGGGCTTGTGCATTCCTTTAAGGCCTTTTACTAATCATTTGGGCTTCTAATGTGAATAAATAAATAAAGTGCTGAATTATTAAACCCAAATTATAAAGTGGTCCAAACGACCTTCTACACATGTGTAACTTTCAATAACTCTTTCTAACACTTTAATAGATGTTCTAGAACCATATTAGCATGCTTTCATCCATTAAAACACCATAACTCAACATATGACAAATTTAAGTTTCCTTTTATAGAAAGACGACCATAACCTAGTGTAAAACAACATTTCAACAAAAAAAAATCATAATTCTAATCTATTCTAGCATTACTAGATACATACAAACCATCAAACATGTAGGTCCCTAATTCGGTGCGTGACGGATCTCTAGACTCGCGGTATGACACGGTGATAACGTGCGGAATCCATGATCAACGTGCTCGTGTAACTCAATCAACAACAATGGTGTAAATAAACTCTTTGTATTTCCACCACAATATCAGGTTACAAGATTTTGTCTCTAATCATGTCTACTCTGATATCATCTATTCTCTTTTTATACTAAACAGAAACTGATATCTCCTATTTATACACAAACGATCTGCTATTGGCGAACTTATTAAGTTCGCCTCTAATAGGCTAAGCGAACTTATTAAGTTCGCCTCTGATAAACCAGGCAAACTTATTAAGTTCGCCTCTCAATGAACTTACACATAATTTTATCAAGAGTTACAAAACATGTCCCAACAGACTCCCCTTTAACTGTTGCTAACAATTCTATCAAATACAAGTCAAAGACTCAAAGACTAAGACACAATATCTTCAAGCTCGTTGTCACCAGAATATGCTCCAACAGACTCCCCCTTGACAACAGGTTTAGAAGATTGTCATCCGTCTTCATATATCATCAAACACACTGTAGTTATCGTCTTGTTCATCTGCACACTCTTCTAGAAGAAAACTTGGGAGAAGGACCCCTTGTCAACTTCTGTCTGCAATATTCAGTTTTTGCAAAGGAGAATAACCAAGAATAACCAACAATTAAGATTTCCATGGAAGCTGGAAAAATAAAATCTTTTTGGTTTTTCAAACATAAGACACACAAAATCTTTTTGGTTTTTTTTTCTATATAAACTGAAATGTAAAATATAAAATCACATCTTTTTGGTCGAACATCACGAGTAAGAAGATCATATCAGTATATATGAGATATCAATCACACATCTTGGATATAAAATCCATATAATATCAAATGGTATCCTATGTCATTCTTTCAAGCCTTGACCAATCAAACCAATATCTTTCAAGATTATCACGCTCTATCTTTTCAAGACTTTTATATTGCATGTTATGATACGCGATAAACATTCAAAGAAAATAGGATCAGGCTATGACACACAAATTCAAATTGTCAATATTATAAAATTTGAAACTAAAGCATCCCATTCCCACTTTCTTGTGAGTTAAGGTTCCATTTAAGTATGAAATACAACATGTACCCCACTAGTATACCAACATAAAGTAAATGCAATATCTTCAAGACATATGAGATTTTACTAAAGATTATCCGAATTTCCAAAATGAGGAGACATCACTTAGCACATGAATAGCAGAATCCAAATTGGATTATATATGAATCAATGAGATTTAGAATCAAATGATTCAATGTTTTGGCTTATATATGTGGAATAATAAGATTCAGGTACGTGGATCCAACTGTTATCTGGATTATGAATTCAATAGAATCAGTAAAGATGATTTATCAATATGATCCAAGGGCTAGTATATGTTTGACAGATGTTGTCAAGTACATATCTTGATTATATTTCAAATTGCATGCTTTTCGGGACATGGGCACTGAAGCAAATCGAATGAATAGTGCTAAGAACATAACCCGAAACTGATCTCATAGGAAAATCTTTATTAAAAACTAATATTCTTTATCTGATAGTGATCTTTTAACGCACACACCTAGGCATAAAATGGGTTCAAATCACAGTTGTAACATATGAAATTATGTTTTCACACTACTAATGGTTTAGTGACGCTTTTAGTCTACTGACAATTCAAATTATATGCATACACAACACTATCATTTCCTATTTGTGTAGTCTCTGAAGTTTAGATCAAAACATATAATTCAGATATATTAACATAGAGCACCAACCAGTCAATCTAAGGTCATGTGTGAAAGAACATCTACTGATGTACTATCATCTCTTCTTTAACTTCAAGTAATGTCGAATTTATCTTTTTCAATTTGTTTGGCTTTTGCAAAATCTTTTTCAAAGAAAGTAAAACAAACAAAAATAAAATCTTCCATGAAATTTTTTTTAAGAAAAACATTTTACTTGGTTACTCAGGATTAAGCAAGTCAGTCAATTAAAAACTCAAACCGATGTAATGTAATTGAATGTCATTACCTCTGTCACCAACACAGTTCTGTACTCCCCCTGTCCTGTAGACTCCCCCTCAACTAGTCAAATGGTTGCATCAACGACTTTATGCTCACCATCGTCATCCTAAGTTTTAGGTTATCATTTGGACTTTGTAAAACTGTTTCCAAAACATTGTGTGTGACATATTCTCCCCCTTGAGCATCAAGTAGTTGAATCAAATAGATTCTCAGTTATCAACAACTCGTTACTCTTGCAGATGTCCTTCCCTATCATGTGCTTAGAACCACCACTATCAACAACTCGTTATTAATAGTCCCTCTTGGTTAATCCTGCACATCTAACAAGAAACATTAATTTGAAATTGGGACCCAAGCCATGGTAGTCATGGGTCGTCCATCTGTATCAAAATAATAAACCTCACTCCATTCACAATCAAATCTCTCATCGATTTTTGGAGATTGTTCCGACGAGTCAGAAACAGAAACTTTAGATTTCCAAGCATACTTCTGTTCATTAAGTTTTTTTTGCTTAAAGTGTGAAGTGTTTGAACAATCATGGTCAGTTGAAAAATGTTTAGATTTTGAAAACTCTTGTTGTTCTAAAAGTTTTCTCAATCTTCTGTTTCTCCTCCGTCTTTGAGGTCTAGAAAGCCTAACCTCAGTTTTTGAATTACCCTTTGGTGTATCATGAGTTTAACCACATTTGGGTTAACATAAGGCTTACCATGAGTTCTTAACTTTTCTGGAGTAACATGTAGGTTACCTTTGTCGTTGCGAGGACAAGCAATCCGAATATGACCCACAAGACCACAGTAAAAGCAAGATCTCTTCTCACTATATTCTCTCATATAAGGAATCTTCACACGATAAAATGCACTTGAAGAAGATTCTCCTACATGAACCTCTTTTGAAGTTTGAGACTGAACAAACTTTCTCTCAACAGGTTTTGATTCAGGCTTCATCTTCTCAGGAACTACATGCTTCTTTCCTTTATTTTTGTAAGGACAGTTCACCACAATGTGTCCCATCTCATTACAATGAAAGCATGTACGCCTGTCTTTATAATCTCTGACAAATGGAACTCTCCTTGAATTTGAAGAACTTATTAAGTTCGCCTGATCTTCACCAAGCGAACTTATTAAGTTCGCCTAATACTGAGTGAAGCGAACTTATTAAGTTCGCCTACTAAGTTCGCCTGCAACAAAATTTTAAGTTCGCCTGGTTCAGTTGTTCAACCCAAACACGAACCAAAAATTCCAAAAATCATCATATCTTGCTGAATTGTTAGAATTTGATTAAATTGAACCGTAGGAATGTGTAGGAACTGATTAGGAACACTTCTATCGGATCAATTTCATCAAATGAATACAAAATCAATCAAAAATGAAAATTCTCCATTTTTATCAAGCACACAAAAAGATAAAAAATCATCAAAATCTCTGAAATTTGATGTTGATTGGACACGAAAACACCACGAATCTTCAGCTAATCAAGAGCAAAAGCTCTGATACCACTTTTAGGTCCCTAATTCGGTGCGTGACGGATCTCTAGACTTGCGGTTTGACACGGTGATAACGTGCGGAATCCATGATCAACGTGCTCGTGTAACTCAATCAATAACAATGGTGTAAATAAACTCTTTGTATTTCCATCACAATATTAGGTTACAAGATTCTGTCTCTAATCATGTCTACTCTGATATCGTCTATTCTCTTTTTATACTAAACAGAAACTGATATCTCCTATTTATACACAAACGATCTGCTATAGGCGAACTTATTAAGTTCGCCTCTAATAGGCTAAGCGAACTTATTAAGTTCGCCTCAGATAGACTAAGCAAACTTAATAAGTTCGCCTCTCTATGAACTTACACAGATTTTTATCAACAGTTACAAAACATGTCCTAACAAAACATATTATATATACATTTTTGCAAAATCATCACCAACAAAGTTTCTATAAATAGAAACGAGCAAATAGCAATATAAACAAACATTTCAAACCATAAAAAAGTGCAAATATGTGTCAACAACTTCTTATTATGAAAACTCTTTGATTAAAACATGGATTTAAGCACTTGTAACAACAAAAATCGTTTGGATGGGTATGGTACCTCGTATGGCCGAAAATAATGAAGAACACATGGGTACATACTTACAAAATTTAATTATGATGGTTGAATGGATGAGAGATTAGCTTGTAACTACTTGGAATCACCTTGAAAAGCTCCTAGATCACTTGAAATGGATGAACCAAGTTTGGAGGAGGGTGGAGGATCAAGGGGGTGGCGGCCAAAGATTAGAGGGAGAGAGAAAGTGTTCCAAGTAGGTTTAGGGTAAATGGTGGGATGTGGGAGTGTTTAGGAAGTTTTAATCAAAAAGGCTTGGGTTGTGCATTCTTTTAAGACTTTTTACTAATCGTTTGGGCTCCTAATGTGAATAAATAAATAAAGTGCTGAATTATTAAGCCTAAATTATAAAACCATTGTTTTTATAAAATCTAATTTAGTGTTGTTGGCACATATCGCGTATTTGCTTAAAAAAGGTTAAAATAGAAGTTGCTCTAAAAATTACGGAAAAATTTATATAAGCATGAAATATTAAATCACAGTATTACATAGAATTTTTGCACGCTAATTATATGTCTAAATATTATTTCTAAAGTTCACTAACGTTCGTGTGACAGGACGCGTGTGTGACAAGGCAATCCGCCCGATTACCGATGCATGTAATGAACTGAAATGAATGAACTTTCTATATGAAATATGTACTTAATTACTCTATAATTAAGTATGATGCAAGTTTAATCATGTGAATTCACATAATAGTCGGGTATGGATATCAACCTGAATTTGTCGGGTATCACATACTCCCCCAGTTAAAAAGAATTTCGTTCCGAAATTCAGTTCGTGTCACTGGTAGATGGTGTAGTTCTGAACAAGTGAGGGTATTTACGCTTGAATTGATCCTCGCGCTCCCAAGTGAATTCTGGTCCGCGTCTAGAATTCCAACGAACCTTAACTATAGGGATGCGGCTTTGTTTCAGCTGTTTGACCTCACGGTCCATGATCTCGACTGGTTCATCGACGAAGTAAAGCTGATCGTCTATTTGAATCTCCTCCAATGGCATGACCAGTGTCTTATCTGATAAGTACTTTTTCAGATTCGACACGTGAAAAACGCCATGAACGCCACTGAGGATTTCCGCTAGGTTGAGTTTGTAAGCAACGGGACCAATCCTTTTTAGAATATCGAAAGGTCCAATGTAACAAGGGTTCAGTTTCCCACACTTATCGAAACATATTACTCCTTTCCATGGCGAGACTTTCAGTAGCACTTTGTCTCCCACTTGAAATTCTAATGGTTTGCGTCTCACGTCAGCGTAACTCTTCTGACGATCACGCGCGGCTTTGATACGTTCGCGTATCTGTACGATCTTTTCTATAGTCCCATGAATAATTCATGGACCTGTGAGTTGGGAATCTCCCACTTCTATCCAGCAAACTGGCAATCTACACTTTCGTCCATAAAGTGCATCGAATGGTGCGTCTTTGATGCTAGTGTGGTAGCTGTTGTTGTATGAAAATTTGACCAACGGTAAGTGGGCATCCCAACCATTTCCAAAGTCAACCACACAAGCTCTAAGCATTTCCTCCAGGGTCTGGATGGTCCTTTCACTCTGACAGTCCGTTTGAGGATGGTATGTAGTACTCATGTCTAATCGAGTACCCAAGTCTTTCTTTAGGGATTGCCAGAATCGGGATGTAAATCGACTATCCGTATCTGAAATGATGGAGATTGGCACTCCATGCCTCGAGACTACTTCTTTCAAGTAAATCCGAGTCAGTCATTCCAATTTGTCGGTCTCTTTAATGGGAAGGAAGTGTGCAAATTTTGTTAACTGGTCGACAATTACCCAGATGGTGTCGCAACCATTGGATGTCGTGGGCAATTTCGTGATGAAATCCATTGATATTTGTTCCCACTTCCACTACAGAATCTCTGGTTGTTGGAGTAACCCTGATGGTTTCTGATACTCCACTTTTACCTTAGCACAGGTCAAGCATTTACTGACGTAGGTAGCAATTTTGGCTTTCATGTTAGGCCACCAATAATGTTCCTTGCGGTCATGGTACATCTTGTCGGCACCGGTGTGATTGAGTATCTGGACTTGTGTGCTTCGTCCATCACTAGATCCCTTAGATTTCCAAAGTTTGGTACCCAAATCCGGTCCATAAAGTAACGAATGTCATCGGATCTGACCTCAAATTGTTTGTCCATACCCCGTAGGGACACATGTCATAGGTTCACCTCCTTAACTGCTTCGAGTTGGGCGTCACAGATTTGTATGGGTAAATTCGTGTGGATGGTCAACTGTAACGCTCGTACTCATCACGGTTTGGGTTGTTCTTTCCGGCTCAAGGCATCAGCATGGTAACAAATGGCGCAGTTATAGTCGTTTAGCAATTCGACCCATCGATGCTGCCTCATGTTAAGCTCCTTCTGGTCGAAGATGTGTTGAAGGCTTTTGTGATCGGTGAAAATTGTACATTTTGTGTTGTACAAGTAGTGTCTCCAGATCTTGAGTGTGAATACTACAGCTCCTAACTCCAAGTCGTGGGTAGTGTAATTTTTCTCATGCACTTTCAGTTATCTAGAAGCATAAGCAATGACCTTCTCTCTTTGCATCAACACACAGCCGAGTCCCTGATGGGATGCATCGCAGTACACCATGAACTCGTCTGTTCCCTCCGGCAATGATAGGATCGGTGCGCTACAAAGTTTCTGTTTGAGTAATTGGAAAGCAATTTCTGCCTTGTCGTTCCATTCGTATTTCTTATCCTTGTGTGTCAGAGTAGTGAGGGTTGGGCTATGTTAGAGAAATTTTTGATAAATCGTCGATAATAGCCCGCAAGACCTAAGAACTGTCGCACCTCAGTCGGAGTCTTAGGTGCCTACCAATTCTTAATCGACTCAATATTGGATGGGTCAACATGTATGCCTTTCTCGTTAACCACGTGTCCAAGGAATTGCACTTCTCGAATCTAGAAGTCACACTTCGAGAACTTGGCGTACAATTTCTCCTCTTTTAGTAACTCCATGATTAACTTCAGATGCTCGACATGCTCCTCCTTAAATACCCCATGAGTATATCAGGATATCGTCTATGAACACAATCACAAACTTATCCAAGTAGGGTTTGCACGCTCGGTTAATGAGGTCCATGAATACCGCCGGTGCATTAGTTAACCCATATGGCATGACCATGAACTCATAGTGACTGTAACAACTTCGAAAAGCGGTTGTTGGAATGTCATCTTCCTGGATACTTAGCTGATGGTATTCCGACATCAGATCGATCTTTGAGTAATAGCTCGACCCTTGTAATTGATCGAACAGGTCATCGATCCTTGGTAGTGCATATCGGTTCTTGATCGTCACTTTGTTCAGTTCTCGATAGTCGATGCACATATGGAACGATCTGTATTTCTTCTTAACAAACAATACCGGTGCTCCCCAAGGCTAGAAGCTTGGTCTGATGAAACCTTTGTCTAACAGTGCTTGTAATTGGTTACACAATTCCTGCATTTCTGATGGCGCCATTCGGTAAGGTGACCTTGCTATCGGAGCAGCTCCTGGTGTGATATCAATCAGGAACTCGACTTGCCGTTGCGGTGGAAGTCCGGGAAAATCATTGGGAAATACTTCCGGGTAATCTCGGACGATCGGTATATCTTCAATCTTCCTTTCTTCTGCTTTCTTTTCTATCACATGCGCTAGGATCGCATGGTAACCCTTTCGCAAGTACTTCCTGGCCTTCATGCAGGTAATGATCCTTAGTGCGGTACCACTTCGTTCTCCTTGAATGGTAAGTGGTTCCCTGTCTGACAGTGGAGCGCGGACTATCTTCTCGTGACAAACAATTTTGGCTCGGTTCTTGGACAACCAGTCCATGCCGATAACTATGTCGAAACTTCCAAATGTTACCGGCAATAAGTTTATAGTGAAAGAGTGATCGGCTAACGTTAAGACACAACAGGGAATCACTTGTTCTGTCTCTATTAGTTTACCATCTGCTAGTTCTACCGTATATAGGTAATCTAGAGCGATCAGAGTGACACCAAGTAATGAACTAAATTCGGTGGATACAAAGCTTTTATCGGCACCCTTGTCAAATAGGATAGAAGCATAATAGTTGTTTACGAGAAACGTACCAGGAACAATGTTTTCTAGCCTTGCCGGCTCCAATGACAAACGCTCTGACCCAAGCATTCGCATTATCGGGCCTTCGGTTCTTTGGGCAGTCTTTGCGGAAGTGACAGGGATCACCGCACCCGAAACATCTGTGGTTTCCCTCGCCAGCCAGGGCTTGTTCGACTAGTCGACAGTTCTGGGAAGTGTGGCCAAAACGCTTGCATTTCTGGCAACGGGAATCTTCACAAGTGCCATTGTGATGAAATTGGCACTTATTGCATTTAGGTAAATTTCTAGTGTATGCACCCCTTGGTCTCTTTTCTGACTGATTAGCAACGAACACCCTTGCTGGTTCCTGTTTCTTCGGATTATTAGGCATATAGGGTTTAGCAGGAGGTTTCTCCCACTTTCATTTATTATCGAAGACTTTCATGAAATTTTCCTTCTTGGTGAACAGTCCTTGACGGACCGCCTGATCAGTGAGGTTATGAGCTAGTCTCACAGTGTTATGAATAGCTATTGGTTTGGTAGAAGTGACCATGCTTTGTATCTGAGGTGCCAAACCCCAAATGTATCGCTCAATCCGCTTGAATTCGGGCATAACCATGTGTGGTAATAATCGTGCCAGAAATTGAAATCTTGCGGTGGAACCGCAATGTCAGCACCTTCCATTTTTAAGTTCTAGAACTCATGTTCTAACTTTTTTAGCACGCTGCGAGGACAATATTCCTCTTTCAGCATGTCCTTGAACTCTTCCTAGGGGATGGCGTTGCATTGTCCAACCCTAGAGTTTGGACATGAGAATTCCACCAAGAGTGGGCCTGACCCTCGAAAGTTTTGGTTCCATACATGACTCGGTTTTCTGGTGTGCAATGACTCATGCTGAAAACCGACTCAATCTTCTGAATCCATCTGAGCAGTCCCACTGCTCCTTCCACTCTAGTGAAGGTATGGGGCTTGCAATCCCATTTCCGATTCCTGTATGTCAAGATAGAGTGTAGTTAGGTTTAATTTTTCCTGAGATAGGATTATATTACTTGTAGCATGTATGTTGCTTCTAGCATGCACTATACCTCCACTCTCACCGTTACCTCCCGATCTTCCACTGGACTGATTGACTTCATGGTTGGCGATCGCGTCTGCCACGCGTTGCGCGATGAGGGCCTCTATCTGAGCGACGGTCATGGAGTTGCTACCATGCCCTGAGTTGCGGTTTATTCTTCATGGCAGCATGTTTCTTTATAATCATAATGATAACAAAGGTTAGATATTGCGTAATAAATAACAATCAACTCACGTGTATAAGCTAACACACAACAATCAACAACCAATAAACCATACAATATAATCCAAAGACAAACACTTGATAAATAAGTTGTATAAAATACGAAGTATTTTCAGGAGCAAACACTCCTCCAAAACAAGTAACATCTTAAAAATATTGCGTGATCATAGCCCGCTCATGATAGGTTAATCAACTGGATGGTGGAAAAGTACCACTCTGCAAAGAGGTAAAGAGCAACACGACACAAAGAATCATCAGAACCCTGGCGGGCTCTAATTCCTCTCGAACCATGTTTGCCCTGAGCTCCGCTGATAGGGATGTAGAGTCAGCAAGCGAGGCTCTATGCTTTGCTACTGAAGCTCGCTGCTGTGCCATCCCTAGCTTCCCCTCGGTCTTCTCCAAGAGGCTAGATAGGGTAGTGGCCCTGGCTGTCTCTCTCTGGTGATCCTCCAGCAAACCCGCTACCTGTCCTTGCAAGGTCTGCAATAAGGTCTCTGTAGCTGCGTATCTCTACTCTGCCTCTCTGGCCATGACCTCTGCAACCTCGACCCGGTCACGCATAGTCATAAGCGCCTGGTCGGTCAAGTCGAGCTCGTCCTTAAGGGACGGAATGTTAACATCATGTAATTTGCTACGTGTCGCAAGTATCAGTTGTAACATTTCTGATTTTTAGTATTCATATTTCAATTCAATGTAATGCAATTTCAAATTCAATACTCGTGCACTGTCTTATTATTTTTCTCACCGTAAACTAAACGCAATGATTCGATACAAATTCGCACGTTTTACGCACTTATATACATTTAAACACTATGCAAGAAACTATTAAATTCAAACATATCAAACCTGAAAAGTCAAGGACTAAAGTTGAAAAATGTCAAGAACCCTAGTCTAGCACGGTCGTGCTTCGTCCTGGCACGATCGCGCGACTGGTCCTGGAACGATCACGCCCGGTGCCTAGGCACGGTCGCGCCATATTTGGGCACGGTCGCCCCTGTGTAACAGTTGTAACGGTTGAGAATCCGTAACAGTCCTACGTTTCTTTTCCCCTTAACGAGTGTATCACCATTTTCAAATTTTATAAACGTCTCAGTTTCATACTATCAACCTCGAAATCTCTCAAGCAATTCAAGCAAAAAAACTCGAATCCTCCTCTGAACCCAAATCCTCTCAATCAAGAAAGGAATTCGCATCTCCTGAATCTCGTCAAGTCTCTGGACTCTCTGGCCTAGCCGGAATTGCAGCCGAAGTCGCCGGAAGCCGTTATCGCCGACCCCAGAACTTCCTTCTACCGATTTCTATCAATTCTCTACGCTTCAGGGAAAGTATACTCTCCATCTCATTCGTTTCAGTATCAATATCAAAAGCCCCCTATTAATCTAGGCTTTCATTATAGAAATCGTCCGAATCAGAATGATTATTTTAATAAGAAAAGATTTAATCGAATCCATACTTAAACACGATTTACATGCAATTAAATTATATGAAAAGACTCGTAATAACTCAGTAATCAAAAGCCCTATCAAATCCAGCGCTATAAATATAAGATTTGTTCAATTCGTGTCTGATTTGGAAGAGACACGGTCGCGCAAATCATCTAGCGCGGCCGTGCCTCATGAAACGCGGTCGTGCCGAGTAGCAGCGCGGTCGTGTCCTCCTGTCCAGACCAAGTCATGCCCTTTGGGCTAATCTCTGTTGTTTCTAAGAATCATAGACACGACCGTGCCGGGCCAAGGCACGGTCGTGCCTGTTGACTTGTCTAGTTTGTGCCCTCTGTTGATCAACCCGGTCGCGCCCCGACTACCGCGGTAGCGCCCGTGACTTGAGCACGATCGTGCCCTTCCGAGGCACGGTCGTGTGTGACTCAGAAACTTTAACAGAATTATAATTTTATATTTATCAATCAATAAATGTTTCAAATTTTAAAAAAAAAATGTTTTCTGTATTTGAAGAGATTTAAAGTTTAATCTGGAGATAAATATTATTTATTTAAAAATTTATAAAAATTAAATTTATATTTATCTTACACTTAAATGATGTTTTAAATGATTAAGTTACAAAGTTTATAAATAAATAAGATAATAATTATTTATTTAATATTTAAACAAAAATCATTTATTTATTTATACTTAATTACAATCAATATTTACATTATTTCATAAACCATAATCATTTATTTATTTATTAATTTACATTTAACACATGCATTATTTTCATAATCAACAATTTTATAAGAATTCTATTTTATTATTTAAATTCCAAACTTTAATCAAATGTTCCAAAAATGGTTACTACAACTTTATATATTTCATTTAATACTTTTTATATACAAATTCAACCTTCAATGTTAGACTTAAACTTTGTACACCAATTTGATTCAATATACATTACTATCTAGGTTAACCCGTGCGTATCAAGAACCCTTATTTTATCTATACTCTTTGTTAGCTACATCTCCATACCAAGTGAGTATTCACAACCCCTTTTTACTCTTTTACACTTTTGGGGTGGAACATGAACTCTATACACATTACACATTTACATTTACGCAAACAACACAAGTGCAAAATCCTATTTACATACATGTGTGCAAAATTTGAGCTTTGTGCCCGAGTGCTAGTTGTGCTAACCTTTGTATGCGATTATGTGCAATCATTAACTATACAAGCCGACGGTTTTCAATGATAGATCTATTGAGTCTGACAAACCCACCCAGGTGCGCGGTGATTGAAACCGACAACACAATTTTTGCCTGCTAGTTACAAGGTTTGGTTGTACATGGTTACACAATAGCTGCTCCCCATAAATGCCTTATTTTATCATGTTTTGTAAAGGATTTGTTTTCAATTATATGCTATCTATATACAACTGTGTTATACTCACCAACGTTTTAGTTGACTTTATTTTATTCATGTTTCAGGCCCTAATATGTGAGAATGATTCAAGACGTGCTCAATATAGGATTTGGACTTAGCAATTTAAATCAAGAATTCTATGAGTTGTTTTATGTTCTTTGTTTGAATTTGGTTTGTACTTGGATTATTTGTAATGGAAATTTGACTTTAATATATTTCAATTTAGTCAACCATGTGCTATGAACAGTGTTACATGTCCCGCCCCGATGATTCCGCCATCGGTCGGGGTGTGACAGATTGGTAACAGAGCCTTGGTTATAGGGAATTAGGTTATTAGACACCTTGACCTAGACTATAACTTTAGGACAACCACTTATGCTATGCTTCATGATTATGTGCTATGTGCTACATGTTATATGTTACATGCTTAGTATGATTACTTATTATTTCATTTTGATGACTTATGTGTTTTAAATCCATGACTTATTAGGATATTCTTAATAATTAAATAAATAATATCCTTTCCTATGTTCTAAAACCTCATAATATTTCTATCTTCTTTTCTATCTTTATCCTTCTTAGCATGTGAAAAAAAAATTCTTGAAGCAAAAATCTCTAAAATTTTTATTTCTTCGTTAAGGTTTTTAAACTTGTTAAATTATTTGAGGACACGTTCAATATGGAAGGGTGACACCTGTATTTTGGGTTTTCTGTCTAGGAAAGCATTTCGCATAAATCCCAATCAACCGAGGGACCCGTATGCTTTCCTGGGAATTCCCGAGATGAGTGTATACTTATAGGCTAAAGCATGTCTTCTTGAAAGTTTTATAAGTTTAAATTAACCTTAATGTGCCATGGTATTCAAGTGATTTTGTCACTTTTGATTACAATCCAAACTAAGAATATCTATTTTTATTTTTGTTATCTCATTCTATTAAACCCTATCAAATCTCATAAGTTCTTACAATCTTTCTTGTCTTGTGAAAATCTGTAGAATGCCTCCTCGTCGTGCTCCCGCAACCAACGCCAACACCGATATTGCTGCTATTCTTACCCAATTGGTGACACAACTCACCCAAGCCAATGGTGCCACCAATGGCAACAATGGTGGAAATGGAAGCAATAGTGGTAATAATGGTGGAAATGGTGGAAATGGTCGTAATAATCCATCTCAATGCACCTTCAAGCACTTCAACTCGTGAAATCCCCCAAAGTTCTATGGTACCGAAGGAGCTACTGGACTCCTTCAATGGTTCGAAAGCATTGAGAATACCTTTCTCAATAGTGACTGTCCCGACAACCTCCGTGTTCGTCATGCTACAAGTGTCCTATAAAACGGGCACTTACATGGTGGAATGGGGAGAAAAGGAATAAGGGTGTCGATATAGCTATGGCCTTACCTTGGGATGAGGTCAAAAGGCTTATGACCGAGGAGTTCTGTCCTCGAAATGAAGTGAAAAAGTTAGAAGCTGAATTTTGAGATCTTGCCCAAGATAGTGGGGAAAGCTTAGCATATACAACTCGGTTCCATGAGTTGAGTCTTCTCGTGCCCCACATGGTCACTCCTTTGTCCCGTTGTATCGAGAAGTATATTGGTGGGCTACCAAGACAAATCCAAGATACTGTCTTAGGTAGAAATCTTGCTACTCTGGAGGATGCTATTCGTCTATCCGCTACCTTAACTGATAACCATGTGAAAGCGGGAACACTTATTAAGAAGGGTACCAAGAAAGTTTCTAACACTATAACCCCTCCTACCCACAACAAAGAAGCCACAACTGAACCCTCCCGCAATAATAGGAAAAGGAAAACTAGAAACTATGCGGTGGTCACTCCTACTATTCCGGTTATCCAAGCTGCACCTATGGTTCAAACACCGGTCAAAAAGCCATATGTTGGAATTTACCCACTTTATGCCACCTGCAACTACCATCATCCCCAAGGCATCCCAAGTCGCCTTTGTACTTTTTGTGGGAGATATGGTCATACAGTTATTGTTTGTAGGACCAAAGCTCTTACGGGCCAAGTCAACCCTCCAAACCGAACCGTACCTCAAGTGGCTAACCAAGGTGCTCCCGTCATTGCTAATGGGCGTGCTTGCTATGAGTGTAGTGACCCGAACCATTTTCGTGATCAATGTCCAAGACTTGCAAATGCTAGACAAGGTGGAGCTCGTGGGCGTGCGTTCAACATAAACGCCAACGAAGCTCAAGCCAACAATGACGTGGTCAATGGTACGTTTCTTGTTAATAGTCAATATGTCTCCATTTTATTCGATATCGGAGCCGATAAAAGCTTTGTGTCACTTAATTTTGAACCTTTACTTGCAAAGACTCGGTCCCAATTAGAGAAAACATTTACCGTTGAAGTAGCAAATGGTGACTCCCTTACAATTGAGTCCATTATCTATGATTGCTCTTTAGAACTTAATGATCACACATTCCTAATCAACCTTGTTCCAATGCCACTAGGAAGCTTTGATATTATCATAGGTATGGATTGGCTATCAAATCATCATGCCGAAGTCATTTGCTTTGAAAAGTGTATCCGAATTCCGCTACCATCGGGAGAAACCTTAATGGTTTTTGGTGAAATGCCTTGCAAGGGACTTAAGTTGATGTCGTGTACTACCGCTCAAAAGTACTTACGAAAGAAGTACATTGCTTTCTTAGCCCATATTGTTCAAAAGGATGTCAAGAAGAAGAGTATTCAAGATATCCCCATTATCCGAGATTTTCCTGAAGTATTCCCCGAAGACTTATCCGGTCTTCCACCCATTCGTCAAGTAGAATTTCGTATTGATCTTGTACCCGGAGCTAACCCCGTGGCTAGAGCCCCTTATCGTCTTGCACCTTCCGAAATGCAAGAACTTGCAAGTCAACTTCAAGAGCTCTCGGACAAAGGTTTCATTCGCCCGAGTCATTCACCGTGGGGTGCACCCGTCTTATTTGTTAAGAAGAAGGATGGATCATTTCGCATGTGTATTGACTACCGCGAACTCAATAAGCTTACTATCAAGAACCGTTATCCTTTGCTTAGAATCGATGATCTCTTTGATCAACTTCAAGGTTCTACTTATTTCTCGAAGATTGATCTTCGATCCGGTTATCATCAGCTTCGCGTTCAAGAAGATGACATTCCTAAGACTGCTTTTCGAACAAGGTATGGTCATTACGAGTTCATGGTTATGCCTTTCGGGTTAACCAATGCACCCGCAGTTTTCATGGATCTCATGAATCGTGTGTGCAAACCGTACCTTGATAAATTCGTGATCGTTTTCATTGATGATATCTTAATCTATTCCAAGACTAAAGCCGACCATGAAGAACATCTTAGACTAGTTTTGGAGCCCTTGAGAAAAGAACAACTTTATTCAAAATTCTCCAAATGTGAATTTTGGCTAAAGGAAGTTCAATTTCTTGGTCATATTGTCAATGACAAGGGAATACATGTTGATCCTGCTAAGATTGAAACGGTTAAGAATTGGAATGCCCCGAAGACTCCTACCGAAGTTCGTTCATTTCTTGGTCTTGCGGGTTGTTATCGTCGTTTCATCTCAAACTTCTCAAAGATAGTTGTCCCTCTTACCGCTCTGACCCACAAGGGTAAGACTTATGAATGGGGACCGAAACAAGAAGAAGCTTTCCAAACCCTCAAGCAAAAGTTGTGCAATGCTCCTATATTGACTCTCCCCGATGGAAATGATGATTTAGTTGTCTATTGTGATGCTTCTAACCAAGGTCTTGGTTGTGTTCTCATGCAACGAGGCAAAGTAATCGCTTATGCATCAAGGCAACTCAAAGTTTATGAGAAGAATTATACGACGCACCATCTCGAGTTGGCTGCAGTCGTATTCGCGTTAAAAATTTGGAGACATTACCTATATGGCACGAAATGTGTGGTGTTCACCGACCACAAAAGTCTTCAACATATTTTCAACCAAAAAGAACTCAATATGAGGCAACGACGTTGGGTCGAACTCCTTAACGACTACGACTGCGAGATTCGTTACCATCCCGGCAAAGCGAATGTTGTAGCCGATGCTTTGAGTCGAAAGGACCATGTTATGCTTCATTGTGCCCGTATTCAAACCGATATTCAAACCCGTATCTTAGAAGCTCAACACATCTCGGTGACCGAGGGTAACATGTACGAAGAAATGTCATGTGGTGTTGAACTCCTTCTTGAATCAAAACCCAATGGCTTACTCTATTACTTGAAACCGTATTTGGGTTCCCGATCGCGATGATCTCTGTACATTTCTCATGAACGAGGCTCACAAGACTCGTTATTCTATTCATCCTGGTGCGGATAAAATGTACCAAGATCTTCGCCAACAATATTGGTGGCCCGGTATGAAAAAGGACATTGCTCTTTATGTTGCCAAATGTTTAACCTGCTCCAAAGTCAAAGCCGAACATCAACGTCCTTCTGGTTTGCTTGAACAACCGGAAATTCCCGTGTGGAAATGGGAGAACTTAGCCATGGATTTTATTACCAAACTCCCTCGAACCTCGAGTGGTTATGATAGTATTTGGGTGATCATTGATCGACTCACCAAATCTGCTCATTTCTTGCCTATCCGTGAAGACTATCGGGTTGAGAAACTAGACCGAATTTACATCGACGAAATCGTGAGCCGTCATGGTGTTCCTTTGAACATAATATCTGATCGAGACGCCCGGTTCACTTCTCGATTTTCGCAATCTCTCCAAAAGGCTCTTGGTACTCGATTGGATTTGAGCACGGCTTACCAACCGTAAACTGATGGTCAAACCGAGCGAACAATCCAAACTCTTGAAGACATGCTTAGAGCTTGTGTAATCGATTTTGGTGGCAATTGGGATTCACATCTATCCCTCATTGAGTTTTCTTACAACAATAGCTACCACACAAGTATCAACATGGCGCCATTCGAAGCTCTCTATGGTCGCAAGTGTCGTTCTCCTATCTGTTGGAACGAGATTGGTGAAGCACAAATCACCGGTCCCGAGTTAATTCAAGAAACATCCGATAAGATTATTCAAATCCGAGACAATATGCGAGTAGCGAGGAGTCGGCAAAAGAGTTATGCCGACAAACGTCGAAAACCCTTGGAATTCCAAGTCGGTGATCTTGTTCTTCTTAAGGTGTCTCCTTGGAAGGGCGTGATCCGCTTTGGAAAGAAAGGCAAGTTAGCACCTCGTTATGTTGGCCCATTCAAAATCCTTGAAAGGATTGGGAAAGTGGCTTACAAGCTCGAGTTACCTCCATCTCTTGGCAATGTGCATCCTACATTTCATATATCTAATCTGAAGAAGTGTCTCGCTGATGAAAATCTCCATATACCGCTTGACGAGGTGCGCATTGATGAAACGATGCACTTCGTTGAGAAGCCGGTAGAAATTATGGATCGTGAAGTCAAACAGCTCAAGCGAAGTCGCATTCCTATTGTCAAAGTTCGTTGGGAATCTAAGCGTGGTCCCGAGTTCACTTGGGAACGAGAAGACCAAATGAAACTCAAGTACCCTAATCTTTTTATTGATACTGTTGTTTCCTCAAGCTAAATTTCGGGACGAAATTCTCTCAACATGGGGAGACTGTAACATTTCTGATTTTTAGTATTCATATTTCAATTCAATGTAATGCAATTTCAAATTCAATACTCGTGCACTGTCTTATTATTTTTCTCACCGTAAACTAAACGCAATGATTCGATACAAATTCGCACGTTTTACGCACTTATATACATTTAAACACTATGCAAGAAACTATTAAATTCAAACATATCAAACCTGAAAAGTCAAGGACTAAAGTTGAAAAATGTCAAGAACCCTAGTCTAGCACGGTCGTGCTTCGTCCTGGCACGATCGCGCGACTGGTCCTGGAACGATCACGCCCGGTGCCTAGGCACGGTCGCGCCATATTTGGGCACGGTCGCCCCTGTGTAACAGTTGTAACGGTTGAGAATCCGTAACAGTCCTACGTTTCTTTTCCCCTTAACGAGTGTATCACCATTTTCAAATTTTATAAACGTCTCAGTTTCATACTATCAACCTCGAAATCTCTCAAGCAATTCAAGCAAAAAAACTCGAATCCTCCTCTGAACCCAAATCCTCTCAATCAAGAAAGGAATTCGCATCTCCTGAATCTCGTCAAGTCTCTGGACTCTCTGGCCTAGCCGGAATTGCAGCCGAAGTCGCCGGAATTGCAGCCGAAGTCGCCGGAAGCCGTTATCGCCGACCCCAGAACTTCCTTCTACCGATTTCTATCAATTCTCTACGCTTCAGGGAAAGTATACTTTCCATCTCATTCGTTTCAGTATCAATATCAAAAGCCCCCTATTAATCTAGGCTTTCATTATAGAAATCGTCCGAATCAGAATGATTATTTTAATAAGAAAAGATTTAATCGAATCCATACTTAAACACGATTTACATGCAATTAAATTATATGAAAAGACTCGTAATAACTCAGTAATCAAAAGCCCTATCAAATCCAGCGCTATAAATATAAGATTTGTTCAATTCGTGTCTGATTTGGAAGAGACACGGTCGCGCTAATCATCTAGCGCGACCGTGCCTCATGAAACGCGGTCGTGCCGAGTAGCAGCACGGTCGTGTCCTCCTGTCCAGACCAAGTCATGCCCTTTGGGCTAATCTCTGTTGTGTCTAAGAATCATAGACACGACCGTGCCGGGCCAAGGCATGGTCGTGCCTGTTGACTTGTCTAGTTTGTGCCCTATGTTGATCAACCCGGTCGCGCCCCGACTAGCGCGGTCACGCCCGTGGCTTGAGCACGATCGTGCCCTTCCGAGGCACGGTCGTGTGTGACTCAGAAACTTTAACAGAATTATAATTTTATATTTATCAATCAATAAATGTTTTAAATTTTATAAAAAATATGTTTTCTGTATTTGAAGAGATTTAAAGTTTAATTTGGAGATAAATATTATTTATTTAAAAATTTATAAAAATTAAATTTATATTTATCTTACACTTAAATGATGTTTTAAATGATTAAGTTACAAAGTTTATAAATAAATAAGATAATAATTATTTATTTAATATTTAAACCAAAAATCATTTATTTATTTATACTTAATTACAATCAATATTTACATTATTTCATAAACCATAATCATTTATTTATTTATTACTTTACATTTAACACATGCATTATTTTCATAATCAACAATTTTATAAGAATTCTATTTTATTATTTAAATTCCAAACTTTAATCAAATGTTCCAAAAATGGTTACTACAACTTTATATATTTCATTTAATACTTTTTATATACAAATTCAACCTTCAATGTTAGACTTAAACTTTGTACACCAATTTGATTCAATATACATTACTATCTAGGTTAACCCGTGCGTATCAAGAACCCTTATTTTATCTATACTCTTTGTTAGCTACATCTCCATACCAAGTGAGTATTCACAACCTCTTTTTACTCTTTTACACTTTTGGGGTGGAACATGAACTCTATACACATTACACATTTACATTTACGCAAACAACACAAGTGCAAAATCCTATTTACATACATGTGTGCAAAATTTGAGCTTTGTGCCCGAGTGCTAGTTGTGCTAACCTTTGTTTGCGATTATGTGCAATCATTAATTATACAAGCCGACGGTTTCAATGATAGATCTATTGAGTCTGACAAACTCACCCAGGTGCGCGGTGATTGAAACCGACAACACAATTTTTGCATGCTAGTTACAAGGTTTGGTTGTACATGGTTACACAATAGCTGCTCCCCATAAATGCCTTATTTTATCATGTTTTGTAAAGGATTTGTTTTCAACTATATGCTATCTATATACAACTGTGTTATACTCACCAACTTTTTAGTTGACTTTATTTTATTCATGTTTCAGTCCCTAATATGTGAGAATGATTCAAGACGTGCTCAATATAGGATTTGGACTTAGCAATTTAAATCAAGAATTCTATGAGTTGTTTTATGTTCTTTGTTTGAATTTGGTTTGTACTTGGATTATTTGTAATGGAAATTTGACTTTAATATATTTCAATTTAGTCAACCATGTGCTATGAACAGTCTTACATGTCCCGCCCCGATGATTCCGCCATCGGTCGGGGTGTGACATCAGTAGTACCTCCCTCATAGGTCGGAGCCAGTAGGGTGGTGGGTAGGATGGTCCAGATGACTCTTTAGTGGATGTGGTGTCAGGTGATGAAATCTGGGCCTTCTTGGCTGACGGTCCAGCAATGTTGGATGGCTGAATCGGTCGCTTCCCTAAAGGATGTTCTTTTTTCAAGAAGTACGCTTGGTCTTTGCTCCAATGGGTGCCAACAATGGTGACGATGGCACTGGGTCCGCCTGACGGGGAGGTGAAGGTAGTATGGAGCCGTCATCGGATGACAAGTCCCCGTGCCATATCGAATAAGGCACTGACTTGCCCGAGTCACTTTCCTCATCGGCATCTCCCTCGCCCCCGTGGGCTGGTACACCCTCGGTCTCCTCCTCATGATCCTCCTATAGGTCTGTCTCCTCGACTCTATCCGAGTCCTCAAGAGGTTCCTCGTCACTGGAAGAGTGTGGTGATACGGGTGTGGTCAATGGCTCAGCCGGTGATGGTGGTGTAGCCAGAGTGCACTCCTCCACCGAGTCAGAGATCACAATGGGGTCCGAATATGTAGAGATCCTGTAACAAGTCAATATCTAGTAATCTAATGTACTCATGTATGAAAATGCAAGTATGATGTGATGTGAACTATGTGAGCCTATAGTTATAGTCTAAGCACACTAAATGCAACTTAGTTCTCTATAACCAGGGCTCTGATACCAATATGTAACACCCTGAAATTCCACTGCGGTTTACCCGCGGGTTGTGACCGTCAAAGATCATCAGTCCCGGTCATTTCGAATGACCTCTATATGGTTTTTGAAAAGAAATTCCGTTTGAACATCATACAAAAGCAAAGTAGTACAGAGTTTGAAAATGCGGAATGTAAAGTGCGAAAGCAAGAGTAAAGTAGCAAAATACAGAAGCATAACAAATTAGGTTCCCATAAACCTAGCTTCTAAATGAAAAACATGAAATGTGACTCCAGGTATGCAATCCTACTCCATGCGTGAATGCTTAGAGACCTGAGATAAACATGCTTAAAAGTGTCAACATAGGGTTGGTGAATTCACAGGTTAAAGTAACAGAAACATAAATGAAAATAGTGTAACAGTACGTATGTATACTAGTGATTCGATTGTTGATCAGACAATAAACATTAATTATATTAGCAACACCGAAACCGAAGCTCAACGAAGGAATGCAGAAACTTGCATTTTGCCTCTTACGTGCCCAGCACGCAATGTATTAGGTCAATTATGCTCCCGTTTGACTCTCAGTCAGAGTTTGCGCGACTAACCCGGGTGGGGGTTGTTAAACCCAATAGTACTATTCACGAATCACCTCGCTTTGTGTAATAATTAACAGGTCAAATATGAGAGGACTTTATGTGCGGGAAATGAACCCACTTATATATATTAAAGAGAAATCAACGTAATCAACATACGACTAAGTAAGAAAATGGTTTAGAATGTATCTCCCTGTAAGGCCCCAAACCGGGGACCCTACAGTTGGGTCTCATAACTGGTTATTCCCTTGAAAATACTCATTTTGGGATATATTAAACTACATCGGAAGTCTTTCTAAAACATTGGTTACAGTTTAATGTCATTAAGTTACCTCATGAATGCCCGCACACCAATCCGAGTAGCACCGCTCCCAAGCCAAGGTACTTTAGCGTAACGCTTACCTGCAAAATAATATATCGTACACACAAAGTCAGCTACGCTGAGTGAGTTCTAATAGTTTAGTTTAATTAAAAACCAACTCGTCTCAAAAGTTACTTGAACTTTACTCAGGACCCACGGTCTTTAAATAGTAGATCCACAATTCATTAAGCATTAGATAACCCTTGTTATCACCCGATGTCCCATCGTAACTCATTACCCATGACTCATCCCGTAATAACAATAATCCCGCAGTCTCATCGACATAGGTCGAACTTACTACTCTAATAACTCATGCTCATGTACACGTATTAACTCGACACTTGGTTAACACAACAAATCCCTAAAAATCAACTTACTCAACCTTGACCAAGGCTCTTACAGATCTATGAATCCCCTTGATCTCCAATATTCCAAGCAACACAATAACGAACAATCTCCTGGAAAGGCGGAATCAATCCAAGAGACTCTAAGATTGAAAACCGATGAATCAAACAATGAATCTAAGATAATACGCCATCAAACTGAGATAATCACCAAACATCATCTTGTATTCACTTAGAGAATCATTACAAAACAGTTGTACAATACTATGAACAAAAGAGATACAAATCCACTACAAGTTCTCGTTCTTCTAGCTTTCAAATACAAGACATATATATAGAAACAAGATTTCGTCCGAAAACTGTAATTTACCGAAAAAGATTTCGATCGATAAAGTTTTCGGTTGAAAACTTTACACTTGAGCATATATCAAAATAGAAACTTTAATTTGATGGACTACCAGGTTCCAACAATCTCCCCCTAATCCATTGAATCCCATGTTCTATGTCTTGTCTACATCCCGCTTCTTCTCAGGCTTCACTTTGTTTGAATCCAGATCTTGTAACCTTTTCTTGATCAGTCTAGCTTCAGCTCTTAGAGACAAACAACGAGACACCACTCTCGTATACAACCTTGCTTCGTTCTTTATCATCAAGCTCATATCACACTGAATCATGTTATAGTACAAAATCTTTAGATCTTCATCTGAAAAGCTAAATAAATCCATTGGATCAAAGATTCTGACTTCAAGAAGTCCCCTTTGTTGAATAACTACTTCATGTGATGAAGAATCAAAGAACCAGTTATCAAAATCTTTGATGAAGCCCCTTTTTCTTTTAGGTATATACAGCTGTCACAGTATCAGCTGGTTTGACAATGTATTTGTACTTGATATTCTCATTTGTTCTGTAACCAGAACAATCAGAATAAGCAGAATACTTACACAGCTTTGATGTCTCAACATGATAAAAATTATGACTGGGGTATTCATTTGGATGATATTTTTGGTCATGTCAATCAAGCATTTATTGCTGAAGTTCATTATGAGGATGTTACTGATAGTAGTTCTTCTGATGATGACTCAACTGATTCTGGAAGTATTGATGAAGTTAAAGAACATATTATTTAGAGTGATGAATCTAAGTTTTCAACTGAAGAATTACTTGATAATAATAAAGCTGCTGGGAATGTGACTGAGAAGATTGATGAAATGTTGTCTGAAACAAATGCATTCATGGCAGATTCTAAAAAGGTACAAAAGGTTGTTTCTTGTTCTAAATGCATTAAATCTGATTTAAAAATTACCAGATTGTGTGATGATAACACAAATCTGATCTTTGATATGAAGGTAATTCAAACATCAAACCAAACTTTAAAAGAAAATGAAAAGCTTTTGTACATTAGAATTGAATCTTTAAAAGTGGATATTAAAGCTTTACAAATTAAAGTAAATGATCAAGAATTTCATCTTGATGTGGGATATTCTGAATATGAAAAGAAAATTAATGAATTTGCCCAATCACATACAGAGGTAACCAAATTGATGAGAAAGCTTGAGGGTTATAAAAATTACAGTTTTTTGTTAGAATATTATAATGATAAATCTACAAGTAAAAAGGTGGTGGGAGGTATTGGTTATTGTCCTTCTTTTGATGATAAGGAAATTGGCGGGGGAGTTGGTTATTGTCCTCCGTTCAATGGTAACTATACTTCTCATAGCATTGAGACAGTGACAGAAGAAGATCTAGAGCCAAAAATAGTCCTCAAGGTGAATCCTGTTACAGGAGAGGATATGGTTTATGATGACTCTATTAATGAAGAAAGTTTTGATTCAGAAAAAGTTAAAGGCATTGTGAAAGTATGCAAAGTTGATGAACCTGTCATGGTTAAGAAAGTAACCAGAGACAGATGTATTTTAACTGAACAAGATGAAGGTGTTGAACAACCAAAATCTAAAATTGTGAAACCTTTTGTGAGTAGTGGTTTTGATTCTCAAGAAACTAAGATAATTGAGAAAACTTCAACTCTTGATTTTATTAAAAATAAAGTTGATTCCGTAAAATCCAAGGTTGTTCAAACATCTAACACTGACGTTCAGTGTGAATTATCGAGTTCAAAGGGAAGTTAGAATGAAAGGTATGTCAGGGTATACAAAGAACGACGTGTTTGCTTTCATTGTGGAGTTGTTGGTCATATTCTGAGAGATTGTCCTGATAAGAATAAGGGAAAGAATTTAGAAGATCCCAGGATGGGAAGACCTTTCATTGAACCTGTCAAGTTTGTGAAGAAATATGCTTCTAAATCTGAAGTTTTAGTTCTTGAAAAACCAAAGGATGAGAAGATTGAATCTTCTGGAATTAAGAAAAGTGGTTCCTTAGTTGTTATTGAGCAAGAGAAGGTCAAATTGTCTAGACCTCAACGTAGAAGAAGAAAAAGGAGATTAAAGAAGCTTTTAGAACAATCGGGTGTAAAAGAATCTGGTAAATCTTCTGAAGTATCAACACAAAAAGAAATTGTTAAGGTTCAACCACCAAAGAAATCTAAGAAACAGGTTTTTGATTTTGAAAAATAATCTCCTAAAATAGAGGAGAGATTTGATTATGTCTTAAAAGAGATTATTTATTTCGATGAGTCGGGCCGACCCAAGACCATTATGGCTAGGGTCTCCATTACTAACTGATTTTTACTGTCTACGTGCAGGGGACTCCAAGGAGGACTGTTGGCAACCACTGGTATGTTGATGGTGGATGTTCTACATATGACAGGAAACATTAACTTATTAGAGAATGTGAAAGAAATACAAGGTGGATATGTAGCCTTTGCGGGGAAGAAAGGCGGCAACATTTCTGGTCTAGGAACTGTTTCCAATGGAAGATTGAGCTTTGAGAAGGTCAACTATCTGGAGCAACTCGAACATAATATTTTATCTGTTTCACAAGTTGGTGATAAAGATTTCTCATTTCAATTTAATAAGTTAGAATGTTTGGTGTTGAAGCCTGGTTTTAAGATACCTGAAAAATGGATCCTCATGAGAGCTCCGCGAAAGAATGATACGTATATGCTCGACATGAGCATGGCGACGACATCTTCGTCTGTGTCAACGTGTCTTCTATCGAAAGCTTCTGAGTCCGAGTCAACTTTGTGGCACCGGAAAATGGCTCATATAAATTTTAGAATAATGAATTTCTTAGTGAAGAACGGGCTAGTTTCTGGTGTCCCATCAATGAGATTTCAAGTGAACGAAGACTGTATTCCGTGCAAGAAGGGGAAGCAGCACATGAAATCTTACAAATCTAAGTTGACTAATTCTATTGTGACTTCTCTAGAGTTGTTGCATATGGATTTATTCAGACCTATTAGTGTCAAGAGTGAAGGTGGCAAATCATACTGTTTGGTAGTGACTGATGATTATTCAATATTCTCATGGGTGAAATTTCTGGCTTCGAAGGATGAGACGTCTGATATTCTTAAGTTCTTAATTGTCGGGCTTGAATGTTTGTTCAAACTGAAAGTCAGGAGAATTCGTAGTGATAATGGAACGAAATTCAAGAATGGAAATATGTGTTTATTTTGTTTACAAAAAGGCATTCATCATGAATTCAGTACTCCTTATGTTCCTCAACAGAATGGTGTGGCTGAATGGAAGAATAGAACGCTGATTGAGACGGCTCGCACAATGTTATCTGACTCAAAGTTGCCCATGACTTTCTGGGCATAGGCAGTAAACGCAGCTTGTCATGTTCTTAATCGTGTTTTAACTATGAAGAAACACAACAAAACATGCTATGAATTGCTGAATAACCGGAAGCCTAACTTGAAGTACCTGTTCCCTTTTGGAAACCCGTGCTCTTTATTGAAGACTTGTGACATTCAAACCAAATTTAGTGAGAAGGCAATAGAAGGAATTTTCTTGGGATATGTTGCAAATTCTCACAACAAGCGAGTTTTTAATAAAGAAAGCAGACAAATTGAGGAATGTTTTCATGTTGATTGTGACAATCGTTCTGTTCCTCAAGAGGCCAAAGGACCAATATGGGCTTTTGATTATGATGCTTTGTTTAGATCATTTAATGTTCATCCTGAGATGTCCCATGTTGAAGCAGATCTTTTATATCAGTCATGCTGTAACGATGATTCAATTACTGATCCACGATCAGTTGTTCCTATTGTGGTTCCTTTTCCGGTTGATCGAACTTTGTCCTAGGGTACAACACAAGACAGTGACAGTGAGGATGATGAAACTGTGTTTTAGGAATCTTCTAATGATTTCCAGAACATAGTTGATGATTCGTCCACACCGACACAGTCTGAGGGGGAGATACCTTCTAATCTTGATGCTGTGATTCAAACTTCTGATGTTCCTCAACCTCGTGTGCATAAACATCATCCGAGTGATAACGTTATTGGTGATTTGAATGCAGGTCTTCAAACGAGACATCGTTCACTTGCTGAAAATTCATGTTTATATGCACAACTTGTGGATATAGGTATTATGGAGACATGTTTGAATGCTTGTTTTATTTCTCAAATAGAGCCAAAGAATGTGGCTGAGGCGCTTGATGAAGATTGTTGGATCAAGGCTATGCAAGAGGAGCTAGCTCAATTTGACAAATTATATGTTTGGGATTTGGTTGACTTACCCAAAGGCTCAAGATCAGTTGGAACCAAATGGGTATTTAAGTGCAAACGTGATGATCAAGGTTTCGTGGTATGTAATAAGGCAAGGCTTGTTGTTCAAGGATTTAACCAACAAGAAGGTATTGACTATACGGAGGTTTATGCCCTGGTTACGAGGATGGAAGCTATACGGTTATTTCTTGCTTACGCATCGTTCAAGGGATTCAAGGTATTCCAATTAGATGTGAAAAGTGCTTTTCTGTATGGAAAGGTGAAGGAAGAAGTTTATGTAAAACAACCGTCTGGTTTTGAAGATCACAAGTTTCCAGACAAAGTGTTTAAACTTGATAAGGCGTTATATGGTCTTCATCAGGCCCCTTGCGCTTGGTATGAAACTTTGTCAGTACACTTACTAGAGAATGGATTTGAACGTGGCCAAATTGACTCTACTCTTTTCATCACAAAAGCAGGGGGAGATATCTTACTAGTTAAAGTTTATGTCGACGACATAATTTTTGGGTCGACGAATGTGGATATGTGTAAAGACTTTGAGAGAGTTATGAAGCTGAAATTTGAAATGAGCAGCATGGGAGAGTTATCTTTCTTTTTAGGTCTTCAAGTTGATCAGAAAGAAGATGGGTTTTTCATTCATCAAATGAAATATGTGTCAGATATTTTGAAGAAATTTGAGATATCAGATACTTCAGCGTTCAGTACTCCAATTCCGGTTAATTACAAATTAGATTCTGACTCGAAAGGGAATGAAGTTGATTGTAGATTATACAGAGGAATGATTGGATCTTTAATGTATCTAACTGCGTCCAGACCTGATATTATGTTCGCGGTATGCTTGTGTTTGAGGTTTCAGTCTAAACCGAAGGAATCTCATCTGATTGCTGTAAAGCGGATTTTTCGGTATTTGAAGGGTAAACCTAGTATGGTATTATGGTATCCTATTAATTCTGATTTTGATTTTAAAGCTTTTACAGATTCAGATTATGGAGGTTGCAGTCTAGATAGAAAGTCAACGTCTGGTAGGTGTCCATTCTTGGGAAACAGACTTGTGTCCTAGCAATGCAAGAAGCAAACATTGGTTGCAATTTCAACTTGCGAGACCGAATACATTGCTGCAGCCAGTTGTTGTTCCCAAATTCTCTGGATTCAATAGCAGTTGAGAGATTATGATCTGAATTTCACAGAGACACCAATTTTTATTGACAACACTTCCACGATATCCATCACAAATAATCCCGTGAAGCACTTGAAAACAAAGCATATTGAAATTCGACATCATTTCATCCGAGATTGTGCAGAGAAGAAACTAATTGAGTTGGTGAAAGTTCATACGGACAATAATTTTGCTGATCTATTTACCAAAGCATTCGATCGGTCACGGTTTGAATTTCTTACTCAAATGATTGGAATGATTAATATGAAAAAGATTTTCAAAAATGTTTTTCATGGAAGTTTTATTTTTTTTTATTATTAATTTGATTCTTTAGTTTCAATAGTTTACTTGCTTTCAGAAAATCCAAACGAATTGAAAAAGATAAAATCGGCACTGCTTGAAGTTAGAGAAGAAATTATAGTACATCAGTAGATGATCATACACACATGACCATAGAATGACTACCTGGTTTCTGTATTTATGTTTGAAGTTTGTGCTTATATGATTTGATCTAAACTTCTTAGTCTGCATAAACAGGAAAAGATAGCTTCATGACTGCTTGGCATTGACTCTATAATTTACTAATTTGGGTATATGCATGTAATTTGAATTGTCAGTAGGCTAAAAGCGTTTTTAGACCATTAGTAGTGTGAAAACATAATGATCTATGTCACAATTGTGATTTGAACCCATATTATGCTGGGTGTGTGTGTTAAAAGATCATTATCAGATATAGAATATGGGACTTTAAGAATTTCATGAGACCAGTATCGGATTATGTCATTAGCAAAATTTTCAGTTCACTTCACTGCCCATGCCCCGAAAAACATGCAATGTGTTATTGAACTAAGATATGTCTTGATAACATCTGTCAAGCGTATACTTGCCCTTGAATCAAAATCACTTGATTATCCTGATTCATTGAAGAAATCCAAATAACAGTTGAACCACATTACCCTGAATTATTGAATCAATCGATTCTTTATTTAATCTTTCATCGGTTACATAATATCATTGAGAATCATCAAAGCCAAGCCAATCTACATGAATCACTTGATTCTTAATCTTTATGATTCTTTATATCCTTCGGGATCTGCTTCTTTTCCTGTGCTAATTGATGTAATTTCATCCTGGAGATTGATATACATATTCTTTTGCACAAAGTCTTATATGTCTTGAAGATAGTGCAATTTACTTTCTGTTGGCATATATGTGGGGTACGCATTATTTTCATATAATTGGTACTAACTCATAAGAACGTGGGATAAAGACGCTTTTGGTTTCAAATCTTATAATGCTGACAACTTGAATTGACATGTAGTGTATTGCAAATTCGGTATGAATAAGTTAGCATGTCATGGTCTGATCCTATTTACTTTGAAGTTTATCGCGTATCATTTCATGTTTTTCAAAAGGGTTTGATAGTTTGTGAATGATAAAATTGTATTGGTTCTGAGAATTTCATTGCTGAGATATCATATTATTGTGCCCAATGTTGCTTGCTTGTTTGCTGAACTGAGATCTGTATATACACAGAATACCATACGTCACCCTTAGATCTGCTAGGGATATTAGATTCAGAATGTGTGTGTGATTCATCAAATTTACTGATATGATCTTCTTACTCGCAGTGTTTGACCAAAAATATGTGATTCTATTTGTACAGAGAAATGCCAAAAAGATTTTATGTTTGTTATTTTTGAAAAATCCAAATATATCGTCTTTACATTTTATATCTTATGCGTTTTTAATTGAAAAATCAAAAAATATTTTAGGTGTGTTCTGATATAAAATTTCAAAAACTCAAAAAGATTTTATTTCTAGCTTCCATGGAAATTACATTATTTTTCTGACTTGGTTACATCTTTGAAAAATTGAAAGTTGATCTAAACGCTTAATATGTTGTAAGTGTTTGAAAGTGGTTGAATGTAGACAAAGAATTCTCTTTCTTATGTCTCTACAGGTACAAAAGGGATTTCATCCCGTGAGCAGATTAACGGACACCTTTTGAAGATGTTGTTAAAGGGGAGTTTGTTAGAGCTTATTTGGAAACAAGTGACAAACATCTTCTGAAGCTATTGTCAAGGGGGAGTTTGTTGGAGCATGTTATGTGACAACGAGCTTGAAGAATGTTTGTGTTATATTATCCGATCGAGTTGTATTAGTCTTTGTCTAAGTGTCTAAGTTTGTTCTAGAGCACTTAGCTAAGTACTCTAGAAGGTTTGTGTTTACTATAAATAGGAGTTACAAGTTCATATTGCATAAAACACAAGAGAAGAAATGGTGTAGTGTGTGTTTTTAGAGAGAACTTTTGTAATCAAGTGTAACATTTCTGATTTTCATTATCTATATTTCAGTTCAATGTGATACTTGTCAAACCAAATTCTAGTACATTGACTTGCTCTATTTGTACCAACAATTAAATACTATGTTCCAATGCAAATCCACAAATTTTACACGAGTATATCCTATTAAAACTATACATAAGTCCATATTTATACAAATTTGTCAATACTGAAACTTGCAAGGACTGATTTTATAAATTAACAAGAAAACCTAATAGGCACGGTCGCGCCTCGTTCTGGCACGGTCGAGCCAAGTGCTATGGCACGGTCGCGCGCCTTGCTTTGGAAAGGTCGGGCCCGGTGCCTTGGCACGGTTGCGCCTCATATGGGCACGGTCGCGCCTCTCGTCAGTTGAAACGTAAATGCAGCCTTTAATCACAGAGACGTTCGATTTCGTAACCGCTCCACACGTTTCTAATACTAACGAACAAAATTAAGTCGTTTAATCATCGTATTTACAACAAATAAACTCAAATGCAACGATTCAACTCATAACCGTCCAATCCTCTTACAAGACCATCGAATCCACCATTTTGATTACAATTCTCCCAAGCCAACATACTATCAATCCTCTCTGAAGCTCCCAGAAACACCGAGTCAGCCGGAGTTGCAGCAAAAGGCACCGGAGATCAAACCGTCGTCGCCGGAACAAGTTCCTACCGTACTCTATCGATTCATCATCCTTCCGGGTAATTGAAATCTTCCACACTTTCGTTTTAGCCTATAGATCAAAAGCCCTAACCTAATTTGGGCTTACAATATCCAATTTAACACGGACCCGAATCTAGGGTTCATTCTAAAATGGTTTAATCGAACCCCGCTTTGAACATGTTTTAAATACAATTAATATATTTCAATAGACTCGTAATAACCCTACAGATGAAAGCTCTATGAAATCCAACGTTAACAATATAAGATTTAAGAAATTCGTTCCTGTTTTGGAACAGACACGGTCGCGCTAGTCTCCTAGCGCGGTCGTGCTTCATGAGACACGGTCGTGCCAATACCAGCGCGGTAGTGCCTCACACACTCAGACCCGGTCATGCCCTTGGCTAGACTTGGTCGTGCCTCAGAACCCTAGACACGGTCGTGCCTGGCTAAGACACGGTCATGCATAGTGAACAACTTAGTTATGTCTTCTGTTTGATCAACACGGTCGCGCCCGTGGTTCTAGCACGATCGTGCCTTGTCACAGGCACGGTCGTGTGTGTGAGAAAATCTTCGCAGAATACTAAATTTTATATTTTAAAATCAATAAGCATTCCAAATGAATTTTTAAATAAAAATAATTGATTTTATAAAGATTTATATTAACCTATTTAAAAAGATCAAATTTCTATTCTAAGATAAATAGAAATTATTGATTTGAAACCTACAAAAATTAAATTATTATTAAACCCGACACTTAGATATTATTTATACAAAGTCTTTTACACATATTTATAAAAAAATAGATTAACGAAAGTTATCTATTAAATTATAATTAATGTAAAATATCCGATACATTTTTATAAATAAAAAAAACTAGGTTACATGTTTTATAAATAAATAAGGTAAAAATTATTTATTTAATTTATATTTAAGAATTATTTATTTAAGTTATACTTAATTACCCCTAATACCTACATTATTTTTATAACTAAGTGAATAAATAATAATTATGTAATTTATTTATTTAGTTATTCAAACTCAAACCTTGATCAAAATGTTCTAAAAATATCCATTTCAAATCTTTCATTTTATACAATACTTTTCAAGTACAAACCACAAGCTTTATACACACATCCAATTCAACCCTAGACTTAGACATATACTATTGTGAACACTATTAATCCAATATACATTCCACACTAGGTTAACATTGTGCGTTATAAGGATCATCTTACAATCTAGTCTCTGTGTTAGCCACGCCTTTTGAATCAAGTGAGTATTACATAGCCCCTTTTACTCTTTTACACTTTTTGGGGTGGAACATGAACAATATACAATCTATTGCTTACATTTACACAAACTACATAAGTGCAAATCCTCTTTATATTCATTTGTGCAAATTTGAGCTTTATGCCTGAGTGCTAGGTGTGCTAACTTTTGTGTGCAATTTATGTGAAATCATTAACTATTCAAGCCGACGGTAAACAATGATAGATCTATTGAGTCTGACAAACCCACCCAGATTGGAGTGATTGTTACCGACAACACAATTTTGCATGCTAGCTACAAAGGTTTGATTGTACTTGGTTACACAATAGCTGCTCTCCATAAATGCCTTATTTTATCATGTTATGTAAGGATTTGTTTATTTACAATCTATATGCTATCTATGTACAAACCTGTGTATGCTCACCAACTTTTTAGTTGACCTTATTTTATTCATGTTTCAGGTGCTAATGAGTGAATTTGATCAAGGCATGCTACACATAGGCTTTGGACTTAGTTAAATTTAAATAAAGACTATTATGTATTTCGTTTATGTGTTTGTTTGAATTTGGTTGTGTTGAATTATTTGAAGTTAAATTTGATGATTAAAATATTGAAATCTAGTCAACCTTGTGCTCATGAACAGTCTACATGTCCTGCCCCGATGATTCCGCCGTCGGTTGGGGTGTGACAGATTGGTATCAGAGCCTTGGTTATAGGGAACTAGGTTATTAGACACCCTTGACCTAGACTATAACTTTAGGACACCCACTTACGGCATGCTTTATGATTATGTGATATGTGCTACATGCTATGTGTTACATGCTTACTATGATTAGTTATTATTTCGTTTTTGATGCCTTACTTGTTAAAAATTCATTACTTGTTAAGATATACTTAAATAATAATTAAATAAACAATATCCCTACCTATACCCTAACACCTCATAATATTCTTACCTACTCCTCTATCATCATCTTCTTAGCATGTGGAAACTTCATGGATCTAAATCTATAAAAAAAAATTTCTTTATTTCCTCGTTAAGGCTTTTAAACTTTGTTAATTATTTGAGGACACGTGCAATCTGGAAGGTTGACACCTGTATTCTTGGTTTTCTGTCTAGGAAAACATTTCGCATAAATCCCAATCAACCGAGGGACCCGTATGCTTTCCTAGGAATTCCCGGTACGAGTGTTTACTTATAGGCTAAAGCATGTCTCCTTGAAAATTATATGAGTTTAATTAACCTTAATGTGTCATAGTATTCAAGTAATTTTATCACTATTTGAGTACAATCCAAAGTATGATTTACTGTTTTATTTGTTATCTTATTCTTTTAAATCCAAACAACATTCATAAGTTCTTACATCTTTTCTTGTGTTGCGCAATTCTATAGAATGCCCCTCCGTCGTGCTACCGTGACCAAAAACAACACCGATATTGCTACCATCCTTGCACAACTTGTGAATCAACTCACTCAAGCTAATGGGGCCGCCAATGGTAACCATGGAGCTAATGGGGGTGGTGGTGCCAACCCACCACAATGAACCTTCAAGCATTTCAACTCATGTAATCCTCTTAAGTTCTATGGTACCGAAGGAGCTACGGGACTTCTTCAATGGTTCGAAAGTATTGAGAATACCTTCCTCAATAGTGACTGCCCCGATAATCTTCGTGTTCGTCATGCCACAAGTGTCCTACAAAAACGGGCTCCCACGTGGTGGAATGGGGAAAAGAGAACTAGAGGCGTGGAAGTAGCAATGGCCTTACCTTGGGATGAGGTTAAAAGGCTAATGACTGAAGAATTTTGCCCTCGAAATGAGGTAAAGAAACTGGAAGCCGAGTTTTGGGATCTTTCCCAAGATGGTGGTGAAAGTCTAGCTTACACAACTCGGTTACATGAGTTGAGTCTCCTTGTGCCCCATATGGTCACACCTCTATCCTGCTGCATTGAAAAGTATATTGGTGTATTACCTAGGCAAATTCAAGATACTGTCTTAGGGAGAAATCCCGCAACACTCGAAGATGCTATTCGCTTATCTGCTACATTAACCGGCAACCATGTGAAAGCGGGAACTCTGACTAGAAAAGGCACCAAGAAAGTTCCCAACACCACAACTCCTCCCACACACGTCAAAGAAGCCACAACTGAACCCTCCCGTAATATTAAGAAAAGAAAGGCTAGAAACTATGCTATGGTCACTCCTGCTATCCCTGTTAACCAAGCTGCGCCTATGGTTCAAGCACCAGCCAAAAAGCCATATGTTGGGATCTACCCACTTTGTGCCACATGCAACTATCACCATCTCCAAAACATTCCATATCGCCTTTGCACTCACTGTGGGAAATATGGCCATACAGTCAATGTTTGTAGAGCCAAAGCACTTTGCAGGCCAAGTCAACCCACCAAACCGAACCAATCCTCAAGTGGCTAATCAAGGTGTTCCCGCTATTGCAAATGGGCGTGCTTGTTATGAATGTGGCAACCCAAATCATTTCCGTGATCAGTGCCCAAGGTTAATCAATGCTAGACAAGGCGGAGCTCGTGGGCGTGCTTTCAACATAAATGCCAATGAAGCCTACCCAACAATGATGTGGTCAACGGTACGTTCCTTGTTAATAGTCAATATGCCTCTATTTTATTTGATACTGGTGCCGATAAAAGTTTTGTGTCATTTAACTTTGATCCCTTACTTGCAAAGACACGATCCCAATTAGAGAAAACCTTCACCATCGAAGTAGCAAATGGTGAATCCCTTACAATTGACTCTGTTATTCACGACTGCTTGCTAGAACTTAATGATCATACATTTCCAATCAACCTTGTACCAATGCCACTAGGGAGTTTTGATATCATCATAGGCATGGATTGACTATCAAATCATCATGCCGAGGTCATCTGTTTCGAGAAGTGCATCCGAATACCTCTACCGTCGGGAGAAACGTTAAGAGTCTTTGGTGAAAAGCCTTGCAAAGGACTCAAATTAATGTCATGCACTACCGCCCAAAAGTACTTACGAAATAAGTACGTAGCCTTCTTAGCTCATGTTGTTCAAAAGGATGTCAAAGAAAAGAGTATCCAAGACATTCCCATCATTCGGGATTTTCCCAAAGTATTTCCTGAAGATCTATCCGGTCTTCCACCCGTTCGACAAGTAGAATTTCGCATTGACCTTATACCCGGAGCTAACCCCGTGGTTGGAGCTCCTTACCGTCTTACACCTTCTGAAATGCAAGAATTTGCAAGTCAACTCCAAGAGCTCTCCGACAAGGGATTCATTCGTCCAAGTCATTCACCGTGGGGTGCACCCGTATTATTCGTCAAAAAGAAGGATGGATCATTCTGCATGTGTATTGACTACCACGAACTCAACAAGCTTACCATAAAAAACCGTTACCCTTTGCCTAGAATTGATGATCTCTTTGATCAACTTCAAGGTTTGACTTGCTTCTCAAAGATTGATCTTCGATCTGGTTATCACCAACTCCGTGTACAAGAAAAAGATATTCCAAAGACTGCCTTCCGAACAAGGTATGGTCACTACGAGTTCATGGTCATGCCTTTTGGACTAACCAATGCACCCGCGGTCTTCATGGACTTCATGAATCGTGTGTGCAAACCGTATCTTGATAAATTTGTGATCGTCTTCATTGACGATATCTTAATCTACTCCAAGACTAAAGCCGACCATGAGCAACACCTTAGACTGGTTTTGGACCTCTTGAGGAAGGAACAACTATATGCCAAATTCTCCAAATGTGAATTTTGGGTAAAGGAAGTTCAATTTCATGGTCATATCGTCAACGACAAGGGAATTCATGTTGACCCTGCTAAGATCGAAGCGGTTAAGAATTGGAATGCCCCGAAGACCCCCACCAAAGTTAGTTCAATTCTTAGTCTTGCGGGATATTATCGTCGCTTCATCTCAAATTTCTCTAAGATTGCTGTCCCTCTTACCGCTTTAACCCATAAGGGTAAACCTTATGAATGGGGACCAAAACAAGAAGAAGCTTTCCAAAATCTCAAGCAAAAGTTGTGCAATGCTCCTATTTTGACTCTTCCTGATGGGAATGATGATCTAGTTGTCTACTGTGATGCTTCCAACCAAGGTCTCGGTTGTGTCCTCATGCAACGAGGCAAAGTAATCGCTTATGCATCAAGACAACTCAAGATTCACGAGAAGAATTATACGACGCACGATCTCGAGTTGGGTGCGGTCGTATTCGCATTGAAGATTTGGAGACATTACCTCTATGGCATAAAGTGTGTGGTGTTCACCGACCACAAAAGTCTCCAACACATCTTCAACAAAAAGGAACTCAATATGAGGCAACGACATTGGGTTGAACTCCTTAACGACTATGACTGCGAGATTCGTTACCATCCCGGCAAAGCGAATGTTGTAGCCGACGCTTTGAGTCGAAAGGACCAGGTCATGCTTAAATGTGTCCGAATTCAAACCGACATTCAAAATCGCATCTTAGAAGCTCAACACGTCTCAGTAACCGAGGGTAACATGTACGAGGAAATGTCGTGTGGTGTTGAACTCCAGCTTGAACCGAAACCCAATGGCTTACTTTATTACTTGAATTGTATTTGGGTTCCCGATCGCAATGATCTCCGTGCATTTCTCATGAACGAGGCTCACAAGACTCGTTATTCTATTCATCCTGGTGCGGATAAAATGTACCAAGATCTTCACCAAAAATATTGGTGGCCAGGTATGAAGAAAGACATTACTCTCTATGTTGCCAAATGTGTAACTTGCTCCAAAGTCAAAGCCGAACACCAACGTCCTTCCGGGTTACTTGAACAACTGGAAATTCCCGTGTGGAAATGGGAGAACTTAGCTATGGACTTCATTACCAAACTCCCTCACACCTCAAGTGGTTATGATAGCATTTGGGTGATCATTGACCGTCTTACCAAATCTGCTCATTTCTTACATATCCGTGAAGACTATCGAGTTGAGAAACTAGCCCGAATTTATATTGATGAAATTGTGAGCCGTCACGGTGTTCCTTTAAACATAATCTCTGATAGGGATGCTCGGTTCACCTCTCTTTTTTGGTAATCTCCCCAAACTGCTCTTGGTACATGATTGGATTTGAGCACGGCCTTCCATCCCCAAACCGATGGTCAGACCGAGCGAATGATCCAAACTCTTGAGAATATGCTTAGAGCTTGTGTAATTGATTTTGGTGGCAATTGGGATTCACATTTATCACTAATCGAGTTCTCTTACAATAATAGCTACCACACGAGTATCAACATGGCTCCATTTGAAGCTCTCTATGGTTGTAAGTGTCGTTCTCCTATATGTTGGAACGAGATTGGTGAAGCACAAATCACCGGTCCCGAGCTAATACAAGAAACATCCGACAAGATTATCCAAACCCGTGACAACATTCGAGTAGCGAGAAGTCGGCAAAAGAGTTACGCCGACAAACGACGAAAACCCTTGGAATTCTAAGTTGGTGACCTTGTTCTTCTAAAGGTGTCTCCGTGGAAGGGTGTGATCCGTTTTGGAAAGAAAGGCAAATTAGCACCTCGCTATGGGGGTCCATTTAAGATCCTTGAAAGGATTGGGAAAGTGGCTTACAAACTCAACTTACCTCCATCACTTGGCAATGTGCATCCTACTTTTCATGTGTCTAATCTGAAGAAATGTCTTGCTGATGAGAATCTCCACATACCTCTTTACGACGTGCACATTGACGAAACGATGCATTTCGTTGAGAGACCAATGGAAATCATGGATCGCGAAGTCAAGCAGCCCAAACGAATTCGTATTCCTATTGTCAAAGTTCGTTGGGAATCTAAACATGGTCCTAAGTTTACTTGGGAACGAGAGGACCAAATGAAGCTCAAGTACGCCCATCTCTTCACTAATACCGTCGCCTCCATTAGCTAAATTTCGGGATGAAATTCCCTCAACATGGGGATACTGTAACATTTCTGATTTTCATTATCCATATTTCAGTTCAATGTGATACATATAAAACCAAATTCTAGTACATTGACTTGCTCTATTTGTACCAACAATTAAATACTATGTTCCAATGCAAATCCACAAATTTTACACGAGTATATCCTATTAAAACTATGCATAAGTCCATATTTATACAAATCTGTCAATACTGAAACTTGCAAGGACTGATTTTATAAATTAACAAGAAAACCTAATAGGCACGGTCACGCCTCGTTCTGGCACGTTTGAGCCAAGTGCTATGGCACGGTCGCGCGCCTTGCTTTGGAATGGTCGCGCCCGGTGCCTTGGCACGGTTGCGCCTCATATGGGCACGGTTTCGCCTCTCGTCAGTTGAAACGTAAATGCAGTCTTTAATCACAAAGACGTTCAATTTCGTAACCGCTCCACACGTTTCTAATACTAACGAACAAAATTAAGTCGTTTAATCATCGTATTTACAACAAATAAACTCAAATGCAAAGATTCAACTCATATGTAACATTTCTGATTTTAGTATTCCTATTTCAAATCAATGCAATGCAATTTCAAGTTCTATACTCGTGCAATGTCTCATTATTTTCTCGCCGTAAATTTAATACAATAATTCTATACAAATTCGCAAATATTACTCGGTTATATACATTTAAACGCTATACAAGAAACTATTTTATACAAACTTATCAAATCTGAAAAGTCAAGGACTAAAGTTGAGAAATGTCAAGAAACCCTAATTAGACACGGTCGTGCTAGACTCAGAATTTGTATCAAAATTAAAATTTTTATATTTTAATCAGTAAATGATTCAGATTTTATAAAAATATGTCTTCTGTATTTAAAAATAGATTAAAAGTTTAATCTTGGCATAAATATAAATTATTGAAAAGTTTATAAAAATTAAATTTATTTATCAACTTACACTTAAATGATATTTTAAACAATTAAGTTACAAAATTTATAAATAATGATGATTTATTTAATTTACAAAATCATTCATTCACTTATACTTAATTGCAATTAATATTTACATAAACTATAGTTATACACTTATTTATTTAATTCAAACCAAATTAAATTGTTTCAAACATATTTTACCTCAAACTTTATATATTTTATCCAATACTCTTTAAATACAAAACAATGGTTTTATAAACAAATTCAACTTTCATTTTAGACTTAAACTTTATGCATCTATGTGATTCAATACATATTACTCTTTAGGTTAAAGTGTGCATTTCAAGGATCTTATTTGCTATCTATATTCCGTGTTAGCTTCACTTCCATACCAAGTGAGTATTCACAACCCCCTTTTACTCTTTTACACTTTTGGGGTGAAACATGAACTATATACAAATTACATGTTTACATTTACGCAAACAACACAATTACAAAACCTATTACATTCATGTGTGCAATTTGAGCTTTATGCCCGAGGACTATTTGTGCTAACTTTTGCATGCTATTATGTACAATCATTAACTATACAAGCCGACGGTTTTCAATGATAGATCTATTGAGTCTGACAAACCCACCCAAGTGGAGGTGATTGATACCGACAACACAATTTGCATACTAGTTACTAGGGTTTGAATGTACTTGGTTACACAATAGCGGCTCCCCATAAATGCCTTATTTTATCATGTCTTGTAAAGGATTTGTTTTCAACTATATGCTATCTATATACAACTGTGTTATACTCATCAACTTTTTAGTTGACTTTCTTTTATTCATGTTTCACGCCCCAATATGTGAGATTGATACAAGACGTGTTCTACATAGGATTTGGACTTAGCAAAATAAATCAAGAATATTATGAGTTGTTTATGTTTCTTGTTTGAACTTGATTTTGTACTTGGATTTTGTGTAATGGAAATTTGACCTTAATATTATTTCAATCTAGTTAACCATGTGCTATGAACAGTCTTACATGTCCCGCCCCGATGATTCCGCCATCGGTCGGGGTGTGACAGATTGGTATCAGAGACTTGGTTATAGGGAATTAGGTTATTAGACACCTTGACCTAGACTATAACTTTAGGACACCCACTTATACTATGCTTCATGATTTTTGTGCTATGTGTTACATGCTATGTGCTATATGTTATATGTTACATGTTTAGTATGATTACTTATTGCATTATGATGACTTATGTGTTTTAAATCCATGACTTATTAGGATATTCTTAATAATTAAATAAATAATATCCTTTCCTATATTCTAAAACCTCATAATATTTCTATCTTCTTTTCTATCCTTATCCCTTCTAAGTATGTGGAAAATTCTTGAAGCAAAAATCTTTAAAATTTTTATTTCTTCGTTAAGGTTTTTAAACTTGTTAAATTATTTGAGGACACGTGCAATCTGGAAGGGTGACACCTGTATTTTGGGTTTTCTGTCTAGGAAAGCATTTCGCATAAATCCCAATCAACCGAGGGACCCGTATGCTTTCCTGGGAATTCCCGAGATGAGTGTTTACCTATAGGCTAAAGCATGTCTCCTTGAAAATTATATAAGTTTAAATTAACCTTAATATGCCTTAGTATTCAAGTGATTTTATCACTTTTGAGTACAATCCAAACTATGAACATCTATTTTTACTTGGTTATCTCATCCTATATTAAATCCTAGCAATTCTCATAAGTTCTTACGATTTTTTTTTCTTGTTTTGTGAAAATCTGTAGAATGCCTCCTCGTCGTGCCCCCGCCGCCAACGCCAACTCCGACATTGCTGCTATTCTTACCCAATTGGTGACACAACTCACCCAAGCCAATGGTGCCACTAATGGCAATGGTGGAAATGGAAGCAATAGTGGTAACAATGGTGGTAATGGTGGAAATGGTGGAAACAATCCATCTCAATGCACCTTCAAGCACTTCAATTCGTGCAATCCCCTAAAGTTCTATGGTACCGAAGGAGCTACTGGACTCCTTCAATGGTTTGAAAGTATTGAGAATACCTTTCTCAATAGTGACTGTCCCGACAACCTCCGCGTTCGTCATGCCACAAGTGTCCTCCAAAAGCGGGCACTTACTTGGTGGAATGGGGAGAAAAGGAATAGGGGTGTTGATGTAGCTATGGCTTTACCTTGGGATGAGGTCAAAAGGCTTATGACCGAGGAATTCTGTCCTCGAAATGAAGTGAAGAAGTTAGAGGCCGAATTTTGGGATCTTGCCCAAGATAGTGGGGAAAACTTAGCATATACAACTCGGTTCCATGAGTTGAGTCTTCTTGTGCCCCACATGGTCACTCCGTTATCTCGTTGTATAGAAAAGTATATTGGTGGGCTACCAAGACAAATTCAAGATACTGTCTTAGGTAGAAATCCTGCTACTCTGGAGGATGCTATTCGTCTATCTGCTACTTTGACTGATAATCATGTAAAAGCTGGGACTCTTACCAAAAAGGGTTCTAAGAAAGTTGCTGAAACCGTAACCACTTCTACCCACAACAAAGAAGCCACAACTGAACCCTCTCGCAATAACAAAAAGAGGAAAGTTAGAAACTTTGCTGTGGTTACTCCTGCTGTACCCGTTAATCAAGTTGCACCCGTAGTTCAAGCACCGGCTAAAAAGCCATATGTTGGGATTTATCCTCTTTGTGCCACCTGCAATTTTCATCATCCTCAAAATATCCCAAGTCGCCTTTGCACTCATTGTGGGATATATGGCCACACTATCAATATTTGTAGGGCCAAAGCTTTTGCGGGTCAAGTCAATCCACCGAACCAACCTAACCCGCGAGTGGCTAATCAAAGTGCTCCCACCATTGCTAATAGGCGTGCTTGTTATGAGTGTGGTGACCCGAACCATTTTCGTAATCTATGTCCAAGACTTGCAAATGCTACACAAAGTGGAGCTCGTGGGCGTGCGTTCAACATAAATGCCATCGAAGCTCAAGCCAACAACGACGTGGTTAATGGTACGTTCCTTGTAAATAGTCATTATGCCTCCATTTTGTTCGATACCGGTGCCGATAAAAGTTTTGTGTCACTTAATTTTGAGCCTTTACTTGCAAAGACGCGATCCCAATTAGAGAAAACCTTCACCGTTGAAATAGCAAATAGTGACTCCCTTACAATTGAGTCTATTATCTATGATTGCTCTTTAGAACATAATGATCATGCATTCCCAATCAACCTTGTTCCAATGCCACTAGGAAGCTTTGATATTATCATAGGTATGGATTGGCTATCAAATCATCATGCCGAAGTCATTTGCTTTGAAAAATGTATCCGAATTCCGCTACCATCGGGAGAAACATTAAGGGTTTTTGGTGAAAAGCCTTGCAAGGGTCTTAAGTTGATGTCTTGTACTACCGCTCAAAAGTACTTACGAAAGAAGTACATCGCCTTCTTAGCTCATATTGTTCAAAAGTATGTCAAGGAGAAGAGTATCCAAGACATTCCTATCATTAGAGATTTTCCCGAAGTGTTCCCTAAAGATTTATCCGGTCTTCCTCCTGTTCGTCAAGTAGAGTTCCGCATTGATCTCTTGCCCGGAGCTAACCCCGTTGCTAGAGCTCCTTATCGTCTTGCACCTTCGGAAATGCAAGAACTCGCAAGCCAACTTCAAGAGCTCTCCGACAAAGGTTTCATTCGCCCGAGTCATTCACCGTGGGGTGCACCCGTCTTATTTGTGAAAAAGAAGGATGGATCAATCCGTATGTGTATTGACTACCGCGAACTTAACAAGCTTACTATCAAGAACCGTTATCCTTTGCCTAGAATCGATGACCTCTTTGATCAACTTCAAGGTTCTACATGTTTCTCAAAGATTGATCTTCGATCTGGTTATCATCAGCTCCGTGTTCAAGAAGATGACATTCCTAAGACTGCTTTTCGAACAAGGTATGGTCATTACGAGTTCATGGTTATGCCTTTCGGGTTAACCAATGCACCCGCAGTTTTCATGGATCTCATGAACCGTGTGTGCAAACCGTACCTTGATAAATTCGTGATCGTTTTCATTGACGATATCTTAATCTATTCCAAGACTAAAGCCGACCATGAAGAACACCTTAGATTGGTTTTGGACCTTTTAAAGAAAGAACAACTATATGCCAAGTTCTCCAAATGTGAATTTTGGTTAAAAGAAGTTCAATTTCTTAGTCACATCGTCAACGACAAGGGTATTCATGTTGATCCTGCTAAGATTGAAACGATTAAGAATTGGGATGCCCCAAAGACTCCTACCGAAGTTCGTTCATTTCTTGGTCTTGCGGGTTATTATCGTCGTTTCATCTCAAACTTCTCAAAGATTGCGGTCCCTCTTACCGCTTTGACTCATAAGGGTAAAACTTATGAATGGGGACCGAAACAAGAAGAAGCTTTCCAAACTCTTAAGCATAAGTTGTGCAATGCTCCTATATTAACTCTCCCCAATGGAAATGATGATCTAGTTGTCTATTGTGATGCTTCTAACCAAGGTCTTGGTTGTGTCCTCATGCAACGAGGAAAAGTGATCGCTTATGCATCAAGACAACTCAAAATTCATGAAAAGAATTATACGACGCACGATCTCGAGTTGGGTGCGGTCGTATTCGCGTTAAAGATTTGGAGACATTACCTATATGGCACGAAATGTGTGGTATTCACCGACCACAAAAGTCTTCAACATATCTTCAACCAAAAAGAACTCAATATGAGGCAACGACGTTGGGTCGAACTCCTTAACGACTACGACTGCAAGATTCGTTACCATCCCGGCAAAGCGAATGTTGTAGCCGATGCCTTAAGTCGAAAGGACCATGTTATGCTTCATTGTGCCCGTATTTTAGAAGCTCAACACGTCTCGGTAACCGAGGGTAACATGTATGAGGAAATGTCGTGTGGTGTTGAACTTCTTCTTGAATCAAAACCCAATGGCTTACTATATTACTTGAACCGTATTTGGATTCCCGATCGCGATGATCTCCGTGCAATTCTCATGAACGAGGCTCATAAGACTCGTTATTCTATTCATCCTGGTGTGGAAAAAATGTACCAAGATCTTCGCCAACTTTATTGGTGGCCCGGTATGAAGAAGGACATTGCTCTTTATGTTGCAAAATGCTTAACTTGCTCCAAAGTCAAAGCCGAACATCAACGTCCTTCTGGTTTACTTGAACAACCGGAAATTCCCGTGTGGAAATGAGAGAATTTAGCTATGGACTTCATTACCAAACTCCCTCGCACCTCAAGTGGTTATGATAGTATTTGGGTGATCATTGATCGACTCACCAAATCTGCCCACTTCTTGCCTATTCGTGAAGACTTCAAAGTGGAGAAATTAGCCCGAATTTACATTGATGAAATTGTGAGCCGTCATGGTGTTCCCTTGAACATAATATCCGATAGAGACGCTCGGTTCACTTCTCGATTTTGGCAATCTCTCCAAAAGGCTCTTGGTACTCGATTAGATTTGAGCACAGCTTACCATCCGCAAACTGATGGTCAAACCGAGCGAACAATCCAAACTCTTGAAGACATGCTTAGAGCTTGTGTAATCGATTTTGGTGGAAATTGGGATTCACATTTATCCCTCATTGAGTTTTCTTACAACAATAGCTACCACACAAGTATCAACATGGCTCCATTCGAAGCTCTCTATGGTCGCAAGTGTCGTTCTCCGATCTTTTGGAACGAGATTGGTGAAGCACAAATCACCGGTCCTGAGTTAATTCAAGAAACTTCCGACAAGATTATTCAAATCCGTGACAATATTCGAGTAGCGAGGAGTCGGCAAAAGAGTTATGCCGACAAACGTCGAAATCCCTTGGAATTCCAAGTCGGTGATCTCGTTCTTCTTAAGGTATCTCCATGGAAGGGTGTGATCCGTTTTGGAAAGAAAGGCAAGTTATCACCTCGTTATGTTGGTCCGTTCAAAATCCTTGAAAGGATTGGGGAAGTGGCTTACAAGCTCGAGTTACCTCCATCTCTTGGCAGTGTACATCCTACATTTCATATATCTAATCTAAAGAAGTGTCTCGCCGATGAAAATCTCCATATACCGCTCGACGAAGTGCGCATTGATGAAACGATGCACTTCGTTGAGAAACCGATAGAAATTATGGATCGTGAAGTCAAGCAGCTCAAGCGAAGTCGCATTCCTATCGTTAAAGTTCGTTGGGAATCTAAGCGTGGTCCTGAGTTCACTTGGGAACGAGAAGACCAAATGAAGCTCAAGTACCCTCATCTTTTTACTAATAATGTTGTTTCCTCTAGCTAAATTTCGGGACGAAATTCTCTCAACATGGGGAGACTGTAACATTTCTGATTTTAGTATTCCTATTTCAAATCAATGTAATGCAATTTCAAGTTCTATACTCGTGCAATGTCTCATTATTTTCTCGCCGTAAATTTAATACAATAATTCTATACAAATTCGCAAATATTACTCGGTTATATACATTTAAACGCTATACAAGAAACTATTTTATACAAACTTATCAAATCTGAAAAGTCAAGGACTAAAGTTGAAAAATGTCAAGAAACCCTAATTAGACACGGTCGTGCTAGACTCAGAATTTGTATCAAAATTAAAATTTTTATATTTTAATCAGTAAATGATTCAGATTTTATAAAAATATGTCTTCTGTATTTAAAAAAAGATTAAAAGTTTAATCTTGGCATAAATATAAATTATTGAAAAGTTTATAAAAATTAAATTTATTTATCAACTTACACTTAAATGATATTTTAAACAATTAAGTTACAAAATTTATAAATAATGATGATTTATTTAATTTACAAAATCATTCATTCACTTATACTTAATTGCAATTAATATTTACATAAACTATAGTTATACACTTATTTATTTAATTCAAACCAAATTAAATTGTTTCAAACATATTTTACCTCAAACTTTATATATTTTATCCAATACTCTTTAAATACAAAACAATGGTTTTATATACAAATTCAACTTTCATTTTAGACTTAAACTTTATGCATCTATGTGATTCAATACATATTACTCTTTAGGTTAAAGTGTTCATTTCAGGGATCTTATTTGCTATCTATATTCCGTGTTAGCTTCACTTCTATACCAAGTGAGTATTCACAACCCCCTTTTACTCTTTTACACTTTTGGGGTGAAACATGAACTATATACAAATTACATGTTTACATTTACGCAAACAACACAATTACAAAACCTATTACATTCATGTGTGCAATTTGAGCTTTATGCCCGAGGACTATTTGTGCTAACTTTTGCATGCTATTATGTACAATCATTAACTATACAAGCCGACGATTTTCAATGATAGATCTATTGAGTCTGACAAACCCACCCAAGTGGAGGTGATTGATACCGACAACACAATTTGCATACTACTTACTAAGGTTTGATTGTACTTGGTTACACAATAGCGGCTCCCCATAAATGCCTTATTTTATCATGTCTTGTAAAGGATTTGTTTTCAACTATATGCTATCTATATACAACTGTGTTATACTCACCAACTTTTTAGTTGACTTTATTTTATTCATGTTTCAGGCCCCAATATGTGAGATTGATACAAGACGTGTTCAACATAGGATTTGGACTTAGCAAAATAAATCAAGAATATTATGAGTTGTTTATGTTTCTTGTTTGAACTTGATTTTGTACTTGGATTTTGTGTAATGGAAATTTGACCTTAATATTATTTCAATCTAGTTAACCATGTGCTATGAACAGTCTTACATCTCCCGCCCCGATGATTCCGCCATCGGTCGGGGTGTGACATCATAACCGTCCAATCCTCTCGCAAGACCATCGAATCCACCATTTTGATTACAATTCTCCCAAGCCAACATACTATCAATCCTCTCTGAAGCTCCCGGAAACACTGAGTCAGCCGGAGTTGCAGCAAAAGGCACCAGAGATCAAACCGTCGTCGCCGGAACAAGTTCCTATCGTACTCTATCGATTCATCATCCTTCCGTGTAATTGAAATCTTCCACACTTTCGTTTTAGCCTATAGGTCAAAAGCCCTAACCTAGTTTGGGCTTACAATATCCAATTTAACACGGACCCGAATCTAGGGTTCATTCTAAAATGGTTTAATCGAACCCCGCTTTGAACACGTTTTAAATACAATTAATATATTTCAATAGACTCGTAATAACCCTACAGATGAAAGCCCTTCCAACATTAACAATATAAGATTTAAGAAATTCGTTCCTGTTTTGGAACAGACACGGTTGCGCTAGTCTCCTAGCGCGGTCGTGCTTCATGAGACACGGTCGTGCCAAAACCAGCGCGGTCGTGCCTCACACACTCAGACCCGGTCATGCCCTTGGCTAGACTTGGTCGTGCCTCAGAACCCTAGACACGGTCGTGCCTGGCTAAGACACGGTCGTGCCTAGTGAACAGCTTAGTTATGTCTTCTGTTTGATCAACACCGTCGCGCCCTGACTAGCACGGTCGCACCCGTGGTTCTAGCACGATCGTGCCTTGTCCCAGGCACGGTCGTGTGTGTGAGAAAATCTTGATAGAATACTAAATTTTATATTTTAAAATCAATAAGCATTCCAAATGAATTTTTAAATAAAAATAATTGATTTTATAAAGATTTATATTAACCTATTTAAAAAGATCATATTTCTATTCTAAGATAAATAGAAATTATTGATTTGAAACCTACAAAAATTAAATTATTATTAAACCCGACACTTAGATATTATTTATATAAACCCTTTTACACATATTTATAAAAAATAGATTAACGAAAGTTATCTATTAAATTATAATTAATGTAAAATATCCGATACATTTTTATAAATAAAAAAACTAGGTTACATGTTTTATAAATAAATAAATAAGGTAAAAATTATTTATTTAATTTATATTTAAGAATTATTTATTTAAGTTATACTTAATTACCCCTAATACCTACATTATTTTTATAACTAAGTGAATAAATAATAATTATGTAATTTATTTATTTAGTTATTCAAACTCAAACCTTGATCAAAATGTTCTAAAAATATCCATTTCAAATCTTTCATTTTATACAATACTTTTCAAGTACAAACCACAAGCTTTATACACACATCCAATTCAACCCTAGACTTAGACATAGACTATTGTGAACACTATTAATCCAATATACATTCCACACTAGGTTAACATTGTGCGTTATAAGGATCATCTTACTATCTAGTCTCTGTGTTAGCCACGCCTTTTGATTCAAGTGAGTATTACATAGCCCCTTTTACTCTTTTACACTTTTTGGGGTGGAACATGAACAATATACAATCTATTGCTTACATTTACACAAACTACATAAGTGCAAATCCTCTTTATATTCATGTGTGCAAATTTGAGCTTTATGCCTGAGTGCTAGGTGTGCTAACTTTTGTGTGCAATTTATGTGAAATCATTAACTATTCAAGCCGACGGTAAACAATGATAGATCTATTGAGTCTGACAAACCCACCCAGATTGGAGTGATTGTTACCGACAACACAATTTTGCATGCTAGCTACAAAGGTTTGATTGTACTTGGTTACACAATAGCTGCTCTCCATAAATGCCTTATTTTATCATGTTATGTAAGGATTTGTTTATTTACAATCTATATGCTATCTATGTACAAACCTGTGTATGCTCACCAACTTTTTAGTTGACCTTATTTTATTCATGTTTCAGGTGCTAATGAGTGAATTTGATCAAGGCATGCTACACATAGGCTTTGGACTTAGTTAAATTTAAATAAAGAGTATTATGTATTTTGTTTATGTACTTGTTTGAATTTGTTGTGTTGAATTATGTGGAGTTAAATTTGATGATTAAAATATTGAAATCTAGTCAACCTTGTGCTCATGAACAATCTACATGTCCCGCCCCGATGATTCCGCCGTCGGTTGGGGTGTGACATCAAGCATTATAGTAATACAACGAGTTTAAATTAGATCTTGCTTGTTACTAGTCAATCGTTCATGTCTATGTGATTTGGATTCCGCACATATTTCGTAGGTTCGTCAGTTCGTATACGTGATTCGTAGACCTCGGGGACCTAAATAGGCATATTCCTCTTAGTCACTTACGTGCAATCTTGCACGTGCCCTTCCTGGGTTTCACCTTTCTCTAGGTTGCTCTACCATTACCATTCAATCCCCGGCCGCATCTCATTTATCACGCACGAACATGATGTCCGTCTGATCACAAGCCTCAGCTATTCGTTGTCTCGCCCAGGGGAAAACATCTCTAATCTCCTAGTGTGTCATCTCGATTGAATTATTCATATAGAACGTGTTCCATTAAGGTCCTTCGTAATGTTGTTAACTTCGTGCTGAACTCTTCAGCGCCGTCACCTTGATCTCATCATAAGCATATTGGTCAAGCTTCCACGTTAACGCTTTCATCGTCTACTCTCACGGCTCTGTCCATTGGCTTCATGATCCGAATTCCCGAGATATATACAAAGGCATCTCATAAGAGCACCTCACTGGTCGCCTAGAAAGACGTCAAAACTCCTCGCATCACTTCGATGTATCAGCTTCAAGAAAAATTTGAAGATAGAAATGCTATATTTGTTCACACTGACCACCCGTCCTATGAACGACTAAGAGTGTACTACAAGGACACACACCGACCCACATAACTACAGAGCACACAATGTTCTACACATGTACTAGTAACTCAACCTTCTAACTCGCACAAAGTACACACACACAACTAGCTAGATCTGAGTAATTCTTCGTGCATACAATATGACCTCGTCACTTATAGACACACAAGTAGAACATGTTGTCTGGCCCAAAGGTACAAGCAACACGATCTCCTGCCTGACTGCCGTCAGACACAATAACATGTTGTCAAAAGTCAACACCAAATCAAGCTTACACTTGATCTCCCGCCACGACTATTAAGTACGTGACACAAATAACTCATACTCATAAGCAACTCAATTAACGACATACAAGTTTATTCACAAAACTCTCTCAGGTCCTTAAGTACCAAACACTTATCTCGCAAAGATCCATGCCTTATGATATAAGAACATTTAATATCATAGTAAGGCTAAACACACCCCTTACACTTCATACATCACCTAAGCATAACACATAGGTGACACTATCTTAAGACCGTAGACATACACAATTAATCAAAACTCAGGTCCACACTGGTCTATTCATATAGTCTAATCAACCAATTCATTGCATCACATCAAAGATAACGTTTAGTATGAACTCACATTGTTCAAAAGGTAATCACAAACTACAATTAATTAACAATGCACCATCAATAGCAAGCTATCACACATGCAACTATCATTAACTACGTTTTAAACCATCATGTGGTAAGATTCACTATCAAGGTTAAAATCAAGCAATTGAAAAAAAAACGAGAACAAATACTTCGTCACAAAAGTGCCTGACAGCCATTACTCAAAATGTTGTAGTCCTCTCGTGGTCACCACCACTGTTTTAGTCATTGAACAAGTCGAAGTTATCTCCCACTTTCTCCTCGTCATCAGATTCCTCCAACCATCCATTGCCTGATTATGCGTAGTGTCTCAAGGGCTGACTCCTGACTGCAAATGCATTTCTTCCTCTCCTGTAAAAGGAATTACTGAGCCCGCCCCTCCTGGTTGCCCTATTAGTATTGGGGGCATTTGGCGCCGGAAGCGCCAAGATCACCTCCTGTGCTGGTAGTTCCTGCTCGTACTCAGCCGCCGGTGGAACCACCGTAAATGGAACAGGTGCTAAGACTCGTCTCCCACTAAAGATAACCGTGCAAACGGTAGCCAAACGTCTAGCCCGCTGCTCTGTCAACCTCCTGATAAGGGCTCCTCGCCTAATCCATCTAGTCCGAATCGTCATGGCTACCAGTACCTGTACAAGATAGAACGTTGGAGTGATTACTATGGGCGTCAAGTTCAGAATATGAGAGTATCATAGAATGCCAAATCACGGTGATTAAATAAAATTTGGTGGTCCACATTACTGCTCGAATTCTAAACATTCCCCATTATATTCACACTAGCTTTCTATCTTTCACACTCCCCGGATGCGCATGCATCCCACACAACTCATATAGAATCACACAATAATCTAGCAAGTCATCATATTTATCACGATCTCACACCATCAAAGGTTACACACAAAATTACTAAATCATATCGACACACCAAACTATCTCACATAGTTACAATTAATGCTACTCAATAATCTAGCAAGTCATCATACAATTAATGCTACTCAACTCACATCATAGTTTCATTCATTCACGCTACACAACTTCACGTAGTTCTACATACTACCACACATATCACTCCACATGATCCCATATGGAATCATAAACCACTTTACCTAGTGTAACACCACACAACTGGTAAATAATAATTATTGCTCAACTCGAAAGACGTTCCTCTTGGCTCGCGGTTACTCGTGGTGGCATTCGTTTCACCCTCATCCCATTTTCAGTTTAAGTTATGGCATTTTATTTGCTTAAAAACACCAGTTTTCTCTTAAGCCACAGCTCTGATACCAACTTGTAAGGCTCCAAACTGGGCACCCTACAGTTGGTTCTCATAACGGGTTATTCCCTTGAAAATACTCATTTTGGGATATATTAAACTACAGCGGAAGTCTTTCTAAAAACATTAGTTACAATTTAATGTCATTAAGTTACCTCACGAATGCCCGCACACCAATCCGAGTACCACCGCTTCCAAGCCAAGGTACTTTAGCGTAACGCTTACCTGCAAAACAATCTATCGTACACACAATGTTAGCTACACTGAGTGAGTTCTAATAGTTTAGTTTAATTAAAAACCAACTCGTCTCAAAATTTACTTGAACTTTACTCAGGACCCACAGTCCTTAAATAGTAGATCCACAATTCATTAACCATTAGATAACCCTTGTTATCACCCGATATCCCATCGTAACTCACTACCCATGACTCATCCCGTAATAACAATAATCCCGCAGTCTCATCGACATAGGTCGAACTTACTACACTAATAACTCATGCTCATGTACATGTATTAACTCGACACTTGGTTACCACAATAAATCCCTAAACATCAACTTACTCAGCTTTGACAAAGGCTCTTACAGATCAACTAACGTAACAGTTATAAACACTACATCACAATCCTGACGCATCGGTCAATCTAACTCTACTCACCACATCAATACTATCTCATGCACAATAAATATAACTCAATGCTTGTATGTAATTTAACACAAATATATAAGCACACAGACACATACCTCATTACTGTACCCTCGTCAGGGTGTTCGACACACCCCGAGCTCATCACTGTCTTGTTGGACATCGTCACCTTTGGTGACCTCCCGAAGGACTTAGTCCTCCACAATCCCGCTTGCCATGTCATAATGACAATAATGCAAACACAATACCCGCCGTGTCACAAGGACACCGACACAATACGCACAACACATATATAATCACATAATAATATACTCTATATACATGATTCATAAACTGCACCTGCACTTCACACTTAGCACTAGGATAAGATATCCTACACGTATTCATAAGCGGTTAGCTTATATCCCGACTCACCCCGACTAACTCATAATACAGTACACGGCTAATATAGCAACACACATACATATACTATATCTCATTATTTTAGCACATACCACGTACATGCATAACCTGTGACACCTCCTAGTCGTATCCGTACGACTCGTAACTACCACCCGACTCACCCCTGTTAGGTCACTATACGACCCGTGACCATACTCCCACCTTTAACCTACATGTATTAAGGGTGACATCTAGTCCCTTAGCCCATATTAAAATATTTAACTTTGTAAACTCGTCGGGTTAGGCCCCGAAGCTTGACACATAATTAATGAAATAAAACACGTCTTGAATGTATGTACGATAGTACCAAAACATTAAAATCATTTAAAAGAGGGGATTAGAAACTCACAGGTTAAGTTGAGTCTCTGCCTCTGCTCTACAAATCGTTCGTTCACGCTCGACACCCGAACCTGTCGAAGCATGATCATATGATCAGACACGTTCTAATCGTACATTGAATAACTCATAAATATAATTAAATCCTCAACGCTCTTCTCATTTGCCCAACAACACATCCCCCATGAAACCCTAGTTTCACATGCATGCATGTACGGATGCCATGCAAACCCTTAACCGTTCTCATCTTGTAAATACGTAAGCTTAAAGCGGGTCCACATGCACATGTGTAAACCGCCATGCGAAAACCATAATCGGTTGTGACCCGATTCTGTTCCATCTTCATTCACCTTCGTGAATCACCATCGTGTGCCCCCATGCACGACCTGATCGAGTACCACCAATGACCACGTTGCCATGCATAACCCTAGTCGGTTTAACCCCAACACCACCTCCGTTGTCCGCCGCCGTAGGATACCACCAGAGCAGCCCCTGCTGTCGCCGGGCACCGCCACCCGCTGCCATCATCGTCTCTAGCTGTCCCCCGTCACCCTCCTCTCTCTACCTCTATCCTCTCTCGCTATTCTCCTTCTTGGCTCTGGGCTGCCACACACCATCTCCGACCACCCGTAACCACCGTCACACACCAACACATCCATCGCAACCGGCCACCACCATAACTCCCTCATCCCCGCAGCCGCTGTCCACGATCAAACCCCACCCACCAAACCCTAATCGGGTCTTTCTAGCATCACACGGGAGGAACAAGTAAAAAAAATAATACGAATGGGGTTTACCCGGTTAGTTATGAAGTTCTTGCTCGAAAAAATCGTGAAACTCCCTCCTCCGATCGTTCCCTTCTCTACTCTCTTGCCCCCTGCCGTCGCAAATCCTGCCTAGGCCGATTATGGCCTAGGGTTTTTCTCTAAACTTGCATTTAAATGCCACCAGTTTACATATGGGTCCCTCTTAAACTGTTTCGTACGTTTTGATCCCGAACTATTCCTTTTAAACGACTAACCGTGTACCTAACGTTGTCAAAACGCCTCATGCGTGACCAACCTTACTCCTCATTTACATTTAACATAGGTTCGGGTCGTCCACTAACCCAAACTACTAGTTTATAATTTTTGGGATATTACACTCCCCTAAATGGAAAAGTAAGTAAAATGGGGCCGTGAAAACTCACCTGGGAATGAGGTAAATAAAGTATGAAAGCAACACGAGAAATCTTGCAAGTCTAAACAACCGACCTAACCGAGCCCTAGGAATAGTAAGGCTATAAGGTCTATGAAAGTAAACATGGTTTATGTAACCACATTCATCCAAACAACTCAACGCTGAAAGGTTACATTGACGTTTTGAAAAGGTTTGACCAAAGTTGACCGAGGTTTAACCAACTTTGACCAAGGTTTGACCAAGTTTGACTAACGTTGACCAAGTTTGACTAAGTTTAACCAATGTTGACTAACATTGACCAAGGTTGACTAATGTTGACCAATGTTGTCCAATGTTGTCCAAATTTGACTTAAGATGACCAAAGTTGACACATGATGAAGACATGTACAAGTAGCACATAAGTAACATATAAGTAACACATTTGTAACACATAAGTAATTCCTAAGTAACACCTAAGTCATACCTCATGACATATCGTGCATGCTTTAAGTAATTGCATAAGTAACTAACATGTGACAAGTAACATGACATTTGTACATCCTCGTGTTATATTTCATACATGTTAACCAATCATCCAAATAAGTTATGTCATTACACTAATAACCTATTAACAATATTTCACTCATTTGAACCAGAATCGTAACATGGCATTTCTATACCATAGTTTTTAACATAGCAAAGTTTCCTTTTTTAGGCATTTAGGGTTTTAGTGCGCTTTAAGTGTTATAGTGCAACTAAACAAGTTATACATGAAATTATACTAGTAACATACCATAAACATGATTCTATACAACTCCAAATCACATATTCTTGCAAATGTGAAGTTCCCAAACTAATAGAGTTTCCTTATTTAGCAAGGACCTCCAAACATGTCATAATACAACTCCAAATCACATATTCTTACATAAGTCATCTATTCATATAGTAATAAAGCCATTTAACCTATTTTAGATCTTTATAACATACACACACAAAATATGTTCAATTAAAGTTTCCTTTTTAGGAAAGTGGTCCAAACGTCCTTCTACAGATGTGTAACTTTCAATAACTCTTTCTAACACTTTAATAGATGTTATAGAACCATATTAGCATGCTTTCATCAACTAAAACACCTTAACTCAACATATGACAAATTAAAGTTTCCTTTTTTAGAAAGACGACCATAACCTAGTGTAAAACAACATTTCAACAAAAAAAAATCATATTTCTAATCTATTCTAGCATTACTAGAAACATACAAACCATCAAAGATATTATATACACATTTTTGCAAAATCATCACCAACAAAGTTTCTATAAATAGAAACGAGCAAATAATAACATAAACAAACATTTCAAACCATAAAAAGTGCAAATATGTGTCAACAACTTCTTATTATGAAAACTCTTTGATTAAAACATGGATTTAAGCACTTGTAACAACAAAAATCGTTCGAATGGGTATGGTACCTCATATGGCCAAAAATAATGAAGAACACATGGGTAGAAACTTACAAAATTCAAGTATGATGGTTGAATGGGTGAGAGATTAGCTTATAACTACTTCGAATCACCTTGAAAAGCTCCTAGATCACTTGAAATGGATGAACCAAGTTTGGAGGAGGGTGGTGGATCTAGGGGGGGTGGCGGCCAAATATTAGAGGGAGAGAGAGTGTTGTTAGTAGGTTTAGGGTAAATGGAGGGATGTGGGAGTGTTTAAGGAGTTTTAATCAAAAAGGCTTGGGCTTGTGCATTCTTTTAAGGCCTTTTACTAATCATTTGGGCTCATAATGTGAATAAATAAATAAAGTGCTGAATTATTAAGCCCAAATTATAAAACCATTTTTTTATAAAATCAAATTTAGTGTTGTTGGCACATATCGCGTATTTGCTTAAAAAACGTTAAAATAAAAGTTGCTTTAAAAATTCCGGAAAAATTCATATAAGCATGAAATATTAAATTACAGTATTACATATAATTTTTGCATGCTAAATATATGTCTAAATATTATTTCTAAAATTCATTAACGTTCGTGTGACAGGATGCGTGTGTGACCAGTTAATCCGCTCGATTACCGATATATGTAATGAACTGAAACGAATGGACTTGCTATATGTAATATGTACTTAATTACTCTATAATTAAGTATGATGCAAGTGTAATCATGTGAATTCAAGTAATAGTCGGGTATGGATATCAACCTGAATTTTTCGGGTATCACACAAAGAAAGACAAAGTTTGACTTTTGGCATTGTTTGGGCTTTACACAAGAAAGACAGAGGCAATTGTGTTTCTGTCATTAGTGGGTTCAAGGAAGACAGAATTCAAACAAAGTTGAAGCATGTGGTCAATCAAAAGCAGAAAAAAAAGGGCTGAAGGCTACGGTTTCTTTGCAAGGAAGAAACGTAAAATTGAAAGAAGGAATCATCATTCAGATAAGTTTTCTTTCAATTTTATTGCATAAATTTATGATTTTGAAAATAGCAAGTAGAAACTCCCGATTGTAGCACGTTAGAACCCCTTATTTGATTAAACAAAGTAAGAAGAAAAACTGTGTGGTTCATAGTAAGTCTGAACCCGTGGTTCATATACCAAGTAAAAAAAACGAACCCTTGCGGTTTATAGCAAGTTAAACCGAATCCTAGTGACTCAAAGCAAGTAAAAAAACTGAATCTTTAAGATTCATAGAAAGTTCTGAAACTTTTTGGGTTTAAATAGCAAGTAGAACCATCCTTTGGTTCAAATAGCAAGTTAGAATCCTTGTGATTCAAATAACAAGTATAGACCAAATTTTTTGGTCAAAGCAATTTACAACCGGTTAAGCAAGAATCTGATCAGCAAGTTGGTCAAAACATGGTTAGCAAGTGGCTCAGGAGTAAGCAAGAATCTGATTAGCAAGTGGGTCAGAACCTGATTAGCAAGTAGGCCTGGAGCAAGAAAGATTGGTAAGCAAGTTGGCCAAAAGCAAGAAAGAAGTTTTGATCTTTTTTATCAAACAAGAAAGAAACTGGTCATCCGATCAGAAGCAATTTAGCAAGTGAAATCAACAAGTAAGTTAGCAAGAACTGCAAGATAGGCAAGAAAAAAAAGGCAAGAAAAAAAAGGCAAGAAAGCATTCAAGCATGGCAGACGAGAAGAAAATAGAAAATGCATCAAGCAGCACATCAGTTCGTGAACAAGGAAATGTTTAACTTCAATGTCCCAAAATGGATGAAACAAATTATACTACTTGGCAATGGTTGATTGAAACAATCTTGAAGGTCTATGGTCTTTGGGAAGTGGTCAATGAAAAGGAAACAGTATATGAGAAGAAGGAAAACACAACTAAGGTAATGATCTTTCAAACATTAGTACTCGACTGCAAAAGGAAGTTTGGGACACAATCAAAGTCAAATACCTTGGAGCAGACCTAGTCTACAAAGCACGTTTACAAATCTTGAGGAGTGAACTATAGGCTTTAAGAATGAATACAAACGAATCAGCAAGTGACTTTGCAGGAAGGTTAAGCAGTATAAAAGCTAAGTTCAAAAGTTTGGGTAGTACTTTGAAGGACTAGGTACTTGTAAAGAAATTGCTTAACTCGGTTCCAAATAATTTTCTACCGATCGTGGCAACTATTGAGTAGTATTCAGAACTTGACACAGTGTCATTTGAAGAAGTCGTTGGAAGAATAACTGCCTTTGAAGAACGTATAAAAGATCAAGATGAACTAGAGGCAAACAATCAAACTAAACTTCTAATGGAAAGTTCAAACAGTCAAGGTCACTGCAGAGGACGTGGAAGAAACTTCAACAAAGAAGGTGGTTATGGGATAGGTATGGGTCGAGGATTTAAAGATCAAAGCAAGTTCAGGTTCTATGAATGTGGCAAACTCAGTCATTTCGTATACAAATGCACCAAATGGAAGGATAAGGAAAAAGACAAGCATCAAGAATCCAATCTCATCTATGATGATGAACCAATGTTGTTGTAAGAGCAAGTGAAGTAAGAAGACTCTCGTCAAACTATATTTAGTTTAGGGGGATTATTAAAAGCATAAACCAAATAAATAGTTTAGGTCAAAGTTGTAAGTATTAGAAAGTATGTTTTAGTGTCATAAGTATTTATAGGGAGTCAAAGGACTAGAATGTAAATATGTCAAAGTTGAAACGGTTGTTTTAGGAAGGGACGCGTATGTTGTAATTAGGGTTATAAAACACCCTCAAAACCGTATGTATCATTTGGTCGAATATATGCAAGTGTATGAACAAATTCCATAAATCAATTAGCAAGATCATCAAATTCGTGTTGTTTGTTAAATAATTTCGTTCTTGATTTCCAACAAGTCTTAATTTTATAATAATGAAAATATTTGTTGGAGCATATTCTGGTGACAACGAGCTTGAAGATATTATGTCTTAGTCTTAGAGTCTTTGACTTGTAATTGATAGAATTGTTAGCAACAGTTAAAGGGGAGTCTGTTAGGACATGTTTTGTAACTATTGATAAAGTTCTGTGTAAGTTCATAGAGAGGCGAACTTGACAAGTTCGTCTAAGCATCTTTAGGAGCGAACTTGTTAAGTTCGCCTAAGGAATATTGTACAAGTTCATAGAGAGGCGAACTTAACAAGTTCGCCTAAGCATCTTTAGAAGCGAACTTGTTAAGTTCGACTATAGCAGGTTTGTGTCTATAAATATGTGTTTACAGATTATGTTCTGAAGTAGAACGAGAGAGCAAAGGGACTTGAACGATTGTATTCTGTAAACTCTGTGTTTGGTGGAATACAAAGAGAGAGTTTATTTACCTACTGTTTCTATTGTCAATTTGTATACATACGTTAACACGAAGGATTCCGCACTCCGTGTTATCGAGACGTCCTGTCACGATGTAACATTTCTGATTTTATTATCTATAATTGCAATTCAATATAACACATTTCCAACCCGGTTCTAGTGCAATGTTTTATTTTATTCATGCAAACAATTAAACCCTAGAAATCAATGGAAATTCTCAATTCTACATCACCTTTATCTCAAAATCTCTATACAAATACATGTACATATATATTTAGACATGCATATGTATATATTTACACATATTACAAGTGCATACACATATATACATTGAATTAACAAGTAAACCTAACCATTTGAACCCCAATTAAAACCCCACACCCATAATTTTGACTTGTGTTATCAATTTTGACCTCCAAAAGTCAAAGCAACCCAAAATTCGTGCTAATCCAAGGCTGTCCCGATCCAAATTTGTGGAATTGGACTCCCACGCATGGAGTAATCGACCATACATCACCCTCAGGTCTAATTGGAAGCCAAAATCAGTTAAAAAACACGGCTTATTTCAAATTGAAACGCGTTTGACCCCTTAGAGTCAAACCGAGCTAAATTAGGAAGGAATTCGCGAATTAAGACTCGATTGATGAAAGCAAATCACTCGCAAATCAATCCCGTATGTACTTAGACCATTATCAGGACCCAATTCGATCCCGAATCAATGAATTAACGCGTGATTAGTCGTCCGCATCATTTGCGGTGAAAATTGAAATCAAATCGGTCATTACAAGTAAGATTAATCGAACTAAAACACCCTCCCACCCTCGTATACGTCCACCCAAACTCTCTCATCCTTCAATCGAGTCGCATATCAACGTAGGGAGCCTGTCGAGCACCAAGATCAGCAGAACATTTGATCATGACGTTTCTCATTCATTCCTACGCCAATTCAGGTACCAATTACTTCAATCGATTCGTAATCCCCAGGTTTTCGAAAGCCCTCTGCCAATTCGTGATGGGAGAAGGTATCGAGGTCGTTTGGGATTAGGGTTCTTGTCGGGTCGATGCGTATTCGAATTTCGGTTTTGTTTAATTTCATGTTATAATTAAATAGAATCAGTAATCGACCGGCGAAACCACCTGGTCCGGCTGGTAAGTCACTGCGCCGCCGAACCAGGTTGCGTGGGTTCGAAACCCATGGCCCGTGACCGGCCTGTTTTCTTTTGCGCCTCGTGTAAACAAAACCCGGCCCCTTTTAATAATGGGTTTAAACCCATCCAAAACCAATCTAGTAACAAGATTGTCCCTTGGTCCAGTGGTTTACTCGTCCGACCCACCCAGCACAGACCTGGGTTCGAGTCCCTAGGGTCTGTTTTTTTTTAAAACGCTCGTTTTAAGGCTCCAAAAATTATAAAAAAATTATTTTTATGAACCTTACATTTATTAGAACAAAAGGAAACATGTTTTTTTTAATTTTTACATTAAATCTCTATTTTTATAAATTAACTCTTAAAACACTCAATTTAAATTATGTATTTATTTTGAGTAAATTATTTATAAAATTTTGTGTCAACTTTATAAATACTTTGTACAAAGTTTTATAAAATTTAAATTTTATTTTAACACCTAAAAATATTTATAGTTTTATATACCAAAAGAATACATACCCATTTTAATTAAACTAGTTATCCTATTCAATCCAAATGGTAAATAAATAAATAAATTAATTTATTATATAAATTACATTTACAAAACATACTTAGAATTTAATTAGATTTAAGATTTATTTTCATGTACCAATATTAGTTACATACCTTTATAAATAAATAAATAAAGAAACAATTATTTATTTAAATTATATCTAAACATAATGTCTACAATATTTTCTAACTAAATAAATATATAACACTTATTTATTTAGTTATTCAAACCCTAAACCTTAATTCAATTATTTTAAAACCATTTATTTACCTTTCATTTTATACAACACATCTTCAAGTACAAATCATAACTTCCTACGCTCCTATACAACCCTTGCTACACACATCCAATTAAACCCTAGGCTTAGACCTATACTATCGTACACATTATTAATTTAATATATATATTAAACACTAGGTTAACGTGGTGAGTTACAAGGATCATTCTACTACCTAGTCTCGCGTGCTAGCTACCCCTTGAATCAAGTGAGTATTACATAGCCCCTTTGACTCTTTTACACTTTTTCGGGTGAAACATGAACTCTATACACACAATTGATTACATTCACACAAACTACACAAACACAAATCCTCTTTACATTCATGTATACAAAATTTGAGCTTTATGTTTGAGTGCTAGGTGTGTTAACTGTTTATGTGCAATTTATGTATAATCATTAACTATTCAAGCCGACGGTTAACAATGATAGATCTATTGAGTCTGACAAACCCACCCAGATTGGGGTGATTGTTACCGACAACACAATTTGTATGCTAGTTACAAAGGTTTAATTGTACTTTGGTTACACAATAGTTGCTCCCCATAAATGCCTTATTTTATCATGTTATGTAAGGATTTGATTATTTACATCTATACACTATCTATGTATAAACATGTGTATGCTCACCAACTTTTTAGTTGACTTTATTTTATTCTTGTTTCAGGTGCTAATATGTGAGTTTGATCAAGACATGCTACACGTAGGCTTTGGACTTACTTAAATTTAAATAAAGAATATTATGTATCTCAATTACGTACTTGTTTGAATTTGGTTGTGTTTGAATTGTTTGAAATAAAATTTGATGATTAAATAATTGAAATCTAGTCAACCTTGTGCTGATGAACAGTCTACATGTCCCGCCCCAACGTATTCCGCCGTCGGTTGGGGTGTGACAGATTGCTATCAGAGCCTTGGTTATAGGGAACTAGGTTATTAGACACCCTGGACCTAGACTATAACTTTAGGACACCCACATATGCCATGTTTCATGATTATGTGATATGTGCTACATGCTATGTGTTACATGCTTATTATATTAATTATTATTTCATTTTGATACCTCATTTGTTAAAAATTCATGACTTAATAGACTATACTTAAATAATAAATTAAATAAACAATATCCCTACCCTTACCCTAAGCCTCATAACCTTCTTACCTACTACTCTGTCATCATCATCATAGCATATGGAAACTTCATTGATTTAAATCTATAATTTTTTTTTTCTTTCCTCGTTATGGTTTTAAACTTTGTTAATTATTAGAGGACACGTGCAATCTAGAAGGGTGAAACCTATATTCTGGGTTTTCTGTCTAGGAAAGCATTTCGTATAAATCCCAATCAACCGAGGGACCCGTATGCTTTCCTGGGAATTCCCGGGATGAATGTTTACTTATAGGCTAAAGCATGTCTCCTTGAAAGTTATATGAGTTTAATTAACCTTAATGTGTCATAGTATTCAAGTGATTATGTCACTATTTGAGTACAATCCAAACTATGATTTACTATTTTATTTATTATGTTATCCCCTTTAAATTCAATCAACTTTCATAAGTTCTTACATCTTTTCTTGTCTTGTGCAAATTTGTAGAATGCCTCCCTGTCGTGCTACCGTGACCAACGACAACACCGATATTGCTACCATCCTTGCACAACTTGTAAATCAACTCACTCAAGCTAATGGGGCCACCAATGGTAACCATGGAGCTAATGGGGGTGGTGGTGCCAACCCACCACAGTGCACCATCAAGCACGTCAACTCATGTAATCCTCTTAAGTTCTATGGTACCGAGGGAGCCACAGGACTTCTTCAATTGTTCGAAAGTATTGAGGGCACTTTCCTTAATAGTAACTGCCCCGATAACCTTCGTGTTCGTCATGCCACAAGTGTCTTCCAAAAATGGGCACTCACGTGGTGGAATGGGGAAAGAAGAACTAGAGGTATGGAGGCAGCAATGGCCTTACCATGGGATGAGGTTAAGAGACTAATGACCGAAGAGTTCTGTCCATGGAATGAGGTGAGAAAACTGCAAGCTGAGTTTTGGGATCTTACCCAAGACAGTGGTGAAAGCCTGGCTTATACAACCCGGTTTCATGAACTGAGTCTCCTTATGCCCCATATGGTCACACCTTTATCCCGCTGCATTGAGAAGTACATTGGTGGATTACCTAGGCAGATTCAGGATACTGTCTTAGGGAGAAATCCCGCAACACTCGAAGATGCTCACTGGTTATCCGCTACTTTGACCGACAACCATGTGAAAGCAGGGACTATAACTAGAAAAGGCGCCAAGAAAGATCCCGACACTGCAACCCCTCCTGCACACATCAAGGAAAGCAAAACTGAACCCTACCACAATAATAAGAAAAAAAAGGCTAAGAATTATGCTGTGGTCACTCCTGCTATCCCTGTTAACCAAGTTGCTCCCATGGCTCAAGCACCATTCAAGAAGCCATATGTTGGGATCTACCCACTCCGTGCCACATGCAATTATAACCATCTCCAAAACATTCCATGTCGCCTCTGCACCCACTGTGAGAAATATGGCCATACGGTCAATGTTTGTAGAGCCAAGGCACTTGTAGGGAAAGTCAACCCACCAACCCGAACCAACCAACAAGTGGCTAATCAAGGTGTTCCCGCTATTGCAAACGGGTGTGCTTGTTATGAATGTGGCAACCCGAATCATTTCCGTGACCAGTTCCCAAAGTTCAACAATGCTAAACAAGGCGGAGCTCGTGGGCGTGCTTTCAACATAAATGCCAATGAAGCTCAGGCCAACAATGATGTGGTCAACGGGACTTTCCTTGTTAATAGTCAATATGCCTCCATTTTATTTGATACCGGTGCAGATAAAAGTTTTGTGTCACTTAACTTTGAACCCTTACTTGCAAAAACGCGATCCAAATTAGAGATAACCTTCACCGTCGAAGTAGCAAATGGTGACTCTCTTACAGTTGACTCCGTTATCCATGACTGCTCTCTAGAACTTAATGATCATACATTTCCAATCAACCTTGTGCCAATGCCACTAGGAAGTTTTGATATCATCATAGGCATGGATTGGCTGTCGAATCACCATGCCGAAGTCATCTGTTTCGAGAAGTGCATCCGAATACCTCTACCGTCGGGAGAAACGTTAAGAGTCTTTGGTGAAAAGCCATGCAAAGGACTCAAGTTAATGTCATGCACTACTACTCAAAAGTACTTACGAAAGAAGTACGTGGCCTTCTTAGCCCATGTTATTCTAAAGGATGTCAAAGAAAAGGGTATTCAAGACATCCTCATCATCCGGGATTTTCCCGAAGTATTCCCCAAAGACCTATCTGGTCTTCCACCAGTTCGACAAGTAGAATTTTACATTGACCTTCCTTGCACCTTCTGAAATGCAAGAGCTTGTAAGTCAACTCCAAGAACTCTCCGAAAAGGGCTTCATCCGTCCAAGTCATTCGCCGTGGGATGCACCCGTCTTATTCGTCAAGAAGAAGGATGGATCATTCCGCATGTGTATTGACTACCGCGAACACAACAAGCTTACCATCAAGAACCGTTATCCATTGCCTAGAATTGATGACCTCTTTGATCAACTTCAAGGCTCCACTTTTTTCTCGAAGTTTGATCTTCGATCTGGTTATCACCAACTCCGTGTACAAGAGGAAGATATTCCAAAGACTGCTTTTCGAACAAGGTATGGTCACTACGAGTTCATGGTCATGCCTTTTGGACTAACCAAGGCACCCGCGGTTCATGGATCTCATAAATCGTGTGTGTAAACCGTACCTTGATAAATTCATGATCGTCTTCATTGACAATATCTTAATCTACTCCAAGACTAAATCCGATCATGAGCAACACCTTAGGTTGGTTTTGGATATCTTGAGAAAAGAGCAACTATATGCCAAGTTCTCCAAATATGAATTTTGGCTAAAAGAAGTTCAATTCTTGGGACATATCGTCAATGAAAATGGAATTCATGTGGACCTTGCTAAGATCGAAGTGTTATGAATTGGAAAGCCCCTAAGACCCCCACCGAAGTTCGTTCATTTCTTGGTCTTGAGGGATACTATCGTCGTTTCATTTCAAGCTTCTCTAAGATTGTTGTTCCTCTCACCGATTTGACCCACAAGGGTAAACCTTATGAATGGGGACCAAAGCAAAAAGAAGCTTTCCAAACTCTCAAGCAAAAGTTGTGCAATGCTCCTATATTGACCCTCCCAGATGGGAATGCTAATTTAGTTGTCTATTGTGATGCCTCCAACCAAGGCCTCGGTTGTGTCCTCTTGCAATGAGGCAAGGTGATCGCTTATGCATCAAGGCAACGTAAGATTTATGAGAAGAATTATACGACGCACGACCTCGAATTGGGTGCGGTCTTATTTGCATTGAAGATTTGGAGACATTACGTTTATGGCACAAAATGTGTGGTGTTCACCGACCACAAAAGTCTCCAACACATCTTTAACCAAAAAGAACTCAATATGAGGCAACGACGTTGGGTTGAACTCCTTAACGACTATGACTGCGAGATTCGTTACCATCCCGACAAAGAGAATGTTTTAGCCGACGCTTTGAGTTATAAGGACCATGTAATGCTTCATTGTATCCGAATTCAAACCGACATTCAAAATCGTATCCTAGAAGCTCAACACGTCTCGTGTCACACCCCGACCGATGGCGGAATCATCGGGGCGGGACATGTAAGACTGTTCATAGCACAAGGTTGACTAAATTGAAATATATTAAAGCCAAATTTCCATTTCACATAATCCAAGTACAAACCAAAATCCAAACAAAGAACAATAAACAATTCATAAACTTCTTGATTTAATATTACTAAGTCCAAATCCTATGTTGAGCACGTCTTGAATCATTCTCATATATTAGGGCCTGAAACATGAATAAAATAAAGTCAACTAAAAAGTTGGTGAGTATAACACAGTTGTATATAGATAGCATATAGTTGTAAACAAATCCTTTACAAGACATGAAAAATAAGGCATTTATGGGGAGCTGCTATTGTGTAATCAAGTACAATCAAACCTTAGTAACTAGTATGCAAATTGTGTTGTCGGTATCAATCACCTCCACTTGGGTGGGTTTGTCAGACTCAATAGATCTATCATTGAAAACCGTCGGCTTGTATAGTTAATGATTGCACATAGTTTTCACAAAGACTAGCACAACTAGCACTCGGGCACAAAGCTCAAATTTTGCACACATGTATGTATGTAGGATTTTGTACTTGTGTTGTTTGAGTAAATGTAGTTGTGAAATGTGTAATGTGTATAAAGTTCATGTTCCACCCCAAAAGTGTAAAAGAGTAAAAAGGGGTTGTGAATACTCACTTGGTATGGAAGTGAAGCTAACAAGGAAATATAGATAGCAAATATGATCCTTGGAATGCACACTTTAACCTAAGAGTAAAGTGTATAGAATCAAATAGATGTACAAAGTTTAAGTCTAAAGTGAAAGTTGAATTTGTATATAAAACTATTGATTTGTATTTAAAAAGTATTGAATAAAATATATAAAGTTTGAAGTAAAATATGTTTGTAACCATTTGATTAGGTTTGAATTGAATAAATAAATATATAATTGTAGTTTATGAAATAATGTAAATATTAATTGAAATTAAGTATAAATAAATAAATGATTTTGATTTAAAATGTAAATTAAATAACTAATCATTATTTATAAATTTTGTAACTTAATTATTTAAAATATCATTTAAGTGTAAGATAATAAATATAAATTTAATTTTTCATAAACTTTTAAATAAATTATATTTATGCCAAGATTAAACTTTTAATCCATTTTTTAAATACAGAAAACATATTTTTATAGAATCGAAACATTTATTGATCGAAAAATATAAAATTATAATTCTGTTACAATTTCTGAGTCACACACGACCGTGCCTCGGAAGGGCACGATCGTGCTCAAGCCACGGGCGCGACCGCGCTAGTCGGGGCACGACCGGGTTGACCAACAGAAGCACAATCTAGACCAGACAACAGGCACGACCGTGCCTTGACCAGGCACGATCGTGTCTATGATCTTTAGACACAACAGAGACTAGCCCAGAGGGCATGACAAGGTCTGGACAGGAGGACACGACCGCGCTGATAGTCGGCACGACCGCGCTACACGAGGTACGGCCGCGCTAGATGATTAGCGCGACCGTGTCTATTCCAAGTCAGACACGAATTGACAATTTCTTGTATTTATAACGATGGAATTGATAGGGCTTTCGATTAAAGAGATATTACGAGTCTAATCATATAAATTAATTGCATGAACATCGTGTTTAAGAGTGGAATCGATTAAATCCTTTTTATTTAAAATAACAATTCTGATTCGAACGATTTCTGTAATGAAAGCCCAGATTAATAGGGGGCTTTTGATGATGATACTGAAACGAATGAGATGGGGAGTATACTTACCTAAAACAGGAAGGAATTTGTAATGATCGGTAGAAGGGAGTTCCAGCGACGGAGAGAACGGCTTCCGGCGACTTCGGCTGCAATTCTGGCTAGGCCAGAGAGTCCAGAGTCTTGGAGAGATCCGGGAGATGCGTAATCCTTTCTTGATCGAGGGAATTTGCGTCTCAGAATAGGATTCGAGTTTTGTTTGAATTGTTTGAGAGAGAATTCGAGATTGATGGTATGAAACTGAGGCGTTGAATAATTGAGAATGGTATAACTCACGTTAATGGAAGAAGAAACGTAATCGGATTTGAATTTCGAATGATTGAGCGTTTTGAAATCACATTTACGTTTCGACTGTTACGCAGGCGCGACCGTGCCCAAGAGAGACGTGACCGTGCTTAGGCACCGGGCGCGATCGTTCCAGGACCAGTCGCGCGATCGTGCCGAGGCACTTGGCGCGACCACGCTAGGACGAAGCACGACCGTGCTAACTAGGGTTTCTTGATAATTTTTCAACTTTAGTCCTTGACTCTTCAGGTTTGATGAGTTTGAATAAAATAGTTTCTTGTACAGCATTTAAATGTATATAACCGAGTAAAACTTGCGAATTTGTATAGAATTATTGCATTAAATTTACGGCGAGAAAATAATGAGACATTGCACGAGTATAGAACTTGAAATTGCATTACATTGAATTGAAATAGGAATACTAAAATCAGAAATGTTACAGTCTCCCCATGTTGAGAGAATTTCGTCCCGAAATTTAGCTAGAGGAAACAACATTATTAGTAAAAAGATGAGGGTACTTGAGCTTCATTTGGTCTTCTCGTTCCCAAGTGAACTCAGGACCACGCTTAGATTCCCAACGAACTTTAACGATAGGAATGCGACTTCGCTTGAGCTGCTTGACTTCACGATCCATAATTTCTACCGGTTTCTCAACGAAGTGCATCGTTTCATCAATGCGCACGTCTTCGAGCGGTATATGGAGATTTTCATCGGCGAGACACTTCTTCAGATTAGATATATGGAATGTAGGATGCACATTGCCAAGAGATGGAGGTAACTCGAGCTTGTAAGCCACTTTCCCAATCCTTTCAAGGATTTTGAATGGACCAACATAACGAGGTGCTAACTTGCCTTTCTTTCCAAAACGGACCACACCCTTCCAAGGAGACACCTTTAGAAGAACAAGGTCACCGACTTGGAATTCCAAGGGTTTTCGACGTTTGTCGGCATAACTCTTTTGCCGACTCCTCGCTACTCGAATATTGTCACGGATTTGAATGATCTTGTCTGATGTTTCTTGAATTAACTCGGGACCAGTGATTTGTGCTTCACCAATCTCACTCCAACAGATAGGAGAACGACACTTGCGACCATAGAGAGCTTCGAATGGAGCCATGTTGATACTTGTGTGGTAGCTATTGTTGTAAGAAAACTCAATAAGGGATAAATGTGAATCCCAATTGCCACCAAAATCGATTACACAAGCTCTAAGCATGTCTTCAAGAGTTTGGATTGTTCGCTCGGTTTGACCATCAGTTTGCGGATGGTAAGCCGTGCTCAAATCCAATCGAGTACCAAGAGCCTTTTGGAGAGATTGCCAAAATCGATAAGTGAACCGAGCGTCTCTATTGGATATTATGTTCAAGGGAACACCATGACGGCTCACAATTTCATCAATGTAAATTCGGGCTAATTTCTCCACTTTGAAGTCTTCACGAATAGGCAAGAAGTGGGCAGATTTGGTGAGTCGATCAATGATCACCCAAATACTATCATAACCACTTGAGGTGCGAGGGAGTTTGGTAATGAAGTCCATAGCTAAATTCTCCCATTTCCACACGGGAATTTCCGGTTGTTCAAGTAAACCAGAAGGACGTTGATGTTCGGCTTTGACTTTGGAGCAAGTTAAGCATTTGGCAACATAAAGAGCAATGTCCTTCTTCATACCGGGCCACCAATAAAGTTGGCGAAGATCTTGGTACATTTTATCCGCACCAGGATGAATAGAATAACGAGTCTTATGAGCCTCGTTCATGAGAATTGCACGGAGATCATCGCGATCGGGAATCCAAATACGGTTCAAGTAATATAGTAAGCCATTGGGTTTTGATTCAAGAAGAAGTTCAACACCACACGACATTTCCTCATACATGTTACCCTCGGTTACCGAGACGTGTTGAGCTTCTAAAATACGGGTTTGAATATTGGTTTGAATACGGGCACAATGAAGCATAACATGGTCCTTTCGACTCAAGGCATCGGCTACAACATTCGCTTTGCCGGGATGGTAACGAATCTCGCAGTAGTAGTCGTTAAGGAGTTCGACCCAACGTCGTTGCTTCATATTGAGTTCTTTTTGGTTGAAGATATGTTGAAGACTTTTATGGTCGGTGAATACCACACATTTCGTGCCATATAGGTAATGTCTCCAAATCTTTAACGCGAATACGACCGCACCCAACTCGAGATCGTGTGTCGTATAATTCTTTTCATTAATTTTGAGTTGTCTTGATGCATAAGCGATTACTTTTCCTCGTTGCATGAGGACACAACCAAGACCTTGGTTAGAAGCATCACAATAGACAACTAAATCATCATTTCCATTAGGGAGAGTCAAAATGGGAGCATTGCACAACTTATGCTTAAGAGTTTGGAAAGCTTCTTCTTGTTTCGGTCCCCATTCATAAGCTTTACCCTTATGGGTCAAGGCGGTAAGAGGGACAACAATCTTTGAGAAGTTTGAGATGAAACGACGATAATAACCCGCAAGACCAAGAAATGAACGAACTTCGGTAGGAGTCTTCGGGGCATTCCAATTCTTAACCGTTTCAATCTTAGCAGGATCAACATGAATACCCTTGTCGTTGACGATGTGACCAAGAAATTGAACTTCTTTTAACCAAAATTCACATTTGGAGAACTTGGCATATAGTTGTTCTTTCTTTAAAAGGTCCAAAATCAATCTAAGGTGTTCTTCATGGTCGGCTTTAGTCTTGGAATAGATTAATATATCGTCAATGAAAACGATCACGAATTTATCAAGGTACGGTTTGCACACACGGTTCATGAGATCCATGAAAACTGCGGGTGCATTGGTTAACCCGAAAGGCATAACCATGAACTCGTAATGACCATACCCTGTTCGAAAAGCAGTCTTAGGAATGTCATCTTCTTGAACACGGAGCTGATGATAACCGGATCGAAGATCAATCTTCGAGAAGCAAGTAGAACCTTGAAGTTGATCAAAGAGATCATCGATTCTAGGCAAAGGATAACGATTCTTGATAGTAAGCTTATTGAGTTCGCGGTAGTCAATACACATGCGAAATGATCCATCCTTCTTCTTAACAAATAAGACGGGTGCACCCCACGGTGAATGACTCGGGCGAATGAAACCTTTGTCGGAGAGTTCTTGAAGTTGACTTGCGAGCTCTTGCATTTCGGAAGGTGCAAGACGGTAAGGAGCTCTAGCAACGGGGTTAGCTCCGGGCATAAGATCAATACGGAACTCTACTTGACGAACAGGAGGAAGACCGGATAAATCTTTAGGAAACACTTCGGGAAAATCCCTAATGATAGGAATGTCTTGGATACTCTTCTCCTTGACATCCTTTTGAACAATATGAGCTAGGAAGGCGATGTTCTTGTTTCGTAAGTACTTTTGAGCGGTAGTACAAGACATCAATTTAAGACCCTTGCAAGGCTTTTCACCATAAACCCTTAAGGTTTCTCCCGATGGTAGCTGAATTCGAATACACTTTTCAAAGCAAATGACTTCGGCATGATGATTTGATAGCCAATCCATACCTATGATAATATCAAAGCTTCCTAGTGGCATTGGAATAAGATTGATTGGGAATGTATGATCATTAAGTTCTAAGGAGCAATCATAGATAATAGACTCAGTTGTAAGGGAGTCACCATTTGCTATTTCAACGGTGAAGGTTTTCTCTAATTGGGATCGTGTCTTTGCAAGTAAAGGCTCAAAATTTAGTGACACAAAACTTTTATCGGCACCGGTATCGAACAAAATGGAGGCATATTGACTATTAACAAGGAACGTACCATTAACCACGTCGTTGTTGGCTTGAGCTTCGTTGGCGTTTATGTTGAACACATGCCCACGAGCTCCACCTTGTCTAGCATTTGCAAGTCTTGGACATAGATTACGAAAATGGTTCGGGTCACCACACTCATAGCAAGCATGCCTATTAGCAATGGCGGGAGCACCTTGATTAGCCACTCGCGGGTTGGGTTGGTTCGGTGGATTGACTTGACCCTCAAAAGCTTTGTCCCTACAAATATTGATAGTGTGACCATATATCCCACAATGAGTGCAAAGGCGACATGGGATATTTTGAGGATGATGAAAATTACAGGTGGCACAAAGAGGATAAATCCCAACATATGGCTTTTTAGCCGGTGCTTGAACTACGGGTGCAACTTGATTAACGAGCACCGCAGGAGTAACCACAGCAAAGTTTCTAACTTTCCTCTTTTTGTTATTGCGAGAGGGTTCAGTTGTGGCTTCTTTGTTGTGGGTAGGAGGGGTTACGTTTTCAGCAACTTTCTTAGAACCCTTTTTGGTAAGAGTTCCAGCTTTAACATGATTATCAGTTAAGGTAGCAGACAGGCGGATGGCATCCTCCAAAGTAGCAGGATTTCTACCTAAGACAGTATCTTGAATTTGTCTTGGTAGTCCACCAATATACTTTTCGATACAACGGGCTAAAGGAGTGACCATGTGGGGCACAAGAAGACTCAACTCATGGAACCGAGTTGTATATGCTAAGTTTTCCCCACTATCTTGGGCAAGATCCCAAAATTCAGCTTCCAACTTCTTCACTTCATTTCGAGGACAGAATTCCTCGGTCATAAGCCTTTTGACCTCATCCCAAGGTAAAGCCATAGCTACATCAATACCCCTATTCCTTTTCTCCCCATTCCACCATGTAAGTGCCCGCTTTTGAAGGACACTAGTGGCATGACGAACACGGAGGTTGTCGGGACCGTCACTATTGAGAAAGGTATTCTCAATACTAAGGCACATTAAGGTTAATTTAAACTCATATAATTTTCAAGGAGGCATGCTTTAGCCTATAAGTAAACACTCATCTCGGGAATTCACAGGAAAGCATACGGGTCCCTCGGTTGATTGGGATTTATGCGAAATGCTTTCCTAGACAGAAAACCCAAAATACAGGTGTCACCCTTCCAGATTGCACGTGTCCTCAAATAATTTAACAAGTTTAAAAAACCTTAACGAAGAAATAAAAATTTTTAAAGATTTTTTTTTTTTTTTTTTAGATTTTTGCTTAAAGAATTTTCCACATGCTTAGAAAGAATAAAGATAGAAGAGAAGGTAGAAATATCGTGGGATTTTAGGATATAGGAAAGGTATTATTTAAGAAGATCCTAATAAGTCATGAATTTCATCAAGTAAGGTACCAAATATAATAAACAATTTATCATGGTAAGCATGTAGCACATAGCATGTAACACATAGCACAAAATCATGAAGCATAGTATAAGTGGGTGTCCTAAAGTTATAGTCTAGGTCAAGATGTCTAATAACCTAAATCCTTATAACCAAGGCTCTGATACCAATCTGTCACACCCCGACCGATGGCGGAATCATCGGGGCGGGACATGTAAGACTATTCATAGCACAAGGTTGACTAAATTGAAATATATTAAAGCCAAATTTCCATTTCACATAATCCAAGTACAAACCAAAATCCAAACAAAGAACAATAAACAATTCATAAACTTCTTGATTTAATATTACTAAGTCCAAATCCTATGTTGAGCACGTCTTGAATCATTCTCACATATTAGGGCCTGAAACATGAATAAAATAAAGTCAACTAAAAAGTTGGTGAGTATAACACAGTTGTATATAGATAGCATATAGTTGTAAACAAATCCTTTACAAGACATAAAAAATAAGGCATTTATGGGGAGCTGCTATTGTGTAATCAAGTACAATCAAACCTTAGTAACTAGTATGCAAATTGTGTTGTCGGTATCAATCACCTCCACTTGGGTGGGTTTGTCAGACTCAATAGATCTATCATTGAAAACCGTCGGCTTGTATAGTTAATGATTGCACATAGTTTTCACAAAGACTAGCACAACTAGCACTCGGGCACAAAGCTCAAATTTTGCACACATGTATGTATGTAGGATTTTGTACTTGTGTTGTTTGAGTAAATGTAGTTGTGAAATGTGTAATGTGTATAAAGTTCATGTTCTACCTCAAAAGTGTAAAAGAGTAAAAAGGGGTTGTGAATACTCACTTGGTATGGAAGTGAAGCTAACAAGGAAATATAGATAGCAAATATGATCCTTGGAATGCACACTTTAACCTAAGAGTAAAGTGTATAGAATCAAATAGATGTACAAAGTTTAAGTCTAAAGTGAAAGTTGAATTTGTATATAAAACTATTGATTTGTATTTAAAAAGTATTGAATAAAATATATAAAGTTTGAAGTAAAATATGTTTGTAACCATTTGATTAGGTTTGAATTGAATAAATAAATATATAATTGTAGTTTATGAAATAATATAAATATTAATTGAAATTAAGTATAAATAAATAAATGATTTTGATTTAAAATGTAAATTAAATAACTAATCATTATTTATAAATTTTGTAACTTAATTATTTAAAATATCATTTAAGTGTAAGATAATAAATATAAATTTAATTTTTCATAAACTTTTAAATAAATTATATTTATGCCAAGATTAAACTTTTAATCCATTTTTTAAATACAGAAAACATATTTTTATAGAATCGAAACATTTATTGATCGAAAAATATAAAATTATAATTCTGTTACAATTTCTGAGTCACACACGACCGTGCCTCGGAAGGGCACGATCGTGCTCAAGCCACGGGGGCGACCGCGCTAGTCGGGGCACGACCGGGTTGACCAACAGAAGCACAATCTAGACCAGACAACAGGCACGACCGTGCCTTGACCAGGCACGATCGTGTCTATGATCTTTAGACACAACAGAGACTAGCTCAGAGGGCATGACAAGGTCTGGACAGGAGGACACGACCGCGCTGATAGTCGGCACGACCGCGCTACACTTGGCACGGCCGCGCTAGATGATTAGCGCGACCGTGTCTAATCCAAGTCAGACACGAATTGACAATTTCTTGTATTTATAACGATGGAATTGATAGGGCTTTCGATTAAAGAGATATTACGAGTCTAATCATATAAATTAATTGTATGAACATCGTGTTTAAGAGTGGAATTGATTAAATCCTTTTTATTTAAAATAACAATTCTGATTCGAACGATTTCTGTAATGAAAGCCCATATTAATAGGGGGCTTTTGATGATGATATTGAAACGAATGAGATGGAGAGTATACTTACCTAAAACAGGAAGGAATTTGTAACGATCGGTAGAAGGGAGTTCCAGCGACGGAGAGAACGGCTTCCGGCGACTTCGGCTGCAATTCTGGCTAGGCCAGAGAGTCCAGAGTCTTGGAGAGATCCGGGAGATGCGTAATCCTTTCTTGATCGGGGGAATTTGTGTCTCAGAATAGGATTCGAGTTTTGCTTGAATTGTTTGAGAGAGAATTCGAGATTGATGGTATGAAACTGAGGCGTTGAATAATTGAGAATGGTATAACTCACGTTAATGGAAGAAGAAACGTAATCGGATTTGAATTTCGAATGATTGAGCGTTTTGAAATCACATTTACGTTTCGACTGTTACGCAGGCGCGACCGTGCCCAAGAGAGACGCGACCATGCTTAGGCACCGAGCGCGATCGTTCCAGGACCAGTCGCGCGATCGTGCCGAGGCACTTGGCGCGACCATGGTAGGACGAAGCACGACCGTGCTAACTAGGGTTTCTTGATAATTTTTCAACTTTAGTCCTTGACTCTTCAGGTTTGATGAATTTGAATAAAATAGTTTCTTGTACAGCATTTAAATGTATATAACCGAGTAAAACTTGCGAATTTGTATAGAATTATTGCATTAAATTTACGGCGAGAAAATAATGAGACATTGCACGAGTATAGAACTTGAAATTTCATTACATTGAATTGAAATAGGAATACTAAAATCAGAAATGTTACATCTCGGTCACCGAGGGTAACATGTATGATGAAATGTCGTGTGGTGTTTAACTTCAGATTGAATCTAAACCCAATGCCTTACTTTATTACTTGAATCGTATTTGGATTCCCGATCGTGATGATCTCCGTGCATTTCTTATGAACAAGGCTCACAAGACTTGTTATTCTATTCATCCTGGTGCGGATAAAATGTATCGCCAACAATATTGGTGGCCTGGTATGAAGAAAGACATTGCTCTCTATGTTGCCAAATGTCTAACTTGCTCCAAGGTCAAAGCCGAGCACCAACGTCCTTCCGGTTTGCTTGAACAACCGGAAATTCTCGTGTGGAAATGGGAAAATTTAGCTATGGACTTCATTACCAAACTCCCTCACACCTCAAGTGGTTATGATAGCATCTGGGTGATCATTGACCGCCTCACCAAATCTGCTCACTTCTTGCCTATCCGTGAAGACTATCGGGTTGAGAAATTAGCCCGAATTTACATTGACGATATTGTGAGTCGTCACGGTGTTCCCTTAAACATAATCTCCGATAGAGACGCTCGTTTCACCTCTCGTTTCTGGCAATCCCTCCGAACTGCTCTTGGCACACGATTGGATTTGAGCACGGCTTACCATCCCCAAACTGATGGTCAAACCGAGCGTACAATCCAAACTCTTGAGAACATGCTGAGAGCATGTGTAATTGATTTTGGTGGAAACTGGGATTCACATCTGTCCCTAATTGAGTTCTCTTACAATAATAGTTACCACACAAGTATCAACATGGCACCATTTGAAGCTCTCTATGGTTGTAAGTGTTGTTCTCCTATCTGTTGGAACGAGATTGGTGAAGCACAAATCCCCGGTCCCGAGTTAATTCAAGAAACATCCGACAAGATCATTCAAATCCGTGACAACATTCGAGTAGCGAGGAGTCGGTAAAAGAGCTATGCCGACAAGCGACGAAAACCAATGGAATTCCAAGTCGGTGATCTTGTCCTTCTAAAAGTGTCTCCATGGAAGGGTGTGATCCATTTTGGAAAGAAAGGCAAGCTAGCTAGTGGGTCCATTCAAGATCCTTGAAAGGATTGGGAAAGTGGCTTACAGACTCGAGCTACCTCCATCACTTTGCAATGTGCATCCTTCATTTCATGTGTCCAATCTAAAGAAATGTCTTGCTAACGAGAATCTCCATATACCCCTTGACGACGTGCGCATTGATGAAACGATGTACTTCGTTGAGAGACCTGTAGAGATCATGGATCGTGAGATCAAGCAACTCAAGCGAAGCCGTATCCATATTGTCAAAGTTCATTGGGAATCTAAGCGTGGACCTGAGTTCACTTGGGAACGTGAGGACCAAATGAAGCTCAAGTACCCGCACCTCTTTGCTGGTTTAGTCGCCTCAACTAGCTAAATTTCGAGACGAAATTCCCTCAACATGGGGATACTGTAACATTTTTTATTTTATTATCTTTAATTGCAATTCAATATAACACATTTCAAACCCGGTTCTAGTGCAATGTCTTATTTTATTCGTGCAAACAATTAAACCCTAGAAATCAATGGAAATTCTCAATTCTACATCACCTTTATCTCAAAATCTCTATACAAATACATGTACATATATATTTAGACATGCATATGTATATATTTACACATATTACAAGTGCATACACATATATATATTGAACTAACAAGTAAACCTAACAGTGATTGAACCCCAAATCATTTTAACCCCAATTAAAACCCCACACCCATAATTTTGACTTGTGTTATCAATTTTGACCTCCAAAAGTCAAAGCAACCAAAAATTCATGCGAATCCAAGGTTGTCCCGACCCAAATTTGTGGAATTGGACTCCCATGCATGGAGTAATCAACCATACATCACCCTCAGGTCCAATTGGAAGCCAAAATTAGTAAAAAAAACGCGACTTATTTCAAATTGAAACGCGTTTGACCCCTTAGAGTCAAACCGAGCTAAATTAGGAAGGAATTCGCGAATTAAGACTCGATTTTTGACAGCAAATCACTCGTAAATCAATCCCGTATGTACCTAGACCATTATCCGGACCCAATTTGATCCCGAATCAATGAATTAGCGCGTGATTAGTCGTCCGCATCATTTGCGGTTAAAATTGAAATCAAATCGGTCATTACAAGCAACATTAATCGAACTAAAACACCCTCCCACCCTCGTATACGTCCACCCAAACTCTCTCATCCTTCAATTGAGCCGCATATCACCGCAGGGAGCCTGTCAAGCACCAAGATCAGCCGAACATTTAATCCTGTCATTTCTCATTCATTCCTACCCCGATTCAGGTACCAATTACGTCAATCGATTCGTAATCCCCTGGTTATCGAAAGCCCTCTGGCAGTTCGTGATGGCAGAAGGTATCGAGGTCGATGCGTATTCGAATTTGGGTTTCGTTTAATTTAATGTTATAATTAAATAGAATCAGTAATCGACCAGCGAAACCACCTGGTCCGCCTGGTAAGTCACTCGCCACTGAACCAGGTGGCGTGGGTTCGAAACCCACGGCCCGTGACCGGCTTGTTTTCTTTTGCGCCTCATTTAAACAAAACCCGGCCCCTTTTAATAATGGGTTTAAACCCATCCAAAACCAATTCAGTAACAAGATCGTCCCTTGGTCCAGTGGTTTACTCATCCGACCCACCCAGCACAGACCCCCGTTCGAGTCCCCAGGGTCTGTTTTTTTTTTAAACTCGTTTTAAGGATCCAAAAATTAAAAAAAATAATTTTTATAAACCTTACATTTATTAGAACAAAAGAAAACAGGTTTTTGTAATTTTTACATAAAATCTCTATTTTTATAAATTAACTCTTAAGACACTCAATTTAAATTATGTATTTTTTTTTAGTAAATTATTTATAAAATTTTGTGTCAACTTTATAATCACTTTATACAAAGTTTTATAAAATTTAAATTTTATTTTAACACCCAAAAATATTTATACTTTTATATACTTAAAGAATACATACCCATTTTAATTAAATTAGTTATCCTATTCAATCCAAATGGTAAATAAATAAATAAATTAACTTATTATATAAATTACATTTATAAAACATACTTAGAATTTAATTAGATTTAAGATTTATTTTCATAAACCAATATTAGTTACATACCTTTATAAATAAATAAATAAAGTAATAATTATTTATTTAAATTATATCTAAACATAATGTCTACAATATTTTCTAACTAAATAAATATATAATACTTATTTATTTAGTTAATCAAACCCTAAACCTTAATTCAATTATTTTAAAACCATTTATTTACCTTTCATTTTACACAACACATCTTCAAGTACAAACCATAACTTCCTACGCTCCTATACAACCCTTGGTACACACATCCAATTAAACCCTAGGTTTAGACCTATACTATCGTACACATTATTAATTTAATATATATATTACACACTAGGTTAACGTGGTGAGTTACAAGGATCATTCTACTACCTAGTCTAGCGTGCTAGCTACATCCTTGAATCAAGTGAGTATTACATAGCCCCTTTTACTCTTTTACACTTTTTGGGGTGAAACATGAACTCTATACACACAATTTCTTACATTCACACAAACTACACAAACACAAATCCTCTTTACATTCATGTATACAAAATTTGAGCTTTATGCTTTAGTGCTAAGTATGTTAACTGTTTATGTGCAATTTATGTGCAATCATTAACTATTCAAACTGACGGTTAACAGTGATAGATCTATTGAGTCTGACAAACCCACCCAAATTGGGGTGATTGTTACCGACAATAAAATTTGCATGCTAGTTACAAAGGTTTGATTGTACTTTGGTTACATAATAGTTGCTCCCCATAAATGCCTTATTTTATCATGTTATGTAAGGATTTGATTATTTACATCTATACACTCTCTATGTATAAACATGTGTATGCTCACCAACTTTTTAGTTGACTTTATTTTATTCATGTTTCAGGTGCTAATATGTGAGTTTGATCAAGACATGCTACACATAAGCTTTGGACTTAGTTAAATTTAAATAAAGAATATTATGTATCTTAATTACGTATTTGTTTGAATTTGGATGTGTTTGAATTGTTTGAAATGAAATTTGATGATTAAATTATTGAAATCTAGTCAACCTTGTGCTCATGAACAGTCTACATGTCCCGCCCCGACGTATTCCGCCGTCGGTTGGGGTGTGACACACGAGATCAATCTGAGATGAGTCATGTGGACCTACAAGTGGTATTAGAGCTTTTGCTCGTGATTTGTGTTTGATTCTTGATGATTAGAGACGTTTTTGTGTACAATTTGACAAGAAATTTATCATTTTTACAAGTTTTTGTATCCATGGAGTTTTCAAGTTCTTGAAGTTGATTTTGCTGCTGAATTCATGGATTTGAAATGGTTTTTGGTGAAATTAAACCGATAGAAGTGTTCTAATTCATAAAATACTAAATCTTACGGTCCAATTTCTTCAAATTCCTTCTAATCTGTGAGAAATGATGATTTTCGGTGCTGATTAGTTTGTGTTTGGGTTGAAGATCTTCCTGAGTTTGTTACAGCTGAAGCAGGCGAACTTGCTGAGACTCTGTAACAGGCGAACTTAGTAGGCGAACTTATCAAGTCACTTCACTCATTTTAGGCGAATATATTGATTAGGCGAACTTATCAAGTTCGCTTGTGGTCTTATTTGCTCAGTGAAGTATTTTGGCAGGAAATTTGTTCTTGTCCAAATTTTTTAGGGAAAGCTTATATGGTTGTTTTGAATCGTTTTTGAAATTTTAAATTTTTAAAAAAGAGTATTTTGGCGGGAATTGTTTTTTCGGATATTTTCGCAAAAATTTCAAAATGTCAATTTCGTGTGATGATAATGAGATTGGAACTATGCCACCGAGGCTTTTGTGCATATCAGATTATAGTAGCTGGAAAGTCTGGTTCGAACAGTTCGTATCAGAAACTGATGAAAATTTTTGAAGACCAATAACAGAAGGATATGTGGATCCTACTTTTGACTTTCTGGAATTTCGTGATGTTCCTAACCAGTGACAGCTCTTACTAAAGTAGAAAAGCAGAAGTTTGATCAAGAGATGGAAACATGTGAAACTTTAACGATGTCTTTACCAAAGGAAATCATTCCTAGTCTCGGGAAGTGTCCAACTTCAAGAGATCTATGGGAAGCATTGAAGAAAAAGGCTGAAGCGACTTCTCAAACGTTTGTGGTCTTGATCAATGAAGTATTGGAGAAGCAAGGTGATTCTCAAAGTGATTCTTCTACAGATTTAACTGATAGTGAGAGTATTCGTTCTGGTGAAAGTACTCAATCTACTAAGACTGATGTGATGATTGAAGAAAGCTTTCAGATAGTTGAAGATGATCTGAGTGAATCAGAAATTGATACAAAGCCTGTCATTGTTGCTAAAAAGGGTGAAGCTGATGATGACGTATTCATGGCTCCTGGTGCATCTACTTTAGAAGAAAATGTTAGGACATAGTTTGTAATGACAAAAGCTTTGTAATAGTTTAGATCTTATGTCTTTATATTTTTGTATGCATTAATGTTCTAAGTGTTTTTATACAAGTTGCTAGAGGCGAACTTGTTAAGTTCGCCCAGTCTAACAGAGGCGAACTTGTTAAGTTCGCCTAATGCAGGTTTGTAGTCTATATATAGATGTTTACAGAGTCAGTTTATAAGACAGAGATTGAACGTAGATCATAATCGATTAGATTGAGTCTGTAAACTCTATTGTGAATTGGAATACAAGCATGAAGTTTATTTACGTGATTGTCTTTATTGTCTTTTATGAATTCAATCGTTGATTCGTTGGATTCCGCACTCCGAGTTAACGATACGTATTATCACGAGAACGATCTGTAGAAGTGCCATGAGGACCTACAAGTGGTATCAGAGCAATTGCTCGTGATTCTTGGTGATTCTAGACGGTTTTGCATGCAAATTGACAAGAAATTCATCATTTTTGACATTTTCATTTCCATAGAGTTTTCAAGACTAATTTGGTTCTGATTTGGTGTTTTTGAAGAGGATTTTAAAGAAATTGATCTGATAGAAATGTTCTAATTGAGAAATTACACAATCCTACGATTTGATTTTGACTAATTCCTTCAAAACAGTGAATTATGAAGATTTTTGGTGCTTTTCGGTTCGCGGTCTTTGTTTAAATTGTTCTTGAGTTTGAATCTGCTGAAGCAAGCGAACTTGCTGATTTCTTGTGCAGGAGAACTTAGCAGGCGAACTTGTCAAGTTCGCTTCTCACAGATTAAGCGAACTTATTTTTAGGCGAACATAATCGGATTTTCAGGTTTCTGGTTCAAGCAAACTTATTAAGTTCGCTTGGGTATCACAGAAGCGAACTTATTATCTTCGCCTAAGGGTAGAGGGTGTCTCACAGTTTGAAATTTTTCAGGAAAATGGGAAATATGGTTCAAGTAACGAATATGTTCAATTATAATAACGAGATCAGTACATCTCAAAAACCACCGAAGTTGTTGAATATTGCTGATTATTCAAATTGAAAAGACAGGTTTGATCAGTTCGTATCTTTTACCGACACCAGTCTCTGGATTCCTATTTTAGAAGGTTATACGCATCTGACTTATTCATGGATGGGACAGGATAATGTTCCAAAGCCGGTGTCAGCATTAACAAATGAAGAAAAGGTGTTGTTTGATAGGGAAAAGAAAGCTATGGAAAGTATCTTGATGTCTCTTCCTCAGGAAATATATCACAGTTTTAAACAATTTAAGTCTTCTCAACAACTGTGAGAAGCATTACAGAAAAGATGTGAAGGCAGTTTAGATGTAAAGAAGAGTAGAAAAGAGTTATTGAAGAAGCAATTCTTGGTCTTCAAACATTTTCAAAATGAATCCTTGCATGATCTTGCTACCGGATTTTATCATCTGCTTAGTGAACTGTCAAGTGCGTCTGTGGTGTATGAAACTGAAGAAATTAATGATAAGTTCTTGGAGGCATTACCTTCAAAATTTAATGTGTACACGGTTTTGATCAAAGAAAATATCAAGTACAAAACCATGTCTCTTGAAGAAGTTCTTGGGAAGATTCAATCGCATGACCTGAATATGAAGAAAAAGGAGACTAGCATGGAGCATATCCAGGATCCTTCAATGTATTTTGCCAAGACTACTGGTAAAACTGGTACTGGAGTTGCATTATTTTCTGGAGACGCTCAAGATTCTTCTAATGATCAGTGTTCTGGAGTTCCTATTCATTCTGGTCATTCTAGTCATTCTGGTTTTTCTGCGACAACAGCTTCTACATCTTTCGGATTTCATATAAATCAAAAGGTTGCTGATGATTATCTAGCTATGTTTTCCTCATTCATGGCTTCATATGAGAATTTTATTGGAGGGAAAATTCATGATCCTGAGGTTATTGAAGAAGATTTCTGACAGATTGACCCTGTTGATTTGGAAGAAATGAACATCCAATGGAATATGGCTATGTTAATGCGTCAAGCAAAGGATTTCTTGAAGAAAACTGGCAGAAAGTATATTAGATCAAATAGTCGATCACACATGGGTTTTGATAAAACCAAAGTGCGTTGTTATAACTGTCAAGAGTATGGTCACTTTGCTAAAGAGTGTGTGAAGCAAAACTTTGAGTTTGATTCTCAGAAGAAGCAGAATAATTTTCAGAATAATCGTCATCAATCACATGGTTCATCTGGAAATTCAAATCATGCATCTTCATCATCGGCATTGGTTGCACAAAATGATGAGAACTATGACTGGGGTATTCATTTGGAAGATTTAGTAGGTGTTGTAAGTCAAGCCTTTGTAGCAAAAATTCATTCTGAAAAATCAGAAGAGGTGGCTGATGATGATGGTTCAAGTGAGAGTTCAAGTGATGGTTCGAGTGATGGTCACAGTGTGCAGGTTGTTGATGAAGAGGTAGAACAAGAGCAGAATATTGATTCTGATGTTGCATCGGGTGTTGCTGAAGATGATATTGTTTTAAAACAAAATGCTTCGAATGGTGCTGATTCAGAGAATATTCCCATTGCCAAAGTTTTCATGGCAGACATGTTTGATCCGTCAAAGGTAAAAGACTCTGTTTGTCATATTTTCTGTTCTAACTACATTACTGTTAAAGATAAATTGCAAAAGGTCATGTATGATAACACAAACTTGATTTGTGACATGAAATCGATGCATACTGTTAATCAGAAACTGAAAGATAATGATAAATTGTGCATCGATAGAATTGAGTCTTTGAAAAGAGACTTAAATTCTCTGGGGTTGAAATATAAAGAACAAGCTTATCATCTGGATATGGCTTATGCTGAAATAGAAAAACGAACTGAGGTTATTGCTCAAAAGAATAAGGATTCTGACAAAGAGTCTGAGGTGGTCAAACTTCATAGAAAGTTGGAAAATTTTACAATTTCTTCTGTTGTTTTGGATTATTTTAATTCAAATGCTGATCCTACTAAACGGGTTGCTGGGATTGGATTTGTTCCTCCACCATTTAATGCAAATTATGTGGTTGAACCTGAAATCATTCATGAAGAGGAAATAGATCCAAAATCAGTATTGAAAGTGAACCCGGTAACTGGTGAGGATATGGTGTATGAATCGGATTCTGAGGATGAGGAATTTTATGAGAAGAAGGTGGAAGGTATTCCGAAAGAGGTAAAACTTGATGAACCAACTGTTGCAAAAGTTGTTACCCGTGATAGATGCATTCTGACTGAACCAGATGAGGTGAAGGTTGTTACCCCTAAGCTTTCTCCAATTTACAGTCAAGTGGGTTTGTCGCTGCTGGTCATCAAAAGGTGCATTCATCAAAGGAGCCTACATAGGTTTATGTTCCAAAGAAGACAGTAAAATTTTTTGAAAAATCTTCTGAAGCTTATTCATCTGATGGCTCCTCAAATTCAAAGAATTCTTCTTATTTTAGAACTTTTAAAGAGAGAAGAGTTTGCTTTCATTGCAACAAAGCTGGTCACATTCTTATCAATTGTCCTTATAAGAATAAGGGAAAATTAAAGATTGTTCCTTCATAACCGAAAGTGGTGAAGATTCTGAAAAGAACAGATGAGGGAAAGTCATCATTTAGTTTGGAGCAAAATATGTCCTGTAGATATTTTGTTAAATCCTCTGGATTTAAACAGCAGGATAAATTGAAATCTAAATCATTTGTGTGTCAAGAGAAACCTGAGATTCCTCATGTTGGAATTTCAAAGGATTCTAAATGTGAAGTAAAATTGTTTAGACCACAAAGGAGAAGACGAAACAGAAAATTGAAGAAAATTTTGGAAACATCTGAATCTGATAATAATATATCAAATAATGTTTTTCAAAATAATCAAAAGTTGTCTCTTTTGAAAAAGTTTGTTGGTAAAACTTCTATTCCAAAGGTTGATGATAACATTGATTGTGAATTACTAGAAGTTGTTTATTTTGATCAATCTGGACGACCCAAGACCACAATGGCTTGGGTTCCTATTTCTAACTGATTTTCTATGTTTATGTAGGCACAACCAAGGAGGACTATCAATAATACATGGTATGTGGATAGTGGTTGCTCTCGACATATGACAGGGAATATCAAATTGCTTGAAGATGTTAAAAAGATTGATGGAGGTTATGTCGCTTTTGCGGGGAATAAAGGCGGGTACATAACTGGACAGGGAACTTTAAAGAATGATAAAGTCAAATTTGAGAAAGTGAATTACGTGGAGCAGCTTGAACACAATCTTTTGAGTGTATCACAAGTTTGTGACAAGAAGTTTTCGTTCCATTTTAATGATGCTGAGTGTTATATCCTGAAACCTGGTTTTGTTATTCCTGACGAATGGATTCTCATGAAGGCCCCGAGGAGAAATGACACGTATGTCCTTGACATGAGTGTTGCTACTACAACGGATTCAATTCCTACATGTTTACTCTCCAAGGCGTCGTAATCGGATTATATTCTGTGGCACACGAAGGTAGCACACATCCACTATCGGAAGATGAACTACGTTGTTAAGAATGATCTGGTTCTTGGTATTCCGAAGATGAAATTCTCAGTTCCTGATGATTGTATTCCTTGCAAGAAGGGGAAACAACGGAAGAAATCACACAAATCTAAATCGAAGAATTCTATCGTAACTCATTTGGAGCTGCTGCATATGGATTTGTTCGTTCCGATTAGTATCAGGAGCATTGGTGGAAAATCATATTGTTTGGTAGTCACTGACGATTTTTCCAGATTTACATGGGTTAAGTTTCTCTCTTCTAAGGCTGAAACCACTGAGTTGGTACAATATTTAATCCTGGGTTTGGAAAATTTATTCAATCTGAAGGTCAGAAGAATTAGGAGTGACAATGGCAGTGAATTTAAGAATAGCAAGATGGGCTTATTCTGTCTACAAAAGGGAATTCATCATGAATTCAGTGCGCCATATGTTCCTCAACAAAACGGTGTTGCTAAACGAAAGAACAGGACACTGGTTGAAACGGCACGCACGATACTTGCAGATTCTAAGCTTCAAGTTACTTTTTGGGCTGAAGCTGTGAATACCGCGAGTCACGTTTTGAACAGGGTCTTGACTGTCAAGCGACACAACAAGACTTGCTACGAGCTGCTGAATAATCGAAAGCCGAATCTGGACTATTTAATACCTTTTGGTAATCCTTGCACCCTGTTGAAAGTTCAAGATGTCCCAACAAAATTCAGTGCTAAGGCTATTGAAGGGATTTTCTGGGGTATGTTGCTAATTCGACTACCAAGAGGGTTTATAACAAAGAGACGCTCCAAGTTGAAGAATTGTTCCATATTGACTGTTCAAATCGGTCTTTACCACAAATGGCGATTGGACCAGATTGGGCCTTTGATTATGAATCCTTATTCAAGTCTTTTCATTTACCTTCTGATATTTCTCCTGATGAAGTTGTTGTTCTCTATGATTCATGTCAGGTTGCACAGTACAATGGCTTTCTACCAACTACAGTTCCACATTCATCGGTTCCATCGACTTTTGCTCCCGATCCTAATATTGCTTCTTGTTCGGGAACACAAGATTTAGAGAGTGAGGATGACAATGCTATTTTTCAAGATTCTTCTGTTGATCCTTTCTTGGGTGATGATTCATTACCTTCGACACAGGATTCGGGGGAGATTCCTACAAATTTAGACTCGGAAATTCCAATTAATCATGATTTATCTTATCAATCTGATACAACTCGTGTTGAAGTGTTACAGGTTCCTGAGGTCGCTTCCATCAAGGAACTCAAAGATCATCCAGTGAAAAATATAATCGGCAATTTGCAGGATGGAGTGAAAACATGTTCTCTTGTTGACAATACTTGTTTGTATACATGTATTAAAGAATCTGGTGTTCTTGATGATTGCTCACATTCATGTTTTATTTCTTAGGTCGAACCCAAAAATGTTGAAATGGCTTTAAATGATAACAATTGGATAGAGGCTATTGAGGACGAACTTGCTCAGTTTGACAAACTTAAGGTTTGGAATCTTGTAGATCTTCCGAAGGGGTATATCCGATTGGTACTAAATGGGTGTTTAAATGTAATAAAGACGATCGAGGTGTCGTGGTAAGAAACAAGGCAAGATTAGTTGTACAGGGCTTCAATCAACAAGAGGGAATTGATTACACCGAGGTTTATGCGCCTATTGCGAGGCTTGAAGCGATACGGTTGTTTCTAGCTTTTGCTTCTTATAAAGGTTTTAAGGTGTTTCAATTGGATGTGAAAAGTGCATTTTTATATGGAAAGGTCAAGGAGGAAGTTTATGTTTGCCAGCCGCCGGGGTTTGAAGATCCACTTCATCCGAATAGGGTTTTCAAGCTTGATAAGGCCCTCTATGGTCTTCATCAGGCTCCTCGAGCGTGGTATGAAACATTGTCCGCACATATTTTGGCAAATGATTTTGTTCGTGGCAAGATTGACTCGACCTTATTCATAAAGAAACCAGGGGGAGATTACCTACTGGTGCAGATATATGTTGATGATATTATTTTTGGCTCAACAAATGAAGGGTTATGCAAAGATTTTGAGAGTGTAATGAAGTCGAAGTTTGAAATGTCTGCTATGGGAGAGTTATCGTTTTTCTTAGGTTTACAAGTAAATCAAAAGGAAGATGTTTTCTTTATTCATCAGTCCAAGTATGTCAAAGACATCTTGAGCCGGTTCAAGATGGAGGACTGTACCCCATATGATACTCTGATTCCGGTCAATCATAAGTTGAATTCAGACTCTGATGGAAAAGATGTGGATTGTCGACTTTACAGAGCATTGATTGGATCTCTCATGTACTTAACCGCTTCAAGGCCAGATATAATTTTCGCTGTGTGCATCTGTTCCAGATTCCAGGCAAAACCAAAAGAATCTCACTTAATAGCTGTAAAAAGAATCTTTCGTTATTTGAAAGGAAAACAAAGATTGGGACTATGGTATCCACATGGTTCTAACTTTGATTTCAATGCTTATACTGATTCTGATTTTGGTGGTTGTTGTTTGGACAGGAAATCTACAACAGGTGGTTGCCAGTTCTTGGGTAATCGACTTGTTTCCTGGCAATGCAAAAAGCAAACCACGGTCTCCATTTCTACATGCGAAGCAGAATACATCGCTGCTGCAAGTTGTTGTTCACAGATCCTGTGGATACAACAGCAATTAAGAGATTACGGTTTGAATTTCAAAGGAACCCCTATGCTTATTGATAATAATGCTACAATGTCTATAACTAATAATCCTGTGAAGCATAGTAAAACAAAACACATTGAAATTAGATATCATTTTATTCGTGATTGTGTAGAGAAAATGTTGATTGGGCTGGTAAAGGTTCACACTGATGATAATTTTGCTGACTTGTTTACCAAGGCATTTGATCGTACCGGGTTTGAATTTCTAATCAAAATGATCGGTATGATCAATCCCGAATAAAAGATTTTCAAAATCAGATTTTCATGGAAAATTTTGTTTTTAATTTCTTTTACTGTTTTATTACATTTCTGCATTTTAAATTTTTAGTCAAAAAGATCTTAATTTATAAAAAGTCAAAACAAATTGAAAAATATAAAATTTGACATCATTTGAGGTTAAAGAAGAAATGATAGTACATCAGTGATTAGTTCATTTCACACGACCTTAGTAGACCTTTGATATATGATTGATTAAACTGAGTTAATTTGATCTAAATTTAAAAGTCTGCATAAATATGAAATGATATTAAACTGAGTTAATTTGATCTAAATTTCAAAGTCTGCATAAATATGAAATGATAGTGTTGTGAATGCTCTAATCTTGATAATCTGTTTTTCAAATTTGTGTATGAGTTTTGAAACTTAAATTGTCAATAGACTAAAAGCGTTTTGAAACAAATAGTGGTGTGAAAATTAAATATGATAAGATTACATCTGTGATTTGAATCCATTATATGCATGTGTGTGTGTAAAAGATCATTATCAGATAAAGAATATATGGTTTTAAAATTTCATGAGACCAATATCGAATTATATCTTTAGCACAAATCTATTTCAGTTCACATTACTACCCATGCCCCGAAAAACATGCAATGTTTTGTTGAACTAAGATATGCTTACAAAATTTGTTGAAACACATATTCGCCCTTGGATCAGTTAGATACATCATTTAGTCTGACTCCATTGAATTTTGTCTAGATAATAGTTGGATTCTCATACCTGAATCTGTTGATTCACATTATACAACCAATTCATTAGAATCTTCTGATTCTGAATCATCATGATTCTTATATCCTTTGGGATCTGCTTCTATTCTTGTGCTAAACGAGATAATTTCATCTTGGAAATTGATCTAATCTTAACATAAACTGTATATGTCTTGAAGATAGTGCAAATTATATTTCTGTTTGGCATATATGTGGGGTACACGATGTGTTTCATCAAAATGGTACTAAATCACAGGAATTTGGAGAATAAACGCTTATAGTTTCAAATCATATAATATTGACAAATTTAAGAATTCATGCTTTATATTTCAAATTCGGTATAAATAAAAGAGCATTTCATAACCTGGTCTTATTTACTTTGAAATTTATCGCGTATCATTTCAAATATTATTCAAATTGAATGAGTTACATATACCGGAAAAGATACATAAGTACAATATGAGTTGGATTGTTTCATATCATAGGTTACCCGTGGTTTTTGCTAAACTGTGTGATGAATTACTCGGATACTGATATGATCTTCTCACTCATGATGTTCATTCAAAAATATGTGATTTCAGTTTATACAGATAAAAATTCAAAAATATGTGTTTCAGTTTGTATAGATAAAATTCAAAAAAGATTTTGTTTTTTATTTTCCATGAAAATTTTAATCTTTTATTAAATTGTTCGGGATTGGATCAAATACATGCTGCCGACGGAAGTTCAAGACGTGACGGATTGAAGGTTTGTAAAAATATTGTTCAAGGCAAATGTTGAAAAACATTAAGTTCGCCTCTTTCTGGTGAAGCGAACTTAATATGTTCACCTGAAATTGGAGAAATGAACTTAGCATGTTCGCCTAGGGCTTGTTAAGCGAACTTAACAAGTTCGCCTAATTAAGCGAAGTTAATCTGAATAAGGGTTTATCCAGGCGAACTTAACCATCTCATCGTCTTCTCAGTTTTCAAGCGAACTTGTTCAAATTTTTTTTTGAAATTTTAAATTCAGTGGTTGTTGTGTTGTTAATCTGTTCATTCTAAATCGAAATTGGATTTTGAATCTAACCAAGGTAATTTCATCGATTTTTGTCCGATAAATTGAGAGAAATTCATGGTTTTTGTTTCGATTTTTCATACGAGATTGTTTTTGCCCAAATGATGGATATTCACGTGTTAAATCGTGAAATTGAACATTGTTTTGGACTTAGTAATACTAATCGCGTGTTTTACAATGGTTAGTTCATGATTTCTACACGATTTGAAAGGATTTGTTTTTTTGGGTTGAATTCGAAACGACTGACGGTTCAGGCGAACTTGTTCCAAGCGAACTTGTTTAAGCGAACTTGTTCAAGCCAACTTGTCCAGGCGAACTTAATAAGTTCGCCTCTTGAAACACTAAGCGAATTATTAAGTTCGCTTAGGGGTCAGAGAAGTTTTGGACTTGTGATTTTTTTTGTGTTTGAATTAAAAAAAAAATTTTGTTTTGTTTTTTGTTTCAAATTTGTTGTTCGTATTGTTTGTGTTTTGTTATTTGTCTAATATGTGTTTGTTGTCCAAATATTTTTCAGATGGCTCGTCATGTTGAATACAAGCACAACCAGGTGGCATTGTTAGATCCTAACATGTCAGAGGCCATACACTTTCAAGGAATTATAGGATTTCTAAACCGCTCACGACTACGTGTTGCCTTATCTGCTGATCCATACATCAGTCTGGTGTATATTCAACAGTTCTGGGACACCGTACACTCAGACACTGACATAGAACCTCACGTTCTTCGTGCCACAGTCAACAATACTGAGATTGCTATATCTGAAGACACTATTCGTGCAGCTCTTGCATTAGGTGGTGCTGCTGAAGATCCTATATCCTATCCTAATCCTTTGATCATTGGATGCTTTCAAGGAATGGGTTATCGTGGACCCCCAAATGATACTCAGGCACGTAAAGGTGGTTTGGTGGGAGAATGGAGATACTTCATGCACATAATTATTCAGTGTCTCTCTCCTCGTAAAGCTGGTACTGATGGGTTAAAGACTGCTTTACAAGCTGCAATGGTAGCTTTGACATTGAATAAACACTTCAATTTTGCAAGATATATCTATAGGGAGATGGTCATGCAAATTACTCCGGCTGAAGGTCTAGGATTTTTGATGTATCCAAGGTTTATTCAGATGATTCTAAATCATATTCTTCCTGATCTTCCTCAGCATTCGATAAGATTAACTTTGACGCCGATGTCTAAGCATATCTTTACGAATTGCACTAAAGTGAAACAACAGAATCAAACATTGATTCCAGTAAATGCTCCATTGTTTGGTCACTTAATCAATCCTGATTATGTTGAACCACCAAATGATAACTGGTTTCATCCTAATGAGTTAGCTCAATGTCAAAATGTTCAACAACAACAACAACCACAACAACAACAACAACAACAGCCTATTCCACAAGTACAAGTTCCACAACAACAACAAGTTCCCGTACAACATCAAATACCTATTCCACAAGAACAAGTTCCAATTCCACAAGCTTAGGTTGATATACCTGTCAATGAGCCTGTTCTAGAAGAGGTCGTTCATGAACATGAACAAGATCTAGGAATGAATATGGATGACTTTGTTGATGATGCTGTGAACTCGTCCATTCATGAAGTTGAAAGAAATGTGGTGACTAAAAATGAGTCGAGTTCTAGCACAAGTGATACAATCTTACCTATTTATGAAGAAACCGATTCTGATGAGTCTAGGGATTTCTCCTCAGATCATTATGAAAGGTTGGCTCGTATACCTTTGGCTAATGCTGGCAAACGCCTTAAATCTACAGCCCAAAGACAACGACGTAAGTCTGTTCGGGATCCTCCTTCCGGATCAGTACTTGGTAAAAGAACGTTAATAGATGAGAGTTCTGATAGTGAATTTAATCCGGATCCTAAAGCTCCAAAGCTTATGGCTGCTTCAATTGCTACGGCTCAATATTCTCAAGGTGTGGAGGATGCTACTTTTGTTGCTTCATTAATTGTCACACCTCCAAGCTCTAAGGAATAATCTCCTGTTCCTCCAGTGATTCCTACTACCAGTACTTTCGTTCCTCAATCGTCAGCTGGTCCGTCTAAGCCTTTTGATTCTGAAAGGATTACTTTCCTTGAATAACAAGTGCTTGCTTTACAAACCCATGTGGATACTCTTGTATCTATTGATACTCAACAACAGCTGGTGATTCATACTCAAGCTACGCAGATTGCTGCTATGCAGGCATTAGTATCCAAGCTTGTTGAGCGTCTTGACGCTCAGGGGGAGTTAAGGATACGTGATGCATGTTATAATGAGTCTATTCAAAGACATGATGATGAAGACAATGATCCTTCGGGTAATATTCAGGGTTATCGTCAATACGCTGACGTTGATCCTATTTCTAAAGTTCAGGGGGAGTTGACATCACAATCAATTAATGGTAACAAAGATACTTCTTGACTTAATGACGAAGAAGTCTTGTTATTGGAGTTCTTTGCTGAGTCTAAGGAGGAAGAAGCTGAGAAGATAGCATGTATTGATGACATAGATGAATTATTCAATGACATAGAAGATGATGTGTCAGATACTGAGATAGAAGAAGGGGCGATAGTAGAGATAGAGATTGAGAAAAGTCAAGACAAAGTGATTTATGAAGGCTGTGATGGTCTTAATGTCCCTTATAACTTCATCCAAGATGATGTTATTCCTGAATTTAATTATGAAGGAGCAACAGATTCTATGGACTCAGTTGAAGACATCACACTGTCTGATGATACTGCTGATTCTAAGATTGATACTAATGAAGAAAATATTCAATCTAATACAGATGCTGAAGCTAATGCTACTCACACTGAGTCTCCAAAAGTGAATGAAGAACCAGTGATGTACAAAAATACAGGTATGACCAGAGAACAATGGAGAGAAGTTGTTAATAGTTGGATGAAGGTGCTACCCAAGTCTCAAGCACAACCTGCTCAGAAAGAAAATTATGTGAATAAAGAGAGGTGTGTAGGAAGAATTATAAGTTGGTTTTATGACAATGACATAAAACTATTTGCTATTAAAAGATCTGATGGTGTTCAATACTTAAAGCCGAGGATCAAGTATTTCAATACCTTGCCAAGGTGTGAAATGAATGGTCTATCTTCAAAGCCACTTATTAATAGAGCCAAGAATGGATTAGCTGATGTGATTGCAAATCTGATTAAGAGAGAAGGTGGTTCAAGGAAGTATGAAAAGTTAAAGCCTCAAAAAGGAAAGAGAGTGAAGAACACAGATCACAAGACTAGGAAAGTAACCTGGAAGTACAAATTTAGACCAGTACGTGCTGTACACAGGATACCACTGAAGAAGATTCCTCAAGACTTCCATGGGAATATGAAATGGTGGTATGTTGATGTTAATACTGGTGAAGCAAGGATTGAAGACAAAGAGAACAAGGTCATTGTATGTTTCTACGATGCAATGAACCTTATCAATTTTTCAAAGAGAGATCAGAGAACACTAAGAAAGAATGAAATCATGTTCACTGATGAATGGAAAGAACAAGGATTGCAGTACAAGCTAGTGTTGGAGATATGTAGAAGATATGGAGTGCATGCAGGAAGCAGGTTGCCGGATAATTGGAAGAGCTCATCATGAAGACAGAAGACTGAAGATCAAGCTATTGTCAAGGGGGAGTCTGTTAGGACATAGTTTGTAATGACAAAAGCTTTGTAATAGTTTAGATCTTATGTCTTTATGTTTTTGTATGTATTAATGTTCTAAGTGTTTTTATACAAGTTGCTAGAGGCGAACTTGTTAAGTTCACCTAGTCTAACAGAGGCGAACTTGTTAAGTTCACTTAGTCTGTTAGAGGCGAACTTGTTAACTTCACCTAATGCAGGCTTGTAGTCTATATATAGATGTTTACAGAGTCAGTTTATAAGACAGAGATTGAACGTAGATCAGAATCGATTAGATTGAGTCTGTAAACTCTATTGTGAATTGGAATACAAGCATGAAGTTTATTTACATGATTGTCTTTATTGTCTTTTATGAATGCAATCGTTGATTCGTTGGATTCCGCACTCCGAGTTAACGATACGTCTTATCACGAGAACGATCTGTAGAAGTGCCTTGAGGACCTACAGAAAATGATACGGTAGTTTCTAACTCTAAAACGTTTTGTTCTACCTGTATTTTAGTGAAGGATAAAATGATGAGGGTTATGGATGATAACATCAACCTCATTTGTGATATGAAATCCATGCACACGGTAAATCAAAAATTAAAAGATAATGAGAATGTGTGTGTTGAAAGGATAGAATCACTAAAGAGGGATATAAGTTCTTTGACTTTGAAGATCAAAGAGCAAGCATATCACCTGGATATGTCCTTTGCAGAAATTGAGAAACGACATAATGATCTGGCTGAGAAAGATAAGGAACTAGCTGAATATAAAGTAGAGGTGATCAGATTACATAGAAAGTTAGAAAGCTTTGGAAATTCATCATTCTTACTGGAATATTTTAATAATACAGAAGAGGGGAAGGGAACTAGTGGTATTGGTTATGTTCCTCCACCATTCAACAAAAATTATTCTGTTACATTGTGGTGACATGTCCATATGAAAGAGGTTAAGAAAGAAAAATGAAAGGTTGATTCTAATTCATCTGAAAATTATACATTTGGATGTTCTTCACATTCAAGGAGATTTCCATATGTCAGAGATTATAAAGACATGCATACACGCTTTCATTGTAATGAGATGGGACACATTGTGGTGACATGTCCTTACAAAAATAAAGGGGAGAAGCATGTATTTCCTGAGAAGATGAAGCCTGAATCAAAACCTGTTGTAAAATCTGGAGTTCCAGAGAATATAAAGCCAAAAGAAGTTCATGTAGGAGAATCTTCTTCAAGTGCATCTTATCGTGTGAAGATTCCTTGTATGAGAGAATATAGTGAGAAGAGATCTTGCTTTTATTGTGGTCTTGTGGGTCACATGTAACATTTCTGATTTTTTTCAATACAATGTAATGCATTTCAAACTCAATTCTAGTGCACTATTTTGTTCTATTCGTACCATCAATTAAATACTATACTTCAATGCAAATCCACAAATTTTACACGATTATATTTTATTAAAACACTACATAAGTATCTATTTATACAAATACGTCAAAGATTAAAGTTACAAGGTCTGATGTTGAAAAATAGCAAGAAACCCTAATAGGCACGGTCGCGCCTCGCTTTGGAACGGTCGCGCCAAGTGCTTTGGCACGGTCGCGCGACTTGCTTTGGAACGATCGCGCCCGATGCCTTGGCACGGACGCGCCTCGTTTGGACACGGCCGCGCCTAGTACGAGTTGAAACGTAAATGCAGTTTGAATCACCGAATCGTTTTATTTCATAACGGATATTCACTTCATTACCATTAACGAAAATATTAAGACTACCAATTACAGCAATTGACTCAATATCATTCGATTAAACCACAAAACCGTCAAAACATTCTTGAAACCACCGATTCTCCATTTTCAATTCGAAATTATCTCAATCAAACCCTCCATACGCATCACTCGATCATCTCTAAAGCTTCTGGACACGTCGATATAGCCGGAATCGCATCTGAAGACGCCGGAAGCCAAACCCGTCACCGCCGGAACTCTCCTCTACTGTACGCTATCGATTCATCGTCTTTCCGGGTAATTGAAACCATATTTTCATTCGATTTAGTCTATAGATCAAAAGCCCCATCCTAATTTGGGCTTCTAATATGGAAATCATCTCAAACCCGAATCTAGTTTTCGTTCAAAATAGTTTAATTGAATCCGGTCCAAAACACGTTTTAAATTCATTTACTCTATACAAAAAGACTCATAATAATCTATTGGGTGAAAGCCCTATGATTTCCAACCCTGTTATTATAAGAATTAGTCAAATCGTTCTTGATTTGGAACAGACGCGGTCGCGCTAATCATATAGCGCGGTCGTGCCTCATGAGACGCGGTCGTGCTGGTTACCAGCGCGGTCGTGTCCTCCTGCTTAGACCCAGTCATGCCCTTTGGCTAATCTCAGTCGTGTCTCAGAATCATAGACGTGATCGTGCCGAGCCAAGGCACGGTCGTGCTTAGCCAAGGCACGGTCGTGCCTAGTGATTTATCTTGTTATGTCTCTGTTTGATCAACCCGGTCGCGTCCTGACTAGCACGGCCGCGCCCGTGGTTCGAGCACGATCGTGCCCTTCCCAGGCACGGTCGTGTGTGAGTTAAATTTTTGGTAGAATTATAATTTTTATATATTTTTCAAACAATAAATATTTCTGATTAAATTTCAAAATAAAAATAGTTGATTTTTATAAAAATGCATTAATACTATTTAGAAATATCAAATAGTTAATCTTGGAATAAATAGAAAATTATTTATTAAAAGTTTATAAAAATTAAATTTACAATTATTGTTAAACCTTTATTTAAAAAGTATCTTAATGGTCAAATTACATATTTTATAAATAAATAAATAAATAAGGAAATGATTATTTATTTAATTTATATTTAAACAAAAACAAATTTATACTTAGTTACATCAAATACTTACACTATTTTCATAAACAATAATTATTTAACCTACTTATTTAGCTATTTAATTTCAAACCTTAATCAAAATGTTCCAAAAATATTTATTTCAAACTTTATATCGTATTCAATACTTTCAAATACAAATCAATGGCTTTATACACAAATCCAAGTTCAACATTTGACCCAGACTTTGTGCACGCTGTTGATACAATATACATTACCCTTTAGGTTAACTTGTGCTTTTCAAGGATCCTTATTACTATCTAGTACCTTTTGTTAGCTACGCCTTCAAACCAAGTGAGTATTTCATAGCCCCTTTTACTCTTTTACACTTTTGGGGTGAAACATGAACTCTATCAAATTACATGTTTACATTTACACAAACAACACAAATACAAATCCTATTTACATTCATATGTGCAATTTGAGCTTTATGCCTGAGTGCTATGTGTGCTAACTTTTGTGAACACTTATGTTCAATCATTAACTATTCAAGCTGACGGGTTTCAATGATAGATCAATTGAGTCTGACAAACCCACCCAGATTGGGGTGATTGATACCGACAACACAATTTTGCATGCTAGTTACAAAGGTTTGATTGTACTTAGTTACACAATAGCTGCTCCCCATAAATGCCTTATTTATCCTGTTATGTATGGATTTGTTTTTCAACTATATGCTATCTATATACAAACCTGTGTTATACTCACCAACTTTTTAGTTGACTTTATTTTATTCATGTTTCAGGTCCTAATATGTGAGATTGATCAAGATGTGCTACATATAGGCTTGGACTTAGTTAAAATAAATAAAGAACTTATGTATTTCAATTATGTTCCTTTTCTTGGAATTGGTTTTGTTTGAATGTTTGTAATGAAATTTGACAATTAATATATTTCAATTTAGTCAACCTTGTGCTTATGAACAGTCTACATGTCCCGCCCCGATGATTCCGCCATCAGTCGGGGTGTGACAGATTGGTATCAGAGCCTTGGTTATAGGGAACTAGGTTATTAGACACCTTTGACCTAGACTATAACTTTAGGACACCCACTTATGCCATGCTTCATGATTATGTGTTACATGCTTACTATGATTAGTTGTTATATTATTTTGATGCCTTACTTGTTAAAAAAAATTCATGACTTATTAGAATATATCTAAATAATAAGTAGATAAACAATATCCCTACCTATATCCTAAACCTCATAATATTCTTACCTACTTCTCTATCTTCATCTTCTTAACATGTGGAAACTTCATGGATCTAAAACTATAAAAATCTTTTTATACTCTCGTTAAGGTTTTTAAACTTTGTTAATTATTTGAGGACACGTGCAATCTGGAAGGGTGACACCTGTATTCTGGGTTTTCTGTCTAGGAAAGCATTTCGCATAAATCCCAATCAACCGAGGGACCCGTATGCTTTCCTGGGAATTCCCGGGATGAGTGTTTACTTATAGGCTAAAGCATGTCTCCTTGAAAATTATATGAGTTTAATTAACCTTAATGTGTCATAGTATTCGAGTGATTATATCACTATATGAGTACAATCTAAATTATGATTAACTATTTTATTTCATCACCTTGTCCTTTTAATTCAAGCAACTCTCATAAGTTCTCACATCTTTTCTTTTCTTATGAAAATCTGTAGAATGCCTCCTCGTCGTGCTCCCGTGGCCAACACCAACACCAACACCGACATTGCTACCATCCTTACACAACTCGTAACTCAACTCACTCAAGCTAATGGTGCCGCCAATGGTAACCATGGTGGTAATGGTGGGAATGGTGGTAATGGTGGAAATGGTGGTGCCAACCCATCTCAATGCACCTTCAAGCATTTCAACTCGTGTAATCCCCTTAAGTTCTATGGTACTGAAGGAGCTACCGGACTCCTTCAATGGTTCGAAAGCATTGAAAATACCTTTCTCAATAGTGACTGCCCCGACAACCTTCGTGTTCGTCATGTCACAAGTGTCATACAAAAACGGGCACTCACGTGGTGGAATGGGGAGAAGAGAAATAGAGGTGTGGATGTAGCAATGGCCTTACCTTGGGATGAGGTTAAAAGGCTAATGACTGAGGAATTCTGTCCTCGAAATGAGGTGAAGAAACTCGAAGCCGAATTTTGGGATCTTGCCCAAGATAGTGGTGAAAACTTGGCATATACAACTCGGTTCCATGAGTTGAGTCTCCTCGTGCCCCACATGGTCACACCTTTATCCCGCTGCATTGAAAAATATATTGGTGGATTACCTAGGCAAATTCAAGATACTGTCCTAGGGAGAAATCCCGCAACACTTGAAGATGCTATCCGTTTATCCGCGACCTTAACTGATAACCATGTGAAGGCGGGGACTCTTACTAAAAAGGGCACCAAGAAAGTTTTCGATGCCATAACCCCTCCTACCCACATCAAAGAAGCCACATCTGAACCCTTTCGCAATAATAGAAAGAGAATGACTAGAAATTTTGCTGTGGTCACTCCTGCTATTCCTATTAACCAAGCTGCACCTATGGTTCAAGCACCGGCCAAAAAGCCATATGTTGGAATCTACCCACTTTGTGCCACCTGCAACTACCATCATCCCCAAAGCATCCCATGTGGCCTTTGTACTCATTGTGGGAGATATGGCCATACGGTTAATGTTTGTAGGGCCAAAGCTATTGCGGGCCAAGTCAACCCACCAAACCGAACCAACCCGCAAGGAACTAATAAAGATGTTCCCTCTATTGCAAATGGGCGTGCTTGTTATGAGTGTGGCGACCCAAACCACTTCCGTGACCAGTACCCAAGATTTACCAATGCTAGACAAGGCGGAGCTCGTGGGCGTGCTTTCAACATAAACGCCAATGAAGCTCAAGCCAACAATGATGTGGTCAATGGTACGTTCCTTGTTAATAGTCAATATGCATACATTTTATTTGATACCGGTGCTGATAAAAGCTTTGTGTCACTTAACTTTGAACCTTTACTTGCAAAGACACGATCTCAATTAGAGAAAACCTTTACCGTCGAAATAGCAAATGGTGACTCTCTTACAATCGATTCCATCATCTATGATTGCTCCGTAAAAATCAATGATCATACATTTCCAATCAACCTTGTACCAATGCCACTAGGAAGTTTTGATTTCATCATAGGCATGGATTGGTTATCAAATCATCATGCCGAAGTCATTTGTTTCGAGAAGTGCATCTGAATACCTCTACCATCGGGAGAAACACTAAGAGTCTTTGGTGAAAAGCCTTGCAAAGGGCTTAAATTAATGTCATGCACTACTGCTCAAAAGTACTTACGAAAGAAGTACGTGGCCTTTTTGGCCCATATCGTTCAAAAAGATGTCAAAGAGAAGAGTATCCAAGACATTCCCATCATTCAGGATTTTCCCGAAGTATTTCCCGAAGATCTATCCGGTCTTTCACCCGTTCGACAAGTAGAATTTCGTATTGATCTTGTGCCCGGAGCTAACCCCGTGGCTAGAGCTCCATACCGGCTTGCGCCTTCTGAAATGCAAGAACTTGCAAGTCAACTCCAAGAGCTCTCCGACAAGGGATTCATTCTTCCAAGTCATTCACCGTGGGGTGCACCCGTCTTGTTCGTCAAAAAGAAAGAAGGATCATTCCGCATGTGTATTGACTACCGCGAACTCAACAAACTTACCATCAAGAACCGTTACCCTTTGCCTAGAATTGATGACCTCTTTGATCAACTTCAAGGTTCTACTTGCTTCTCGAAGATTGATCTTCGATCCGGTTATCACCAACTCCGTGTACAAGAGGAGGATATTCCAAAGACTGCCTTCCGAACAAGGTATGGTCACTATGAGTTCATGGTCATGCCTTTTGGGCTAACCAATGCACCCGCAATTTTCATAGACCTCATGAATCATGTGTGCAAACCGTACCTTGATAAATTTGTGATTGTCTTCATCGATGACATCTTAATCTACTCCAAGACTAAAGCCGACCATGAGCAACATCTTAGGCTGGTTTTGGATCTCTTGGGGAAGGAACAACTACATGCCAAATTCTCCAAATGTGAATTTTGGCTAAAAGAAGTTCAATTTCTTGCTCACTTCGTCAACGACAAGGGTATTCATGTTGACCCTGCTAAAATCGAAACGGTTAAGAATTGGAAGGCCCCGAAGACTCCCACTGAAGTTCGTTCATTTCTTGGTCTTGCGGGATATTATCGTTGTTTCATCTCAAACTTCTCTAAGATTGCTGTCCCTCTTACCGCCTTGACCCACAAGGGTAAAACTTATGAATGGGGACCAAAACAAGAAGAAGCTTTCCAAACTCTCAAGCAAAAGTTGTGTAATTCTCCTATCTTGACTCTCCCGGATGGGAATGATGATCTAGTTGTCTACTGTGATGCTTCCAACCAAGGTCTTGGTTGTGTCCTCATGCAACGAGGCAAAGTAATCGCTTATGCATCAAGGCAACTTAAGATTCATGAGAAGAATTATACGACACACGATCTCGAGTTGGGTGCGGTCGTATTCGCGTTAAAGATTTGGAGACATTACCTCTATGGAACAAAATGTGTGGTGTTCACCGACCACAAAAGTCTCCAACACATCTTCAACCAAAAATAACTCAATATGAGGCAACGACGTTGGGTCGAACTCCTTAACGACTATGACTGCGAGATTCGTTACCATCCTGGCAAAGCGAATGTTGTAGCCGACGCTTTGAGTCGAAAGGACCATGTCATGCTTCAATGTGTTCGAATTCAAACCGACATTCAAAACCGCATCTTAGAAGCTCAACACGTCTCAGTCACCGAGGGTAACATGTATGAGGAAATGTCGTGCGGTGTTGAACTTCAACTTGAATCAAAACCCAATGGCTTACTTTATTACTTGAACCGTATTTGGGTTCCCGATCGCGATGATCTCCATACGTTTCTTATGAACGAGGCTCACAAGACTCGTTATTCTATTCATCCTGGTGCGGATAAAATGTACCAAGATCTTCGCCAACAATATTGGTGGCCCGGTATGAAAAAGGACATTGCTCTCTATGTTTCCAAATATCTAATGTGCTCCAAGCACAAAGCCGAACACCAACGTCCTTCTGGATTACTTGAATAACCGGAAATTCCCGTGTGGAAATGGGAAAACTTAGCTATGGATTTTATTACCAAACTCACTCGCACCTCTAGTGGTTATGATAGCATTTGGGTGATCATTAATCGTCTCACCAAATCTGCTCATTTCTTGCCCATTCGTGAAGACTATCGGGTTGAGAAACTAGCCCGAATTTACATTGATGAAATTGTGAGCCGTCACGGTGTTCCCTTAAACATAATCTCCGATAGAGATGCTCGGTTCACCTCTCGCTTTTGGCAATCTCTCCAAACCGCACTTGGTACACGATTGGATTTGAGCACGGCCTACCATCCTCAAATTAATGGTCAGACCGAGCGAACAATCCAAACTCTTGACGATATGCTTAGAGCTTGTGTAATTGATTTTGGTGGCAATTGGGATTCACATTTACCCCTAACTGAGTTCTCTTACAACAATAGCTATCACACGAGTATCAACATGGCTCCATTTGAAGCTCTTTATGGTCGCAAGTGTCGTTCTCCTATCTGTTGGAACGAGATTGGTGAAGCACAAATCACCGGTCCCGAGCTAATTCAAGAAACATCCGACAAGATTATCCAAATCCGTGACAACATTCGAGTAGCGAGAAGTCGGCAAAAGAGTTATGCCGACAAACGAAGAAAACCCTTGGAATTCCAAGTCGGTGACCTCGTTCTTCTAAAGGTGTCTCCGTGGAAGGGTGTGATCCGTTTTGGAAAGAAAGGTAAATTATCACCTCGCTATGTAGGTCCATTCAAGATCCTTGAAAGGATTGGGAAAGTGGCTTACAAACTCGACTTACCTCCATCTCTTGGAAATGTGCATCCTACATTTCATGTATCTAATCTGAAGAAATGTCTCGCTGATGAGAATCTCCATATACCGCTTGATGATGTACGCATTGATTAAACGATGCACTTCGTTGAGAGACCGGTAGAAATCGTGGATCGTGAAATCAAGCAGCTCAAGCGAAGTCGTATTCCTATTGTCAGAGTTCATTGGGATTCTAAGCGTGGTCCTGAATTTACTTGGGAACGAGAGGACCAAATGAAGCTCAAGTACCCCCACCTTTTTACTGATGCCGTAGCTTCCTCTAACTAAATTTCGGGACGAAATTCCCTCAACATGGGAGACTGTAACATTTCTGATTTTTAGTATCCGTATTTCAATTCAATGTAAAGAATTTCAAACTCAATTCTAGTGCATTGTTTTGTTCTATTCGTACCATCAATTAAATACTATACTTCAATGCAAATCCACAAATTTTACTCGGTTATATTCTATTAAAACACTACATAAGTATCTATTTATACAAATACGTCAAAGACTAAAGTTACAAGGTCTGATGTTGAAAAATAGCAAGAAACCCTAATAGGCACGGTCGCGCCTCGCTTTGGCACGGTCGCGCCAAGTGCTTTGGCACGGTCGCGCGACTTGCTTTGGAACGATCGCGCCCGGTGCCTTGGCACGGTCGCGGCTCGTTTGGACACGGCCGCGCCTAGTACCAGTTGAAACGTAAATGCAGTTTCAATCACCGAATATTTTGATTTCGTAACGGGTATTCACTTCATTACCATTAACGAAAATATTAAGACTATCAATTACAGCAATTGACTCAATATCATTCGATTAAATCACAAAACCGTCAAAACATTCTTGAAACCACCGACTCTCCATTTTCAATTCGAAATTATCTCAATCAAACCCTCCATATGCATCACTCGATCATCTCTAAAGCTTCTGGACACGTCGATATAGCCGGAATCGCATCAGAAGACGCCGGAAGCCAAACCCGTCGTCGCCGGAACTCTCCTCTACCGTACGCTATCGATTCTTCGTCTTTCCGGGTAATTGAAACCATATTTTCATTCGATTTAGTCTATAGATCAAAAGCCCCATCCTAATTTGGGCTTCTAATATGGAAATCATCTCAAACCCGAATCAACTTTTCGTTCAAAATAGTTTAATTGAATCCGGTCCTAAACACGTTTTAAATTCAATTAATCTATACAAAAAGACTCGTAATAATCTATTGGGTGAAAGCCCTGTGATTTCGAACCCTGTTATTATAAGAATTAGTTAAGTCGTTCTTGATTTGGAACAGACGCGGTCGCGCTAATCATCTAGCGCGGTCGTGCCTCATGAGACGCGGTCGTGTGCTCCTGTTTAGACCCAGTCATGCCCTTTGGCTAATCTCAGTCGTGTCTCAGAATCATAGACGCGATCGTGCCGAGCCAAGGCACGGTCATGCCTAGTGATTTATCTAGATATGTCTCTGTTTGATCAACCCGATCGCGTCCTGACTAGCACGGTCGCGCCCGTGGTTCGAGCACGATCGTGCCCTTCTCAGGCACGGTCGTGTGTGAGTTAAATTTTTGGCAGAATTATAATTTTTATATATTTTTCAAACAATAAATATTTCTGATTAAATTTCAAAATGAAAATAGTTGATTTTTATAAAAATGTATTAATACTATTTAGAAAGATCAAATAGTTAATTTTGGAATAAATAGAAAATTATTTATTTAAAGTTTATAAAAATTAAATTTACAATTATTGTTAAACCTTTCATTTAAAAAGTATCTTAATGGTTAAATTACATATTTTATAAACAAATAAATAAGGAAATGATTATTTATTTAATTTATATTTAAACAAAAACAAATTTATACTTAGTTACATCAAATACTTACACTATTTTCATAAACAATAATTATTTAACCTACTTATTTAGATAATCAATTTCAAACCTTAATCAAAATGTTCCAAAAATATTTATTTCAAACTTTATATCGTATTCAATACTTTCAAATACAAATCAATGGCTCTATACACAAATCCAAGTTCAACATTTGACTCAAACTTTGTGCACGCTATTGATACAATATACATTACACTTTAGGTTAACTTGTGCTTTTCAAGGATCCTTATTACTATCTAGTACCTTTTGTTAGCTACGCCTTCAAACCAAGTGAGTATTTCATAGCCCTTTTACTCGTTTACACTTTTGGGGCGAAACATGATCTCTATCAAATTACATGTTTACATTTACACAAACAACACAAATACAAATCCTATTTACATTCATATGTGCAATTTGAGCTTTATGCCCGAGTGCTATGTGTGCTAACTTTTGTGAACACTTATGTGCAATCATTAACTATTCAAGCTGACGGTTTTCAATGATAGATCTATTGAGTCTGACAAACCCACCCAGATTGGGGTGATTGATACCGACAACACAATTTTGTATGCTAGTTACAAAGGTTTGATTGTACTTAGTTACACAATAGATGCTCCCCATAAATGCCTTATTTATCATGTTATGTATGGATTTGTTTTTCAACTATATGCTGTCTATATACAAACCTGTGTTATACTCACCAACTTTTTAGTTGACTTTATTTTATTCATGTTTCAGGTCCTAATATGTGAGATTGATCAAGATGTGCTACATATAGGCTTGGACTTAGTTAAAATAAATAAAGAACTTATATATTTCAATTATGTTCCTTTTCTTGGAATTGGTTTTGTTTGAATGTTTGTAATGAAATTTGACAATTAATATATTTCAATTTAGTCAACCTTGTGCTTATGAACAGGCTACATGTCCCGCCCCGATGATTCCGCCATCGGTCGGGGTGTGACATCACATTTGGATTGCTTGTCCTCACAACGCCAAAGGTAACCGACATGTTACTCCAGGAAAGGTAAGAACTCATGGTAAGCCTTATGTTAACCCAAATGTGGTAAAACCTCATGATACACCATGGAGTAATTTAAAATATGAGGTTAGGCTTTCTAGACCTCAAAGACGGAGGAGAAACAGAAGATTGAGAAAACTTTTAGAACAACAAGAGCTTCACAATCTAAACATTTTTTAAATGAAAAAGAGTGTTCAAACACTTCACATTTTAAGCAAAAAGAACTTAATGAACAGAAGTATATTTGGAAATCTAAAGTTTCTGTTTCTGACTCGTCGGAACAATCTTCGAAAATCGATGAGAGATTCGATTGTGAATGGAGTGCGGTTTATTATTTTGATACAGATGGATGACCCATGACTACCATGGCTTGGGTCCCAATTTCAAATTAATGTTTCTTGTTAGATGTGCAGGATTAACCAAGAGGGACTATTAATAACATTTGGTTTGTTGATAGTGGTTCTTCATAGCACATGACATGGAATGACATATGCATTAGTAAAGAGTTGTTGATAACTGAGAATCTATTTGATTCAACGACTTGATGCTCAAGGGGGAGAATATGTCAACACAATGTTTTGGAAAGAGTTTTCCAAAGTCCAAATGATAACCTGAAACTTAGGATGACAATGGTGAGCATAAAGTCGTTGATGCAACAATTTTGCTAGTTGAGGGGGAGTCTATAGGACAGGGGGAGTACAGATTTGTGTTATTGACAAAGGCAAAGGCATTCAATTACATTCGATTACATCGGTTTGAGTTTTTATTTGATTTGACTGCTTAATCCCAAGTAACTAAGTAAAATGTTTTTCATAAAATGTTTTCATGGAAGGTTTATTTTCGTTTGTTTTACTTTCTTTGAAAAAGATTTTGAAAAAGCCAAACAAATTGCAAAAAGTTAAAATCGACATTACTTGAAGTTATAAGGAGAAATGATAGTACATTAGTAGATGTTCAGTCACACATGACCTTAGTTGGACTTTATGATGCTTATCTAATATATCTGTGATAAATGTTTTGATCAGAACTTCTTAGACTGCACAGTATGAGATATGATAGCTTCATAACTGCTTATGCTTAACAAAAATTGATGTTTGATGCTTATATTTTAATTTGGATACTAGTATGTAGTCTGAATTGTCAATAGGCTATGAGTATCTTTGGTCCTTTAGTAGTGTGACAACATAATGATCTTTGTGACAACTGTGATTTGAACCCATGGTATGTGGGGTGTGTGTGTAAAAGATCATTATCAGATAAAGAATATAAGATCTAAAGTACTTCATGAGACCAGTATCGGTTATGTCGTTAAACACAATTTTTCAGTTCACTTCACTGCCAATGCACCGAAAAACATTCAACGTGAAGTTGGACTAAGATATGTTTCTGACAATATCTGTTGGAACATATACTAGCCCTTGGATCATTATCCCGATTTCATTGAATACATCCAGATAATAGTTTGATCACGCTATCCTATGTCATTGAATCAATCGATTCCTTTCTCAATCTTATGTTGAAGAATTCTATTGGTACAATCTTTCTGTTACTATGAATCATGACACTTCATCCAAACCAAGATATTTGAATCATTCTGATTCTCTGCTTGATATTTTCCAGTGTTTATCGGTATAATTCATCCTGGAGATTGAATATTATCTTGCAATGATCTTATATGTCTTGAAGATAGTGCACATTTAAATTTTTGTTGGCATATTTGTGGGGTACACGTTGTATTACAAAATAAATGATACCTTAATTCACAAGAACATGGGACAAATATACTAATGGTTTAAATTCTTATAATATTGACAACTTAGATTGACATGTTATGTGTTGCAAATTCGTATGTAATTTATTATACGCATGTTATGATCTGATCCCATCTTCTTTGAAGTTCTTCGCGTATCATTACATGTTTTGGTTGAAGCTTAAAAGATTTGATCTTATCTGATATAAAGAAATGATGAATCTGGATAGGATACCCATAGAATGTTTAGGAATGTTTATCCAAAATGTGTGATTGATGCATTGTTTTTACTGATATGATCTTCTTACTCATGATGTTCGACCAAAAAGATGTGATTTTGTATTTTACATTTTAGTTTGTAAAAAGAAAAACCAAAAAGATTTTGTGAGTCTTATGATTGAAAAATCAAAAAGATTTTATTTTTCCAGTTTCCATGAAAATCTTAATTGTTAGTTATTCTTGGTTATTCTCCTTTGCAATAACTGAATATTGCAGACAGAAGTTGACAAGGGGTCCTTCTCCCAAGTTTTCTTCTAGAAATAAAAAGAGAAAGTGAAGATTAACAAGACAAAGACTACATAGTGTTTGTTGATATATGAAGACGGATGACAATCTTCTAAAGTTGTTGTCAAGGAGGAGTCTGTTGGAGCATATTCAGGTGACAACGAGCTTGAAGATATTATGTCTTAGTCTTAGAGTCTTTGACTTGTAATTGATAGAATTGTTAGCAACAGTTAAAGGGGAGTCTGTTAGGACATGTTTTGTAACTGTTGATAAAATTCTGTGTAAGTCATCTTTAGGAGCGAACTTATTAAGTTCGCCTAAGGAATATTGTACAAGTTCATAGAGAGGCGAACTTGTGCTAAGCATCTTTAGAAGCGGACTTGTTAAGTTCGCCTATAGCAGGTTTGTGTCTATAAATAGGTGTTTACAGATTATGTTCAGAAGTAGAACGAGAGAGCAGAGGGACTTGAACGATTGTATTCTGTAAACTCTGTGTTTGGTAGAATACAAAGAGAAAGTTTATTTACCTGCTATTTCTATTGTTAATTTGTATACATACGTTAACATGGACTTGAAGGATTTCGCACTCCGTGTTATCGAGACGTCCTGTCACGAGATCGATCTGAGATGAGTCATGTGGACCTACAAGTTTAAAATTAAACGTAAAGTTAGATGCATTAAATTTTATTTATCGGTGTATAAGACTATATGTAATAGTTTTACCAAAAAATAAAAAAATGTCCTGTCATGTCACTTCCATGTTAGCCCATCGACAATCAATAACCAGAATCACTAAGATATGTTATTGTTTCACTGACTGCATTGAAATTTTAATTATTAACTAATAATTTGTAACATTTCTGATTTTTGTTATTTGTATTTCAATTCAATGTGACACGTTTCAAATTCAAATTTAGTACACTGACTTGTTCTATTCGTACCAACAATTAAATACTATGTTCCAATGCAAATCCACAAATTTTACATGGGTATACCCTATTAAACTATACATAAGTCCATATTTATACAAATCTGTCAATACTGAAATTGCAAAGACTGATTTTATAAATAAATAACTAGAAACCCTAATAGGCACGGTCGCGCCTCGTTCTGGCACGGTCGCACCAAGTGCTATGGCACGGTCGCGCACCTTGCCTTGGAACGGTCGCGCCCCTTATTGGCACGGTCGCGCCTCATGACAGTTGATACGTAAAAACAATCTTTAGTTCTAAACTCGTTCAACTCCATAACAGTTATACACGTTCATCTATTAACAATCATCATTAGTCGATTAAACATCGACATTATACCTGAATTAAAACCAATTACAGATTTTTAAACTAAACCGTAGACCTCTCCATCTTTTGCTCATTGAATCCACCATACTGATCTCAATCCTCCCAAGCAAACGCATTATCATCCTCTATAAAACTTCTGGACGCACTGAAACAGCCGGGGTTGCAGCAGAAGACGCCGGAGATCGAACCGTCGTCGCCGGAACAAGTCCCTATCGTACTCTATCGATTCATCATTCTTTCGGGTAATTGAAACCTTCCACACTTTCGATTTAGTCTGTTGATCAAAAGCCCCAAACTAATTTGGGCTTACAATAGCGAAATTAACACGAACCCGAATCTAGAGTTCATTCTAAAATGGTTTAATCGAACCCTACTTTGAACACGTTTTAAATACAATTAATATATTCCAATAGACTCGTAATAACCCTACAGATGAAAGGCCTATGAATTCCAACATTAACAATATAAGAATTAGTCAAATCGATTCTGTTTTGGAACAAACACGGTCGCGCTAATCTTCTAGCGCGGTCGTGCTTCATGAGACACTGTCGCGCCGAATACCAACGCGGTCATGCCTCACACAACTCAGACCCGGTCATGCTTCTTGGCTAGACTTGGTCGTGCCTCAGAATCCTAGACACGGTTGTGCCTGGCCCAGACACGGTCGTGCCTAGTGAACAGCTTAGCTATATCTGTCACACCCCGACCGATGGCGGAATCATCGGTGCGGGACATGTAAGACTGTTCATAGCACAAGGTTGACGAAATTGAAATATATTAAAGCCAAATTTCCATTTCACATAATCCAAGTACAAACCAAAATCCAAACAAAGAACAATAAACAATTCATAAACTTCTTGATTTAATATTACTAAGTCCAAATCCTATGTTGAGCACGTCTTGAATCATTCTCACATATTAGGGCCTGAAACATTAATAAAATAAAGTCAACTAAAAAGTTGGTGAGTATAACACAGTTGTATATAGATAGCATATAGTTGTAAACAAATCCTTTACAAGACATGAAAAATAAGGCATTTATGGGGAGCTGCTATTGTGTAATCAAGTACAATCAAACCTTAGTAACTAGTATGCAAATTGTGTTGTCGGTATCAATCACCTCCACTTGGGTGGGTTTGTCAGACTCAATAGATCTATCATTGAAAACCGTCGGCTTGTATAGTTAATGATTGCACATAGTTTTCACAAAGACTAGCACAACTAGCACTCGGGCACAAAGCTCAAATTTTGCACACATGTATGTATGTAGGATTTTGTACTTGTGTTGTTTGAGTAAATATAGTTGTGAAATGTGTAATGTGTATAAAGTTCATGTTCTACCCCAAAAGTGTAACAGAGTAAAAAGGGGTTGTGAATACTCACTTGGTATGGAAGTGAAGCTAACAAGGAAATATAGATAGCAAATATGATCCTTGGAATGCACACTTTAACCTAAGAGTAAAGTGTATAGAATCAAATAGATGTACAAAGTTTAAGTCTAAAGTGAAAGTTGAATTTGTATATAAAACTATTGATTTGTATTTAAAAAGTATTGAATAAAATATATAAAGTTTGAAGTAAAATATGTTTGTAACCATTTGATTAGGTTTGAATTGAATAAATAAATATATAATTGTAGTTTATGAAATAATGTAAATATTAATTGAAATTAAGTATAAATAAATAAATGATTTTGATTTAAAATGTAAATTAAATAACTAATCATTATTTATAAATTTTGTAACTTAATTATTTAAAATATCATTTAAGTGTAAGATAATAAATATAAATTTAATTTTTCATAAATTTTTAAATAAATTATATTTATGCCAAGATTAAACTTTTAAACCATTTTATAAATACAGAAAACATATTTTTATAGAATCGAAACATTTATTGATCGAAAAATATAAAATTATAATTCTGTTACAATTTCTGAGTCACACACGACCGTGCCTCGGAAGGGCACGATCGTGCTCAAGCCACGGACGCGACCGCGCTAGTCGGGGCACGACCGGGTTGACCAACAGAAGCACAATCTAGACCAGACAACAGGCACGACCGTGCCTTGACCAGGCACGATCGTGTCTATGATCTTTAGACACAACAGAGACTAGCCCAGAGGGCATGACAAGGTCTGGACAGGAGGACACGACCGCGCTGATAGTCGGCACGACCGCGCTACACGAGGAACGGCCGCGCTAGATGATTAGCGCGACCGTGTCTATTCCAAGTCAGACACGAATTGACAATTTCTTGTATTTATAACGATGGAATTGATAGGGCTTTCGATTAAAGAGATATTACGAGTCTAATCATATAAATTAATTGCATGAACATCGTGTTTAAGAGTGGAATCGATTAAATCCTTTTTATTTAAAATAACAATTCTGATTCGAACGATTTCTGTAATGAAAGCCCAGATTAATAGGGGGCTTTTGATGATGATACTGAAACGAATGAGATGGAGAGTATACTTACCTAAAACAGGAAGGAATTTGTAACGATCGGTAGAAGGGAGTTCCAGCGACGGAGAGAACGGCTTCCGGCGACTTTGGCTGCAATTCTGGCTAGGCCAGAGAGTCCAGAGTCTTGGAGAGATCCGGGAGATGCGTAATCCTTTCTTGATCGGGGGAATTTGCGTCTCAGAATAGGATTCGAGTTTTGCTTGAATTGTTTGAGAGAGAATTCGAGATTGATGGTATGAAACTGAGGCGTTGAATAATTGAGAATGGTATAACTCACGTTAATGGAAGAAGAAACGTAATCGGATTTGAATTTCGAATGATTGAGCGTTTTGAAATCACATTTACGTTTCGACTGTTACGCAGGCGCGACCGTGCCCAAGAGAGACGCGACCGTGCTTAGGCACCGGGCGCGATCGTTCCAGGACTAGTCGCGCGATCGTGCCGAGGCACTTGGCGCGACCATGCTAGGACGAAGCACGACGGTTCTAACTAGGGTTTCTTGATAATTTTTCAACTTTAGTCCTTGACTCTTCAGGTTTGATGAGTTTGAATAAAATAGTTTCTTGTACAGCATTTAAATGTATATAACCGAGTAAAACTTGCGAATTTGTATAGAATTATTGCATTAAATTTACGGCGAGAAAATAATGAGACATTGCACGAGTATAGAACTTGAAATTGCATTACATTGAATTGAAATAGGAATACTAAAATCAGAAATGTTACAGTCTCCCCATGTTGAGAGAATTTCGTCCCGAAATTTAGCTAGAGGAAACAACATTATTAGTAAAAAGATGAGGGTACTTGAGCTTCATTTGGTCTTCTCGTTCCCAAGTGAACTCAGGACCACGCTTAGATTCCCAACGAACTTTAACGATAGGAATGCGACTTCGCTTGAGCTGCTTGACTTCACGATCCATAATTTCTATCGGTTTCTCAACGAAGTGCATCGTTTCATCAATGCGCATGTCGTCGAGCGGTATATGGAGATTTTCATCGGCAAGACACTTCTTCAGATTAGATATATGAAATGCAGGATGCACATTGCCAAGAGATGGAGGTAACTCGAGCTTGTAAGCCACTTTCCCAATCCTTTCAAGGATTTTGAATGGACCAACATAACGAGGTGCTAACTTGCCTTTCTTTCCAAAACAGACCACACCCTTCCAAGGAGACACCTTTAGAAGAACAAGGTCACCGACTTGGAATTCCAAGGGTTTTCGACGTTTGTCGGCATAACTCTTTTGCCGACTCCTCGCTACTCGAATATTGTCACGGATTTGAATGATCTTGTCGGATGTTTCTTGAATTAACTCGGGACCAGCGATTTGTGCTTCACCAATCTCACTCCAACAGATAGGAGAACGACACTTGCGACCATAGAGAGCTTCGAATGGAGCCATGTTGATACTTGTGTGGTAGCTATTGTTGTAAGAAAACTCAATAAGGGATAAATGTGAATCCCAATTGCCACCAAAATCGATTACACAAGCTCAAAGCATGTCTTCAAGAGTTTGGATTGTTCGCTCGGTTTGACCATCAGTTTGCGGATGGTAAGCCGTGCTCAAATCCAATCGAGTACCAAGAGCCTTTTGGAGAGATTGCCAAAATCGAGAAGTGAGCCGAGCGTCTCTATCGGATATTATGTTCAAGGGAACACCATGACGGCTCATAATTTCATCAATGTAAATTCGGGCTAATTTCTCCACTTTGAAGTCTTCACGAATAGGCAAGAAGTGGGCAGATTTGGTGAGTCGATCAATGATCACCCAAATACTATCATAACCACTTGAGGTACGAGGGAGTTTGGTAATGACGTCCATAGCTAAATTCTCCCATTTCCACACGGGAATTTCCGGTTGTTCAAGTAAACCAGAAGGACGTTGATGTTCGGCTTTGACTTTGGAGCAAGTTAAGCATTTGGCAACATAAAGAGCAATGTCCTTCATCATACCGGGCCACCAATAAAGTTGGCGAAGATCTTGGTACATTTTATCCGCACCAGGATGAATAGAATAACGAGTCTTATGAGCCTCGTTCATGAGAATTGCACGGAGATCATCACGATCGGGAATCCAAATACGGTTCAAGTAATATAGTAAGCCTTTGGGTTTTGATTCAAGAAGAAGTTCAACACCACACGACATTTCCTCATACATGTTACCCTCGGTTACCGAGACGTGTTGAGCTTCTAAAATACGGGTTTGAATATTGGTTTGAATACGGGCACAATGAAGCATAACATGGTCCTTTCGACTCAAGGCATCGGCTACAACATTCGCTTTGCCGGGATGGTAACGAATCTCGCAGTCGTAGTCGTTAAGGAGTTCGACCCAACGTCGTTGCCTCATATTGAGCTCTTTTTGGTTGAAGATATGTTGAAGACTTTTATGGTCGGTGAATACCACACATTTCGTGCCATATAGGTAATGTCTCCAAATCTTTAACGCGAATACGACCGCACCCAACTCGAGATCGTGCGTCGTATAATTCTTTTCATGAATTTTGAGTTGTCTTGATGCATAAGCGATTACTTTTCCTCGTTGCATGAGGACACAACCAAGACCTTGGTTAGAAACATCACAATAGACAACTAAATCATCATTTCCATCAGGGAGAGTCAAACTGGGAGCATTGCACAACTTATGCTTAAGAGTTTGGAAAGCTTCTTCTTGTTTCGGTCCCCATTCATAAGCTTTACCCTTATGGGTCAAGGCGGTAAGAGGGACATCAATCTTTGAGAAGTTTGAGATGAAACGACGATAATAACCCGCAAGACCAAGAAATGAACGAACTTCGGTAGGAGTCTTCGGGGCATTCCAATTCTTAACCGTTTCAATCTTAGCAGGATCAACATGAATACCCTTGTCGTTGACGATGTGACCAAGAAATTGAACTTCTTTTAACCAAAATTCACATTTGGAGAACTTGGCATATAGTTGTTCTTTCTTTAAAAGGTCTAAAACCAATCTAAGGTGTTCTTCATGGTCGGCTTTAGTCTTGGAATAGATTAAGATATCGTCAATGAAAACGATCACGAATTTATCAAGGTACGGTTTGCACACACGGTTCATGAGATCCATGAAAACTGCGGGTGCATTGGTTAACCCGAAAGGCATAACCATGAACTCGTAATGACTATACCTTGTTCGAAAAGCAGTCTTAGGAATGTCATCTTCTTGAACACGGAGCTGATGATAACCGGATCGAAGATCAATCTTCGAGAAGCAAGTAGAACCTTGAAGTTGATCAAAGAGATCATCGATTCTAGGCAAAGGATAACGATTCTTGATAGTAAGCTTATTGAGTTCGCGGTAGTCAATACACATGTGAAATGATCCATCCTTCTTCTTAACAAATAAGACGGGTGCACCCCACGGTGAATGACTCGGGCGAATGAAACCTTTGTCGGAGAGTTATTGAAGTTGACTTACGAGCTCTTGCATTTCGGAAGGTGCAAGACGGTAAGGAGCTCTAGCAACGGGGTTAGCTCCGGGCATAAGATCAATACGGAACTCTACTTGACGAACAGGAGGAAGACCGGATAAATCTTTAGGAAACACTTCGGGAAAATCCCTAATGATAGGAATGTCTTGGATACTCTTCTCCTTGACATCCTTTTGAACAATATGAGCTAGGAAGGCGATGTACTTCTTTCGTAAGTACTTTTGAGCGGTAGTACAAGACATCAATTTAAGACCCTTGCAAGGCTTTTCACCGTAAACCCTTAAGGTTTCTCCCGATGGTAGCTGAATTCGAATACACTTTTCAAAGCAAATGACTTCGGCATGATGATTTGATAGCCAATCCATACCAATGATAATATCAAAGCTTCCTAGTGGCATTGGAATAAGGTTGATTGGGAATGTATGATCATTAAGTTCTAAGGAGCAATCATAGATAATAGACTCAGTTGTAAGGGAGTCACCATTTGCTATTTCAACGGTGAAGGTTTTCTCTAATTGGGATCGTGTCTTTGCAAGTAAAGGCTCAAAATTTAGTGACACAAAACTTTTATCGGCACCGGTATCGAACAAAATGGAGGCATATTGACTATTAACAAGGAACGTACCATTAACCACGTCGTTGTTGGCTTGAGCTTCGTTGGCATTTATGTTAAACGCACGCCCACGAGCTCCACCTTGTCTAGCATTTGCAAGTCTTGGACATAGATTACGAAAATGGTTCGGGTCACCACACTCATAGCAAGCACGCCTATTAGCAATGGCGGGAGCACCTTGATTAGCCACTCGCGGGTTGGGTTGGTTCGGTGGATTGACTTGACCCTCAAAAGCTTTGGCCCTACAAATATTGATAGTGTGACCATATATCCCACAATGAGTGCAAAGGCGACATGGGATACTTTGAGGATGATGAAAATTGCAGGTTGCACAAAGAGGATAAATCCCAACATATGGCTTTTTAGCCGGTGCTTGAACTACGGGTGCAACTTGATTAACGGGCACCGCAGGAGTAACCACAGCAAAGTTTCTAACTTTCCTCTTTTTGTTATTGCGAGAGGGTTCAGTTGTGGCTTCTTTGTTGTGGGTAGGAGGGGTTACGTTTTCAGCAACTTTCTTAGAACCCTTTTTGGTAAGAGTTCCAGCTTTAACATGATTATCAGTTAAGGTAGCAGACAGGCGGATGGCATCCTCCAAAGTAGCAGGATTTCTACCTAAGACAGTATCTTGAATTTGTCTTGGTAGCCCACCAATATAATTTTCGATACAACGGGCTAAAGGAGTGACCATGTGGGGCACAAGAAGACTCAACTCATGGAACCGAGTTGTATATGCTAAGTTTTCCCCACTATCTTGGGCAAGATCCCAAAATTCAGCTTCCAACTTCTTCACTTCATTTCTAGGACAGAATTCCTCGGTCATAAGCCTTTTGACCTCATCCCAAGGTAAAGCCATAGCTACATCAATACCCGTATTCCTTTTCTCCCCATTCCACCATGTAAGTGCCCGCTTTTGAAGGACACTAGTGGCATGACGAACACGGAGGTTGTCGGGACAGTCACTATTGAGAAAGGTATTCTCAATACTTTCAAACCATTGAAGGAGTCCAGTAGCTCCTTCGGTTCCATAAAACTTTAGGGGATTGCAAGAATTGAAGTGCTTGAAGGTGCATTGAGATGGATTGTTTCCACCATTTCCACCATTACCACCATTATTACCACTATTGCTTCCATTTCCACCATTGCCATTTGTGGCACCATTGGCTTGGGTGAGTTGTGTCACCAATTGGGTAAGAATAGCAGCAATGTTGGAGTTGGCGTTGGCGGCGGGAGCACGACGAGGAGGCATTCTACAGATTTTCACAAGACAAGAAAGATTGTAGGAACTTATGAGAATTGCTAGGATTTAATAGAATGAGAAAACCAAATAAAAGATAGATATTCATAGTTTGGATTGTACTCAAAAGTGATAAAATCACTTGAATAGTAAGGCACATTAAGGTTAATTTAAACTCATATAATTTTCAAGGAGACATGCTTTAGCCTATAAGTAAACACTCATCTCGGGAATTCCCAGGAAAGCATACGGGTCCCTCGGTTGATTGGGATTTATGCGAAATGCTTTCCTAGACAGAAAATCCAAAATACAGGTGTCACCCTTCCAGATTGCACGTGTCCTCAAATAATTTAACAAGTTTAAAAACCTTAACGAAGAAATAAAAATTTTTAAAGATTTTTTTATTTTTTTTTTGATTTTTGCTTAAAGAATTTTCCACATGCTTAGAAAGAATAAAGATAGAAGAGAAGGTAGAAATATCATGGGATTTTAGGATATAGGAAAGGTATTATTTAAGAAGATCCTAATAAGTCGTGAATTTCATCAAGTAAGGTACCAAATATAATAAACAATTTATCATGGTAAGCATGTAGCACATAGCATGTAACACATAGCACAAAATCATGAAGCATAGTATAAGTGGGTGTCCTAAAGTTATAGTCTAGGTCAAGATGTCTAATAACCTAAATCCCAATAACCAAGGCTCTGATACCAATCTGTCACACCCCGACCGATGGCGGAATCATCGGGGCGGGACATGTAAGACTGTTCATAGCACAAGGTTGACTAAATTGAAATATATTAAAGCCAAATTTCCATTTCACATAATCCAAGTACAAACCAAAATCCAAACAAAGAACAATAAACAATTCATAAACTTCTTGATTTAATATTACTAAGTCCAAATCCTATGTTGAGCACGTCTTGAATCATTCTCACATATTAGGGCCTGAAACATGAATAAAATAAAGTCAACTAAAAAGTTGGTGAGTATAACACAATTGTATATAGATAGCATATAGTTGTAAACAAATCCTTTACAAGACATGAAAAATAAGGCATTTATGGGGAGCTGCTATTGTGTAATCAAGTACAATCAAACCTTAGTAACTAGTATGCAAATTGTGTTGTCGGTATCAATCACCTCCACTTGGGTGGGTTTGTCAGACTCAATAGATCTATCATTGAAAACCGTCGGCTTGTATAGTTAATGATTGCACATAGTTTTCACAAAGACTAGCACAACTAGCACTCGGGCACAAAGCTCAAATTTTGCACACATGTATGTATGTAGGATTTTGTACTTGTGTTGTTTGAGTAAATATAGTTGTGAAATGTGTAATGTGTATAAAGTTCATGTTCCACCCCAAAAGTGTAACAGAGTAAAAAGGGGTTGTGAATACTCACTTGGTATGGAAGTGAAGCTAACAAGGAAATATAGATAGCAAATATGATCCTTGGAATGCACACTTTAACCTAAGAGTAAAGTGTATAGAATCAAATAGATGTACAAAGTTTAAGTCTAAAGTGAAAGTTGAATTTGTATATAAAACTATTGATTTGTATTTAAAAAGTATTGAATAAAATATATAAAGTTTGAAGTAAAATATGTTTGTAACCATTTGATTAGGTTTGAATTGAATAAATAAATATATAATTGTAGTTTATGAAATAATGTAAATATTAATTGAAATTAAGTATAAATAAATAAATGATTTTGATTTAAAATGTAAATTAAATAACTAATCATTATTTATAAATTTTGTAACTTAATTATTTAAAATATCATTTAAGTGTAAGATAATAAATATAAATTTAATTTTTCATAAATTTTTAAATAAATTATATTTATGCCAAAATTAAACTTTTAAACCATTTTTTAAATACAGAAAACATATTTTTATAGAATCGAAACATTTATTGATCGAAAAATATAAAATTATAATTCTGTTACAATTTCTGAGTCACACACGACCGTGCCTCGGAAGGGCACCATCGTGCTCAAGCCACGGGCGCGACCGGGTTGACCAACAGAAGCACAATCTAGACCAGACAACAGGCACGACCGTGCCTTGACCAGGCACGATCGTGTCTATGATCTTTAGACACAACAGAGACTAGCCCAGAGGGCATGACAAGGTCTGGACAGGAGGACACGACCGCGCTGATAGTCGGCACGACCGCGCTACACGAGGCACGGCCGCGCTAGATGATTAGCGTGACCGTGTCTATTCCAAGTCAGACACGAATTGACAATTTCTTGTATTTATAACGATGGAATTGATAGGGCTTTCGATTAAAGAGATATTACGAGTCTAATCATATAAATTAATTGCATGAACATCGTGTTTAAGAGTGGAATCGATTAAATCCTTTTTATTTAAAATAACAATTCTGATTCGAACGATTTCTGTAATGAAAGCCCAGATTAATAGGGGGCTTTTGATGATGATACTGAAACGAATGAGATGGAGAGTATACTTACCTAAAACAGGAAGGAATTTGTAACGATCGGTAGAAGGGAGTTCCAGCGACGGAGAGAACGGCTTCCGGCGACTTCGGCTGCAATTCTGGCTAGGCCAGAGAGTCCAGAGTCTTGGAGAGATCCGGGAGATGCGTAATCCTTTCTTGATCGGGGGAATTTGCGTCTCAGAATAGGATTCGAGTTTTGCTTGAATTGTTTGAGAGAGAATTCGAGATTGATGGTATGAAACTGAGGCGTTGAATAATTGAGAATGGTATAACTCACGTTAATGGAAGAAGAAACGTAATCGGATTTGAATTTCGAATGATTGAGCGTTTTGAAATCACATTTACGTTTCGACTGTTACGCAGGCGCGACCGTGCCCAAGAGAGACGCGACCGTGCTTAGGCACCGGGCGCGATCGTTCCAGGACCAGTCGCGCGATCGTGCCGAGGCACTTGGCGCGACCATGCTAGGACAAAGCACGACCGTGCTAACTAGGGTTTCTTGATAATTTTTCAACTTTAGTCCTTGACTCTTCAGGTGTGATGAGTTTGAATAAAATAGTTTCTTGTACAGCATTTCAATGTATATAACCGAGTAAAACTTGCGAATTTGTATAGAATTATTGCATTAAATTTACGGCGAGAAAATAATGAGACATTGCACGAGTATAGAACTTGAAATTGCATTACATTGAATTGAAATAGGAATACTAAAATCAGAAATGTTACAATATCCTCTGTATTGGTCAACACGATCGCGTCCCTGACTAGCATGGTCGCGCCCGTGGTTCTAGCACGATCGTGCCCTGTCCCAGGCACGGTCGTGTGTGTAAGAAAAGCCTTGACAGAATAGTTATTTCCATAATTTAAAAACAATAAGTATTTCAAATTAATTTTTAAATAAAAATAATTGATTTTATAAAATAAATGAATAGAAATTGTTTATTCAAAACTTACAAAATTAAATTTATATTCATTGTTAAACCCTACATTTAAATATTATTTACACCATTTACTTAAACATCTTTATGAAAATAAAGTAAAGAAATTTATATTTATTATAAAACATCTAACACATTTTTATAACTAAAAGACCAAGTTACATATTTTATAAATAAATAAATAAGGTAACAATTATTTATTTATTTTACATTTAAACAAAAATCATTTATTTAGGTTATACTTAATAACCTCTAATACCAATATTATTTTTATAACTAAGTAAATAAATAATATTTTGTTTTATTATTTAGTTAATCCAAACTCAAACCTTAATTTTATACAACACCATTCAAGTACAAACCACTAACACCTACAACTTCAAATTCCTTATACACACATCCAATTTAACCTTATGTCATACCCCTAAATTTATTTACTTAATAAATAAATACGGGTTGCAACGATTGGTCCATTACACGATAGCGGAAGCTGTAATAGTGATTTCTAAAACTTGATTACATATACGGTTACTAAAACTAAATAAATACAATGATCTAAGTCCTTCTAGTTCAATGGTCGACTTGAGACTTGATAATCTATGCCCGTCCGATTACTAGAAATTGTTCCAACATAGCTAGCCTATTCCAACCGCGCCATAGCTAAAGGTTACCTGAGAAACATACTTGAAAGTGTCAACACAAAGTTTGGTGAGTTCACAGAGTCTGTTCATTTAGTACAATTAGTTTTTCCCCTGAAATGTATACATGACTTAACCGTCATAAAAATAAGTAGTTTTCCTTTGAAAATATGTCCATGACTTTACCGTCATGAAATAAGTAGTTTTCCTTTGAAAACATGTCCATGACTTAACCGTCATAAAATATGTAGTTTTCCTTCGAAAACATGTCCATGACTTAACCGTCATAAAATATGTAGTTTTCCTTCTAAAACATGCCCACGACTTAACCGTCATGAAATAAGTAGTTTTCCCAATCAAATAGTTCTTGTAAATCCAATTGTTCGCAAATTATTCTAAGTATATATATATGATAATCAGAACAAGTAATGTTGACCCATTTGTAAACTAGCTAGGAATACAAAGAATATGTTCATACATGAGGCGTAACCAAACCATGACAATTGTTCTTTTGCCCCTCATATTCGTTATCAAATGCTATGCGGCCATAAATCCTCCAGATTGTGGTTAGCGCGACTAACCATGACCGGGGGACGTCACTCCCCATAGTACTATTCATAGGACCCTAGGCTACAGTTAATGGTTACTAAATTGTTCCAGGGGACTTTACGAGCTCTATAATTGTTCGTACTCATGCAAACATAAAGGTCGGGTCTTGTTCTCTTGTTACCATATGAAAATGTTTGTAAATGTGTTTCATGTTTTCTCAAATGTATCAAACATTTATTTTTCATGCTTTCAGATATTGTAAGTAATTGTGTCACAAAAGTTAAACCAAAATGTTCGTGTTGTCAAACATGTAAGCAAATATGTTTCATATTTTCAAATATGTTATGTAAGTATGTTTCTCCCCCGATGTTTATAAAACATTAAAAAGCTAAAAGAGGGGCCGTGAACTCACCTGATGAGCAAACAATGAAGCAAAGCAAAATAAGTAGTAACTAGCAAAGTCCATGAATACGTGAGCCAACCTAACCGTGCCCTATGGTAAAATAAGACACTTTAAGGTCTAAACAATGTTTCTAAGGTTTAAGTTGATCGTGTATACGATTCACCCAATTAGACGCGACACGAATACTAGTTTATATTTCCGACATTTTTGACATGACGACCGTTAGTGACGAGTTGTGACAATCATATACACATATATATATACTTATATAAATAAGTTATGTATCTCAAGACATGTCTTTACATTTACATAACCACCTCATGGTTGGGGTTGAAAACAATATATAGTATGGAAGGTAAAACGTTTACATCAAAATAGCCTTCAGTAATGTATTCGGGTTTTTACGTCAACTTGTGTCGTGTTTTTAGTCAATTTCTCGAACTAAATAATTTATGAAACTTTTACCACACTCAAATAAGTGTATTGACTCCATAGAAATGTATTGATCATAATTTATAACGGGGCTTAAGGGTTTCAAACAAAAATCGTAACACAAATAGGTTAACAGCTTCGATTTTGTCGGATAGGTCTCGGAAAACTTGACGGTTGGGGGTCAAAATGTTAGTTTTCTGATAATAGGACATATGGGTTGTAATGCCAACACAAAATACTAGTTTTAGAAAAAATAATCAAGTCATTTGAACCATTTTTGAGTGAGTTATGACCCCATGAAGTCGACCTTAGAATTCTACCAAAAAAAACTCAGATTGTACCCATTTTCTTATATCGACCTTTTAGGGTATCAAAACTCCACCAAAAATCACGAAATCACTTGTGATGGATAGATGACTCTTTAAACTAAATTTTAGACTCAAGAAACGTCCAATTTAGTTTAGTTTTGATTAAGATACAACCCTCCAAAGTTGGCTAAAAATTCTGCCAGCAACATGTTTGTATAAAATTGTGACTTTTTCTTTGAACAATCCATTATTTGGGTGAATCTCCTACACAAAACAACTAGTAGGATCAATAAAATCAAGACTTAGTATGAAGAGACTCACTTAAAGCAAGCAAGGAGAAGGACAGAATGGTGTAGGAAGCTTGAACTCACCCTTGAAACACCTACTCTAGCTCAATTTCTCTATGTTCTAGTTCTTGGTTATGAAAGATGCAAAACGTGTGTGTGTGTGTCGACATATGTAGGTGGAGAAAGAGAAAGAGAGTTTGAGTGTTGGTTCTACCAACATTATTGCAAGTTATGGTTGAAAAGATGGGATTTGACACTTGCTTGAGTTTATATTTGAATGGGTATGGAGCTTATGACACAAGTGATGGAACCATGGAAGATTTTGTGGTGAAGGAGGGTGGCCCCACATTCTTGGCTGAAATTGGTCATGGGGGTGGGGGTTGGGCCTTGTTCCACTTGTTAGTTATATTCTAAGTATTAGTTAGATAGTTTTTTTTTAGGTAGTGTAAACTTGGTGGGTGATCCCGTGATCTAATACCCGGTGTAGGAACTTTTAGTGATTAAAACTTTATATCTATATACCTAGATATAAATATATATATATATATATATACATATATATATAATTATTAGATGAAACGAGAGTTGAGTATAGATCTTAACAAGTCATCATCATTAAGATTTGATGCTGGAGTGGAGTACAAGCAAGGATAAAATGATGGTGATATGATCTTTATGTTTCTTGCATCTTTGGTCATAATTATGATGATTATGACACTTGAGTGTTGTGCAAGCAAAGCAATTATGAGGATGATGATGTGATTGATTTAGATGTGGTATAATGCCTGAAATTTATACCCGCTTTAATATCTTTAATTATTAAAGTGTCTCACATTTTGTGTAGTTTGACTAGCTTTAATAATCTGCTAGTGAATTTTCTTATATATGTTTTTATGTTAAAGCATCTCCCTAGACTTTTACTGCCATGTTCTTGTTAATCACCAACGACCGTACTTTGCGGATTATCACTGTTTATTTTTTTAGTAATTCTTAAAAATTACTATTTTGATACAATTTTCTTTGTTAGACTCCTTGACTTTACTTAGTTAAAATAAAACTTCAGGAAATATATGTTATGAACGTGCATTTATGTAATATGGACTTTGACCTGAAATACTGGGTGTCACACCTTATACTTAGACAGAGACTATTGTGCATACTATTGATTTCGATACATATTACACTCTAGGTTAACATTGTGCATTACAAGGACCACATATTACTATCTAGTATCTCGTGTTAGCTACGCCTTCAAACCAAGTGAGTATTACATACTCCCTTTTACTCTTTTACACTTTTTGGGGTGTAACATGAACATTATACAATACTATTGTTTACATTTACACAAACAACACAAATACAAATCCTCTTTACATTCATGTGTGCAATTTGAGCTTTATGCCTGAGTGCTAGTTGTGCCAACTTTTGTGTGCAATTTATGTGCAATCATTATCTATTCAAGCCAACGGTAAAAAATGATAGATCTATTGAGTCTGACAAACCCACCCAGATTGGGGTGATTGTTACCGACAACACAATTTTGCATGTTAGTTACAAAGGTTTGATTGTACTTGGTTACACAATAGCTGCTATCCATAAATGTCTTATTTTATCATGTTATGTAAGGATTTGTTTATTTACAATCTATATGCTATCTATATACAAACATGTGTATGCTCACCAACTTTTTAGTTGACCCTATTTTATTCATGTTTCAGGAGCTAATATGTGAGTTTGATCAAGACATGCTACACATAGGTCTTGGACTTTGTTAATTTGAATAAAGAATTCTATGTATTTCAATTATGTTGTTTCTTGGATTTGGTTGTGTTTGGATTATTTGAAATGAAATTGATGTTTAATATATTACAATTTAGTCAACCTTGTGCTCATGAACATTCTACATGTCCCGCCCCGATGATTCCGCCGTCGATTGGGGTGTGACAGATTGGTATCAGAGCCTTGGTTATAGGAAATTAGGTTATTAGACACCCTTGACCTAGACTATAACTTTAGGACACCCACTTATGCCATGCTTCATGATTATGTGATATGTGCTACATGCTATGTGTTACATGCTATGTGTTACATGTTCTTTATGATTAGTTATTATTTTATTTTTGATGCCTTACTTATTAAAAATTCATGACTTATTAAGATATACTTAAATAGTAATTAAATAAACAATATCCCTACCTATACCCTAAAACCTCATAATATTCTTACCTACTCCTCTATCATTATTCTTTAAGCATGTGGAAACTCCACGGATCAAAATCTATAAAAAAAATTCTTTATTTCCTCGTTAAGGCTTTTGAACTTTGTTAATTATTTGAGAACACGTGCAATCTGGAATGGTGACACCGGTATTCTGGGTTTTCTGTCTAGGAAAGCATTTCGCATAAATCCCAATCAACCGAGGGACCCGTACGCATTCCTGGGAGTTCCCGGGATGAGTGTTTACTTATAGGCTAAAGCATGTCTCCTTGAAAATTATATGGGTTTAATTAACCTTAATGTGTCATGGTATTCAAGTGATTTTATCACTATTTGAGTACAATCCAAAGTATGATTAACTATTTTATTTGTTATCTTATTCTTTTAAATCCAAACGAAATTCATAAGTTCTTACATCTTTTCTTGTGTTGTGAAATTCTGTAGAATGCCTCCCCGTCGTGCTACTGTGACCAACAACAACACCGATATTGCTACCATCCTTGCACAACTTGTGAACCAACTCACTCAAGTTAATGGTGCCACAAATGGTAACCATGGAACTAATGGTGGTGGTGGTGCCAACCCACCACAATGCACCTTCAAGCACTTCAACTCATGTAATCCTCTTAAGTTCTATGGTACCGAAGGAGCTACGGGACTTCTTCAATGGTTCGAAAGTATTAAGAATACCTTTATCAATAGTGACTGCCCCGATAACCTTCGTGTTCGTCATGCCACCAGTGTCTTACAAAAACGGGCACTCACGTGGTGGAATGGTGAAAAGAGGAATATATGTGTGGAAGTGGCAATGGCCTTACATTAGGATGAGGTTAAAAGGCTAATGACTGAAGAATTTTGTCCTCGAAATGAGGTAAAGAAACTGGAAGCCAAGTTTTGGGATCTTGCCCAAGATGGTGGTGAAAGTCTAGCTTATACAACTCGGTTCCATGAGTTGAGTCTCCTTGTGCCCCATATGGTCACACCTTTGTCCCGCTGCATCGAGAAGTATATTGGTGGATTACCAAGGCAAATCCAAGATACTGTTTTAGGAAGAAATCCTGCAACACTCGAAGATGCTATCCGCTTATCTGCTACATTAACCGACAACCATGTGAAAGCGAGAACTCTCACTAGAAAAGGCACCAAGAAAGTTCTCGACACTACAACCCCTCCCGTACACATCAAGGAAGCCACAACTGAACCCTCTCGTAATAATAAGAAAAGAAAGGCTAGGAACTATGCTATGGTCACTGCAGCTGTACCTGTTAACCAAGTTGCTCCTATGGTTCAAGCACCAGCCAAAAAGCCATATGTTGGAATTTACCCACTTTATGCCACATGCAACTATCACCATCTCCAAACTATTCCATGTCGCCTTTGCACTCATTGGGGGAAATATGGCCATACGGTCAATGTCTGTAGAGCCAAAGCACTTGCAGGCCAAGTCAACCCACCAAACCGAACCAACCCCCAAGTGGCTAATCAAGGTGTTCCCCCTATTGCAAATGGGCGTGCTTGTTATGAATGTGGTAACCCAAACCATTTCCGTGATCAATGCCCAAGGTTAATCAATGCTAGACAAGGCGGAGCTCGTGGGCGTGCTTTCAACATAAACGCCAATGAAGCTCAAGCCAACAATGATGTGGTCAACGATACGTTCCTTGTTAATAGTCAATATGCCTACGTTTTATTTGATACCGGTGCCGATAAAAGTTTTGTGTCACTTAATTTTGAACCCTTACTTGCGAAGACAGGGTCCCAATTAGAGAAAACCTTCACCGTCGAAATAGCAAATGGTGATTCGCTTACAATTGAGTCTGTTATCTATGACTGCTCTCTAGAACTTAATGAACATACATTTCTAATCAATCTTGTACCAATGCCACTAGGGAGTTTTGATATCATCATAGGCATGGATTGGCTATCAAATCATCATGCCGAAGTCATCTGTTTTGAGAAGTGCATCTGAATACCTCTACCGTCGGGAGAAACGTTAAGAGTCTTTGGTGAAAAGCCATGCAAAGGACTTAAGTTAATGTCATGCACTACCGCCCAAAAGTACCTACGAAAGAAGTACGTGGCCTTCTTAGCTCATATTGTTCAAAAGGATGTCAAAGAGAAGAGTATCCAAGACATTTCCATCATTCGGGATTTTCCCGAGGTATTTCCCGATGATGTATCCGGTCTTCCACCCGTTCGACAAGTAGAATTTCGCATTGATCTTGTGCCCGGAGCTAACCCCGTGGCTAGAGCTCCTTACCGTCTTGCACCTTCTGAAATGCAAGAACTTTGAAGTCAACTTCAAGATCTTTCCGACAAGGGATTCATTCGTCCAAGTCATTCACCGTGGGGTGCACCCGTCTTGTTTGTCAAAAAGAATGATGGATCATTCCGCATGTGTATTGACTACTTCGAACTCAACAAGGTTACCATCAAGAACCGTTACCCTTTGCCTAGAATTGATGACCTCTTTGATCAACTTCAAGGTTCGACCTGCTTCTCAAAGTTTGATCTTCGATCTGGTTATCATCAACTCCGTGTACAAGAGGAAGATATTCCAAAGACTGCTTTCCGAACAAGGTATGGTCGCTACGAGTTCATGGTCATGCCTTTTGGGCTAACCAATACACCCGCGGTCTTCATGGACCTCATGAATCATGTGTGCAAACCGTACCTTGATAAATTCATGATCGTCTTCATTGACAATATCTTAATCTACTCCAAAACTAAAGCCGACCATGAGCAACACCTTAGACTGGTTTTGGACCTCTTGAGGAAGGAACAACTATATGCCAAATTCTCCAAATGTGAATTTTGGCTAAAAGAAGTTCATTTTCTTGGTCATATCGTCAACGACAAGGGAATTCATGTTGACCCTGCTAAGATCGAAGCGGTTAAGAATTGAAATGCCCCGAAGACCCCCACCGAAGTTCGTTCATTTCTTGGTCTTGCGGGATATTATCGTCGCTTCATCTCAAATTTCTCTAAGATTACTGTCCCTCTTACCGCTTTGATCCACAAGGGTAAAACTTATGAATGGGGACCAAAACAAGAAGAAGCTTTCCAAACTCTCAAGCAAAAGTTGTGCAATGCTCCTATTTTGACTCTCCCTAATGGGAATGATGATCTAGTTGTCTACTGTGATGCTTCCAACTAAGGTCTTGGTTGTGTCCTCATGCAACGAGACAAAGTAATCGGTTATGCATCAAGGAAACTTAAGATTCATGAGAAGAATTATTCGACGCACGACCTCGAGTTGGGTGCGGTCGTATTCGCATTAAAGATTTGGAGACATCACCTCTATGGCACAAAGTGTGTGGTGTTCACCGACCACAAAAGTCTCCAACACATCTTCAACCAAAAGGAACTCAATATGAGGCAACGTCGTTGGGTTGAACTCCTTAACGACTATGACTGCGAGATTCTTTACCATCCCGGCAAAGCGAATGTTGTAGCCGACGCTTTGAGTCGAAAGGACCATGTCATGCTTCAATGTGTCTGAATTCAAACCGACATCCAAAATCGCATCTTAGAAGCTCAACACGTCTCAGTCACCGAGGGTAACATGTACGAGGAAATGTCGTGTGGTGTTGAACTTCAGCTTGAATCAAAACCCAATGGCTTACTTTACTACTTGAACCGTATATGGGTTCCCGATCGCGATGATCTCTGTACATTTCTCATGAACGAGGCTCACAAGACTCGTTATTCTATTCATCCTGGTGCGGATAAAATGTATCAAGATCTTCGCCAACAATATTGGTGGCCCGGTATGAAGAAAGACACTGCTCTCTATGTTGCTAAATGTCTAACTTGCTCCAAAGTCAAAGCCGAACACCATCGTCATTCCGGCTTACTCAAACAACCGGAAATTCCCGTTTGGAAATGGGAGAACTTGGCTATGGACTTCATTACCAAACTTCCTCGCACCTCAAGTGGTTATGATAGCATTTGGGTGATTATTGACCATCTCACCAAATCTGCTCATTTCTTGCCTATCCGTGAAGACTATCGGGTTGAGAAACTAGCCCGAATTTACATTGACGAAATTGTGAGCCGTCACGGTGTTCCCTTAAACATAATCTCCGATAGAGATGCTCGGTTCACCTCTCGCTTTTGGAAATCTCTCCAAACTGCTCTTGGTACACGCTTGGATTTGAGCACGGCTTTCCATCCCCAAACTGATGGTCAGACCGAGCGAACAATCCAAACTCTTGAGGATATGCTTAGAGCATGCGTATTGGGATTCACATCTATCCCTAATCGAGTTCTCTTACAATAATAGCTACCACACGAGTATCAACATGGCTCCATTTGAAGCTCTCTATGGTCGCAAGTGTCGTTCTCCTATATGTTGGAACGAGATTGGGGAAGCACAAATCACCGGTCCTGGGCTAATTCAAGAAACATCCGACAAGATTATCCAAATTCGTGACAACATTCGAGTAGCGAGAAGTCGGCAAAAGATTTACGCCGACAAACGACGAAAACCCTTGGAATTCCAAGTCGGTGACCTCGTTCTTCTAAAGGTGTCTCCATGGAAGGGTGTGATCCGTTTTGGAAAGAAAGGCAAATTATCACCTCGCTATGTGGGTCCAATTAAGATCCTTGAAAGGATTGGGAAAGTGGCTTACAAACTCGACTTACCTCCATCACTTGGCAATGTGCATCCTACATTTCATGTGTCTAATTTGAAGAAATGCCTTGCTGATGAAAATCTTCACATACCTCTTGACGACGTGCTCATTGACGAAACGATGCACTTCGTTGAGAGACCGGTAGAAATCATGGATCGTGAGGTCAAGCAGCTCAAGCAAAGCCATATTCCTATTGTCAAAGTTCATTGGGAATCTAAACGTGGTCCTGAATTCACTTAGGAACGAGAGGACCAAATGAAGCTCAAGTACCCCCATCTCTTCACCGATGCCGTCACTTCCACTAGCTAAATTTCGGGACGAAATTCCCTCAACATGGGGATACTGTAACATTTCTGATTTTTTTTATCTGTATTTCAATTCAATGTGACACGTTTCAAATTCAAATTTAGTACACTGACTTGTTCTATTCGTACCAACAATTAAATACTATGTTCCAATGCAAATCCACAAATTTTACACGGGTATACCCTATAAAACTATACATAAGTCCATATTTATACAAATCTGTCAATACTGAAATTGCAAAGACTGATTTTATAAATAAATAACTAGAAACCCTAATAGGCACGGTCGCGCCTCGTTCTGGCACGGTCGCACCAAGTGCTATGGCACGGTCGCGCACCTTGCCTTGGAACGGTCGCGCCCCTTATTGGCACGGTCGCGCCTCATGACAGTTGAAACGTAAAAACGATCTTTAATTCTAAACTTGTTCAACTCCGTAACAGTTATACACTTTCATCTATTAACAATCATCATTAGTCGATTAAACATCGACATTACACCTGAATTAAAACCAATTACAGATTTTTAAACTAAACCGTCGACCTCTCCATTTTTTGCTCATCGAATCCACCATACTGATCTCAATCCTCCTAAGCAAACGCATTATCATCCTCTCTAAAACTTCTGGACGCACTGAAACAGCCGGGGTTGCAGCAGAAGACGCCGGAGATCGAACCGTCGTCGCCGGAACAAGTCCCTACCGTACTCTATCGATTCATCATTCTTTCGGGTAATTGAAACCTTCCACACTTTCGATTTAGTCTATAGATCAAAAGCCCCAAACTAATTTGGGCTTACAATAGCGAAATTAACACGAACCCGAATCTAGAGTTCGTGCTAAAATGGTTTAATCGAACCCTGCTTTGAACACGTTTTAAATACAATTAATATATTCCAATAGACTCGTAATAACCCTACAGATGAAAGCCATATGAATTCCAACATTAACAATATAAGAATTAGTCAAATCGATTCTGTTTTGGAACAAACACGGTCGCGCTAGTCTTCTAGCGCGGTCGTGCTTCATGAGACACGGTCGCGCCGAATACCAACGCGGTCGTGCCTCACACAACTCAGACCCGGTCATGCTTCTTGGCTAGAGTTGGTCGTGCCTCAGAATCCTAGACACAGTCGTGCCTGGCCCAGACACGGTCGTGCCTAGTGAACAGCTTAGCTATATCCTCTGAATTGGTCAACACGGTCGCGTCCCTGACTAGCACGGTCGTGCCCGTGGTCCTAGCACGATCGTGCCCTGTCCCAGGCACGGTCGTGTGTGTGAGAAAAGCCTTGACAGAATACTTATTTCCATAATTTAAAAAAATAAGTATTTCAATTTAATTTTTAAATAAAAGTAATTGATTTTATAAAATAAATGAATAGAAATTGTTTATTCAAAACATACAAAATTAAATTTATATTCATTGTTAAACCCTACATTTAAATATTATTTACACCATTTACTTAAATATCTTTATGAAAATAAAGTAAAGAAATTTATATTTATTATAAAACATCTAATACATTTTTATAACTAAAAGACCAAGTTAAATATTTTATAAATAAATAAATAAGGTTACAATTATTTATTTATTTTACAATTAAACAAAAATCATTTATTTAGGTTATACTTAATTACCTCTAATACCTACATTATTTTTATAACTAAGTAAATAAATAATATTTTGTTTTATTATTTAGTTAATCCAAACTCAAACCTTAATTTTATACAACACCATTCAAGTACAAACCACTAACACCTACAACTTCAAATTCCTTATACACACATCCAATTTAACCTTAGACTTAGACAGAGACTATTGTGCATACTATTGATTTCGATACATATTACAATCTAGGTTAACATTGTGCATTACAAGGACCACATATTACTATCTAGTATCTCGTGTTAGCTACGCCTTCAAACCAAGTGAGTATTACATAGCCCCTTTTACTCTTTTACACTTTTTGGGGTGGAACATGAACATTATACAATACTATTGTTTACATTTACACAAACAACACAAATACAAATCCTCTTTACATTCATGTGTGCAATTTGAGCTTTATGCCTGAGCGCTAGTTGTGCCAACTTTTGTATGCGATTTATGTGCAATCATTAACTATTCAAGCCGACGGTAAGCAACGATGGATCTATTGAGTCTGACAAACCCACCCAGATTGGGGTGATTATTACCGACAACACAATTTTGCATGCTAGTTAAAAAGGTTTGATTGTACTTGGTTACACAATAGATGCTTTCCATAAATGCCTTATTTTATCATGTTATGTAAGGATTTGTTTATTTACAATCTATATGCTATCTATATACAAACATGTGTATGCTCTCCAACTTTTTAGTTGACCCTATTTTATTCATGTTTCAGGTGCTAATATATGAGTTTGATCAAGACATGCGACACATAGGTCTTGGACTTAGTTAATTTGAATAAAGAATTCTATGTATTTCAATTATGTTCTTTCTTGGATTTGGTTGTGTTTGGATTATTTGAAATGAAATTGATGTTTAATATATTACAATTTAGTAAACCTTGTGCTCATGAACAGTCTACATGTCCCGCCCCGATGATTCCGCCGTCGGTTGGGGTGTGACATAATTACTTAAATAATTAATTAAAGAGTTAATTACACAGATGGTCCCTATGGTTTGCACAAATTACATGTATGGTCCCGAAGTTTAAAAAACTACACCAATGGTCCACAAGTTTGCCACTGGTTGTCCCTGGAGTGGATGGGCATTAACTTTTCTATTAATTTTTTAAAAAAATGATCAAAATACCCCTCTACATAAAATATAGTTAAAACAAATTAGATATTAAAAAGGTGAGACCAACATTTTAACTAAAAAACAAAATAAAATATAAAACTATAAATTATCTCACACCCATACCATCTTCTTCCCAACCCTTCGCCCACATTACCACCGGCCATCTCCAGCAATTTCCACCTGCCCCATCTCCTTCATCTCCTCCATCATTTCTTTCACCCTCGGCTACCCTCAAATCGCCTCTACCACCCTTAATTTATATAAGCAAGTTCAGTTGGGCTAAAAAATTACAAAGTGGGTCAATGCAGGACGAGATGATCTAAACAATTTTACGCAATCAAGCTAGACAACAATATCTAAACTTTATTAATCATCAATTTGGTAGAAACCATGTTCCCGTCTACCAATATGACCGATATCTTCAATTTCAGTCTCGTTTCTACAACTTACAAATTCGGTCTCATATCGTTTGCCTCTGTTATGAATTGTGGCTTTTGTCCATGGCTTTGGATCCTTCATCAAAATCGAGATTCTCACCTTCAACGATTTCCCGACAACACCCTAATCACCGTCGCTCGTTAAGATTCTCACCTGCAACCACCCTAATAACAAGAAAAAACCCCAAACCAGGTACCATACAGTTGGTTCTCATCCCTAGGTATTCTCCCTAAAAGTACTCGTTTTATTACTCAAACATGCCTGCAGCCATAGCCGAAGCCATGAAATATGTTAGAAAGATGCTGGGGAAAGGCCGATGGGTTAGGGCTAAATCAGACGAGGATCCCAAGGAAGAAAATATAGGAGAAAAGATAACCAATGACGAAGGATTGGGTGCTGAGATTGAAAGTGAGGAAATAAACCCATCAAAGCGACACAAACAAAATTTTGTAGAAATGGAATGCATGAAAGCAAACTTTCAACAAAAAGGCTCATGTGGTAAATGTGGAAAGAGACACGGGGGTGAATGCAGGTTAGTATCGGAGGGGTGTTATAGGTGTGGCAGACATGGCCACCTCTCTCGCGAATGCCCAGACGGGCATATATGTTATAACTGCGGCAAGAAAAGGCATACTAGTAACGGATGTATGAAACCGAAAGCCGCAGCAAGGGCAAGAATCTACCAAATGAATCAGTAAGGTACTTTGCAATTTCTTATTCATGTTATGGCAAGTTTAAATTATTGCTCTGTTTCTCGTAGTTAGCCCTATTAGCTTAGATGCCTTAGAAGTACAGAATTGCCCCGGTTGTACACTCAATGGTAGTTAATCACAATGACCACCATGACCAAACCAGTATGTGATCTGCTATCAGTATAGCTTATGGCAGGTTTCGAGGACGAAACCTGTTGTAAGGAGGGTAGACTTGTAACATCCCGAGTTTTTGAAAACCTAAACAGAAATCGTTCACGTAGATTAAACTAAGAAAGGGAAGGGAGCGAACCCTGAGCTTGGACTTGGGCCGAAAAAGGAAGGAGGTTCGGGCTCCATAAATATATAAACTTGATACCAAATACGAGTGACATAATATATATCTTTAATAATGTTCTGTTTAAAGTTACACAAAATCATGTTTTTAATTTATAAATTAAAATGATAAATACTTCAACTAAACACACACACTATAGGCAAGTGTAACTATTGCAACGTAGTATAGTCTAGGTAAGAATCAAGTATCGAACCATGGACACGGATTTCTTACTCAACCCTCGTTATTGTCTGACTAGGATAATAAGTTGGAAAATGGGTTTGTTTAAAAATATGAAAAAGGAAGAGAAACATAATTAGGAATATCATCTCATTTAAGGTGTTACTCCGGCTGTTATCACTTGTTAATTAACTTTGTATTTTAGTAAGGTTGGTCATAGTTACTAGTACTAACCCTTTCTATGGGGGAGTTAGTAGTTCGTAACGGAACAGTGGATACGGTCGGCCAACTGTTCCTAATAAATCTTGGGATCCTAATGGGGTCTCAAGTCCGTCAGCTGTCCCGTGATTTATTATTTGGACTAAGATTATCCTATCAACTTGCGTACACCGAGTCGTGTAACTTCTTTTAGAAAGTCGGAATGCGCAACATCCTCCAAAATTACTTTATGAATGCTTGGACTTAACATTTTATATTCTTAAAATAGTTGTCTTTACTTATAATAATATTTTAAATAAATATAACTTTCATTCTCAAGATCAAGCCTCATGGCTCCCGTAGAAGTCCTATGCAAGCTAACACAAGAGAAGTAAAGAAATACCGACACGCTTTATAAGGTCCAGCTTGAACTTGAACAACTCGTTGAATACCCAAACCTCAAATCAACCCATAATATTAAATCTATACTAACCGGGCCCTTGGTAGCACCAAGATTGTATATAGACCGTACAAACTCGAATAAGCATCCCAAACAAGAAGTCTTGCTTAAGTAATTTACAAGATTTAAGATTATTAAGTTGGTTTAAAGATTACTTATTCTTGTCTTTTTAAGATAAATTATAATAAAGACTTTAAGAACATAACATACTAAAAATACTTCATTAATTAATTAAAGTTTAACTAACCCGAGCAACGCAAGAGGACTAGCCACGAATGACCATACAAGTGACTCCACTAACCTTTAGACAATGTGTGGAAGTGTTCCAACACCAAGGGAGAGTGGGTATAGGTTGTCTCTTGTTTACTAGAAGGAGAAGAATCATTTCATATTACAAGACTTAGAAATGGAAAATAAACAAAGAAAAGCTAAAACAGACCAAAACTGAGAGAGTTCAAGTTCTAGCAGAGCACTAGGGCCTTCACACCCCTCAATCTTGGACACCTAAATTGGAGACTTGAGCTTGTTATTTATAGGCAAAGAGTTGGGGTTGCATGGGAATGCATTCAAATGCATGGTTGTGCATTTGGTCCACTAGTACACTAGTACTCATGTAAGGGCATGTTTTACTTTTAGGGGACACAGGTACAATGAAAGAATCTCTTTTTCTTATGGTGCAAACGGGTATAATGCATGACCTGGTTTCTGACTTCCACATTTTCTTCAATTTCTTGGTCTTTTTCGCTTCTTTTTGTTCGGGAAGCCGTTTAACCTGCGAAAATAAAATATATGCGAATTAAGTAGTATTTGCAATATTTGTATTTAATAAGTACCATAATATAAGGATTATTATGCATATAAAATATGTATAATTTTGAACATATCTGTACGCGAAGGCGGCGTGTGGCCATAGGGTGGTAGACGGTGAGAAGAAAGAGAGAGGGAGAGAGAAGGGAAGTGAGGGTGAGGGGGCTCGACAACGGAGGTGTTGGGCCAATAGACGTGGTGCCGAAGGGGCTGTAGTGGCGGTGTTTCATGGCGGCGAACAGCGGGGATGGAGTTGGTGTTGAACCCGACTAGGGTTGGGCATGGCGACGAGGTCATTGGTTGTGCATGATGGTGTCATGAATGAGAGGTATTCGACGGTGGTTCGTGGTGGTGAATGACGAAGGGGCGGGATCAGGTCAGAGCCGATTGGAATTGTTGCATGACGGTTTACGTACGTGCATGGAGACCCGCTTAAGTGTACGCGTCTGTGAGACTAGGGTTTTTGCATGGCACGCGTATGTGCATGCATGCGGGTTCGGGTACACGAGTTTTATCTAGTTCATGAGCAACGTTATGCGTAAACCGGTAGGGCTACAGTTTCAGGGAAAGAAAGGACGAGCTGGCAAGATGATGTTGGGAATTATATTTTATGCATTATTCGACATATGTGTAAAACGTATTCTGAACATGTGATCGTACGTTTGTCAGGTCCGGGATTCAAGAGAGTGGACGAAATGAAGAGCAAGAATCGAGACTTAATGTAACTGGTGAGTTTCTAATCCCCTCTTTAAATGTTTTTAGTGTTTTGGGGCTATCGTACATACTTTCAAGACGTGTTTTATTACATTAAATGTTTAACGAGCTTTGGGGTTTAACCAAGTGAGTTTATGAATTTAAGTATTCAAATTTGGGGCTAAGGGACTGTGTGTTGTCCATAGGATGTGTAGGTTAAAGGTGGATATATGGTCGTGGGTTGTATATGTATAGTGACCTAATAGGGGTGAGTCGGGGGACGAGTTTACATGTCGTGCGGGTACGACTAGAGGGTATTGCAGGGTGTGCACATACATGGTATGTGCTTAGATAACGAGACATAGTATTTGTATGTGGGTTACTATATTAGTGGTGTATTGTGTTAGGAGTTAGTCGGGGTGAGTCGGGATGTAAGCTAAACGCTTATGAATACATGTGGGATACATTATTCTAGTGTTATGTGTGGGGTGCAAGTGCAGTTAGTGGGTCATGTAAATAAAGCGTGATATTATGTGCCTATATTTATGTTGTATGTTTTGTGTCGTTGTCCTTGTGGTACGGTGGGTATTGTGTTTGCCTCATTATCTCTATGACATAGCAAATGGGGTTGTGAAGGATGAAGAACTTCGGGAAGTCACCAAAGGTGACCATATTTAGCAGGGTAATGATGAGCTCGGGGTGTGTAGAACGCCCTAACGAGGTTAACCCTGGCGACGGTGCAGTGACGAGGTATGTGTTTGTGTGCATATATATGTGTTAAATTGCATACAAGTGTTGAGTTATATTTATTATGTGTGCAATAATATCAATGCTATGTGTAGACGATATTAATGAGGCGAGTAGAGTTAGATTGACCGTTGTGTCGGGATCGTGAAGTGGTGTTTATAACTGTCATGTTAGTTAAATTGTGAGGGCCTTGGTCAAGGCTGAGTAAGTCGGTGTCTAGGGAATTGGGGTGTTAACCAGGTTTTCTGGTTAACATGGGTGGTATATTACGAGTAACCAGTGTAGTAAGATTGATCTATGTCGGTGAGGTTTGGGAGGTTATGATTGTGGGATGAGTCTGGGGTGGCGAGCCTTGTTGGAATATCATATGATAACAGGGGTTATCTTTATGATACTATATTGTAAAACTATTTTATAAGGACCGGAAGGCCTTGAGTAAAGTTTAAATAAATTTTGGGACGAGATGGCTTTTATTTAAATTAATATATTAGAACTCACTCAGCGTAGCTGACTTTGTGTGTACGTTAGATTATTTTGCAGGTGAGCTTCGTGGCAGACGTATCTTGGCTTGGGAGAGGTGCTACTCGGGTAGGTGTGAAGGCATTCGTGAGGTAAGCTAATAAGGAAAACGACCTTACAGAGAAATTAGTGTTTTTAGAAAGACTTCCACTGTAGTTTTGATTTATTAAACGATTATTTTTAAGAGAATACCTAGTGATGAGAACCAACTGTAGGATGCTCGGTTTGGGGTCTTACCTTTAAGGATTTTTCGCCTCAGTTTTTTGGATTCCTTTCATCGATTCGTTTTGTTTTTTGCACTGTATTCGCGTTTGAAACCCTAGGAGGAAGGAGGACTGTATTGGCGTTCGCGTTTGAAACCCTAGGAGGAAGGGGACTGAGTTGGTGTTCGCGTTTGAAACCCTAGGAGGTAGAGGAAGAAATACGGGGGAAGTAAGAACGGATGAATGTGTTTGATTTGTCATTTGTCAATAATACCCCTAAATTTAAGTATTTGACATTAAAATTAACAAGGGGAATCTAATCCATTGATTAAAGAAATAGAAGGCTTAGATTGTTTCTTAGGTTTCTTAGCCTAATAGGGATTCTTAGGGGAACCGGCCCCTATATATATATTACACATATAGGGTTGGGTTCATGAGAAAACTCATTTTAATGAGAGAACCAAGAAACTCCTCATTAATGGCACTTTTGTAATTATACTATCATTATATATTCTCAAAAACCTAACTCTCACATTGATGTGCATCATTTATACATGTTTTACATGCATAATAATCACCATAATATGGTACTAATTGATTAATAACCTTGCAATTGATACTTAAAACGTTTATATTTCATAATTGCAGGTTATTCGGTGTTCTAAATATAAATCAAGATGAAACCTGTCAAAAACACAAGAAATCAAGCCTTTTGGAAGATCATTCCCGAACTTTGACTCCTAAGAAGTCAAAATTGGTCAACACAAGTCAAACCAGCAGCTAAAAGACGAAACTAGGAATCAGGAGAGGGATGCACGGCCGTGAATCCCATTGCAGGGACGTGCAAAGCCTTTCTTGCTCCCCAAGGCTCAAGTACATTGTCCTTTGTACCTTGTTCGATTCCCAAGGTGTTTGCACGCCCGTGCAACCCAATGCGTGGTCATGCATTGCTTATTTTGAGGCCTATAAATAGAGGGATTGAGTTCTTGGTTACACACACTATTCCATACCTCATGATACTATTCCAGAGAGAGTACTTCGTAGTTAGAGTACAGAGTAGATAGTAGAGAGGCTCCTCCTCTTTCTCCGCAATAGGGGAGCCTATGAAACTCAACGTTACGCTAGTTAGTATGGCCATTTGTGGCTAAACTCTTTGTATTGCTAGGGTGAAGATGAAGTTTGGTGCGTGTTACTTTTTGACGTATTAATCTAATTGTATGTTTATGCCTTTAACTATTCGCTCTTAAAACCACCTCTTGGTGGGCTTTTTATTGTTGTCTACATTTGTCTTTATATTTGTGAGTGTTCTTGATTTTAAAGTGTAAGACCATAAAACCTTTTTAATCAAACTTCTTTTGAAACTTGCATGTCTTTATACAAGCAGAGATTGATAAGCCAAGACTTGGTCAATACTAGTAAGGTCGTACATCTTTATACGAAAAATTATGCGACCAAGAATTGGTGACCTCATGTTGGGAATGGTACTTCTTTATACATGGTTCCATTGTTACACCGCCTCCCGGTGAGCAAAGTTTAATCACCTATTTAACAATAATACTTTAGCATTTAAGTTTGATGTTCTAAACCAACTTGGAGATAACACCAAAGAGTTGAGGGTAAATGTTGTTCCTAACGAGAGGCACTATTATTTTAATTTAAAGATTTTAATTCGTGAATCAAATGTCGTGAGGACGAGGCTCTAGCGGTGACCCGGGTCACAAGTTTGTAGTAGTCATACCACTGGATTAGTCAACTTAACATTATCATGTACCAAGCGGATTCGAAACCCAAAACAATACTCTTCGTAACCTGATCATTTTTGAGATATTTACTTTCCTGCTATTTACTATTCTGTTAGTTACATTTATGTTACACACATCACGCACATTTTTACTTTCCTGTCATTTACTTTACCGTCATTTACTTTTCTGTCATTTACCTTTTCCTTCATAAGCACACAAAACCCACTAACTAATTAAACCGGTTAAACGATAACAAAAGTTGAGTATTTGAACTCGACCATGTCCATTGGTTCGATACTTGGTTCTTACCTAAACTATATTACGCTGCGATAGGTACACTTACCTATTGTGTGTGTTTTAAGTTTGAGTATTTATCATTTTATAATCTTAAAACCTGATCTCGTGAAACCATTTCTAAAACAAATATATATTTATATATATTTTATATACTTATCACGTGCACATCAAGTTTTTGGCGCCATTGCCGGGGACACGGTGATTTCAAGAAAAATTCAAGTTAACAGATTAGCCTTATCATTTTCCATCTGTTTTTCTCTTACATTTTGTTGCAGGTAGTGTATGATCCATAGCTCCTCTGCTGGTTTATATCAACCTTTCGCAGAGCCTGAAAGATTCTTTCACCGCCGAATACGAGAAAACCATACTAGAATAATGGCCGTAGAAAACCGCACTATTTTCGATTTCGCAAGACCGTCACTAGAGCCTTTGGGATCCAGTATCACAAGGCCAACGGTTGATGCTAACAACTTTGAGATCAAATCTCATGTTATCCAAATGATCCAATCATCATGCACTTTCGATGGATTACCCGATGAAGATCTACATGCCCACATTGCAAATTTCCTCGAAATTTATGACACTTTCAAACTGAACGGAGTTTCGAATGACGCAATTCGCCTCCGAATGTTTCCCGTTTACTTAAGGGAATGAGCTAGGGCATGGCTAAACTCTCATCTCACCGGGTCGATCAATACATGGGATGATCTAGCTTAGAAAATCCTGTCAAAATACTTCCCGCCAGCAAAAACTACAAAACTGAGAAATGATATTATCACTTTCACCCAGGAAGATGTTGAGTCACTATATGAGGCATTGGAACGTTTTAAGGACATGTTAAGGAAATGTCCACATCATGGGCTAGAAGTTTGGTTACAAGTATCATCATTCTACAATGGGTTACAAAATCAAGCTCGTCGGACACTCGACGCTACTGCATGTGGTATTTTTGGAAACAAGAAGCTTACAACCTAATTGAGGAAATAGCTATGAATGGCTATCAATGGTACAATCCAAGGAGTAACAGGGGAGCCGTGCAAGGAGTTCACTCTATCGATACTGTCACTTCACTTTCTGCTCAAGTAGACGCCTCACCTCGACTCAATCAACTTAACAAGGGCAAGGCAACTACTGAGGCTACTGAAGAAGTAAAAAGTATCACTGCTAATAATGAGCAAGTTGACTTTATCGGAACAAATCGCTTAAAGAATAACCCCTATAGTAATACTTATAATCCCGGATGGAGGAACCATCCAAATTTCAGCCGAAAGGACAACAATAACCAGGGACAATCTGGCTTCGGACAACAACAACAGTTTTAAGAAAGACAATCTCAAAACTATCAACCTCGTCAACAATTTCATGGAACTAACAAGCCAAGTAATGGGTTAAGCATAGAGGACGCGGTAACTAAGTTAATCTCAACAACTGAAAGTCAAGCCCTTCTAGCAGATTCCCGTCGAAAATAGTATGAGGAGAAGTTCAGTCTTCACGAAGCTGGGTTTAGGACGCAGAAAGCAACTATTCAGTCAATTGAGACGCAATTAGGACAAATTGCAAAACTTTTATCCGAAAGACAACCAGGATGTCTCCCGAGTAATACTGAAACCAATCCAAAAGCAAATGTAAGTGCTATCACTCTTAGAAATAGCAAAGTTTACCCTAAACCACCAATGCAAGGAGAAGAGGTTCCATCACCAAGGAGAGAAATATTCACCGGAGTACCACTTCGTCCGCATATCGCAGAAATAACTACTCAAGGATCATAATCAAATGTAATCCCAGCTGCTGCTCTAGTGCATACTCCTCCAAAAGGTCCAACAAAAAGAGTGTTCCATTCTCACATACCCTACCCAGGAAGGTTAGTAAAGCAGAAGACTAACAAACAATATGAGAAATTCATCGAGCTGTTAAGTCAAATCTATGTCAATCTTCCCTTCCTGTATATCATACAACAAATGCCTAAGTATGGACGTTTCTTGAAGGATTTCCTTACAAACAAGAGAAACATGGAAGAGGCAGTGAAGAGGACCCATCATTGTGTCGCTCTTATTGAAAGATGCCTTCCGAAGAAACTTTTAGATCCTGGAAAGTTCTCTCTACCATGTTTTATCGGACCACTACCGATAACCTTTGCACTAGCTGATCTAGGAGCAAGTGTGAACGTAATGTAATATAACATGTTTCAAAGACTGAAAATTAGAAATCTGCGGCCTGTTAATGCAACTATTGAACTCGCAGATGGATCGGTTAAATCGCCTATAGGAGTCATTGAGAACTTACTCGTAAAAGTTGGCAAGTTTATCTTCCCTGTCTACTTTATGGTTTTAGAAATGGGACCCGGCTATTCCGTACCTTTGATATAGGGTCTCCCATTTTTAGCTACTGCCCGAGCCGTCATTGATATGAATGAAGGAATTTTGACACTTCTTGTTGGAAAACAATAAGTGACCTACAACATCGGAGGAAATGAGTGTTTGTCCAATGATCCCTTTGAAATTTCCCAAGTCATTGATACTAATCTGGACTACCGGCTGAAGAAAGCAAAAGAATTCTACAAAGAAAAGAAACTGGATCTTGGAAAGAATTTTGACAACACTAACTGGATCGATGAATACTTTGATAAGCTACCAAAACTAAAGGACTTGAATGAAGGAAGAGGATACACGGGGGAAGTCGATGGCCCCCACCTAAAGAAAGATGGATGAAGCACATACGGGTCTGGCCAACGACCCTTAAATAAACGTGGCGCTTCCGAGAGGCAAATTGATGATCACGAATAAATTGAGAAGTTGGTGCATACGGCAGAACACATAGACCTCAGGTTTGGTTTTTCCAAGTTTAAGTTTCTCATACTTCAGTCCCTAGGTATGCCTTCCCGATACTAGGACCTTAGTAGCTCAACTACTACCTGTTACTTTCGTTTATGTTTTTATGGTTTTCTTTATGTGTTTAGTAGCATACCATCACCAGATAGTTTCTCTACTTCTTTGAGGAGTTACACTCCACCTCTACAACCTGAGGAGTCAAAAGAAACATCAAATTTCTAAGAAATTTGATGAAGTCTTTAAAGCAAAATGTTGACAAGTAGCTGATAAGCACAACCTGACAGCAGCAATAAGTTTTGACCTTAGGTTATAGACCGAATTGACCGGGGGAGTACTAGTTTCTTTTCCCTTAAAACTTCATGCATTTAAATTCCTGCATAGCATTCCATAACATGCATTTGTACATTAAGGGCAATGCACAGTTTTAAGTGTGGGGTTGGGAATTAGAGATTCAGGACTACTTGTAACCTCAAAGCAGTAAAACTAAGCTTATGATTTTCTACCCATTTGACTAAAACATTACTAAAAACCTACTTTACATAAAACCCGAAAAATTTTCAAAATATTTTAATCCCTAAAATCTAAACCTCTTTGAGTTCGCACCTAATTAAATAAAATGAATACATGACAAGTAGAAACGAATGGATATCATGCATAACAAATCACTAAACCCTATCCCATCCGTTTCCATGTGAGAACAATGTAAGCCTTTTCATGAGCATTATTATCATTATTTTTCGCATGCTCCTTCGTTTGGTATAGTGAGTGTTTTTCGGTCGAATTTTATGCATAATTAGAACTTGTGTGACTTATACATATCAAGACCATGAACTAGTAGAAGTATGAAAATGATTGAGGCACCTAGGACTTTATTACCCTTATATATCATACTTAAATCTCAAAAGTATTATCCACCTAGATAGCCCTTTGAGCCTTAACCTTTTCTTTTCTACTACCCATATCTATCACCAAACCAGCTTTTCGTAAACACCGGTTATTAGCTAACTATCTTCAAGATTGAGAAATATTATACTATCTTATGTCATTACTTTAAGTTTACAACCATTAAGGCAATTTGGAAAGAATCTGTTTTACTCAAAAAAATTGGAATATACAAGAAGAAAGTGGATGTATTAGGAAGAAACAGGCGAACGATTTACAAGGAGGATATGAAAAAATTATTTCAAGCAGATTGAGGAAAAATAATTATTGAAAAATTAGTCTTGATGATATGAAAAATATATATATATATATATATATATATATATATATGTATGTATATATATATATAGAGAGAGAGAGAGAAATGAAAAAAGAAAAAGAAAGAAAGAAGTTGGTTTTTTACCGGTTAGACCTTAAAGAGCTGGATATGCATTCTTTTGATTTCAATTTGCTTTTTTGTATTCATTTCGCAAAGCCTGAATTACCACCTGAATTCCGAGAGAAGATTTTCAAAGCAACTAGTCATGTAAGAAAACGGTGGCGCATGCAAGAACAACTGCCACCATTCTGCGGCTTGTCAAAAAGTGCCACCAAACGAAAAGCCAAAAGATACGACAAATGTCTGAAGTGTGGTGTAACACCTGAAAAATTCCCAAGTAATATAGGGGCTAAAAGTATCAAAATATAAAGTCCAAGGGTTGAATTACATGTTCCCCAAAGTTGAGGGACTAAAAAATGAAAAATTTGAAAGTTGAAGGGGTAGCGGACCGCTACCCTAAGCCTTATCGGTCCGCTACGTGGAGATGAAGTAATAAATCAAGATCCGACACGTATCCCTATGACTCACCGATGGAATTCGGACGCGTGGGTGGGTGGCGGACCCCCAGCCTTGATCATAGCGGTCCGCTATGTAGGCACCAAGCGAATTTAGACGCCTCATTGGGTGGCGGACCGCCACAGCCTTATGTAGCGGTCCGCTATGGGCTCGAAGTTTGCACTGTAATTAAATGGACAAATTCAGTCCATTTCACACCACCACCACCTCGCAAAACACACACACTTACTCTGGCGATCCGTTCCTGAGCTGTGATTCGCATACGAGGGTCCGGTTTCTCGCAATTTGTCTGCAAACTGCCGTAGATAGTGTCGAGTTAAGGTTTCTGAATATCCTGAGGTTGCTTCGTGTAAAGCTAAGATAGCAATATTGATAATGATGAATGTCGGATATAATTTAGGGTTCTGTGAGGTGTTGATCATTTTAGTTGAGCAGAAAGGAGGTTCTGCTTAAGGTGACTTCCTCTGAACTGTGCTCCATAAAATGTTTTGTAAATGATTTTGATCCAAGAACCCAATACTATCCGTGCATATATCCTATAATAAGTACTTATTATGGCCATGATTGGGGTGGGACCTAGGGACAAGACTGATCCTCTTGTTTTGATACTGGTCCTTAGTAGAATAGCGCGTCGGAAGGTCTCTGTATATATATATGTATGTTATAGACTTAGAATACTTGTGTGCTTACCGGCTGATAGATTGGAGGGAATGAATGTTAGACCCAGACGGGGCATTTCATTCTTGTATCAAGGATATACGTTGTGGAAATACGATTTTGTTTTTGAACTCACTAGTGTTATGCTGATCCAAAATGTTTTCAAATGTTTTTGAGCATAGGTGAACCCTAGCATATAGTTGGCATTCCAGTGGATGTACAGATGTTGGATATACGGATGAATGAGGGCAGGTCTCTGTGTGACCATAAGGCCTAAATGGATGGCATGATTCTTCGTGAGCTATAAGTCCAAAGTTTTTATATTGTATTGTACCAGTCAGTCCCTATTGTAAAACTTTATATTATGATATAAAGTAAGTTATAATTTTAAGTCTTCCACTGTGTGTTTTTGGTATCAACATCACAGTAACTAGAAGGAGACCTTCAACCGGTATGTAGTTATCTGACAAACGGAATGTTCTGTCTAGGAAAGGGCGGTGTATAAATCTCTCCCAGACCCGTCGCTCTTAACTGGGAACATATTTGTTGGACGTACTACTCTGGTTAGATAATGTAGAAATAAAGACTGATGGCTACAAAATTCTCTAAGTACAACTGATGTGGACCTCAAAGTTTGTTGCAGATCGACAAACTGCTACATATAAGCTTATCTGAAGCGGATACTTGTTCTTCTGCTGAAGAACAAATCTGCTGCGGATAGCCTTATTTGCTAAAGACCAAAGTTGCTGCTGATAGGCAAATCATCAGCAGCTGTGGACAGTTGTGTCTTGCTGCTGATCAACAACATTGCTGTTGATATCCATTCCCTCTGAAGATCAAACGTTGCAGCTGACTGGCTTCGATAAAGCAACCATTACCACTGACAACTTTCTGCTACAACACTGATACACTCCACGCAGAAAGAATGTTACTGGTGCAAGACAATAAAAGACAACGACGCTCTTCTTCCAAGGACTCAAGCAATGATGCCTAAGAAGACGTTTGACTAAAGATAACTTTTGTAGTTTTTATTGTCGTTACATGTAGAATAGCTTCAATACAAGATCAACGGCTTGTGTTAGATCTGATCCTTAGAATCAAGGGTCTGTGTTGATTCTAAGTTACTATATAAGTAGTACTTAGAGTCATTGTATAAAGTGCTTTTTGACAAAAGAGTTTTCTCTGTAATCTTGTAATCTTTTAAGCTTAATACAAATTTCATTTATCAGAATACTTCTTGTTTACTTGTTTACATTGCTTAGTTGTGATTGTTTCCGCCAATCTCAACTAGAATAGGACCATCTTGTATTCACCGATCCTACAGATAACTATCCTATGTTACTGGTGTGACAAGTTGGTATTAGAGCCGCAGTTTAAGGGATTTAGATACTAATAGGAAATATTAGTATCTATACTTAAACTAAGAGCTCTAAATAGCTGGAATGCCATAGGATATAGGTTAAGATGTACAGGAAATGTCGAGAAAACAGATATTAATTACATTCTTAGCCAAATGTCTTTAATTTCTGATTTTTCTGGATCATAGCCAGTGATACGAATTCTGATGTCATACATTTGTATGTATAGGCAACAATGGCAGGAAAAGGAAGAGGAAGAGGTAGGGGAACTGGTCGAACCCCGGTTACTAGGAGTCGTAGACAGACTGAAAATAACACCGATACTAACGATCATCACAAAAAAATGAGAACGATAATAATACGAGTGCTCATACTGAGGAGGTGATTATGACTGAAACCCAGTTCCAAGATACTGTGGCGAGTGAAGTAACAAAGGCATTATGAACCACACTACCCGGACTGTTAGACGAAGTTCTTTCAAGGAGAATGGGTAATGGAATTGCTGGAAGAAGAAGCAGTAACACTGGAGGAGCAAATGGAAACACCAATACTAGCTCAGTAACAAGAACTGAGAATCATGAATGATGTAATTATAAATCCTTCAGAGGCTGCAAACCCAAGCCGTTTGATGGAAAGAAAGGAGCCATTGATGCTACTCAATGGATTACTAAGATGGAGGCTGTGATAAAGCTTAGTGAATGCAGAAGTGATAAGGCATTTAAATTTGCTGCCAACTCTTTGGAAACCACCGCACTGGATTGGTGGGAGTCTGTAAAACAAGCTCGAGGAGAGCAAGCTGTAGATAACATGAAATGGAACGAGTTCAAGGAACCGGTTCTACAACGATTCTGTCCTCAAAATGAGCTTGACAAGATCAAGGAAGAGTTTCAGCGTCTCAAGGCTGGAACTATGACGCATCAAGAGTATGCAATAAGATTTGATGAAATGTCTAAACTGGTGCCACATCTGGTGACACCTGATTCCCTAAGAATCAAACATTTTATTAGGGGTTTGCCACTTAAGGTACGAACCTTAGTGAAAACTTCTACACCATAGACAATGGATTCGCTTTATCATTAAGTGCCATGATTTATGATGATGTGATGGCACAAGAAGCTAAAGATAAAGCTTAAAAGGCAGTTGAGGTGAAGTCGGTGGAAACAAAGAAAAAAAGTGAGGAAGTTATGTATCGGTTCAAACCGAGGAATTTTAAATTCCCTAGAAGAGAGGGAAATAATTCGGTGAGGAATTCTCAGGAAATTAAATGCAATAGATGCCAGAAGCCGGGGCATATATATTGTCCATCTCTTAAATGTTACAATTGTAATGAGATGGGATATATTTTGAGAAATTGTACTAAACCCGTACAACAAAAGCCCGGAGAAGGGGCAAAAGGTCAGGTGTTTGTGGTAGGTGAAGGAAAGAGGAACGACAATGCCAAAGTGATAGCCGGTACGTTCCTAGTTAAGGATATTTATGCTAAAATCTTGTTTGATATAGGAGCAAATAGAAGTTTTGTTTCAGATGCCTTTAGTATGTATTTAGCCATGAAACCAACCCCACTTGAGCGTGCTTATGTAGTTGAGAAAGCAATTGGAGAACAGATTAAGATAACTGAATCTTATGAAAACTGTAAGATGACTCTTGGCAACAAAAATTCAGTGATTGAATGAATGCCAATGAGTATGAGCATGTACGATGTTATCGTTGGAATGGATTGGTTAAACCAATACCATGCTTAGATCAATTGTGATCAACAGACTGTTAGGATCTGTAGGCCTAACAGAGAGTCTATGTTGATACAATGTGATAGTGATAAAAATAAGATTGACACGATTTCTGTATCTAAGGCTAAGAAATGTATGAATACAGAATGTAGTATATTCATAGTTTATGCTTTAGACTCTAAACCTGAAAGGCAATTTGCGGACATTCCTGTAGTGTGTGATCACCCGGATGTATTTCTGGAAGAATTACCCTGTCTACCACAAGATAGACAAATCAAATTCCGAATCAAACTTTTTCCCGGATCCTAACCCATCGGTAGAGCACCGTATCGTCTAGCACCTTCTGAATTGAAAGAATTAATGAAGCAAAATCAAGAATCATTGGACAGAGATTTCATACGTCCGAGTACTTCGTCTTGGGGAGCACCGGTCTTGTTTGTGAAGAAGAAGGACAGAAGCATGCGGATGTGCATAGATTATCGAGAATTGAACAAGCTTACTGTGAAAAACAAATATCCATTGCCAAGAGTAGATGATTTGTTCTATCAGTTGCAATGAGCTAAATACTTTTCAAAAATCGATCTTAGATCTGGATATCACCAGTTGAAGGTACATGAAGAAGATATACCTAAGACTGCTTTTAGAACCCGATATGGACACTATGAATTCTTAGTTATGTCATTTGGTCTAACTAATGCTCATGCAGCATTTGTGGACCTAATGAACCGAGTTTGTAAACCATTCGTGGACAAATTCATTATAGTATTCATAGACGATATCCTTATCTACTCCCGAACTTAGGAAGAACATGCCAAACATCTTCAGATAATTTTGGAAACTCTTATAAAAGAAAAATTGTACGCTAAGTTTTCCAAATGCGAATTTTGGAAACAGGAAGTACAATTCCTAGGGCATGTTATAAATCAATAGGGTATCCAAGTAGACCCAGCTAAGATCGAAGCCATTATGAAATGGGAGACTCCAAACACGCCAACTGAGGAACGAAGCTTTCTTGGTCTAGCTGGATACTGCCAAAGGTTTATACAAGATTTCTGAAAGATCTAACTACTTTGACTCAGAAAGCAGTAAAATTCGAATGGAGTCAAAAGCAAGAAGAGGCATTCAAAAATCTTAAACAGAAACTTAGTTCAGCACCAATCTTAGCATTACATGAAGGGAATGATGACTTTGTCATTTATTGTGATGCTTCCCGTATTGGTCTAGGTTGTGTATTGACGCAGCGAGAAAAGGTAATAGCCTACGCATCACGACAACTTAAAACCCATGAGAAGAACTATACCACACATGATCTTGAACTTGGTGTCATAGTGTTGCCCTAAAGATTTGAAGACACTATCTGTATGGTACTAAGTGTGTGATATATACAGACCATAAAATTCTCCAACATATATTCAATCAAAAGGATTTGAACATGAGACAGAGAAGATGGATGGAACTCATTAATGACTATGATTGTGAGATTAAATACCATCCCGGGAAAGCCAACGTTGTAGCAGATGCGCTAAGTCGGAAGGAGAAAATCAAACCTATGAAGATAAGAGCATTAAGATTAGAAATCAAGATAGACTGGATGGATCAGATCAAGGAAACTCAAACTCGAGCACTACAAGAAAACAACATTAAGATAGAACGCATGGTTGGAAAAGAAAAGTTACTAACCAAAGGCGATGACGGAATCCTAAGATTTGGAAATTGAATTTGGATTCCTAGACTCAGAGAAATTCAAACAAAGGTGATTGATGAAGCTTACAAATCCAAATACTCGATACATCCTGGAGCTGATAAGATGTACAAAGAATTGAAGACTCATTACTGGTGGCCGAATATGAAGCGTCTATAGCTCAGCACATAGAAAAATGTTTAACTTGTCTTCAAGTCAAGATTGAACATCAGAAACCCGCAGGTCAACTACAACAGTTGGAAATACCTGTACGAAAATGGGATAAAATTACTATGAATTTTGTCACGAAATTGCCGAGAACCCAGAAAGGGCATGATGCTATTTGGGTTGTGGTTGATAGACTAACCAAATCGACACACTTTATTCCTACCAATGAAAACCATTCAATAGATAAGCTAGCTCGACTCTATATCAATGAAATTGTGAGCCGCCATGGTATACCGCTATCTATTATCTCTGATAGAGATAGTCGATTCACTTCTAGATTTTGGACTAGTTTCCAGAAAGAATTGGGAACTCGAATCAATATGAGTACATCACATCACCCTCAAACTGACGAACAAAGTGAAAGAACAATTCAAACCCTAGAAGATATGTTGAGGGCTTGTGGAATTGAATTTGGAGGGAATTAGGATAGTCATTTACCATTGATAGAGTTTTTCTACAACAACCGCTACCATTCAAGTATAAAAGCTGCACCTTTTGAAGCGTTATATGGTAGAAAATGCCGAACTCCAATTTGTTGGACGGAAGTTGGAGATAGCCAACTATCTGGAGTAGAAATCTTACAGGAAACAACTGATAAGACAGTCCAGATCAAACAAAGATTAAAATCTGCACAAGATCGACAGAAGAGTTATGTAGATAGACGACGACCGTTAGAATTTCAAATAGGTGACTATGTTATGTTAAAAGTATCACCTTGGAAAGGTGTTATACGTTTCAGGAAACGTGGAAAATTAGGGCCAAGGTATATTTGACCTTACAAGATCATAGAAAGAGTTGGAGCAGTGGCATATAAACTTGAATTACCTGAAGCATTGCAGAGTACTCATAACACGTTCCACGTATCATGTCTACGCAAGTGCTTAGCAGACCCCGATCAGGTAATTTCATTAGAGTATATCCAAATTGATGACACACTCGAATTCACCAAGCAATCCATTAAGATCTTAGGAACACAAGATCGAAAGCTCAGGAAGAAAACTATAGCAATGGTAATGGTACAGTGGCAAGGTCGAAAAGGTGCCGACAAAACTTGGGAATTAACAGAACAAATGAAAGCTAAGTATACTTATTTGTTTGATTGATGTTGAATTTCGAAGACGAAATTCTTTTAAGGATGGGATATTTGTAACACCTGAATAATTCTCAAGTAATATAGGGGCTAAAAGTGTCAAAATATAAAGTCCAAGGGTTGAATTACATGTTCCCCAGAGTTGAGGGACTAAAAAATGAAAATTTTGAAAGTTGAAAGGGTAGCGGACCGCTACCCTAAGCCTTAGCGGTCCGCTACGTGGGGAGAAAGGAATAAATCAAGATCTGACACGTGTACATGTGACTCACCGATGGAATTCGGACGCATGGATGGGTGGCGGACCGCCAACCTTGATCATAGCGGTCCGCTACGTAGCCACCAAGAGAATTTAGCCGACTCATTGGGTGGCGGACCGCCACAGCCTTATGTAGCGGTCCGCTACGGGCTGGAAGTTTGCACTATAAATAGATGGACGAATTCAGTCCATTTCACACCACCACCACTTCATAAAACATACACACTTACTCTGGTGATCCGTTCCCGAGCTGTGGTTCGCATACGAGGGTCCGGTTTCTCACAATTAGTCCGCAAACTGCCGTAGATAGTGTCGAGGTAAGATTTATGAATATCCTGAGGTTCCTTCGTGTAAACCTAACATAGGGATATTGATTATGATGAATGTCGGATATAATTTAGGGTTCTGTCGAGGTGTTGATCATTATAGTAGATTAGAAAGGAGGTCATGCTTAAGGTGAGTTCCTCTGAACTGCGCTCTATAAGATGTTTTATAAATGATTTTGATCTGAGATCCCAATACTATCCATGCATATATCCTATAATAAGTGCTTATTATGGCCATGATTGGGGTGGGACCTAGGGACAAGACTGATCCTCTTGTTTTGAGAACTGGTCCTTAGCAGACCAGCGCGCCGAAAGGACTCTGTATATATGTATGTTGTGGACTCAGAATACTTGTGTGGTTACTGGGTGATAGATTGGAGGGAATGATTGTTAGACCCAGACGGGGCATTTCATTCTTGTATAAAGGATATACGTTGTGGAAATACGATTTTGTTTATGAACTCACCAGCGTTATGCTGATACAAAATGTTTTCAAATGTTTTTGAGCACATGTGAACCCTGGCATATAGTTGGCATTCTAAGGGATGTACAGATGTTGGATATAGGGATGACTCAGTGTAGGTCTCTGTGTGACCATAAGGCCTGAGTGGATGGCATGATTCTTCGTGAGCTATAAGTTCAAAGTTTTTATATTGTATTGTACTAGTCAGTTCCTATTGTAAAGCTTTATATTATGAAATAAAGTAAGTTATAATTTTAAGTCTTCCACTGTGTGTTTTTGGTATCAACGTCACAGTAACTAGAAGGCGACCTTCAACCGGTATGTAGTTGTCCGACAAACGGAATGTTCTGTCTAGGAAAGACCGGTGTATATATCTCTCCTAGACCCGTCGCTCTTACCTAGAAACATATCTGTTGGAGGTACTACTCTGGTTAGATAACTGTCATGTGTTACGGGTGTGACATGTGGCAACTGGAGCCACAATGGAAAATGTAGCAAGAATCAAACTTATTCCCAACATGAGTATACGTATCTGATCAAATTAGGAGTTGTTAGGCTACAAGCCGAAAGAACCATAAGAAAAGGCAGTAATGTGTACTACGCAATGAGGGAAGAGTTGAGAATGATAAGATATCTTGGTTTTGGCAATCTGACCATAAACGAGCCCTCAGATTAGTTATACCATCATGATCTGAGTATTGTAGAGGGACTCACTAGTATTTCCTATCTTAAGCCATGACGCCGTAGCTGTGTGTTCCACTATAGCTGCAGCCCTTCAAAACCCATTCTTTTGATTTCAGTTTGCTTTCTTGTATTCATTTCGCAAAGCCTGAATTACCACCTGAACTCGGAGAGAAGATTTTCAAAGCAACTAGTGATGTAAGAAAACGGTGGCGCAAGCAAGAACAACTGCCACCATTCTGCGGCTTGTCAAAAAGTGCCGCCAAACGAAGAGCCAAAATATACGACAAATGTGTGAAGTGTGGCAACTGGAGCCACAATGGAAAATGTAGCAAGAATCAAACTTATCTCCAACGTGAGTATACGCATCTGATCAAAGTAGGAGCTGTTAGGCTACAAGCCGAAAGAACCATACAAAAAGGAAGTAATGTGTACTACGCAGTGAAGGAAAAGTTGAGAATGATAAGAGATCTTGGTCTTGGCAATCTGACCATAAACGAGCCCTCAGATTAGTTATACCCTCATGATGTGAGTATTGTAGAGGGACCCACTAGTATTTCCCATCTTAAGCCATGAAGTCCTACTGTGTGTTCCACAATAGCTGTAGCCCTTCAAAGCCCTTTTAAATCCCTAAAAATCCAAAACAATTTTCATTTTCACCCTTTATTTTTCGTTTAGCCACATTACAACCCTTTTAAAGTCCTCTTGATTCATGCATACTACTTAGTTAGTTGGTGGAGACTTGATTTGTATGCAAGCTTATGACCATTTCATAATTCGATTCGATCTTGAGTGTTCCACTTAACATATATTATCCACACATATATTACCCTAGAGTTAAGTGAACATTGTGAGAAGTAGATTATGCATAACTAAAGTTCTAGTATATGCATAACTAATGTTATAGTAGGCTTGCCAAGGATTCCACCATCCTAAAGATAGAAAAACACAAAAATAGAATAAAGCGACTCATGAGTTATCCCGGAGTATCCAACTACTTGGAGCTCCATTACCTTTGTAAAGTTTTTAGTTATGGGTATGATCATGCATGAGTTTGCTTAAGGAGAAGCAAAGTTTAAGTGTGGGATGTTATGATGTGCCATCATTTATACATATTTTGCATGCATAATAATCCCCATATTATGGTACTAATTGATTAATAGCCTTGCAATTGATACTTAAAATCTTTATATTTCATAATTACAGGTTATTCGATGTTCTAAATATAAATCAAGATGAAACCAGTCAAAAACAGAAGAAATCAAGCCTTTTGGAAGATCATTCCCGAGCTTTGACCCCCAAGAAGTCAAAATTGGTCAACACAAGTCAAACCAGCAGCTAAAAGACGAAACTAGGATGCACGGCCGTGTATCCCATTGCACGGTCGTGCAAAGCCCCACTTGCTCCCCAAGGCTCAAGTACATTGTCCACTGTACCCTGTTTGATTCCCGAGGTGTTTTCACGGCCGTGATTTGCTCATTTTGAGGCCTATAAATAGAGGGCTTGAGTTCTTGGTTACACACACCATTCCATACCTCAAGATACTATTCCAGAGAGAGTATTTTGTAGTTAGAGTAGAGAGTAGAGAGGCTCTTCCTCTTTGTCCGCAATAGGGGAGCCTACGAAACTCAGCGTTACGCTAGTTAGTATGACCATTTGTGTCTAAACTGTTTGTATTTCTAGGGTGAAGTTTGGTATGTTTGGTGCATGTTAATGTTTGACGTATTAATCTAATGGTATGTTTATGTCTTTACCTATTCGCTCTTAAAACCACCTCTTGGTGGGTTTTTTATTGTTGTCTAAATCTGTCTTTGTATTTGTGAGTGTTCTTGATTTTAAAGTGTAAGACCGTAAAACCATTTTAATCAAACTTCTTTTGAAACTTGTACGTTTTATACAAGCAAAGATTGATAAGCCAAGGCTTGGTCAATACTATTAAGGTCGTACGTCTTTATACGAACTTATTATGCGCCCAAGAATTGGTGAACTCATGATGAGAACGGTATGTCTTTATACATGGTCCCATTGTTACACCGCCTTCTGGCGAGCAAAGTTTAATCACCTATTTAAATAATACTTAAGCATTTAAGTTTGATGTTCTAAACCAACTTGGAGATAACACCAAAAAGTTGAGGGTAAATGTTTTCCCTAACGGGAGGCACTACTATTTTAATTTAAAGATTTTAATTCGTGAATCAAATGTCGTGAGGACGAGGCTCTAGCGGTGACTCGGGTGACAAGTTTGTAGTAGTCATACCACTGGATTAGTCAACTTAACATTATCACATACCAAGCGGATTCGAAGCCCAAAGCAATACTCTTCGTAACCTGATTATTTCCCAGATATTTATTTTCCTGCTATTTACTATTCTGTTAGTTACATTTCTGTTACACACATCACGCACATTTTTACTTTCCTGTCATTTATTTTACCGTCATTTACTTTTTCTGTAATTTACTTTTTCGCTTCACAAGCACACAAAGCCCCTTCACTAATTAAACCGGTTAAACGATAACAAAAGTTGAGTATTGGAACTCGACCGTGTTCATTGGTTCGATACTTGGTTCTTACCTAAACTATATTACGCTACGATAGGTACACTTGTCTATTGTGTGTGTTTTAAGTTTGCGTATTTATCATTTTATAAATTTAAAACCAGATCTCGTGAAACCATTTCTAAAACAAATATATATTTATATATATTTTATATACTTGTCACGTGCACATCACCCATACCCCCTCCCCCCGGGCAAAACCTAAACCCCCACCCATCTATCACCCAAAAACCTAAACCCGCTCCCCCACCCAAAAACCTAACCCCCCCCCTCAAAAACTTAATCCTCCACACACTCACTCTCTAAAAACCTAACCTAAAAGCTAAACCTAAAAACTTAAGCCTAAAAGCTAAACTAAACCCAAAAAACTAAACCATAAAGCTAAACCGTCTATTTTTTGAGTTTTTTTCATTTGATTTTTATGAAACGAGAGAAACATTTTGGTTTTTTGTTTTTTTTTTGTTTTATTATTTTTTTAATTTTTTTTTTTGAGGGTTTTTTTTTTGCCTTATAAAAAATGTGCCATTAATTACGAAAATATCATTAATGAGGAGTTTCTTGGTTCTTTCATTAAAATGAGTTTTCTCATGATCTTCTCCCTATACATATTTACATATACACATACACATATAAGGTTGGTTTTATGAGAAAAATTATTTAATGAGAGAACCAAAAAACTTCTCATTAACGGTAATTTTGTAATTACACTATCATTAGATATTCTAAAAATCCTAACCCTCCTATACACCCTAAAAACCTAAACCCCCCATCCCCACCCCCCGAAAACTTAAACCCCCCTCACCAACCCCACCCTCCTAAACCCCCCACCCACCTCCCCAAAAACCTAAACCCCCACCCCCCTTAAAAAACCTAACCCCTCCCCCCCACCCTAAAAAACCTAAACTCCCCCGCCACCACCACCTCCTCCTCCAAAAACCTAACCTAAAAATTAAATCCAAAAATTAACCCTAAAAGCTAAACTAAATCCAAAAAACTAAACCGACTATTTTTTTGAGTTTTTTATTTATTTATTTATTTATATGAAACGAGGCAAACGAGATAAACATTTTGGATTTTTTTAGTTTTTAGTTTTTTTTTTATTATTTTATTATTATTTTTTTAGTGGTTTTTTTATGCTTTACAAAAATGTGCCATTAATGCCATTAATGAGGAGTTTCTTGGTTCACTCCCTCAAGATTGAGTTTTCTCATGATTTTCTCCCTATACATATATATATATAGGGTAGGGTTCAAATGCTACCCTAGTCATTATTAAGATTAATCTATGGCTATTTTTTGTATTGTGGCAAACATGTAAATATTGCATTATACAGTTCAATTAAATTTAATGACAAAGGGTGTTTTGAGTAATCACAATTTTTTTATTTTTCGTAACTTTTTATGAATTTAATGAAATCCCTAAAAAATCTCAATCTATTCAAAATTGAAAAGATACCATCAACCTAAATTTGGAGACAAAATTCATTTTTTATTGATTCAGATACCATCGCTCAAAACTTGGAGACAAAAATTCTCAATCTATTCAAAATTTATTATGATAACTTATGATATTTTTTTATGTTTCTTTTTTCGCAATTGGGATTCAAAGTCCGAATCAATGTATATACGTATATGTATATATAAATTAATCAGTAATTTTGTTATTGATTTGGTTTTATAGACGTATACGACTTGATACGTATATGTATATAGGAATTAAAAATGTATTTTTCACAGATGTATACAACTTGATACGTATATGTATATACAAATTTAAAAATGTTATTTTAATGGATGTAAACAACATGATACATACATGTATATATGAATTAAACAACCTGATAAAAAGTGTTTTTTTCATTTAAAGTTATATGCATCATTTATACATTTTATAAATCTTTGAGTTACATATATGTATCAGACCACAACTTTGATAAGACATGTGTTATATATACGTACCAACCTATGTTACATGATAAGACATGTGTTATATATACGTACCAACCTATGTTGCATATACGTACCACGTGTGTTACATATATGTACCACTTGTGTTACATATACGTACCACTTGTGTTACATATACGTAACGACTAAAACTGATGACGAGGGATGAAGATGAACAATAAATATCTAAAATTCTTCGTCGAATATACGTATATGTATCAGACCACAACTTTGATAAGACATGTGTTATATATACGTACCAACCTATGTTACATGATAAGACATGTGTTATATATACGTACCAACCTATGTTGCATATACGTACCACGTGTGTTACATATATGTACCACTTGTGTTACATATACGTACCACGTGTGTTACATATATGTACCACTTGTGTTACATATACGTACCACTTGTGTTACATATACGTAACGACTAAAACTGATGACGAGGGATGAAGATGAACAATAAATATCTAAAATTCTTCGTCGAATCCAAAACTCACTTTTGTTGCACCTTTGTCGAACAAAGGGATAAACTAATGAACAAGGAGGACTTCAAATGGAATAAATGGATTGTGGTACCTGCTTAGGGGGTGTTTGGGATTACTTTTCAAAACAACTTATTTACTTATTATCTTTTGAAATAAGGTAATAAGTTATAAGTTTGTTTGGTAAATTCAAAATAAGATGGAAGATGTGAGAAGGAGAAGTCAAAATCCAAAAGTAAGAAATTCTTACTTTTGGTGGAAAAGTCATAAGTAGCTTAAATAAGTAATCCCAAACACCCCCTTAATCGTGAATAAAGGAAATAAAAAGAGAATTACGAAATTATAAAAAACAATACCTAATATAAAATTGTTGGCAATTTACAAAAACACCCTTTTTAATTAATAAAAAAGTTAATTAATATAAATTATTTGATTGGTTGAGATTTGGTTATCATGGTTATTACATAAAAAAGTGGTTAGCATTTGAACTCAACCCTATATATATATAAGAAGTCTAATTTGGCTAAGAAACCTAAGAAGTAATCTCATCCATTTAATTAGATGATCAACGGTAGAGATTTAAGTGTATGAAAAATAAGGGGTGGGAGGGTATTTAAGTAATAGCCACTTTTGTTGATTTTTTTCAACTTCCCCCACTTTATTTTAAATGTTCATAACTTTTTCATAGGACATTATTTTAAAAAAAAAACTACACCATAAATTCGAGCGTTTTTTTATCTTTAATTTGAGTATAGTATTGCTATATTTTTTTGCAAAAACAAAAACGACACTTAACGAAATTGTGCTAATTTACGTAAATGTGCTGATTTCTCGTAAATGTGCTGGTTTCTGGTAAAACAACACAATTTAACACATTAAAAATTTGCTGGTTTCTGGTAAAACAACACAATTTACGTAAATGTAATGGTTTCTTTAATGTGTGTACTTTTAGTCAATTATTATGTGCCTAATTTGGTAGCATTATTTAAAAATAAAAATTTAATCCATACAGAAGAAAAAAAAAAACGGTTTAGTGGTAGGCAACAAAAAGCTTATGCATCAAAATGTTGTTTTGTGCTGGTTTGATATACTAGTTTTATTGTGTTGGTTTTGTTTGTGTTTGGTTAGATAAGAAAAACAAGGTACACAATGAACCGTGTTCTTTTGGTGTTGTGAAACAACACAACTAATTGTTATGTTTGGTGTTGTTTTATGATAAAGCAGCACAGTTAATTGTGCTGTTTTACAATGCAGCACAGTTAATTGTGTTGTTTTATAATGCAACATGGTTAGTTGTGCTGTTTTACTATAAACCAGCACATTTACGTAAAGTAGCACAATTTCACTAAGTGTCGATTTTGTTTTAGAGTAAAATATAGCAATACTATACTCGAATTAAAGGTAAAAAAATGCTCGATTTTATGGTGTATTTTTTGTTAAAAAAATAAGGTTGTATGAAAAAGTTAAGTACGTTTAAAAAAGGGGAGAATTTGAAAAAAGTCAACAATTGTGGGTTTTCTAAAAATGTCCTCCACCCCTTATTTTCCTACACTTAAATACATACCCTTAATCATCCAATTGAATGGATGAGATTGCTTCTTAGGCTTCTTAGCCAAGTAGCACTTCTTAGGGGAACCATCCCCTATATATATATAATGAAAACCCACTTTACTTGTGAAAACGTAAAAAACTCTTCAAAAAACATGTTTTTACATGTTTTGTTTTTACGAAAAGCTTCTAACCACTTTTTGGAAGATTTTCGTAAAAAAACATAAAAACTCCGAGCCATTTTAAAAAAAAATTGACAAAAAATCCCGTCAACATGTGTTTTTTCATCATGTTACATATGTAAAGACATCGTGTTACTTACGTAACAGCTGAAAAAACATGTTACGTATGTAAAACAAGTGGACAAAATTTAAAAAAAAATTATAAAAAACGGCTCCACGCTTTTTTGATTTTTTTTTTAAGTTTTGTAATTACATATAAAAGTTTAAAAAAAAAAAAACATGTAAAAACACGGTTTTTAGAGAGTTTTTAACGTTTTCAGAATTTAAGTGGATTTTCATTCTATATATATTCAGATACAGAGAAAGTGGGGCTAGGAAAAAAAAAAGACGTACCAGGAGAAAAAAAAAGGGATAGAAGAGGGTTTAGAGATGAAGAGAGGCATGGAGTCAATTTGGCTCCGATCAAGAATTGTATGTTTGGATGTCCAAACCAACCCATTGTATATTGCTCTGTCCACATTAAACCATGCACATGAGTGTACACGACTAACTTAATACTCATTCCTAAATTTACATACAATACGTATCGGCGTAAATCGTAATCCCATAAGGTTTTTCAAACATATGCATAGACTAAAGTTGACGATGAAGATAGATAATTTCAATTTAGTTCATATGGATTTGGTAAAATGTTGAGGAAGAAAATTTAGGCTACATTCATGGGTTTTGGGTTCGGATTCATGTGGGAAATAGGTTCAACAAAGTGATGAAGACAAAAAAAACAGAACAAAATGGAGTTCATATAATAAAAATAATACTAATACTTGAACGAAAAAGAACAAAAGCAAAAGGCTTTAATGTTGACCAGTTTTAACGACATCAAATCTCTTTTTTTGCCGCATTTTACATTTGCTTCAACCTCAGCTGTTTAAGCCACACTAAACTGCCACTGCAGGATAAAACCATTTAAGAGGTCGTATCATGTATAAATAACCAAAAACACTGCAGAGAAATAGAATGAGTACCCAGGAGTAAGTGAAAGCTTAAGAGAACCTCGGTGCTCCCCAGGACGATCAGCCCCGACATTCTGTCAAGAAAAGCACACAAATGGGCCTTCCAAACCAATGAGGCCAAGAATGAGGCTGTGAGTGGTCACCCTACATACATATAGCATCCATTAGTTAAGCCTAGTTTAGTAGTACCAACACAAATGTATCATGCAATATACAAAGCGGGTTACGTTCCTTTCAAAACCAATAATATGTTGAACACCACGAGAACCGCATATGCACTTGTACATAAACAAACAAACAAACAAGCATATCCAGCAAAATCCCACTCATATAGTAAGGTCTGGGAGAGTGAGATGAGGGCAGACCTGACCCCTATCATATACGATAAAGAGGTTGCGCCCAGAGAGACCCTGGCTCAAATATAACGCAATTGCACATAGTGCATAAAAATAATTAAAAGTAATGAGAGAGAAACATAGTTGGTTACATAATCGTCTTCTGTATCACATTCAAAGTAATAGGTAGAAATCTCAACATATTATTGGTTCTGAAATGAACGCCCTCTATGTGTATATATATAGGTGATGGTTATTTACAGAACCACAAATATTACGCATATACATACATTTATATAGATATATATGTGTAGAGAGAGAGAGGGGACCGTTCAATACGAAACTAATGTTATATGTGATATATAAGGCATGGCCGCCTCTCTTTCTCTCTCCCACTATTTCTGCACAACACTACGTACAAGTGCTTAAGCGGCACTCTACTTAAAATTGGTTATGTATTGAACCGGCAATATATATGTAAACGCTTGTGAACCTCATTGAAGATATCAATGATGCAAGAGTCTGGCTTCACTGTGAGAATTTGCATGGCCATTAAGCGCCCGATAAAATCTTGAAATAAACTTGGAATGGCTACAATTCCCTGATCTGTAATATTCCATTTCAATTCATTCATGGGTAAAAGTTGATACAAATACTGAAATACATACATGTGAAAGGATGTTTTATTCAATATTAACCCCAGTTATAATAATAAAAATATGCATTCAACCATTCCACAGGTCAAAAACTGTTTTCTTAAAAGTTCAAGAAAAAATCAAGGGGTGGAACCACAACCAGAAATTGTTTAGGGGTTAAACCGCCATATGGGTTAAAGTATATTGGTTCTATATGTTGGTTTCACTCAACCTAGAATCATTTAAAATACAAAACCTTTTTAAATTTCAAAAATTTAGAGCAAAAGTATTGCAAATACATTTATGTATTGAACCGGCAATATATTTATGTGCTTCTTAGGAGAGTGTTTTTTGATAAATTCATGTACTTGCCTTTGTAAGTTGATGACTTCATGTTCAAATGGTGCATCTGCAATGGGCAATCCCAGTTGAATCATCTCTCGGTCATGGCCTTTCATGGGTCTCTTTGACACAACATAGGTCTGACCTGCTTCTTGTCAAAAAAGAAACACGTGAATTGCTTTACTCATAATATAAAGGATCAGGAAAATATCAGAGTTACCTTTAAATTTCAAAGAAAAAGAAAAAATAAACAAGATTTGAGTTGCTTATGCTACAATTTAGGCCCAATAACAGTCATAATACAGACCATCATGGTGATCCTACAGCAACCATCAAGTGTAAACTTGAACAATGTTGATATAAGAACTGAATTTGACTACACGGAGATCGGAAGAATGCTGCAATTATTGGAATCATAACCAGTGTTTACCAATTATAAAAAACAGCACATGCAAATTTGTTATATTTGAACAATTGAACCAATTCTGAAACCAAAGGGTTTCACCGAACCATGAAACACTAAGAAACATGTAATGTCAAGGAACCTTATACATAAGAGGAATGTAAAACACAATATGCTTAATCTAGATACCAAAATAGTTGGTGACTAGCCTTGAAATTTCTGTTGTCTTCCTGAAATTCTCAAATCATTGACCAAGCTAACCATTTTCCCGACTTCAGAATCATCAAACAAATGTTCATACGTTTTCATCCCTTCAACTGCGTTAATCTATATATAGAGACAGTTTAAAAGAAAAAGTAATTTACAATTTTACATAACTTTAACACTCCTTTGGTTAAAGGTAAAAATGAAGTTTAAGAATTACCTGTTTTCCATCCAGCATCTCAGAACCAACAAAAGTTTTTGCAACAGCTGATCCATTTGGTTTCAGGTGTGCAGTATGTGTAGAAGATGAATCATTCTTCAAATGCACATCAGAACATACTATAAACAAAAATGTTGAATCATAAAATGATCCAACATATTCTCCATTAGCCAAAATACATGAACTAAAAGAGCAATAACCGAGCATATATCTCCTTGTAAACCATATATTAATTCACCATAGACCATTAGTTAGAACAATAAGCCAGAATCAAGCAAGTAGCATAATTTAAAGAAACAATTACATTTATAATCCAACTCTTTCGCCTCACACTCAGAATTGCCAGACTGAGTTGTCTTCAAGTCCACAATCTTTTGCTTACTCTCTACATGAAGTTTTGTACTCAAACCTGTTTCAAATATAACCAAAAGATGTAATCTGATTATATGTTTATAGATAAAGTTTGTCTTTCATCCCACCATCCACGGACCCTATAAATAGCTCTGCTATGAGTGGTTGAATTTGGGCCCCCTAAAGTATCTAATGGCAGCTAATACAATACAATTTAGAAAGACATATCAATCAGCCTGCAAGCTAATTAGCAATCAAATAAGGACATTAATGAAAATTAAACCTAAAAATTGTAATCAGCAAAAAATATGCATAAAATAATGTGACTCGTCATCTCATACCATTGCTATACTTTGAAAGTCTGACATCTTTTTCATCACAATTTAATATTCCAGTTGCAACAGTTGAATTCTGACCCTGTCTGGACCCAACACCACCAGATCTCTTACACTCTTTTCCCGGACCCCCAACCTTCATCCGATTCTGCTGCTTCACCTGCTGCAATGCGTACACCACCTCCGCCACCCGAAAAGTACTGCTACATATGCAGCACAGGGTTCCAGTTACACCTTCTCTGCTGTATAGATCCGATCACTCCATCATACTCTCCACCTTCACCAGCACTCTTCAAATGAGAACACAACGAATCAATAATCGCATTCGCAGCTGCAAATTCGCCTCTCAACCACCAAATAAAACCGTCTCTTTCATCCGCATACACACCGGCACCGGGATACTGCATTTTATCGGAAATCATCACGTTCGCCGATGACATTGCCGTGTACATTAAGAATTATCTGTATGTTGACTATTTGAATCTAGATTGTGATAGATCTAAAGTGACTGTGAAATTGATGAATCTATAAAGGGAAACTACGTGGAATTCAACAAAATTGTAGTGAATTATGTCTCACACATATACGCACTAAGGGGAGTGTGTTCATCGGGTATAATTGAAAACTGGGTTGGACCGACCCGGTATTTTGAGGATGGATCGGGTATAAAGGCATTCCCGAATACCTATCCCTCGGTGGCGGAGCTTGAAAATTTTCGCGGGGGGCCGGGCATTTTTTTTCATATGGGGGGCCGGAACTATAAAATTTTCGCCCGAATACATATAAATTAACACTACTGAGCGAAAAATCGACCGAATACGTATATATTAACACTTCTGAGCGAAAAATCGGGAGGGGGGGGCGGGGCCCCCTCGGACCCTTTATATCCTCGCTATAGTGTAACACCCGAAAACCACCACTAATCATTTGGGCCAAAGGGAAGGAAATAATGAAAAGAAATGGGTTGTGTAGAGTGGGCTTGGCCCATGAGAGCCCCATAAACCCTAATAACCTAAAGTTGCAGCCTCATTTCATCATTTTCACACAAAAACGTAGAAAGAGAAAGTGTGGGTTTTAGAGAGAGAAAGCTTCAAGAAATTTCATCTTTGGCTTCTATATCTGCTCCTATCTTCTTCTCCATTATAATAGAGCAAAAAAACACTGAGAAACAACGTCTTTGAGGTATGGCTCCAACCTAAATCTCTGTTTTTGCTTAAAATGGGTTTTTGTGATAAAACTAGGGTTTTCATCTTAAAGACTAGATTTTTAAGTGTTAAATGATTAACAAAGTATAGATCTAGCTTCATAGAAGCTAGATAAGAGATTTTGACGTAAAAAGTTATGATTTTGGATAAAAAAAAAGCAGGCTTTTTTGAAGATAATCTTCATTAGGCAACACTAGCGACACTAGTCGGGGAAGATGAAGTGGTGTTCCCGAGGTATGCCAATTCTTGGGACACGTGTCATTCCATTGAAGACACTTAGAGTGTCGCCAGTTATGTGGCGACATTAAGTACACGACACAAAACGAATGACACTAAGTCCTTAACAAAAGTTAGGGCGACACTGATCTGACGACATTGCTCCCTAGCGACATTATCACCAGGTGACACTGTCAGACGACACTAAATGTTGGCGACAATAAGCCTAGGCGACACTGCCTGTGGCGACATTATAGGCGACACTAGCAAAGTTGAATAGATTTCATGTATTGAATTTGTACAGATCACATAGCACTTGTCTAGCCAGAAGGATATTAGTTTCACACAGTAAACCGTACACCAAGTGAGTTCTAAGCCCCCTTTGTCTGTAACTTTTAGGTTGGGGTGCATACTCCTATAATGATGAATGTTTTATGGCTAAACGTGCTAAATGTAAAGTATGAAGTAGGCTGAAACGGTTACTTCGGTAAACGGATTTTAAACGGCTACTATGGTAGGCGGATGAAACGGCTACGACGGTAGACGAATGAAACAGTTGTTATACCACGTATAACAGACGGATGTTAGACGGCTACGATGGAAGACGGTATGTTAAATGGACTACAACGGTATGACGGATGAAACGGTTACTTTAGTAAACGGATGATGAAACAACTACTACGATAGACGGATGAAATGGTTATGACAGTAAACGAATGTTATACGGCTACTACGGTAGATAATGTTATGAAATGTTAATGTTTAAATTGTACGATTACGATCTATGTTTAAGAAAGAATATAAAGTTAATATGATGAACGTATGATGATTGCATGTATGATTAAACTAGAACTCACTAGCGTTAGCTGACTTTTGGTATGCATCTCAGGTAAAGGAAAAGAAAAGATATGACACTTAAAGTGCTGGCTGGAATAGGCGCATGGCTACCTGTCACAAGACTGACATCCCAATTAGAGTTTATGTTATGTTAAAGAACAATGTTTGAAAGTTTTAATTGGTTGACAATTTATAATGTATGAACAAGTAATGTATTTCCGTTCTTTATGATGTTTGAATAAGGCATTCCGGTAATTGAGCTATATGTTATTTTGTAATTCTAACGAGTGAGACTTCCCGATATCGGGGCCTTACAAGTTGGTATCAGAGCAATAGTTTAAGAGATTCAGACATCCAAAATGTTTGGACTCAAACTGAGAATGGGTCCAAAGTGGGATTATCAGTTTGGGTAGCTACTACACCAGCCAAGCCACAAAGGTAAATAATGGTAATAAATGTTAATGGCCTTATTACAGCTAGTACACATAGACAGTAGTATATTATATGACTTTAAGATGTGGTGTAAGAAGGTGAAATACGAATGTTATTCCTGATGGGAAATGTTCAGAACCCGAGTAATAACGTAAATTAGTAATTTTATACCGGTCTCTATAATTAGTAATTACAGTACTCGAGGTGTTCTAAATAATTACCAGTCAAGATAACACGAGCATTTTGTTGGACTTAAATGCCTGAGTAACGACATTCGACAACACGACCATCGAGATAAGATCCAAAGAGTTACACCACGCACAACAATATATATATAAAGGACATTTAAGAGTTAAACGGGCCTTATACGAAGCTAAACCGAAAGACAAATGATTATTTATGAAATAATCATCTAAAGATTATCCTGGATAATCGAAGACAAAGAGAGATCGTAATTAAGGATTACGAACGACTAAATTAACTGATCCGATAATTTGGAATTATGGAATAATTAAGTTATATATATTGGATATATGTATATAATTAATTATAAAAAGTTAATTAAATTGTATTTATAAATATATAAGAATTATATATTTAATTAACTAAAGTTTTGGGTTAATTATGATTATTAGATAATCACAAGAGATTAATTAGTAACTTAAAACCCTTGACTTGGAGATTAAGTTACTAATATCCTATAAATACAAATGTGTAGGCAAGGATTAAAAGTTGACCATAACTAGAGTTCTTGGAGAACAAGTTCGAAAAGCTAATCCCTCCCTCCCCTCTTTGGCGCCGCCACCACCACCACCCCACTCACTGCCACCGAGAAAGGGCCGCCGCCGCCGTCCCAACAGCCGGCCACCGTGCGTCGTTAAGGTGTCCCTGATGGGCGGTTTCCGCCGTCCCTCTCCTTGCACCGTTCTTGAGCCGTCACCAGAAGACCCGATTGTCGGGTCTCCTCCGTGAGTCGCTAGGAACCCCCGTGTACCACCGGTATCGATAGGCGTTTCAAACACCGGGTTCGTAGGTGGTGACACCGGGTGAAGGAGTTAAATGAACTAGGTTCGTTTTTAGGTGTACGGGTGCATTGGAGATAAATCGGATAGAGATCCGGGTTTAGTGCGGGTGGATTAGAAGTCTCGGGTTTTAGTTCGTGGAGCTGGATCTAGCGATCGGGTTGTTATCACGTGGTGTTGCATCTTCGGTTGCAGTCTCCTACTCACTAAAGGTATAATTCTAAAACCCCCTATGGTTGTGTATTGAATATTTGGTTCGGATCTGGACTCCTGGTGGGGTGATTCAGGTTTTAGCCTAGATCGGTTCGTGCTTGTTTTTTCGCTGCACATTTTAAAAGTGTTTTGAAACCCCAACACGAAACCCCAACATTAGCTTCAGAGCCACTTATGCGAACAAATAGTTCAATATTTATTTTTAATTGCAATGAGGTTTTATTTTGTCAAAGTGTTTTATTTGACAAAAAGATTGCATACTTATGTTTCTTGTGATTGTATTGATTGGTGAATCGAGCCATAGACCTGTAGTTATTTGTTTGTTTGGTTTGGTTTATTTTATTTTATTCATCTTGTATTTTTTAACAGTTTTGGAAGCCTTGTTGTAATAGATTAGGTTTTGTAATATATTATAAATTGTAACCGAGACGCGAAAGACGAGATGGAATTAAAGACGAAGAAACCAAGGATGACACGGAGGACAAGATGGAGATCTTGAAGCAAGTGGGAGAAATCAAGACCTAGAAGATTGGATGTTTGATTGTCTGTCCCATTTGACCCGTTCAGTTAATCCCATTGGCTCGGGAAAAACCAAACACCTTAGTGGCTTGATTCACCCTTATGTTTGCTTGTGTTTTTTGTATGCTTAAACTTTTTTGGTTAAAATGTATTTTTAAATGACAACCAAATAAGTTTTAAAATGGTTCAATACAATTGAAACAACGAGATTTTAAAATAGAGATTTTAGTTATCAAGAAAATGTTATTTAAAATAAAGAGTTATTTTAAAAGTAAAACTCGGAGTTTTGAATATAAATTAAATAGATATTTAATTTTTTGAAACTCGTATTAATTATTAATAAAATAGTTTATTAATAGTTAATAAATTTGGACTCGCGATTGTATCGACTCACTTAAATTAATATAGGATATTAAAATTAAGCATCTCGAGAGATAAAAAAAGAGTTTTATCGCTATCCCGAAACAAAACGTAAAATTTAGAATTTTACACACCCGGACGACAATCTTGCATGTGGATTGTAGTCACAGTGTGTTTTTAACCCATAACCGATAAAAAACTAAATAGATCCTTTAAGCAAATCGATAGGTCTGTGCCACCCTATTGTTAGGACACTTGAACCGATATACCCGAACCCCTGAATTCATGTGCCTCAGCCTTACATTTGGGCCTATGGGTGTTGGGACATTATGGTATTGTGATTCCCGAGAGTCTTGGCCGATTGCCACGCGTTGCTAAAATAGGACTACTATCACTCAACCTTATAAGATGTGCCTTAGCCAATTATTAGGAAGAGTAGACAAAGATAAGGTTAAACGTACCAACCTAGATAATCGTTATCTAAACGACCCTAGAAAGTCTAAGAATTGTATTGGATACAATTGGTAACTGTTACCTACCTACATACCCATGTCTCATGGAGAGTGCCTCCCAATCATGAGATATGGTGAAACGTGGATCTCAGTTCTTAAGTAAATAATGTAAATAATTTTTAAGGGTCATTATTTATTAAGATTTGAAACGTGGAAAATACTAAAATATTTATTCTTCTTATAGAGGTCTTAAACTAAAGTCGAGAGTGAGGTAGAGCCTATTGTCGATCTACTAAAAGTTAAACTCGATAGAACGAACTTCTTGGATTGGTATACAACTTGAAGAAAGTTCTTAAGACCAGTAAGAAGTTGCATGTTCTAAAATTGTCGTTACCTAAGCAGCCATCTGGGCATGCCAGCAAGTTTGTTCGAGAAGCTTGGAGCAAATTTAGGGATGCTGCGAGAGTCGTATCGGACCTAATGTTGGCATTTATCAACCCAGGGATTAAACCTGCCCTATGACATGATCAAGGACTTAAAGGAAAGATTCCATCAAGAGTACGACAAGAATCCTTATAGTTCATTCGAGGAACACATTGAGAAAATCACAATGAAGGATCCTAGGTGTGCTATGATCATTAGGTGCACGGTGGAAGACCTCAAGAAAGCAAGTATTCCTTTAGATGATCACTTAGTCATTGACATGTTTATTGATGATGTTTATGACAACTATGAAAGGAAGATGCTCCATCCTTGTTGTTATGATGAGGTGAGGGAATTCATCTCTTGGTATGCAAGGGAGAATCCCCAAGATGCATGGAGCATGACATGCTTTGTTAACCAGCTTGAGCGGACTGGGTTATACGACAGTGATAACATCGTTAGAGGAATGTTTAATAATGGTCCTCACTTGCCCGACACGAACAAAGATGTATTAGAAAAGTATGTCGAGGTCAGGGACACGGGCAAAGCTATTGGTGAGACCAAGAAGCAATTCTCTAAACCAAGATGCCGAGTTAGAGAGATGCCCGAGGCAGCTGAAGCAAGTGAATGTTTTAAGGCATTGTATCCCGGCGACATTTCCATATTTCGTTTATCTTTTAAAAGTTGCACTTTTAAGAAATGCAAATTCATTTTTGCATAGATGAAAGGAAAGGAGGGAATTGAGAAGAAAAAAACGACGAATGAAACTTGAAGATCACTTTACTGTGAAGATTCAAAGGATTCAAGTTTCAAGATACATCATTGGATGATGTTATGATTATTTTGTTTGGAACAATTTAATTTCCGGTTTTATTTTCTTTTGAGTATTGCATGAACGAATGATTTTATTTATAAAATTTAGACTTATTATTATAAGTTATTCATGTAATATCAAGTTGCCACATTTGAATTGAGAATTCAAACATCTAAAGACATGTGATATAAAACATATGAGATATGTTACTCAAGTCAAATAGATGAACATTATATCAGATCTAATGGATACCAACAATGAGTTTAAAACAAATCACTTGATTAAACTTAGTAAAGCCGTTATATGAGATATAATGTTACATACTTGAGTTTAGTCAAATAAGATGATTGAAAGCGTTTCATCATCGACTATTGAAATAATCTTATGAGATAAGATCCAAGAACGATAATAATTACCGTTACTCTACGACTAAATGATTGGACAGTGATCTCCTAGATCGTGTCTAGACACCAAGTCATTAGAGAATGAAATCAACTATCCTAATTGACATGTCTAAAATGCAAACACTAGCTTAGAACTAAAGTTCATTTAGAACAGGTACACTAAGCCATATTAGATATGGAGTAGGAAGACTCCTACAAACAATTAAGGATAGGAAGTTATGAACTCCTATACGAAAAGAGTTTCGTACGTTTCCTTAAAAGGTCATTTATGTTTTATGAATCTTAAGAGTAAGATGGAATAAAACTATCCCTGACAAATAGATACCTGGTTCTTGGATAACAAGCAAAGAGTTGCTTAAATTCTGATATTTGGAATATTCAAATGCGTAACACACATAGACATATGAAATCATATCCAGAAAGATAAAGATCTTTTAAGATATCATTTCACAGACGCATAATCCATAGCTGAACAAGTGAGACTTAATCAGACTACGTTATGAATATCATTCATAAAGGTAGAAATTGTTTTAGATACAATATATGGATTATTCATACTAAAAGCTTGGTAAATTATCAACGGTTGATAACAAAGGAATCCCATTCCAAGTTTCTTGACAAACAAACAAATTACAAGCTTTAGTTCAGATGAAGAAACTAATAAAATAAACATGTATCATGGATACGAGAATGTTTATATGGTAAAGTATCTTCAAGAAAAGTATGAAAGTCTAAATATGTCTAAAACAATTGAATATTATGATTGATGAGATCAATTCAAGGTAGATTCAATGTGATATATGCAAAGGCTAATGGGAGAGAGTATCAATACCAAGGATAACGTGTGGCGACACATGATCATGAGGAGTGTATATAGATACACTGAATACCACAAGGCAAGATGGAATTTTAAAAATCAAGAGTGTATAAAGATACACTGTGTCACACCCCCGTCTAAGGCGGAAACACGGGTTGAGACAATTGTTTGGAAATCATGAACACATTGTTTACAAGAGAAATACTAATTGTATTCATTTCCAAAATATTACATAAAACTTAGTTCTAAGTACATCTTGAAAGATTTATAAATGTAGATTAACTATCCAAGAGCATTCTACTATAAATCTTCTATAGTACTTCATATCCTGTTTGTTCGTATGCTAAACAATTGTTACCTGAAAAATATGCTTAAAAGGTCAGCTATAAAGTTGGTGAGTTCGTAGGTTTAGGTATAAAGTAAGAGAGTAACCAAATGACTAACAATAGCATATGAAAGGTTGTCATGATATGTTGACAAAATATGCATATGAACAAGATAATATAAACATTGAGCCCGCAACTAAACCTGATAACCTAGTAAGTTTGCCCCTGCTTAATGCCTTATCATGGAGCATAAATTCTTGTTTCTAGAATCGAAAATAAACATTCACCACGTTTCTACTGTTTTAAACGCGTCAGTCAGAAGGATGAACGGGGCGTCACCCCGATATATCTATCAATATTTAACCATCGGCTTATTAAAGTTAACTAGTTGCGTTTCTGGAAAAAGGGGACTTAAGAAGTGATAATTGTTCTAGTTCAACTCAAGTTATATAATCAGATAGTCAAGTGACTAGTCAATATAATGAATACTAAAAATAGTTGAGCATATTTTCCCCCCAAAAAGTAAGGAAAAAGGGGCTACGAATACTCACGTATTATTGAATACGTAAAGTAAAGTGTAAAGAATCTTAAGTATAGAAATATAATGAGTAAGTTTTAAAGCATAGTAAGCATATTTTTCCCCCAAAAGTAAGGAAAAAGTGGCCACGAAACCTCACCTAGTGTTGATGAAATTGCATTCTTGTAGTCGAAGAATGGTCCTACTCGGGTCCTACAATGGTGGGACTCTATGAGTTTTATGGACTTTATTCTAGTTTAAGTTGGATTAAGGTGTCACTTTGTACAAATGTTGGTTCTTGGTTTCTTGTAAATTATATAGTGACATGTTTGGATTTACGGCGGTATCCGACAAAATATTAGGAGTTTAGATGTTAAATAAGATTGACTAGTAATGGTAACGAGATTTAGAAAATATGTCAAACTCTTGTTAGGGATTAATAGAAAGATCGGATGGATGGAAATAAGTAGAAGTCACACATGCGTTGAAATATCGTTAAAAAAACATCGTTCTTGAAATTACGCAAACCGTTTTAAGAGTGGATGTAACGTTTCATTCGTTAAACTTAGTAAAACTCATACCTTATGTTGAAAAGTATATGGATTAAGTTTTATAAGGTTTTAAACCCTCAAATAGTCTTGAAGAATGTTATTCTTAAAATTAGTCGTTTCACGACGGTTTTTCGATGGATTAAACTTACAAAAATACTATTGTCGTGATTCTTGATAAAATAGTAGTTTGACGACTCGAATAGACTTATTTTATTTACAAGAAGAGTTTCAAAAGTTGTTCGAGTCAAGAATGTGAGTTTAAAGACGTTTTATCGTTTGTTTCGGTCGTAAATGCCCAAAATAAGTTGTAATTTTGAAAGTATAGCTATCCAACTCCAATCGTTTTGAAATTTGGTTTGTAGGCTTGATAAAATATTAGAAACTTGCTGGAATTTTTGTAGACTTATTTTTAAGTAGTTTACTATTTTTCCAAAAATCATTTAAGATAACAAATTTTTGAAAGGATGGTTAATTATGTCCAAAAATTAAGATTATTATTTTATAACAACCTTAGGACTAGTAGGTCACTTGGTAAAAATTTAAGAATTTTATAAAAAGTCTAAGTATAAAAACGACCTTCGTTTACGTAAGATTTATTTTATTAACATAGCTATCTAACTCCAAAAATCATAAAATTTAATATGGAGTCTTTTTATAGTAGGCCAAAGTTAATTCCAAAATATGGGAATTTTTAGAAGTCAAGAAGTTAAACTCATATTTTTGGGTTAAAAACCGGGTTTTTAAACGGTGTACGTTCTTATTTAAGTTGCATGTGACTATTCCAAGCTTATTTAACTCAACCAACCTTTTAAATATATGTTATATAATATAATAAAAGTAAGTCTAACAAGTTTTCAAGTGTTTGACATGTTAGTGAAAAAGTCACCATACGATGCACGGTATTAAGTTAATACATGACATATTGTGCTAATATTTTGTTATAATGACTTTAGAGACTTGATTTTTAATTTTACCCAAACTATATTATATAAAAATAGGTATTAATAGTGTAAGAACAAAGAACATGAAAAATAAAGTGCATATAAAGTAAATACATGAATTTAAATGGACTAGTTCTTGAGTGTTGAAGGTATGTTTATGGTTTGGCTCTAGCCATAGATTACCACTTGTTTACACAAGTATGATGGCATCATAACACCCATAAACCTTTTTGTTATCAAGTTCAAGATCTAGAGAAATATAAAGCATAAACATAAAGTATATGGACTAGTTCTTTGATTTTGAAGGTATGTTTATGGTTTGTCTCTTAGCCATAGATTACCACTTGTTTACACAAGTATGATGGTATCGTATAACCCATAAACCTTTTTTTTAATCAAAGATCAAGATATAGAATAAATGGAAGAAAGAAAGAAAGATAGAAACTAGAAGGAAGGAATGCTTACAAACTTGAAGGATTCAAGGCTTTGGGATTTGGTCTTGCATCTCCTCCTTTGGCCGAGATTTTAGAGAGAAAGAAAGTGGAGAGTGTTGGTGAATTGTATTTATAGGGAAAAGATGGTACAGTTGGTTTAATATAAAAATAGTTTCTTGAGATTGCATTAGGATAAGATGTAAGAAAGGAATAAGAGGTTGAGTGAGGGTGTTTGGGCCGTAAATATGGAGTAGTAGAGGTGGAGTGTATAGTGAGTTTTGTAAGGTAATGGAATGATGATGTTTGTGTAGGTTATTCTTGTACAAGGGTTTATAAATGACGGGTTTTTATAAAAATAAGGATGTTTTATAAATGTTGTAAGATTTTAGTCTTGCATAAGTGTTTATATATATATATATGTTACATAAAATAGAAGGTAAATGTATATATATATATATAGAGTCATATAAGAAAATTTTCATAAAATGATTTATATAAAAGTCTATAGATGAATTAGGGTTTTTAAATCATGTATATATGATATGGTTTTACATAAAATATGGATGGACATAATTTGGATAATTACATCAAGTTTAATGAAATTAGAGTAGTATTAGACATAGTTTAGCTAATTATACCAAGATTACGGTATAATTAAGTTAATTAGCTTAGAATAAGACCCAATTATGTTAATTACATAATGATTAGTGTATAACTAAGCAATTAGTGTAGAATTAGACATAGTTTAACCTATTATAGGTGATCTTATGTCATAGATCATAGTTTAGAGTTATAAGCTCACAGTCTCACATGGCTTGCATTGAATGGTTTGTACACATAGTTTGTTGACCTAGTTTAATATTAACTAAGTTCTAATGTGAGCACATAGAATAATAACCTAGTTTGTGTTCAACTAAGTTTAGGTGATGTCATAATCACTTATGCTACATAAGTTTATAAGAAGCAAAGTCTGTATCCTTGATCACATAATAAAATGGATACTTAGACATATTGTTTGAGAATAATACCTTCCATAATTGTGGTACCAATAGTATATTGACCTAGTTCTAAATTCACTAAGTCTTAATGATGTACCTTGTCTAGAATTTCAATATGGGTATAAATCTGAAAATTTGGTGGATGTTACACACTGCTAGATTTCGAGTTTAACATATCACTAAAAGATAAAGTATCTTAAGTAGTAAATTTTGAATCTGTTAGATTGTAACCCATAGATGGGATATATGAAGGCAATATTCTAGCATAAGAATCCTAACAATCTATTGACATAAGTAATGTTATCTTAAAGCTTTGTTGGACAAGGTAATAAAGATAAACTACTTACATTATCTCTAGTCCAATATTGTATTATGACAAGATGAAAATAAAAGAGTTTACTGGGATTCATCTAAGAGATAATAAGTTATGTTAAGACTTTCATATGATGAAAGAATTTGAAATCAACTATATCGACATAATAGGATAAATTGGTGAACATCATAAGGAGTTATGATGAAGTGCTTTGACTAACAAGTAGGGTTCTTGAGCTAAGGACAAGATCATAAAAGTTATGAAGTCCTAAGAGTCAAAGATACCTATCTTAAAGGTTAAGACATATACACCAAAAGACAATCATTGAGAATGATTGAAGCACCATAATATCACTAAATTTACAATGGAAGAGTTCCAATGGTAACTATGACGCAACATGAGATGTTGTAGTCTGGAAACATTAGAAGGCGTTATTATGAAAGAGTTGAGATAGCTTCTAAGAGTTGGAAAGAGTTCTAAAGGGTTTCCTTATAAGTTTCATTAACGGGATCATGAAACTTAGAGACACATTAAACAATGAAGATTGGATCCTTGTTTAACACACTCGTTGAACCAAATCAGAGTCTTAAGAGTTAAGACGCATGCTTGATCTGGATAGTCACACAAGAGAGTAGGTCCATTAGTATTTGGCGTTTCTACTTGAATGGTAACAGTTACATTAGAATGTAGGTCCTGATTCAAAGAAGAATCACAAATACAGATCGATTACTCACACACAGGTGGAATTTGTGTGTATGGTGGTGAAACAGTGGTAAGAAACAGACATGGCGATGATAAACCGGCTAACCACACTAGAATCAACACAAAATGATATGAAATTGTAAGAACAACAGTTGAATGAACTTCAAATATGTATTGATTCAGTAAAACTGTGAAAGAGAGAAAATCAGGGTTATAACCGCTATCCACACCCTAAACATTTTCAAACTAGGTTATTTATAGGAAGCTGATAGATATAGAAACTATGCTCACCGAAACTACTAGTTTCGGGTGAGCATTTACAAGTGTGAATCAACCTATCGAAACTTGCCATCTATCGAAACTACTAGTTTTGGGTGAACAGACTTACCCGGAACTAGGTAGTTTCGATGGCCCAGACTTAGACTAAAAACAATAAATTACATAAAACTGGAATGAGTGAAATACAGGGAAATAAACAAAGATAACAATTTGTTCAAAAACATAAAATGATGACTTAGCTTACAAGAGTTTTAACCCTATAATCTTCCCCTAAGCTAGTGCTTCATTGACTTCAACTTTCACTAGGCAGTTGACTCTTGACTTGGTTTCTGAAAGTGGGGCTTTGCATTTATAGTCACCACCCTTTGATAAGCTTTGGCATCAGCCTCATCATCCTCATGAAAGATCTTGATAGGGTTGTTGAATAACACTTCAAGATCCTTAGGTTGAAATTTCAATAGCTCCATAGGCTCAAAAATCTGAATATCTTCCTTAGCTTCACACTCAATAACAACACTGCCAATTGTTAGGTTATAAAACCATCTTCTGAAATTTTGGAGTTGAACTGGTACAGACTGTGGCAGTATGATGGATTTGAGTGTTGCTGCCGGCTTGTACCGAAGACTTACCCAAGGCCTCTGAGTTTTGGGGTGAAACCTGGTTTTGGAGAGAACCCTTCTTGGTTTAGCAGTGGTCATAGACCTGAAATTATTGAAGGTTTGGTTCCTCAAGAAGGTCTAAAAATATCTAGCAATGCCCATATCTCCTGGTTTTTGTAGAGGCAACTTGGCAAGGGCCCTTAAGTCATATTTAGGGAGGGAGCTGAAGTCATACACATATATATATGTAGGTATAATACATATATAAAAGTGTGGAAAATACACGATTAAAGTTTCTAAGCCACATTTTGAAATAATCATTTTAAAATAATATATATATGTATGATAAGAATCTACACGTTTCATTCTAGTATATATACTTAATATAGCAAGATATTTTCTTATATATAAATATATATATAAAATTATACCTAAATATCCTTAGGCGTGTTATAGATAAATAGTGTGTAATGCAAGGTCTGAAAAGAATTGGATTGATATATGTTGATAATCAATGTGACATAAAGTGTTCAAACAAGTACGGGATTTTAAATGTTGTGCTATTATTGTCTAACATAAAATAAAAAAAAAATCATGGCCGAAAAGTCATGGGTGTTACATTGTGTAGATCTTGGTACATTTTTGTACTACCCAGATGAATTGAATATCGTGATTTATGAGTTTCATCAAGAATTTTAAGTCTAAACGTACTTGAAAGTGGTATCCACATACGACCAAATCGAGTCTTGACTTTATATTCATTTTCTTCAAGAAATTTCTTCTGACCAGCCATTATTTCTTTCTTAACTTCTTCACTTTTTAATGCTTCGATTTAAGCGTCTCGCAGCTGGCTCATGAACTCAGGAGTTATCACTAACTTATATGCTTTCAAACGAATAGGATGATGCTCTTCCTTGCGGCTTAGAGCATCAGCTACCACGTTAGACTTTCCGGGATGATATAAAATTTCACAGTCATAGTTTTTGACCAGTTCTGACCATCGTCGTTGCCTCATGTTTAAATCCTTCTGGTCAAAGAAATACTTAAGACTTTTGTGGTCTGTGTAAATCATACACTTCGTTTCGAACGGTTAATGCCTCTAGATCTTTAGTGCGAACACCACAGCAGCTAATTCCAGATCATGGGTTGGATAATTTGCTTCATGTGTATTTAGCTGTCGAGAGGCATAGGCTATCACGTTTCCTCTTTGCATTAGAACACAACCTAACCCAAGTTTTGAGGCATCGGAATATACCACAAAATCTTCCACTCCTTCTGGCAATGCTAGAATCGGAGCTTGTGCCAATCTTTCTTTTAAAGTCTGGAATGCCTTCTCTTGTTTTGCATTCCATTCGTATTTTGAATTCTTTCAAGTTAGTTTAGTTAGTGGGGTGGCTATCCTGAAAAAATCCTAGATGAATCTTCTATAATAGCCAACTAACCCTAAGAAACTTCTAACTTCTGATGGGTTCTTAGGTGGAGACCATTTCATTACAGCCTCTACCTTTGCTGGATCTACTGAGATGCCTTCTGCATTTACAACATGCCGCAGAAATTGAACTTCTCTCGATCAGAATGCACACTTTGAGAACTTTGAGTACAATTTCTCACTTCATAAAGTACTTAGTACTTCATGAAGATGTTATGCATGTTCTTCTTCACTTTTTTAATAAATCAAAATGTCATCAATGAAGACAATAACGAATTTGTCTAATATTGGCCGGCATACTCTATTCATGAGATCCATGAAGACCGTTGGAGTATTCGTTACTCCAGATGGCATTACCATTGATGTCGTTTAAACGGTCTATAAAATTAAACACAAACTAACCTAGACACTATAGTTAAACTCTAGACAACTCTACTAAACTAGAACACAAAGACAGGCAAGGGTACCTATCAATTGTAACACAGCTAACAGAAGTCCGGATATCGAACCCACGAGACACTGACTCTAACACAAATTAGACTCTAACTAGCACTTAATATTTGGTTTGGATTAGGGGGATGCTACAAAATAAGATTAAACTAGGCAGTGAATACTAAAGAAGACAAATGACTATCTAACAAGGACCGGGATGAAATCAAAAAGAATGGAAAGGACTACCTAGGCTGTGAATCATGAATGCTAAGCTCGGCTTTTATTGGTTAAGGAATATGATATGGAACTGGGATCTAAAGATATGACACCCTCAAGACTGACTAATGGATTCCCGATCACTCTCTGTCATGGGATGTGACTAGAAGACTACTCAAAGGATATTAAACTCACCAGTTATCGGATCACCTCTCGGTATCACCGGTTATGCTATAGACTCGATAGACAACTCACCTCTCGGTTACCGCTATCTCAATACATCAAAGATGCAAGAAGCAATCTGAATTCACTATGTTTGACACGGATCAACAACAATACCAGACCTCTAAGTAAACGCCCTCTCAGACAATTCACACTCAGAAACCCTAACACTGAAGACTAACCGATTACCTATCACTTTTTCAGATGTTTAGATAAGAAGAACACTTGATTTTAATTGATTATTAGTTGAAAATCCTATGGTGACTACGTCTAGACAACCACAAACTAATCGCAAACACAAAGTAAACGACCTACTACACACTCATTCATGAAAGACATTCAACAAAGCATGTATGGATGAATCAACCAACAAACAATCAATAACAAGCATGCATATTCATCAAACACAAGAGCATAAATCAAATCAACATCCAAAAACCAATAAAAATCCAAACTTGAACATCCAATCATCTTAAACCTAGGCAATTCTAAATTTTTAGCCAAGAAACATGATAAAGAAAGAAGTATCAAAGTTAAAATTAGAAAACAAAGTCATAGAACACAGATCAAGAACAATTGAATGATTAATCGTGACCGAATAGTTGATTCTAACCCGATTTGTCTCCAATACCTTGAAACCTTGATCAAAATCCAATCTTTCTTGCCAAAATCGTTGTAGGTCCCAGGAGCCTCGTCGTGCAGCGGAGATAACATGGACCTGTTCTGTGATTTGTGGGGGAACCAAGAAACGAGATAGAGAAACACAAAAAAAGACAAAAGATAATGAAACGATACGTAATGCATAACATATAAGTCATCCCGTATTACAGACTACATACCGAAGAAGCACACATCTCTCATCTAATCTCACGGTCCAGGGGTCGGGAGAGCTCGTCCCGAACCGGACACCTCTCAACCTAGTTCCAGAGTTCCACCTACAAATGAAGACAAGTCTTCTATTTATAGGGGTAGGAACACTACCTGCGTACTTGGCTAAGTACGCAGGGCATTGGTCATGCGTACTTGCTAATTACGCAAGGAAAAAGCCTTGCGTACTTACTAAGTATGCAGGACCAACTGGAGAATAAGCTAAGTACGCGGGAACACCCTCCTGCGTACTAGCCTAGTACACCGATACATAGAATTTAATCTATAGTTACAAAAACATGCTTCTAAAAACTCCCTCTTAACTATAGCATCAAATTCTATCTATCACTAACACTGATATGCATCAGTTTACAAAGAATGTCCTAACAGACTCCCTCTAAACTAATGACATCAAGTGTCTTCTGGCGAGACTTGATCTTCTGGCATTCCACTTGAGATCTTCAAATCTCCAAACTTCAGTCTTCAGTTGTCGAGTGATACACACGACTCCCTCATAACTGTAGCTTTCATTGTAGACCAAACCAAGTGCTTCAATAGGAACCGACTAACCCAACACACCTCATTGTAGTTCATCCTCTCAGCAGTAGCTTGCTCCACCCTGACTTAGAATTCCTCCAAATCAGCTGGCAGATGATAGAGAGTTTGAATTTCCAATAACCTGCATCAAACTGATCAGCTCCCATAGGAATTCCAGTAATATAAACTTTACTCTTCACACCAGATGTGTCCAACTCTATCCTGTATCTTCATGAGTCAACCAAATTCCCGAAGATGTTCATTTCCAATTTCCCTTTTCAATGTAAGCTTCTCCTGACTAGACCAGAAACAAGGGTATGTTTCCTATCCCATCGACCAATGATAAAGGTTCCATCTTCAACTAATAATTCAACGGATATCTAACTTCATCCTGAAAACACTTGATAGTATCAAACGCAAAATCATGCTCAACAGTGATCACCTTATATCTAAACTCCAACATTCTTCAATTAGATCTTCATTCCTGGTTTACACCTCCTAATCTGTATACGTTCACCGCGGTGAAGTTCCATAACTAGTTTGTCTATCTGGATTCCGCCCAGATCCCAAGTGAGAAATCCCATCATAATTGAATCATATCAAATCTTGAACACATGCTTGACCAATGAGCACGAAAAATATAGTTTACACGAGAAATCATGGTTGATGATACATCCCCCCCCCATTTCTCTGTAAACTATGACCAGTTTCATCATCAGTTCACTCAAATCCTTAAAAAGCACAACTAGCCAACTCCAGGATTTTATTCTTTTATTCCTTTGTAAAGATCCAAAACAGCAAATCCTTGGGTTCAAGTTGTTCCGGTATTCATCCCTTATTAAAGAAGTATCCCGGATACTCGTAGCCCAGATATTCAGTTTTGAATCCCAAATGCTAGTTCATGCGTACTTAGTAAATATGCACATAAAGGGTGTTCATGCGTATTTAGTAAATAAGCAAAGCAAGTACCCATGCGTACTTGTTAAGTGCGCAGAGAAATGCTCTTGCGTACTTAGCTAAGTACGCAGGTCACTTCTCATGCGTACTTACTAAGTACGCAGGGCTAACCCATGCGTACTTAGCAAGTACCCAGAAAAGGTGATTCTGCGTAATTGTTTAGTACAATAGAGTTCTTGACGGATCTTGAGGAGAATGCTCGAAAAGTGATGGATCTGAGAAATTGATGCTTCCAAAAGCTTAGAAATCATCATCTAACAAACCCTTAGCCTTCCAAACACCAAATGAAGTGATAACAAACTCGATTTTAAGGATTTTAGGTCTAAAAAACTATGAACTCGTATGAACATAGATCTGCTCAAAACCCTAAAAAATCAAAACCGGAACACAAATCAACGAACACCGAGGCTTTGATACCACTTGTAGGTCGCGGGAGCCTCGTCACGTAGCGGAGATAACACAGACCTGTTCTATGATTTGTGTGGGAACCAAGAAACGAGACAGAGAAACACAAACAAAGACAAAAGATAATGAAATGATACGTAATCCATAACATAGAAGTCATCCCGTATTACAGACTACATACCGAAGGAGCACATATCTCTCATCTAAGCTCACGGTCCAGGGGTAGGGAGAGCTCGTCCCGACCCGGACACCTCTCAACCTAGTTCCAGAGTTCCACCTATAAATGAAAACAAGTCTTCTATTTATAGGGGCAGAAACACTACCTACGTACTTGGCTAAGTACGCAGGGCATTGGTCATGCGTACTTGCTAAGTACGCAAGGCAAAAGCCTTGCGTACTTACTAAGTACGTAGGACCAACTGGTGAATAAGCTAAGTACGCTGGAACAACCTCCTGCGTACTAGCTTAGTACACCGATACATAGAATTTAATCTATCGTTACCAAAACATGCTTCTACAATCGCTCAAGATCCAAGCTCTGGCGGCAATTAGTCGGTTTCCTTGAAGAATGGCCGACATAAACATTAATACCCTAAAAATTCCTCAAAAACCGGATTTGCGGGTCTCTCGCGTACCGCGAGAGACTTTGGGCCGGTCCCTCGCGTACCGCGAGGGACAAATTAGTCGGGACACTATCTGACTTCCCTCGCGTACCGCGAGGAATCTTCTCTTCCACCCTCGCGTACCGCGAGGGGCATAAATTCTCAGAAAATTGATTTTCCTTCTTTTGATTCGTCCTCTTTCCCTGTGTGCTCGATTTCTCCAGGATTTAGCTCCGCTTTCCTCTCCCTTAGCACACTATGACCTGCAAATCTGACCCGAACTCAGAACGAACTTATAACAATACATGATTTCAAAACTATACAATTATGCACAAATATACACAGATAAATACATGTGTTTTGCAACACATCAAACATCCCCACACTTACACTTTTTTCGTCCTCAAAAAAGAAATCTGCAATGGAATCATAACTGGATAAAGCTTTATCATTCTCAATTATTTTCAACACATATATAATAACGTGTTAAAATGCAATAGCCGGTATTTCTATCCTACTAAACCCAAACACCAAAAATCAAGCTCCTGAGAAGTGTTCTAATCCAATTTATACAACAGGTCAATCAAACTATGGATCTCGCACTTAAAAGCTACACTTCCACCTAATCCCGTCTCACGGTCATGTTTAGGCCAGGGTTAGAACATGTAGATCTTCCCACCACAGTACTCCAAAATCTTTATGTTTTCCAAATATAGATGATTTGATGGAATGAGTATTATTAGATGTATGAATCAAACTTACCTAGTGGTGCATCAACTGGGTCACCATCCCAGATGGTATCACATAGGTTGCAGCCTTATCAATCAATCACATAAGAATTCAACTTAGAGGCGTATCCACAGAGTCACTATCCCCGTGGGAAACACATAAATTAAACCTTATTTATCCCAATTATTGATCACTCAAGTCCCGACCCATGGGTGTATCAACCAAGTCGCTATCCCGGAGGGTAACACGTAGGTCAAAACTTAAGCTTTCAATTATACTCATAATGGATTGAAAAATGGGATGCAGGCGCCACCAACTCTCAAATTCATTTTCATTAACGGAGGGTGGTGTGCCAAAATATTTCAGAAACATAAAACCTTAGCTTACCGTGGTACCTATCACCATATGTTGACAGTTTCAGTTTCACCGTTTCCCTAATATGAGAACCCACAAGATTTCATGATTTAATTTAGTTATTAATCCTAAGCAACACCTTCAGGATATTTAAGCTTTTCAACTGGCTGGGCCTACCGATTCATCACAAATTAGACACGCTTTCTATTGTTTATTTTATTTTACTTTAGCATGCTATGACCAGTTGTACTATCATTTTCAATGTACTTGCAAGACTCTAATTCAAAGGACATTTTTTTTAAAATTTTCTACAAATTACAACAACAGGCTTAATATACAAAACCTAGACGAATGTCTCCCATCCCCACACTTAAAATTAACATTGTCCTCAATGTGGACCGAGAAACGACGGTAAAAATAAAACAACGATAAAAATACAAAATAAAAATAAGTTAGAAATAAAAATAAACTATACAAAAATCGATACAGACTTCCCGGGTAAAATGGCTATGAAATTCCTCGTAGGTCGTGCTCCCTCTCCCTCCATTCGAACGCGCTCAGCTCACAATTATTCCAAGTACTCCCGCGAACGAAAGCGGCTAAATTCTAACACACACTAACAACCACGTCAAAAATAATATATATACAATAACAACACAACCAACCCGTGCCTAAACCCCCAAATATGTACACTACTATATATACAAGAGTTTATATACAAGAATGGAAATACAAGAATGAAATACATAAAAAAAAATACAGAAATGAAAATACATGAACTAAACTATATACAACCCGGCAAAAGGAAACTGATGATCACGGCTGGTCACCTCCCGTCTCTGGCTGATCTGGCTGCTGCTGGTCTAGTACCCTGAAGAACGGTGGGATCTCTATGCCCTGCTGGGTCATCATGTACCGTATGGCATCGTCCGATCGATCCAATCGGTCAAAAATCTGATCTCGCAGTGCCTCGAGAATCAGTGGTGCCGGTGGTCTAACCCTCAACGGGTGCTGAACCTGGGGGTGCTCTATGTGGTGTAGAATCCTTTGGCGCGCTGTTGGCACCCCCATCTCTACTGCCTCCCCGGCAGGCGTCCCTGCAGGTGGTGGAAGCTGCAGACCCTGCCGAATCTCCATGAATCGCGGGGGATCCTCCATCGTGATGATCCCCACTAATCTCAGCTCTGTAGAAACGGTTGTGCTGCCACCTCAGCCTCTGTGTACCACCCCGTGGCAACCACAAACTGTGGCACCGACATCTCGAAAACCTGTCGGCCCAACGCAAACGACACTGCAGCAGGCTCCTCGAACTGGCCTGTGACATACCAGAAGGTAGTGTGGAACTCGACGGTGAGCTCTAGGTATTGTGTGGCGTCACAGGCTAATGCTGCCGTCCAACAGGCATCAATAAGCTCCTGTAACCTCTGGAGCTGCCCTAACTCCTCGACGAGCCCCCAATCAAATCCTCTGTGCTGATATAGCTGCAGATCCACGAACCTCTCTAGCCCGACAACCTCCTCTATCATTAGATCGAATCAGAGGAGGGTATGATGGTGCAGAACCCGGTCCTCTATCGGTGTCGGCTCTGTGTCTGGGGCGGGACGGGCCTCAGGAACCACGTATCTTATGACACGTGGCGCCCGACGAATTGGGCGCGGCTCCTCGGCCTCTCCCCTAGGGTGGGGAACTGGGCCCCGCCTGCGCTTGGGCGTGATCGATGACTCACCGCGGTCAAACATACCTGCATTTACAACTTAGAAAACAAATATACAATAACAAAAACATATCACAGGTCGAACTGCCGTATAAAATTTCATTCACGGTCGTCCGACGTGCTAGAACCTCAAAAGGACACTACAAAAATTAAAAAAAGTTGAAAAATTCAGATACCCTTTTTGTTTATTTGAAAACCAGACAACGCCGCCCGAATGGAGATTGAGTACGGGCAAGGCGGTCTAAACCTGCGGAGAAATTCATGGCATATCCCAATGCAACATTTTACAAAAGCGACTGATCCTGTACAATTGACTGCAAGACCTAAACGGCTAAAAATCTATGATTAATTAGAATTAGAGCTAAATTAATTTTTAAAAAAATTACAAGACTCAAGATACAAACTATGCTAACATAGAAATAGAATACAAAACACAAATTACCAACATGAATAGCATTAGATACTTGTAATCCGACCCTATTCGGTTCAACTTCAACCCATAACAACTCAAATTACGACCACACGATTCGAAATATTCCAAAACGACTCAAACTTCAATTTAACGACTCATTTTGCAATTAGTACAAGCCCAAATGACAAAAAACACAATAACCGACTTGTTTATACTAATTTGAACCAACAAACCCAATGACACTCTAACCGACTACAATTACTCTATACGACTCAAATTACACTAAATTGGACTCAGAAATCCAACGACACTCGAAACGATTACAAATTACACTACTATTACGCTCATTCAAAAATGAAACAAATATTCATACCTAAATGTGGTGTAAAGTAAGTTAAATCAATGAAGAATCAGTGCAGCTCAAGCCTTTGTGTAGCTCAAGACCTCGTGAGTGACGGTGGTGATGGTGGCAACTGGTGGGGTCCGACTGTGGTGTAGGAGGTAGATGATGGTGGTTGGCGATGGAGTTATGGTGGTGGCGGCGTGGGTGGTGGCAGTGATGGTGGAATCAGGTCGGTGGTGATGGTGGAATCAGGTCGGTGGTGATGGTGGAATCAGGTCGGTGGTGATGGCTGGATGAAGGACGATGGTGGTGAGTGTGTGAGGTCCGACGACCGGAGATGACAATGGTCGTGGTAGCGACTGCCGAAGATGAAGTGGTGGTGGTGGTAGTGTTGAGATGGTGGTGGAATGGTGACCGGTGAAGGTGGATAGAGGTGGTAATGGCGGCTGACGACAAAAAAGGGGGGTTTTAAAAGATTTCTGAATTTTTCAGGCTCCCGCGTACCGCAAGAGACTTTTGCTTCTAGTCCCACGTACCGCGAGAGCCGGTTGGGCAGTGGTGACTTTTCAGTGCCCCGCATACTTCGAGAAACTTTTATGGAATGTCTCGCGTACCTTGGGGGACCTAAAATCCGACAAACTCATTTGTCTCTCGTGTACCACGAGAGACATTCCCTTATTGCCTTGCGTACCTCGAGAAGCCCCCATTCACATAAAGTTATGGCCGATTTTATACTTAGTAAAAATTTCACCACTTAAGATTTTTTTTCAAACTTAGTTTCAAAACTTGTTCCAGCCTTAGAATTTTGAGCAAACATACCTGGAACTTCGTCTTTGATGGCTTTCTCCCTCTGATTTGGTCACGAATCCCTGAAACACATGAATACACAAGAACTCACAAACCGAAAATGCACAAAAACTAGAAAATGAAAATAAAACACCAAAATTTATAAACTCTACACTCGGGTTATACCCCGATGATTTACTCTCCTTCAACTTTCTTGTCAAAGAGGATTTCATCCCCCTTAACATTCTCAATCGATCCTTCGATGTAATGCTTCTGTAGGATCGTGAGAATACAAGATGGTTCTGTTCTTAGTTGAGGTTGGCGGAAACAAAATCAACTACACAATTTATAATCAAGTAAACACAAAGAATACTGATAAACACTGTTGTATTAAGCTTTTGTGAATGCAAAGATTACAAGTGAGAAACTCAATGAATAAGTATGACAAGCACTACAGGCACACTTACAATGAAGTGGCAACTTAGTATTTATAGTAACTTAGAATCAAGACAGACCCTTGATTCTAAGGATCAGATCGAACACAAGCCGTTGATCTTGTTTATTAATTTACATTACACGTAAAGGCTAATCTAGTTAACTTTACTGAAACGTTTTCTTTATTCATGATTGTTTGCATACTTGGAGAAGTGTATTGTTATCCGTCATTGGTTGACCATAGCGGTTCCTTCTGCTTTGAGTCTGTCAGTTAATTTTGCAGAAAGGTGTCAGAGACGCTTGGCCTGGATAGTCAGCTGCAACGTTTGGTTTTCAGTGAATAGAGCTATCAGCTGCAAAGAGTGAAGGTTGCTGCTGGTAAGCCTATCAGCAGCAGACATGGATGACCGCTGCTGATAAGCCTATCAGCAGCAACTTGTGTTGAATGCTACTGATAAGCCTATCAGCAGCAACAAGTGTTGAATGCTGCTGATAAGCCTATCAGCAGCAACAAGTGTTGAATGCTGCTGATAAGCCTAGCAGCAGCATTTGTACTTAGAATAATTTGGTAGCAATCAGTCTTTGGTTCTACAAACTCCCCCTAGACTGATGCAACCAAAAGTTCTTCTAATCACTTTGCTGCTGAAGCTTTTGCATGTGGCTGACTATCAGTCTTGATGTTCAGTGGAAGTTCAGACAGAGTCTTGATGTATTTGTGTTGCATTTTGTAGATTGCTTTGCTTGAACATCTCATCTGCTGCTTCTTTACATCAGTCAGTGTGAACTCATCCAAATCAGCATTGTAGGTCCAGGATACAAATGGAGAGTGGGACTTGAGTGGTTTGATGTTTATGATCACATCTTTGCTAGGGTTGAAGTAGTGTTTGATTGCTAGCACAAGACGTTTCTCACTCTCATTTGCAGGCTCATGAGCTTCACCCAGCTCTAAAATTCTTTGAAGATCGGAATCAGGTAGTTGCAGAACGTCATCAACAGACCTGTAAGTGGATCTTCTTCTCTCAGTTCTCCCCCTGAAGATCTCAAACACTTGATCTTGTGAATTGTGGAACCAGTTAACTATATTTATTGAGTCTTCTGGTTTAGGAGTGGGTTTGGGTATCTTCAAGGGAGGCTGTTGATGAGTGGGAGCTGGGTGGGATGACTTGGACTTTTTGGGTGGAGGAGTGGAAGGTTTGGGGAGGATAGTGGAAGGATGATGGACTGAGGAAGAGGTAGGTGAGGGAGAAGGCTTGGGTTTCTTTGTCTTTGGTTCTTCATCTTCTTTGATAAGTACCCTTTTCTTGGAGCCCTTCTTCCCTAGTCTTTCTTCCTCATCCTTTTTAACTTTAAAGTAGAGGGCTTGCAGGTTCATGAAATTCATAGGACCTAGCCTCTTTCCACTATCTCCTCTGGCCTTAAGGAAGTCAATCATGACCTTCCTTTCTTCATGGGTCCTTTTATTGAAGGCAATGGTCTTTTTGGACTGTTGTTTGGCTTTTTCTTCTTCTTCAGCCTTTTTCTTCTTTGCCAACTGACCTTGCTGACCCATGAAGGCTCTGTAGATCTCTTTGTTTGAAAGTTTTTCAAGGTAGTCTTCATCCTCACCTTGAGAGATCAGAGCTTCAGTCCACTCCTCCCTTAATTCTTTTGCTAATTTAGAATCAGTGATTCTAAACTTAGCATCTTCCTTCTTTTTCTTTTTAGCTTCTTCTTCTTCTTCTTTTGCAAACTGTTCCTGCAGCTGTCTAGCAAGTTGTTCATCTTCCTCAACTTGAGACCCTGCAAGGACTTTTACCTTCATTTCATCCAGCTGTTTGGCATACAGCTGGATTGTCTGTTGTCTGAGAAGTATGGCTGCCTTTCTATCTTCATGCCTTTGTTTTTGAGCCATCTCTTCAGCCAACTCTTCTTCTTCTCTTTTCCTTCTTCTCTCTTCTTTCTCTTTCTTTTCCTTTTGCAACCTCTCTTCATCCTCTTTTGTCATGATGCCCTTCCCTTTATTAACTTTTGATGCCTCTGCTCTGGCTTCACTGATCACAGAAACAGCTGATTGTTGTGCTGTTGGGATCTCTGCCTCGGCTTCATTGGCATGTTGAGAGGTAGATAAGGGAAGGTCTTCAGTTTGGCACTCAGGATCTGCAGGTTCTAGCAGCCTTTCTCTCACAGAGGATCTTGCTTTATAAGCTGCAGTGCAGATGTTAACTGGAGGGTAATTTGAGTTGGAGTCAGTGTCAGAGGATGACACATCTTCTTCCTCATCAATCCTTCCTTCCTTCTCAAGGTGAGCTTTGATAATTGCTATCATCGCCTGACTTTCAAGGGAGTTGACATTGCAGATGTTAGCTTTTAGTAGATAGATCTTGTGGAGGAAATTTGTTGGTAGCTGAAGGATGTTCCCGGTGTTGATGATGAGAGCAGAACCGTTGCTTAGGAAGAAAGCATGGTCAAGGAGCCTAGTGCTTACCCATCCTAGCACGTCCGAGTCCTTGACCAGGAAGGCATACAAAAATCTTTGAAGGCCCAGAACTCCTTCTTCAGTGAGAAGACTGCTCCTTGTTATTGCAAGATTGTTGGGAGACAGTCTTCTTTCTGCGGCCGATGAAGATTCAGGATAAGCTACCCGATGTGCTGCTTGTAGGAATCTTTGGAACCTGGGTAGATTATCCTCCATCAGGTCATGGAACCTGCCAATGGCAAGTTCAGCTGAGAGATCTGCTGATGTGTTGATGCAGTCAGTTAGATGCAGTTCTAGGACTTGGAGGGCATTGAGAGAGTTCCAGTTCAGTTCTTCTACTCCGCTGAACTCCCATCCAATCCAAAACCTCTCAGCTAATCCATCATACCCCCAAGCTAGAATAGAGTCAAACTCTAGCTTCTTTGAAGATTTGAAGATTTGGGGGGTAGTGGATTGACCTATGATGGCTGCTGCTTGTGGAAGGATGCTGAATGATGCATTTGTTTGTTCTGTGTCTTCAGCATCATTCAGCATTTCATCGACAGCCCTGACGACCAACTGCCAGTCTTCAGATATCTCTTCGTCTTCGTTATCTGGGGCTGGCAAGTCATGAACTTGGACAAAAGCTGGCTTGTATTGTGAGCTTTGAAGTACAAACTGCTCTTGAATCCAGTCGTCAAGACTGTCTGTATCATCTTCCATAGAAACCATCTCCCCCTTTTTGGTTGCATCAGCAGACAGGTAAGCATCAGTTTGGGTGCCTACTGATACAAGAGAGGGAGAGGCTAAAGTTGGGCATTGATGGGCTTCATGCATAGCGACTTGGTGTCTTAGTTTGGACATTTCAGCCTCTAGCATAGCCACCCTGGCCGTCAATTCCATGTTATGAAGTTTCAGTCTGTCCTCATCCACAGTTGTGGAATCCTTGGACCCAGATGGGGCCGTAGGCCTAGCCTCAGCATCCCCATCACCCGCGGTTTCTTGGCGCCTGGGATTCCTCTCAGTGAAGGGAGTTTCCAAGGAAACACCCTCACCGTGAGTTGCCATGGTTGAGGTCTTAAAGATGTTGTCACTGTCCTCCTGGTTAGTTGATGGACCAGCAGTAGTGACAGCTTCGTCCACATCCACTCTTTCAATACTCCCAGAGTGGACCTTCAAGGGTGAGGAACTTGGGTTGGGTGTTTCGGAAGCAAGACCAGTCAGTACCTCCTTGATAGTGGTAGTTGGAGAAGGTACATCACTTTGGTCAAGTTCCTCTACACTTAAGTTCAAAGAAGAGCGGAATGGCTCGAAGGGCTGTTCTATGGATCCGGGAAGTGATCCTAATCCTAATAGAGAGACTTCCGAAGGAGTCACCCTAGCAATGTGGCTTTCCCTTATGATATTCTCACTAGAATGTTGTGATTCTGAGTGATGGATGTTGGCTTGGGTTTGGGCCTTGGAGGCAAGAGAAGAAGGAGTTCTCTTGCCCCTCTTCCTTGTATACTTGGCTGCAACCGGGGCCCTGTGTTCCGGTTGAGCAATCAAACTGGGGGTGAGTAATGTATGTGCCTGTGCATCCTCAGTAGAATGCACAGGGGTTCGATCAAGGGAAACAGTAGGTTGAGTTTGTGGCAGTGAGGTGGAGGGTGTGGGATCAGTATCAGCTGGGTTTGCTGAACTGTCACCCTGAGCACTATGTATGTTCAACATTGTAGATAACAATGGAACATCGGCCCCTGAGAACTTTGATGAAACTGTTCTCATGCTTTGAAAAATGTTGTTCTTATGTCCTAGAATTGACTAGATTCTTGCAGTTTTTGAAAGATCTTGGTGTTCAATATTGAACACTTCTTGCAAGAATCTTGGATACATGAAGAACTGAGATTTCACCCCTTCTTGAAGGTTGTATCTCAAACCTTCAAGAATGAGGTGGGAAACATTGAAACCTGCCCCTGTTATCATACCGTGAACGGCCGACGCAAGTCCAGAGCTGAGTTGGTTCCAGCCACTCCTCTTTTGAGATATGCATTAGAGAAGAGTGTGGCAGAGATACTTCCATTTAGGACCCATGAGTGCCTTCTCTATCGTATACTCTGTTTGATTCCCAGTGTACCCTATGGATACAAAGGTCCTCATGTATACGTCTCTTGGGTAAGAGAGGGCGTCCCCTTCATCCTGAAGCTTTAGGTGTTGGCGGAGTTTTGCTTCAGTGATGATCATTTCCTTACCGTCTAATGTGCCTCTGATTTGAGGAGTGCCCTGTTCAGTAGAATACACGGCTGAGCTCCAAAAATCTTCCATGTGTGAAGTATATATGGTTGGGTTGACGGTTAGGGCATGGTAAATTTTGGACCGACAGAGGAAGTCGATCATACCGTCGAAACCTTCGGATTTCTTGCCCTTGATTAGGTATGCAGTTAGGTTGTGATATGGGGAGAACTTATCGTTGGGGTTGTTTATGTTTGCGCCTGCCATTTTTATGGATTCGGAGGGAAGAGAGAAAGGTGTTTGAATGGTGGTTAATTGTGGAGGGCTTTGAATGCTGTGGGAACGGGAGAGAAAGTGATGGGAGCTAGGTTTGAAATTAAATATGAAGAGATAGAGGGATGATTTGAGTTGGTGATATAACGGCAGACGGAGAAAAAACAACTCTACTTGTACAGTACAACCTGTTTCACTTTTCATTGTTACAGCTGTAAAACACTCGAGCAGTCATGGTGAAGACTGACGATATTTACTTTTACAGCGGGTAAAAGTTAATTTAGACTTATGTTCACCCATCAGCAGCAAACTTGGTTGCTGCTGATGATGTGCTATTAGCTGCAAACTTGGTTGCTGCTAATAGTTAAGTCTTTCAGCAGCAGATTTGGTAGCTGCTGACTATTGTATTCAGTCCGCAGCAAAATGGTTGCTGCTGACCGCCTTAAAGCTATCCGCAGGAAACTTGTTCCTGCTGATAACTTAAAGCGATCAGTGGCAAAGGCTTTGCTGCTGAAGCTTTAAACCTGTCAGCAGCTGAGAGGTAAAAATGCTGCTGACTTATAACTTTTATTTACAACAAGGGACAAAAGGACACATTTTAAGGAGAGACTTGAGATGGATTTTAATCAAAGTTCATCATACCAATTGATTCAACTAAATATCTGAATCTAGCTTCATCAAAAGGTTTTGTAAACAGATCAGCATATTGCTCATTTGTATGAACTTTGGTTAAAATAATTCTCCTTTTCTCAGTTTGATCTCTTATGAAATGGTACTTGATGTCGATGTGCTTTGTCTTTGAGTGCTGCACCGGATTGTTTGTGATAGAGATAGCACTCATGTTGTCAATGTGAATTGGAGTCTGCATGAAGGTCATTCCATAGTCAAGCATTTGATTTTGGATCCAGATGACCTGTGCACAGCAGCTTGAAGCTGCAATGTATTCTGCTTCAGCTGTTGAAGTAGAAACACATGTTTGCTTTTTGCATTGCCATGAGATGAGCCTTCCTCCAAGAAATTGACATCCCCCAGATGTGGACTTTTTGTCCAAGTTACAACCCCCATAGTCACTGTCAGTGTAGGCATAGAGATTGACATTTTCATTCTTTGGATACCATAGCCCAAGCTTTGGAGCTCCCTTTAGGTATCTAAGGATCCTTTTAACAGCTTGAAGATGAGACACTTTTGGAGCTGCTTGAAATCTTGCGCAGAGACAAACTGCAAACATGATATCTGGTCTTGAGGCAGTGAGGTACATGAGAGACCCTATCATTGCTCGGTACTGATGTTGATCAGTGTCTTGTCCTTCTTTATCCGGAGATAATTGATGGTGCACTTGCATAGGAGTTCTTGCAGCAGAGCAGTCAGTCATTTTGAACCTCTCCAAGATGCTTTTGACATACTTGGATTGACTTATGAAGATTCCAGTTGGTACCTGTTTGACTTGAAGTCCTAAAAAGAAATTTAGTTCACCCATTGAACTCATTTCAAATTTGGAATGCATCAAAACTTCAAAGTCTTTGCAGAGCTTCTTTCTTGTAGATCCAAAGATAATGTCATCGACATAAATCTGGACCAACAAAATTTCGCCCCCTTCATCTTTGATGAAAAGTGTCTGATCAATGGCCCCCCTTCTGAAGTTGTTACTAAGTAGATATCCAGATAAAGTTTCATACCAGGCTCTTGGGGCTTGGTGTAAGCCATAGAGAGCTTTGTCCAGTTTTAAGACCTTATTTGGATGTGCAGGATCTACAAAGCCTGGAGGCTCTTTGACATAGACCTCTTCATCAATCGTGCCATACAGAAAGGCACTCTTCACATCCATTTCATAGACCATAAAGTTTTTGGATGCTGCATAAGCCAGAAAAATTCTAATGGCTTCCAGACGGGCAACAGGAGCAAAAACTTCATCATAGTCAATGCCTTCTTCTTGAGTGTAACCTTGAGCTACCAGTCTGGCTTTGTTCTTGACTACGATGCCCCTCTCATCTTGCTTGTTTCTGAAAACCCATCTTGTTCCAATGGCTGTTTGACAAGGTGGAAGATCAACAAGCTTCCAAACATCTTGTCTTTTGAATTGCAGTAATTCTTCCTGCATTGCTTCAATCCAGCTGTTGTGCTTGAGAGCTTCATCAATCCTTTTGGGTTCCACCTGTGATAGAAAGCAGGAGAACAAACAAATGTTGGATTCATGAGACTTACTTCTTGTCTGGATGCTTGTGTGGACTTGGCCAATGATGTTTTCCAGAGGATGCTCTTTGTTTATTCTCTTAGAAGGTATCACATCCAGCCGTATTCCCTCTTCAAGATTACTGTGGTTTAGATCAGTATTGTCTTCAGATGTGAGGAGAGGAGCTTGGAGGATCTGATCATTGTGTTCTACATAGTCAGCAGCATTAGCATCAGAGGCCTCTTCATCATGAATTGAGGAGGCTTCATTTAGGATTTCATTGTCAGAGAGATTGCTGCTTGTGGTGTTGGATGTACCGGCTTCACCTGCACTGGCTTCAATAGCTTCTGCCACTGATGGAGGATCAATGGATGGCCTTTTCATCCTGATGTAAGGACTGGGAAACTCCAGTCTGTAGTCAGAAGAAGAGGTTGAGGTAGAAGGTGTTGAGTTTGAAGAAGGAGGCTCCATATTTGAGAATATGAGGGGCTTAAATATCTGGGTGAAGGAGTCTATATCAAAAAGCCAGTTGGGACCTTTGCCTTGTTCACAGACAACGTGTTCCCTGCATTCCACATTAGCAGATTCTTCCACAATCCGAGTCCTAGAATTGAACACTCGGTAGGCCTTCGATTGAGAGGAGTAACCCACAAAGTAACCTTCATCAGACTTTGCACCGAATTTAGGAAGAACTCCATGTGTGATGAGGATGGTACATGGACATCCAAAGGGCTTCAGGAAGCCAATGTAGGGAACTCTTTTGAGCCAGAGTTCATAGGGAGTTTTCTGGAGAGGCTTAACAATAAGGACTCTATTCTGCACATAACAAGCTGTGCTTACTGCTTCAGCCCAGAAAGTAAGGGGCAGCTTTGAGTCAGCCAGCATAGATCTTGCTGATTCAATCAGAGTCATGTTTCTTCTTTCAGCAACCCCATTTTGTTGAGGAGTTCTTGGAGCACTGCACTGCCTTTCAATGCCCTTGCTCTCACAGAAACTGTTCAAAGTGTGATTTTTGAACTCTGTTCCCTGATCACACCTTATGATCTTCACCTTCAGATTGCTTTGATTCTCTACCCTGAGAATATAGGATTTGAGAATCTCAGCAGTTTCATCTTTTGTTCTTAGGAAGAATACCCAAGAGAATCTGGAGAAGTCATCAATGATCACCAGACAGTAGGACTTTTTGCCCATTGACATGACATTTGTAGGACCAAAGAGATCCATATGCAATAGCTGGAGAGGAGTGTCATTTGTGTTCAATGTCTTGGGCTTATGGGAACTTTTGTGTTGTTTTCCCTTCAAGCAGGCAATGCAATGATCGTCTAGCTGGAATTCTTTGTCAGGAAGCCCTCTGACAAGATTGTCCTTCACTAATTTATTGATTGTTTTGATGTTAACATGGCTTAACCTCCTGTGCCGGAGAGCGGATTCATCAACTGATGCCTTTGACAGAAAACATGAAACACTACCAGATGGAGTGACTTCATTCATGTCAAGCACATATAAGTTGTCCTTTCTATTAGCAGTTAGGAGAATCTTCTCTGGGGGGTTTAGATAGGCCAGGAGTTAACACGAAACATTCTTTGTCAGTGAAGAGCATCCAATGCTTTTGATCACATACTTGAGAAACACTCATGAGATTAAGATATCGTCAATGAAAACGATCACGAATTTATCAAGGTACGGTTTGCACACACGATTCATGAGGTCCATGAAAACTGCGGGTGCATTGGTTAATCCAAAAGGCATAACCATGAACTCGTAATGACCATACCTTGTTCGGAAAGCAGTCTTAGGAATGTCATCTTCTTGAACACGGAGCTGATGATAACCAGATCGAAGATCAATCTTCGAGAAACACGTAGAACCTTGAAGTTGATCAAAGAGATCATCGATTCTAGGCAAAGGATAGCGATTCTTGATAGTAAGCTTATTGAGTTCGCGATAGTCAATACACATGCGAAATGATCCATCCTTCTTCTTTACAAATAAGACGGGTGCACCCCACGGTGAATGACTCGGGCGAATGAACCCTTTATCGGAGAGTTCTTGAAGTTGACTTGCGAGCTCTTGCATTTCGGAAGGTGCAAGACGATAAGGAGCTCTAGCAACAGGGTTAGCTCCGGGCATGAGATCAATACGGAACTCGACTTGACGAACGGGAGGAAGACCGGATAAATCTTTAGGAAACACTTCGGGAAAATCTCGAATAATGGGAATGTCTTGGATACTCTTCTCCTTGACATCCTTTTGAACAATATGATCTAGGAAGGCGATGTACTTCTTTCGCAAGTACTTTTGAGCAGTAGTACAAGACATCAATTTAAGACCCTTGCAAGGCTTTTCACCAAAAACCCTTAAGGTTTCTCCCGAAGGTAGCGGAATTCGGATGCACTTTTCAAAGCAAATAACTTCGGCATGATGATTTGATAGCCAATCCATACCTATGATAATGTCAAAGCTTCCTAGTGGCATTGGAATAAGGTTGATTGGGAATGCATGATCATTAAGTTCTAAAGAGCAATCATAGATAATAGACTCAATTGTAAGGGAGTCACCATTTGCTATTTCAACGGTGAAGGTTTTCTCTAATTGGGATCGTGTCTTTGCAAGTAAAGGCTCAAAATTAAGTGACACAAAACTTTTATCGGCACCGGTATCGAACAAAATGGAGGCATATTGACTATTAACAAGGAACGTACCATTAACCACGTCGTTGTTGGCTTGAGCTTCGTTGGCGTTAATGTTGAAAGCACGCCCACGAGCTCCACCTTGTCTAGTATTTGCGAGCCTTGGACATAGATTACGAAAATGATTCGGGTCACCACACTCATAACAAGCACGCCCATTAGCAATGGCGGGAGCACCTTGATTAGCCACTTGAGGTACGGTTTGGTTTGGAGGGTTGACTTGGCCCGTAAGGGCTTTGGTCCTACAAACATTAACCGTATGACCATATCTCCCACAATAAGTACAAAGGCGACATGGGATGTTTTGGGGATGATGATAGTTGCAGGTGGCACAAAGTGGGTAAATTCCACCATATGGCTTTTTGACTGGTGCTTGAACCATAGGTGCAGCTTGGTTCACGGGAACAGCAGGAGTAACCACAGCAAAATTTCTAACCTTCCTCTTTCTAGTGTTGCGAGAGGGCTCGGTTGTAGCTTCTTTGGTGTGGTTAGGAGGGGTTACGGTTTCAGCAACTTTCTTAGAACCCTTTTTGGTAAGAGTTCCAGCTTTAATATGATTATCGGTTAGGGTAGCAGACAGGCGGATGGCATCTTCCAAAGTAGCAGGATTTCTACCTAAGACAGTATCTTGAATTTGTCTTGGTAGCCCACCAATGTACTTTTCGATGCAACGAGATAATGGAGTGACCATGTGGGGCACAAGAAGACTCAATTCATGGAACCGAGTTGTGTAAGCCAAGTGTTCCCCACTATCTTGGGCAAGATCCCAAAATTCGGCCTCTAACTTCTTCACTTCATTGCGAGGACAGAACTCCTCGGTCATAAGCCTTTTGACCTCATCCCAAGGTAAGGCCATAGCTACATCAACACCCCTATTCCTTTTCTCCCCATTCCACCATGTAAGTGCCCGCTTTTGAAGGACACTAGTAGCATGACGAACACGGAGGTTGTCGGGACAGTCACTATTGAGAAAGGTATTCTCAATACTTTCGAACCATTGGAGGAGTCCGGTAGCTCCTTCGGTTCCATAAAACTTTAGGGGATTGCACGAATTGAAGTGCTTGAAGGTGCATTGGGATGGATTACCACCATTTCCACCATTACCACCATTATTACCACTATTGCTTCCATTGCCATTAGTGGCACCATTGGCTTGGGTGAGTTGTGTCACCAATTGAGTAAGGATAGCAGCAATGTCGGAGTTGGCGTTAGCGGCGGGAGCACGACGAGGAGGCATTCTACAGATTTGAAACACAAGACAAGAGAGATTGTAAGAACTTATGAGAATTGCTAGGATTTAATAGAATGAGATAACAAAATAAAAGATAGATAATCATAGTTTGGATTGTACTCAAAAGTGACAAAAATTCACTTGAATACTAAGGCATATTAAGGTTAATTTAAACTCATACAATTTTCAAGGAGACATGCTTTAGCCTATAGGTAAACACTCATCTCGGGAGTTCCCAGGAAAGCATACGGGTCCCTCGGTTGATTGGGATTTATGCGAAATGCTTTCCTAGACAGAAAACCCAAAATACAGGTGTCACCCTTCCAGATTGCACGTGTCCTCAAATAATTTAACAAGTTTAAAAACCTCAACGAAGAAATAACAATTTTATTTAAAGATTTTTGCTTCAAGAATTTTCCACATGCTTAGAAAGGATAAAGATAGAAAAAGAAGATAAGAATAATAAGAGGTTTAGGCCATAGGAAAGGATGTTATTTATTTAATTATTATTTAAGAATATCCTAATAAGTCATGCATTTCTAACAAAGAAGGTAGCAAATATAATAATAGTTAATCATGGTAAGCATGTAGCACATAGCATGTAGCACATAGCACAAAATCATGAAGCATAACATAAGTGGGTGTCCTAAAGTTATAGTCTAGGTCAAGATGTCTAATAACCTAAATCCCTATAACCAAGGCTCTGATACCAATCTGTCACACCCCGACCGATGGCGGAATCATCGGGGCGGGACATGTAAGACTGTTCATAGCACATGGTTGACTAAATTGAAATATATTAAAGTCAAATTTGCATTACAATAAATCCAAGTACAAGATCAAATTCAAACAAGAAACATAAACAATTCATAAAATCTTGATTTATTTTGCTAAGTCCAAATCCTATGTTGAACACGTCTTGAATCAATCTCACATATTGGGGCCTGAAACATGAATAAAATAAAGTCAACTAAAAAGTTGGTGAGTATAACACAGTTGTATATAGATAACATATAGTTGAAAACAAATCCTTTACATGACATGATAAATAAGGCGTTCATGGGGAGTAACTATTGTGTAACCAAATGTACAATCAAACCTTGTAACTAGCATGCAAAACAAAGTGTATTGTCGGTTTCAATCACCGCGTACCATGGGTGGGTTTGTCAGACTCAATAGATCCATCATTGAAAACCGTCGGATTGTATAGTTAATGATTGCACATAAGAGCATACAAAGGTTAAACACACCTAGCACTCGGGCACAAAGCTCAAATTTTTGCACACATGTATGTAAATAGGATTTTTTTTGCACTTGTGTAGTTTGTGTAAATGTAAATGTGTAATGTGTAATGAGTATAGAGTTCATGTTCCACCCCAAAAGTGTAAAAGAGTAAAAGGGGTTGTGAATACTCACTTGGTATGGAAGTGAAGCTAACAAGGAATATAGATAGCAAAAAGATCTTTGAAAAGCACACTTTAACCTAAATAGTAATATGCATTGAATCACATAGATGTATAAAGTTTAAAAATGAAAGTTGGATTTGTATATAAAACCATTGGTTTGTATTTAAAAAGGATTGAATAAAATATATAAAGTTTGAGGTAAAATATGTTTGAAACAATTTAATTAGGTTTGAATTAAATAAATAAGTGTATAACTATAGTTTATGAAATAATGTCAATATTAATTGTAATTAAGTATAAATAAATAAAACGATTTTGATTTAAAATATAAAGTAAATAAGTCATCATTATTTATAAATTTTGTAACTTAATTATTTAAAATATCATTTAAGTGTAAGATGATAAATATAAATTTAATTTTTATAAACTTTTCAATAAATTACATTTATGCCAAGATTAAACTTTTAATCTATTTTTAAATACAGAAAACATATTTTTATAAAATCTGAAACATTTACTGATTAAAATATAAAAAATTATAATTCTGTTAAAAATTCTGAGTCTAGCACGACCGTGCCTCGGAAAGGCATGATCGTGCTCAAGCCACGGGCGCGACCGCGCTAGTCGGGGCGCGACCGGGTTGATCAATCAGGAGCACAATCTAGACAAGTCATCAGGCACGACCGTGCCTTAGCCCGGCACGGTCGCGTCTATGATTTTTAGACACAACAGAGACTAGCCCAAAGGGCATGACAAGGTCTGGACGGATGACACGACCGCGCTGCTAGTCGACACGACCGCGCTAAACGAGGCACGACCGCGCTAGATGATTAGCGCGACCGTGTCTATTCCAAATCAGACACGAATCGAGAGTTTCTTGTATTTTGAACACAGGAATTGTTAGGGCTTTTGATTAATGGGTTATTAAGAGTCTTTTCATATAACTTAATTGTATGGAAATCGAGTTTAAGCATGGGTTCGATTAAATCATTTTTATTAAAATATGATTTCTGATTCTGATCGAATTCTATAATGGAAGCCCAAATTGAATGAGGGCTTTTGATAACGTTACTGAAATGAGTGAGATGGAGAGTATACTTACCTTGAAACGTAACGAATCGATGAAGAACGGCAGAGATGAGTTCCGGCGACGGAGGTAAAGGTTTCCGGTGACTTCGACTGCGATTCCGGCTAGGCCAGAGAGTCCAGAGTCTTGGAGAGAGCCGGGAGATGATAAATCCTCTCTTGATCGGGAGAATTTGGGTTCCAGGAGGAAGACTCGAGTTTTGTTTGAATTGCTTGAGAGAGAATTCGAGATTGATGGAGAAAAACTGAGGCGTTGAGTAATTGAAAATGGTATAACTCGCGTTAAAGGAAAAGAAACGTAATCGGATTTGAAATTCGAACGATTGAGCGTTTTGAAATCACATTTACGTTTCGACTGTTTCGCAGGCGCGACCGTGCTTAGGAACCGGGCACGATCGTTCCAGGACCAGCCGCGCGATCGTGCCGAGGCACTTAGCGCGACCGTGCTAGAACGAAGCACGACCGTGCTAACTAGGGTTTCTTGATAAATTTTCAACTTTAGTCCTTGACTTTTCAGATTTTATAAATTTGAAATATATAGTTACTTGTATAGCGTTTATGTGCATATAATCGAGTAAAACTTGCGAACTTGTATAGAATCATTGCATTTTATTTACTGCGGGAAAAATATTGAGACATTGCACGAGTATAGAACTTGAAATTTCATTACATTGAATTGAAATATGAATACTAAAAATCAGAAATGTTACACTTGAAGTCCACCTCCATTTTCTTGATGTCCTCTTCAGAGTACTTGGAGGTTTCCTTCGGGACTTGTAGCCCTCCATCATCAGCAGAGGCCACCATGGGAATATATGGACCCTCCTTGATGGATCTCCACATTCCGTATTCCTGGTAACAGAAGAAGCTTTCCATGCGATTTTTCCACATGTCATAGTCTTCTCCAGATACCAACCTTGGTGGTCGGTTGATGCTGCCAATATCTTCAAATCCATTACTCTGTGCCATTTTTGTTTTGATTTTGGGTGACTTGTTCAAAGAGAGAGTTTAGAATAGAACCAGAGATGATTAAACAAATGTTAGTTTGTTTAATCTGAGCCAAAGCTCTGATACCACTTGTAGGATCGTGAGAATACAAGATGGTTCTGTTCTTAGTTAAGGTTGGCGGAAACAAAATCAACTACACAATTTATAATCAAGTAAACACAAAGAATACTGATAAACACTGTTGTATTAAGCTTTTGTGAATGCAAAGATTACAAGTGAGAAACTCAATGAATAAGTATGACAAGCACTACAGGCACACTTACAATGAAGTGGCAACTCAGTATTTATAGTAACTTAGAATCAAGACAGACCCTTGATTCTAAGGATCAGATCGAACACAAGCCGTTGATCTTGTTTATTAATTTACATTACACGTAAAGGCTAATCTAGTTAACTTTACAGAAACGTTTTCTTTATTCATGATTGTTTGCATGCTTGGAGAAGTGTATTGTTGTCCGTCATTGGTTGACCATAGCGGTTCCTTCTGCTTTGAGTCTGTCAGTTGCTTTTGCAGAAAGGTGTCAGAGACGCTTGGCCTGGATAGTCAGCTGCAACGTTTGGTTTTCAGTGAATAGAGCTATCAGCTGCAAAGAGTGAAGGTTGCTGCTGGTAAGCCTATCAGCAGCAGACATGGATGACCGCTGCTGATAAGCCTATCAGCAGCAACTTGTGTTGAATGCTGCTGATAAGCCTATCAGCAGCAACAAGTGTTGAATGCTGCTGATAAGCCTATCAGCAACAACAAGTGTTGAATGCTGCTGATAAGCCTATCAGCAGCATTTGTACTTAGAATAATTTGGTAGCAATCAGTCTTTGGTTCTACAGCTTCAATCTATGACCGTTCACCTTCCATGAGCTACCTTCCCAATCGTGTAGCTCCACCATGCCATACGGAAATACCTCTTTGACGGTCTATGGCCCTGTCCATCTAGACTTAAGCTTTCCTGGGAATAGTTTCAATCTCGAATTGTATATTGACACCCTATCCCCACACTTGAAGTCTTTCACTCCCTTCAACCGACGATCGTGCAATGCCTTTGTGCGCTCTTTATAACTCCATGAACGTGCGTATGCTTCGTTGCGTAATTCATCTAACTCATGCAACTGGAGAAACCAGTGTCGTGCTGCTTGTGGCAAGTCAAGGTTGACTGCCTTTAAGACCCAATACGCCTTGTGCTCTAGTTCCACTGGTAGATGACACGCCTTGCCATAGATCATCCTAAAGGGTGTTATCCCTATAGGTGTTTTGAATGCGGTTCTGAACGCTCAAAGCGCATTATCTAACTTGTCGGACCAATCCTTCCTATTCTTCCCGACATTTTTCTCCAAGATCCTCTTGACTCCCCTATTCGCATTCTCGACTTGCCCACTAGTTTGTGAATGATAGGCAGTTGAGAGCCGATGGGTGACCCCATAGCGTGACAACACCTTCTCCATATGGGCGTTGCAAAAGTGCGTGCCCCTATCACTAATTAGGGCTCTAGGAGTACCAAACCTTCTAAATAAGTTCTTTAGAAATCCCACCACAACTCGGGCATCGTTCGTAGGTAGAGCTTGAGCCTCGACCCACGTAGATACATAGTCTATAGCCACGAGAATGTATCGGTTCCCTCTTGAGATAGGGAACGGATGAAATCAATGCCCCAATTGTCAAACACTTCAACTACTTGAATAGGGTTTTGGTGCATTTCATTCCAGGATGAGATATTACCGGTGCGTTGACAAGCGTCACACCGCTTCACTAACTCATGAGCATCTTTAAACACCGCCGGCCAATAGAATCCAAAATCAAACACCTTCTTGGCGGTGTAGGAGGGTCCATTGTGACCTCCCATCAAGCCCTCGTGACAATGCTTAACGATCTCTACACCTTCTTCCTTGCACACACACCTCCTCAGAACTCTATCAGCTCCCACACGAAACAGATGTGGTGCATCCCAAATGTAGTGGTTGGCATCACTGAAAAATTTACGCCTCTGTTGTGAAGTCATGCCCTTCACCACTACACCATCAGCCAAGTAGTTTGCTATGTCAGAAAACCATGGCAAACCTTGCGCCACAACACTTATGTTACACACCGGCTTCTCGGCTGGTCTCACACTCACCATCATCAAGGACTCATGGGGAAATGTGTCCCCTATGGCCTCCTCCCGGATCTCCTCTCTACCAGGGTCCTCTAGCCTCTACAAATGGTCGGCCACCATATTCTCCGCACCCTTCTTGTCTTTGATCTCAATATCAAACTCGGAAAGCAAGAGAATCCATCGAATCAATCTAGGTTTGGCATCCTTCTTTGGGAACAGATATCGCAATGCCGCATGATCAGTATAAACGATGGTTTTAGAGATCACTAAGTATGAACGAAACTTGTCAAATGCAAACACCACCACTAACAACTCCTTCTCGGTAGTTGTGTAATTCTCTTGAGCATCATTAAGAGTTTTATTAGCATAATAGATCAGGTGGAAGTGCTTCTCTCTTCTTTGGCCTAAAACGGCCCTGACTGCATAGTCACTCGCATTACACATGAGCTCAAAGGGTAAGCTCCAGTCGGGGGATATCAAGATAGGAGCACAGACTAATTGCTCCTTCAAGAACTCGAATGCCGTCAAACAGTCCGCCTCAAACTCAAATGGGACGTCCTTCTCCAGAAGGCGAGTCATGGGTCGGGTGATCTTAGAAAAATCTTTAATGAATCGTCTATAGAAACCCACATGACCTAAGAAACTATGAACCGATTTCACACTAGTCGGTGGTGGAAGACTACTGATCGTGTCAAATTTTGCTCTATCCACTTTGATACCGGCCCGTGAAACTTTGTGCCCAAGCACAATCCCCTCAGTCACCATGAAGTGACACTTCTCCTAGTTAAGCATCAACTTCGTCTCTACACACCTCCTCATCATCTTCTCGAGGTTTTACAAGCAATGATCGAAAGAACTCCCAAACACAGAAAAATTGTCCATGAAAACCTCCATGGAAGTCTCGATCATGTCTTGAAAGATAGCCACCATGCACCTCTGGAAGGTGGCTGGAACATTACACAACCCGAATGGCATACGTCGGTACACGAAGGTACCGTACGGGCATGTAAAAGTGGTTTTCTCCTTATCCCCCGTTGCAATGGGGATCTGGAAATAACCCGAGAAACCGTCAAGGAAACAGTAGAACTGCTGCCCTGACAGGTGCTCCAGCATCTGGTCAATGAAAGGAAGGGAGAAGTGGTCCTTCCTAGTGGCATCATTCAGTCTCCTATAGTCAATGCACACTCTCCAACCGGTGACTGTCCTCATAGGGATCAACTCATTCTTCTCATTCTTCACGACTGTCATCCCACCTTTCTTCGGGACGACCTGAGTCGGGCTTACCCATGGGGAGTCCGAAATCGGGTATATCACTCCAGCATCCAGGAGTTTAAGAACCTCCTTCTTCACCACATCATGTTCAGGTAAAGCTTCCTTTGAGGTTGCACAACTGGCTTGTGCTCCTCCTCCATCAATATCCTATGCGTGCAGAAAGTCGGGCTGATGCCCTTTATATCAGTGAGTTTCCACACAATGGATTGTTTATTCGCCTTCAAGACCTCAATCAATCTCTCCTTCTCCTCCTCCGTCAGTGCAGCAGAAATCACGATGGGCAAACTGGCCTCGCCATCCAAGAAAGCATACTCCAAATGAGAGGGTAGCTCTTTGAGCTCAAGGGATGGTGGTTCCTCAACCAAGGGCTTCTTCTCCTCCTCGTGGTTTTTATAAACCTCAAAAACCTCTGGGTACTCATGCGGTTTACTAGCCGGGTGGCTCAGACTTTGTTTGGGGAGAGCATCAGTCTCAACCTCCTGGTCTTCCTCACCCAGGTGTTGTGTGTCAAGCAGGTCAGTGCCACACACATAGTCAAGGCAACGATACATGTGAGATATGAAAGTGTCTAGAAAGAACACTGAATCGTCCAAACCAGTAGAATACTTCATCGATTTCATGACATCAAAGGTGACATTCTCATCCCCCACACGAAGTGTTATGCTACCGTAGAAGACATCGATCAATGCCTTAGCGGTGCGCAAGAAGGGGCGTCCCAAAATGAGTGGGACTCTATCGTCAACCTCCATATCAAGAATGACAAAGTCCAAGGGGAAAACAAACTTATCAACTTTCATCAACAGATTCTCCACTATTCCCCATGGATATTTGACCGAACGGTCGGCCAAAGATATGCTCATGCGCGTAGGGGCCGGATCTCCAAGGCCTAGCTTCTCGAAGAGAGAGTATGGCATCAGGTTGATGCTAGCACCGAGATCGGCCAACGCATGGTGCAGAATCGAACAACCAAACAAACACGGGATCGTGAAGACACCCGGATCTGCTAATTTCTCCGGTGGCTTGTTCTGAACCACCGCAGAGCATCTTTCGTTCAGAGTGACAGTTGAAAGGTCCTCTAGCTCTTCTTATTGGACAGAAGATCTTTTAGGAATTTAGCATATTTCGACTTATGCTGGAGGGCTTCAACAAAAGGAAGATTAATTTTGGGCTGCTTAAACAACTCTAGAAAGTGTCCATAATCCTTAGCATATTTTTCTGCATCAGGTGAGCAGGATATCGAACACGAGTAAGATTAACATCGGGGTCTTCTCCTTCCCCTCACTCTTCTCCTTTTCTCCTATATTCTCAGCAGGAGACTCACCATTGGGCACTGTACTTGTTGGGACTTGTCTCTCGTGCACCCATCCAGGAGCCTCCATCTCTATCTCCTCATCAACTGACTCATCATCATCATATTCCGGTGTCTGCTCACTTTCTTCTCCCTTACCACTGCGCGTGGTTACCGCCCTCAGTGTGGCTTTCGGGTTAGTCTCAGTACTACCCGTAAATGAACCTGCAGATCGGTCAGTAAGCTAGCGCACTACGTATCCCACTGTGCGCTGCAAATCTAAGAATGCGGATTGCTGGCTCCTCAGTAAAGTATTGTGCTCCTTCAGCTTATACTAAGTCTCCTGATCCGTCTTCACCAACTAAGCAAGCAATTGAGTCTGGTTAGCTAACATCTCCTCAATCCTCTTTTCACCAGCACTGCTACAAGAGTTCTGTCCTGCTTCTCTATCTCCACCATACTGATTTTGATGGTTTAGAAACCCAGGTGGGTTCCCTCCGGATCTCCAATTACAGTTAGGGTAGTTTCTCCATCCAGAGTTGAATAGAGAGGAAGTCTACCTGCTCCTGCTGAGTGACAGGACAATCGATGGTATCATGACCTACTCTACATTCCTCACACTTCATCGCGCTCATCTTTAACTCCTTAATATCTTTCGCCATAGCCGCGAGTGCAGCAGCCATGCTAGGCTCAGTAGTGACCTGATGAACACCTCTACTGGCAGAAGTAGGTGTCCTAGCACTAGGCGTGGAATTCCTAGTAGAAGGCTACTGTTGCTCAGCTTGAGCAAAACTCTCAAACATTTCTTTGCACTCCTCCGACTCCTTCTTCTCCATGATGTGGCCCCCTGCAGCAGTATTGAACATTTGTTGTTTCTCAAATGTAAGACCATTATAGAACTTTTCAACTAATGCCTAATCAGAAAGGCTATGCCGAGGACACTTGCTCAGCAGAGTATTGAACCACTCCCAAGCCATGTGGTAAGGCTCATCGGGGTCCATACGGAAAGAGTGGATCTGATCCCTCAGACGAGCGGCCGTAGATGGTGGATAATACTTCTTCAAGAATTTGGCCTTCATATCTTCCCTAGTGGTAATGGAATCCTGGGGCAGGGTATCCAACCAAGTGGCAGAGTGACCAGATATGGTGAACGGGAAAAGACGCAACATGATGGCGTCATCAGTAGCACCAGTAATGCGAAAGGTATCGCAAATACGCGCAAAGCGGGACAGATGTCCTGGTGCATCCTCGTCCTCGAGTCCGTGGAACTGAGTAGAGTTACTGATAGTGTTCATCACATGAGATGGAATCTGCCAAGTATTAGTGTTAGCCATAGCAGGACGGGTAATAGAGGACCTAGTACCCATGAAACCATCACACGCCCTCTGGTGGACGGTACGCCTAGCAGGTGGAGCATCACCCATGTCAGCAATAGGAATTGGAACGCGTACCTTTTTCTCAACTAGCTCGCTCAAACGACTATGAAACTTCTTGCTGCACTCTCGAAGCTCTCACTCAGGCTCTGAATAGGCTTCAAAGTCGGGTGATCCCTGTGAGCGAGTATGTTGCATAAAATGGACAGAAAACAAAGGGAAAACAGACGAACTAAGAACAAAGAAAAGACACAAACTAAGACGCACACAAATAGCAAATAAGGACACAAAAGTAAACAAGCAAATTAAGGAAATAAACTAGAAAGGAGAAATAAAAACAAATAACCAAACAAGAACTAATCAAAGGTAATTTTGCTATCGCCAAGTATCCCCGACAACGGCAAAAACTTGATGTCGGTCAAACAGTCTATAAAATTAAACACAAACTAACCTAGACACTCTAGTTAAACTCTAGGCAACTCTACTAAACTATACCACAAAGACAGGCAAGTGTACCTATCAATTTTAACACAGCTAACAGAAGTCGGATATCGAACCCACGAGACACTGATTCTAACACAAATTAGACTCTAACTAGCACTTAATATTTGGTTTGGATTGGGGGGATTCTACAAAATAAGATTAAACTAGGCAATGAATACTAAAGAAGACAAACAACTATCTAACAAGGACCAGGATGAAATCAATAAGAATGGAAAGGACTACCTAGGCTGTGAATCATGAATGCTAAGCTCGACTTCTTTTGGTTAAGGAATATGATATGGAACTGAGATCTAAAGATATGACACCCTCAAGACTGACTAATGGATTCCCGATCACTCTCGGTCGCGGGATGTGACTAGAAGACTCCTCAAAGGCTATTAAACTCACCAGTTTTCGGATCACCTCTTGGTATCACCGGTTATGCTATAGACTCGATAGACAATTCACCTCTCGGTTACGCTATCTCAATACAACAAAGATGCAAGGAGCAATCTGAATTCACTATGTTTGACATGGATCATCAACAATACCGGACCTCTAAGTAAACGCCCTCTCAGACAATTCTGTAGAAACAAATACTGATGGCTACAAAATTCTTTAAGTACAAATGCAGCTGATCTCAGAGTTTGCTGCTGACCAACAAACTGCTGCGGACAAACTTATCTGCTGCGGATACTTGTTCTCCTGCTAAAGAACAAATCTGCTGCGGATAGCCTTATCTGCTGAAGACCAATGTTGCGGCTGATAGGCTTATCAGCAGCATTATTCTCATTCTTGCTGCTGATAGCTGTGTTCCTTGAAGACAAAACGTCGCAGCTGACTATCCATGCCAAGCGTCACTGACAACTTTCTGCAAAAGCAACTGACACACTCAAAGCAGAAGGAACCTCAATGGCACAACCAATGAAACTCAACAATGCTCTTCTCCGAGCATGCAAACAATGATGAATAAAGAAAACGCTTCAATAAAGTTAGCTAGTTTAGCTTTAACGTGTAAAATTAGCTTTTGTATAAACGATCAACGGTCTGTGTTTGATCTGATCCTTAGAATCAAGGGTCTGTCTTGATTCTAAGTTAGTATAAGTACTGTGTAAACACTTCATTGTAAGTGTGCTTTTGAATTAGAGTTTTCACTTGTAATCGTTTATTCTCAAAGCTTAATACAACAGTGTTCTTATCAGTATTCTTTCTGTCTACTCGATTGTAATTGTGTAGTTGTTATTGTTTCCGCCAATCTCAACTAAGAAAGAACCATCTTGTAATTTCACGATCCTACAAGTGGTATCAGAGCTTTGGCTCAGATTAAACAAACTAACACTTGTTTAATCACTTCTGGTTCTATTCTAAACTCTCTCTCTTTCATCAAGTCACCAAGAACAAAAATGGCACAAAGCAACGGGTTTGAAGACATCGGCAGCATCAACCGACCACCAAGATTGGTGTCGGGAGAAGACTACGACATGTGGAAAAATCGCATGGAAAGTTTTTTCTGCTATCAAGAATACGGAATGTGGAAATCCATCAGGGATGGACCCTACATTCCAATGGTGGCATCTGCTGACTCTGGAGGAGCATCAGTTCCAAAGGATCCCTCCAAGTACTCAGAAGAGGATATAAAAAAGATGGAGGTAGACTTCAAGGCACTAGGAGCTATCCAAATGTGCCTTCCAAATGAAGTTTTTCATAACTTCAGAAGCTACAAAATTGCCAAAGAGCTCTAGGAAGCTCTTGAGAAAATGTTCGCTGGCTCGGAGGAAGTCAAAGAGAACAGAAGAGACATCCTTAAGCAGCAGTATGAAAACTTCGTCTGGAAAGAAGGTGAGTCTCTAACTGTTTTATACAACAGATTTACCTATCTTATAGGGGAGCTGCAGTGCTCAAAGGTGAAGCTAGAGAATGAAGATATTCTCAAGAAGTTCATCAGGTCTCTACCAAGCTGTTGGACACTTTACACAGTGTCAATCAGAAGAAAGGAGAATCTAAAGACTCTCCAGATGACTGAGCTCTTTGGAATGCTAAAAACCTATGAGCTAGAGATGATTCAGGCAAAAGAAAGAAGCTCAAGCTACCAAACAGCCTCAACATCCACCACCACCTCCTCTGCACTCCATTCTGAACACTCAGATCCTAGTTCAAGTAACTACTATCCTCCCATCATCACCCAGCCTCAAACTCCAATATCTCAAACAAACAGCTCACCATTTCTCCTAGAAGCTCCTCCTCAAACATCAACCTCTGCTGTTTTTGTTTCTGAAAGCTCAAACAATATGTCCTTTATCAAGGAGGATCTGGAATGCTTTCATCCAGATGATTTAGAAGAAATGGACATACAGCACTCATATGCCATGCTCTCTATAAGAGAAAAGAGGTTCTACTCTAGAACCGGAAGACCCATTCCAAGCAACAACTCCAACACCAGAGTTGGCTTGGATAAAAGCAAACTCAGATGTTACAACTGTAACCTACTGGGTCACTTTGCTAGAGAATGCAAGGCACCAAGAGCAAATCCAGTCACTTCTCAGTCAAGACAAGCTCACCAAGCCCAACCCAGACAACAACATCAAGCTACACCTCCAGTTCAAACTGCAGCCTGTGCAACTGTTGGAACTTCTGAGTTCGACTGGAGCTTTCAATATGAAGAACTGCCAGTCAGCAATCAAGCTCTAATGGCAGACACTACAGAGATACCACCTCAGGTATTTGAACATCTTTGCTCTCAAGCCTGTATTGATAAAGTTTTGGGTTATAGAAAGCACAACCAAAACCTTATAGATCAAAATGAAGAGTTTCATCAGATGAAATCTGAGTTCAAAAAGGTTGAAAATACTTATAAAGAAAAGATTAACTGCCTTAAGAAAGAGATTTCATCGCTAAAACACGAACAAACTAATCTTGAAACTCAGATTGATGATCTACTGGTCAAACTAAAAGCTACCAGAGCTGAACTGGCAGAACAGAAAGTTCATGTTGAAAAATATTAATTTTCCTCCAAAAAATTACAAAGACTTTTAGATATTCAAGTCCATGAGAAGGTAAAAACTAGACTTGGGTATAATAATGATCAGTACAATGCTGTTCCTCCTCCCACTGATTATATTGCCATATACGAACCAAGCTTCAATGTTGAAAATCTTGACACTGCAAACCGAAACCTTGATCCTTCAACGGATGAACCTCTCATCGAAGATTGCACTACCTCATCGGAATCTGAGTCAACTCACTCAGACCATGATGAAACCAGTGTAGTCCCATCTGAAGCTGTTCTGAATAGAGATGCAGTTCCTGCTGTTCTTCCAGCTGTTATAGCCCCTGTACCATTCAAACAGATCAAGATCAGCTATCCTCCATATGGAAGCAAGCTAGAAAAGGGACAGACATCAGAACCCACAAACCCCAAGCCTCAGTTCATGCCAATCACAAAGAGAAAGGTAATTGATGTTTGTCGTAAGCCTGAAGAAAAAGTTCCATATGTTCAAAGGACCTTAGAAGAAGCCACCTTTGAATATAACAAAGCTCATCCATGGAACTTCACGGATCTGTTCCAAAGAAAGGACTATGTCTACCTTTCAAAAGACAAACTGGCAAAATCATGCTTTGTGTGTGGCAGATATAACCACACTGCCAACACCTGCTTTCATTACCTGGAATATCAAAGACATTCAAAGCAGCATGCCTTTGAAAAGACTAACAAAAATAAGAAGGTAAGAAGCTACGAAGACAAAGCAACAAAGTTCAAAAAATCTCTATCTCCCTCAAAAGTGAAGCTGCCTAGATCTCAACAAACTTGCATCATTTGTGGTGAATCAGACCACTTTGCTGCAAACTGTAAGTTTAACCCATTCAACCAGATCCTTCATCAACCTCCTCAAAGACAAATGGTAAAGAAAGATCAGCATACATCGGTTGTTAGTCCAGTTCAGCCCAAGAAAACAAAGCGGAAGCTTTCAGCAGCAACCAAGTCTGCTGCTGATAAGCTAAAATCCTCCGCAGCAAAATCTGCTGCTAATAAGGCAAAGACATCAGCAGCAAAAGTGCCCACTGCTGATAAGGCAAAATCCAAGGCAAAGCCTACAGTAGCAAAGAATGCTGACACTTCAACAAAGCTGTCAGCAGCAGGATCTACTGTCAACAAGCCAGAAACATCAGTAGCAAAATCTGCTGCTGATAGTGTGAGGAAAACTAGAAAAACACCAATAAGGCAATGGAAAGCCAAATCAACTTCAAGCACTGTCATTGGTTCCATTGACTGTAAACATACTGAAAAGGATAAACTAACAACCATCTTTTTCAAGTCTGCAGACTCTTGGATTCATTCTACTAATTAGAAATATATCATGTGCAGGGACAGCCAGGTCACAAGAATAACACCTGGGTGGTAGACGGTGGGTGTTCCAGGCACATGACAGGCAACAGATCCATCCTCTCAAACTTCAGACATTTCAATGGAGGATATGTTGCCTTTGGAAGTGACTCAAAGGGAGGATCCATCACTGGACAAGGAACTGTGTCTAACGAAAGAATGAGCATTGATAAGGTCAACTATGTTAAAGAATTGGACTTCAATCTTATGAGTGTTTCCCAGGTCTGCGACCAAAAGCATTGGATGCTCTTCACAGATAAAGAATGTTTTGTACTGACTCCAAGCTTATCCACACCTCCTCCAGAAAGCATTCTATTAACTGCTCAGAGAAAAGAAAATCTCTATGTACTGGACATGAATGAAGTCACTCCATCTGGGAGTGTTTCCTGCTTTTTATCAAAGGCATCAGTTGATGAATCAGCTCTTTGGCATAGGAGATTAAGCCACGTTAATATCAAAACTATCAACAAATTGGTGAAAAATAATCTTGTCAGAGGGATTCCTGACAAAGAATTTCAGCTGGAAGACCACTGCATTGCATGCTTAAAGGGGAAACAACACAAAAGCTCTCACAAGCCCAAGACCTTGAATACAAATGACACTCCACTACAACTGCTACATATAGATCTCTTTGGTCCTACAAATGTCATGTCAATGGGCAAGAAGTCGTACTGTCTGGTGATAACTGATGACTACACCAGATTCTCATGGGTATACTTCTTGAGAACTAAAGATGAAACTGTTGAAATTCTCTAATCCTACATTCTCAGGGTAGAGAATCAAAGTAATCAAAAGGTGAAGATCATAAGGTGTGATCAAGGCACATAATTCAAGAACCACACCTTGAACTCCTTCTGTGAAAGCAAGGGGATAGAAAGACAATACAGCGCTCCAAGAACTCCTCAACAAAATGGAGTTGCTGAAAGAAGAAACAGAACTCTTATTGAGTCAGCAAGATCTATGTTGGCTGACTCAAAACTGCCACTCACATTCTAGGCAGAAGCAGTTAGCACAACCTGTTATGTGCAAAACCAAGTTCTAATTGTCAAACCCCTCAACAAAACACCCTATGAACTTTGGTTTCAAAGAATTCCCTATATTGGGTTCCTAAAACCTTTTGGGTGTCCATGCACCATTCTCATCACACATGGGATTCTTCCTAAGTTTGGTGCCAAATCTAATGAAGGATATTTCACAGGCTATTCCTCTCAATCAAAGGCCTATCGAGTATTTAATTCAAGAACAAGAATTGTTGAAGAATCAACAAATGTGGAATGCAGAGAACACATTGTCTGTGAGCAGGGAAGAGGACCAAACTGGCTCTTTAACATAGACTCTTTCTCCTAAATATTTGAGCCTCTCACCTTCTCAAATATGGAGTCTACGTCTACACAATCTCCTGCCTCCACTTCATCCACTGACTACAGAATGGATTTTCCCAAATCTTCTCTCACTCTGAGAAAACCATCAGTCGATCCTCCAGCAGTTGTGGAAGTAATTGAAGCAAGTGAAGCAGGAACAAGACTGTCTGACGTAACCAGCAGCAGCCTGTCTGATACTGAAAATCTAAATGAAGACTCTTCGGTAAATGCTGTAAATGCTATTGCTGAAAATATTGAACTGGACAATGTTGTTGAAGACTCTTCCACCTTGAATGAAGAGTCCCCTGATCAAAATCAAAGCAATCTGGAAGAAGGGATACAGCTGGAGGTGGTACCAGCACAGAGGATTGTTAGGACATAGATTTGTAATGGCAAAAGCTTGTAATAGTTAGATTTTATGTCTTTATGTTTTTGTTATGTAATTGTATAAAGTTGCTAAGTGTTTTTACAAGTGTGCCTAGAGGCGAACTTGTTAAGTTCGCCTGGTCTATCAGAGGCGAACTTAATAAGTTCGCTTAGGTCTAACTGAGGCAAACTTGTTAAGTTCGCTTAGTCTGTTTCAGGCGAACTTAATAAGTTCGCTTACAACAGGTTAGTTTATATATATATATGAGTTTACAGAGTCATTAGATATAACACAGAACAGAGAGAACAGAGAGAACGATTTGTCTGATTGAGTCTGTAAACCATTGCGAATCTGAATATATTTGAGAAGTTTATTTACGCGTGTTGTTTGAATTGTCGGTTAGTATACAAACGTTAACACGAAGGATTCCGCACTTCGTGTTATAGAAACGTCATATCATGAGTTCGATCAGTAGTTGAGTTACCTGGACCTACAAGTGGTATCAGAGCATATGCTCGTGAATTAAGTACGATTCTCAGTGATTAGTGACGGTTTTTGTGTACAATTTGACAAGAAATTCAACATTTTTGAAGTTTCTGCAACAATGGAGTTTTTCAAGTTCTTGAAGATCGTTTCTCTGCTGAATTCGAGTTTTTGGAAGTGTTTTTGAAGAAATTAGTCCGATAGAACTGTTCTATTTGATAAAATTCATAATCCTACGGTTCAATTTCCTTAAATTCCATCAGTTCGCTGAGAAATCATGATTTTTGAAGTTTTTGGTTCGTGTTTGGGTAAAGATTCTTTTGAATATGTTACAGCAGTTTAAGCGAACTTGCTAAGTTCCTGTGCAGGCGAACTTAGCAAGCGAACTTATTAAGTTCGCTTCTCACATTTTCAAGCGAACTTAGCTGTTAAGCGAACTTACCGGATTTCCTCCTTAAGCGAACTTGTCTTGTTCGCCTGATATCAAGTTCGCTTAGTACTCACTAAAGCGAACTTATTAAGTTTGCCTAAGGGTAAAACAACTCAATACTTAGAAATTTTTCATAATTTTTTTTTAACATGGCAAATATGGTTCAAGTCACAAACATGTTCAATTATGACAATGAGATTGGTACATCTCAAAAACCTCCGAAGTTGCTGAATATAGCTGATTATTCAAATTGGAAAGATCGGTTTGACCAATTCGTATCTTTTACCGATACTAGTTTGTGGATTCCAATTTTGGAAGGATATACACACCCTACTTATTCATGGATGGGAAAAGATGATGTTCCAAAACCAGTGTCAGCTTTAACTACTGAAGAGAAGCTGTTATTTGATCGAGAAAAGAAAGCAATGGCTAGCATTTCGATGTCTCTACCAAAGGAAATTTATCACAGTTTTAAACAGTTCAAGTCTTCTCAACAACTGAGGGAAGCATTACAGAAAAGGTGTGAAGGGAGTTTAGATGTGAAGAAAAGTAGAAAAGAGTTACTAAAGAAGCAGTTCCTAGTTTTTAAACATTTTTAAAATGAATCTTTGGATGATCTTGCTACAAGATTCTATCATCTTCTTAGTGAACTGGCTAGTGCATCTGTGGTATATGAGACTGAGGAAATCAATGATAAATTCTTGGAGGCTTTACCATCAAAGTTTGATGTGTATACGGTTTTGATCAAAGAAAATGTTAAGTAAAAAACCATGTCTCTTGAAGAAGTCCTAGGAAAGATTCAGTCACATGACATGAATATGAAGAAGAAAGAGACTAATATGGAGCATATCTAGGATCCCTCGATGTATTTTGCCAAATCTGTTGGTAAATTTGGTACTGGAGTGGCATTCTTTTCTGGTGATGCTCAAGAGTCTTCAAATGATCAGTGTTCTGGAGTTCCAATTTATTCTGGTCATACAAGCCATTCTGGATTTTCTGCTACTACTGCTTCAACATCATCTGGGTCTCATGTGAATCAGAAAGTTGCTGATGATTATCTGGCTATGTTTTCTTCATTCATGGCATCATATGAGAATTTCATTGGAGGAAAAATACATGATCCTGAGGTAATAGAAGAAGATTTCAGACAGATTGACCTTGTTGATCTGGAAGAAATGAATATCCAATGGAATATGGCCATGTTAATGCGACAAGCTAAAGATTTCTTGAAGAGAACTGACAGAAAATATATTGGTTCAAATAGTCGATCGCGTATGGGTTTTGATAATAGCAAAGTTAGGTGTTACAACTGCCAAGAGTATGGTCACTTTACTAAGGAGTGTGTGAAGCCAAAGGTAGAATTTGATTCTCAAAAGAAGCAATCTAACTTTCAGCATAATAGGAATCAGTCACATGGTTCATCTGGTAATCAAAATCATGGTCCTTCTGGTAATACAAATCATGCATCTGCATCATCAGCTTTGGTTGCTCAAAACGATGAAAACTATGATTGGGGCATTCATCTGGAAGATTTGGTGGGTGCTGTGAGTCAGGCTTTTGTTGCAGAAATTCATTCAGAAAAACCAGAAGAGTCTACTGATGATGAAAGTTCTAGTGATGATTCGTGTGATGGTGATAGTGTTCCAAGTGTTGATGATGAGGAAGAAAGAGAGCAAAGTATTGATTCTGATGCTGTGACAGGGGTTGCTGAGGAAGAAATTGTTCTTACAGAAAATGCTTCAGTTGGTAAAGATTCAGAGAATATTCCGATTGCCAAAGTATTCATGGCAGACATGTCTGACCCGACTAAGGTAAAAGACTCTGTTTGTCATATATTTTGTTCTAATTTCATTTCTGTTAAAGATAAACTACAAAAAGTCATGGATGATAACACAAATTTGATTTGTGACATGAAATCAATGCATTCAGTTAATCAGAAACTGAAAGATAATGATAAACTGTGCATTGATAGAATTGAGTCTTTGAAAAGAGACTTAAATTCTCTTGGGTTAAAATACAAAGAGCAGGGTTATCATCTAGATATGGCTTATGCTGAAATTGAAAAACGGAATGAAGTAGTTGCCCAAAAGAACAAGGAGATTTCTGAAAAAGAATCTGAGGTGATAAAGTTACATAGAAAGCTGGAACAGTTTGAGAATTCGTCTGTAGTTTTGGATTATTTCAATGCTAATGCTGATCCCACAAAAAGGGTTGCTGGTATTGGGTTTGTTCCTCCTCCGTTCAATGCAAATTATGTAGTTGAGCCTGAAATCATTCATGAATAGGAGATTGATCCCAAGACAGTATTAGAAGTGAATCAAGTGACGGGTGAAGACATGGTGTATGATTCTGATACAGAGGATGAAGTGTTTGATGATTCAAAGGTTGAATGCATTCCGAGAGAAGTGAAAATTGAGGAACCAAAGGTTGTGAAGAATGTTACTAGGGATAGATGCATCTTGACAGAACCTGAAGAGGTGAAAGTGGTTCCAACTAAACTTTCTCCGATCTTACAGTCAAGTGGGTTTGTTGCGGCTGGTTTTCAAAAGGTGAATTCTTCAAATGTGCCAAAACAGACTTATGTTCCTAAGAAGCCGATAAATTGTTCTGGGCATTCATCCGAAGCTTATTCTTCTGATGGTTCTTCAAATTCAAAGAAAACATCTTATTTCAGAAGTTATCAAGAAAGACGAGTGTGTTTTCATTGCAATGAGGCTGGTCATATTTTGATTAATTGTCCATACAAGAACAAGGGTAAAATGAAGACTGTTCCTTCACAACCGAAAGTTGTGAAGATTCTTAAAAGAAACGATGAGGGAAAATCGTCTTCTAGTTTGGAGAAAAATATGACTGGTCATTTTTTTGTTAAATCCCATGGATTTAAACAACAAAACACATTGAATGCTAAATCCTTTGTTTGCAAAGAGAAACTTGAGATTCCAAAAGTTGGAATTTCAAAGGATTCTGTTCAGGAGGTTAAATTGTCTAGACCTCAAAGAAGAAGAAGAAACATAGAATTAAAGAAAATTTTGGAAACATCTAAATCTGACAATAATATATCACATAATGTTTTTCAAAATAATAAAAATGGTTCTTCTTTGAAAAGGTCTGATTGTCAAACATATGTTCCAAAAGTGAATGATAAAATTGATTGTAAATTACAAAAAGTTGTTTATTTTGATCAATCCGGACGACCCAAGACCACGATGGCTTGGGTTCCACTTTCTAACTGATTCTCGTTATTTATGTAGGGACAACCAAGGAGGACTATCAACAATACATGGTATGTGGATAGTGGTTGCTCTCGACATATGACAGGGAATGCTAGATTGCTTGAGGATGTGATTAAAATTGATGGTGGTTATGTCGCTTTTGCGGGTAATAAAGGCGGGTACATAACAGGCCAGGGAACGTTAAAGAATGACAAAGTAAAATTTGAAAAGGTGAATTATGTTGATCAGCTGGAACACAATCTTTTAAGCGTATCACAAGTCTGTGACAAGAAGTTTTCGTTCCATTTCAACGATCATGAATGCTATATTCTGAAACCGGGTTTTGTGATTCCTGATGAATGGATTATCAAGAAGGCTCCAAGGAGAAATGACACGTATGTCCTTGACATGAGTGTCGCCACTACAACGGATTCAATTCCAACTTGTTTACTCTCCAAGGCGTCGGAATCTAATTCAATATTGTGGCACAGGAAGCTAGCTCACATAAACTACAGGAAGATGAACTACATTGTTAGGAATGATCTTGTGCTTGGTATTCCGAAAATGAAATTCTCAGTTCCTGATGATTGTATACCGTGCAAGAAGGGGAAGCAAAGAAAGAAATCTCACAAATCGAAGTCGACGAATTCTATCGTAACTCCTTTGGAGTTGCTGCATATGGATTTGTTCGGTCCTATCAGTATTAAGAGCATTGGTGGGAAATCATATTGCTTGGTCGTAACAGATGATTACTCCAGATTTTCATGGGTTAAGTTTCTTTCTTCTAAAGCTGAAACCACTGAGTTAGTACAATACTTAATCCTGGGTTTGGAGAATTTATTCAATCTGAAAGTCAGAAGAATCAGGAGTGACAATGGCAGCGAATTTAAGAATAGCAAAATGGGCTTATTCTGTCTACAAAAAGGAATTCATCATGAATTCAGTGCGCCATATGTTCCTCAACAAAACGGTGTCGCTGAACAAAAGAACAGGATGTTGGTCAAAATCCAGTCACCTTTTGGGCTGAAGCTGTGAATACTGTGTGTCATGTTTTGAACAGGGTCTTGACCGTAAAGCGACATAACAAGACTTGCTAAATAATCGAAAGCCGAATCTGGAATATTTACTACCTTTTGGTAATCCGTGTACCCTACTGAAGGTTAGAGATGTCACAACAAAATTCAGTGCAAAGGCTATTGAAGGGATTTTTCTGGGGTATGTGGCTAATTCAACAACCAAGAGGGTTTATAACAAATAGACACGCCAAGTTGAAGAATGGTTCCATATTGATTGTTCAAATCGGTCTTTACCACAAATGGCGATTGGTCCGGATTGGGCATTTGATTATGAAAACTTATTCAAGTCTTTTCATTTACCTTCTGACATTTCTGATGAAGATGCTGCTGTTATCTATGATTCTTGTCAAGATGCTCAGCACAATGGATTTCTACCAAATGCAGTTCCTAATTCATCGATTCCATCTACTTCTGCTCAAGATCTAAATGTTGCTTCTTGTTCAGGTCCACAAGATTCAGAGAGTGAGGAGGATAATGCTATTTTTCAAGATTCTTCTGCTGATCCCTTGTTGAGTGATGATCCATTACCTTCGACACAGGTTCAGGGGGAGATTCCAACAAATTTAGACTCGGAAATTCCAATTCCTCAAGATTATTCTTATCAATCTGACTCTACTCAAGTTGATGTGTTGCCGGTTCCTGAGGTTGCATCCATCAAGGAACACAAAGATCATCCAGTAACAAATATAATTGGAAATTTACAGGATGGAGTGAAAACTCGTTCTCTTGTTGACAATACTTGTTTGTATACTTGCATTAAAGATTCTGGTGTTCTTGATGATTGCTCACATTCTTGCTTTATTTCGCAGGTTGAACCCAAGAATGTAGAGATGGCTGTAAATGACAATAACTGGATAGAAGCTATGCAGGAAGAACTTGCTCAATTTGACAAACTTAAGGTTTGGAATCTGGTTGATCTTCCGAAAGGTGCGTATCTGATAGGAACAAAATGGGTGTTTAAATGTAAAAAAGACGATCGAGGTGTCGTGGTACGCAATAAGGCAAGATTAGTTGTCCAGGGCTTCAATCAACAAGAAGAAATTGATTACACCGAGGTTTATGCGCCGGTTGCAAGGCTTGAAGCTATAAGGCTGTTTCTAGCTTTTGCTTCCTTTAAAGGTTTTAAGGTGTTTCAATTAGACGTCAAGAGTGCATTTTTATATGGAAAGGTCAAGGAGGAAATCTATGTGTGTCAGCCGCCGGGGTTTGAAGATCTACTGAATCCGAACATGGTTTTCAAGCTAGATAAGGCCCTCTATGGTCTTCATCAGGCTCCTCGTGCGTGGTATGAGACTTTATCTACACATCTTTTGGCGAATGACTTTGTTCGTGGAAAGATAGACTCGACCTTATTCATAAAGAAATCAGGGGGAGATTACCTACTGGTACAGATTTATGTGGATGATATTATTTTTTTGGCTCGACAAATGAAGGGTTGTGCAAAGACTTTGAGGGTGTTATGAAGTCGAAATTTGAAATGTCTGCGATGGGAGAGTTATCATTTTTCTTAGGTTTACAAGTAAATCAAAAGGAAGATGGTTTCTTTATTCATCAGTCCAAGTATGTCAAAGACATCTTGAGCCAGTTCAATATGGAGGACTGTACTTCATACGATACTCCAATTCCGGTCAATCATAAGTTCAATTCTGACCCGGAAGGAAAAGATGTGGATTGTCGACTTTACAGAGCTATGATTGGATCCCTCATGTACTTAACCGCTTCAAGGCCGGATATAATGTTCGCCGTGTGTATCTGTTCCAGATTTCAAGCAAAGCCAAAAGAATCTCATTTAATTGCTGTGAAAAGAATCTTTCAGTATTTAAAAGGAAAACAACGTTTAGGGCTATGGTATCCTCATGGTTCTAACTTTGATTTCAATGCTTATACTGATTCTGATTTTTGTGGTTGTTTTCTGGACAGGAAATCTACAACAGGTGGTTGCCAATTCTTAGGAAATCGACTTGTATCTTGGCAATGCAAAAAGCAAACCACAGTCTCGATTTCTACATGCGAAGCAGAATACATTGCTGCTGCAAGTTGCTGTTCACAAATCCTGTGGATACAACAACAATTGAGAGATTACGGTTTGAATTTCACAGAAACCCCCATGTTTATTGATGACAATACTATTATGTCCATAACGAATAATCTTGTTAAACATAGTAAAACTAAGCACATCAAAATTCGATATCATTTTATACGTGATTGTGCAGAGAAAAGGTTGATTGAGCTGGTCAAGGTACACACTGAAGATAATTTTGCTGATTTGTTTACTAAGGCATTTGATCGTACCAGGTTTGAATTCCTGATAAAAATGATTGGTATGATCAATCCCGAATAAAAGTTTTTCAAAATCAGTATTTCATGGAAAATTTTCTTTTAAGTTCTTTTATTGCTTTATTACATTTCTGAATTTACATTTTCAGTCAAAAAGTTTAAATTATAAAAAGTCAAAACAAATTGAAAAATATAAAATTTGACATCATTTGAGGTTTTAAGAAGAAATGATAGTACATCAGTGATTAGTTCATTTCACACGACCTTAATAGACCTTGATATATAAATGATTAAAATAATTTGATCTGATCTAAATTTCAAAGTCTGCATAAATAAGAGATGATAGTGTTGTGAATGCTCTATTCTTGATAATTTGTTTTATAATTTGTGTATAAAATTTGAAACTTGTATATAATGTGAATGCTCTAGGCTAAAAGCGTTTTGAGACTAATAGTAGTGTGAAAATTAAATATAATATGATTACATCTGTGATTTAAATCCATTATATGCCTGGGTGTGTGTGTTAAAAGATCACTATCAGATAAAAAATATTAGCTTTTAATAAGGATTTTCCTATGAGATTAGTTTCGGGTTATGTCCTTAGCACTATTCATTCGATTTGCTTCAGTGCCCATGTCCCGAAAAGCATGCAATTTGAAGTATAATCAAGATATGTACTTGACAACATCTGTCAAACATATACTAGGCCTTGGATCATATTGATAAATCATCTTTACTGATTCAATTGAATTCATAATCCAGATAACAGTTGGATCCACGTACTTGATACTTATGATTCCTCAGATACAAGCCAAAACATTGAATCATTCGATTCTGAATCTCATTGATTTCTTTACAATCCAATTTGGATTCTGCTATTCATGTGCTAAGTGATGTCTCCTCATTCTGAATATTTGGATAATCTTTAGTAAAATCTTATATATGTCTTTAAGATAGTGCAATTCCTTTTCTATTTGGCATATATGTGGGGTACGCGATATTTATCATCTAAATGGTACTAAATCACATGAATTTGGAGAATAAACGCTTATAGTTTTAAATAATATAATATTGACAATTTTAAGAATTCATGCTTTATATTTCAAATTCGGTATAAATAAAAGAGCATTTTATAACCTGATTTTATTTACTTTGAAATTTATCGCGTATCATTTCAAATATTATTCAAATTAAACGAGTTTCAAAAAGAAAAAGATGTAAAATGCACAAAATTGAGTTGAATGGTCTCTTACTATAGGTTACCCTTTGTTATTGATAATATGTGTGATGAATTAATTGAATACTGATATGATCTTCTTGCTCATGATGTACAAACAAAAAATATGTGATTTCAGTTTGTACAGAGAAAAATCAAAAATATGTGTTTCCGTCTGTATAGATAAAATTCAAAAAGATTTTGATTTTTACTTTCCATGAAATTTCTAAACTTTTATTAAAATTGTTCGGGATTGGATCAACTATGTGTTGCTAACGGAAGTTCAAGATTTGAAAGATTGAAGTTGGTAAAATTTGTGTTCAAGGCAAAAAGGTTAAAAAATAATTAAGTTCGCTTGTGTACAGTGAAGCGAACTTAATAAGTTCGCTTAAAATAGTGAAACGAACTTAATTTTCAGTCTAGGGTGAAGCGAACTTAAGGGTGAAGCGAACTTATCTTGTTCGCCGAAGGCTTGTTAAGCGAACTTAACAAGTTCGCTTAATCAAGCGAACTTAATCTGATTAAGTGTTGAATCAGGCGAACTTGTCCTTCTTATCGTCTTCATCAGACTCGAGCGAACTTAACCCAAATTTCTCAAAACTTTAAAACTGTGTTGTGAGTGTTAATTGCTGGTTGTATCTTGATCAAAATTGCATTGCGAATTTAACAAATGTATTTTTGTCGATTTTCATCCGCTAAATTGAGTGTATTCGAGGGTTTTTAGTCTCGGTTTTAGTCGAACTGTTTCAGGGACGTTTTTGACCAAAATTTTAACCTAAATATAAAATTGCTCATCATTCTTGGTTATAATGTGATATTCGATAGGTTGTATATGCTTATTTTCAAATTTCTATCGATTTGCCGAAGTTTGAAAAATCTGTGTTTGAATTTGAAACGTCTCAGGTTCAGGCGAACTTGTTCCAAGCGAACTTGTTCAAAGCGAACTTGTTAGGCGAACTTCTTGCACTACTAAGCGAACTTATTAAGTTCGCCTAGGGGTCAGTAGTGAAAAGGACTTGTGATTTTTTTTTGTTTGAAATTTTTTTAAAATTTTTTTTGTTTGAAATTTTTTGTTGTTTCATATATGTGTTAGTTTACTAATGTTTGTTATGTTGTCCGATATTTTCACAGATGGCTCGACGTGTCGAATATAAGCATAATCAAGTGGCGTTGTTAGATCCTAATATGCCAGAAGCAGTTCATTTTCAAGGCATCATCAATTTTCTGAATCAATCAAGACTGCATGTTGCATTATCTGCGGATCCCTATATTAGCTTGGTGTATATACAACAATTCTGGGATACGGTACATCAAGATATCGATGTGGAACCACATGTACTTCGTGCAACAGTAAACAATACCGAGATTGCAATTTCAGAAGAGACGATTCGTGCTGCTCTTGATTTGGGAGGAAATGCTGCAGATCCAATATCTTATCCTAACACTCTTATTATGGGTTGTTTTCAAAGGATGGGTTATCGTGGACGAAAAAATGATACACAAGCTAGGAAAGGTGGACTAGTAGGTGAATGGGGGTATTTTATGCATGTGATTATACAATCCATATCTCCGCGAAAAGCTGGTACTGATGAATTGAAGATGGCTCTTCAAACAGCAATGGTGGCCTTAACATTGAATAAAAGATTCAATTTTCCACTTTATTTCTATCGGGAGATGGTAATGCAGATCAATCCAGTTGAAGGTCAAGGTTTCTTGATGTATCCTCGATTTATTCAAATGATACTCAATCATCTTATTCCGGATCTTCCACAACATGCTATAAGATTGACTTTGACTCCGATGTCAAAACGTATCTTTACCGACTGTACAAAGGTGAAACAGCAGAATGCTGCTTTGATTCCAGTCAATACTCCACTGTTTGGGCACTTAATCAATCTTGATTATGTTGCACCACCTAATGACAACTGGTTTCATCCTAATGAACTTGCTCAAGCTCAAGGAGTTAACATTCCAGCACAACAACAACAGCAACAACCACAACAACCTGCACAACAACACCAGATACCAGTTCCACAAATACAAGTTCAACAACCACAAATACAAGTTCCTATACAACCTCAAATTCCTATTCCTTAACAAGTTCCTATTCCACAAGCTGCAGTTGATATTCCGATTCAGGAACCAGTTCAAGAAGAGGTCGTTCATGATCCTAATCAAGATCTAGGAATGAACATGTATGATTTTGTTGATGATGATGTGAACTCGCCCATTCATGAACAAGAAGGGAATGTGGTGACAGAAGCTGAGTCTAGTTCCAGTTCAAGTGATACAACATCATCTGATGATGATAGCACTGATTCTGATGAATCTAGGGATTTTTTTCTAGGTCATTATGAACGGTTGGCTGCTATTCCACTGGCTAATGCTGGAAAACGCATTAAATCTCAAGCCAGACGACCACGACGCAAGTCTGTTCGGGATCCTCCTTCCGGATCAGTACTTGGAAAAAGATCTTTGGTCGATGAGAGTTCTGACACTGACAGTGACTTTAATCCAGATCCTACACGTCCAAAGTTAATGTCTGCATCGATTGCTGCTGCAAAATCTTCTCAAGGAGTTGAGGATGCAAATTTTGTTGCTTCTCTGATCATTACTCCTCCACGATCTAAGGATCCATCTCCAGTTCATACTCCTGTTCCTCCAGTCATTCCTACTACTTCAAGTCCTTCTATTCCACAATCAACAGCAGGTCCGTCAAAGCCTTCTGATTCTGACAGGATTACTTTCCTTGAATCTCAAGTGCTTTCTCTACAAACAAAAGTAAACTCTCTTGTGTCTATTCATTCACAACGGCAACAGATTGCTGATATGCAAGCATTAGTGTCCAAACTCGTTCAGCTTCTTGACGCTCAGGGGGAGTTGAGGATACCTGATACTTGTCAACAGAGTCAATTCAAAGACGTGATGATGAAGACAATGATCCTGCTGGAAATATTGAGGGTGATCGTCAATACACTGACGCTAATCCTAAATCTAGAGTTCAGGGGGAGTCGACATCACAATCTCTTGAAGGAAACAAAGACAAAGATACTTCTGGTACTAATGACGAAGAAATTCTGTTATTAGAATTCTTTCAAGACTCAGAAGAAGAGGAAGCTGAAAAGATTGAATGTCTTGATGACATTGACGATTTATTCAATGACATGGACGAAGATATGTCAGATACTGAGATAGAAGAAGGAGAAATAGTAGAGATTGAAATAGAGAAAGATAAAGACAGTGTTACCTATGAAGGTTGTGACGGTCTTAAGGTGCCGTATAACTTCATCCAAGAGGATGTTGTTCCTGAGTTCTCTTATGACGGAATAACTGACTCTATGGACTCTTTTGAAGACGTCACACTGCCTGATGATACAGCCGAATCAAAGATGGATACTGATGATGAGAATCTTCAATTCAATAAGGGTGCTGAAACTGAAACTACTCACATTGAGTCTCCAAAGGTTAATGATGAACCTGTGATGTACAGAGATACAGGGATGACACGAGAACAGTGGAGAGAAGTTGTAAACAGTTGGATGAAGGTGCTACCCAAGTCTCCAGCACAACCTGCTCAGAAAGAGAAATATGTGAATAAAGAGCAGTGTGTAGGAAGGATCATAAGTTGGTTCTATGATGGTGAATCAAAATTGTTTGTAATCAAACGATCTGATGGTGTTCAATACTTAAAGCCAAGGATAAAATATTTCAATACCTTGCCGAGGTGTGAAATAAATGGTCTAGCTTCAAAGCCACTCATAAATAGATCGAAGAATGGTTTGGCTGATGTGATAGCAAATCTGATAAAGAAAGAAGGTAGTTCGGGTAAGTATGAACGGCTGAAACCACAGAAGGGTAAGAGAGTGAAGAACACAGATCCTAAGACTGGGAAAGTAACCTTGAGATACAAGTATAGACCAGTGCGTGCTATACACAAGATACCATTAAAGAATATTCCACAAGACTTTCTTGGGAATATGAAATGGTGGTATGTTGATGTTAATACTGGTGAAGCAAGGGTTGAAGATAAAGATAATAAGATCATTGTGTGTTTCTATGACACAATGAATCTTAATAATTTTTCAAAGAAAGATCAGAGGACGCTGCGAAAGAATGAGATAATGTATACTGATGAATGGAGAGAACAAGGTCTACAGTACAAAAGAGTTTTGGAGATATGCAGAAGATACGGTGTGCATGCTGGCAGCAGACTACCAGACAACTGGAAGAGTTCAAGATAAAGACTGAAGACAGAAGATCAAGCTATTGTCAAGGGGGAGTCTGTTAGGACATAGATTTGTAATGACAAAAGCTTATAATAGTTAGATTTTATGTCTTTATGTTTTTGTTATGTAATTGTATAAAGTTGCTAAGTGTTTTTACAAGTGTGCCTAGAGGCGAACTTGTTAAGTTCGCCTGGTCTATCAGAGGCGAACTTAATAAGTTCGCTTAGGTCTAACTGAGGCGAACTTGTTAAGTTCGCTTAGTCTGTTTCAGGCGAACTTAATAAGTTCGCTTACAGCAGGTTAGTTTCTATATATATGAGTTTATAGAGTCATTAGATATAACACAGAACAGAGATAACAGAGAGAATGATTTGTCTGATTGAGTCAGTAAACCAATGTGAATCTGAATATATTTGAGAAGTTTATTTACGCGTGTTGTTTGAATTGTCGGTTAGTATACAAACGCTAACACGAAGGATTCCGCACTTCGTGTTATAGAAACGTCATATCATGAGTTCGATCAGTAGTTGAGTTACCTGGACCTACAAGGATCCACAAAGAACATCCTCAAGAGAATATTATTGGCTAAATACACCAAGGAGTTCTCACAAGAAGCAAATCTCATGAGGCCAATATATGCTTGTTTTCATGTTTCCTATCTCAGGTGGAACCCAATAAGATAGATGAAGCACTCAAACACAACAGCTAGATTGAAGCAATGCAAGAAGAATTGCTGCAATTCAAGAGGCAGGATGTCTGGAAACTTGTTGATCTTCCACCAGGCAAATATGCCATCGGCACACGATGGGTTTTCAGGAACAAGTAAGACGAGAGAGGCATTGTAGTAAAAAACAAAGCCAGACTTGTAGCTCAGGGCTACACTCAGGAAGAAGGAATTTACTATGATGAAGTCTTTGCTCCTGTTGCCAGACTAGAGGCCATCAGAATCTTCCTGACATATGCTGCTTCCAAGAATTTCACTGTCTATCAAATGGATGTAAAAAGTGCCTTTCTGTATGGGAAGATTGGTATGGAAGTATACGTCAAACAGCCTCCAGGCTTTATAGATCCTGCACATCCTACTCAAGTGTTCAAACTAGACAAAGCTCTATATGGCCTACATCAGGCACCAAGGGCCTGGTGTGAAACCTTATCAGGATATCTACTAAGCAACAATTTCAGTAGAGGTGCCATAGACCAGACCTTGTTTATCAAAGATGAAGGGGGAGAAATCTTACTAGTTCAAATTTATGTTGATGATATCATCTTTGGATCAACAAGGAAATAGTTGTGCAAAGACTTTGAGATTCTGATGCACTCAAAGTTTGAAATGAGTTCAATGGGTGAACTAAATTTCTTCTTGGGTCTACAAGTCAAATAGGTCCCAAATGGAATCTTCATCCGCCAATCCAAATATGTAAAAAGCATTTTGAAAAAAATTCAAAATGGCTGACTGCTCTGCTGCAAGAACCCTTATGCAAGTTCATCATCAACTGACTCCAGACAAAGATGGCCAAGATACTGATCAACATCAGTACCGTGCAATGATAGGGTCTCTCATATATCTCACTACCTCAAGGCCAGATATCATGTTTGCAGTATGTCTCTGTGCAAGATTTCAAGCAGCTCCAAAAGCTTCACATCTTCAGGCTGTCAAGAGAATCTTTAGATACCTAAAGGGTGCCTCAAGACTTGGACTATGGTACTCAAAAAATGACATGTTTAATCTGTATGCATACACTGACAGTGACTATGGGGGATGCAACTTGGACAAAAATTTCACTTCAGGGGGATGTCAGTTTTTGGGAGGGAGGTTGATTTCATGGCAGTGCAAGAAGCAAACATGTGTTTCAACTCCTACAGCTGAAGCAGAATACATTGCAGCTTCAAGTTGCTGTGCATAAGTCATTTGGATACAAAATCAAATGTTGGACTATGGGATGAGTTTTATGGCAACTCCAATTCACATTGACAACGTGAGTGTTATCTCAATCACAAACAATCCGGTGAAGCACTCAAAGACAAAGCACATTGACATCAGGTATCATTTCATAAGAGATCAAGCTGAGAAAAAGAGGATTATTCTAACCAAAGTTCATACAAATGAGCAATATGCTGATTTGTTTACAAAACCTTTTGATGAAGCCATATTTAAATATTTAGTTGAATCCATTGGTATGATGAACTTTGATTAAAATCTTTCTCTAAAATTTTTATTTAAAATGTGTTTTGTCTTATGTTGTAAATAAAAGCTACAAGTCAGCATCATTTTTGTCCTTCCGCGGCTGACAGGTTTAATCATCAGGAGCAAAGGATTTGCCACTGATTGCCTTAAGTTATTAGTAGGAACAAGTTTCCTGCGGATAGTTTTAAAGCCATCAGCAGCAACATCCTTGCTGTAGATCACTGAATCCATCAGCAGCAATTGAGTTTGCTACTGACAGACTTAACCTTCTGCAGCAACCAAGCTTGCAGCGGACAGGCTTATCCATCCACAGCAACCAAGTTTGCTGCTGATGGGTAAATTTAAGTCCAAATTAACTTTTACCCGCTGTAAAAGAAATCAACGTCAGTCTTTACCATGACTGCCTCGGTGCATTACAGCTGTAACAATAAAAGGTAAAATTGTACGGTACAAGTCATTTTGCTTTTTCTCACCTCTGTCGTTATAAAAACAAAATCAAATTTCCTTACCACCTCTTCACCTTCCTCCATAAAACAACAACACTTTCTCATGGAAGTCCCCACCAACCTCCACCCACCAGCATCACTTTCTCACAAGTCCCAACCAACCCTCATTCACTAACCTTCAAACCTTCCCTCCATGGAAGTATCTCTGGAAATCAATCGGGTACACTGGAAATCAAAATGGGTATACAGTAGAGAAGGCGCTGATAGGCCCTCCATGGAAGTATCTCTGTCACACTCTTCTCCAATGCATATCTCAGAAGAAAAGCAGATGGCATCAAGTAAGATCTGCTCTTGCCACCACAGAGAAGAAGGACAAGGTGGAGAGTTGGCTCCTTCTGGATGTTGTAATCGGCTAAGGCTTTGCCGTCCTCGAGCTGTTTTCCGGCGAAGATTAGACGCTGCTAGTCTGATGGGATGCCTTCCTTGTCCTGGATCTTTACCTTCACGTCATCGATCGTGTCAAAGGATTCGACCTCAAACGTGACCGTCTTACCAGTTAGGGTTTTCACGAAGATCTGCATTTTCGCTGATTTGGAGTGATAAGATGAAGCTGTTTCCAAAAAGGTACTCAGGGTTCAATGTTCCATTGTTATCTACAATGCCTAACACACAAAGTACCCCGGGTGACAGTTCAGCAATCCCAGCTGATACTGATCCCACACCCTCCACCTCACAACCTAAACAACAGTCTGCTTCTACCATTCGAACCCCTGTGCATACCACTAAGGATGCACAGGTACAAAAATCACTTCACCTCTTTTGGATGTTATCATTTAACCGGAATACAGGGCCCCGGTTGCGACGACTAGGAAAAGGGGCAAGGAATCTCCTTCTCTTGCCTCAAAGGCCCAAACCCAACCTAACAGCCCTCAATCAGAATCACAACATTCTGGTGAGAATATCATAAGGGACAGCCACATTATTAGGGAGACTCCTTTGGATGTCTCTCTATTAGGATCAGGATCACTTCCCGGATCCATAGAACAGCCCCCTGAGCCTTTCTTTTTTCTTTTGAACTTAAGTGTTGAGGAACCTGATCAAAATGATGTACCTTCTCCAACTACTACTATCTCGGAGGTACTGATTGATCTTGCTTCCAACACACCCAACCCAAGTTAGTCTACCCTGAAGGTCCACTCTAGGAGCCATGAAAGAGTGGATGTGGAAGAGGCTGTCACTACTGCTGGTCCATCAAATGACCAAGAGGACAGTGACAACATTGCTAAGACCTCAACCACAGCAACTCACAGTGAGGATATTTCCCTGGAAACTCCCCTCTCTGAGAGGAATCCCAGGTGCCAAGAAACTATGGGTGATGGGGATGAAGAGGCCAGGCCTAAGACCCCATCTGGGTTACCGCTATCTCAATACATCAAAGATGCAAGAAGCAATCTGAATTCACTATGTTTGACACGGATCAACAACAATACCAGACCTCTAAGTAAACGCCCTCTCAGACAATTCACACTCAGAAACCCTAACACTGAAGACTAACCGATTACCTATCACTTTTTCAGATGTTTAGATAAGAAGAACACTTGATTTTAATTAATTATTAGTTGACAATCCTATGGTGACTACGTCTAGACAACCACAAACTAATCTCAAACATAAAGTAAATGACCTACTACACATTCATTCATGAAAGACATTCAACAAAGCATGTATGGATGAATCAACCAACAAACAATCAATAACAAGCATGCATATTCATCAAACACATCATATCAGATCTGGGCTAGAGCATAAAATCAAATCAACATCAAAAACCAATAAAAATCCAAACTTTAACATCCATTCATCTTAAACCTAGGCAGTTATAAAGTTTTAGCCAAGAAACATGATAAAGAAAGAAATATCAGAGTAAAAAATAGCAAATAAAGCCATAGAACACAGATCAAGAACAACCGAATGATTAATCATGACCGAATGCTTGATTCTAACCCGATTTGTCTCCAATACCTTGAAACCTTGATCAAAATCCACCCTTTCTTGCCAAAATCGCCCAAGATCCAAGCTCTGATGGCAATTAGTCGATTTCATTGAAGAATGGCCGACATAAACATTAAAACCCTAAAAAATCCTCAAAAACCAGATTAGTGGGTCTCTCGGTTACCGCGAGAGACTTTGGGCCAGTCCGTCGCGTACCACGAGGGACAAATTAGTCGGGACGCTATCTTGCTTCCCTCGCGTACCGCGAGGGATCTTCTCTTCCTCCCTCACGTATCGCGAGGGGCATAAATTCTCAGAAATTGATTTTTCTTCTTTTGATTTGTCCTCTTTCCCTGTGTGCTCGATTTCTCTAGGATTTAGCTTCGCTACAAAATCATAATGTCCATAACGAGTTCTGAATGCTGTCTTAGGCACATCTTCTTCTCGCACCTGACTTGTTGATAACCGGATCTTAAGTCGATTTTGGAAAACCAACTTGATCCTTTTAATTGATCAAACATATCATCAATTCTGGGTAGGGGATACCTATTTTTGATAGTCAGCTTGTTCAATTCACGGTAGTCTATACACATTCTCATACTACCGTTTTTCTTCTTCACGACAGAATTGGTGCACCCCAAGGGGACACACTAGGGCATATAAATCCCTTGTCCAACAACTCTTGTACTTGTGACAGTAACTCCTTCATTTCTGTTGGCGCTAACCGGTTTGGATCCTTAGCTATCGGCTTAGCTTCAGGAATTAAATCGATTTTGAACTCGATCTCTCTTTCAGGTGGAGCACCTGGAAGATCTTCTGGAAATACTTCTGGGAATTCTTTTACAACCGGAACTTGATCTAGTTCCTTCCCTTTCATTTTTATGTCAGCTATGTAGGCTAAGAGGGCTTGGTATCCTTGTCTCACGTATCTACTTATCTTGGCCATCGTACATAACGTAATCTGGATCCGTCATTCGCAAATGACACTAACTTCATTTCCTGTAGTCGTCATGAATTGCACGATCTTTTGGTTGCATATAATCGTTGCAGCATGCGAAGATAACCAATCCATTACAATGATCATGTCAAATTCTTGCATTGGCATCGGGATTATGTTAACGAGATATTCTTCTCCTTCTATCAGTAGTCGGCAATCTCGGAATATTTCAGTGACTATGTAGTTTCCACTGCGTCAAAAATGGCGTAGGCCACACAATAAACGTGTAACCGTAGACCTTTCACCAAACTTTTTTTTTCCAGCTCAAGTGTGACCAAAGCTCGAGTCATCGTAGGTATCATACGACCACACACTCTTTATAGTGGTCGTAGCAGCTTAAAAGTGTAGCTAAAGAGTATCAACATTTCTTGCTAAAATCAAGCATTCTCTCCATTAAGTGTGGCTAAAGGGTAGCAACGGTCACATGACTTTACTTTAAGTGTGGCTAACGGGTCGCAACGGCCACATGAATTTACTAAAAAGTTTGTTTTAGCCACACTTATTTAATAAAATCGTGGCAAAATGGTTGTTGTGATCAAGCATTTTGTCCCAATAAGTGTGGCTAAATGGTAATAACGGCCACATTAATTTACTAGTAAGTTTGGCTGTTTATATTATATAGTGACATGAATTTATTGTAAGAGTGGCTAAAATCTTTTACTTGACACACAAAAAATTATTGTAATTTTAATTGTGGCTATTGTCTAACATTTGGTCACACATAATTGTTTTTTTTCCCATGACGTTTGCTATCATTCAGTCACACTGACAAAAAACAAAGTGACTATGATGTGGCTAATGGTTATATAAAGTCACTCGAAAGTTTGTAATTATTAGTTTGGCAAATGTCTAACCTGTGGTCACACATAATTTTTTTTCCCATGACGTTTAGTATCATTCCGTCACATAAGCAAAAAACAAAGTTACTTTGGTGTGGCTAATGGCCATTTATAGCCACACGAATTTTTTTAATTTTAAGTGTGGCTATTGTCTTACATATAGCTTTATTCCCATGGTGTTTCTATCATTCCGTCACACAAACATCAAAAAAAGTGACTATGGTGTGGCTAATGGTTATTTATAACAACATGGAATTTTGTAATTTTAAGTGTGGCTACTGTCTAACATTTGATCACACATATTTACTAGGGTTCTATGTGGCCATTTTTGTGTAAGTAGCCATTTTATTTTTAGGGTAAAATAATTGAAAATAGCAATAAACATGCAAAAGAAAACCTAAAACCAAATTACATTAAGAATAATAAACCAAAATGTTTACATAAGTTTTTAACCAAAATACTAAAACTATTTCTTGGCTGTTGGTTTCCTTCTTCTTGCTCTTTCAGTATTTTTGCCAATTATGCTGGTAAAAATGTTGCCACCTTTATAACTAGATCAAAAGATGCTATATAGCAATCATCTAGGTACTTCTTGCTCATCCTAAACACATGTTTTTCCTAAACATTGAGAAACAATCCCGAGACTAGCCTCACAAGTCACCTGAACAGATATAAACCGCAGACCATTAATAAAGTGTGTCACAATAGGGGGAAGAATTTGCTTACTTTAATTGGGTCATATCTCGTTGTGTTATGTCTGCCGGGTCAAATTGAAAAAAATTCTTACATGAAATCAGGTTAAAGTCTGTAGGATCGTAAGATTACAAGGTGATTCTATTCTAGTTGATATTGGCGGAAACAATAGCAACCAACAAAGTAAACAAGTAAACAGCAAGAATACTGATAATTACACTGTTGTATTAGACTTCTGAGATTACAAGTTTACAAGTAAAACACTATCAAGAAGCACTATGAAAGCACAGCAAGCACACTTTGTTTGAAGTGTTTACAAGATATATATAGTAACTTAGAATCAAGACAGACCCTTGATTCTAAGGATCAGATCTAACACAAGCCGTTGATCTTGTTTATTAATCTAAATTACACGCAAAGGCTAATCTAGTTAACTTTACTGAAACGTCTTCTTAGGCATCATTGTTTGCATGCTTGGAGAAGCGCGTTATTGTCCTTTATAGGTTGCACCAGTGAGGTTCCTTCTGCTTGGAGTGTGGCAGTTGCTTTGGCAGAAAGGTGTCAGAGGCGCTTTACATGGATAGTCAGCTGCAACGTTTGGTCTTCAGAGAATAAAGCTATCAGCAGCAGAGATGATAATAATGCTGCTGATAAGCCTATCAGCAGCAACTTGTGTTGAACGCTGCTGATAAACCTATCAGTAACAACAAGTGTTGAATGCTGCTGATAAGCCTATCAGCATCAATATGTACTGAATGCTGTTGATAAGCCTATCAGCAGCCACATGTGATGAATGCTGCTGATAAGTCTATCAGCAGCATTTGTACTTAGAATAATTTGGTAGCAATCAGTCTTTGGTTCTACAAAGTCAAAAGTCAACGAACAAGTATTTTTTATGAATAAAAAATATATTATTATAAATTATATAATATGTCACTAAATTGACACAAATTTATACAAAATATTGAAGTTTAATGAAAATAAGCAAATCCAGTGTGTCAAAATTTAATACCATAAACAGAGCCATTGTTGTCTGACAGAATGATATAAACAAATCAATTTCCAAACTGTTAGACTTGAGGTTAGTCATGGCATCATGGAAATGAGCTCAATTTTCATGCCATTGAATTGTTGTCCATAGAATTAACCAACAATTCAATTAATTAGCTTATGGAAAATGATAATAGGAATGAAAATGTAAAATACTTTTGATGTGGTGTAGAGATAAAGACTGATGGCTACAAAATTCTCTAAGTAAGATTGCTGCGGACTCCACAATTTTGCTGCTGACTTACAAGTTGCTGCAGATAAGGCTAAGTGCTACAGATAGTTGTGTTCTCCTACTGATGAACAAGTTTCCTGCAGATAGCCTTATCTTCTGAAGTCCAAAGTTGCTGCTGATAGGCTTCTCATCAGCATCAAACATTGATGCTGTTGATAGGCAAATCATCAGCAACTTTGACTTTACCACTGACATCTTTTGCTGAAACACTGACACACCTATTAGCAGAAGGAATGTTATTGGTGCAGATAACAAAAGACAATGCTCCTATTCTGATTTGTCCTGCAATGAATACTGAGAAGACCTTAGTTTTGCTGTTGTCTTTTCATTGCAGAAGTCTTTTCACTCCAGTTGTCTTTTAGCTACTTGTCTTTTAGTTTTCTACCAATAGTAGTGTAACTTGTAACTGTCAAAGATCAACGACTTGTGTTTGATCCGGTCTTTAGAATCAAGGGTCTGTCTTGATTTTAAGTTCCTTTATTTGTATTGTGTCTTTTCATTTTACAAGTGTGCTTCCTAAGTGTTTTCTCTGTAACTTGTAAACCTTGAAGATTAATACAACTTGCATTTATTAGTATTATCATTGTTTACTTATATACATTGATTAGTTGTTATTGTTTCCGCCAATCTCAACTAAGAACAAAATCATCTTGTAAACACCGATCCAACAAGTGGTATCAGAGCTTTGGCTCTCAGATTAAACAAACTCACACTTGTTTAATCACTCTCTAGTTCTGTTCACTACTATCTCTTTGCTAAACACCAGTTATTCAGAAATGGCACAAAACAATTGTTTTGATGATATTGGAAATATTAACAGACCACCAAGACTGGTGTCTGGAGAAGACTATGATATGTGGAAGAACAGGATGGAAAGTTTCTTCTGCTATCAAGAGTATGGAATGTGGAAATCCATAAAAGATGCAGCCTGTGCAGCTGTTGGAACAGCTGATTTTGATTGGAGCTTCTAGTATGAAGATCTTCCTTCCAACAACCAAACACTCATGGTAGACACAATAGGGATACCACCTCAGGTATATGAACATCTTTGTACTCAAGCTTGTATTGATAAGGTTCTAGGATACAGGAAACATAACCAAAATCTTATAGATCAAAATAAAGAGTTTCACCAAATAAAATATGAATTTAAAAAGGTTGAAACAGTTATAAAGAAAAGCTTAACTACCTAAAGAAAGAGATTTCATCATTAAAACATGAACAAACAAATCTTGAAACTCAGATTGATGATCTATTGGTTAAGTTAAAAGCTACCAGAGCAGAATTAGCAGAACAGAAGGTTCATGTTGAGAAATATGAATTTGCATCCAAAAAGCTGCAAAGACTTTTAGATGTCCAAGTTCATGACAGAGTTAAAACTGGCTGGGGTACCATGTTGACCAGTATAAAATTGTTGCACCACCTGCTGACTATGTAGCCATCCATGAACCAAACTTCAATCTCTCCAGTCTTGATCTGGCCAACCGAGATCTTGATCCTTCAAAGGAATAATCATTTGTGAAAGAATGCACTACCTCATCTGAGTCTGAGACCACTTACTCTGACTCCTCTGAAACAAGTGAAGCCCCATTACTTCCCACAAATGAAGTAACACTCAAAACCACCAAGTCTGGCAAAGTGATCCAAACCAACCGTCCAAGCCCCTTCATTCCCTCAATACCGGTACCTTCACCCACCAAACAAATTAAAATTATCTATCCTCCTGAAGGAAGAAAGTTAAAAGTTGAACATGGACAATCTTCAACCTCCACCATTCCTCAATCAAAATCTAATCAACCCAGGAAGATGTTTGATATTTGTCATGCACCTGGAGAGAGACCTCCATATGTTCAGAAAACATTGGAGGAAGCCACTTTTGAACACAACCAAGCTCATCCCTGGAACTTCAAAGATCTATTCAAAAGAAAAGATTATGTATACTTTCAAAGGGATAAGTTAGCTAAATCCTTTTTTGTCTGTGGCAAATACAATCACACTGCCAGCACATGCTTCTAATACCTTCAGCAGCAAAGAAACCTCAAGCAAAATGCTTTTAAGAAGACAAACACAAACAAGAAGGTAAGAAGCTATGAAGCCAAGACAACTCAATTCAGAAAGTCTCTCTCTCCTCCAAGAAAGCAGCTTCAAAAACCTCAACAATCCTGCATCATATGTGGAGAATCGGACCACTTTGCTGCTGATTGTAAATTCAATCCTTTCAACCAGCTCCCATAGCAGTTCAAGCTACTCCAAAACGGAAGCCTATCTATAGAAGAACTCCCACAGAGAAACCCACTTTTAATAGAAAGACAAAGAAGGAGAAGCATGTATCTGTTGAAACATCAGCAGCCAGCAAAAATGCTGTTGATCATGTAAAGTTAAAGAAGCCCAGAAAAAAGCCTTCGACAACAATCAAAGTTGCTGCTGATTAAGTAAAGCCATCAGCAGCAACAAAGTTTGCTGCTGATCAGCCAAAGCCATCAGCAACAAATGCCACATCAGCTGCTGATAGAGTAAAAAGGTCTAGAAAATCACTTCCTCAACAATGGAAAGCCAAGTCCACTGCTTCTATCCCTCAAAGCATAATCATAGGATCTATTGAATGCAAGCATACTGACGCTGTTGGCTCATAGACACACTCACCCAAGTTTACAAGTTCTTGGGTTCCTCTCTCTAACTAGATCTCTTTCATGTGCAGGGACAACCAGGTCACAAGGATAACAACTGGGTTGTAGACAGTGGTTGTTCCAGGCACATGACCGGGAACATGTACATCCTCTCAAACTTCAGACATTTCAATGGAGGATATGTTGCCTTTGGTAGTGATTCAAAGGGATGATCTATAACTTGACAAGGAACCGTGTCTAATGAAAGAATAAGCATTGAAAGGGTAAACTTTGTCAAAGAATTGGACTTCAATCTCATGAGTGTGTCTCATATCTGTGATTAAAAGCATTGGATGCTTTTCACATACAAAGAATGCTTTGTACTCTCCCCTGGTTTAAGAAAACCTCCTCTAGAGAAGATTTTAATAACTGCCTAAAGAAAAGACAACCTATATGTGCTTGACATGAAGGAGGTCACTCCATCTGGAAGTATATCTTGTTTTCTATCCAAGGCATCAGTTGATGAATCAGATTTTTGACATAGAAGATTAAGCCATGTTAATGTAAAAACTATTAACAAGTTGGTGAAGGGAAATCTTGTCAGAGGTCTTCCTAACAAGGAATTCCAATTGAAGATTATTGCATAGCATGCCCGAAGGGGAAGCAACACAGGAGTTCTCACAAGCTCGAGACATTGAATACAAATGACACCCCTCTACAGCTGCTGCATATGGATCTTTTTGGTCGTACAAATTTCATGTCAATGGGTAAGAAGTCAAAATGTCTGGTGATAACTGATGACTATACCAGATTCTCATGGGTATACTTCTTGAGAACAAAAGATGAAACTGCTAAGATTCTTAAATCCTACATTCTTAGGGTGGAGAATCAAAGCAATCAGAAAGTCAAAGTCATAAGGTGTGATCAATGTACCGAGTTCAAAAACCACACTTTAAACTGTTTTTATGAGAGCAAGGGCATAGAAAGACAATAGTGCTCCAAGAAATTCTCAACAAAACCGGGTTGCTGAATGGAGAAACAGAACTCTAATTGAATCAGTAAGATCAACGTTGGCTGACTCAAAACTGCCTCTTACATTCTGGGCAGAAGCAGTAAGCACAGCTTGCTATGTGCAAAATAGAGTTCTCATTATCATGCCTCTCAACAAAACACCTTATGAACTGTGGTTCAAAAGAGTTCCCTACATTGGATTTCTAAAACCCTTTGGATGTCCATGTACCATTCTCATCATACATGGGGTTCTTCCTAAATTTGGTGCTAAATCAGATGAAGGATACTTTGTGGGATACTCGTATCAATCCAAGGCCTACAGAGTATTCAACTCAAGAACAAGAATTGTGGAAGAATCATCAAATGTGTAGGGAACACATTGCATGTGAAAAGGGTAAAGGACCAGACTGGCTCTTTGATATAGACTCCTTCTCCCAAGTATTTGAGCCCCTCATCTTCTCAAATATGGAGTCTTCCTCTTCCAAAGAACCAGCTTCCACAACATCAACTGATTACAAATTCGAATTCAATAGTCCCTCTATAAGAATCAAAAGGCCGTCTATTGATCCTCCATCTATTATGGAAGTTATTGAAGCTAGTGAAGCAGGAACAAGTCTGTCCAATGTGACTAGCAGCAATTTCTGTGAACATGAAAATCAAAATGAAATTCAGGACAATCATAAAGCAGGTGTAGAGGGATCTGCTGCTGATGAAGAAAATACCATTGGAATAGAGGCATATGTTGCTGATGTTGTTGATGTTGCTGCTAATGTTGAAGAATCTTTCACATTGAATGAATATATTCCGGATCAAAATCAAAGCAAGATTGAGCAAGGAATGCAGATGGATGTTGTTCCGGAACAGAGAATCAACAAGGAACATCCTTTGGAAAATATAATTGGCCAAGTTCAGCAAGGAGTGCAAACAAGAAGCAAGACACATGAGGCCAATATATGTCTGTATTCTTGCTTTCTATCTCAAGTAGAACCAAAGAAGATAGATGACGCTTTGAAACATAGCAGTTGGATTGTAGCAATGCAGGAAGAGTTGTTGCGATTCAAAACACAAGAAGTGTGGACCCTGGTTGATCTTCCACCTGGTCAAACTGCTATTGGCACAAGATGGGTATTCAGGAACAAGCAAGATGAGAGAGGAATTGTAGTCAAGAACAAAGCCAGACTTGTAGCTCAAGGCTACACTCAGGAAGAGGGAGTTGACTATGATGATGTTTTTGCTCCTGTTGTCAGACTGGAGGCCATCCGAATCTTCTTAGCTTATGCTGCATCCAAGACCTTTACTGTTTATCAAATGGATGTCAAGAGTGCCTTTCTGTATTGGAAGATTGGTGAGGAAGTCTATGTCAGACAGCCTCCAGGCTTTGTCGATCTTGCCCATCCTAACAAGGTATTCAAATTAGACAAAGCTCTCTATGGATTACATCAAGCCCCAATAGTATGGTATGAAACCTTGTCAGGATATCTACTTAGCAACAACTTTAGAAGAAGTGCTATTGATCAGACCTTGTTTATCAAAGATGAAGGGCGAGAAATACTACTTGTACAAATCCGTGTTGATGACATCATCTTTGGATCAACAAGGAAGAAGCTGTGTAAAGACTTTGAAGTCGTGATGCACATAAAGTTTGAAATGAGCTCAATGGGTGAACTAAATTTCTTCCTGGGTCTCCAAGTCAAACAAGTTACAATTGGAATCTTCATCAGTCAATCTAAATATGTCAAAAGCATCTTGGAAAGATTCAAGTTGGCTGACTGCTCTGCTGCAAGAACCCCTATGCAAGTGTACCATCAACTGACTCCAGATAAAGATGGACAAGACACTGATCAACATCGGTACCGTGCAATGATATGATCACTCATGTATCTAACTGCCTCAAGGCCAGATATCATGTTTGCAGTATGCATGTGTGCAAGATACCAAGCAACCCCAAATAATACACACCTTCAAGCTGTCAAGAGAATTTTTAGATACCTAAAGGGATTCCCAAGACTTGGGTTATGGTATTCTAAAAATGACAAGTTCAACCTGTATGCATACACTTACAGTGACTATGGAGGATGCAACTTGGACAAGAAGTCCACATTAGGGGGATGTCAGTTTCTGGGAGGAAGACTGATTTCATGGCAATGCAAAAAGCAAACTTGTGTATCAACCTCTACAGCCGAAGCAGAATACATTTTAGCTTCCAGTTGTTGTGCATAAGTCATCTGGATACAAAATCAAATGCTAGATTATGGGATGACTTACATGGCAACTCCTATTCACATTGACAATATGAGTGCTATATCAATTAAAAACAATCTTGTGCAACACTCCAAGACAAATCACATTGGCATCAGGTATCATTTCATAAGGGATCAAGCTGAGAAAAAGAGAATCATTTTAACCAAAGTTCATACCAATGAGCAATATGCTGACTTGTTTACAAAACCTTTTGATGAAGCTAGATTTAGATATTTAGTTTAATCCATTGGCATGATGAACTTTGATTAAAATTTGTCTCCAAAATTTTTAAATAAAATTGTGTTTGTCTTCTGTTGTAAATAAAAATTAAAAGTCAGCAACAAACATTTTTGCTGCTAACAGGTGTAAGCTTCAGCAGCAAAGAATTTGCCACTGACTGCCTTAAGTTATCAGCAGCAACAAGTTTCCTGCGGATAACTTTAAGACAATCAGCAGCAACCAAGTTTGCTACTGATGGGTAAATGAGTCCAAATTAACTTTTACCCGCTGTAAAAAACCACATTCAGTCTTTACCATGGCTGCTACAGTGTGTTACAGCTGTAAAATAGTGAAAAGTAATTAGGTTGTACAGTACAGGTAAATTTTCTTTTTCCCTCCTTTGCCGTTATAACATAAATCAAATTTCTTCTTCACCACTTCACATTCAATTCTGACCTAACCCTCATATTTTTCTCTCAAGCATTCAAAACTTTCCATACTTAACCACCTTTCAAAATCTTCCTCCTTTCCCTCTAAACCGTATTAAGTGGCACCAACAACCCCAATGACAAGTTCTCAATCTACCATAATCTCACCGCTTATCTTGTCAAAGGAAAGAAATCTTAAGTGTTTAACGACATGATTGACTTCTTTTGTCGATCGAAAATCCACTTTGCACTAACAGTCAACCCCACAATATATATCCCTCACATGGAGGATTTCTGGAACATTGCCGTCTACTCTACCGAACAGGGGACTCCCCAAATCAAAGCCTCGGTAGATGGCAAAGACATCACCATCACTGAAGCCACACTAAGAAAACACATCAAGCTTCAGGACGAGTGGGACGCCATATCATACACTAAAGATGAATATATGAGGACCTTTGTATCCATAGGGTACATTGGAAATCAAGACAAATACACGATTGAGAAGGAACTTATGGATCCTCCTTGGAGGTTCTTATGCAACATTTTTCTTCAATGCATATCTCAGAAGAGAAGTGGATGGCATCAAGTGAGCTCTGCCCTTGCGTCTGCAGTTCATGGTATGATAACTGGACAGGGTTTCAACTTTGCTCATTTGATATTCGAAGGTTTGAGATATAACCTCCAGGAAGGTGCAAAACAAGCCTTCTTTATGTACCCAAGGTTCTTGCAGGATGTTTTTAATCATGAACTAAAAGATCTTTCAAAACCTGTAAGAATCTACTTGATGTTGGGTCATAAAAATAACATTTTTCAAAGCATGAGAATAATTTCCAAAAAGTTCTCAGGGGTCAATGTCCCATTGTTATCTACAATGTTGAACATACAAAGCACCCAGGGTGACAGTTCAACAGCCCCAACTGATACTGATCCCACACCCTCCACTTCACAGCCTGAACATACTTCTGCTTCCCTTGATCGAACCCCTGTGCAGCCTATTAAGGATGCACAGGCATAACAAATACTTACCTCAGCTCTTGAAGCCCAATTGGAAACTGGGCCCCAGTTGAGGCAAGCTAAACTAGAAAATGAAAAAGGAGCAAAAAGACTCCTTCTATTCTTGTCTCACAGGCCCAATTCCAACCCAAAAGCCCTCATTCAGAATCACAACACTCTGATGAGAATACCATAAGGGATAGCCACATGATTAGGGAAACTTTCTTGGAAGGATCCCTATTAGGATCAGGACCACATCATACGTCCATAGAAATCCCCACTGAGCCCATACATATTTCTTCTATGAACTTAAGTGCAGAGGCTCCTTGTCAAGATGATGTACCTTCTCCAAATTCCACTATCAAGGAGGTACTGATTGACTTGGCTGCCAATGTACCCAGCCCAAGTTCATCACCCAAGAAGGTCCACTCTGGGAGTCATGAAAGAGTGGATATGGAAAGGGCTGTCACTAGTTCTGGTCCATCAATTGACCAGGAGGACAGTGACAACATAATTAAGACCCTAACCATGGCAAATCAAGGTGAGAATGTTTCTCATGAAACATCCTTCACTGAGAGGAATCCCATGCGCCAAGAAAACCAGGGTGATGGGGATGCAGAGGCTAGGACTAAGGCCCCATTTAGTTCCAAGGATTCCACAACTATGGATGAGGACAGACTGAAACTTCATAACATGGAATTGACGGACATGGTAGCTATGCTAGAGGCTAAAGTGTCCAAATTACGACACCAAGTCTCTATGCATGAAGCCCATCAATGCCCAACTATGACTTCTCCTTCCCTTGTATCAGTGGGAACTTAAACAGATCTCTCTCTATGCACTGATGCAACCAAAAAGGGGGAGATAGTTACCACTGAAAACGACACTGATAGTCTGGAGGATTGGATACAAGAGAATATTACCTTTCAAAGAACACTATTTCATCATGCCTTTGTTCAAGTGCATGAGTTGATGCCTCCCAGAGATGAAGAGGAAGAAATCTCTAAGGAATGGAAGTTAGTGATAAGGGATGTAGACGAAATATTCCCTGAGGAGATGGAAATTGAAGATGAAGATGAAGAAATGTCTCTCTTAGTCACTATACTTCCAGCTGTTGTGTAACATCCTAGAAATACGGAAGTTAACAAATTCGGGTTAATGGGCAACCCAGAACCGTATTTATCATAAGGGCGGGCAGAGTTGGTTAACAAATGAACGTCTAACTACAAAATTAGACTCGAATGGTCGATATTGAGCCATGCAGGATATAAACCGCGTAGTTATGGATTAACAGGGACCCGAGTGTAAAACTTAAACATTTAAAAGCAAGTTGGGAGTAAACCCTAGGCCTCAATCGGCTGGTGGGGGGGGGTGTTTCGCACGACAGCAGGGAGAACGACGAGAGGGAAGGAGCCAGCGGAGGTGGTTCGACGGTGATATCATGAAAGGAATTCTTGAACAATCAACAAGGTAGTCCCCATTCCTACTTTTACGTCTATAGTTTGAGTTTTTTGTTTGAAAACCCGACTAGGGTTTATGGGTGTGAGTCTCGGCGACGGCCTAGGGGCGTACGTCAGCCGGTGTTGGTGGTAAATGGTGACCCGACAATGGAAGAGGCGACGGTGAGGGCGGCAGGCTGCAATGGCTGCGGTGGCGCGTCGGGATGGTACGAAACGAAGGACGAAAAGGTCGCGTGGTAGTGGCGAATGTTGTGAGGGGGCTGCTAGGGTGGTGATCCACAACAGTAATGGTTGTAGTGGTGGTGGTAACACAGGGAGAGGAGATCCGATGGTGGTGTGCCATGATGGTGCTGGGCCAGTTATGATTAGGGCTAGACAAAGAAGGTGGTGGTGCGTGTGATGGTGTTTGGTGGTAACCGGCTAGGTTGCACCCGAAGGGGGAGACGGTGGCTCTTGGTGGCGATGCTCAATGGAGCCGACTAGGATTCCCCTACGTGCATGGGTTGCATGTGAGCGGGGATTCTGTTAGGACATAGATTTGTAATGACAAAAGCTTGTAATAGTTAGATTTTATGTCTTTATGTTTTTGTTATGTAAATGTCTAAAGTTACTAAGTGTTTTACTAGTGAGCCTAGAGGTGAACTTGTTAAGTTCGCCTGGTCTATAAAAGGCGAACTTATGGTCTAACTGAGGCGAACTTGTTAAGTTCGCTTAGTCTGTTTGAGGTGAACTTAATAAGTTCGCTTACAGCAGGTTAGTTTTCTATATATACGTTTACAGAGTCATTAGACAGAGGACAGATCAGAGAGAACCGAGAGATAGAATTATCTGATTGAGTCTGTAAACCATTGTGAATTGGAATATAATTGAGAAGTTTATTTACGCGTGTTGTTTCAATTATCGGTTAGTATACAAATGTTAACATGAAGGATTCCGCACTTTGTGTTATAGCAACGTCATATTACGAGTTCGATTAGTAGTTGAGTTACCTGGACCTAAAAGTGGTATCAGAGCTTATGCTCGTGAATTAAGTACGATTCTTGGTGATTAGTGACGGTTTTGTGTACAATTCGACATGAAATTCAACATTTTTGAAATTTCTGCATCAATGGAGTTTTTTTCAAGTTCTTGAAGATTGTTTCTCTGCTGAATTCGTGTTTTTGGAAGTGATTTTGACGAAATTAGTCTAATAGAAGTGTTCTATTTGATAAAATTCATAATCCTACGATTCAATTTCCTTAAATTCCATCAATTCGCTGAGAAATCATGATTTTTGAAGTTCTTGGTTCGTGTTTGGGTAAAGATTCCTCTGTGTTCGTTACAGCAGTTTAAGCGAACTTGCTAGTTCCTGTGCAGGCGAACTTAGCAAGCGAACTTATTAAGTTCGCTTCTCACATTTTAAGCGAACTTGTCTTGTTCGCTTGATCTCAAGTTCGCTTGGTACTCACTAAAGCGAACTTATTAAGTTCGCCTGAGGGTAAGACTGCTCAATACTTGGAAATTTTTCAGAAATTTTTTTTAAAAAATGGCAAATATGGTTCAAGTCACAAACATGTTCAATTATGACAATGAGATCGGTACATCTCAAAACCCTCCGAAGTTGTTAAATCTAGCTGATTATTCAAATTGGAAAGATCGGTTTGACCAGTTCGTATCTTTTACCGATACTAGTTTGTGGATTCCGATTTTGGAAGGATATACGCATCCTACTTATTCATGGATGGGAAAGGATGATGTTCCGAAGCCAGTGTCAGCATTAACTACTGAAGAGAAGTTGTTATTTGATCGAGAAAAGAATGCAATGGCTAGCATTTCGATGTCTCTACCAAAGGAAATTTATCACAGTTTTAAACAGTTCAAGTCTTCTCAACAACTGTGGGAAGCATTACAGAAAAGGTGTGAAGGGACTTTGGATGTGAAGAAGAGTAGAAAGGAGTTACTAAAGAAGCAGTTCCTAGTCTTTAAACATTTTCAAAATGAATCTTTGGATGATCTTGCTACAAGATTCTATCATCTTCTTAGTGAACTGGCTAGTGCATTTGTGGTATATGAGACTGAAGAAATCAATGATAAATTCTTGGAGGCTTTACCATCAAAGTTTGATGTGTATACGGTTTTGATCAAAGAAAATGTTAAGTACAAAACCATGTCTCTTGAAGAAGTCCTAGGGAAGATTCAGTCACATGACATGAATATGAAGAAGAAATAGACTAATATGGAGTATATCCAGGATCCCTCAATGTATTTTGCCAAATCTGCTGGTAAATCTGGTACTGGAGTGGCATTCTTTTCTGGTGATGCTCAAGAGTCTTCAAATGATCAGTGTTCTGGAGTTCTAATTTATTCTGGTCATTCAAGCCGTTCTGGATTTTCTGCTACTACAGCTTCAACATCATCTGGATCTCATGTCAATTAGAAAGTTGCTGATGATTATCTTGCTATGTTTTCTTCATTCATGGCATCATATGAAAATTTCATTGGAGGTAAAATACATGATCCTGAGGTTATAGAAGAAGATTTCAGACAGATTGACCCTGTTGATTTGGAAGAAATGAATATCCAATGGAATATGGCCATGTTAATGCGACAAGCTAAAGATTTCTTGAAGAGAACTGACAGAAAATATATTGGTTCAAATAGTCGATCGCGTATGGGTTTTGATAAGAGCAAAGTTAGGTGTTACAACTGCCAAGAGTATGGTCACTTTACTAAGGAGTGTGTGAAGCCAAAGGTAGAATTTGATTCTCAAAAGAAGCAATCTAACTTTCAGCATAATAGGAATCAGTCACATGGTTCATCTGGTAATCAAAATCATGGTCCTTCTGGTAATACAAATCATGCATCTGCATCATCAGCTTTGGTTGCTCAAAACGATGAAAACTATGATTGGGGCATTCATCTGGAAGATTTGGTGGGTGCTGTGAGTCAGGCTTTTGTTGCAGAAATTCATTCAGAAAAACCAGAAGAGTCTACTGATGATGAAAGTTCAAGTGATGATTCGTGTGATGGTGATAGTGTTCCAAGCGTTGATGATGAGGAAGAAAAAGGGGAAAATATTGATTCTGATGCTGTGTCAGGGGTTGCTGAGGAAGAAATTGTTCTTACAGAAAATGCTTCAATTGGTGATGATTCAGAGAATATTCCAATTGCCAAAGTATTCATGGCAGACATGTCTTATCCGTCTAAGGTAAAAGACTCTGTTTGTCATATATTATGTTCTAATTGCATTTATGTTAAAGATAAACTGCAAAAAGTCATGGATGATAACACAAACTTGATTTGTGACATGAAATCAATGCATTCAGTTAATCAGAAACTGAAAGATAATGATAAGCTGTGCATTGATAGAATTGAGTCTTTGAAAAGAGACTTAAATTCTCTTGGGTTAAAATACAAAGAGCAGGGTTATCATCTAGATATGGCTTATGCTAAAATCGAAAAACGAAATGAAGTTGTTGCCCAAAAGAACAAGGAGATTTCTGAAAAATAAGCTAAGGTGATAAAATTACATAGAAAACTGGAACAGTTTGAGAATTCATCTGTAGTTTTTGATTATTTCAATGCTAATGCTGATCCCACAAAAAGGGTTGCTGGTATTGGGTTTGTTCCTCCACCGTTCAATGCAAATTATGTGGTTGAGCCTGAAATCATTCATGAAGAGGAAATTGATCCCAAGACAGTATTAAAAGTGAATCCAGTGACGGGTGAAGACATGGTGTATGATTCTGATACAGAGGATGAGGTGTTTGATGATTCAAAGGTTGAAGGCATTCTGAAAGAAGTGAAAATTGATGAACCAAAGGTTGTGAAGAATGTTACTAGGGATAGATGCATTTTGACTGAACCAGAAGAGGTGAAAGTGGTTCCAACTAAACTTTCTCCAATCTTACAGTCAAGTGGGTTTGTTGCAGCTGGTTATCAAAAAGTAAATTCTTCAAAGGTGCCAAAACAGACTTATGTTCCAAAGAAGCCAATAAATTGTTCAGGGCATTCCTCCAAAACTTATTCTTCTGATGGTTCTTCAAATTCAAAGAAAACATCTTATTTCAGAAGTTAACAAGAAAGAAGAATGTGTTTTCATTGCAATGAGGCTGGTTATATTTTGATTAATTGTCCATACAAGAACCAGGGTAAAATGAAGACTGTTCCTTCACAACCGAAAGTGGTGAAGATTCTGAAAAGAAAAGATGAGGGAAAGTTGTATTCTAGTTTGGAGAAAAATATGCCTGGTCGATCTTTTGTTAAATCCCCTGGATTTAAACAACAGAATACATTGAATGCTAAATCCATTGTATGCAAAGAGAAACTTGAGATTCCAAAAGTTGGGATTTCAAAAGATTCTATTCAGGAGGTTAAATTGTCTAGACCTCAAAGAAAAAGAAGAAACAGAAAATTAAAGAAAATTTTGGAAACATCTGAATCTGACAATAATATATCAAATAATGTTTTTCAAAATAATAAAAATGGTTCTTCTTTGAAAAGCTCTGATTGTCAAACTTCTGTTCCAAAAGTGAATGATAAAATTGATTGTAAATTACAAGAAGTTGTTTATTTTGATCAATCCGGACGACCCAAGACCACGATGGCTTAGGTTCCACTTTCTAACTAATTCTCGTTGTTTATGTAGGGACAACCAAGGAGGACTATCAACAATACATGGTATGTGGATAGTGGTTGCTCTCGACATATGACAGGGAATGTTAGATTGCTTGAGGATGTAAAACAAATTGATGGTGGTTATGTCGCTTTTGCGGGTAATAAAGGCGGGTACATAACTGGCCAGGGAACGTTAAAGAATGAAAAAGTCAAATTTGAAATGGTGAATTATGTTGAGCAGCTGGAAAACAATCTTTTAAGCGTATCACAAGTCTGTGACGAGAAGTTTTCGTTCCATTTCAATGATCATGAATGCTATATTCTGAAACCGGGTTTTGTGATTCCTGATGAATGGATTCTCATGAAGGCTCCAAGGAGAAATGACACGTATGTCCTTGACATGAGTATCGCCACTACAACGGATTCAATTCCAACATGTTTACTCTCCAAGGCGTCGGAATCTGATTCAATATTGTGGCACAGGAAACTAGCACACATTAACTACAGAAAGATGAACTACATTGTTAGGAATGATCTTGTGCTTGGTATTCCGAAAATGAAATTCTCAGTTCCTGATGATTGTATTTCGTGCAAGAAGGGGAAGCAAAGAAAGAAATCTCACAAATCAAAATCGACGAATTCTATCGTAACTCCTTTGGAGTTGCTGCATATGGATTTGTTCGGTCCTATCAGTATCAGGAGCATTGGTGGAAAATCGTACTGATTGGTAGTAACTGATGATTACTCCAGATTTTCATGGGTTAAGTTTCTTTATTCTAAAGCTGAAACCACTGAGTTGGTACAATACTTAATCCTGGGTTTGGAGAATTTATTCAATCTGAAAGTCAGAAGAATCAGGAGTGACAATGGCAGCGAATTTAAGAATAGCAAAATGGGATTATTCTGTCTACAAAAAGGAATTCATCATGAATTCAGTGCGCCATATGTTCCTCAACAAAACAGTGTCGCTGAACGAAAGAACAGGACGTTGGTCGAAACAACTCGCATGATGCTTGCAGATTCTAAGCTTCCAGTCACCTTTTGGGCTGAAGCTGTGAATACCGCGTGTCATGTTTTGAACAGAGTCTTGACCGTCAAGCGACATAACAAGACTTATTATGAATTGCTAAATAATCGAAAGCCGAATCTGGAATATTTACTACCTTTTGGTAATCCATGTACCCTACTGAAGGTTCGAGATGTCCAAACAAAATTCAGTTCAAAGGCTATTGAAGGGATTTTTCTAGGGTATGTGGCAAATTCGACAACCAAGATGGTTTATAACAAAGAGACACGCGAAGTTGAAGAATGGTTCCATATTGACTGTTCAAATCGGTCTTTACCACAAATGGCGATTGGTCCGGATTGGGCATTTGATTATGAAAACTTATTCAAGTCTTTTCATTTATCTTCTGATACTTCTGAGGAAGATGCTGCTGTTCTTTATGATTCTTGTCAAGATGCACAGCACAATGGATTTCTACCAAATGCAGTTCCAAATTCATCGATTCCATCTACTTCTGCTCCCGACCCAAATGTTGCTTCTTGTTCCGGTCCACAAGATTCAGAGAGTGAGGAGGATAATGCTATTTTTCAAGATTCTTCTGCTGATCCGTTGTTGGGTGATGATCCATTACCTTCGACACAGGCTCAGGGGGAGATTCCTACAAATTTAGACTCGAAAATTCCAATTACTCAAGAATATTCTTATCAATCTGAATCTACTCAAGTTGACGTGTTGCCGGTTCCTGAGGTCGCATCCATCAAGGAACACAAAGATCATCCGGTGACTAATATAATTGGAAATTTACAGGATGGAGTGAAGACACGTTCTCTTGTTGACAATACTTGTTTGTATACTTGCATTAAAGATTCTGGTGTTCTTGATGATTGCTCACATTCTTGCTTTATTTCACAGGTTGAACCCAAGAATGTTGAGATGGCTTTAAATGACAATAACTGGATCGAAGCTATGCAGGAAGAACTTGCTCAATTTGACAAACATAAGGTTTGGAATCTGGTTGATCTTCAGAAAGGTGCGTATTCGATAGGAACAAAATGGGTGTTTAAATGTAAGAAAGACAATCAAGGTGTCGTGGTACGCAACGAGGCAAGATTAGTTGTCCAGGGCTTCAATCAACAGGAAGGAATTAATTACACCGAAGTTTATGCGCCGGTTGCGCGGCTCAAAGCTATAAGGCTGTTTCTAGCTTTTGCTTCCTTTGAAGGTTTTAAGGTGTTTCAATTAGACGTTAAAAGTGCATTTTTATATGGAAAGGTCAAGGAGGAAGTCTATGTGTGTTAGCCGCCGGGGTTTGAAGATCCACTGAATCCGAATACGGTTTTCAAGCTTGATAAAGCCCTCTATGGTCTTCATTAGGCTCCTCGTGCGTGGTATGAAACTTTATCCACACATCTTTTGGAGAATGACTTTGTTCATGGAAAGATAGACTCGACCTTATTCATAAAGAAATCAGGGGGAGATTACCTACTGGTACATATTTATGTGGATGATATTATTTTTGGCTCGACAAATGAAGGGTTATGCAAAGACTTTGAGGGTGTTATGAAGTCGAAATTTGAAATGTCTGCTATGGGAGAGTTATCGTTTTTCTTATGATTACAAGTAAATCAAAAGGAAGATGGTTTCTTTATTCATCAGTCCAAGTATGTATAAGACATCTTGAGCCGGTTCAAGATGGAGGACTGTACCCCATATGATACTCCAATTCCGGTCAATCATAAGTTGCTGCCACACCCCGATCGAGGGCGGAATCATCGGGGCGGGACATGTAGACTGTTCATAGCACATGGTTGACTAAATTGAAATATATTAAAGTCAAATTTGCATTACAATAAATCCACGTACAAAATCAAATTCAAACAAGAAACATAAACAACTCATAAAATTCTTGATTTATATTGCTAAGTCCAAATCCTATGTTGAACACGTCTTGAATCAATCTCACATATTGGGGCCTTAAAAATGAATAAAATAAAGTCAACTAAAAAGTTGGTGAGTATAACACAGTTGTATATAGATAGCATATAGATGAAAACAAATCCTTTACATGACATGATAAATAAGGCGTTTATGGGGAGTAGCTATTGTGTAACCAAATGTACAATCAAACCTTGTAACTAGCATGCAAAACAAATGTGTTGTCGGTTTCAATCACCGCGTACCATGGGTGGGTTTGTCAGACTCAATAGATCTATCATTGAAAACCGTCGGCTTGTATAGTTAATGATTGCACATAAGAGCATACAAAGGTTAGCACACCTAGCACTCGGGCACAAAGCTCAAAATTTTACACACATGTATGTAAATAGGATTTTTGCACTTGTGTTGTTTGTGTAAATGTAAATGTGTAATGTGTAATGAGTATAGAGTTCATGTTCCACCCCAAAAGTGTAAAAGAGTAAAAAGGGGTTGTGAATACTCACTTGATAAGGAGGTGTAGCGAACAAGGATAATAGATAGAAAAATAAAGATCCTCGAGTGCACAAATCAACCTAAAGAGTAATGTGTATTGAATCAAATAGATGCATAAAGTTTAAGTCTAAAATGAAAGTTGAATTTGTGTATAAAACTATTGATTTGTATTTAAAAGTATTGAATAAAACATATAGAGTTTGAAGTAAAATATTTTTGAAACAATTTGATTAGGTTTGAATTGAATAATTGAATAAATATATAATTATAGTTTATGAAATAATGTGAATATTAATTGTAATTAAGTATAAATAAATAAATGATTTTGATTTAAAATGTATCTCGTTTATTTATAATTTTTGTAACTTAATTATTTAAAATATCATTTAAGTGTAAGATAATAAATATAAATTAAATTTTCATAAACTTTTAAATAAATTATATTTATGCCAAGATTAAACTTTTAATCCATTTTTAAATACAGAAAACATATTTTTATAAAATCTGAAACATTTACTGATTAAAATATAAAAAATTATAATTCTGTTAAAAGGTTCTGAGTCTCACACGACCGTGCCTCGGAAGGGCACGATCGTGCTCAAGCCACGGGCGCGACCGCGCTAGTCGCGGCGCGACCGGGTTGATCAACAGAAGCACAATCTAGACCAGTCAACAAGCACGACCGTGCCTTGGCCCGGCACGGTCGTGTCTATGATCTTTAGACACAACAGGGACTAGCCCAGAGGGCATGGCAAGGTCTGGACAGGAGGACACGACCGCGCTGCTAGTCGACACGACCGCGCTCTATGTGGCACGGCCGCGCTAGACGATTAGCGCGACCGTGTCTCTTCCAAATCAGACACGAATTGACAAATGCTTGCATTTTAAACGCTGGAATTGTTAGGGCTTTTGATTAATGGTTTATTACGAATCTTTTAGGATATTTTAATTGTATTAACAACATTTTTAACAGTGGATTCGATTAAATTATTTTAAATAAAACATCGATTCTGATTCGGGGTAAATTCTATGATGGAAGCCTAAATTATTATGGGGCTTTCGATATAGAGATTAAATAATTAAAATAAATGATTTCAATTACCCAAAACAGTAGAGGATTGATAGAGATCGGCAAGAAAGAGTTCCGGCGTCGACGACTTGTGTTCCGACGATCTTTACTGTAACTCCGGCCAATCCAAATAATCTGGGAACTTCAGGGATGATTGAGTATCGAGTTTCTGCTGCTGGATTGAGAGGATTCGGATCGAACAGCGGATTTTTGTTTCTTGGAAAGCGTGAGAGAGTTTTTCAAAATTGGTAATATGAACTAAGACGTTTAAGGAATTCGATAGTTAATTCATTCGTTAAGGGGAAAAGAAACGGACGACTGTTACGGATTTCAAATGATTGGGTGATTAAACTGCATTTACGTTTCAGCTGTTACGCAGGCACGACCGTGCCTAGGCACCGGGCGCGATCGTTCCAGGACCAGTCGCGCGATCGTGCCAGAACGAAGCACGACCGTGCTTGACTAGAGTTTGTTGATATTTTTTCAATTTTAGTCCTTGACTTTTCAGATTTGATAAGTTTGAATAAAATGGTTTCTTGTATAGTGTTTAAATGTATATAACCGAGTAAAATTTGCGAATTTGTATAGAATCATTGCATTTAATTTACGGCGAGAAAACAAATGAGACAGTGCACGAGTATTGAATTCGAAATTGCATTACATTGGATTGAAATATGAATAATAAAAATCAGGAATGTTACAGTTGCATTCTGACTCGGAAGGAAAAGATGTGGATTGTCAACTTTACAGAGCTATGATTGGATCCCTCATGTACTTAACCGCTTCAAGGCCGGATATAATGTTCGCCATGTGTATCTGTTCCAGAAAGCCAAAAGAATCTCACTTAATTGCTGTGAAAAGAATCTTTCGATATTTAAAAGGAAAACAACGTTTAGGACTATGGCATCCTCATGGTTCTAACTTTGATTTCAATTCTTATACTGATTCTGATTTTGGTGGTTGTTGTCTGGACAGGAAATCTACAACAGGTGGTTGCCAGTTCTTAGGTAATCGACTTGTATACTGTCAATGCAAAAAGCAAACCAAAGTCTTGATTTCAACATGCGAAGCAGAATACATCGCTGCTGCAAGTTGTTGTTCACAGATTCTGTGGATACAACAACAATTGAGAGATTACGGTTTGAATTTCACAGGAATCCCCGTGCTTATTGATAACAATGCTACTATGTCCATAACGAATAATCCTGTTAAACATAGTAAAACTAAGCACATCGAAATTTGATATCATTTTATACGTGATTGTGCAGAGAAAAGGTTGATTGAGCTGGTCAAGGTACACACTGAAGATAATTTTGCTGACTTGTTTACCAAAGCATTTGATCATACCATGTTTGAATTCCTAATTAAAATGATTGGAATGATCAATCCCGAATAAAAGTTTTTCAAAATAAGAATTTCATGAAATTTTTTTAAGTTTTTTTATTATTGCCTTATTACATTTCTGCATTTACATTTTCAGTCAAAAAGTTTAATTTATAAAAAGTCAAAACAAATTGAAAAATATAAAATTTGACATCATTTGAGGTTAGAGAAGAAATGATAGTACATTAGTGATTAGTTCATTTCACACGACCTTAGTAGACCTTGATTTATGATTGAATAAGATAAGTTGATTTGATCTAAATTTCAAAGTCTGCATAAATAAGAAATGATAGTGTTGTGAATGCTCTATTCTTGATAATTGTTTTAAAATTTGTGTATAAAATTTGAAACTTAAATTGTCAATAGGCTAAAAGCGTTTTGAAACTAATAGTAGTGTGAAAATTAAATATAATATGATTACATCTGTGATTTAAATCCATTATATGCCTGGGTGTGTGTGTTAAAAGATCACTAAAGAATATTAGCTTTTAATAAAGATTTTCTTATGAGATCAGTTTTGGGTTATGTCCTTAGCACTATTCATTCGATTTGCTTCAGTGCCCATGTCCCGAAAAGCATGCAATTTGACGTATAATCAAGATATGTACTTGACAACATCTGTCAAACATATACTAGCCCTTAGATCATATTGATAAATCATCTTTACTGATTCCATTGAATTCATAATCCAGATAACAGTTGGATCCACGTACCTGAATCCTATGATTCCACAAATATAAGCCAAAACATTGAATCATTCGATTCTGAATCTCATTGATTCCTTTACAATCCAATTTGGATTCTGCTATTCATGTGGTAAGTGATGTCTCCTCATTCTGAATATTCGGATAATCTCTAGTAAAATCTTATATGTCTTGAAGATAGTGCATTTACTTTTTCTTTGGCATATATGCGGGATACACGATGTTTATCATCTAAATGGTACTAAATCACATGAATTTGGAGAATAAACGCTTATAGTTTAAAATAATATAATATTGACAAATTTAAGAATTCAGGCTTTATATTTCAAATTCGGTATAAATAAAGAGCATTTTATAACCTGATCTTATTTACTTTGAAATTTATCGCGTATCATTTCAAATATTATTCAAATTGAATGAGTTTCAAAATGAAAAAGATGCAAAATGCACAAAATTGAGTTGAATAGTCTCATACTAAAGGTTACCCTGTGTTATTGATAATATGTGTGATGAATTAATTGAATACTGATATGATCTTCTTGCTCATGATGTATAAAAATCAAAAATATGTGATTTCAGTTTATACAGATAAAAACAAAAAATATGTGATTTCGGTTTATTCAGATAAAAACCAAAAATATGTGATTTCGGTTTATTCAGATAAAAGTCAAAAATAGGTGATTCTGTTTGTATAAATAAAATCCAAAAATATGTGTTTCCATATGTATAGATAAAACTCAAAAAGATTTTGATTGATTTATTTTCCATGAAAATTCTAAACTTTTATTAAAATTGTTCGGGATTGGATCGATTACAAGGTGCTGACGAAAGTTCAAGACTTGAAAGGTTGAATTTAGAAAAATTTTGTTCAAGGCAAAAGTAATTGGATATTATGTTCGCTTGTACAGTGAAGCGAACTTAATATGTTCGCCCGAGAATAGTGAAGCGAACTTAATCTGATTGTGGTGAAGCGAACTTGTCTGTGGTGAAGCGAACTTATCTTGTTCGCCGAAGGCTTGTTAAGCGAACTTAACAAGTTCGCCTAATTAAGCGAACTTAGTGGGTTTAAGGATCTAGAACAAGCAAACTTATCAGTTCATCATCCTCTTCATTGTTAAGCGAACTTAACTGATTTTTCCGAAAATTCTTAAACGTTGTTGTTGGAGTTGTTCACCGTTTCTGTCTTACTCCATATTGAATTGCGAACTCAACCGAAGTATTTTCGTTGAATTTCATCCGGTAAATTGTGAGTATTTGAAGTTTTTCTTCTCGGTTTTTCGTCGAACATTTCAAAGGACGGATTTAGACCTAATTTTGACCGAAACATAAAATTGATCATCATATTTGGTTGTAAATTGGTATTCGACTGATTTTCAATGCTTATATCTTGATTTTATCTCGATTTGTCGAATTTTGAAATTCTGTGTCTGAATTTGAATCGTCACAGGTTCAGGCGAACTTGTTCGAAGCTAACTTGTCAGGCGAACTTAATAAGTTCGCCTCTTGCAACACTAAGCGAACTTATCAAGTTCGCCTAGGGGTCAGAGTGAATTTGGACTTGTAATTTATTTTTTTTTGTAAATTTAAAAAAAAAAAAATTTTGTGTATTTTTAAATGTATGTTTCATATATGTGTAAGTGTACTAATGTTTGTTGTGTTGTCCAATACTTTCACAGATGGCTCGTCGTGTCGAATATAAACATAATCAAGTGGCATTGTTAGATCCTAACATGCCAGAAGCAGTTAATTTTCAAGGCATCATAAATTTTCTGAATCGATCACGACTGCATGTTGCCTTATCTGCAGATCCCTATATCAGCTTGGTGTACATACAGTAATTCTGGGATACGGTACATCAAGATACTGATGTGGAACCGCATGTACTTCGTGCAACAGTAAACAATACTGAGATTGCAATTTCTGAAGAGACGATTCGTGCTGCTCTTAATTTGGGTGGAAATACTGAAGATCCAATATCTTATCCTAGCACTCTTATTATGGGTTTTTTTCAACGGATGGGATATCGTGGGAAACAAAATGATACCCAAGCTCGGAAAGGTGGATTAGTTGGTGAATGGAGATATTTCATGCATGTGATTATTCAATGCATCTCTCCTCGCAAAGCTGGTACTGATGGTTTGAAGATGGCTCTTCAAACAGCCATGGTGGCCTTAACATTGAATAAAAGATTCAATTTTCCTCTTTATTTCTATCGGGAGATGGTTATGCAAATTAATCCAGCTGAAGGTCAAGGTTTCTTGATGTATCCTTGGTTTATTCAAATGATACTCAATCATCTTATTCCTGATCTTCCACAACATCCAATACGATTGACGTTGACTCCGATGTCAAAACGTATCTTTACCGACTGTACGAAGGTAAAACAGCAGAATGCTACATTGATTCCAGTCAATACTCCATTGTTTGGGCACTTAATCAATCCTGATTATGTTGCACCACCGAATAACAACTGGTTTCATCCTGATGAACTTGTTCAAGCTCAAGGCATTAATGTGCAACAACAGAAACAACCACAACAACAACAACCCGCACAAGTACAAGTTCCTGCACAACCACAAATTCCTATTCCTGAACAAGTTCCTATTCCACAAGTTGTAGTTGATATACCTATTCAGGAACCAGTTCAAGAAGAGGTCGTTCATGACCTTGATCACGATCTAGGAATGAATATGGATGATTTCGTTGATGATGCTGTGAACTCGCCCATTCATGAAAAAGAAGGGAATGGGGTGACAGAAGCTGATTCTAGTTCCAGCTCAAGTGATACGATATCATCTGATGATGACAGCACTGATTCTGATGAATCTAGGGATTTTTCTTCAGGTCATTATGAACGGTTGGCTGCTATTCCACTGGCTAATGCTGGAACACGCATTAAATCTCAAGTCAGACGACCAAGACGAAATTCTGTTCGGGATCCTCCTTCCGGATCAGTATTTGGTAAAAGATCTATGGTCGATGAGAGTTCTGACACTGATAGTGACTTTAATCCAGATCTTACACGAAAAAAGTTAATGTCTGCGTCAATTGCTGCTGCAAAATCTTCTCAAGGAGTCGAGGATGCTAATTTTGTTGCTTCTTTGATAATTACTCCTCCAAGATCTAAGGATCCATCTCCAGTTCATACTCCTGTTCCTCCAGTCATTCCTACTAGTTCAAGTCCTTCTATTCCACAATCCACAGCTGGTCCGTCAAAGCCTTCTGATTCTGACAGGATTACTTTCCTTGAATCTCAAGTGCTTTCTCTCCAAACACAGGTAAACACTCTGGTGTCTACTGATTCACAACGGCAGCTGGTGATTCAGACTCAAGCTCAACAGATTGCTGATATGCAAGCATTAGTTTCCAAACTCGTTCAGCGTTTTGACGCTCAGGGGGAGTTGAGGATACCTCATACTTGTCACACAGAGTCAATTCAAAGACGTGATGATGAAGACAATGATCCTGCTGGAAATATTGAGGGTGATCGTCAATACACTGACGCTAATCCTATATCAAAGGTTTAGGGGAAGTCAACATCACAATCACTTGAAGGAAAAAAAGATACTACTGGTACTAATGACGAAGAAATTCTGTTATTAGAATTATTTCAAGATTTCAGAAGAAGAGGAAGCTGAAAAGATTGAATGTCTTGATGACATTGACGATTTATTCAATGACATGGAAGATGATATGTCAGATACTGAGATAGAAGAAGGAGAAATAGTAGAGATTGAAATAGAGAAAGAAAAAGATAGTGTTACTTATGAAGGCTTTGATGGTCTTACAGTGCCTTATAACTTCATCTAGGATGATGTTATTCCTGAGTTCTCTTATGACGGAATAACTGATTCTATGGACTCTGTTGAAGACATCACACTGCCTGATGATACAGCTGATTCAAAGATGGTTACTGATGATGAGTCAAGTCAATCCAATAAAGGTGCTGAAACTGAAACTACTCACACTGAGTCTCCGAAGATTAATGAAGAACCTGTGATGTACAGAGATACAGGGATGACACGAGAACAATGGAAAGAAGTTGTAAACAGTTGGATGAAGGTGCTACCCAAGTCTCCAGCACAACTTGCTCAGAAAGAGAAATATGTGAATAAAGAGCGTTGTGTAGGAAGGATCATAAGTTGGTTCTATGATGGTGAATCAAAATTATTTGCAATCAAACGATCTGACGGTGTTCAATACTTAAAGCCGAGGATCAAATATTTCAATACCTTGCCGAGGTGTGAAATAAATGGTCTAGCTTCAAAGCCACTCATAAATAGATCGAAGAATGGTTTGGCTGATGTGATAGCAAACCTAATAAAGAAAGAAGGTAGTTCAGGAAAGTATGATCGGCTGAAACCACAGAAGGGAAAGAGAGTGAAGAACACAGATCCAAAGACTGGGAAAGTAACCTGGAGATACAAGTATAAACCAGTGCGTGCTATTCACAAGATACCATTAAAGAATATTTCTCAAAACTTTCTTGGGAATATGAAATGGTGGTATGTTGATGTTAATACTGGTGTAGCAAGGATTGAAGATAAAGATAATAAGGTCATTGTGTGTTTCTATGACGCAATGAATCTTATTAATTTTTCAAAGAAAGATCAGAGGACGCTGCGAAAGAATGAGATCCTGTACACTGATGAATGGAGAGAACAAGGTCTACAATACAAAAGAGTTTTGGAGATATGCAGAAGATATGGAGTGCATGCTGGCAGCAGACTACCGGATAACTTGAAGAGTTCAAGATAAAGACTGAAGACATAAGATCAAGCTATTGTCAAGGGGGAGTCTGTTAGGACATAGATTTGTAATGACAAAAGCTTGTAATAGTTAGATTTTTTGTCTTTATGTTTTTGTTATCTAAATGTCTAAAGTTACTAAGTGTTTTACTAGTGAGCCTAGAGGCGAACTTGTTAAGTTCGCCTGGTCTATCAGAGGCGAACTTAATAAGTTCGCCTAGGTCTAACTGAGGCGAACTTGTTAAGTTCGCTTAGTCTGTTTGAGGCGAACTTAATAAGTTCGCTTACAGCAGGTTAGTTTTCTATATATAGGTTTACAGAGTCATTAGATAGAGGACAGATCAGAGAGAACCGAGAGATAGAATTGTCTAATTGAGTCTGTAAACCATTGTGAATTGGAATATAATTGAGAAGTTTATTTACGCGTGTTGTTTCAATTGTCGGTTAGTATACAAATGTTAACATGAAGGATTCCGCACTTTGTGTTATAGAAACGTCATATTACGAGTTCGATCAGTAATTGAGTTACCTGGACCTACAGATTCAGACTCATGCACCTGCATGTTCGAAGGACTTAGGTTTTGCATGGTCTTAAACATGCATGCCTTGCATGTAACCAAGGTTTGTGTATACGGGTCCTAACGGGCCCAGGATAGCCCGGTTGGAACGGTTACGTGAATTAGGGTTTATGCATGGGCAAAACGACGCGCGAATGAGATGTGTATCGGGAATAATTATACTTTTACGTAATTGACACATGTCTAGGGCGTACTCCTACTATGTGATCTTACGTTGACAGGTTCGAGTTTCGTGTCGAGAGGTCGTTGCTGTTTAAGAGTTGGATCTTCGTAACCGGTGAGTTTCTAATCCCGTCTTTTAAATGATTTTAATGTTTTGGGGCTATCGTACATACATTCTGTAGAAATAAAGACTGATGGCTACAAAACTTTCTAAGTACAAATGCTGCTTACCTCAGAGTTTGCTGCAGACCAACAAACTGCTGCGGATAAGCTTATCTGCAGCGGATACTTATTCTTCTGCTAAAGAACAAATCTGCTGTGGATAGCCTTATCTGCTGAAGACCAGAGTTGCTGCGGTTAGGCTTCTCAGCAGCATCAACACTTGATGCTGCTGATAGGCAAATCATCAGCAGCTTTGGATGGTTGTATCTTGCTACTGATCTCCAACTTTGTAGCTGATAGCCATTTTCAGTGAAGATCAAACGTTGCAACTGATTGACTTCGATAAAGCAACCATTACCACTGGCAACTTTCGGCTACACCACTGACACACTCCTCACAGAAAGAATGTCACTGGTGCAGACAATAAAGCACTACAACGCTCTTTTCTAGACATGCAAGCAATGATGCCTAAGAAGACGTTTGAGTAAAGTTAACCTTTATAGTGTTTATTGTCATTATATGTAGAATAGCTTCAATACAAGATCAACGGTTTGTGTCAGATCTGATCCTTAGAATCAAGGGTCTGTCTTGATTCTAAGTTACTATATAAGTAGTACTTAGAGTCATTGTATATCAGTGCTTTTTCTTAGAGTTTTCTCTGTAATCTTGTAACCATTGAAGCTTAATACAAATTGCATTTATCAGTACTTCTTGTGTTTACTTGTTTACTTTGATTAAGTTGTTATTGTTTCCACCAATCTCAACTGGAATAGAACCATCTTGTATTTACCGATCCTACAAGTGGTATCAGAGCTTTGGCTCACAGATTAAACAAACTCACACTTGTTTAATCATTCTTCGGTTCTATTCCAAACTGTCTCTTTGTTAAAGTCTCTCACTAATGGAGTTGAAGGTATTGGAAGCATCTCCAGACCACGAAGACTGGTGTCTGGAGAAGATTACGATATGTGGAAGAACAGAATGGAAAGCTTCTTCTGCTATCAAGAATATGGGATGTGGAAATCCATTAAAGATGGACCATACATACCCATGGTGTCCTCTGCTGATTCCGGAGGTGCACTGGTTCCCAAAGAATCCTCCAAATACTCAGATGAAGACATCAAGAAAATGGAGGTAGATTTCAAGGCTTTGGGAGCTATCCAAATGTGTCTGCCGATTGAAGTTTTTCACAACTTCAGAGGATACAAAACTGCTAAGGAGCTATGGGAGGCTCTTAAGAAGATGTTTGCAGGGTCAGAGGAAGTTAAAGAAAACAGAAGAGACATCCTAAAGCAGCAATATGAAAACTTCGCCTAGAAGGAAGGTGAGTCTCTAACTGTTTTATATAACAGATATACTTATCTTGTAGGTGAGCTGCAGTGCTCAAAAGTGAAGTTGGAAAATGAAGAGATTCTCAAGAAATTCATTAGATCTCTACCCAGTTGTTGGACACTCTACACAGTGTCCATCAGAAGAACTGAGAATCTGAAGACTCTTCAGATGACTGAGCTATTCGGTATGCTCAAAACCTATGAATTAGAGATGATTCAGGCCAAGGAAAGTAGCTCAAGCTACCAAACAGCTTCAACTTCCACCACCACCTCTTATGCTCTTCACTCTGACCACCCAGGTTCTAGTACTAGCAACTACTATCCTCCCATAGTCACACATCCTCAAACTCCTACCTCTCAATCAAATACCTCACCATTTCTTCTTGAAGCTCCTCCTCAAACCTCAACCTCTTCTGCTTTTTGTTTTTGAAAACTCAAGCAACATGTCGTTTATCAAGGAGGATCTGGAATGCTTCCATCCAGATGATCTAGAAGAAATGGATATACATCACTCGTATGTCATGCTCTCTCTAAGAGCAAAAGGTTCTACTCTAGAACCGGAAGACCCATTCCAAGCAAAAACTCCAACACCAGGCACCTAGGGCAAATCCAGCTGCTGATCAATCAAGACAAGTTCACCAAGCCCAACCTAGACAACAATAGCAACATGCTACTCCTCCAGCTCAAACTGCAGCTTGTGCAGCTGTTGGAACTTCTGACTTTGACTGGAGCTTTCAGAATGAAGATCTGCCTACCAACAACCAAGCTCTTATGGCAGACACAACTGAGATACCGCCTCAGGTATATGAACATCTCTCTTCCCATGCTTGTATTGATAAGGTTTTAGGCTACATAAAGCATAATCAAAACCTCATAGATCAAAATGAAGAGTTTCATAAAATGAAATCTGAATTCAAAAAGGTCGAAGACAATTACGAAGAAAAAATTAACTGCCTAAAGAAAGAGATTTTATTACTAAAACATGAACAAACCAATCTTGAAACTCAGATTGATGATCTACTGGCTAGATTAAAAGCTACCAGAGCAGAATTGGCAGAATAGAAAGTTCATGTTGACAAATATGAATTTGCAACCAAAAAGCTGCAAAGACTTTTGGATGCTCAAATTCATGATAGAATAAAAACTGGTATGGGGTATCATGCTGAACAATACCAAGCCGTTGCACCTCCTGCTGACTACGTTGCCATCCATGAACCAAGCTTCAATCTCTCAAATCTTGAAAAGGCCAACCGATATCTTGATCCCTCAAGACATGAACCACTGGTGCAAGAATGCACTACCTCGTCAGAGTCTGAGTCTGAGTCAACTTGCTCAGAGTCCACTAAAACTGAGGAGGCCTCATCACCAGTACAAGTATCAGCACTGCCTATTCTTGAAGTCATTCAAACAAGTGCTCATATCCCTTTACCAGCTGTTCCAGTTCCTATGCCTTTAAAACAAATCAAAATCAGCTATCCTCCAGAAGGAAGAAAGCTAACTGTTGAAAAGGGAAAGTCTTCAAACTCCTCCAACTTAAAGCCTCAAAGAAAGGTGTTTGACATATGTCATACGCCTGGAAAAAGAGTTCCATATGTTCAATAGACATTGGAAGAAGCCACATTTGAGCACAACAAAGCTCACCCCTGGAACTTTAAAGACCTATTCAAAAGAAAGGACTATGTTTACCTTTCAAGGGACAAACTGGCTAAATCATGATTTGTCTATGGAAAATACAACCACACTGCCAGCACCTGCTTCTACTACCTTCAGCAGCAAAGAAACCTCAAACAACATGCTTTTGAGAAGACACACAAGAACCGAAAGGTAAGGAGTTCTAAAGCCAAGGCAACTTATTTTAGAAACTCTCTTTCCCCACCAAGGAAGGAGCTCCTAAAGCCTCAACAATCTTGCATCATCTGTGGTGAATCAGACCACTTTGCTGTAAATTATGATTTTAATCCTTTCAACCAGATCCTTTATCAAGTCCCTCCAAAACAAAAGCCCATCAGCATGAGAACTTCTATAGAGAAGCCCTCCGTCAACAAGGTAAAGAAGGATAAGCATACATTGGTTGTTGAACCATCAGCAGCCAGCAAAAATGTTGGTAATCAAGCCAAGCCTTCAGCAGCAACCAAGTCTGTTGCTGCTCAGGCAAAACCATCAGCAGCAACAAAATATACTGCTGATAAGCTAAAGTCATCAACAGCAAAATCCTCTGATGATAAGCCGAAGTCCTCAGCAGCAACAACATCAGCTACTGATAAGCCAAAGTTATCAGCTGCAAAATCTACTGCTGATAAAGCAAATCCATCAGCAGCTAAAGCAACATTAGCTACTGACAGAGCAAAGAGAACTGGAAAACTATCTCCTTAGCAATGGAAAGCCAAACTCCCAGCTTCTTTCCCTCCAATAATCATCATTCGCTCTGTTGAATGCACACATGCTGAATCTGATATTCCAAGAACCCTTTTCTTCAAGGATTCAAGCTCTTGGATTCCTCCCACTAACTAGATCTCTCTCATGTGCAGGGGTAGCCAGGTCATAAGAGATCAAGCTGAGAAAAAGAGAATTATTTTAACCAAAGTTCATACCAATGAGCAATGTGCTGATTTGTTTACAAAACCGTTTGATGAAGCTATATTTAGATATTTAGTTGAATCTATTGGTATGATGAACTTTGATTAAAATATGTCTCTAAAATTTTCTATTTGTAAATATGTGTGTTTTTTGTTATAAATAAAAAGTTACAAGTCAGCAGCATCCATTTTTGCTGCTGACAGGTTTAACAATCAGCAGCAAAGATTTTGCCACTGACTGCTTTAAGTTATTAGCAGGAACAAGTTTCCTGCGGATAGCTTTAAGTCAATCAGTAGTAACTCCTTTGCTGCGTATCATTGCATTCATCAGCAGCAATAGAGTTTGCTGCTGACAGACTTAACTATCCGTCTCCACCAAGCTTGCAGCGGATAGGCTTAACCATCCGCAGTAACCAAGTTTGCTGCTGATGGGTAAAAATAAGTCTAAATTACATTTTACCCATTGTAAAAATTCTGTTCAGTCTTTACCATGACTGTTATAGTGTATTACAGCTGTAACAGTAAAAAGGTGAATGAGGTTGTACTGTACAAGTCATTTTGCTTTTCCCTCCTCTGCCGTTATAAGAACAAATCAAATTTCTTCACCACCCCTTCACATTCAATTTCGCCCTAACTCCCATCATTTCTCTCAAGTCCCCACAACATTCAAAGCCTTCCATTCCTAACCACCCTTCAAAATCTTCCCCTTTCCGTCCAAACCAACAAAAATGGCAGACATAAACAATCCTAATGATAACCCATATCACAATCTCATAACATACTTAACCAAATGAAAGAAGTCCGAGGGATTCGATGATATGATTGATTTTCTGTGTCGATCAAAGATATATTTTGCATTAACAGTCAACCCTACAATTTATATTCCTCATATGGAGGATTTTTGGAATACCGCCATCTACTCTACCAAACAGGGGATTCCCTAAATAAAATCCAAGGTAGACGGCAAGGACATCATCATCTCTGAAGCTACTCTCCAAAAACATCTTCAGCTTCAAGATGAGGGGGCAGCCATCTCATACTCAAAGGAAGAATACATGAGGACCTTTGTATCCATAGGGTACACTGGAATTCAAAATGAGTACACAATAAAGAAGGCACTGATGGGCCCTCCGTGGAAGTATCTCTGCCACACTCTTCTATAATGCATAACCCAGAAGAGAAGTGGATGGCATCAAGTGAGCTCTACACTTGCCTCTGCTTTCCATGGTATGGTTGCTGGCTGAGACTTCAACTTTACACACCTCATCTTTGAGGGTTTGAGATATAACCTTCAAGAGCGTGCAAAGCAACAATTTTTTATGTACCCCAGATTCTTGCATGAGGTTTTCAACCAGGAACTAAAAGATCTCTCAAACCCTTCAAGAATCTACATCATGTTGGGTCATAAAAATAATATTTTTCAAAGTATGAGAACTGTTTCCAAAAAGTTCTCAGGGGTCAATGTTCCATTGTTATCTACAATGTTGAACATACAAAGTACCCAGGGTGACAGTTCAGCAATCCCAGCTGATACTGATCGCACACCCTCTACTTCAAATCCTAACAACAAGTTGTTTCCATTGCTCGAACCCCTGTGCAAACTACTAAGGATGCACAGGTACAAAAATCACTTACATCTATTTTGGATGTTATCGTTCAAATGGAACAAAGGGCCCCAGTTGCAACGACATACACTAGAAAAAGGAGCAAGAAGACTTCTTCTCTTCTTGTCTCAAAGGCCCAATCCCAACCTCAAAGCCCGCATTCAGAATCCCAACATTCTGATGAGAATATCAAAAGGGATAGCCAAAATATTAGAGAGACCCCCTTGGAAGTTTCTCTATTAGGATCAGGATCACATCACGGATCCATAGAACAACCTGCTGAGCCATACCTTCATTACTCTTCTCTGAACTTAAGTGCTGAGGCTCCTTGTCAAGATGATATACCTTCTCCAACAACCACTATCTCGGAGGTATTGATTAACTTGGCTGTTGGTGCACCTAACCCAAGTTCATTACCCAAGAAGGTTCACACTGGTGGTACTGACAGAGTGAATGTGGAAAGGGCTGTCACTACTCCTGGTACATCAACTGCCCAGGAGGACAGTGACAACATCACTAAGACCCTAACCATGAAAACTCACAGTGAGGATGTTTCCTTTGAAACACTCTTCACTGAGAGGAATCCCAGGTACCAAGAAAACCAGGGAGATGGGGATGCAGAGGCTAGGCCTAAGGCCCCATCTAGCTCCAAGGATTCCACAACTGTGAATGAGGACAGACTGAAACTTCATAATATGGAATTGACGGCCAGGGTTGTTATGCTAGAGGCTGAAGTGTCCAAACTAAGGCACCAAGTCTCTATACATGAAGCCCATCAATGCCCTACTGTGCCTACTCCCTCCCTTGTATCAGTAGGAACTCAAACAGATGCAACCCTTTACACTGATGCAACTAAAAAGGGGGAGATAGTTGTAGAAGAAGATGATGCAGACAACCTAGAAGAATGGATACAAGAGCAGACTGTGTTTCAAAGTTCGTTATACAAACCTGCTTTTGTTCAAATCCATAACTTGCCAGACTCAGTAGATGAAGAGAAAGATATCACCGAGGATTGGAAGTTAGTCGTCCGAGCTGTTGATGAGGTGTTGCAAGATGAAACTCTCCATGAAGACACACCTCCATCATTCAGCATACTTCCTGAAGCTGCAGCCATAATAAGTCAAACATCTACTCCCCAATCCACTAACTTCAAACAAGCTAGAATTCGACTCCATTCTAGCTTGGGGGTATGATTGCATAGCTGAGAGATTCTGGATTGGATGGGAGTTTAGTGGAGTAGAAGAGCTAAACTGGAACACTCTTAATGCCCTCCAGGTTCTTAATTTGTATCTGACAAGATGTATCAACACTTCATCGGATCTCGCAACAGAACTTGCAATCAGCAGGTTCTATGACTTAATGGAGGATAATATGCCCTGGTTTGAAAGACTACTAAAAGAAGCAAATAAGGTGGCTTATCCTGAATATTCATCAACATCAGAACAAAGACTGGCTCCAAGAAGGTCTTTGAGCAAGGTCTTTGAGCTAAGATCACTCATCTGCAATATCAACTCCTTAGAAAGTCAAGAAATTGATCAAACTCATCAAGGCTTCTCTTTATAAGAAGGAATCGCCTGCAATGAATGACTCTGACTCAGATCTATCCCTTCCCTCCTCACCAACTGTCATACTGAACGCAGCAGAAGGGTCAAGAAAAGTGGCTGCTCAGAATATCAAAGAGGATTTTAAAGCTATATATGGGAATGAATGAGAAAAGGAAGAGAGTGAAGCAGTCCCTTCCTCTGTGTCTACTCCTCATCATGCCAATGACGCTGAAGCTGAGATTCCAACAACATCTCTTACATCTGCTGTTGTGGTCCATGAAGATGAAGCAGAGGTATCCAGCAAAGACAAGGGGAAAAGACCTATGACAGAAGAAGATGAATAAAAGTTATTGAAAGAGAAGAAGGAAAGGGAGGAAAGAAGAAGAAGAAGAGAAGAAGAGGAGATGGCTAAACTAAGAAAAACTCAAGAAAGAAAAGCGGCCATTCTCCTCAGAGAAAAACAGATCCAGTTGTATGCCAAACAGCTGGATGATCTGAAAGTCAAGATTCATGCAGTCTATCAAATTCAAGAAAATGAAGATCTTGCTCTTCAACTGTTGGAACAATTTAATAAAGAAGAAGAAGAAGAAAGAGAGAAAAAGAAGAAGGAAGAGGCCAAGTTCAGAATAACTTATTCTGAACTAGCCAAAGAAATGAGAGAGGAGTGGATAGAGGCTTTATTTTCTCAAGGTGAGGATGCAGACTACCTTGAGAAACTATCAAATAAAGAAATCTAAAGAGCCTTCATGGGTCAACAAGGTCAATTGGGAAATAAACAAAGGGCAGAAGAAGAAGAAAAAGCCAAACAGAAATCCAAGAAGACCATTGCCTTTAACAAAAGAACCCATGAAGAAAGGAAGGTCATGATTGACTTCCTAAAGGCTAGAGGAGAGAGTGGAAAAAGGCTGGGTCCCTTGAGTTTCATGAACCTGCAAGCCCTTTACTTTAAAGTCAAAAAGGAAGAGGAAGAAAGACTGGGGAAGAAAGGATCAAAGAAGAGGGTAATCAATCAAGAAGAAGAAAGGAAACCAAAGAAACCCAAGCCTTCTCCCTCATCCACCACTTCCTCTATCCAACAATCTTCCACCTCCATCCTAGACCTCCCTCCTCTCCACCCACAAAGTCTAAATCCTCCCACCCAGCTCCTACTCATCAACAACATCCCAAGAAGAAAAGAAAACCTACTACCAAACCAGAAGACTCAAGAGAAATTGTCAACTGGTTCTACAGCACTCAAGATCAAAGGTTTGAAGTCTTCAAGGGAAGAACAAAAGAAAGAAGATCAATTTATACAACTGTTGATGAGGTATTGCAGCTTCCAGATTCTGATCTAAGAAGAATGATGGAGCTAGGTGAAGCCAATGAGCCTGAGAATGAAGGTGGGAGACATCTGTTGCTGGTGATCAAACATTACTTCAACCCCAACAAAGATGAAATCATTGATGCCAAACCTCTCCAATCCCACTCTCCATTCATCAGTTGGTCCTACAATGCTGAAAAGAATGAGTTCACATTGACAGATGTTAAAGGATAGAAGATGAGGTGTTCAAGCAAGGCCATCTTCAAAATGGCAAGCAAAGACATCAAGACTCTATCTGAGCTTCCTCTTAACAATCCCAACAAGTACCAGAGAGGATATGAGGTTGCAAGAATAGTCAGCAACATGGAAAAGCTTTAGAAGCAAAAGAAGTAAGAGAGTTTTGGTTGCATCAGTCTAGGGGGAGTTTGAAGAAATAAAGACTGATGGCTACAAAACTTTCTAAGTACAAATGCTGCTTACCTCAGAGTTTGCTGCTGACCAACAAACTGCTACGGATAAGCTTATCTGCAGCGGATACTTGTTCTTCTGCTAAAGAACAAATCTACTGCGGATAGCCTTGTCTGCTGAAGACCAGAGTTGCTGCGGATAGGCTTCTCAGCAGCATCAACACTTGATGCTGCTGATAGGCAAATCATCTACTGCTTTGGATGGTTGCATCTTCCTGCTGATCTCTAACTTCGTAGCTGATAGCCATTTCCACTGAAGATCAAACGTTGTAGCTGACTGACTTCGATAAAGCAACCATTACCACTTGAAACTTTCGGCTACACCACTGACACACTCCTCGCAGAAAGAATGTCACTGGTGCAGACAATAAAGCACTACAACGCTCTTCTCCAGACATGCAAGAAATGATGCCTAAGAAGACGTTTGAGTAAAGTTAACCTTTATAGTGTTTATTGTCATTATACGTAGAATAGCTTCAATACAAGATCAACGGTTTGTGTTAGATCTGATCCTTAGAATCAAGGGTCTGTCTTGATTCTATGTTACTATATAAGTAGTACTTAGAATCATTGTATGTCAGTGCTTTTTCTTAGAGTTTTCTCTGTAATCTTGTAACCATTGAATCTTAATACAAATTGCATTTATCAGTACTTCTTGTGTTTACTTGTTTACTTTGATTAAGTAGTGATTGTTTCCGCCAATCTCAATTGGAATAGAACTATCTTGTATTTACCGATCCTACACATTCAAGACGTGTTTTATTAAATTAATTATGTATCGAGCTTCGGGGTCTAACCCGACGAGTTTACGAAGTTAATTATTTAAATATGGGCTAAGGGAGTAGATGTTACCGTTAATATGTGTATTTTAAAGGTGGGTGTATGGTCACAGGTCGTATAGTGACTTAGAAGGGGTGAGTCGGGATTGTAGTAAACGGGTCGTACGGGTACGACTAGGAAGTGTCACAGGGTGTGCATGTATGTGGTATATGCTTAAATAATGAGATATAGTATTTGTATGTGTGTTGCTATATTAGCAGTGTTTTGTGTTACAAGTTAGTCGGGATGAGTCAGGATATAAGCTAAACGCTTATGAAAACGTGTAGGATATCTTATCCTAATGCTAGGTGTGAAGTGTAGGTGAAGTTAATGAATCATGTATATAGAGTATATTGTTATGTGATTATACATGTGTTGTGTGCATTGTGTCGTTGTCCTTGTGACACAGCGGGTATTGTGTTTACGTTGTTGTCATTATGACATGACAAACGGGATTGTGAAGGACGAAGTCCTTCGGGAGGTTACCAATGGTGACGATGTCCAACAGGATAGTGATGAGCTCGGGGTGTGTCGAAGCCCTGACGAGGGTAACCCTAACGAGGGTGCAATAATGAGGTATGTGTTTGTATGCTTATATATCTATGTTAAATTGCATACAAGCGTTGAGTTATATTTATTGTGCATGTGATAGTATTAATGGGGTGAGTAGAGTTAGATTGACCGTTGTGTCAGGATTGTGATGTAGTGTTTATGACTGTTATGTCAGTTGATCTGTAAGAGCCTTGGTCAAGACTGAGTAAGTTGATGTCTAGATATTTGTGGTGTTAACCAAGTGTCAAGTTAATACGTGTACATGAGCATGAGTTATTAGTGTAGTAAGTTCGACCTATGTCGATGAGACTGCAGGATTATTATTATTATTATGGGATGAGTCTTGGGTAATGAACTATTATGGGATAACGTGTGATAACATGGGTTATATATTGTTTAATGAATTGTGGACCTATTTTATAAGGACCGTAGGTCCTGAGTAAAGTTTAAATAACTTTTGAGGCGAGTTGGCTTTTAATTAAACTAAACTATTAGAACTTACGCAGCGTAGCTGACTTTGTGTATACGATAGATTGTTTTGCAGGTAAGCGTTGCATTGGCGTATCTTGGCTTGGGAGCGGTGTAAGCATTCGTGAGGTAACCTAATGACATTAAATAGTAATTAATATTTTTAGAAAGACTTTCGCTGTAGTTTAATATATAGAAAATGAGTATTTTCAAGGGAATAACCCGTTATGAGAACCAACTATAGGATGCCCGGTTTGGGGCCTTACACGTTGGTATCAGAGCCGAGGTTTAAGAGAAAATCGGTGTTTTTACTAAAATAAAATGCCTTAACTTAACTGAAAATGGGACGAGGGTGAAACGAATGCCACCACGAGTAACCGCGATCCAAGAGGTACGTCTTTCGAGTTGAGCAGTAATTATTATTTACCATTTGTGTGGTGTTACACTAGGTAAAGTAATCAGTGTGAGTAAATGATTTATGGTTCTGTGTGGGATCATGTAGTGTGATGCGTGTTGTAGTATTATGTAGAACTACTTGAAGTTGTGTGGTGTGATTGAATGAGACTATAGTGTGACTTGAGTAATGTGCAATAACATTAATTGTAACTATGTGAGATAGTTTGGTGTGTCGATATGATTTAGTAATTTTGTGTGTAACCTTGAATTGTATGAAACTGTGATAGGATGATGACTTGCTAGATTATTGTGTGGTGCTATGTGAGTTGTGTGGGATGCATGTGCATCCAGGGTGTGTGAAAGATAGAAAGCTAGTGTGAATATAATAGGATCCGAGAAGTAATGTGGACCACCAAATTGCATTTGATCACCGTGATTTGGCAGTCTATGATTATTTTCCTATTCTGAATTTGATACCCATAGTAATCACTCCAACGTTCTATCTTGTGCAGGTACTGATGGCCATGACAATTCGGACTAGATGGATTAGGCGAGGAACCCTTATCCGGAGGTTTACAGAGCGACGGGCTAGACGTTTGGCTGCCGTTTGCACGGTTATCTTTGGAGGGAGACGAGTATTAGCGCATGTTCCATTGACGGTGGTTCCACCGGCGGTTGAGTACGAGCAGGAGCTACCAGCACATGAAGTGATCTTGGCGCTTCCGGCGCCAAATACCCCCAATACTACCAAGGCAACTATGAGGGGCAGGCTCAGTAGTTCCTTTTATAGGAGAGGAAGAAACACATTTGCGGTCAGGAGTCAGCCCTTGAGACAAAATGCAGTATCAGGAAATGGATGGTTAAAGGAATCCGATGGCGAGGAGCAAGTGGGGGATAACTTCGACTTATTTAATGACTAGAGCAGTAGTGCGTACCATGAGAAGACTAGGGCTTTTTGAGTAGTGGCCGTCGGGCACTTTTGTGACGAAATATTTGTTCTTGGTTTCTCAAGTGCTTGATTTTAACCTTGATTGTGAATCTTACCACAGGATGGTTTAAAACGTAGTTAATGATAGTTGCATGTGTGATAGCTTGCTATTGATGGTGTAGTGTTAATTATGTGATTACCTTTTTGAACAACGTGAGTTCATACTAAACGTAATATTTGATATGATGCTATGACTTGGTTGATTAGACTATCGGAATAGACCAGTGTAGACTTGAGTTTGGATTAATTGAGTGTGTCTACAGTCTTAAGATAGTGTCGCCTATGTGTTATGCTTAGGTGATGTATGAAGTGAAAGGGGGTGTGTTTATCCTTACTTGATATTAAATGTCCTTATATCTTAAGGCATAGATCTTTACGAGGTAAATGTTTTGGTGCTCAAGGGCATGAGAGTGTTTTGTGAAATAAACTTGTATGTCGTTAACTGGGTTGCTTATGAGTATGCATGAATTGTGTCTGGCATTAGTCACGCGGGAGATCAAGCGTTAGCTTGATATTATGTTAACGTTAGTGATCAGGATATTGTGTCTGGCATTAGTCAGGCGGGAGATCGTGTTTTCTTGTGCCCTCGGGCCAGGCAACATGATATACTTGGGTGTCTATAAATGACGAGGTCATATTGTATGCGCGTAGACTTACTCAGATCTAGCTATTTGTGTATGTGCACTTTGTGCGAGTTAGAAGGTTGAGTTACTAGTACATGTGGGGAACAATGTGTGTTCTGTAGTTATGTGTGCCGGTGTTTGTCCTTGTAGTACACGCTTAGTCAGGCATAGGACGGGTGGTCAGTGTACTCAGGCATAGTATTTCTATCTTGACGATTTTCTCAACGTTGGTACATCGAAGTGATGCGAGGAGTTTCGACGTCTTCCTAGGCGATTGGTGAGGTGCTCTTACGAGATGCCTATTCATATGTCATGGGAATTCGTAGTACGAAGCCAATGGGCAGGGAGCTGTAGAGTTAGTGAGGAAAGCTGTTATGTGGGCGCTTGACCAGAGATGTTCCTGATGAACTTAAAGTGATGACGGTGAAGATTTCAGCACGAAGTAAACAAGGTGACGGAAGAGTCTTCATGGAACACATTCCATATGCAGGATTCAGTTAAGGTGAGATGCTAGAGGAATAGGGATGTTTTCCCTGAACGAGCCAACGGATTGCTGAGACTGGTGGGCAGATGAACTTCATGTTCGTGCATTATAAATGAGATGCGGTCGATGATCGCATGGCAATGGTAGAGCAACATATAGGAAGGTGAAACTAAGGAATGGTAAGTGCAGGACTGCACATAAGTGATTGGGAAAGAGAAGCCTACCCTTGCAAAGTTAAGGTTAGCTTAAAGCGAACTCCTAAAGAGCATTCAAGTAAAGCAGGTGTTTGGATGTTGAGACTGACACGACAAAGGTAATTGCGCCTTGAGAACATCGAGGGCTATTGAGGATGACCCTAGTGTTGGGCGTGTACGTACATAAGGGGCTTAGTGAACACATGATAATAAAGTAAAGAAACGCTATGATAAAGAAATTTAGTGGATATCAGGGTAGCTTTGCACGAGCTCCTGAAGACCATCAAAGAAAGACATCGGCGATGGCCTTATGAACTGGGCAACGGGTAGAGTTTGAGAAAGTTAGGTATGAGGAGTATATAGCGGTGAAGCAGTGAGTGCTTCCATCAGTGAAAGTAGGGAACCTAGTTAGGGTGATGGCCTTCGGAGTGACGAAACCATCAGGATTATAAAATGGACAATGGCAATTATGCCCGTGTGTTGGGATGAAACGTGACAAGGAAGCGAACATAGGCAGTGTTGTGTTACATAATACTAGGGATGCTAAGTATGGCGTTGTTATGGACATTATGAGCGCGATGGAATGACAGGGGCAATGACAATGGAACCTTCATGAAATCGTTCGTAATCAAGACGGTCACAAAAGGCAACTTCTTGCAAGTGCCGGGATAGCAAGAGTTGGGAATGCAGCCGTTTGACTATTGGCCAAAAAGATGAGAGATAAGGGAATGGGTAGGTGAAACCTACGAGTCCTAAATTTTAAAGTCGGCAACGGAGAAAACTTCTTTGAACCCCTATAAGGGTGGTTGTACTGCTAGGCAAAGCAATGAAAGTAGTCATTGTATAGGGGAATGTCAGCACCGATTGAATTGGATACACAAGAATATGTTGTGTTGGTTGGTACCGACGCAGGATTCGAGGACGAATCCTTTTCTAAGGGGGTAGACTTGTAACATCCTAGAAATACAGAAGTTAACAAATTCGGGTTAATGGGCAACCCGAAACCGTATTTATCCTAGGGGTTGGTCAACAAATGAACGTCTAACTACCAAATTAGACTCCAATGGTCGATATTGAGCCATGGAGGATAAAAACCGCGTAGTTAAGGATTAAAAGGGACCCGAGTGTAAAACTTAAACATTTAAAAGCAAGTTGGGAGTAAACCCTAGGCCTCATTCGGCCTAGGGGGGTTTCGCACGGCAGCAGGGAGAACGACGAGATAGAAGGAGCCGACGAAGGTGGTTTGATGGTGATATCATGCAAGGAACTCTTGAACAATCAACAAGGAGTCCCCGTTCCTACTTTTACGTGTATAGTTTGAGTTTTTGGTTTGAAAACCCGACTAGGGTTTATGGGTGTGAGTCTCGGAGACTGTCACACCCCCAATTTTCAACTAACGGAGTTTTACCGTTTGGGAAGTGTCGAACCACGATCTCAGACATTAGTTACATTGAACGACTCTACATGGGACTCAAATAAAAATATCATATCGATCAGAGTTAATGCGGAAGCGTAAAGAAAGTAAATCCGCAAAACACACGCGCCCAAAAGAATAGTCTAAAAGTCAAAACCAAACACAAATTAAAATAGTCCAAACAGTTTATTGAAACATGAATCAAAGGCAATATTTCCATGCATGTCCTATTGTGTGCACCTGTGTCTTATCTGAAGCGACCTGAGAATACATGTAAGAAAATGTCAACACGAGGATGGTGAGTTCACAGGTTTCATTTTATAGAAGCGCTTAACAGATTGATGTACATTCAATATATAAATCAATAAGTAACTAACCCATAAACATGTTAACTAAATCAATAGGTAGCTGACTGTTTATATGCCTCCCACCATCATGGTGCATGTTTAGGTCAATATTGCACCCGTTCGACCTCCAATCGAGTTAGCGCGACTAATGCGTGTGAGGTTTGTCAAACCCAGTAGTACTACTCAAATTACCTCGCTATGTTCATATTAACGGTCAGATGTGAGGACTTAAAGGATAATGTATACGCATAGTCATACAAGTGATATCATATATGAATTTCAAGAGTCAAAAGAATTTACGACATGTTTTCTCCCCCAGTTTAAAATGGTAAAAAGGGGCCGTGAAAACTCACCTGCGTTGCGTAGTAGGTAGTATCATGCAAATACATGATTTGGAATCTCAAGCGTTAGCCTGCACGGCTTACGTATGCCCTAAAATTATAAACACATATATTAGGGACAAGTCGGGAATTGTGACGACGACACGGAAAGTTAGAATGTCCTAACGCATTCTACGGATTTAGTTATAAACGAACGTGCCGGCGGAGTTTTATATATATAAATATATACATATCTTATTATAATGGTTTTAGGGAATTTCCGTTACGCGTCGAACGTTGATAATGGATAATAATTAAATAAGTATTTTCATGCGTCTGAGTCGTTTACAAAGGTTAGGAAAATAATATAATTTAATATATTATTTTTAAGTTCGAAAGATTACTAAATAATTCTTGAAGTGGAAAAATAATAAATATATTATTTCTAATCGGGGTAAATAACGTAGGTAAATAATATAATATCGTTTATATTATTTATAGTTTTTAAACAACGTCACACAAGATAATCGAATGAGTCGAAAATAATACAATTTATATATTATTTTACTAATATTGGTTACGGGTTGAAAATAGTATAGTTATATTATTTTATACGAGATTATGGTTTGAGAATAATACAAATACGCTATTTTTAAAAGTGAAAATAATAAAATTTGTACAAAATTTAAACCCGAGCCCACGGGTTGTTTCGCGGGCTAAAACACGTTTATATAATAATATAAGGTTTGATTTTTTAATAATTTAATATAATTAAAAATCATTCAAAAATTAATTGTGGGAGCTCGGTCTCGAACCCGGGTCTCTCCCACACACGCACAAGCCTCTAACTAGATCGAAAACCCCCAAATCATTTCCAGAACGAACCCTAATTACTGGATCAAGATCAATTTTATGATAGAAGCCCGAGATTTCATACGGCTTTCAATCTACAGAAGATTACGTGTCTAATGGTATAATTTAATTTGATTTAAACACGGTTTAGGGTTGAATTCGATAACTTGGTTTCATATGAACCCTAGATTACGGGTTACAATAATTTTGATAATAAAACATTGAATTGACAAAGGGTTTTCAAACAGGACGGTATTGCAAATCAAACTGTATAGGTTAATTGAATTTTGATTAGGTCTAGACTAGGGTTCGATTAAACCGGTTTGTGATGAACCCTAGAGTCGTGATCTTGATCGAATTGATAATGTAAGCCCTAATTGAGTTAGGGCTTTCATTTAAGAGATAAAAGCGAAGCTGATGATGTATCTAGTTACCTGAATTGATTTCGGGACGGTGGAGATCGACTAAAACAGGTCTGACGATGACTGGTTCGATTCCCGGTGGTTTTTGCTATGAATCCGATCAATTTGACGAGCATAGAGGTTTCAGAGAGACTCGATTTAGGTGTGCAGTGTGTTGATTTGCAAATTGGTAACCGATTAAAGTCGAATTCGATCGAATAAGACATAGTGTCGACAGCTACCTGATTAACTCTCATTATTAGAGTTAATTCGATTAAATTGGCGGTGTTTAATGGATTAATGATGTTCGTAACTATCATGTACGTGCGAGAACAGTTTCAATTTCAACGAACTTCGGTTAGAAACGATCGAATTTGATTGAATTCACGATGTTGACATTCAAAAGTCAACAATCCGGTTTAGAGTAATGACAGAAATGGTCCCTGATGTTTTTCCTGAGAATTAGAGTTTGAAACTTGGCAGAATAGGTCCCTCCAGTTTAGATAGGGTTATAATTTGGTTAGTTTGACTTCCAAAGTCAACTGAATTTGGATTTTGACTTTTCAAAAAGTCAACATAGTAGATTAGGGATATTACATAACTAGTCCCTGGAGTTTAAGTTTGAAATATTGACAGAAACAGTCCCTAGAGTTTGAGTTAAGTTAATTTTTGTTAACTTTAACTGGATTTTGTTAACGGAGTTAACCGGAAAAGTCCGGATTGTCACATCATACCCTAGTTGAAAGAATTTTCGTCCCGAAAATTAAAATAAAGAAAATTTTTTTTTGAGGTGTCACATCATCCTTTAGTTGAAAGAATTTTCGTCCCGAAAACTAGAATAGTACCTTAAGAGTTTGACGTGGATTACTTGAACATATGAGGATACTTGCGTATCATCTGATCCTCGCGTTCCCATGTGAATTCTGGTCCGCGTTTCGAGTTCCAACGAACTCTAAAAATAGGGATTTTACTGCGCTTCAGCGTTTTGATTTCCCTATCCATGACTTATACCGGTTCTTCAACGAACCGTAGTTGTTCATCAATATGCAGCTCCTCAAGAGGAACCGTGAGTGTCTCGTCTGCCAGGCATTTCTTCAAGTTCTAGACATGAAAGACATCGTGTACACCATTAAGTCCTTCCGGCAGGTCCAATTGATATGCGACTGGGCCAATTCTCTTTACTATCTTGAATGGTCCAACATAACGAGGGTTTAGTTTGCCTCGCTTCCCGAAGCGAATGACACCTTTCCAAGGTGAGACTTTGAGTACGACCATGTCACCTATTTGAAACTCTAAGGGTTTACGATGCTTGTCGGCATAGCTCTTTTGACGATCACGAGCTGCCACCATACGGTTTTGGATTTGAACGATCTTTTCGGAAGTTTCGAATACAAGTTCAAGACCTGTAAGTTGGCTATCCCCAACTTCAGCCCAACAGATAGGAGATCGGCATTTACATCCATACAATGCCTCGAATGGTGCCGCCTTGATTCTAGTGTGATAACTGTTGTTGTACGAGAACTCCACTAAAGGTAAGTGAGACTCCCAAGTGTTACCGAAATCGATCACACAAGCTTGCAGCATGTCCTCTAATGTTTGGATAGTATGTTCCGTTTTACCATCGGTTTGCGGGTGATAAGTTGTGCTCATGTCTAAATGCATGCCTAAAGCTTTATGTAACGATTGCCAGAAACGAGAGGTGAATCGTGCATCACGATCCAAAATGATAGAGATTGGCACCCCATGCCGAGATACTACATCTTTCAAATAAGTACAAGTAAGCTTGTCCAATTTGTCGGTTTCTTTGATTGCAAGGAAGTGCGTAGATTTTGTTAAGCGATCTACGATCACCCAAATGGTATCGCATCCACTGGGGTTCTAGGTAATTTTGTTATGAAGTCCATAGAGATTTGCTCCCATTTCCACATTGGGATTTCCGGTTGATGCAGTAGACCATAAGGCTTTTGATATTCCACCTTGACCTTTGAGCAAGTCAGGCACTTGCTTACATAGGTGGCTATATCGGCCTTCATCTTTTGGCCACCAATATAACACCTTAAGGTCGTGGTACATTTTGTCAGAACCTGGATGAATAGAGTATCGGGATTTGTGTGCCTCATCTATGACTAGTTCTCTTAAGTTCCCATACACAGGAATCCAAATTCGCTCTGCGAAATAGCGAATACCGTCAGACTTGACCTCGAATTGTCCTTCCATACCGCGTGTACCTTCCAGCGGTAGATTTTCCTCTTTCAAGGCTTCAAGTTGAGCACTACGGATTTTGTAAGGTAGTCCGGGGTAAACAGTAAGCTGTAATGCTCGAACTCGTTTGGGCTTGGTTTCCTTTCGACTTAGGGCATCAGCTACAACGTTAGCTTTACCCGGATGATATCGGATCGCACAGTCATAATCATTCAAAAGCTCGAACCAATGACGTTGTCGCATGTTCAACTCTTTCTGCTCGAAGATATGCTGCAGACTCTTGTGATCGGTGTAGATGGTGTACTTGGTACCGTACAAGTAGTGTCTCCATATCTTAAGTGCGAAAACTACAGCTCCCAACTCTAGGTCATGAGTGGTGTAGTTTTTCTCGTGAATTTTTAGGTGACGCGAAGCATATGCGATCACCTTTTCTCGTTGCATTAATACACAACCCAAACTCTGAATAGATACGTCGCAATACACCACGAAATCATCCGTACCTTCCGGAAGAGCTAGAATAGGTGCACTGCAAAGTTTCTGCTTAAGATACTGAAATGCTGACTCTTGGTTATTGGCCTAGTTATAGGCCTTACCCTTTTGAGTTAAGGCAGTAAGGGGTTGTGCAATTTTTGAAAATCCCTCGATGAATCGACGGTGGTATCCAGCCAATCCTAGAAATTGTCGCACATCAGTCGGAGTCGTCGGTGCTGCCCAATTCTTGATGGCTTCTATCTTTGATGGATCGACGTGTATTCCTTTCTCATTAACCACGTGTCCTAAGAATTGAACTTCCCGGATCCAAAATTCATACTTGGAAAACTTAGCATACAGTTGTTCCCTTTTAAGTAATTCCAGGATTAAACGTAGATGTTCCTCATGTTCTTCCTTGTTCTTGGATTAAATGAGAATGTCATCGATGAAAACGATGACGAATTGATCAAGGTAAGGCTTACACACACGGTTCATGAGGTCCATGAATACCGTAGGTGCGTTGGTTAATCCGAAAGGCATGACCATAAATTCATAGTGGTCGTACCTTGTCCTGAAAGCAGTCTTAGAGATATCTTCATCTCGGACTCTCAATTGATGGTAGCCGGACCTAAGATCTATCTTGGAATAGAAATTGGATCCTTGGAGTTGATCAAGGAGATCATCTATGCGAGGCAAAGGATAACGATTCTTGATTGTGACTTTATTTAGTTCACGGTAGTCGATACACATACGGAAAGTTTCGTCCTTCTTCTTGACAAACAGGACTGGAGCTCCCCATGGCGATGAGCTAGGTCGGATGAAACCTTTATCCAATAATTCTTGTAACTGAGTAGATAGCTCTTGAAAGTCACTAGGTGCCAGTCTGTAGGGTGCCCGGGCGATTGGTGCCGCTCCGGGTGTTAGATCGATTTGGAATTCAACTTGACGGTGTGGTGGCAGACCGGGCAAATCTTCGGGAAATACTTCTAGAAAATGACGAACGACGGGAATTTCATCGATTTTCTTCTCTTCTGAGGGCTGCTCAGCAACGAGAGCCAACATAGCAGTATGCCCTTTTCGAAGGCATTTCTGTGCTTTCATAAAGAATATGATGCCCATGACTGCACCAATCTTTTCGCCCTGAACGGAAAGGGTTTCTCCACTCGGGAGAAAAATTCAAACAATTTTCTCTCGACAGATGATTTCAGCTTGGTTTTTAGATAACCAATCCATGCCGACAATTACATCAAAACTACCAAGTGTGACCGGCATAAGGTCGATATCAAGTTTATGACTAGCTAGCTCTAGCTTACAACCCTTAAGAATGTGGGTTGCTTCAATTATTTGGCCATCAGCTATCTCTATTATATACTTAGCTTCTAACAGAGTTGGAGTTCTTTTTATCATATCACTAAGTTTTCTAGATATAAAACTCCTATCAGCACCAGTGTCAAAAAGGACAGAAGCAAAGTAATTATTTAAGAGAAACTTACCGATGACCACGTTATGATCATGACGAGCTTCTCCAGATCCTAGCACGAAAGCTCGTCCCTTCGCACCATTCCCTCCATTATTGGCATTATTGACACCACTGTTGTTGCAGTTACCATTGTTACTCTGGTTATTTCCGTTACCATTTCCATTTCCATTACCATTCCTCTTAGAAAGAGGACAATCCCTCTGGATGTGTCCCTCCTTGCCGCACTGAAAACATCCCCTTGTGGATCCTTACGGTCGGAACGGTTGCTTATTCTGAAGATCCACTCTACAATCTTTTGTAGCCTGGCCCATCTTGCCACACCGTTGACAACGGTTACAAGCACCGACGTGGTGATAATTGCACTTGTTTCACTTGAGGGCTCTCCCCGCATAACCACCTTGATTTTGACCTAAGGCGGTCGTCTGATTGAAGTTCTTAGCAGGCTCAAACTTTCGCTACTGCTGATGGGGTTGATTGAACTGGGATCCTTTGGAGTGAGAGTTGGAGTGGGTGTTGGAGTGGTGATCAAACTTGCGTTTATGATTGTCGTTGGATTTAGAGACCGAACCTCTCGGGGGTAAAGTCCCTTGTGTCACCGCCTGATCGGTTAGCTTGTGAGCCAGTCTAATCGTCAGCTGGATGGTAGTAGGGTTGGACGAAGTAACCATACTTTGAATCTGAGGCACTACACATCCAATATACAGCTCAATTCTTTTGTAATCTGGAGTCGCCATATGTGGGCACATGGTAGCGAGCTCATGGGAGCGTGTGGTATACAGCTTAATTTCAGAACCTTCCATTTTCAGGTCCCAAAATTCACCTTCCAACTTCTGAATTTCATCGCGAGGACAATATTCCTCTTTCATCATCGTCTTAAATTCCTCCCATGGGAGTCCATTTGCCATGGCCAGACCCAATATCTGGACCTGAGCGTTCCACCACGTGAGAGCCGGGCCCTCCAAAGTTCAAGCGGCGAACTTGACCTGATTGGCCACTGGGCAGTTGCATATGGCAATCACCGATTCTACCTTTTAGAACCACCGGAGTAGTCCGACAGCTCCTTCAGCTCCACTAAAGGCATGGGGGTTACAGTCCATAAATGTCTTAAACGTGTACTCTAGTTGCTGATTCTACTGGTTTTGCTGGCCTGGATTTAGAAATAACATAGGATTGGGATTATAGAGCTTAAGAAAAGCGCTTTTAGGAGGTGAATTGACCTCATTACTCAATAGTTTAAGCATTTACCTGCAGCATTCTGTGCTGCTAGAGCCTCAGCCACACTATCGTTGATTAGTGACGCTAGCTCCGCTGCTGTCATGTCGATGGTGCCCCGGCCACCAGCACGACCTCCACGTCCTCTTCCTGACATGATTCTTCACATTCAAAAATACAAACAATGAGGAATATATCGTATATTAAACATTATTTATGTACAAGTAAGGAAATACAACATCTAATATTTTGAAAATTAAATAAATTGTAAGGCTACAAAATAAATAACTCAAACATTAAAATTCTCATGCTTTTATTGAATGGGAAAAACCTTACCCATCTAGGTTTGAAAAGAGAAATAACATAAGCAAAACATGAATGAAAAAGAAAGATAGAATAGGAAGATCATCAAACATCCTCGTCATAGGAAGAAACGTATGATTGAGCATCATCGATCTCCACCGGTTCCTCCTCGGGTGGCTCCTCCTCGAAGGGTTCGTCCTCGAAAGGTTCTTCCTCGCCGTCCGAAAGTGGAAAGTCTTTCGGAAATAAGGCTGCTTGCAGTTGGGCTTCTAGGTGAGTCACTCTTTCTTGAAGTCCCTGGACAGTTGGGTTTGCTGCTTGCAGCTGGCCTACCAGATTAGCCACTCTCTCCAGAGTCCCTCCTACCTCAAAATCCGAGGTGTCTACCCTCGTCTCCAAATGTGTCACCTGATCCACCAAAACATTATGGACCTGTTCCGTCACTGCTAGCTCAGCAGTCAAAAGCTCAATTCCTACCTTGTTCTCCTCTATATGAGTCTCTCACTACAGAATGTCAGGTATCTCATCAGTAGCATCTTTCACAATGCTCAACTCCCTAGACATGTAAAATACAAAAGCTACAAAAGCTTGATCCATAGTGCAGGGCAAGCTAGGTAAAGTAGATGATGAGGAAGCAGAACCAAAGTAGGGTGTTGGAACATTTCCCATCTCGATCCACCTTTGGATCATTTGCGGGTACGCATTCCAATTACGAGCAGGATTCGTTGCTTGCGCGCTACTCGGTTCACCCTGATCAACCGAATAATCACTAGAACTAGTCCGGCACCTTATGGGCTCCGGGGATGATAGGATAGGTGCCTTATGTCCTGGTGCCTTAGGTGATGGAGGTGGAGTTGACGACATGTTCCTGTAACAATATATATAAGTGCCAAACATCCAACTGACATATAACTAATGTGTGAGGATATAGTCTAGTATGCAATCCTAGTTCTCTAAAACCTGGCTGTCACACCCCCAATTTTTAACTAACGGAGTTTTACCGATTAGGAAGTGACGAACCAGGATCTCAGACATTAGTTACATTGAACGACTCTACATGGGACTCATATAAAAATATCATATCGATCAGAGTTAATGCGGAAGCGTAAAGAAAGTAAATGCGCAAAACACACGCGCCCAAAAGAATAGTCCAAACCAAACACAAATTAAAATAGTTCAAACAGTTTATTAAAACATGAATCAAAGGCAATATTTCCATGCATGTCCTATTGTGTGCACCTGTGCCTTATCTTAAGCGACCTGAGAAACATGTAAGAAATGTCAACACGAGGTTGGTGAGTTCACAGGTTTCATTTTATAGAAGTGTTTGTACATTCAATATATAAATCAATAGGTAGCTAACCCATAAACATGTTAACTAATGCGCTCGCAACCGACAGCTGACTGTTTATATGCCTCCCACCATCATGGTGCATTTTAGGTCAATATTGCACTCGTTCGACCTCCAATCTAGTTTGTTAAACCCAGTAGTACTACTCAAATTACCTCGCTATGTTCATATTAATGGTCCGATGTGAGGACTTAAAGGATAATGTATACGCATAGTCATACAAGTGATATCATATATGAATTTCAAGAATCAAAAGCATTTACGACATGTTTTCTCCCCCAGTTTAAAACAGTAAAAAGGGGCCGTGAAAACTCATCTGCGTTACTTAATAGGTAGTATCACACAAATACAAGATTTGGAATCTCAAGCGTTAGCCTGCACGGCTTACGTATGCCCTAAAATTATAAACACATAAATTAGGGACTAGTCGGGAATTGTGACGACGACACGGAAAGTTATAATGTCCTAACGCATTCTACGGATTTAGGAATAAACGAACGTGTCGACGGAGTTTTATATATATAAATATATACATATCTTATTATTGTGGTTTTAGGGAATTTGCGTTACGCGTCGAACGTTGATAATGGATAATAATTAAATATATATTTCCATGCGTCTGAGTCGTTTACAAAGGTTAGGAAAATAATATAATTTAATATATTATTTTTAAGTTTGAAAGATTTACTAAATAATTCTTGAAGTGGAAAAATAATAAATATATTATTTCTAATCGGGGTAAATAACGTAGGTAAATAATATAATATCGTTTATATTATTTATAGTTTTTAAACATTTTCACACAAGATAATCGAATGAGTCGAAAATAATACAATTTATATATTATTTTACTAATATTGGTTACGGGTTGAAAAAAATATAGTTATATTATTTTATACGAGATTATGGTTTGAGAATAATACAAATACGCTATTTTTAAAAGTGGAAATAATAAAATTTGTTACAAAATTTAAACCCGAGCCCACGGGTTGTTTCCTGGGCTAAAACACGTTTATAAAATAATATAAGGTTTGATTTTTAATAATTTAATATAATTAAAAATCGTTCAAAAATTAATTGTGGGAGCTCGGTCTCGAACCCGGGTCTCTCCCACACACGCACAAGCCTCTAACCAGTCCCGCCCGCAAGGGTATTGCGAACTAATCTGGATCAGATTAGTTTTAACAAACAAGTCGAGTGGGTTCTTCTTCCCCACGCAGGCCGAACCAAACCAGGCTCTTCCTCGTCGATTCCGACTACGATTTCGATCAATGGCATAGGGGTTTTGTTAAGCAAGGGATTGCGAATCTGGGGATTCGTTTAATTTGAAAACCATCGGTTTTAAGATTGATAAATTATGGAAAGAGGGGTCGTAACCCTAGTTTAGGAACTCAAAATCGATTCGAAGTATTCTGATAATAAAAGTTGATAGAATCATAGGGCTTTTGTTAATTGAAACCTTGCGAATCTGTTGATGTGGTTTAATTGCATTAAATTTCTGTTTAAGATCAAAAAACCCCAAATCGTTTCTAGAACGAACCCTAATTACTAGATCAAGATCAATTTGAAGATAGAAGCCCGAGATTTCATAGGGCTTTCAATCTACAGAAGTTTACGAGTCTAATGGTATAATTTAATTTGATTTAAACATGGTTTAGGGTTGAATTCGATAACTTGGTTTCATATGAACCCTAGATTACGGGTTACAACAATTTTGATAATAAAACATTGAATTGACAGAGGGTTTTCAAAGAGGATGATATCAAACTGTATTGGTTAATTGAATTTTGATTGGGTCTAGACTAGGGTTTGATTAAACCGGTTTGTGATGAACCTTAGAGTCGTGATCTTGATCGAATTGATAATGTAAGCCCTAATTGAGTTAGGGCTTTCATTTAAGAGATAAAAGCGAAGCTGATGATGTATCTAGTTACCTGAATTGATGTCGGGACGGTGGAGATCAACTAAAACAGGTCCGACGATGACTCGTTCGATTCCCGATGGCTTTTGCTATGAATACGATCAACTTGACGAGCACATAGGTTTCCGAGAGACTCTATTTAGGTGTGTAGTGTGTTGGTTTGCAAATTGGTAACCGATTACAATCGAATTCGATCGAATAGGACATAGTGTCGACGGTTACTTGTTTAACTCTCATTATTAGAGTTAACTCGATTAAATTGGCGGTGTTTATGGATTAATGATGTTCGTAACGATCATGTACGTGCGAGAACAGTTTCAATTTCAACAAAATTCGGTTAGAAACGATCGAATTTGATTGAATTCATGATGTTGACTTTCAAAAGTCAACAATCCAGTTTAGAGTAATGACAGAAATGGTCCCTGAGGTTTTTCCTGAGAATTGGAGTTTGAAACTTGGCAGAATAGGTCCCTCCAGTTTAGATGGGGTTATAATTTGGTTAGTTTGACTTCCAAAGTCAACAGAATTTGGATTTTGACTTTTCAAAAAGTCAACATAGTAGATTAGGGATATTACATAACTAGTCCTTGGAGTTTAAGTTTGAAATATTGACAGAAACAGTCCCTGGAGTTTGAGTTAAGTTAATTTTTGTTAACTTTAACTGGATTTTGTTAACGGAGTTAACCGGAAAAGTCCGGATTGTCACAGAGACGGCCTAGGGGCGTACGACGGCCGGTGTTGGTGGTAAACGGTGACTCGACAGTAGAAGAGGCGACAGTGAGGGTGACAGGCTGCAATGGCTGCGGTGGTACGTCGGGATGGTACGAAACGAAGGACGAAAAGGTCGCGGGGTGGTGGCGATTGTCGCAAGGGGGCTGCTAGGGTTGTGATCCACGACGGTAATGGTTGTAGTGGTGGTGGTAGGACAGGAGAGGAGATCCGATGGTGGTGACGCCATGATGGTGCCGGGCCGGTTATGATTAGGGCTAGACGAAGAAGGTGGTGGTTCGTGTGATGGGGTTTGGTGGTAACCGGCTAGGTTGCACCCGAAGAGGGATGCGGTGGCTCTTGGTGGCGATGCTCAATGGAGCCGGCTAGGATTCCCCTACGTGCATGGGTTGCATGTGAGCGGGGATTCCGACTCGTGAACGTGCGTGTTTGAAGGACTTGTGTTTTGCATGGTCTTAAACATGCATGCCTTGTGCATGAGATAGTATTAATGGGGTGAGTAGAGTTAGATTGACCGTTGTGTCAGGATTGTACATGAGCATGAGTTATTAGTGTAGTAAGTTCGACGCATGTCGATGAGACTGCGGGATTATTATTATTATGGGATGAGTCTGGGGTAATGAACTATTATGGGATAACGTGTGATAACATGGGTTATCTATTGGTTAATGAATCGTGGACCTATTTTATAAGGACCTTAGGTCCTGAGTAAAGTTTAAATAACTTTTGAGGCGAGTTGGCTTTTAATTAAACTAAACTATTAGAACTCACTCAGCGTAGCTGACTTTGTGTGTACGATAGATTGTTTTGCAGGTAAGCATTGCGTTGACGTATCTTGGCTTGGGAGCGGTGCTACTCGAATTGGTGTGCAAGCATTCATGAGGTAACCTAATGACATTAAATAGTAATTAATGTTTTTAGAAAGATTTCCATTGTAGTTTAATATATAGCAAATGAGTATTTTCAAGGGAATAACCCGTTATGAGAACCAACTGTAGGGTGCCTGGTTTCAGGACTTACATGTTGCTTCTATCTCAAGACAAGCCATATCCCCTCATTTCCCACTAACTGCTCACAACCTAGAGTTTGACTCCTTTCTGTCATGGGGATATGTTAACCTATCTAAAAGATTCTGGATTGGATGGGAATTTGCTGGAATCAAAGAGCTTAACTTGGATAACCTAAATCTGCTGGAAATCCTTACCCTGCATCTAACTGAATGTATCAACACATCTGATAATCTTTCTGCTATGCTTGCCATTGAGCGCTTCCATGACATATGTGAAGACAACATGCCAAGATTTGAAGCCTTTCTTGATCTTGCTAAGAAAGTGGCATATAATAAGGTTGAGGATGAAGAAGCAGAGTCCTCCCAAGCAGCTCAACAAAGACAGGCTCAAAGGTCTGAATTAATATGAAGCATGGTGTTGACAGAAGACCAAGTTCTATGCTTAAGAAGATTCTTGTATAATGAAGTTGTCAGTGGTTTGGAAGTGCATGGATGGGCAAGCACCGTGTCTTCTAGCTTTCAATTCTTTTTGTATGATGGATCATCCTTTATTATTAACAATATTCAAGAAATCCTTCTCCTCAACCCAGACTTCCTGTACAAGGTCTTTGAACTCAGGACACATATCCGCAACATCAACTCCTCAGAAAGTCAAAAAATGATCAAGATTTTCAAAGCTTTTCTTGAAAAGGAGGGATGGATTGCAATGGATGATTCTAACTCAGACCTATCCTCTCCCTCCTCACCAACTGTCATTCTAAATACAACAGAAGAATAAAAAAGAATGGTTGCATAGAATATTAAAGAGGCATATATGACTGCATATGGAAATGAATGGGAGAAGGATGAGAATGAAGAAGTCCCTTCCTCTTTGTCTGTTCCTCAAATTGCCAGTGAATCTGAAGCTGAGATCTCAACAGCATCTCGCACATCTGCTGTTGTGATCCATGAAGCTGAAGCAGAGGCATCCAATAAAGACAAAGGGAAGGGTATCATGACAGAGGAAGAAGAAAAGAGGATAGAGCAAGAAAAGAAAGAGATGGAAAGAAGAAAAAGAGAAAGAGAAGAGGAGGAGAGGGCTGAGCTTAAAAAGGCTCAAGAAATAAAAACTGCCATACTCCTCAGAGAACAACAAATCTAGTTGTATGCTAGGCAACTGGATGAAATTTTGAAGCACTTTCTTGTGACAAACACTCTGGATAGATTATGGATAGTTAGAGTCTTAGTTTAGTACTTTCATGTATGTATTTATCTTTGTTTGTAAGTGTCTGTATGTATTAGTTATCGAGTTGTATTTACTTTTACATATTGACTGTTGTAGATTACTCTAAGTGTTTTGCGCACTTGTATGTGCGCAGGAAGTAGTTCCTGCGTACTTAGCAAGTACGCAAGAATACCTATGCGTACTTGCTAAGTATGCATGAGAAAATTATCCTGCGCACTTGCTAAGTGCGCAGGCATCAGGTCATGTATACATAGGAATGGTTGACAGTAGATAAGTACGCATTCAGATTAGCAAATACGCAGAACTTTGTAATCTCAGAACTTCTCTCTGTAACCTTCAAGTGTTTATATTAGACGAACGTTTATAGTGATTATCTTGTCGGTTTACTTTGTTTCGTAAGACTCTCCACCTAGTCACGGGTATTCCGCACCCGGTCCGACTAGTAGACCCACTTGCATGTGACGATCCGCCACACCCGAGGGACCTACAAGTGGTATAAGTTAGAGTGTTGTGAGTGAGTTTGGAGAGTTTTCTACAGAGTTTTACAAGCAAAATGAGGTGTTTTTGTTGATTTTTGTGATAAAATAGGGGTTGCTCTTGAGCACTATTTTAGAAGCAAAAAATCACTCAAAAACCGACTTTTGTTGTGTATTTTGAGTGTTTTGAGCATCAAAGGTTGGTTAGAAACAAGTTTTTGACCCTTTGGCTCATTTTGATTGTTCATCCGTCCGATTTTTACCAACTTTCAACCCATCACTTCTTGAACTTAATAAGTTCGCTTCACCAACATCAGGCGAACATATTAAGTTTGCTTCACCAGAGTTAGGCGAACATAATGACTTCAACTTTTCCCTTAATCAAATTTTTACCAACTTTCAACCCATCACTTCTTGAACTTCCGTCAGCAGCATGTATTCGATCCAATCCCGAACAATTTAAAAAAGCTTAGAATTTTCATGGGAAATAAAAAACAAAATCTTTTTGAATTTTATCTATACAAACGTAATCACATATTTTTGGATTTTTATCTATTCAAACGGAATCACATATTTTTGAATGAACATCATGAGTAAGAAGATCATATCAGTATCCGAGTAGTTCATCACACATTTTAGCAATAACCAAGGGTAACCTATGATATGAAACAATGCAACTCATTATTGTGCGCTTTACATCTTTTTCATTTTTATACATTCTTTTCAGTATTTGAAATGATACGCGATAAATTTCAAAGTAAATGAGATCAGATTATGAAATGTTCAATTATTCATACCGAATTTGTAATATAAAGCATGAATTCTTAAATTTGTCAATATTATATGATAATGAAACTATAAGCGTTTATTCTCCAAATTCATGTGATTTAGTACCATTTAGATGAAAAACATCGTGTACCCCACATATATGTAAAACAGAAATAAAAAATGCACTATCTTCAAGACATATACAGTTTATTTTAAGATTAGATCAATTTCCAAGATGAAATTATATCATTTAGAACAAGAACAGAAGCAGATCCTGTCACACCCCAATCGACGGCGGAAACGTCGGGGCGGGACATGTAGACTGTTCAAAAGCTCAAGGTTTGCTAAATTTAAATAATTAATCATCCAATTTCATGTCACAAATAAACATAAATCCAACGTTACAAAGAGAATGGAAATACATAAATAGTTTCATTAATTTAAATTCTAGGCCATTGGTCCTAAGTGAAGCATCTTGCACCTATTCTCAAGCATTAGTACCTGAAACATGATGAAAACGAGGTCAACTAGAAAGTTGGTGAGCATACATAGGTTTTGACACATAACTAAGTTTAAAGATGTTTTATACAATTCATACGATACATGTGTAAAAGGCATTTATGGAGAATCTATAGTTAAACTAGTGTGTAGAATCAAACCTTATGACTGAGGCATAACACGCAGGTTACCCTAATGTAAAGTCGGTAACAAACACCCTAACCGGGTGGGTTTGTCAGACTCAATAGATCTATCAATGTTAACCGTTGGCTTGTACGGAGTTAATGATTGTACTAAAGTCATGTATATGTAGTCTTAACTCATAGCATTCAAGCATAAAGCACGTAACACATAATATCATATTATTGAATTGTAATTAAGTCTATGCAAAAAGATTTCAAAAGTAAATCACGTTTCACCCCAAAAGTATAAAATGAAAAAGGGGGCTATGTAAACTCACTTGAATCAAGAGTGTAGCTAGCACGCAAGTCTATGTGGCAAAACGATCCTTGTAACTCACCACGTTAACCTAGTGTATAATGTGTATTGAGTTAATAGTGTGTACAAAAGTTTATGTCTAAGTCTAGGCTTCAAGGTATATATGTATGAACTTAATAGTCACTGACGTAGGGTCGGATTCAAATGAATAAATAAATAATTTTATTTATTTAATTGTGAAAAATATGCTAAAATATATATCATGTAAATATATATTTATGTTTAGAAAATGAACTTTGGTTTATGTAGATAGTGTTTAATTTAAGTAAATAAAATAAATAAATATTTTTATTTATTTAAATAGATTAAATTAATAAATAATTTTTATTTATTTATTTGTGAAAATATGTTAAAATATATAAAATGTGAATGTTTAGAAAGATTAGTGTTTAATTTAAATAAATAAAATAAATAACTAATTTCATTTATTTAAATAGATTAAATAAATAAATAATTTTTATTTATTTATTTGTTAAAATATGTTAAAATATATGAAATGTAAATATATGTTTTAGAAATTAATTTTTGATATTTAAAGTTTTTGTTTTAAAAGTTAAATGTGTAATTTTAACCTTTTAATTTGGATTAAAATCTGAATTTTTATAGAAATTTATACATTCTGGTTTTATTCTGTTATAGAAATTTTAAGGTTTATAAAAAAAATATATATATATTTTTTATAAAATTTTCGGGCTTTAAAAACGGTTTCAAAAAAAAACATGCGGACCACCCGGTTCGAACCCGGGTGGTTTTTGTGTGAGCACCACGAATTTCCACTGGACCAAAGGGACTGATGTTGATAGCAACCCGATTCATAATTGCTTTAATCTAAATTGGCAAAGGGCTGGATTTGGTATTACAGAAACAAAAGAAAAAGGTTGGTACGGGCGTGGGTTTCTAACCCGCAACCATGCGTGTATAGGTCAAGCGTCATAACCGACTGAACTGGGCTTAAAGCCTTGACAGGTAGTTGATGAGTAACCCTTTTAACATGAAATCCATTACCGTCTCCTTCCCCAAATCGAACGGTTTATGAACCCTAAACCCAAACGCGTTTGATACCCTCTGTCCTTACGAATTGGCAGAGGGCTTTCGTTTAGAAATGGATTACGAACAATATCACATAAATTTTACCTGATTTGATGAGGGGGTGAGAGCACACGATAGCGTCAAAGGGCCTGCTGTTCCAGGCACTCGATGTGCGTCCGGAAATGAAATGTGAATTGATGGGGGGTTGGGAGAGTTTGTACAGGTCTATGCGAAGGTAATAGAGCCATTCAAACGCCTTAATTTCCCCGAAATGTTTGATTCGGTCCGGTTGAGTTGGGAAATAGCTGTCGACACAAAATACGCGTGAATTAAACTGAAGGTCGATGAATTAGGTCGCGATCCAGGTCTGTATACATGCGAGGTTAATTAAGGAATGATTTACGGACCTTAATTTGTGTTTAATTCCTTGAATTTAAATTGATTGGATTTAGTTTGACTCTAGAAGTCAAACGCGTTTGAAATTTTTATTGGACAGTTAAATCCATCGAATTGGTGCGCTACTGGGTTGGGAAAACTGATCTAGATTTTTAAAGTAATTCTCTTTTATTCGGGTTTGATCGGTTTACGCGGTGATTTGCTAAGGTTTAGATCCTTTGACTTTTTTATAAGTCAAGATTGGTCCTAATTGTTTGAATGAGTTCAAAATCAAAATGAAAAGGGTTCAATTTTTAAGTGAGTTCAAATGCTAAAGGTTCAAAACTCATTAAGTTATAAATTTTATTTATAAAATAGTTCTTATAGAGCTTGTAATAAAAGCTAAAAATATCAATTATTTTATTTTAAGCTATTTCGTATAGAAATGCCATTTTTATAATATTACTAATTATGTAAAGTGGTTTACGTAATTTTATATATATATATATATAACAGAAATGAATATGTAAGAGCAAGGTTGAAATTTTAAATTGGTACGTGTTTAGAATGTTAACTAATGTGACATGATGAGTTTAAGTAAGTACAGCCTTCAAATGTTTTATTATTGTACCTAATTAAATGAATGGAGAAACATTATAGTATGAAAATCAAGGATGTTACAGTCTCCCCATGTTAAGAGAATTTCGTCCCGAAATTTAACTAGTGGAGACTACTGAATCAGGAAAGAGGTAAGAGTTTTGGGTTCTCAATGTGTTATGACTGTTGGTTTAACGAGTATAACTGGTGGCAAGACACAGATTTTGGTATTCAAGGTCGGATATGAGAGATGATAATGAATTTAGTTTTAATGAGCAAAATGTTGAATAACAATTTGGGTTCTAATAGGTGAAATGGATTACATGGAATGGAGTTGATGGGAACATGACAATAAGGATTTGTTTAATAAAAGTGCTCAAGAATTGTTAGTGGATGAAAAATTTCACCAACATTGGTCTAGGTCAAAACTTCACGTGACACGAACAACGCTACTTCTGATAATATGATAGAGCACTTATATAAAGGAAGTACCATCGGCGTATCCACCATGCCCTTGTCATATCACATTAGTTTCGTTGTTATATATCACGATAGGTTTTTGGTCACAACTCACGACAAAATTCACTATTTTTTCCATGCGCTGATTGTTATAATTACGTGTGCACCCGTAGTTATTCAAATCATCGTATGGTCCGTATAGATCCTTCCGTTGTGTGCGGGGCAAGAGGGGTAAAAATTTACTTAGTTCATGTCTATAGTTTTCACATATAAGTTGTTAATAAGTAACTATGCCCCTAAATAGGCAGGTCTGTTAGCAACTAATGAGTAACAAGGTAGTATAACTTAAAGTTTCATAGTTTACTCGTGTTTGAACAAGAATACGTCAAACACCGAGTTGTTTTAAAGTCTTACAGCTTCCTCGGGTTTGAACAAGTATACGTCAAACCCCGAGTAACTTTAACGTGTTACAGCTTCCTCGTGTTTGAACAAGAATACGTCAAACCCCGAGTAGCTTCAATGTGTTAGGATTTCAAGTTTGGTGACCAAAGTGTATAGCCATGCCTTATGTGTAATGAATCAAATTGCATCAATTGTAGGCAGTTTATTTTCGTGTGTAATGTAAACACACAAGTCTCATGTATGATCTAGTATTATATAGTTTGTAATCGAATAGGTTTCATGTGTAACGTAAACAACTTAGCATCATGTATAAGCTACCATGTGTAATGTAAGCAACATTGTATCATGTGTATTGTAAGAATTGAATTTCATGTATGGTGTTAAAACCTAGTATCATGTACTTTGCAGCCAAATAAGTTTCATGTTCAGTACGGTCAATCAAGTATTGTATATAAAACAATCAGTTGTTAGGTACCATGTATATTGCAAACAATTAATTTTCATGTATTATGTGTTCAAGCCCGCAGCATGTGTATTGCAAATAAACAGGTTTCATGAGTTATTTGATTAATCCAGTAAATTGTGATTCGCACATAAACTAGTTTCATGTATTATGTGATCGTGCTGTGTATCTTGTGAACGTGCATACGTAAGTTATTGAATTTCGTTTGTGACATGTACTAACGAGTTTTGCATGTGATCGAGTGTTGCGGAGAAGCGTGTTGTTTGGCGTTCATGTATAATGTGGTAGCCAGGTTCTAGCTCTTTAAATCTCGTTGAGGTTTGTGGGGATGGTTAACGTATACGCGGTATGGATCGTCCTTTGAAGAGACAAGTGAAAGGTAACGAGGGGGTTCTGAAACCACTCAGGGAAATGGGTTTACAATTAATTGATCTTTGTTTGAAAATATGAAATTGTAAATTGTTCTTGGTTGTAGATATATAAAGTAAAGAAACTATTGAGTCAAATAATCTAAATAAATAGACAAACTAATAGGAAAAATCTTTTTATTAAATTTTCAATCATTATAATGAGGATATTTTTAAGAGAAATTATTGGCTAAACAAGTAGTCGTATATTAATTTAGCCAAGGTTTAGAAATAATTACTTTAATGAGGAAAATCATACTTGTTTATTAACTTGAAGTAATATTTTTATAAAATAAGTTGTATTAAGTTCCTTTGCAAAGTGAAAATGTTTATGGGAAATTTATATTTCTGATACTCTTTTAAAAGTTTGATAAACGTTTGGTTTTGAAAAATAACGAGGTTGTTTACATCTAATAGGATGAGTTGTGTACGAAGGAGGTCGTCGGTAGTGTACTAAGTTGTATTGAATGAAGAATGTGATACTTGGAAAATCTTGATGAAAATATGATGGGTGGAATTCATATTCAATCGTATTAAATCATTGAATAATAACTTTAGAATTAAATAACATATAAAATTTATTAATTGCTGAAATGGTAAACTTCATTCAAAACATAAGAAAATGGTTCTCAAACTAAAAATTTAAAGGCAATAAATAAAAGTTTCTGTTAACGTTGCTAGTAGTTTTCCACTAGAAGGAAGATAATCACTAAGATGAGCACGGCTATGGTAGCTCGGGTAGTCGATCTGCCTTCAGCTCTAGCCGTTTCCGTATGATTCTCCAGTATTTCCCTTTCGAGGATGGAAATTAACTCCTTTTGGTAGCCTATTTGATTTGCTAGACTATCCATCCTTTGCCCTTGCAAGTCGTGCATTACCTCGTGGCCTCTTTTGTCTCTCAAACTCTAAGGCACTCACGTATTGGTGAATGTCATTGATTGGGATTCCCATGGCACTGGTGGGTGTCATGGTATGCCTTACCCAAGGGTTAGGATGATACGGGTCGGGCATTGGATATGGGTCTCTTCGTGGGGGTGGTAGCTGATTGTGGAGATGGGGTGTCTGATACGGGTTCCTGGGTGCGGGTGATCCAGATGTCCGAAGTCTTTGGCCGGTGTTCCAATTCCAATCTGCCCTTACATCAAACCTTGGCCTGGCAGCTGAGGGTGGTGGTGACCGATACACGGGCGACCTGATGTCTTCTTCCCAGTCAAACTCCGCTCCAGGATGGTAAACTGGGGAGGGAGGAGAGTAGGAGTCCATGTCTGGCAGGAAACAATAAAAGGTGGTAAGTGATAATGAAATATGGAGTGTTAGACATAAGAGTTTCCAAAAGTTTAGAGTTTGACTAGTCATAACACCGAGCCATCACAATAATATTTTAGAAATACACTTGACCTATAAGCAATGTATCCCTGAGGAGAATTCCCAGGAAAGAGGGGTGGGTCACTAAGACACACTTAAGTACCCTATCTTTCCTTAGCCAGAATCCCTCATGGGCCTACACACTCTTCCAGCCATCATGTATTAATAAGACTATTGTTGGGCTCATGGTCATGATGAGAATTGTTGTGGACTGGGCTTTTAGGCCTAAAAGTGAGGTTTATTTATTGTAGTGGGCTTATTCTTCTTGGAGGGTAAATGGGCTTCTTGTTTATTATTAATGGGCATTAGGCCCAATAGTTTAAATTTAGATCACAAGAGGTGGTGGTATTATGTATACGAGTTCAAAGATGTAAGAATAATTTGGTGTGTACGTGTGTGTTAAGCTTAGGATAGCACTTAATGAAACACATAGGTAGCATGTAGATGGCAATGAACATAAGCACAAGAGTTATAGGTAGTGTGACACATAAGTCATCATGTATAGTATCATGTAGTGTAATTACTTATGGTAGTACATAGAAATATTTCTACAAGAAGTAATCATGTAACATGTAGTAGCATGGCATTGTATGGGTGTCCTAAGGTTATAGTCTAGGTCAAGAGTGTCTAATAACCTAGTTCCCTATAACCAAGGCTCTGATACCAATCTGTCACACCCCAACCGACGGCGGAAACGTCGGGGCGGGACATGTAGACTGTTCAAAAGCTCAAGGTTTGCTAAAGTTTAAATAATTAATCATCCAATTTCATGTCACAATTAAACATAAATCCAACGTTACAAAGAGAATGGAAATACATAAATAGTTTCATTAATTTAAATTCTAGGCCATTGGTCCTAAGTGAAGCATCTTGCACCTATTCTCAAGCATTAGTACCTGAAACATGATGAAAACGAGGTCAACTAGAAAGTTGGTGAGCATACATAGGTTTTGACACATAACTAAGTTTAAAGATGTTTTATACAATTCATACGATACATGTGTATAAGGCATTTATGGAGAATCTATAGTTAAACTAGTGTGTACAATCAAACCTTGTGACTGAGGCATAACACGCAGGTTACCCTAATGTAAAGTCGGAAACAAACACCCTAACCGGGTGGGTTTGTAAGACTCAATAGATCTATCAATGTTAATCGTTGGCTTATACGTAGTTAATGATTGTACTAAAGTCATGTATATGTAGTCTTAACTCATAGCATTCAAGCATAAAGCACGTAACACATAATATCATATTATTGAATTGTAATTAAGTCTATGCAAAAAGGTTTCAAAAGTAAATCACGTTTCACCCCAAAAGTATAAAATGAAAAAGGGGGCTATGTAAACTCACTTGAATCAAGAGTGTAGCTAGCACGCAAGTCTATGTGGCAAAACGATCCTTGTAACTCACCACGTTAACCTAGTGTATAATGTGTATTGAGTTAATAGTGTGTACAAAAGTTTATGTCTAAGTCTAGGCTTCAAGGTATATATGTATGAACTTAATAGTCACTGACGTAGGGTCAAATTCAAATAAATAAATAAATAATTTTATTTATTTAATTATGAAAAATATGCTAAAATATATATCATGTAAATATATATTTATGTTTAGAAAATGAACTTTGGTTTATGTAGATAGTGTTTAATTTAAGTAAATAAAATAAATAAATAATTTCATTTATTTAAATAGATTAAATAAATAAATAATTTTTATTTATTTATTTGTGAAAATATGTTAAAATATATAAAATGTGAATGTTTAGAAAGATTAGTGTTTAATTTAAATAAATAAAATAAATAACTAATTTCATTTATTTAAATAGATTAAATAAATAAATAATTTTTATTTATTTATTTGTGAAAATATGTTAAAATATATGAAATATAAATATATGTTTTAGAAATTAATTTTTGATATTTAAAGTTTTTGTTTTAAAAGTTAAATGTGTAATTTTAACCATTTAATTTGGATTAAAATCTGAATTTTTATAGAAATTTATACATTCTGGTTTTATTCTGTTATAGATATTTTATGGTTTATAAAAAAAATATATATTTTTTTTATAAAATTTTCGGGCTTTAAAAACGGTTTAAAAAAACATGCGGACCACCCGGTTCGAACCCGGGTAGTTTTTTTGTGAGCACCACGAATTTCCACTGGACCAAAGGGACTGATGTTGATAGCAACTCGATTCATAATTGCTTTAATCTAAATTGGCAAAGGGCTGGATTTGGTATTACAGAAACAAAAGAAAAAGGTTGGTGCGGGCCTGGGTTTCTAACCCGCAACCATGCGTGTATAGGTCAAGCATCATAACCGACTGAACTGGGCTTAAAGCCTTGACAGGTAGTTGATGAGTAACCCTTTTAACATGAAATCCATTACCGTCTCCTTCCCCAAATCGAACGGTTTATGAACCCTAAACCCAAACGCGTTCGATTCCTCTTTCCTTACGAATTGGCAGAGGGCTTTCGTTTAGAAATGGATTACGAACAATATCACATAAATTTTACCTGATTTGATGAGGGGGTGAGAGCACACGATAGCGTCAAAGGGCCTGCTGTTCCAGGCACTCGATGTGCGCCCGGAAATGAAATGCGAATCGATGGGGGGTTGGGAGAGTTTGTACAGGTCTATGCGAAGGTAATGGAGCCATTCAAACACCTTAATTTCCCCTAAATGTTTGATTCGGTCCGGCTGAGTTGGGAAATAGCTGTCGACACAAAATACGTGTGATTTAAACTGAAGGTCGATGAATTAGGTCGCGATCCAGGTCTGTATACATGCGAGGTTAATTAAGGAATGATTTACGGACCTTAATTTGTGTTTAATTCCTTGAATTTAAATTGATTGGATTTAGTTTGACTCTATAAGTCAAACGCGTTTGAAATTTTTATTGGACAGTTAAATCCATCGAATTGGTGCGCTACTGGGTTGGGAAAACTGATCTAGATTTTTAAAGTAAGTCTCTTTTATTCGGGTTTGATCGGTTTACGCGGTGATTTGCTAAGGTTTAGATCCTTTGACTTTTTTATAAGTCAAGATTGGTCCTAATTATTTGAATTAGTTCAAAATCAAAATGAAAAGGGTTCAATTTTTAAGTGAGTTCAAATGCTAAAGGTTCAAAACTCATTAAGTTATAAATTTTATTTATAAAATAGTTCTTATAGAGCTTGTAATAAAAGCTAAAAATATCAATTATTTTATTTTAAGTTATTTCGTATAGAAATGCCATTTTTATAATATTACTAATTATGTAAAGTGGTTTACGTAATTTTATATGTATATATATAACAAAAATGAATATGTAAGAGCAAGGTTGAAATTTTAAATTGGTACGTGTTTAGAATGTTAACTAATGTGACATGATGAGTTTAAGTAAGTACAGCCTTCAAATGTTTTATTATTGTACCTAATTAAATGAATGGAGAAACATTATAGTATGAAAATCAAGGATGTTACAGATCCCAAAGGATATAAGAATCATGATGATTCGGAATCAGAAGATTCTAATGAATTGGTTGTACGATGAGAATCAACAGATTCAGGTATGAGGATCCAACTATTATCTGGATAAGATTCAATGGAGTCAGACTAGATGGTGTATCTAACTGATCCAAGGGCGAATATATGTTTCAACAGATTATGAAAGCATATCTTAGTTCAACAATACATTGCATGTTTTTCGGGGCATGGACAGTGAAGTGAACTGAAATAGATTTGTGCTAAAGATATAATTCGATATTGGTCTCATGAAATTCTTTAAAACCATATATTCTTTATCTGATAATGATCTTTTACACACACACCCAGGCATATAATGGATTCAAATCACAGATGTAATCATATCATATTTAATTTTCACACTACTATTAGTTTCAAAACGCTTCTAGTCTATTGACAATTCAAGTTTCAAAACTCATATACAAATTTAAAAAACAGATTAACAAGATTAGATCATTCAAAACACTACCATTTGTCATTTATGCAAACTTTGAAATTTAGATCAAATCAACTCAGTTTAATCAATCATAAACCAAAGGTCTACTAAGGTCGTGTGAAATGAACTAATCACTGATGTAGTATCATTTCTTCTCTAACTTCAAATGATGTCAAAAATTTTTTTATATTTTTTATTTTGTTTTGACTTTTTATAAATTAAGAACTTTTTGACTGAAAATTTAAAATGCAGAAATGTAATAAAGCAATAAAAGAAATTTTAAACAAAATTTTCCATGAAAATTTGATTTTGAAAAACTTTTATTCGGGATTGATCATACCTATCATTTTGATTAGAAATTCAAACCTGGTACGATCAAATGCCTTGGTAAACAAATCAGCAAAATTATCATCAGTGTGAATCTTTACCAGCTCAATCAACCTTTTCTCTGCACAATCACGAATAAAATGATATCTAATCTCAATGTGCTTTGTTTTACTATGCTTAACAAAATTATTAGTTATAGACATTGTAGCATTATTATCAATAAGCATAGGGGTTCCTTGTCACACCCCGACCGATGGCGGAATCATCGGGGCGGGACATGTAAGACTGTTCATAGCACATGGTTGACTAAATTGAAATATGTTAAAGTTAAATTTCCATTATAAATAATCCAAGTACAAAACCAAATTCAAACAAGAAACATAAAACAACTCATAAAATTCTTGATTTTAATTGCTAAGTCCAAATCCTATGTTGAACACGTCTTGAATCAATCTCACATATTGGGGCCTGAAACATGAATGAAATAAAGTCAACTAAAAAGTTGGTGAGTATAACACAGTTGTATGTAGATAGCATATAGTTGAAAACAAATCCTTTACAAAACATGATAAAGTAAGGCATTTATGGGGAGCAACTATTGTGTAACCATGTACAACCAAACCTTGTAACTAGCATGCAAAAATTGTGTTATCGGTTTCAATCACCGCACACCATGGGTGGGTTTGTCAGACTCAATAGATCTATCATTGAAAACCGTTGGCTTGTATAGTTAATGATTGCACATAATCGCATACAAAGGTTAGCACAACTAGCACTCGGGCACAAAGCTCAAATTTTGAACACATGTATGTAAATAGGATTTTTGCACTTGTGTTGTTTGCGTAAATGTAAATGTGTAATGTGTAATGTGTAATGTGTATAGAGTTCATGTTCCACCCCAAAAGTGTAAAAGAGTAAAAAGGGGTTGTGAATACTCACTTGGTATGGAAGTGTAGCTAACAAAGATTATAGATAGCAAATATGATCCTCGAAATGCACAATTTAACCTAAAGAGTAATGTGTATTAAATCAAATAGATGCATAAAGTTTAAGTCTAAAATGGAAGTTGAATTTGTGTATAAAACTATTGATTTGTATTTAAAAGTATTGAATAAATATATAGAGTTTGAAGTAAAATATTTTTGAAACAATTTGATTAGGTTTGAATTGGATAATTGAATAAATATATAATTATAGTTTATGAAATAATGTAAATATTAATTGTAATTAAGTATAAATAAATAAATGATTTTGATTTAAAATGTAAATTAAATAAATAATCATTAAGTGTAAAATTTTGTAAATTTAATTATTTAAGATATCATTTAAGTGTAAAATTTGAAACATTTATTTATCTCTTCAAATAAACTTAATTTGAAACATTTATTTATCTCTTCAAATAAACTTAATATAAATTTAATTTTTATAAACTTTTAAATAAATAATATTTATCTCTTCAAATACAGAAAACATATTTTTATAAAATTTGAAACATTTTATTGATTGAAAAATATAAGATTATAATTTTGTTAAAGTTTCTGAGTCACACACGACCGTGCCTCGGAAGGGCACGATCATGCTCAAGCCAGGGGCGCGACCGCGCTAGTCGGGGCACGACCGGGTTGATCAACAGAGGGCACAAACTAGATTAGTCAACAGGCACGACCGTGCCTTGGCCCGGCACGGTCGTGTCTATGATCTTTAGACACAACAGAGACTAGCCCTGAGGGCATGACAAGGTCTGGACAGGAGGACACGACCGCACCGCTATTCGACGCGACCGCGCTAGATGATTAGCGCGACCGTGTCTCTTCCAAATCAGACATGAATTGACAAAATCTTATATTGTAGATGTTGGGATTGATAGGGCTTTTACTTATATAGTTATTACGAGTATTCTGAGATGTTTTAATTGTATTGAAAACATGATTAGGATCGGATTCGATTAAACCATTTTTGAATAAAATACGAGTTCTGATTCGGGATGATTTACATATTGTAAGCCCAAATTGATAAGGGGCTTTTGATAAAGAGACTGAATCGACTGAGGAATCGATTATAGTTACCTTGAAGCGTATCGAATTGATGGAGCACTGTAGAACGGAATTCCGACGTCGGTGAGAAAGGCTTCCGGCGTCTTCTGATATGATTCCGGCGACTACAAAGGATCAGTAGCTCCTGGGAGGATCGAGTAGTGTGACTCTGCTGCTGGATTGAGGGGATTCGGATTGAAAAGCGGATTCTAGCTTTTTGGAATGCTTGAGAGAGTTTTTCTTCGAGTTTGATGGAATGTAACGGAGGCGTCTGAGTAATTTGAAAATGGTATTACTCTCACAATCGGAATGAAACGAAGGAACGGTTACGGATTCTCGACGATCGGTGATTAAAAGTGTATTTACGTTTTGACAGTTACGCAGGCGCGACCGTGCCCAATAGAGGCGCGACCGTGCTTAGGCACCGGGCGCTATCGTTCCAGGACCAGTCGCGCGATCGTGCCGAGACACTTGGCGCGACCGTGCCAGGACGAAGCACGACCGTGCTAAACTAGGGTTCCTTAATATTTTTCAACTTTAGTCCTTGACTTTTCAGGTTTGATAAGTTTGAAATAAATAGTTACTTGTATAGCGTTTAAGTGTATATAATCGAGCAAAACTTGTAAATTTGTATCGAGTCATTGCATTTCGTTTAAGGTAAGCAAAATAATAAGGCAGTGCACGAACATTGAATTTGAAATTGCATTACATTAAATTGAAATATGAATACTAAATTCCGAGATGTTACATTCCTGTGAAATTCAAACCGTAATCTCTTAATTGTTGTTGTATCCACAGGATTTGTGAACAACAACTTGCAGCAGCGATGTATTCTGCTTCGCTTGTAGAAATGGAGACTGTGGTTTGCTTTTTTGCATTTCAAGGAAACAAGTCGATTACCCAAGAACCGACAACCACCTGTCGTAGATTTCCTGTCCAAACAACAACCACCAAAATCAGAATCAGTATAAGCATTGAAATCAAAGTTAGAACCATGTGGATACCATAGTCCCAATCTTTGTTTTCCTTTCAAATAACGAAAGATTCTTTTTACAGCTATTAAGTGAGATTCTTTTGGTTTTGCCTGGAATCTGGAACAGATGCACACAACGAACATTATATCTGGCCTTGAAGCGTTTAAGTACATGAGAGATCCAATCATTTCTCTGTAAAGTCGACAATCCACATCTTTTCCATCCTGGTCAGAATTCAACTTATGATTGACCAGAATCAGAGTATCATATGGGGTACAGTCCTCCATCTTGAACCGGCTCAAAATGTCTTTGACATACTTGGACTGATGAATAAAGAAACCATATTCCTTTTGATTTACTTGTAAACCTAAGAAAAACGATAACTCTCCCATAGCTGACATTTCAAACTTCGACTTCATAACAGTCTCAAAATCTTTGTATAACCCTTCATTTGTTGAGCCAAAAATAATATCGTCCACATATATCTGCACCAGTAGGTAATCTCCCCCTGATTTCTTTATGAATAAGGTCGATTCAATCTTGCCACGAATAAAATCATTTGCCAAAAGATGTGTGGACAATGCTTCATACCACACTCGAGGAGCCAGATGAAGACCATAGAGGGCCTTATCAAGTTTGAAAACCATATTCGGATTAAGTGGATCTTCAAACCCCGGCGGCTGACAAACTTAAACCTCCTCCTTGACCTTTCCATATAAAAACGTACTTTTCACATCCAATTGAAACACCTTAAAACCTTTATATGAAGCAAAAGCTAGAAACAACCGTATAGCTTCAAGCCTCGCAACAGGCGCAAGCTCATACTGATTCTGATTTGCCACCCAGGTTTGAAATGTACACAACCTTCATGAGAGAGAATCCAAAATTCTATGAAATGACAGTAGAGGAGGCAATTGGAAAGATTCAAGCTCATAACATGTAGAAAGAAGGAGAGCTCAGGAACACCTCGGATACAAAACCCTTCTATGTATCATGGGACGTCTTCTACAACCAAATCCTGGGGCTCTGGAATTGCCCTTTTCTCTGGAAACTCTACGGAAGAAGACCACTCAAATGGTTGTGGTGGTCATGCATGCTATGCATCTGGATCAGGTTGTGGATCTCATCAACAACACACCTCAAGAAATCTTCCCGCTACAACATCAGCTAACCAATAAGCTATAGCTAAAATAGCTGAAGATCATGTAGCACTATTTTCATCTTGTATGCTGGCCTACGAGAACTTCATAGGTGGCAAGCTTACAGATCCCGAGACAATAGAAGAAGACTTCAATAAAGTGGATCCTAATGATATGGAGGACATGGATATTCAATGGAATATGGCCATGATATTGAGGAGAGCCAAGCGTTTCCTGAACAGAACATGAAGAAATTTCACTGGCGGGCATTCTAATGCCAAGTTTGGTTTTGACAAATCCAAGGCCAAATGCTACAATTGTCTGAACTATGGACACTTTGCTCGTAAATGTCAAAAAGACAGAGCACCGGCTTCGGGTTTCACCAGACCTAGGCAAGGAAACAGCCATGGCTACAACAACTCAAACAACCACAATCAAAGCCAAAGTAGAACGTCCAATTCACTGGTAGCTCAACAGGACGACAGCTTTGATTGGGGTGTTCATCTTGAAGATGCCATCATTGCACAAACTCAAGTTGGTCTCATGACTGAGATCATGGAGTTGATGGAAACTGAGAAAAAGGAAGCTGAGGAGAAGGAAGTTGAAGAAAAGGAAGCTTCTGTAGCTGATCAAGAGGAATCTACTATTGCTGTTGCCCTCATGGCCACTGGAGAAGCAACAAGTTCATCGTCTGAGGTAGATTCTAATCCTTTTTTTGTTATTTCTTGTTCTAAATGTTTAGGCTTAAAACTTGAAAATTCTAAGCTTCAAGACAAGGTCGAACCCCTTCGCATTGCAACTTTAAGTTATAAAGAAAACGAAAAACATTTTAAAGATTCAATTGAAACATTGAAAAGGAAAAATGTGATTATTCACTGAAAATGAGCGATCAACAGCTTCACTTGGATATTGCATATAAGGGGTTGGAGAAAAGGAACAATGAAATTAACAAGCTGCAAAATGAAATCTTGCAGTTGAAATGTTCTAATGAGAAGTTGAAAAACTATCGTTTGTGGTGGAACACTACGAATCTGTAGTGAGACAAATGAATGGCTTAGGGTTGGGTACTAATGCCATTCCTCCACCAGTTAGCGGGAAGTTTTTCAACAACTCAGTAGACATTGATCTAACTTGTCTTGATGAGTCCTCAGGAAAGGATGATTCTTCTAAAAGGGATGATTCCTCAAGTAAGGCCAACTCCGCATCTGATGAGGAGTTCTTTACTGCTTCTGATGATTGGTCGGTTAACACTTGCCCTGAAGGAATAGTATCTGAGGAGTTGTTATCTGAACAGAAAGTCAAGAAAAACATTATCACTAATAGTAATAACTATATTTTAACTGAACCCGATATCATTGAATCTAATGATAAATTAAAGGTAATGGTTTATGTGGGGTATAAAAATCTTAATCAAGTAAAGAAAGAGGCTTTTTCAGCTCACTATGGGCTTGATTACAAAGAAAATTTACAAAAATACTATACTCCCAAGAACCAATCTATATCGAGTCAAACTCCTGTTCACAAACCAACTCCTCCTGCTCATAATGCTGAGTCATCTAATGCTAGATCTAATGAGCCTTACAGGAGAACTTACACAGACAAGAGGACTTGCTTTCACTGTGGCTTGGTTGGTCACATTTTTGTGAACTGTCCTTCAAAGAACCAAGGGAAACGGCCTATTGCTTCATAACCAGCTGTCATCCTTAAGTCGCCATCAGTGAAACCTCCCAAATGTCCAAAACAAAATGTGGTGAAACCACCAGGTAAACCGATGGCAAAGCCAAAGATCAAATCCGAGGCCAAACCATCTGTTTCAAGAAAGGTAAAGCAACCTACTGTACCTTGTGTATCTAACTCTGGTAGTACACGTACTGGTGAGAAACCTGTGGTGAAACTCTCTAAGCCACAGAAGAGGAGAAGGAATAAGAGGTTGAGAAAGCTAGAACAGCTGACTGAAGTTCAATCAGGTGAAGCTTCCACTAGTTCACCTACTGTTGTTGAACATAAGTCTACTGTTCCAGTTAAGAAACAGAAGAGGTCTTGGACTAACAAATTAAAAAATTCTCAATCTACTAGTCCTAATTCTTTTAAAGATTCATCCATTTTGAACAGTCATCATGACTGTGAGTTAAAAGAAGTAGTTTATTTTGAAAAGGATGGACGACCCAAGACCACTATGGCTTGGGTCTCCAAATGTAACTAATTCTTTTTGTGACTCGTGCAGGGACGTCCGAAGGGTACTATCTCTAACCGCTGGTATGTAGATAGTGGATGCTCCCGGCACATGACATGAAACACGGCCTTGCGTTAAGACATGAAACCATTCAGAGGCGGCTATGTGGCCTTTGCTGGAGAGAAAGGCGGCAGTATTACGTGTCAAGGTATGGTATCAAATGGTTGTGTCAATTTTGACAATGTCAACTTTTGCGAGCAGCTGAAGCATAACCTGCTGAGTGTCTCCCAAATGTGCGACAATGAACACTCGATGATGTTTGATAAGAATGAATGCTTGATTCTCAAGCCTGGTTTTGAAGTTCCTGATGATTGGATCCTGATGAGAGCGCCAAGGACAAACGACACCTATCAGATTGATATGAGCGTGGCAACAACCACCTCATCAGTTGCTACTTGTTTGCTTACCAAAGCGACAGAGCTTGACTCTATTTTGTGGCATAGGAGACTCGGACATATTTCGTATCGTAAAATGAACCATCTTGTCCGAAACGGTTTGGTAACCAGGGTTCCTAAGCTGATATTTACCGTTACAAATGAGTGTATGCCTTGTAAAAAGGGCAAACAGCAGCGGAAGTCTCACAAGCCCAAGCTCCAAAACTCCATTGATACCCCTTTGGAGCTATTACACATGGATCTGTTTTGCCCCATAAGTATCAGGAGTATTGGAGGTAAGTCGTTCTGTCTGGTTGTAACTGATGATTTCTCAAGTTTTTCTTGGGTGCATTTTTTAGGTACTAAGGACAAGACTGCTGATATTCTTCAATACCTGATCCTGAGCTTTGAATCTCTTTGCAAGCTGAAGGTTAGAAGAATAAGGAGTGACAACGGAACTGAGTTCAAGAATAATTTGACCGAACTTTTCTGTCTCAAGAAGAGGATCCATCATGAATTTAGCTCCCCGTATACACCTCAGTAGAATGGAGTTGCAGAACGGAAGAACAGAACACTGATTGAGACTGCAAGGACTATGCTGTCGGATGCAAAGCTTCCTGTCACATTATGGGCAGAAGCAGTTAATACAGCTTGTCACGTCTTAAATAGAGTTCTGGTTATGAAGAGGCACAACAAGACTTGTTACGAGTTGATCAACAATCAACTTCCCAATCTTGATTACCTAGTTTCTTTTGGTAGTCCCTGTTCCTTATTGCTACAGTATAAAGACCGCCAGTCTAAGTTTCATGCAAAAGTGGTGGAAGGCATCTTCTTAGGATACGTTGCCAACTCGCCTTGCAAGAGAGTATACAATATCGGAACTCGTACTGTCGAGGAATGGTTTGAAGTGGATTGAAGTAAACACATCATTCCACCAGAACCAACAGGTCCAGTTTAGGGTTTTGATTATGATGCGTGTCACACCCCGCCAAGGCGGAAACACGAGGCGTGGCGTTCATGGTTTCCAAAGCATATGATTACCGCAAACACATACATGATAAATGGATACATAAACAAGTTTAAAGTTTTACATTCCAAAATGTAGATTGAGTTTACAAAAAGTGAAGATTTCGCAAATATGACTCTATTACAATGAGTTATACAAGAGAAATCCCCCAAAAGTTGTATCCATCGTGCATGCATGTATCCTACATTGCTAACTTTGGGATCACGTTCAATTTCCTGAAAAACATACTTAAAATTGTCAACACTAGGTTGGTGAGTTCACAGGTTTAATCAAATAGTTCTTTGTAAAATTCAATCGTTCGTAAATAGTTTCAGGTGCATGTGATAAACAGAATAAGAATTGTTGACCCATTTGTAAACTAGCTAGGAATACAAATAATATGTTCATATATGAGGCGTAACCAAACCATGACAATTGTACACGCCCCTAATTTCGTTATCCGGTTCTATGCGGCCATAAATCCTCCAGATTGTGGTTAGCGCGACTAACCATGACCGGGAGACGTCACTCTCCATAGTACTATTCATAGGACCCTAGGCTACAGTTAATGGTTACTACATTGTTCCAGGGGACTTTAGCGGCCTCACTTGTTGTTCTCATCTCATGTAAACATAAAAGTCGTGCCTTATTCTCTTGTTATCCCATAAAATAGTTGTAAGTATGTTCTTCCCCCAAATATTGAAAAACAGTAAAAAGGGGCCGTGAAACTCACCTTGTTTTTGTGTATGTTTGTAATGATACTTGTTGTAGTCAAACGTGACTATTCGTACCCTAAATACCAAAGGGTAAATTGTGTTAAGACCGAACGTCTCATATTGCAAATTGTTCACTGACTTTGTAAATCTAGTTGCTTTTGTTTAAAATATCCTCTTAGTGGTTCAACACTTGTTTCGTTATAAAAGCAGTTCCAAGTTACTGCCCAAAGGGGACTGACACAGGTATCGAAACTACCTAGTTTTGATTGGGCAATTGAGTATCGAAACTTCCTAGTTTCGATTGAGTAGTTGGGTATCGAAACTACCTAGTTTCGATTGAGTATGACAGTTGTCGAAACTTCCTAGTTTCGATTGACAAGAAGGATATCGAAACTACCTAGTTTCGATTGAACAACTAGTATCGAAACTCCTAGTTTCGATTGAGTAAACATGTATCGAAACTCCTAGTTTCGATTGAGTAACAGGTATCGAAACTCCCAGTTTCGATCAAATAGGTATCGAAACTTCTAGTTTCGATCAAACTGGTATCGAAACTATAGTTTTGATTGCTGGACTTCTGTTTGACAGAATCAGTCCTGCATATTTTTATGTTTTAATCTTGAATTCGACACACTTTTCTTTTTATCTTACTTGTGTTTGAATATTTTGTATGTTTAGCTACGGTTTTAAAGAAAATAATGCAGATAGTATCGAGTTTTTACCTTAAAACAGAGATGAAGATGATGAGAGAAAACAGAGAATGATCTTGAGTTCCTTAGCTTGATTCTTGAGAAAAACACCTGGGATTCTTCTTAAAACACCGTATTATGGTAGGTTTTGCCTTAGAACTTGACTTCGATTTGAAGAGAGTAGGAATATTTGCCGTATGAAAATGAGAAATATGAAAAGGAAATTGTGATGTTGAGACCGAGAGGGTATGGTTTTATCTGAGTTTTCTCAGGTATGGGATGGGTCGAGTGAGGGGGTATGGTCTTCTCTGGCTTCGGCCGAGAAAGTCAAAAAGTGGGTTGAGGGTTAATAATTAGTTTTAAGTATTAGTTTATTGAGAGTTTTAATATCAATTAGAGTTTTAAGGGGGTAATTTAATTCGGTTTAGGTTTCTCACGGTATTATAAATTTAGCAAGTTTATGGCTCGTTAATGAAAAATATTTAAATCTTAGATTGTATAATTCGTTGAGGTGATTATTTGTAGGTATGAGCACCTAAAGGTGACGCTTCATGGTAACGTCTTCGAGAGGGTTCGTTAGTTTACTTTTACGTATATTATATGATTTAGTCTTAAAAATAAATTATAGTTCAACGTAACTTTTGTGTAATATATATATATATATATATATATATATATATATATATATATATTTCTGGTTATTTAATTTAACCACTAGTGTTCGTATTTAGTCGGGTTATCCTGGTACGTGAACCGGTAATTCCTAGAATTACCAAAATATGAAATGAACAATGTACGGCTTTTCTTAGACTTTAATGTCCTAATTTATGCAATTAGGTAAATCACGAAAACAAATATAATATAAACCCGTTTATATCGTGTACGGATATTGACCTGAAATGTCGGGTGTCACAATGCGCTATTCAAGTCATTCAGTCTTCCTGATCTATCTGCAGTTGACGCCGCAAATGTTTATGAATTATTGGGTGAAGGCGATGACTCCAGTTTCTCTACTCGTGCTACTGTACCGATTGTAACTCCTGATTCCAATGTTGCATCTGCATCTGGAACTCATGACAGTGATAACAGTGAAGATGTTCATGTTGAGGGAGATGACGCTCAAGCTAATCCTAACACAACTGTAGGAAATGTTCAGCTGATCCAATTAACATTGAATCTTCTTCTTCGGGAACACAGGAAATGGGGGAGTTAAGTGTCACACCCCGACCGATGGCGGAATCATCGGGGCTGGACATGTAAGACTGTTCATAGCACATGGTTGACTAAATTGAAATATATTAAAGTTAAATTTCCATTACAAATAATCCAAGTACAAACCAAATTCAAACAAGAAACATAAAATAACTCATAAAATTCTTGATTTGTTTTGCTAAGTCCAATCCTATATTGAGCACGTCTTGAATCATTCTCACATATTAGGGCCTAAAACATGAATAAAATAAAGTCAACTAAAAAGTTGGTGAGTAACACAGTTGTAAATAGATAGCATATAGTTGAAAACAAATCCTTTACAAAACATGATAAAATAAGGCATTTATGGGGAGCAGCTATTGTGTAACCATGTACAACCAAACCTTGTAACCAGCATGCAAAAAAAATTGTGTTGTCGGTTTCAATCACCGCGCACCATGGGTGGGTTTGTCAGACTCAATAGATCTATCATTGAAAACCGTCGGATTGTATAGTTAATGATTGCACATAATCGCATACAAAGGTTAGCACAACTAGCACTCGGGCACAAAGCTCAAATTTTGCACACATGTATGTAAATAAGATTTTTGCACTTGTGTTGTTTGCGTAAATGTAAATGTGTAATGTGTAATGTGTATAGAGTTCATGTTCCACCCCAAAAGTGTAAAAGAGTAAAAAGGGGTTGTGAATACTCACTTGGTATGGAGATGCAGCTAACAAAGAGTATAAATGAAATAAGGGTTCTTGATACGCACGGGTTAACCTAGATAGTAATGTATATTGAATCAAATTGGTGTACAAAGTTTAAGTCTAACATTGAAGGTTGAGTTCGTGTATAAAAAGTATTAAATGAAATATATAAAGTTCTAGTAAACATTTTTGGAACATTTGATTAAAGTTTGGAATTTAAATAATAAAATAGAATTTTTTTATAAAATTGTTGATTATGAAAATAATGCATGTGTTAAATGTAAATTAATAAATAAATAAATGATTATAGTTTATGAAATAATGTAAATATTGATTGTAATTAAGTATAAATAAATAAATGATTTTTGTTTATATATTAAATAAATAATTATTATCTTATTTATTTATAAACTTGTAACTTAATCATTTAAAACATCCTTTAAGTGTTAGATAAATATAAATTTAATTTTTTATAAATTTTTTTAAATAAATAATATTTATCTCTTCAAAATACAGAAAACATATTTTTATAAAATTTGAAATATTTATTGATTGAAAAATATAAAATTAAAATTCTGTTAAAATTTCTGAGTCACACACGACCGTGCCTCGGAAGGGCACGATCGTGCTCAAGCCAGGGGCGCGACCGCGCTAGTAGGGGCACGACCGGGTTGATCAACAGAGGGCACAAACTAGACCAGTCAACAGGCACGACCGTGCCTTAGCCCGGCACGGTCGTGTCTATGATTCTTAGACACAACAGAGACTAGCCCAAAGGGCATGACTAGTCTGGACAGGAGGACACGACCGCGCTGCTAATCGGCACGATCGCGTTTCATGAGGCACGACCGCGCTAGATGATTAGCGCGACCGTGTCTCTTCCAAATCAGACACGAATTGAACAAATCTTGTATTTATAGCGCTGTATTTGATAGGGCTTTTGATTACTGAGTTATTACGAGTCTTTTCATATAATTTAATTGCATGTAAATCGTGTTTAAGTATGGATTCGCTTAAATATTTTTTATCAAAATAATCATTCTGATTCGGACGAATTCTGTAATGAAAGCCCAGATTGATAGGGGGCTTTTGATATATGGACCGAAACGAAAAGGAGGGATGATTCAATTACCTCAAGCAGAAGGAATCGATAGCGATCGGTAGGAGGGAGTTCCGGCGACGGCGATAACGGCTTCCGGCGACTTCGGCTGCAATTCCGGCTAGGCCAGAGAGTCCAATAATAACAGGGGAGATTGCTGAATAGAATTTCTTGATTGCTTGAGAGGAATTTGATCGAATTTTAGGATTTGAGTCTTGAGGGAAAAGATCGACGGTTTTTCTTGAGAGGAAGAGAGTTTTGATAATAATAATCGTAATCAACTGAGTTATTTTCCTTGACAATGAAAATGAAACGTAACCGGGTTTGAATTCGAACGATCGAGCGTTTTGAAATCACATTTACGTTTTGACAGTTACGCAGGCGCGACCGTGCCTAATAGAGGCGCGACCGTGCTTAGGCACCGGGCGCGATCGTTCCAGGACCAGTCGCGCGATCGTGCCGAGGCACTTGGCGCGACCGTGCTAATTAGGGTTTCTTGATAAATTTTCAACTTTAGTCCTTGATTTTTCAGGTTTGGTTTGTTTGAAATAAATAGTTACTTGTATAGCGTTTAAGTGTATATAATCGAGCAAAACTTGTAAATTTGTATTGAATCATTGCATTTAGTGTACGGTAAGCAAAATAACAAGGCAGTGAACGAGTATTGAATTTGAAATTGCATTACATTGAATTGAAATATGAATACTAAAATCAGAAATGTTACAGTCTCCCCATGTTGAGAGAATTTCGTCCCGAAATTTAGCTAGAGGATACAACAGTATTAGAAAAAAGATGAGGGTACTTGAGCTTCATTTGGTCCTCTCGCTCCCAAGTGAACTCAGGACCACGCTTAGATTCCCAACGAACTTTGACAATAGGAATGCGACTTCGCTTGAGCTGTTGGACTTCACGATCCATAATTTCCACCGGCTTCTCAACGAAGTGCATCGTTTCATCAATGCGCACGTCGTCAAGTGGTATATGGAGATTTTCATCAGCGAGACACTTCTTCAGATTAGATATATGAAATGTAGGATGCACATTGCTAAGAGATGGAGGTAACTCGAGCTTGTAGCCCACTTTCCCAATCCTTTCAAGGATCTTGAATGGACCAACATGTCACACCCCGACCGATGGCGGAATCATCGGGGCGCGACATGTAAGACTGTTCATAGCACAAGGTTGACTAAATTGAAATATATTAAAGCCAAATTTCCATTTCACATAATCCAAGTACAAACCAAAATCCAAACAAAGAACAATAAACAATTCATAAACTTCTTGATTTAATATTACTAAGTCCAAATCCTATGTTGAGCACGTCTTGAATCATTCTCACATATTAGGGCCTGAAACATGAATAAAATAAAGTCAACTAAAAAGTTGGTGAGTATAACACAGTTGTATATAGATAGCATATAGTTGTAAACAAATCCTTTACAAGACATGAAAAATAAGGCATTTATGGGGAGCTGCTATTGTGTAATCAAGTACAATCAAACCTTAGTAACTAGTATGCAAATTGTGTTGTCGGTATCAATCACTTCCACTTGGGTGGGTTTGTCAGACTCAATAGATCTATCATTGAAACCGTCGGCTTGTATAGTTAATGATTGCACATAGTTTTCACAAAGACTAGCACAACTAGCACTCGGGCACAAAGCTCAATTTTTGCACACATGTATGTATGTAGGATTTTGTACTTGTGTTGTTTGAGTAAATGTAGTTGTGAAATGTGTAATGTGTATAAAGTTCATGTTCCACCCCAAAAGTGTAAAAGAGTAAAAAGGGGTTGTGAATACTCACTTGGTATGATAGTGAAGCTAACAAGGAAATATAGATAGCAAATATGATCCTTGGAATGCACACTTTAACCTAAGAGTAAAGTGTATAGAATCAAATAGATGTACAAAGTTTAAGTCTAAAGTGGAAGTTGAATTTGTATATAAAACTGTTGATTTGTATTTAAAAAGTATTGAATAAAATATATAAAGTTTGAAGTAAAATATGTTTGTAACCATTTGATTAGGTTTGAATTGAATAAATAAATATATAATTGTAGTTTATGAAATAATGTAAATATTAATTGAAATTAAGTATAAATAAATAAATGATTTTGATTTAAAATGTAAATTAAATAACTAATCATTATTTATAAATTTTGTAACTTAATTATTTAAAATATCATTTAAGTGTAAGATAATAAATATAAATTTAATTTTTCATAAACTTTTAAATAAATTATATTTATGCCAAGATTAAACTTTTAATCCATTTTTTTTAAATACAGAAAACATATTTTTATAGAATCGAAACATTTATTGATCGAAAAATATAAAATTATAATTCTGTTACAATTTCTGAGTCTAGCACGACCGTGCCTCGGAAGGGCACGATCGTGCTCATGCCACGGGCGCGACCGCGCTAGTCGGGGCGCGACCGGGTTGATCAACAGGAGCACAATCTAGACAAGTTTGATAGGCACGACCATGCCTTGGCCCGGCACGGTCGTGTCTATGATCTTTAGACACAACAGGGACTAACCCAGAGGGCATGACAAAGTCTGGACAGGAGGACACGACCGCGCTGCTAATCGGCACGACCGTGCTAAATGAGGCACGGCCGCGCTAGATGATTAGTGCGACCGTGTCTATTACAAATCAGACACGAATTGACAGATTCTTGTATTTATAACGATGGAATTGTTAGGGCTTTTGATTAATGGGTTATTACGAGTCTTTTCATATAGTTTAATTGCATGAACATCGCGATTAAGTATGGATTCGATTAAATCGTTTTATTTAAAGCAAGATTTCTGATTCGGATCGATTTCTATAATGGAAGCCCAAATTGAATAGGGGCTTTCGATAATGATACAGAAAGGAATGAAATAGAGGATTCAATTACCCGGAATAGGAGCGGATCGATAGAGAACGACAGCGAGGAGTTCCGGCGACGGAGATAAAGATTTCCGGTGACTTCGACTGCGATTCCGACTGCTTCAATGGCTTCGGATTGATTCAGTGATGGTCTGGAAATGCTTGATTGGATTGCTTTGAGAATATTGAGAGAATTTGGGTTCTTCTTGAAATGCTTAATCGTTTGGAATTTGGTAGGACAAAACCGAAGTGAATTCGAGTAATGGGAATGGTTTATTGAGTTTGTTAATGTGATTAAAGCGTGTTAAAGTTACGAATTCGAACGATCGGATGATTAAAGTCACAATTACGATTTGACTGTTACGCAGGCACGACCGTGCCAAGATAGGCGCGACCGTGCCTAAGCACCGGGCGCGATCGTTCCAAAGCAGGTCGCGCGACCGTGCCAAAGCACTTGGCGCGACCGTGCTTATACGAAGCACGACCGTGTCTAATTAGGGTTTCTTGACATTTTTCAACTTTAGTCCTTGACTTTTCAGATTTGATAAGTTTGAATAAAATAGTTTCTTGTATAGCGTTTAAATGTATATAACCGAGTAATACTTGTGAATTTGTATAGAGTTATTGCATTAAATTTACGACGAGAAAATAATGAGACATTGCACGAGTATAGAACTTGAAATTGCATTATATTGAATTGAAATAGGAATACTAAAATCATAAATGTTACAGTCTCCCCATGTTGAGAGAATTTCGTCCCGAAATTTAGCTAGAGGAAACAACATTATTAGTAAAAAGATGAGGGTACTTGAGCTTCATTTGGTCTTCTCGTTCCCAAGTGAACTCAGGACCACGCTTAGATTCCCAACGAACTTTAACGATAGGAATGCGACTTCGCTTGAGCTGCTTGACTTCACGATCCATAATTTCCACCGGCTTCTCAACGAAGTGCATCGTTTCATCAATGCGCACGTCGTCAAGTGGTATATGGAGATTTTCATCGGCGAGACACTTCTTTAGATTAGATATATGAAATGTAGGATGCACATTGCCGAGAGATGGAGGTAACTCGAGCTTGTAAGCCACTTTCCCAATCCTTTCGAGGATTTTGAATGGGCCAACATAACGAGGTGCTAACTTGCCTTTCTTTCCAAAACGGACCACACCCTTCCATGGAGACACCTTTAGAAGAACAAGATCACCGACTTGGAATTCCAAGGGTTTTCGACGTTTGTCGGCATAACTCTTTTGCCGACTCCTCGCTACTCGAATATTGTCACGGATTTGAATGATCTTGTCGGATGTTTCTTGAATTAACTCGGGACCAGTGATTTGTGCTTCACCAATCTCACTCCAACAGATAGGAGAACGACACTTGCGACCATAGAGAGCTTCGAATGGAGCCATGTTGATACTTGTGTGGTAGCTATTGTTGTAAGAAAACTCAATAAGGGATAAATGTGAATCCCAATTGCCACCAAAATCGATTACACAAGCTCTAAGCATGTCTTCAAGAGTTTGGATTGTTCGCTCGGTTTGACCATCAGTTTGCGGATGGTAAGCCGTGCTCAAATCCAATCGAGTACCAATAGCCTTTTGGAGAGATTGCCAAAATCGAGAAGTGAACCGAGCGTCTCTATCGGATATTATGTTCAAGGGAACACCATGACGGCTCACGATTTCATCAATGTAAATTCGGGCTAATTTCTCCACTTTGAAGTCTTCACGATTAGGTAAGAAGTGGGCAGATTTGGTGAGTCGATCAATGATCACCCAAATACTATCTTAACCACTCGAGGTGCGAGGGAGCTTGGTAATGAAATCCATAGCTAAATTCTCCCATTTCCACACGGGAATTTCTGGTTGTTCGAGTAAACCAGAAGGACGTTGATGTTCGGCTTTGACTTTGGAGCAAGTTAAGCATTTGGCCACATAAAGAGCAATGTCTTTCTTCATACCGGGCCACCAATAAAGTTGGCGAAGATCTTGGTACATTTTATCCGCACCAGGATGAATAGAATAACGAGTCTTATGAGCCTCGTTCATGAGAATTGCACGGAGATCATCGTGATAGGGAATCCAAATACGGTTCATGTAATACAGTAAGCCATTGGGTTTTGATTCAAGAAGAAGTTCAACACCACACGACATTTCCTCATACATGTTACCCTCGGTTACCGAGACGTGTTGAGCTTCTAAAATACGGGTTTGAATATTGGTTTGAATACGGGCACAATGAAGCATAACATTGTCCTTTCGACTCAAGGCATCGGCTACAACATTCGCTTTGCCGGGATGGTAACGAATCTCGCAGTCGTAGTCGTTAAGGAGTTCGACCCAACGTCGTTGCCTCATATTGAGCTCTTTTTGGTTGAAGATATGTTGAAGACTTTTATGGTCGGTGAATACCACACATTTCGTGCCATATAGGTAATGTCTCCGAATCTTTAACGCGAATACGACCGCACCCAACTCGAGATCGTGCGTCGTATAATTCTTTTCAAGAATTTTGAGTTGTCTTGATGCATAAGCGATTACTTTTCCTCGTTGCATGAGGACACAACCAAGACCTTGGTTAGAAGCATCACAATAGACAACTAAATCAACATTTCCATCAGGGAGAGTCAAAATGGGAGCATTGCACAACTTATGCTTAAGAGTTTGGAAAGCTTCTTCTTGTTTCGGTCCCCATTCATAAGCTTTACCCTTATGGGTCAAGGCGGTAAGAGGGACAGCAATCTTTGAGAAGTTTGAGATGAAACGACGATAATAACCCGCAAGACCAAGAAATGAACGAACTTCGGTAGGAGTCTTCGGGGCATTCCAATTCTTAACCGTTTCAATCTTAGCAGGATCAACATGAATACCCTTGTCGTTGACGTTGTGACCAAGAAATTGAACTTCTTTTAACCAAAATTCACATTTGGAGAACTTGGCATATAGTTGTTCTTTCTTTAAAAGGTCCAAAACCAATCTAAGGTGTTCTTCATGGTCGGCTTTAGTCTTGGAATAGATTAAGATATCGTCAATGAAAACGATCACGAATTTATCAAGGTATGGTTTGCACACACGGTTCATGAGATCCATGAAAACTGCGGGTGCATTGGTTAACCCGAAAGGCATAACCATGAACTCGTAATGACCATACCTTGTTCGAAAAGCAGTCTTAGGAATGTCATCTTCTTGAACACGGAGCTGATGATAACCGGATCGAAGATCAATCTTCGAGAAGCAAGTAGAACCTTGAAGTTGATCAAAGAGATCATCGATTCTAGGCAAAGGATAACGATTCTTGATAGTAAGCTTATTGAGTTCGCGGTAGTCAATACACATGCGAAATGATCCATCCTTCTTCTTAACAAATAAGACGGGTGCACCCCACGGTGAATGACTCGGGCGAATGAAACCTTTGTCGGAGAGTTCTTGAAGTTGACTTGCGAGCTCTTGCATTTCGGAAGGTGCAAGATGATAAGGAGCTCTAGCAACGGGGTTAGCTCCGGGCATAAGATCAATACGGAACTCTACTTGACGAACAGGAGGAAGACCGGATAAATCTTTAGGAAACACTTCGGGAAAATCCCTAATGATAGGAATGTCTTGAATACTCTTCTCCTTGACGTCCTTTTGAACAATATGAGCTAGGAAGGCGATGTACTTCTTTCGTAAGTACTTTTGAGCGGTAGTACAAGACATCAATTTAAGACCCTTGCAAGGCTTTTCACCAAAAACCCTTAAGGTTTCTCCCGATGGTAGCGGAATTCAAATACACTTTTCAAAACAAATGACTTCGGCATGATGATTTGATAGCCAATCCATACCAATGATAATATCAAAGCTTCCTAGTGGCATTGGAATAAGGTTGATTGGGACTGTATGATCATTAAGTTCTAAGGAGCAATCATAGATAATAGACTCAATCGTAAAGGAGTCACCATTTGCTATTTCAACGGTGAAGGTTTTCTCTAATTGGGATCGTGTCTTTGCAAGTAAAGGCTCAAAATTTAGTGACACAAAACTTTTACCGGCACCGATATCGAACAAAATGGAGGCATATTGACTATTAACAAGGAACGTACCATTAACCACGTCGTTGTTGGCTTGAGCGTCGTTGGTGTTTATGTTGAACGCACGCCCACGAGCTCCACCTTGTCTAGCATTTGCAAGTCTTGGACATAGATTAAGAAAATGGTTCGGGTCACCACACTCATAGCAAGCACGCCTATTAGCAATGGCGGGAGCACCTTGATTAGCCACTCGCGGGTTGGGTTGGTTCGGTGGATTGACTTGACCCTCAAAAGCTTTGGCCCTACAAATATTGATAGTGTGACCATATATCCCACAATGAGTGCAAAGGCGACATGGGATATTTTGAGGATGATGAAAATTGCAGGTGGCACAAAGAGGATAAATCCCAACATATGGCTTTTTAGCCGGTGCTTGAACTACGGGTGCAACTTGATTAACGGGCACCGCAGGAGTAACCACAGCAAAGTTTCTAACTTTCCTCTTTTTGTTATTGCGAGAGGGTTCAGTTGTGGCTTCTTTGTTGTGGGTAGGAGGGGTTACGTTTTCAGCAACTTTCTTAGAACCCTTTTTGGTAAGAGTTCCAGCTTTAACATGATTATCAGTTAAGGTAGCAGACAGGCGGATGGCATCCTCCAAAGTAGCAGGATTTCTACCTAAGACAGTATCTTGAATTTGTCTTGGTAGCCCACCAATATACTTTTCGATACAACGGGCTAAAGGAGTGACCATGTGGGGCACAAGAAGACTCAACTCATGGAACCGAGTTGTATATGCTAAGTTTTCCCCACTATCTTGGGCAAGATCCCAAAATTCAGCTTCCAACTTCTTCACTTCATTTCGAGGACAGAATTCCTCGGTCATAAGCCTTTTGACCTCATCCCAAGGTAAAGCCATAGCTACATCAATACCCCTATTCCTTTTCTCCCCATTCCACCATGTAAGTGCCCGCTTTTGAAGGACACTAGTGGCATGACGAACACGGAGGTTGTCGGGACAGTCACTATTGAGAAAGGTATTCTCAATACTTTCAAACCATTGAAGGAGTCCAGTAGCTCCTTCAGTTCCATAAAACTTTAGGGGATTGCAAGAATTGAAGTGCTTGAAGGTGCATTGAGATGGATTGTTTCCACCATTTCCACCATTACCACCATTATTACCACTATTGCTTCCATTTCCACCATTGCCATTTGTGGCACCATTGGCTTGGGTGAGTTGTGTCACCAATTGGGTAAGAATAGCAGCAATGTCGGAGTTGGCGTTGGCGGCGGGAGCACGACGAGGAGGCATTCTACAGATTTTCAAGAGACAAGAAAGATTGTAAGAACTTATGAGAATTGCTAGGATTTAATAGAATGAGAAAACCAAATAAAAGATAGATATTCATAGTTTGGATTGTACTCAAAAGTGATAAAATCAGTTGAATACTAAGGCACATTAAGGTTAATTTAAACTCATATAATTTTCAAGGAGACAAGCTTTAGCCTATAAGTAAACACTCATCTCGGGAATTCCCAGGAAAGCATACGGGTCCCTCGGTTGATTGGGATTTATGCGAAATGCTTTCCTAGACAGAAAACCCAAAATACAGGTGTCACCCTTCCAGATTGCACGTGTCCTCAAATAATTTAACAAGTTTAAAAACCTTAACGAAGAAATAAAAATTTTTAAAGATTTTTTTTTTTTTTTTTTTTTTTTTTGATTTTTGCTTAAAGAATTTTCCACATGCTTAGAAAGAATAAAGATAGAAAAGAAGGTAGAAATATCATGGGATTTTAGGATATAGGAAAGGTATTATTTAAGAAGATCCTAATAAGTCATGAATTTCATCAAGTAAGGTACCAAATATAATAAACAATTTATCATGGTAAGCATGTAGCACATAGCATGTAACACATAGCACAAAATCATGAAGCATAGTATAAGTGGGTGTCCTAAAGTTATAGTCTAGGTCAAGATGTCTAATAACCTAAATCCCTATAACCAAGGCTCTGATACCAATCTGTCACACCCCGACCGATGGCGGAATCATCGGGGCGTGACATGTAAGACTGTTCATAGCACAAGGTTGACTAAATTGAAATATATTAAAGCCAAATTTCCATTTCACATAATCCAAGTACAAACCAAAATCCAAACAAAGAACAATAAACAATTCATAAACTTCTTGATTTAATATTACTAAGTCCAAATCCTATGTTGAGCATGTCTTGAATCATTCTCACATATTAGGGCCTGAAACATGAATAAAATAAAGTCAACTAAAAAGTTGGTGAGTATAACACAGTTGTATATAGATAGCATATAGTTGTAAACAAATCCTTTACAAGACATGAAAAATAAGGCATTTATGGGGAGCTGCTATTGTGTAATCAAGTACAATCAAACCTTAGTAACTAGTATGCAAATTGTGTTGTCGGTATCAATCACCTCCACTTGGGTGGGTTTGTCAGACTCAATAGATCTATCATTGAAAACCGTCGGCTTGTATAGTTAATGATTGCACATAGTTTTCACAAAGACTAGCACAACTAGCACTCGGGCACAAAGCTCAAATTTTGCACACATGTATGTATGTAGGATTTTGTACTTGTGTTGTTTGAGTATATGTAGTTGTGAAATGTGTAATGTGTATAAAGTTCATGTTCCACCCCAAAAGTGTAAAAGAGTAAAAAGGGGTTGTGAATACTCACTTGGTATGGAAGTGAAGCTAACAAGGAAATATAGATAGCAAATATGATCCTTGGAATGCACACTTTAACCTAAGAGTAAAGTGTATAGAATCAAATAGATGTACAAAGTTTAAGTCTAAAGTGGAAGTTGAATTTGTATATAAAACTGTTGATTTGTATTTAAAAAGTATTGAATAAAATATATAAAGTTTGTAGTAAAATATGTTTGTAACCATTTGATTAGGTTTGAATTGAATAAATAAATTTATAATTGTAGTTTATGAAATAATGTAAATATTAATTGAAATTAAGTATAAATAAATAAATGATTTTGATTTAAAATGTAAATTAAATAACTAATCATTATTTATAAATTTTGTAACTTAATTATTTAAAATATCATTTAAGTGTAAGATAATAAATATAAATTTAATTTTTCATAAACTTTTAAATAAATTATATTTATGCCAAGATTAAACTTTTAATCCATTTTTTTTAAATACAGAAAACATATTTTTATAGAATCGAAACATTTATTGATCGAAAAATATAAAATTATAATTCTGTTACAATTTCTGAGTCTAGCACGACCGTGCCTCGGAAGGGCACGATCGTGCTCAAGCCACGGGCGCGACCGCGCTAGTCGGGGCGCGACCGGGTTGATCAACAGGAGCACAATCTAGACAAGTTTGACAGGCACGACCATGCCTTGGCCCGGCACGGTCGTGTCTATGATCTTTAGACACAACAGGGACTAACCCAGAGGGCATGACAAAGTCTGGACAGGAGGACACGACCGCGCTGCTAATCGGCACGACCGCGCTAAATGAGGCACGGCCGCGCTAGATGATTAGCGCGACCGTGTCTATTCCAAATCAGACACGAATTGACAGATTCTTGTATTTATAACGATGGAATTGTTAGGGCTTTTGATTAATGGGTTATTACGAGTCTTTTCATATAGTTTAATTGCATGAACATCGCGATTAAGTATGGATTCGATTAAATCGTTTTATTTAAAGCAAGATTTCTGATTCAGATCGATTTCTATAATGGAAGCCCAAATTGAATAGGGGCTTTCGATAATGATACAGAAAGGAATGAAATAGAGGATTCAATTACCCGGAATAGGAGCGGATCGATAGAGAACGGCAGCGAGGAGTTCCGACGACGGAGATAAAGATTTCCGGTGACTTCGACTGCGATTCCGACTGCTTCAATGGCTTCGGATTGATTCAGTGATGGTCTGGAAATGCTTGATTGGATTGCTTTGAGAATATTGAGAGAATTTGGGTTCTTCTTGAAATGCTTAATCGTTTGGAATTTGGTAGGACAAAACCGAAGTGAATTCGAGTAATGGGAATGGTTTATTGAGTTTGTTAATGTGATTAAAGCGTGTTAAAGTTACGAATTCGAACGATCGGATGATTAAAGTCACAATTACGATTTGACTGTTACACAGGCACGACCGTGCCAAGATAGGCGCGACCGTGCCTAAGCACCGGGCGCGATCGTTCCAAAGTAGAGCTTGGTCCTACAAACACTAACCGTATGACCATATCTCCCACAATAAGTACAAAGGCGACATGGGATGTTTTGGGGGTGATGGTAGTTGCAGGTGGCACAAAGTGGGTAGATTCCAACATATGGCTTTTTAGCCGGCTCTTGAAGTGCAGCTTGGTTGACGGGAATAGCAGGAGTAACCACAGCAAAATTTCTAACCTTCCTCTTTCTATTATTGCGAGAGGGCTCGGTTGTGGCTTCTTTGTTGTGAGTAGGAGGGGTTACGGTGTCAGAAACTTTCTTAGTACCCTTCTTAGTAAGTGTTCCCGCTTTCACATGGTTATTAGTTATGGTAGCGGATAGATGAATAGCATCCTCCAGAGTAGCAGGATTTCTACCTAAGACAGTATCTTGGATTTGTCTTGGTAGCCCACCAATATACTTCTCGATACAACAGGACAAAAGAGTGACCATGTGGGGCACTAGAAGACTCAACTCATGGAACCGAGTTGTATATGCTAAGCTTTCCCCACTATCTTGGGCAAGATCCCAAAATTCAGCTTCTAACTTTTTCACTTCATTTTGAGGACAGAACTCCTCGGTCATAAGCCTTTTGACCTCATCCCAAGTTAAGGCTATAGCTATGTCAACACCCCTATTCCTCTTCTCCCCATTCCACCATGTAAGTGCCCGTTTTTGTAAGACACTTGTAGCATGACGAACACGGAGGTTGTCGGGACAGTTACTATTGAGAAAGGTATTCTCAATGCTTTCGAACCATTGAAGGAGTCCAGTAGCTCCTTCGGTACCATAGAACTTTAGGGGATTGCACGAGTTGAAGTGCTAGAAGGTGCATTGAGATGGATTATTACCACTATTTCCACCATTTCCACCATTATTACCACTATTGCTTCCATTTCCACCATTGTTGCCATTGGTGGCACCATTGGCTTGGGTGAGTTGTGTCAACAATTGGGTGAGAATAGCAGCAATGTCGGTGTTGGCGTTGGTTGCGGGAGCACGACGAGGAGGCATTCTACAGATTTTTCACAAGACAAGAAAAATTGTAAGAATTTATGAGATTTGATAGGATTTAATAGAATGAGGTAACAAAAATAAAAATAGATATTCTTAGTTTGGATTGTACTCAAAAGTGACAAAATCACTTGAATACCATGGCACATTAAGGTTAATTAAACTTATAAAATTTTCAAGGAGACATGCTTTAGCCTATAAGTAAACACTCATCTCGGGAATTCCCAGGAAAGCATACGGGTCCCTCGGTTGATTGGGATTTATGCGAAATGCTTTCCTAGACAGAAAACCCAAAATACAGGTGTCACCCTTCCAGATTGCATGTGTCCTCAAATAATTTAACAAGTTTAAAACCTTAACGAAGAAATAAAAATTTTAGAGATTTTTTTTGCTTCAAGAATTTTTATTTTATTTTTTTTTCCACATGCTAAGAAAGGATAAAGATAGAAAAGGAGATAGAAATATTATGAGGTTTTAGAATATAGGAAAGGATATTATTTATTTAATTATTATTCAAGAAGATCCTAATGAGTCATGAATTTCTAACAAGTAAGGTATCGAATATAATAATAATTAATCATGGTGAGCATGTAGCACATAGCATGTAACACATAGCACAAAATCATGAAATATAGCATAAGTGGGTGTCATAAAGTTATAGTCTAGGTCAAGGTGTCTAATAACCTAATTCCCTATAACCAAGGCTCTGATACCAATCTGTCACACCCCGACCGATGGCGGAATCATCGGGGGGGGGGGGGGGGACATGTAAGACTGTTCATAGCACATGGTTGACTAAATTGAAATATATTAAAGTTAAATTTCCATTACAAATAATCCAAGTACAAACCAAATTCAAACAAGAAACATAAAACAACTCATAAAATTCTTGATTTGTTTTGCTAAGTCCAATCCTATATTGAGCACGTCTTGAATCATTCTCACATATTAGGGCCTGAAACATGAATAAAATAAAGTCAACTAAAAAGTTGGTGAGTAACACAGTTGTAAATAGATAGCATATTGTTGAAAACAAATCCTATACAAAACATGATAAAATAAGGCATTTATGGGGAGCAGCTATTGTGTAACCATGTACAACCAAACCTTGTAACTAGCATGCAAAAAAAATTGTGTTGTCGGTTTCAATAACCGCGCACCATGGGTGGGTTTGTCAGACTCAATAGATCTATCATTGAAAACCGTCTGCTTGTATAGTTAATGATTGCACATAATCGCATACAAAGGTTAGCACAACTAGCACTCGGGCACAAAGCTCAAATTTTGCACACATGTATGTAAATAGGATTTTTGCACTTGTGTTGTTTTCGTAAATATAAATGTGTAATGTGTAATGTGTATAGAGTTCATGTTCCACCCCAAAAGTGTAAAAGAGTAAAAAGGGGTTGTGAATACTCACTTGGTATGGAGATGTAGCTAACAAAGAGTATAAATGAAATAAGGGTTCTTGATACGCACGGGTTAACCTAGATAGTAATGTATATTGAATCAAATCGGTGTACAAAGTTTAAGTCTAACATTGAAGGTTGAGTTCGTGTATAAAAAGTATTAAATGAAATATATAAAGTTGTAGTAAACATTTTTGGAACATTTGATTAAAGTTTGGAATTTAAATAATAAAATAGAATTTTTTTATAAAATTGTTGATTATGAAAATAATGCATGCGTTAAATGTAAATTAATAAATAAATAAATGATTATAGTTTATGAAATAATGTAAATATTGATTGTAATCAAGTATAAATAAATAAATGATTTTTGTTTAAATATTAAATAAACAATTATTATCTTATTTATTTATAAACTTGTAACTTAATCATTTAAAACATTCTTTAAGTGTAAGATAAATATAAATTTAATTTTTTATAAATTTTTTTAAATAAATAATATTTATCTCTTCAAAATACAGAAAACATATTTTTATAAAATTTGAAATATTTATTGATTGAAAAATATAAAATTAAAATTCTGTTAAAATTTATGAGTCACACACGACCGTGCCTCGGAAGGGCACGATCGTGCTCAAGCCAGGGGCGCGACCGCGCTAGTCGGGGCATGACCGGGTTGATCAACAGAGGGCACAAACTAGACCAGTCAACAGGCACGACCGTGCCTTGGCCCGGCACGGTCGTGTCTATGATTCTTAGACACAACAGAGACTAGCCCAAAGGGAATGACTAGCCTGGAAAGGAGGACACGACCGCGCTGCTAATCGGCACGACCGCGTTTCATGAGGCACGGCCGCGCTAGATGATTTGCGCGACCGTGTCTCTTCCAAATCAGACACGAATTGAACAAATCTTGTATTTATAGCGCTGGATTTGATAGGGCTTTTGATTACTGAGTTATTACGAGTCTTTTCATATAATTTAATTGCATGTAAATCGTGTTTAAGTATGGATTCGATTAAATATTTTCTTATCAAAATAATCATTCTGATTCGGACGATTTCTGTAATGAAAGCCCAGATTGATAGGGGGCCTTTGATATATGGACCGAAACGAAAAGGATGGATGATTCAATTACCTCAAGCAGAAGGAATCGATAGAGATCGGTAGGAGGGAGTTCCGGCGACGGTGATAACGGCTTCCGGCGACTTCGGCTGCAATTCCGGCTAGGCCAGAGAGTCCAATAATAACAGGGGAGATTGCTGAATAGAATTTCTTGATTGCTTGAGAGGAATTTGATCGAATTTTAGGATTTGAGTCTTGAGGGAAAAGATCGACGGTTTTTCTTGAGAGGAAGAGAGTTTTGATAATAATAATCGTAATCAACTGAGTTATTTTCCTTGACAATGAAAATGAAACGTAACCGGGTTTGAATTCGAACGATCGAGCGTTTTGAAATCACATTTACGTTTTGACAGTTACGCAGGCGCGACCATGCCTAATAGAGGCGCGACCGTGCTTAGGCACTGGGCGCGATCGTTCCAGGACCAGTCACGCGATCGTGCCGACGCACTTGGCGCGACCGTGCCAGGACGAAGCACGACCGTGCTAATTAGGGTTTCTTGATAAATTTTCAACTTTAGTCCTTGACTTATCAGGTTTGGTTAGTTTGAAATAAATAGTTACTTGTATAGCGTTTAAGTGTATATAATCGAGTAAAACTTGTAAATTTGTATTGAATCATTGAATTTAGTTTACACTGGTGTCATGGAAACATGTCTGCATGCTGCATTCGTGTCCCAGTTCGAGCCGAAGAATGTGAAGGAGGCTCTCGCGAACAACAGCTGGATTGAGGCGATGCAAGATGAATTGTCTCAATTCCAAAAGTTGCAAGTGTGGAATTTGGTTGACTTGCCAAAAGGCTTTCAGCCAATTAGAACCAGATGGGTGTTCAAATGCAAGACGGATGATCGTCATGTGTTTGTGAAGAACAAATCAAGATTGGTTGTTCAGGGTTTTTATCAACAAGAGTGCTTGGATTACACGGAAGTATATGCCCCAGTTGCTAGAATTGAGGCCATTCGACTGTTCTTGGCTTATGCCACATAAGTCGTCTTCAAGGTCTATCAACTTGATGTGATGAGTGCTTTCCTATATGGAAAAGTTCACGAAGAGGTCTATGTCACTCAACCTCCCGGCTTTGAAGATCCGCATAATATCAATAAAGTGTATAAGCTCGACAAAGCACTTTATGGTCTTCATCAAGCACCGCGGGCATGGTATGAGACATTATCTAAGCATTTACTGTCTAGTGGTTTCGACCGTGGACAGATTGACTCGACCCTCTTTATTAGGAAAGCTGGGGGTGACATTCTTCTTGTACAAGTCTACGTCGACGACATTATTTTTGGATCTACCAATGAAGGGATGTGTAGGGAATTCGACAGGTGATGAAGTCCAAGATTGAAATGAATAACATGGGTGAATTGTTATTCTTCCTGGGTCTGCAAGTCAGTCAAAAAGAGGATGGCATTTATCTACATCAAACTAAGTATGTGCAGGACATCTTGTCAAAATACAAGATGAATGATAGCAGTACTTATGGCACACCTATCCCAGTCAATCATGGTCTACATCCTGACAATGATGGAAAGGATGTGGATTGCATATTGTACCGTGGGATGATCGAATCACTTATGTATCTCACAGCTTCAAGACCCGATATAATGTTTGCTGTGTGCTTGTGCTCAAGGTTTCAGTCTCAACCGAAGGAGTCACATATGATAGCTGTGAAGAGAATTTTCAGATACTTGAAAGGGAAAGCTCGATTGGGTATTTGGTACTCTAAGCAGCAGTCATTCGACTTCAAAGCCTACACTGGTTCAGACTATGGCGGCTGTAACCTTGATAGAAAGTCAACTTCTGGTGGATGTCAATTCTTAGGAGACAGACTGGTTTCCTGGCAGTGTAAGAAGCAGTCAACGGTTTTTGTCTCAACTTGTGAAGCAGAATACATTGCTGCGGCGAGCGGTTGTTCTCAGATATTGTGAATTCAGTAGAAATTGAGAGACTACGGCTTGAACTTCACTGGAACTCCTTTGTTCATTGACAACAATGCCACAATATCCATCACAAATAACACGGTGAAACATTCCAAAACTAAACATATAGAAATTCTCCATCATTTCATCCGTGAATGTGTTGAAAAGCATTTAATTGAACTTGTTAATGTTCACACGGATGACAATCTTGCTGACCTTTTCACAAAGGCTTTTGATCGATCCCGTTTTGAGCATCTTGTCAACTTGATAGGAATGTTCAATCCTGAGTGAAAAACTTGTTTTTCTTAAATCAATTCAATTCATGAAAGTTAAACTTTTATTTTTTTAAGTATTCTGTATAGTTCTTTTAACAATTCAAAAACATTTTACAAAATCAAAAACAAAATAGAAAATGGAGAAAATTTCAATGTTAACTTGAGAAAAGAGGAAATGATAGTACATCAGAAATGATCTAAACGTCACGGACTGCTCATATGGGAAATGATTGCGTCATGCTTAGTTAATTGTTTAAATTATTATGTTTTTAATCTGCTTATTTACAAGTAATTTGAATTGTTAGTAGGCTGTATGCGTCTTTGAATCAGTAGTAGTGTGGAAACTAAAGTCTAAATTACAACGGTGATTTGAACCCATGTTTGCTAGTGTGTGCGCGTAAAAGATTAGAAAAGATCATTATCAGATAAAGGATGTTAGATTTTGGCAATAATTTTCTTTTGAGATCAGTTTTGGGTTATGTCGTTAGCACAATTAATGCGGTTCATCTCACTGCCCATACTCACAAGTATGCAAGGTGAGATTGAATCAAGACATGTCTCTACATCAACCATTGAGCATGTACTCACGCTTGAATCACTCCTGATTCATTGAAATCAAATCCAAATAAAAGTTGGATTCCCTTACCTTATTCAAACACCATACTCATTATCCTGAATCATCATACCGATATTCAATGAAGAAAATCAAATGAAACCAAGACATATGAATCACTCGATTCTGAATCTTATGATTCCTGATAACCCTTATGGATTCTGCTTGATTTTTTCCTGTGCTAATAGATGTAACTTCATTCTAAAAATTTAGAAAATCATTGGGAAAATCTTAGATGCCTTGAGATAGTGCAATTTACATTATTGTAGCATATCAGTGGGGTATACGTTGTATATCTTATAATTAATACCTTAATACACAAAAACGTGATACAAAGATGCTTATAGTTTCAAATCTTATAATATTGTCAACTTGAATTACTTGTTTATGTGCTTATTACGTATGAATAAATAGTAATCCATGACATGATCCCATATACTTTGATGTTTATATTTTATCGTTTTTACTATAAGTTAGTCTGATATGATCCTCTGCTCGTGTCTTTGATCAAAAATAGTTTGTGTAAATGCTTGTATATTTCTATCTAGAAAAGAACAAAAAGATTTTAAGTTTGTGTATAGTTAAATCTTATTTAGAAAAGTCAAAAATATTTGTGTTTAACCTTCCTGAATTGTATTTGAATCCTCCTAATTGAATATTTTTATCTTGTTCGTTATTTGACTTGAAAATCTTCATAATTTGAGTTGAAAGTTTGTGCACTTAAGGGTTACTGCGTACTTGACAAGTGCGCATGAAGTAAGCCCTGCGTACTTAACAAGTACGCAAGAGTCAAGCCTTGCGCACTTGTAAGTACGCAGGAGTTAAGTCTTGCGCACTTAGCAAGTACGCACGACCTTTTTGTGTTGGGTATAAATACAGGACTTGGAAAAATTTTCAGATTTTATCACATTCAAATTCTCAGTCGCCTGTTCAATTCCCTCCGACGTTTTTACTCAAAAATTCGAGTGTTCCTAACCGATTTCTCGTCCCATCTCTAGTATCATCATCGTGTAACAATCATTTGGTGAGAATCTAGGGGCAATCCATCCGTGTATTCGCGATTTTAGACCGATTTAAATTTTAAAAAAACTTAGGGTTTAATTCGAGTTTTTTAGTCAAATTTTGGGTTGTTTGGGTAAAAACTTATAGTTAAAACTTGATTAGAATCTGTAATCGACCCTTAATCTGTCCATTTCGTCCGTGATTTTAACATTAGACCCTCGATTGACCATCGGCTCATCTGGGTGGTCTTTTAGGTCAAAATTGGCCGAATGTAGCAAGTGTTTGATGTAGATGTTGGTCCCATAGGCTAGAATCATAGATTCCAACCTTGTGGTGACCTAATCTACCCGTTATTTGAACTTCAGATTGAATCTTTAAACTTCTGGAATTTTGAACAAGTATGGCTCTTGCGCACTTAGCAAGTACGCAAGAAGTAATTATTGCGTACTTGTTAAGTACGCAAGAGGAAATTCTTGCGTACTTGCTAAGTACGCAGGACCAACACTTGGGAAAAATTTCTAAGTCTGAAATTTCAGTTCAAAGAGTAACTGCTATACTGCGTCATGTTTATTCATTTCCAATGAAACTTGTTGTTCTGATTATGTTCTCTGTGTGTTTTTGCAGATTAGGGCTTGGGCGTTTACGAACGAATTTAATCTGTTAGCTAATACTCAATCGGAATGGAAGGGTGTTGCTCTACAGTACCGCGATGTAGTTGATTTCTTGAGCCGTTCAAGAATCAGCTACGCTATTTCTGCAGACCCAATCGTTTCAAAACCTTATCTGGAGCAATTTTGGGAGACGGTGGAGCATGATTGTACGGTAACCCCCAATGTTATAAGGACTACCGTGGCTGGTCATGACATCGCCTTCTCTAAAGATACAATTAGAAGGGTCCTGTGTTGATGCACTTTCTTGTGACAACACTCTGGATAGAGTCTTAGTTTGTATTTCTAATGTCTGTAATTTGTCTTTGTATGTAAGAGTCGTTATGTAATAGTTTATCGAGTTGTATTTACGTTTACATAGTGTATGTTGCATTTCTTCTAAGTGTTTTGCGCACTTACATGTGCGCAGGAGAAAGCTCCTGCGTACTTAGCAAGTACGCAGGAAGACCCATGCATACTTGCTAAGTACACAAGAGCATTTGGTCCTGCGCACTTGCTAAGTGCGCAGGCATCAGGTCTGTATAAATAGGTTTGGTTCACAGAGGATAAGTACGCAGAACTCATATCTTAGACGAACTCAGTTTGTTAAGTACGCAATTTGTATTCTCTCTGTAACCGTCGAGTGTTTATAATAGAAAGAGCTTTTATTGTGACTCTCGTGTTGGTTTACTTTGTTTTAGTTAGACTCTCCGCCTAGTCACGGGTATTCTGCACCCGGTCCGACTAGTAGACCACTTGCATGCAACGATCCGACACACACGAAGGGACCTACAAGTGGTATCAGAGCATTTCTCTTGAATTCAAGTGTTGTAAGTGAGTTTGGAGACGTTTTTACTGAGTTTTACAAGCAAAAAGAGGTATTTTTGTTGATTTTTGTGATAAAAAAGGGGTAACTCTTGAGCACTTTTTTAGAAGCAAAAATCTCTCAAAAAACCAATTTTTGTTGTGTATTTGAGTTATTTGAGCATCAAAGGTTGGTTATAAACAAGTTTCTGACCCTTTGGCTCATTTACATTAATCATCAGACCAATTTTTACCATCTCCGGCGATTTTCAGGTCACCGGAAAAGGTTGGTGAGAGTTGCTGAAAAGGTATCCTGCGTACTTACCATTTTTGGCAAAAAGTACAGTCTTCTGCGTACTTACTAAATACGCAAGAGTTATTTCCTGCGTACTTACAAGTGCGGAAGACTGAACTTGTGCGAACTTAAGTCATATCCTGCGTACTTAGTCATTTCCTCCTGCGTACGCAAGAGGAAATCTAAATAAGCAAGACCATTTCTCAAGTGCGCAACTGTGTCTGACTTTTCTGAAATTTGACTAAGTGTTCACTATGTCGAATCTTCAGAATCTTGGAAACCTGCTGAATTATGATAATGAGATCGGTACACCACAGAAACCACCAAAGTTGCTGAACGTGAACGATTATTCTAATTGGAAAGCACGTTTTGAGCACTACATTTCATATACCGACTCATCATTATGGATACCAATCCTTGTGGGATATAAGCATCCCACACACATCTATCTTGATGATGAATTGCCCAAGCCTATCTCTAAGCTTTCTGACGAAGAAAAGAAAGCTTAAGATCGAGAAAAGAAGGCACTTGTAACATTTTTGATTTTTAGTATTCATATTTCAATTCAATGTATTGCAATTTCGAATTCAATACTCGTGCACTGTCTTATTATTTTTCTCACCGTAAACTAAACGCAATGATTCGATACAAATTCGCAAGTTTTACGCAATTATAAACATTTAAACACTATGCAAGAAACTATTTAATTCAAACATATCAAACCTGAAAAGTCAAGGACTAAAGTTGAAAAATGTTAAGAAACCCTAGTCTAGCACGGTCGTGCTTCGTCCTGGCACGGTCGCGCCAAGTGCCTCGGCAAGATCGCGCGACTGGTCCTGGAACGATCTCGCCCGGTGCCTAGGCACGGTCGCGCCATATTTGGGCACGGTCGCGCCTGTGTAACAGTTGAAACCTAAATGCAGTTTAATCACCCGATCGTTGAGAATCCGTAACAGTCCTACGTTTCTTTTCCCCTTAACGAGTGTATCACCATTTTCAAATTTTACAAACGTCTCAGTTTCATACTATCAACCTCGAAATCTCTCTCAAGCAATTCAAGCAAAAACTCGAATCCTCCTCTGAACCCAAATCCTCCCAATCAAGAAAGGAATTCACATCTCCCGAATCTCGTCAAGTCTCTGGACTCTCTGGCCTAGCCGGAATTGCAGCCAAAGTCGCCGGAAGCCATTATCGCCGATGCCGGAACTTTCTTCTACCGCTTTCTATCAATTCGATACTCTCCAAGGTAATTGGGTTTTCACTACAGAAATCATCTTGAACCGAAGTGCTTATTTTAATAAAAATGATTTAATCGAATCCGGTCTTAAACACGTTTTACATACAATAAAACTATATGAAATGACTCGTAATAACTCAATAATCAAAAGCCCTAACAATTCCATCATTTAAAATACAAGAATATGTCAATTCATGTCTGATTTGGAAGAGACACGGTCGCGCTAATCATCTAGCGCGGCCGTGCCTCATGAAACGCGGTCGTGCCGATTAGCAGTGCGGTCGTGTCCTCCTGTCCAGACCTAGTCATGCCCTTTGGGCTAGTCTCTGTTGTGTCTAAGAATCATAGACACGACCGTGCCGGGCCAAGGCACGGTCGTGCCTGTTGACTTGTCTAGTTTGTGCCCTCTGTTGATCAACCCGGTCGCGTCCCGACTAGCGCGGTCGCGCCAGTGGTCTAAGCACGATCGTGCCCTTCATAGGCACGGTCGTGGGTGATTCAGAATGTTTGGCAGAATTGTAAACTTTATATTTTTCAATCAGTAAATGCTTCAGACTTTATAAAAAATGTGTTTTCTGTATTTAAAAAGGATTAAAAGTTTAATGTTGGCATAAATATTATTTATTTAAAAGTTTATAAAAATTAAATTTATATTTATTGTAAAATCTTACACTTGAATGATATTTTAAATGTTTAGGTTACAAATTTTTATAAATAAATAAGATAATGACTATTTATTTAATTCATGTTTAAACAAAATCAATTATTTATTTATTTTCATAAGCAATAATATTATACTTTACTTAATTATTTATTCAAACTCAAACCTTAATCAAAATGTTTTGATAATATTCATTTTAAACTTTATATGTTATTCAACATACATTACTCTTTAGGTTAATTTGTGCACTCGAGGATCTTTATTTTCCTTGTTAGCTACACCTCCTTATCATGTGAGTATTTCATAGCCCCTTTTACTCTTTTACACTTTTGGGGTGAAACATGAACATTATTCAAATTACACGTTACATTTACACAAACAACACAAGTACAAATCCTATTTACATTCATGTGTGCAATTTGTGCTTTATCCCCGAGTGCTAGGTGTGCTAACCTTTGTATGCGATTATGTGTAATCATTAACTATACAAGCCGACGGTTTTCAATGATAGATCTATTGAGTCTGACAAACCCACCCAGGTGCGCGGTGATTGAAACCGACAATACAATTTTTGCATGCTAGTTACAAAGGTTTGGTTGTACATGGTTACACAATAGCTGCTCCCCATAAATGCCTTATTTATCATGATCTGTAAAGGATTTGTTTTCAACTATATGCTATCTATATACAACTGTGTTATACTCACCAACTTTTTAGTTGACTTTGTTTTATTCATGTTTCAGGCCCTAATATGTGAGAATGACTCAAGACGTGCTCAATATAGGATTTGGACTTAGCAATTTAAATCAAGAATTTTATGAGTTGTTTTATGTTTCTTTGTTTGAATTTGGTTTGTACTTGGTTTATTTGTAATGGAAATTTGACTTTAATATATTTCAATTTAGTCAACCTTGTGCTATGAACAGTCTACATGTCCTGCCCCGATGATTCCGCCATCGGTCGGGGTGTGACAGATTGGTATCAGAGCCTTGGTTATAGGGAATTAGGTTATTAGACATCTTGACCTAGACTATAACCTTAGGACACCCACTTATACTATGTTTCATGATTTTTGTGCTACGTGTTACATGTTATGTGCTACATGCTTACCATGATTAATTATTATTAAACTTGATACCTTACTTGTTAAAAATTCATGACTTAGTAGAATCTTCTTTAATAATAATTTAATAAATAATATCCTTTCATATATCCTAAAACCTCATAATATTTCTATCTTCCTTTCTATCTTTATCCTTCTTAGCATGTGAAAAAATTCTTGAAGCAAAAATCTCTAAAATTTTTATTTCTTCGTTAAGGTTTTTAAACTTGTTAAATTATTTGAGGACACGTGCAATCTGGAAGGGTGACACCTGTATTTTGGGTTTTCTGTATAGGAAAGCATTTCGCATAAATCCCAATCAACCAAGGGACCCGTATGCTTTCCTGGGAATTCCCGAGATGAGTGTTTACTTATAGGCTAAAGCATGTCTCCTTAAAAATTATATAAGTTTAATTAACCTTAATGTGCCATGGTATTCAAGTGATTTTGTCACTTTTGAGTACAATCCAAACTAAAAATATCTACTTTTATTTTTGTTATCTCATTCTATTAAACCCTATCAAATTTCATAAGTTCTTACAATCTTTCTTGTCTTGTGAAAATATGTAGAATGCCTCCTCGTCGTGCTCCCGCAACCAACGCTAACACCGACATTGCTACTATTCTTACCCAATTGGTGACACAACTCACCCAAGTCAATGGTGCCACCAATGGCAAGAATGGTGGAAATGGAAGCAATAGTGGTAATAATGGTGGAAATGGTGGAAATGGTGGTAACAATCCATCTCAATGCACCTTCAAGCACTTCAACTCGTGCAATCCCCTCAAGTTCTTCAGTATCGAAGGAGCTACTGGACTCCTTCAATGGTTTGAAAGCATTGAGAATACCTTTCTCAATAGTGACTGTCCCGACAACTCCGTGTTCGTCATGCTACAAGTGTCCTACAAAAACGGGCACTTACATGGTGGAATGGGGAGAAAAGGAATAGGGGTGTTGATGTAGCCATGGCCTTACCTTGGGATGAGGTCAAAAGGCTTATGACCGAGGAGTTGTGCCGTCGAAATGAAGTGAAAAAGTTAGAAGCTGAATTTTGGGATCTTGCCCAAGATAGTGGTGAAAACTTGGCGTATACAACTCGGTTCCATGAGTTGAGTCTTCTCGTGCCCCACATGGTCACTCCTTTGTCCCGTTGTATCGAGAAGTATATTGGTGGGCTACCAAGACAAATCCAAGATACTGTCTTAGGTAGAAATCCTGCTACTCTGGAGGATGCTATTCGTCTATCCGCTACCTTAACTGATAACCATGTGAAAGCGGGAACACTTACTAAGAAGGGTACCAAGAAAGTTTCTGACACTATAACCCCTCCTACCCACAACAAAGAAGCCACAACTGAACCCTCCGGCAATAATAGGAAAAGGAAGACTAGAAACTATGTTGTGGTCACTCCTGCTATTCCGCTTATCCAAGCTGCACCTATGGTTCAAACACCGGTCAAAAAGCCATATGTTGGAATTTACCCACTTTGTGTCACCTGCAACTACCATCATCCCCAAAGCATCCCATGTCGCCTTTGTACTTATTGTGGGAGATGTGGTCATACAGTTAGTGTTTGTAGGACCAAAGCTCTTGCGGGCCAAGTCCACCCTCCAAACCGAACCGTACCTCAAGTGGCTAATCAAGGTGCTCCCGCCATTGCTAATGGGCGTGCTTGCTATGAGTGTGGTGACCCGAACCATTTTCGTGATCAATGTCCAAGACTTGCAAATGCTAGACAAGGTGGAGCTCGTGGGCGTGCGTTCAACATAAACGCCAATGAAGCTCAAGCCAACAATGACGTGGTCAATGGTACGTTTCTTGTTAATAGTCAATATGCCTCCATTTTATTCGATACCGGAGCCGATAAAAGTTTTGTGTCACTTAATTTTGAACCTTTACTTGCAAAGACTCGGTCCCAATTAGAGAAAACATTTACCGTTGAAGTAGCAAATGGTGACTCCCTTACAATTGAGTCCATTATCTATGATTGCTCTTTAGAACTTAATGATCACACAAGTCTTTCACCATGGGGTGCACCCGTCTTATTTGTTAAGAAGAAGGATGGATCATTTCGCATGTGTATTGACTATCGCGAACTCAATAAGCTTACTATCAACAACCGTTATCCTTTACCTAGAATCGATGATCTCTTTGATCAACTTCAAGGTTCTACTTGCTTATCGAAGATTGATCTTCGATCCGGTTATCATCAGCTTCGTGTTCAAGAAGATGACATTCCTAAGACTGCTTTTCGAACAAGGTATGGTCATTACGAGTTCATGGTTATGCCTTTCGGGTTAACCAATGCACCCGCAGCTTTCATGGATCTCATGAATCGTGTGTGCAAACCGTACCTTGATAAATTCGTGATCGTTTTCATTGATGATATCTTAATCTATTCCAAGACTAAAGCCGACCATGAAGAACATCTTAGACTGGTTTTGGATCTCTTGAGAAAAGAACAACTATATGCCAAATTCTCCAAATGCGAATTTTAGCTAAAAGAAGTTCAATTTCTTGGTCACATCGTCAACGACAAGGGTATTCATGTTGATCAGGCTAAGATTGAAACGGTTAAGAATTGGAATGCCCTGAAGACTCCTACCGAAGTTCGTTCATTTCTTGGTCTTGCGGGTTATTATCGTCGTTTCATCTCAAACTTCTCAAAGATTGCTGTCCCTCTTACCGCTTTGACCCACAAAGGTAAGACTTATGAATGGGGACCGAAACAAGAAGAAGCTTTCCAAACAGCTCAAGCAAAAGTTGTGCAATGCTCCTATATTGACTCTCCCTGATGGAATCGATGATTTAGTTGTATATTGTGATGCTTCTAACCAAGGTCTTGGTTGTGTTCTCATGCAAAGAGGCAAAGTAATCGCTTATGCATCAAGGCAACTCAAAGTTCATGAGAAGAATTATACGACGCACGATCTCGAGTTGGGTGCGGTCGTATTCGCGTTAAAGATTTGGAGACATTACCTATATGGCACGAAATGTGTGGTGTTCACCGACCACAAAAGTCTTCAACATATTTTCAACCAAAAAGAACTCAATATGAGGCAACGACGTTGGGTCGAACTCCTTAACGACTACGACTGCGAGATTCGTTACCATCCCGGCAAAGCGAATTGTGACACCCGACATTTCAGGTCAATATCCGTACACGATATAAACGAGTTTATATTATATTTGTGTTCGTGATTTACCTAATTGCATAAATTAGGACATTAAAGTCTAAGAAAAGCCGTACATTGTTCATTTCATATTTTGGTAATTCTAGGAGTTACCGGTTCACATAACCGTATAACCCGACTAAATACGAACGTTAGTGATTAAATTAAATAACCAAGAAAAATATCTAGACATATATATTACACGAACTTTACGTTGGACAATAATTCATTTTTTAGACTAAAATGTATGTAAAAATACGTAAAAGTAAACTAACGAACTCTTTCGAAGATATTTCCTAGTAGCGTCAACTTTAGATATTTATACCTACAAATAATCACCTCAACGAATTATACAATCCAAGATTTCAATATCTTTCGTTAACGAGCCATAAACTTAATAAATTTATAATACCGTGGAGAACATAAACCAAATTAAATTACCCCTTTTAAAACTCTAATTGATATTAATGCCCTTAATAAACTAATACTTAAAATTAATTATTAATCCTCAAACCACTTTTTGACTTTCTCGTCAGAAGCCAGAGAAGACCACTCCCCCCCCCCCTTCACTCGTCCCATACCATACCTGTGAGAATTCAGATAAAAGCCATACCCTTCTCTCTTTGTCTTCATTTCATCTCATTTCATACGGTAAATTTTCCCCAAATTCTCTCCAAATCGAAGTCAAGTTCTAAGGCAAAACCTACCATAATACGGTGTTTTAAGAAGAACTCCAAGTGTTTCTAAAGGAAATTTAACAGAAGAATCAAGATCAGTCTCTGTTTTCTCTCATCATCTTCATCTCTGTTTTAAGGTAAAAACTCGATACTATCTACATTATTTTCTTTAAAACCGTAACCAAACATACAGTTTACTCGAACGTAAGAAAAATAACCAGAAAAGTGTGTCGAATTCAAGCTTAAAACATAAAAATATGCAAGACTGATTCTGTCAATCAGAATTGCAGTAATCGAAACTATAGTTTCGATACCTGTTTCTCAATCGAAACTAGGAGTTTCGATACCAGTTTGATCGAAACTAGGTAGTTTCAATACCTATTACTCAATCGAAACTAGGAGTTTCGATACCTGTTTACTCAATCGAAACTAAGAGTTTCGATACCTGTTTGCTCAATCAAAACTAGGTAGTTTCGATACCTAATACTTAATCGAAACTAGATAGTTTCGATACCCAGTTTGCTTAATCGAAACTAGGTAGTTTCGACATCTGTTCTGTTCCGTCCTGTTCAATCGAAACTAGGTAGTTTCGATACCTGGTCATCAGTCCCATTTAACAGTAACTTAGAACTGTTTTCATAACAAAACAAGTGTTGAAAAACTAAGAAGATATTTTAAACAAAAGCAATCAGATTTACTAAGTCGATGAACAATTTGCATATAAGACGTTCGGTCTTAACACAATTTACCCTTTGGTAATTAGGGTACGAATAGTCAAGTTTGACTACAACAAGTATCATTTCAAACATACACAAAAACAAGGTGGGTTTCACGGCCCCTTTTTACTGTTTTTCAATATTTGGGGGAAGAACATACTTACAACTATTTTATGGGATAACAAGAGAATAAGGCACGACTTTTATGTTTACATGAGATGAGAACAACAAGTGAGGCCGCTAAAGTCCCCTGGAACAACGTAGTAATCATTAACTGTAGCCTAGGGTCCTATGAATAATACTATGGAGAGTGACGTCTCCCGGTCATGGTTAGTCGCGCTAACCACAATCTGGAGGATTTCTGGCCGCATAGAACCGGATAACGAAATTAGGGGCGTGTACAATTGTCATGGTTTGGTTACGCCTCATGTATGAACATATTATTTGTGTTCCTAGCTAGTTTACAAATGGGTCAACAATTCTTATTCTGTTTATCACATACACCTGAAACTATTTACGAACGATTGAATTTTACAAAGAACTATTTGATTAAACCTGTGAACTTACCAACCTCGTGTTGACAATTTTAAGTATGTTTTTCAGGAGATTGAACGTGATCGCAAGGTTAACAATGTAGGATACATGCATGCACGATGGATACAACTTTTGGGGGATTTCTCTTGTATAACTCATTGTAATGGAGTCATATTTGCGAAATCTTCACTTTTTGTAAACTCAATTTACATTTTGGAATGTAAAACTTTAAACTTGTTTATGTATACATTTATCATGTATGTGTTTGCGGTAATCATATGCTTTGGAAACCATGTAACGTCGCGCCTCGCGTTTCCGCCTTGGCGGGGTGTGACAGATTGGTATCAGAGCCATTGATTATAGCGAACTAGGAGTCTAAAAATTGAACCTAGTCTATAATTTAAATGACTCACTGAGACGTTTTCCATTGCATATGCATTTCATAACTTATCATCATAATGTACGGATATCGTAGACACTGAATATCGTCACACACTAACCCCATTTCGACTTCAGACCCATGGCACACAAAAGAAGGACACCGCGTGACACTACTGGTGAAAACAACACGACGATTTCTGCAGAAGTTGAGCAACTCATATCCCAACGTGTAGCCGCCGCCTTGGAGCAGTACGAAGCCAATCGGAGGAAATGGTAGTGGTAGCGGAGGAGGTGCAGGAGGCAGTGGCACTACTGGAGGTTATGGAGGTAATAGGATGTGTAAACACCTCTGTAACACAGTCGCGATCTAAGTTAACAACATTATTAAAATATTGACTTGTGACCCTACAGATGCTTCGAACAAGAAGTGCACTTATAAGGCTTTTCTATCCTGCAACCCTCGCAACTTCAATGGCACCGAGGGTGCAGTAGGCCTGTTGAGGTGGATTGAGAAGATGGAATCTGTAATTGACATTAGTGAATGCACGGCTGACTGTGTGGTGAAATATGCCACTTGCACACTTGCTGACAAAGCATTAACCTGGTGGAATTCTCAAATGAAAACTTTGGGAAGACAGACTGCCTACCAGCTATCATGGGATGATCTAAAGGCCATGATGATCGAGGAGTACTGTCCTCGAAATGAGTTGCAAAAGATCGAATCTGAAATGTGGAATTTACAAATGATAGGAGATGATGTGGCTGGTTACACTGACCGATTCATGGTGACTTCATCGAACCCTATGGATGCCAAGAGCGTTATAACTCTAGCATTCAAGCTAAGGGATAATGCTGTGCGTGCGGTTTGTTTGAGAAGAAGGAGACCGAGGAAGGAAGGTCTGGAGAAAAGAGGAAATGGTTTGGAAAGCTAAGTAATCAAAACAAGAATCAAACTTACAAAAGATCTGGAACCATGAAAGCCTATGCTGCCAACATTGAAGGACAAAATGGATACCTTGGAACACTACCAAAGTGTGACAAATGTGGGTATCATCACAGTGGAAGGTGTATCCAGTGTGGAAAATGTAAAAAGCATGGGCATCTAGCCCATAACTGTTGGAACAACGCGAACACTAATAAGACCAATCAAGTACCGGAAAGGTCAACCCAGGAGCAGAAAGGATGAATCAGGGATGCTTTGAGTGTGGAGATCCAAAGCACTTTAGAAAAGACTGTCCAAAGTTGAAGAACCGAAACGACAATCAGGCCCGTGGAAGAGCGTTTGTGATTGGGGCTGGTGACGCACGACAAGATCCAAACATCGTCACTGGTACGTTCCCGATAAATAATCACTATTCCTCTATACTTTTCGATACGGGTGCTGATATGAGTTTTGTGCCAAATGACTTTAAGTCCCTACTCGGTATTAAGCCCAGCAAACTAGACCAAAATTATACAATTGAATTAGCAAACGGAAAATTAATTAATACCGGAGAAGTCATTCAAGGTTGTACCTTATGTCTTAAAAACCACACATTTAGTATAGACCTACTACCCGTTGATTTGGGAAGTTTTGATGTTGTTATTGGTATGGATTGGTTGTCGAAGAATCACGCCGAGATTATTTGTTTTGAGAAGATTGTTCATATTCCTCTCCTGAACGGAGAAGTTCTTTCGGTTCAAGGTGAGAAGAGTGGAGTGACATTGAGGATGAAAAACTGCATGAAAGCTCGTAAGTACCTACGTAAAGGCTATTGCGTATTCCTGGCGCACGTCGTCGAGAAGAAACCCGAGAAACGTCGACTTGAAGACATACCAATCGTTAAAGATTACCCCAAAGTTTTTCCTGAAGACTTACCTGGATTACCACCACCGAGGCAAGTCGAATTCCGAATCGACTTGGTACCAGGAGCCGCACCGGTTGCGCGATCACCGTATCGACTAGCACCTTCCGAGATGTAGGAATTATCTAATCAACTGCAAGAATTGCTTGATAAAGGTTTCATAAGACCGAGTTTCTCACCTTGGGGAGCTCCGGTCCTATTCGTAAAGAAAAAGGATGGAACCTTTAGGATGTGTATTGATTACCGAGAATTAAACAAACTGACCATCAAAAACCGATATCCACTTCCTCGAATAAATGATTTGTTCGATCAACTACAAGGTTCTAGCTTCTACTCTAAGATCGATCTACGTTCGGGGTATCATCAACTAAGAATCCAAGAAGAAGATGTACCAAAGACGGCATTTAGGACTCGTTATGGCCACTACGAATTTCTAGTTATGCCGTTTGGTTTGACGAACGCACCAGCTGTTTTTATGGATCTCATGAACCGAGTGTGCAAACCATACTTGGATAAATTCATGATAGTATTTATTGATGATATATTAATATATTCACGAACCAAGGAGGATCATGAACATCATCTGAAATTAATCTTAGAACTACTCAGGAATGAGAAGCTTTATGCTAAATTCTCTAAGTGTGAGTTTTGGATCCGAGAGGTTCACTTTCTCGGACACGTCATCAATAAGAATGGTATTCACGTAGACCCATCCAAGATTGAAGCTATCAAAAACTGGGAAGCACCAAGAACTCCGACTGAGATGCGTCAATTTCTGGGTTTGGCAGGCTATTACAAGCGATTCATCGAGAATTTTTCAAAAATAGCCCTGCCTTTAACCACATTAACCCAGAAAGAAAAGAAGTTTGATTGGAGTGACAAGCAAGAGTCAGCTTTTCAATTGCTGAAGCAGAAGCTGTGTAGTGCACCGATCTTATCCCTTCCTGAGGGAATCGACAACTTTGTCGTATACTGCGATGCATCACACCAAGGACTTGGTTGCGTGTTAATGCAAAGAGACAAAGTCATCGCATATGCCTCACGAAAACTAAAAGTGTACGAAAAGAATTATACGACCCATGACTTAGAGTTGGGTGCAGTTGTGTTTGCACTCAAGATTTGGAGACATTATCTTTACGGTACAAGATGCACTATCTTTACTGATCACAAGAGTCTTCAACATATCTTCGACCAAAAGGAACTTAACATGAGACAACGTCGTTGGGTAGAACTACTGAATGATTACGACTGTGATATCAAGTATCACCCTGGCAAAGCGAACGTCGTAGCAGATGCCTTGAGTCGTAAGGAACGGGTTAAAACCCTTCGTGTTCGTGCCCTAGGATTGACAATTCATACGAGTCTCACGATTCAAATCCTGATGGCACAACAAGAGGCAATCAAAGAAGAAAACATTCATAATGAAGCTATACGAGGAATGACCAGACAGTTAGAGCCAAAATCAGATGATACTTTATACTTTGCAAATAGAATCTGGGTGCCATGTTTTGGTAATTTACGGGAGTTGGTTACGGACGAAGCCCACAAGTCCAGGTACTCCATTCACCCAGGTTCAGATAAGATGTATAAGGATCTGAAAGAACACTATTGGTGGCCGAACATGAAAGGAGAAATTGCTATTTATGTCGGTAAATGCCTGACATGTTCGAAGGTAAAGGCAGAACATCAGAAACTGTCGGGATTGTTACAACAACCCGAGATACCTCAATGGAAATGGGAACAGATTTCTATGGATTTCATCACGAAGTTACCCAGGACGTCCAGCGGTTATGACACAATATGGGTAATTGTCGATCGTTTGACAAAATCAGCTCATTTTCTACCTATCAAAGAGAAGGATAAAACCGAGAAACTTGCAAAGCTTTATATCAAGGAAATTGTGGCTAGGCATGGAGTGCCAATTTCTATTATCTCTGATAGAGACAGCAGCTTCGTGTCTAGAATCTGGAAATCATTACAAGAAGCCATGGGCACACGTCTTGACATGAGCACGGCATATCACCCACAAACAGATGGTCAAAGCGAAAGGACCATTCAAACTTTAGAGGATATGCTCCGTGCGTGTGTAATTGATTTCGGAGGAAATTGGGATACTCATTTACCGTTAGCAGAGTTTTCCTATAATAACAGCTACCACACGAGCATTAAAGCAGCTCCGTTTGAAGCTTTATATGGTCGTAAATGCCGCTCACCGCTATGTTGGGCGGAAGTTGGTGAAAAACATTTGACAGGCCCTGAGATTGTCCAGGAAACCACTGATAAAATATTCAAAATTAAGGACCGTCTGAAAGCTGCCCGAGACAGACAGAAGAGCTATACTGATAACAGACGGAAACCATTAGAATTTCAAATTGGTGACCGAATAATGTTAAATGTCTCACCATGGAAAGGCGTTGCAAGGTTTGGTAACCGTGGTAAGCTCAACCCTAGATACGTTGGACCGTTTGAAATACTGGCTAGGGTTGGTCCGGTAGCTTACAAGCTCAAACTACCGCAAGAACTAAACAATGTACATGATACGTTTCATGTATCAAATCTCAAGAAGTGTTTATCAGATGAGACACTAATTATACCGCCTGACGAGATTCACATTGATGATAAACTTCATTTCATCGAGGAACCGATTGAGATTTCAGATTAGAAAGTTCAAAGACTGAGACGCAGTCGAATCAAACTGGTTAAAGTACGTTGGAACTCAAAACGTGGTCCTGAGTATACATGGGAACGAGAGGATCAAATGAAAACAAAATACCCCTCCTTGTTTAAGGATGCACCAGTTCAAGATGGCACGAATTGAACTTCGGGACGAAATTCTTTTAACATGGGGAGAATGTGACACCCGACATTTCAGGTCAATATCCGTACACGATATAAACGAGTTTATATTATATTTGTTTTCGTGATTTACCTAATTGCATAAATTAGGACATTAAAGTCTAAGAAAAGCCGTACATTGTTCATTTCATATTTTGGTAATTCTAGGAGTTACCGGTTCACATAACCATATAACCCGACTAAATACGAAAGTTAGTGATTAAATTAAGTAACCAAGAAAAATATCTAGACATATATATTACACAAACTTTACGTTGGACAATAATTCATTTTTTAGACTAAAATGTATATAAAAATACGTAAAAGTAAACTAACGAACTCTTTCGAAGATATTACCTAGTAGCGTCAACTTTAGATATTTATACCTACAAATAATCACCTCAACGAATTATACAATCCAAGATTTCAATATCTTTCGTTAACGAGCCATAAACTTAATAAATTTATAATACCGTGGAAAACCTAAACCAAATTAAATTACCCTTTTAAAACTCTAATTGATATTAATACCCTTAATAAACTAATACTTAAAATTAATTATTAATCCTTAAACCACTTTTTGACTTTCTCGTCAGAAGCCAGAGAAGACCACTCCCCCCCTTCACTCGTCCCATACCATACCTGTGAGAATTCAGATAAAAGCCATACCCTTCTCTCTTTGTCTTCATTTCATCTCATTTCATACGGCAAATTTTTCCCCAAATTCTATCCAAATCAAAGTCAAGTTCTAAGGCAAAACCTATCATAATACGGTGTTTTAAGATGAACTCCAAGTGTTTCTAAAGGAAATTTAACAGCAGATTCAAGATCAGTCTCTGTTTTCTCTCATCATCTTCATCTCTGTTTTAAGGTAAAAACTCGATACTATCCACATTATTTTCTTTAAAATTGTAACCAAACATACAGTTTACTCAAACGTAAGAAAAATAACCAGAAAAGTGTGTCGAATTCAAGCTTAAAACATAAAAAAATGCAAGACTGATTCTGTCAATCAGAATTGCAGTAATCGAAACTATAGTTTCGATACCTGTTTCTCAATCGAAACTAGGAGTTTCGATAACAGTTTGATCGAAACTAGGTAGTTTCGATACCTATTACTCAATCGAAACTAGGAGTTTCGATACCTGTTTACTCAATCGAAACTAGGAGTTTCGATACCTGTTTGCTCAATCGAAACTAGGTAGTTTCGATACCTAATACTCAATCGAAACTAGATAGTTTCGATACCCAGTTTGCTTAAACGAAACTAGGTAGTTTCGACATCTGTTCTGTTCCGTCCTGTTCAATCGAAACTAGGTAGTTTCGATACCTGGTCATCAGTCCCATTTAACAGTAACTTAGAACTATTTTCATAACAAAACAAGTGTTGAAAAACTAAGAAGATATTTTAAACAAAAGCAATCAGATTTACTAAGTCGATGAACAATTTGCATATAAGACGTTCGGTCTTAACACAATTTACCCTTTGGTAATTAGGGTACGAATAGTCAAGTTTGACTACAACAAGTATCATTTCAAACATACACAAAAACAAGGTGAGTTTCACGGCCCCTTTTTACTGTTTTTCAATATTTGGGGGAAGAACATACTTACAACTATTTTATGGGATAACAAGAGAATTAGGCACGACTTTTATGTTTACATGAGATGAGAACAACAAGTGAGGCCGCTAAAGTCCCCTGGAACAACGTAGTAACCATTAACTGTAGCCTAGGGTCCTATGAATAGTACTATGGAGAGTGACGTCTCCCGGTCATGGTTAGTCGCGCTAACCACAATCTGGAGGATTTATGGCCGCATAGAACCGGATAACGAAATTAGGGGCGTGTACAATTGTCATGGTTTGGTTACGCCTCATGTATGAACATATTATTTGTATTCCTAGCTAGTTTACAAATGGGTCAACAATTCTTATTCTGTTTATCACATACACCTGAAACTATTTACGAACGATTGAATTTTACAAAGAACTATTTGATTAAACCTGTGAACTCACCAACCTCGTGTTGACAATTTTAAGTATGTTTTTCAGGAGATTGAACGTGATCGCAAGGTTAACAATGTAGGATACATGCATGCACGATGGATACAACTTTTGGGGGATTTCACTTGTACAACTCATTGTAATGGAGTCATATTTGCGAAATCTTCACTTTTTGTAAACTCAATTTACATTTTGGAATGTAAAACTTTAAACTTGTTTATGTATCTATTTATCATGTATGTGTTTGCGGTAATCATATGCTTTGGAAACCATGTAACGTCGCGCCTCGCGTTTCCGCCTTGGCGGGGTGTGACACGAATGTTGTAGCCGATGCTTTGAGTCGAAAGGACCATGTTATGCTTCATTGTGCCCATATTCAAACCGATATTCAAACCCGTATCTTAGAAGCTCAACACGTCTCGGTAAACGAGGGTAACATGTACGAAGAAATGTCATGTGGTGTTGAACTCCTTCTTGAATCAAAACCCAATGGCTTACTCTATTACTTAAACCGTATTTGGGTTCCCGATCGCGACGATCTCCGTACATTTCTCATGAACGAGGTCATAAGACTCGTTATTCTATTCATCCTGGTGCGGATAAAATGTACCAAGATCTTCGCCAACTTTATTGGTGGCCCGGTATAAAAAAAGGACATTGCTCTTTATGTGGCCAAATGCTTAACCTGTTCCAAAGTCAAAGCCGAACATCAACGTCCATCTGGTTTACTCGAATAACCAGAAATTCCCGTGTGGAAATGGGAGAATATAGCTATGGATTTCATTACCAAGCTCCCTCGCACCTCGAGTGGTTATGATAGTATTTGGGTAATCATTGATCGTCTCACCAAATCTGCTCATTTCTTGCCTATCCGCGAAGGCTTCAAAGTGGAGAAACTAGCCCAAATTTACATTGATGAAATTGTGAGCCGTCATGGTGTTCCCGTGAACATAATATCCGATAGAGACGCTCGGTTCACCTCTCGATTTTGGCAATCTCTCCAAAAGGCTCTTGGTACTCGATTGGATTTGAGCACGGCTTACCATCCGCAAACTGATGGTCAAACCGAGAGAACAATCCATACTCTTGAAGACATGCTTAGAGCTTGTGTAATCGATTTTGGGGGCAATTGGGATTCACATCTATCCCTCATTGAGTTTTCTTACAACAATAGCTACCACACAAGTATCAACATGGCTCCATTCGAAGCTCTCTATGGTCACAAGTGTCGTTCTCCTATCTGTTGGAACGAGATTGGTGAAGCACAAATCACCGGTCCCGAGTTAATTCAAGAAACATCCGACAAGATTATTCAAATCCGTGACAATATTCGAGTAGCGAGGAGTCGGCAAAAGAGTTATGCCGACAAACGTCGAAAACCCTTGGAATTCCAAGTCGGTGACCTTGTTCTTCTAAAGGTGTCCCCATGGAAGGGCGTGATCCGCTTTGGAAAGAAAGGCAAGTTAGCACCTCGTTATGTTGGTCCATTCAAAATCCTTGAAAGGATTGGGAAAGTGGCTTACAAGCTCGAGTTACCTCCATCTCTTGGCAATGTGCATCCTACATTTCATATATCTAATCTGAAGAAGTGTCTCACTGAAGAAAATCTCCATATACCGCTTGACGACGTGCGCATTGATGAAAGATGCACCTCGTTGAGAAGCCAGTAGAAATTATGGATCGTGAAGTCAAACAGCTCAAGCGAAGTCGCATTCCTATTGCCAAAGTTCGTTGGGAATCTAAGCGTGGTCCTGAGTTCACTTGGGAACGAGAAGACCAAATGAAGCTCAAGTTCCCTCATCTTTTTATTGATACTGTTGTTTCCTCTAGCTAAATTTCGGGACGAAATTCTCTCAACATGGGGAGACTGTAACATTTCTGATTTTTAGTATTCATATTTCAATTTAATGTAATGCAATTTCGAATTCAATACTCATGCACTGTCTTATTATTTTTCTCACCGTAAACTAAACGAAATAATTCGATACAAATTCACAAGTTTTACGCAATTATATACATTTAAACACTATGCAAGAAACTATTTAATTCAAACATATCAAACCTGAAAAGTCAAGGACTAAAGTTGAAAAATGTCAAGAAACCCTAGTCTAGCACGGTCGTGCTTCGTCCTGGCACGGTCGCGCCAAGTGCCTCGGCACGATTGCGCGACTGGTCCTGGAACGATCGCGCCCGGTGCCTAGGCACGGTCGTGCCATATTTGGGCACGGTCACGCCTGTGTAACAGTTGAAACGTAAATGCAGTTTAATCACCCGATCGTTGAGAATCTGTAACAGTCCTACGTTTCATTTCCCCTTAACGAGTGTATCACCATTTTCAAATTTTACAAACATCTCAGTTTCATACTATCAACCTCGAAATCTCTCTCAAGCAATTCAAGCAAAAACTCGAATCCTCCTCTGAACCCAAATCCTCCCAATCAAGAAAGGAATTCACATCTTCCGAATCTCGTCAAGTCTCTGGACTCTCTAGCCTAGCCGGAATTGCAGCCGAAGTCGCCGGAAGCCGTTATCACCGACGCCGGAACTTTCTTCTACCGCTTTCTATCAATTCGATACTCTCCAAGGTAATTAGCACCTATTCCTCAGTCGAATTAGTCCTCATATCAAAAGCCCTCTGTTAAATTGGGTTTTCACTACAGAAATCATCTTGAACCGAAGTGCTTATTTTAATAAAAATGATTTAATCGAATCCGGTCTTAAACACGTTTTACATACAATAAAACTATATGAAAAGACTCGTAATAACTCAATAATCAAAATCCCTAACAATTCCATCATTTAAAATACAAGAATATGTCAATTCGTGTCTGATTTGGAAGAGACACGGTCGCGCTAATCATCTAGCGCGGCCGTGCCTCATGAAACGCGGTCGTGCTGATTAGCAGCGCGGTCGTGTCCTCTTGTCCAGACCTAGTCATGCCCTTTGGGCTAGTCTCTGTTGTGTCTAAGAATCATAGACACGACCGTGCCGGGCCAAGGCACGGTCGTGCCTGTTGACTTGTCTAGTTTGTGACCTCTGTTGATCAACCCGGTCGCGTCCCGACTAGCGCGGTCGCGCCCGTGGCTTAAGTACGATCGTGCCCTTCATAGGCACGGTCGTGTGTGATTCAGAATGTTTGGCAAAATTGTAAACTTTATATTTTTCAATCAGTAAATGTTTCAGACTTTATAAAAAATGTGTTTTCTGTATTTAAAAAGGATTAAAAGTTTAATCTTGGCATAAATATTATTTATTTAAAAGTTTATAAAAATTAAATTTATATTTATTGTAAAATCTTACACTTAAATGATATTTTAAATGTTTAGGTTACAAATTTTTATAAATAAATAAGATAATGACTATTTATTTAATTCATGTTTAAACAAAATCAATTATTTATTTATTTTCATAAGCAATAATATTATACTTTACTTAATTAATTATTCAAACTCAAACCTTAATCAAAATGTTTTGATAATATTCATTTTAAACTTTATATGTTATTCAACACATCCAAGTTCAAATCAATAACATTTTACTCAAGTCCAAACCATCATTTAACTTACACTTTTGCGCACACTATTTGATACAACATACATTACTCTTTAGGTTAATTTGTGGACTCGAGGATCTTTATTTTCCTTGTTAGCTACACCTCCTTATCGTGTGAGTATTTCATAGCCCCTTTTACTCTTTTACACTTTTGGGGTGAAACATGAACATTATTCAAATTACACGTTACATTTACACAAACAACACAAGTACAAATCCTATTTACATTCATGTGTGCAATTTGTGCTTTATGCCCGAGTGCTAGGTGTGCTAACTTTTGTATGCGATTATGTGCAATCATTAACTATACAAGCCGACGGTTTTCAATGATAGATCTATTGAGTCTGACAAACCCACCCAGGTGCGCGGTCATTGAAACCGACAATACAATTTTTGCATGCTAGTTACAAAGGTTTGGTTGTACATGGTTACACAATAGCTGCTCCCCATAAATGCCTTATTTATCATGATCTGTAAAGGATTTGTTTTCAACTATATGCTATCTATATACAACTGTGTTATACTCACCAACTTTTTAGTTGACTTTATTTTATTCATGTTTCAGGCCCTAATATGTGAGAATGACTCAAGACGTGCTCAATATAGGATTTGGACTTAGCAATTTAAATCAAGAATTTTATGAGTTGTTTTATGTTTCTTTGTTTGAATTTGGTTTGTACTTGGATTATTTGTAATGGAAATTTGACTTTAATATATTTCAATTTAGTCAACCTTATGCTATGAACAGTCTACATGTCCTGCCCCGATGATTCCGCCATCGCTCGGGGTGTGACAACACTTGGTTCGATCACTATGGCATTAACTCGGGAATTGTTCCACAGTTTCCGAGGGTATGACATTTCTAAGGATCTCTGGAAAGCCTTACAGAAGAGATTCGAAGGAAATAGTGACATCAAGAAGAGTAAGCGGGATCTTCTCAGGAAGCAGTATGAGTGCTTCAGATTCTTTGAGAAAGAATCTTTAGATGACCTCATCTCTAGGTTCTATCATTTACAGACTAAGTTGAATGCTTTTGACCTCAAGTGTCCAGATGAAGAGTTGGTGGAAAAGTTTTTGGATGCCTTACCACCCAAATTTGAGATGTACACAACCCTGATGAGGGAAAATCCTAAATTCTATGAGTTGACTGTTGAGGAAGCAATAGGAAAGATTCAAACTCATGAAATGAACTCGAAAATAAAGGAGAGCTCTGGAAGACCCCAGATACAAGACCCTTCTATGTATCATGGGACGACTTCTACATCCAAGTCATCTGGCTCTGGAATTGCCCTCTTCACTGGAAATCCTACTGAAGAAGACCACTCAGTTGGATGTGGTGGTCATGCTTGCTATGCTTCAGGATCAGGGTTGGGGTCTCATCATCAAAATACCTCAAGAAATCCTCCTGCTACGTCTTCAGCTAACAACTCAGCTATAGCCAGAATAGCTGAAGATCATGTAACTTTATTCTCATCTTGTATGCTTGCATATGAAAATTTCATAGGTGGTAAGCTTACTGATCCAGAGACGATTGAAGAAGATTTTAATCAAGTGGATCTTGATGACATGGAGGAAATGGATATTCAATGGAATATGGCCATGCTTTTGAGGAGAGCCAAGCGTTTGCTGAACAGAATAGGTATAAAGTTTATTGGCGGGCATCCTAATGCCAAGGTCGGGTTCGACAAATCTAAGGCTAAATGCTACAAGTGTCTGAACTATGGACACTTTGCTCGTGAGTGTCAGAATGACAGAGCACCTGCCTCTAGTTTTACCCGACCTAGCCAAGGAAACAGCCATTGCCAAAACAATCCAAACCACCACAATCAAAGCCAAAGTGGAACGTCCAATGCACTGGTAGCCCAATAGGACGACAACTTTGATTGGGGCGTTCATCTTGAGGATGCCATCATCGCACAAACACAGGTTGGTCTCATGGCTGAGATCATGGAAATGATGGAAGCAGGAAGAAGGGAAGCTTCTATTGCTGACCCAAAAGAGTCTACTACTGTTGCTACAGAGGAAGAGGAGGAAGCTGAAGGAAAGGAAGCTTCGGTAGCTGAGAAAGAGGAATCGACTGCTGTTGCTCTCATGGCCATTGGAGAAGCAACAAGTTCATCTCATGAGGTAGACTCTAATCCCTTTTCTGTTGTTTCATGTTCTAAGTGTCTAGGGCTAAAACTTGAAAACTCTAAGCTCCAAGACAAAATCGAACCCCTAACTATGGCAGCTCTAAACTATAAAGAAAACGAAAAACGTTTTAAAGAATCTATTGACACATTGACAAAGGAAAAACGTGAGTATTCTTTAAAAATGAGTGATCAACAGCTTCACTTGGATATTGCTTAAAAGGGGTTAGAAAAACGGAACAATGAAATCAACAAGCTGCAAAATGAGATCTTGCAGTTAAAATGCACTAATGAGAAGTTGAAAAACTCTCGATTTGTGGTGGAACACTACGAATCTGTAGTGAGGAAAATGAATGGTCTAGGTCTTGGTACCAATGCCATTCCTCCACCAGTGAGCGGGAAGTTTGCCAATAGCTTAATAGACATTGATCGCACTTGTCTAGATGAGTCCTCTGATAAGGATGATTCCCCTAAGAAAGATGAATCCTCAAGTAAGCTAACTCCACATCTAGTGAGGAGTTTGTTACTGCTTCTGAAGATGGGTCGGTTAACTCTTGCCCTGAAGGAGTAGTATCTGAGGAGTTGTTGACTGAACAGAAAGTCAAGAAAAACATTATCACTAATGGTGATAATTGCATTTTAACTGAACCTGATGTCATTGAATCAAATGATAAAATTAAGGTAATGCTTTATGGGGGGTATAAAAACCTTAACCAAGTAAAGAAAGAGGCTTTTTCAGCTCACTTTGGCCTTGGTTACAAAGAAAATTTGGAAAAATACTGTACTCCCAAAAATCAAATTGCTAAAGTTCAGACTGCTGTTCAGAAACCAACTCCTCCTGCTCATAATGGAGAGTTTTCTAATGCCAGATCTAATGAGCCTTACAAGAGAACTTATGTAGACAAGAGGAACTGTTTTCACTGTGGCTTGGTTGGTCACATTTTTGTGAACTGTCCTTCTAAGAACCAAGGGAAATGGCCTGTTGTTTCACAACCAGCTGTTATTCCCAGGTCGCCACCAGTGAAACCATCTCCCAAACATCCAAAGCAGAATGTGGTGAAACCACCAGTCCAACCAATGGCAAATCCAAAGATCAAATCTGAGGCCAAACCATCTGTTGCAAGAAAGGTAAAGCAACCTACTGTACCTCGTGTATCTACATCTGGTAGTACACGTACTGGTGAGAAATCTAGAACAGCTAACTAAAGCTCAATCAGGTGAAGCTTCCACAAGTTCACCGGCTGTGGTTGAGCCAAAGTCTCCTGTTTTGGTTAAGAATCAAAAGAGATCCTGGAACAAGAAAGTAAAAGGTTCTCAATAGCCTGTTCCCAAATCCTCCAAAGATTCACCAATTTTGAACAGTCGTCATGACTGTGAGTTGAAAGAAGTAGTTTATTTTGAGAAAGATGGACGACCCAAGACCACAATGGCTTGGGTCTCCAAATCTAACTAATTCTTTTTTGTTACTCGTGCTGGGACGTCCGAAGGGTACTATCTCTAACCGCTGGTATGTAGATAGTGGATGTTCTAGGCACATGACAGGAAACATGGCCGTGCTTCAAGACGTTAACCCATTCATAGGCGGCTATGTGGCCTTTGCCGGAGAAAAAGGAGGCAACATCACGTGTCAAGGCGTGGATTCAAATGGTTGTGTCAGCTTTGACAATGTCAACTTCTGCGAGCAGCTGAAGCATAACCTGTTGAGTGTCTCCCAAATGTGTGATAAGGAGTACTCGGTGATGTTTGACAAGTCAGAATGCCTGATTCTCAAAACTGGTTTTGAGGTTCCCGAAGACTGGATTCTAATGAGAGCACCAAGAACGAATGACACATATCAGATCGATATGAGTGTTGCAACAACCACCTCATCAGTTGCTACTTGTTTGCTTACAAAAGCGACAGAACTTGACTCTATCTTGTGGCATAGGAAACTCGGACATATTTCATATCGTAAAATGAATCATCTTGTCCGAAACGGTTTGGTAACCGGGGTTCCTAAGCTGACGTTTACCGTTGCAGATGACTGTATGCCTTGTAAAAAGGGCAAACAACAATGGAAGTCTCACAAGCCCAAGCTCCAAAACTCTATTGATACCCCTTTGGAGCTATTACACATGGATCTGTTTGGCCCCATAAGTATTAGGAGTATTGGAGGTAAGTCGTTCTGTCTGGTTGTAACTGATGATTTCTCACGTTTTTCTTGGGTGCATTTTTTAGGTACTAAAGACGAGACTGCTGATATCCTTCAATACTTGATCCTGAGCTTGGAATCTCTTTGCAAGCTGAAAGTTAGAAGGATAAGGAGCGACAACGGAACTGAGTTCAAGAATAATTTGATGGAGCTTTTCTGTCTCAAGAAAGGGATCCGTCACGAATTCAGCGCGCCGTACACGCCTCAGCAGAATGGAGTTGCTGAACGAAAGAACAGAACACTGATTGAGACTGCAAGGACTATGCTATCGGATGCAAAGCTTCCTGTCACTTTCTAGGAAGAAGCAGTTAATACAGCGTGTCACGTCTTAAACAGAGTTCTGGTAGTGAAGAGGCACAACAAGACTTGTTACGAGTTGATCAACAATCGACTTCCCTATCTTGATTACCTAGTTCCTTTCGGTAGTCCTTGCTCCTTGTTGCTACAGTACAAAGACCGCAAGTCTAAGATTCATGCAAAAGCGGTGGAAGGCATCTTCTTAGGATACGTTTCCAACTCGCCTTGCAAGAGAGTGTACAACATAGGAACTCGTACTGTCAAGGAATGGTTTGAAGTGGATTGTAGTAAACACAGCATTCCACCCGAACCAACAGGTCCAGCTTGGGGTTTTGATTATGATGCGCTATTCAAGTCATTCAATCTTCCCGATATATCTGCAGATGACGCTGCAAATATCTATGATTTATTGGGTGGCAGCGATGACTCCAGCTTCTCTACTCGTGCTACTGTACCGATTGTAACTCCTGATTCCAAAGCTGCATCTGCATCTGGAACTCATGACAGTGATAACAGTGAAGATGTTCTTGTCGTTGGAGATGACGCTCCAGCTAATCCTAACACAACTGTAGGAAATGAAGCTCCAGCTGATCCAATTAACATTGAATCTTCTTCCTCTGGAACACAGGAAATGGGGGAGTTAAGCACGAATTTTGATCCAGAAATTCAGGAACCAATTGTACCGGAGACGAGAGTGCATAGGAATCATCCAATTGACAATATTATTGGTGATCCTAATGCCGGCGTTCAGACTCGTCATCGAACCATCACTGAGAACACCAGTCTTTACACAGAGATACTTGACACTGGTGTTATGGAAACATGTCTGCATGCTGCATTCTTGTCCCAGTTAGAGCCGAAGAATGTGAAGGAGGCTCTCAGTGACAACTGCTGGATTGAGGTGATGCAAGATGAATTGTCTCAATTCCAAAAGTTGCACGTGTGGGATTTGGTTGACTTGCCAAAAGGCTTTCAGCCAATTGGAACCATATGGGTGTTCAAATGCGAGACGGATGATCGTCATGTTGTTGTGAAGAACAAAGCAAGATTGGTTGTTCAGGGTTTTTATCAGCAAGAGGGCTTGGATTACACAGAAGTATATGCCCCAGTTGCTAGAATTGAAGCCATTCGACTGTTCTTGGCTTATGCCACATATGTCGGCTTCAAGGTCTATCAACTTGATGTGAAGAGTGCTTTCCTTTTTGGTAAAGTTCATGATGTCACTCAGCCTCCCGGTTTTGAAGATCCGCATAATATCAATAAAGTGTATAAGCTCGACAAAGCACTTTATGGTCTTCATCAAGCACCGCGGGCATGGTATGAGACATTATCTAAGCATTTACTGTCTAGTGGTTTCGACCGTGGACAGATTGACTCGACTCTCTTCATTAGGAAAGCAGTAGGTGACATTCTTCTTGTACAAGTATATGTCGACGACATCATTTTTGGGTCTACCAATGAAGGGATGTGTAGGGATTTCGAGCAGGTGATGAAGTCCAAATTTGAAATGAGTAATATGGGTGAATTGTCGTTCTTCCTGGGTCTGCAAGTCAGTCAAAGAGAGGATGGCATTTATCTACATCAAACTAAGTTTGTGCAGGACATCTTATCAAAATACAAGATGAATGATAGCAGTACTTATGGAACACCTATCCCAGTCAATCATGGTTTGCATCCTGACAAAGATGGAAAGGATGTAGACAGCAGATTGTACCGTGGGACGATCGGATCACTTATGTATCTCACAGCTTCAAGACCCGATATAATGTTTGTTGTATGTTTGTGCTCAAGGTTTCATTCTCAACCGAAGGAGTCACATATGATAGCCATGAAGAGAATTTTTAGATACCTGAAAGGGAAACCCCGATTAGGTCTTTGGTACTCTAAGCAGCAGTCATTCGACTTCAAAGCCTACACTGATTCAGATTATGGCGGTTGTAACCTTGACATAAAGTCAACTTCTGGTGGATGTCAATTCTTAGGAGACAGACTGGTCTCCTGGCAGGGTAAGAAGCAGTCAACGATTTCTGTCTCAACTTGTGAAGCAGAATACATTGCTGCAGCGAGCAGTTGTTCTCAGATACTGTGGATTCGGCAACAGTTGAGAGACTATGGCTTAAACTTCACTGGAACTCCTCTATTCATTGACAACAATGCCACCATGTCCATCACAAATAACCCGACGAAACATTCCAAAACTAAACATATAGAGATTCGCCATCATTTCATCCGTGACTGTGCTGAAAAGCATTTAATTGAACTTGTAAAAGTTCACACGGATGACAATCTTGCTGACCTTTTCACAAAGGCATTTGATCGATCCCGTTTTGAGCATCTTGTCAACTTGATAGGAATGTTCAATCCTGAGTGAAAAAAAAAAGTTTTCTTAACTCAATTCAATTCATGAAAGTTAAATTTTTAATTCTTTTAAATTTTCTATATAGTTCTTTTAGTCTTTAAAATATTTTACAAAAACCAAAAACAAAATAGAAAATGGAGAAAATTTCAAAGTTAACTTGAGAAAAGAGGAAATGATAGTACATCAGAAATGATCTAAACGTCATAGACTGCTCATATGGGAAATGATTGCGTCATGTTTACTCAATTGTTTAAATTATTATGTTTTTAATCTGTTTATTTACAAGTAATTTGAATTGTCAGTAGGCTGTATGCGTCTTTGAATCACTAGTAGTGTGGAAACTAAATCTAAATTACAACCGTGATCTGAACCCATGTTTGCAAGCGTGTGTGCGTAAAAGAATAGAAAAGATCATTATCAGATAAAGAATGTTAGATTTTGGCAATAATTTTCTTTTGAGATCAGTTTCGGGTTATGTCGTTAGCACAATTAATGCTATTCATCTCACTGCCCATACTCACAAATATGCAAGGAGAAATTGAATTAAGACATGTCTCTACATTAACCGTTGAGCATGTATTCACCCTTGAATCACTCCTGATTCATTGAAATCAAATCCAGATAAAAGTTGGATCCCCTTACCTGATAATCAAACACCATATATATTATCCTGAATCATCATCCTGATATTCAAAGAAGAAAATCACATGAAACCAAGACAAATGAATCACTCGATTCTGAATCTTATGATTCCCGATAATCCTTATGGATTCTGCTTGATTTTTCCTGTGCTAATAGATGTAGCTTCATTCTGAAAATCTAGAAACTCATTGAGAAAATCTTAGATGCCTTGAGATAGTGCAAGTTAAAATAGTATTTCAGTGGGGTACACACTGTATATCTTATAATTAATACCTTAATACACAAGAACATGATACAAAGATGTGTATAGTTTCAAATCTTATAATATTGTCAACTTGAATTACTTGTTTATGTGCTTATTACGTATGAATAAAGAGTAATCCATGACATGATCCCATATTCTTTGATGTTTATTTTGTATCGTTTTTGCTAAAAGATAGCCTGATATGATCCTCTACTCGTGTCTTTGATCAAAAAAATAGTTGGTGTGAATACTTGTATATATCTATCTAGAAAAGAACAAAAAGATTTTAAGTTTATGCATTGTTCAAGTTTAATCAGAAAAAGCCAAAAATATTTTATGTTTAACCTTCATGAATTGTATTTGAAACCTTGTGATTGAATACTTTTATCTTGTTCGTTATTTGACCTGAAAATCTTCATAAATCTGAGTTTCAAATTTGCGCACTTAAGGCTTGTGCGTACTTGTCAAGTTCGCACGAAGTAAACCTTGCGCACTTAGCAAGTACGCAAGAGTTAGTCTTGCACACTTGTAAATGCGCAAGAGTAGCCCTGCGTACTTGTAAGTACGCAAGAGTTAACTCGTGCGCACTTAAAAAGTACGCACGACCGATAAGTGAGGGGTATAAAAGTGACACTTAGAAAATTCTTTCAGTTTCAAGCTTTCAAACCGATCACCTTCCCTCTGCAAATTTAACTCAAAATCAAGTGTGTCTAAACCATTTTTTCGTCCCGTCTATAGTTTCATCATCTCATTTCATCTCATTGGTGAGAATCTAGGCGATTTCCATCCGTTAGATCGTGACATTGGACCGATTCTGACTTAGAAATTTTTAGGTTAAATCCGAAATATTTTGGGTAAAATTGGGGTTGTTTGGGTAACTTATTGACATTTCTATGCTAATAGGGCTCTTAATCGACTCCACATTCATCCATTTCATCCTCGATTCTAGACGTCGGTGGAATCTTAATCGACAATGGGATTGGGAGACGTTTTTAAGTCGAAATTGGTCTTGTTTTGGTAGTTACTGGTGTTAATAATGGTCCCATAAGTTCGAATCCTCGATTCCGACCTATTGGCGACCTACTTGACCCGGTCTTTGAGCAATCTGTGATTTTGTTAAAATTCTGAAATTTTTGCCAAGTGTTGTTCTTGCGCACTTAGCAAGTACGCAAGAAGCAATTCCTGCGTACTTGTTAAGTACGCAAGAGGAAAAGCCTGCGCACTTGCTAAGTGCGCAGGACCAACACTTAGAAAAATTTTCAAGTCTGAAATTTTTGTTCATAGTGTACCTACTATACCGTGTCATGTTTGTTCATCTTCAATAATATAAGTTGTTCTGATTGTGTTTTCTGTGTGTTTCTGCAGACTATGGCTCGGGCATTCACTGATGAGTTCAACTTGTTAGCGAACACTCAACCTGAGTGGAAAGGGGCAGCTTTGCAGTATCGGCAGATCATTGACTTTTTAAACCAATCAAAAATAAGTTATGCAATCTCTGCTGACCCAACAGTCTCAAGACCTTACTTGGAGCAATTCTGGGAGACGGTAGAGCACGACTGCACGGTATCCCCTAATGTCATAAGGGCTACCGTTGATGGTCGGGCTATTGCTTTCTCTGAGGATACAATAAGAAGGGTCCTGTAGTTTGGCGATCTCGCTACCGACCCGACATCCTACCCAGATTACTATGTGGATGGATGTTGGAGGCATAGAATGGGATATGTCGGAGCGAGGGACTATGCTTCTTACAAGAAGATGTGGGTTTTGGATCAATGGTGGTATTTTGCCCACACCATGATCGTGTGCATCTCGTCCAGAAAAAGCGGGGAAAGATGCCATGGGTCATGACCTTGCAGCAGCCATGGTGGGCTTGTCTCTTAATAGGGGCTACAACTTCTCTCGCTACATCTCCAAAGAAATCAATGATCAGATTAATACAGTAGAGAAGTTTAGGTTCCTATTGTACCCGAGGTTTTTGCAACTTTTGATTGATGATGCATTGCCAAACCTACGTGCTATCGGGGAGAGACTGCAAGTAAAACGGGTGGACAAGAGAGTATTTTCTCAGTTTCTAAAGCCAGGCAGTGTAGATCCTACCCCTGTGCATACTGAACTCTTTGGCCAGCTGCTTAATGAATCATATGTCGCACCAGACGATTGGAATTGGTATAGTCCCAATTCGGCACCAGAGATGAGTGATGATTCTGATGAACAACAAGAAGAAGAGAATGAAAGTGATGGAGGTGATGACGAAGGTGGTGATGGTGGTGCTGAGGAATCCGATTCAGAAGCAACAGAATCAGATTCTTCTGATTTCGATGACGCACCATCCCAGGCACACCCGAGGAGATTGGCACAGGTAACCCTGCATGCGTCGTCTTCTAAAAGAAAGCGACAAAGCTCGAGCAGTGAATACGAGCCGACTTCTGACTCTGACGCTGCTCTGTAAAGACAAAGGCAAGAGAGTGCCAACAAGAAGAGGGGGGATAGGTAAGAGGTTGCTATCCCCAGGGTTGTAGAGATCCCGACTGTGCAGCAAGTACAACCTGCAGCTGACAGTCCAGAGTCAGAATCTACCCCACCAGCACAGCAACTGTATAGAAGGAGGAGAAGGCCACTAGTACAAGATAATTTGGCAGTCACAGCGGTCACAGAGGAGATTCCTGTGACGGTGACCCTCCCTACTCCAACCGTCCAGGTGACGGTGACTACTCCACTTCTCACGGAGTCAGTCACCATCACCCCAACCATAACACCCACTCCTATCATTACATCCCCACACCCACCTCACACCACTGAGCCGTCAGGTCAACCCTTCAACTATGGTGATTTCTCACAAGGGTTTGATTTTGACACAATCTTCTCCTCCCCCATCCATAATGCTGAAGCCTCATCATCTAGGCATTCTTATCCGTATGATGCAAGAATAAATGTCCTAGAGACCCAGGTTGCTGAACTGTTGAAGACCATTCAAAAGTCAAAGGAGGAGTCTGATGCTCAACAAGCACAAATTAATTCCCTGGCCGATGAAGTTAGGATTCTCCACAGCTAGAGAACAAGGACAAATGAGCAACTGAAGAATGTTATGGCACAGAACGAGCTGCTGATGAAAACCAATGAAATGATTCTAGGCCACAGAACTTCACTTGAGCTAAGGATGGATTTGCAGAGAAAAGAGCATGAAGCGATGATCAAATTAGTTGAAGAACTGACCAAGAAGCTTGGTGCTCAGGGGGAGAAAGAAAAAGAAAAAGAAAAAGAGAAGGAGAAAGAGAAAGAAAATAAATCCACTGGTGCTGAGCCTTGTCATCCAGTAGACTTGACTAAGGATGATGATAAAGACAAGGATCCTGAAGCCGGTCCTAGTGGAGGTGAGCACCAAGCTTTGGCGATTGTGCCCATCTCTTCTGTTCCAATGGCTGAGGGGGAGTCTACTCAGCAAGAGGGTGGTGATACATCTGGTGGTGGTGAGAAAGGGAAGTCAGTGGCTGAAGTACTTAAGGACTTATCTGATGATGAGATCCTATATCTAGAGCCTGACTACTCTAAAGAAGAACAGATCGATGCTCTCTTCAATCTGGAAGAAGGAGAGATCGACTCTGGTGATGACTGGAATGATGAAGATGAGGATGTGGTGATAGAGATTCCCAAGGGCGACGGGGAAGGAGAGTACGAGTTAGAGGATGGTGAGATCTTTGAAGTACCATCGCTCGAATCTCTGCTCGACACATGCTCAGTTGACATGGCAAGAATGTTGAAGCTACAACTGAAGCCTCCCCAGTCGACCGTACACCTGTGGACCCCGAGGCACCAAAAGATAAAGACATGCCTTCTGCATCATCTAAGGGTCCAGCTCCCGTGTGGCAAAAGAGGTCCATCACAGACAAGCACGGAGCTACATGTATGATCTTGGCTGTTAGGTTCGAGGAGGACAAGCAGTTGTTTGCCATCAAAAGATCTGGGGGGGTTCATACTTGAAACCAACTAGTGAGGCGTTCAACTCTTTGCCCAAGTACGACCTTGTGAACCTCGCAAACCGCGACCTGCTGAGTCACTTGAGTCATGCAGTAGCAATGGGTTTATGGTTAACACTACAGCGGGAAGCAAGATCAGGGAAATTTGAATACTTCAAGCCTCAAGTGCCCAGAAGAGTCAAGGATAAGCACGTTGTACATCCTGTGACTATGAAGCACATAAAAAGATTGATATACAAGCCAGTGCAATGTGAAACGAAGATTCCCTTGAGCAAGTTATCTCAGGATATTCTTGGTGACATGTGGTACTGATACGTAGATCCAAAAACGGGCGAGGCTGTGATCATGGGAAAGGTTCATTTCGAGAGTGGGAACACAGTACCAAAAGAACTGCTCAGAATATTTGATGAAGTCTGCTTCATCAACTTTTCTGTGAAAGATCTGGAGGTACTAGCGGAACGCTACTGTGTCCACACGGACGAATGGACAAAGCTCCTTGCTTCTAAATATGACAAGGTGATTAAGTTCTGCCTTGATTACAAGAAGAAGATGGAATCTAAGGGACCAATGCTGTGAAGAATGAAGATTGAAGACTGAAGATGATGAAGATCCCGAGCTGTTGTCAAGGGGGAGTTTGTTGATGTACTTTCCTGTGACAACACTCTGGATAGAGTCTTAGTTTGTATTTCTAATGTCTGTAATTTGTCTTTGTATGTAAGAGTCGTTATGTAATAGTTTATCGAGTTGTATTTACTTTTTCATAGTGTATGTTGCATTTCTTCTAAGTGTTTTGCGCACCTACATGTGCGCAGGAGAAAGCTCCTGCGTACTTGGCAAGTACGCAAGAGCATTTGGTCCTGCGCACTTGCTAAGTGCGCAGGCATCAGGTATGTATAAATAGGTTTGGTTCACAGAGGATAAGTACGCAGAACTCATATCTTAGACGAACTCAGTTTGTTAAGTACGCAATTTGTATTCTCTCTGTAACAGTCGAGTGTTTATAATAGAAAGAGCTTTTATTATGACTCTCGTGTTGGTTTACTTTGTTTTAGTTAGACTCTCCGCCTAGTCACTGGTATTCCGCACCCGGTCCGACTAGTAGACCACTTGCATGCAACGATCCGACACACACGAAGGGACCTACATCCTGCAATTCTGAGATCTCTCGACCGACCCGACAGCCTATCCAGACTACTTTGTGGATGGCTGTTGGAGGCAACGTATAGGATATGTCAGTGCGAGAGACTATGCTTCGTATATGAAAATGTGGGTGCTTGACCAATGGAAATATTTTGCCACGTCTTGATCATGTGCATCTCTTCAAGAAAAGCTGGAAAGGATGCAATGGGTCTTGACCTTGCTGCAACCATGGTTGGCTTATCTCTCAATAAGGGCAACAACTTCTCACACTACATATTCAAAGCCATCAATGATCAGATTAACACAACTGAGAGGTTCAGGTTCTTATTATACCCTAGGTTTGTGCAACTTCTGATAAACGATGCGTTGCCAAACCTACCTGCTACAGGGGAGAAATTGCAAGTGAAAAGGGTGGACAAGAGGGTGTTCGCACAATTCCTCAAGCTAGGCAGTGTAGATCCTACCCCTGATCACACAACACTCTTTGGCCACCTTATAAATGAAGCGTACGTGGCACCAGGTGACTGGAGATGGTATAGTCATGATTCGGAGCCAGAATTGAGTGAGCATTCAGATGAACAACAACAACAACAACAAGAGGACGAAGTTGAAAGTGAAGATGGATCGTCTGATGGTGGAGACGAAGAAGAAGGTAATGATGGTGCTGAGGGATCCGACTCGGAAGAGACTGAGTCTGATTCTTCTGATTCCGATGATGCACCATCGCAGGTTCACCCGAGGAGAATGACGAAGGTCACCCTTCCTGAGTCGTCCTCGAAGAGAAAGCGACAGAGCAGCGAATATGAGCCAGATTCTGACTCTGACGCTGCTATTGAAAGGCAAAGACGTGAAAGTGTTCATAAGAACAGGGGGGATAGGCAGAAACAACCTATTCCTAGTGAGGTAGTGGTGAGTCCTCAACAGCAAGTACAAGTTTCAGCTGAGAGTTCTGATTCAGCTTCCACCCCACCTTCACATCAGCTATACAGGAGACAGAGGAGGAGGCCACAGGTACAACCTGACGTGGCAGTCACTTCAATCACAGAGGAGGTTCCTGTGATAGTGACCCTCCCTATCAGATCTACCCAGGTGGCGGTGACTACTCCAATTCTCACAGAGTCAGTCACCATTACCCCTTCCATAACACCTACAACCGTCATCACATCCACAATCCCAACAACTACCATTGATCCTTTAAGTCAACCCTTCAACTATGGGGAATTTACTCAAGGGTTTGACTTCGACACCATCTTCTCCTCCCCAATTCACAATGCCGAAGCGTCATCATCCATACATCCTGATCCTAATGATTCAAGGATAGATGTTCTGTAAACCCAAGTTGCTGGATTATTGGAAACTATTCGTAAGTCAAAGGAGGAATCTGACGCTCAACAAGCACAGATTAATTCATTGGTGGATGAAGTTAGGATTCTAAGAAGCCAGAGAACGGGGACTTACGAGAGACTTAAGAATGTCATGGACCAGAACGAGCTTCTAATCAGGACAAATGAAATGATTCTGGGTCACAGGTCATCTCTAGAGCTGAGGTTTGATACTCAACAGAAAGAGCATGAGCTGATGGTCAAACTAATTGCTGATCTGACCAAGAAGCTTAATGCTCTGGGGGAGAAAGATAAAGAGAAGGAGAAAAAGAAGGAGAAAACTACTGGTGATGAGGCTTGTCATCCTGTTGAATTGACTAAGGATGACGACAAAGACAAGGATCCTGAAGCCGGTCCTACTGGAGGTGAGCACCAAGCTTTAGCAATTGTGCCCATCTCTGCTATTCCAATGGCTCAGGGGGAGTTTACTCATCAAGAGGGTGGTGATACCTCTGGTGATGGTGACAAAGGAAAGTCAGCGACTGAGGTGCATAAGGATCTATCTGATGATGAGATCTTATACTTAGAGCCTAACTATTCCAAGGAAGCACAGATAGATGCTCTCTTTAACCTAGAATAAGGAGAGATCAACTCTGGTGATGACTGGGATGATGATGATGAGGATGTAGTAATTGAAATTCCCATGGGCAACGGGGAAGGAGAGTATGAGTTGGAAGATGGAGAGATCATTGAATTTCCATCCTTCGAAGCTCAGCTCGACACAGGTTCAGTCGAGCATGCTATTAATGTGGAAGCCTTGACTAAAGCCTCCCCAGTTGACACTACACCTGTGGATCCGGAGGCACCAAAAGAAAAAGATATGCCTTCAACTTCATCCAAGGGTCCAGCTCCTGTTTGGCTAAAGACGTCTATAATAGACAAACAAGGGGCAACATGGATGATCTTGGCTGTAAGGTTCGAGGAGGATAAGAGTTGTTCACAATCAAAGGATCTAGGGGGGTTCAATACTTGAAACCAACCAGAGAAGCATTCAACTCCTTACCCAAAATACGACCTTGTGAACCTAGCAAACCGAGAGCTGCTGGTTCATTCTAATCATGTAGTGGCGATGGGTTTGTGGGTTGTTCTACAGCGGGAAGCAAGATCTGGGAAGTTTGATATGTTCAAGCCTCAAGTGCCCAAGAGAGTCAAGGATAAGACAGCAAGACATCTTGTTACTAAGAAATTCTTAAAGAAATTAGTATACAAGCCAGTGCTATGTGAAACCAAGATTTCTCTGAGCAAGTTATCTCAGGATATCCTCGGTGACATGTGCTACAGGTACGTAGATCTAAAGACGGGCGAGGCTGTGGTGATTGGAAAGGTGAGGTCAGAAAGTGGATGCTTAGTGCCAAGGGAACTAATCAAAGTATTTGATGAAGTCTGCTTCATTAACTTCTCTGTGAAAGATCTGGAGGCACTAGCAGACAGGTATTGCATGCATACGGACGAATGGACGAAATTCCTTGCTTCAAAATATGACAAGGTGATCAAGTTCTGCCTTGACTATAAGAAGAATATGGAAGCTAAAGATGCATAGCTGTAAAGACTGAAGACCGAAAACTGAAGACTAAAGATCGAAGATGATCCAGAGTTGTTGTCAAGGGGGAGTTTGTTGAAGCACTTTCCTATGACAAACACTCTGGATAGATTATGGATAGTTAGAGTCTTAGTTTAGTACTTTCATGTATGTATTTGTCTTTGTTTGTAAGTGTCTGTATGTATTAGTTATCGAGTTGTATTTACTTTTACATATTGACTGTTGCAGATTACTCTAAGTGTTTTGCGCACTTGTATGTGCGCAGGAAGTAGTTCCTGCGTACTTAGCAAGTACGCAAGAATACCTATGTGTACTTGCTAAGTACGCATGAGCAAATTGTCCTGCGCACTTGCTAAGTGCACAGGCATTAGGTCATGTATAAAAAGGAATGGTTGACAGTAGATAAGTACGCATTCAGATTAGCAAATACGCAGAACTTTGTAATCTCAGAACATCTCTCTGTAACCTTCAAGTGTTTATAATATACGAACGTTTATAATGATTATCTTGTCGATTTACTTTGTTTCGTAAGACTCTCCACCTAGTCACGGGTATTCCGCACCCGGTCCGACTAGTAGACCCACTTGCATGTGACGATCCGCCACACCCGAGGGGCCTACATGAAACAAGAGTTCATGTTCCTGCAACTTCATAACTAAAAGAAGATGAAGCCTTAGCTCTTCAGCTGCAGAAACAGTTAAATAAATAAGAAGAAGAGAGGGAGAGGAAGAGAAAAGAAGAAGCCAAATTTAGAATCACTAACTTTGAACTTGTTAAAGAAATGAGGGAAGAGTGGACTGAAGCTCTGATTTCTCAAAGTGAGGACACAGACTACCTTGAGAAATTATCAAATAAAGAAATATACAGAGGTTTCATGGGACAACAAGGTTAACTGGTAAATAAGAAAAGGGCTGAAGAAGAAGAAAAAGCCAAACAAAAATCCAGGAAGACCATTGCATTCAATGTCAGAACCCATAAAGAAAGAAAGGTCATGATGGACTTCCTGAAGGCTAGAGGTGAGAGTGGAAAGAGGCTGGGTCTCATGAGCTTCATGAACCCGCAAGCCTTATATGTCAAAGTTAAGAAGGAAGGGGAAGAGAGACTAGGGAAGACATGCTCAAAAAGAAGGGTAAACACTCAAACTGATGAAAGAAAACAAAATAATCCCAAGCCTACTCTCTCATCCACTCCTTCATCTGTCCAACAACCTTCCAGTCTCCCTCTTAGACCTCCCTCCTCTCCTCCCAAAGAGTCCAAATCCTCTCACCCAGCTCCTCGTCATCAACAGCATCCTAAGAAGAAAATCAAACCTACTGACACACTAGAAGATTCGAGAGAAATTGTAGTATGGTTCTACAACAATCAAGACCAATGGTTTGAAGTTTTTAGGGGAATGGAAGAGTTAAAAAGATCTACAAATCTGTTGATGAGGTGACGCAGCTTCCAAATTCTGATCTTTAGAGAATGATGGAGTTAGGTGAAGCTCATGAGCCTGAAAATGATAGTAGAAGACATCTGTTGCTGGTGATCAAGCATCACTTCAACCCCAGCAAAGATGTGGTTATTGATGTTAAACCTCTTCGATCCCTGTAGGTCCAGATTTCTCTTGAAATCACTGATATGATCGATTACACACACACACAGGCAGAAACTGTGTGTATGGTGGTGAAACAGGTAATAGAAACAGTGTTGGTGAAGATAACCAGCTAACCACAGTTTGAATCAACAATCAAAAGGTATGAAAATGTATGAACACAGTGAATAAACAACTGCAGATTGTATTGATTCAAGCAAAATGTGAAAGAGAAGGTTCAGGGTTACAGCCGCTACTCACGCCCTAAACAATCTCAAACTAGGCTATTTATAGTAGTGACAGGTATCGAAACTATGGTCAATTGAAACTATGGTCAATTGAAACTACTAGTTTCGATTGACCATTTACAATTGATACACAGACTGTCGAAAATACCATCTATCGAAACTACTAGTTTCGATTGAACAGACTCAATCGAAACTAAGTAGTTTCGATGGCCCAGACTTAACTAATTACAGAAAACTGAAATTACAATAATGAAATGACAGAGAGTAAACTAGTCTAAAATTGTTTAAACATACAATAAATGACAACAGCTTATACAAAATATATGACTCTACAGTCTCCCCCTAAGCTGTTGCATTACTGTCTTCAGCTCTTCATCAAGCAGCTGGTCCTTCAGATGTCTTTGGGATGAAAGGTTTGACATAGAGATATACAATTCTTTGATAGGATTTGGCATCAGCTTCATCTTCATCACTATAAGCCTGAATGTGATTCTGGAATAGCACCTCCAGATCTTCAGGTTGAAATTTCAGCAGCTCCATTGGATCAAAGATGGTGATGCCTTCCTTGCCCTCTCATTCAATAACTGCACTGCCAATGACTGGGTTATAGAACCACTTTCTGAAAGTTTGTAGCTCGACAGGTACAGATTTTGGAATACTGATAGTCTTATGTGTTTGGGCAGGCTTGTATCTTAGGAACACATATGGCTTTTTAGTCGTAGGATGAAACCTAGTCTTTGAGATCTTCTTCTGAGTTTTCCTAGGCTTCATTCCTTTGAAATCATTGTTGACTTGAGAATGCAGAAACCTCTCAAAGTCATAAGCCATCATGACCTTCCTAGGGTTTTGAAGTGGAAGTTTTGCTAAATCCCTGAGGTCATAAAAAGGAAGGGTCTGGAAGTCAGTCATGCTCTTGAAGTACTGAACTCCCCCTCTATATCGTCTGATGATAAAGAGCTTCCTTTCAGCATCGTATTTCCATCTAATTGGATGCTTTTTCAGTTCTTGATGCTTGGCTATCCACTCATAAGTTTGAGGAGTCTCTTTTGGAATGATCTTTTTAAACCAAGACTTCCTTGAAATAGGAGGTTCAGGTGCAGTTGAAGGTTGATCTTGAGTTGGATTTGACTCAGAGATTGGAATGGTTGGTTCAGGAATGATAGTCTTGATGAGATTAATCTGAACATCTTCTTCATCTGATAGGGTTTGAATTTCATCTCCTTCTTCAGTAAAATATCTAGTTTGTTTAGTTTCTTTCTCTTCGGTAGTTATAATTTCTAGATGAAGGTCATTGTATCCAAAGTTGTCAATCTCATCTAGAAGAGCATTCAGCTCATCATCTGATGGGATGTCTTCTTCTTCCAGAATCACTGTTTCAATATTAGCCATAGCTCCCTTCCCTCTCATCCTTGCTTCTCTTCTTTCATGAGCTGAGGGAAGGACAGACTCTGTTTCTTCAACCTTTACTTCAACAGACTCCTTTGTCATGGCACCGTGGCCAGTATACACGGTTAATGCAGATTCTGGATCAGTGACAAAGGCAGGAGACGATGGTTCATGTTCAGATGTAGTCTCCCCCTGAGCCTTTGAAGTGGTTGGCTGTTGTGGAGTAGGTTTGTTGACAGAGTCTTTGAGCTGCTTAACTATTTCAGCGAAGGCTTTAAAGTCTTCTTGTTGCCTTATGATTAGTCTTTGTTGAGTTTTCAGCTGAGTCTGCTGACTATCTATTTGAGTATGTAAGCCCCCAACCTCCAGCTTCAAGTCTTTAACTTCCTCCTTAACTTCTTTTAGCTTAGACTTCAAGCCGTCAATCTCTGTATCTTTCTTTTGAAGATTGTCTTGAAGTTTCTTTATTTCAAGACTTAGAGTCTTTACTCTCGGTACAGGAGAGGTTGAATCATGGTGTGGAGATGCAGGAGGTGTATGGATGGGTGATTGTTGTGGAGATGTAGGAGGTGTAGGGATAGGTAATTGTTGTGGAGATGTAGGAGGTGTAGGGATAGGTAATTGTTGTGGAGATGTAGGAGGTGTAGGGATAGGTAATTGTTGTGGAGATGTAGGAGGTGTATGGGTGGGAGATTGTTGTGGAGTAGGATGAGGAGATGGTTCTGGAGTGGTGAATGAAGACTCCGACGAGGATGACAAATCCTCCAATCCAGTCTTTATCTTTTTAGCCCTAGGCTCCTCCTCTTCAAAATCAGATCCTGACTCAATTTGTCTTTTTGAGGAAGATGCAAGTTGCTCTATTCTTTCATCTGAATCAGACTTGTAATAGTCTGATCCATAAATTCCTGCATCTAGAGTCCCACTTGACTCTGCCACTTCTTCTTCATCCTCCTGTAAGCCAGCTTCAACATTTACTGCTGGCTCTTGAACTATCTGTATTTCTTCAACAAAAGGAGCCTCTATCACAGGCTCAATTACATGTTGCTTTTCTTGTTGAACAATAGGTATGTCTACCTCAATCTCAGCTTCATCAATAGGTGGATTACCTTGATTTTTTTCAGCTTCCAGCTCTTCTTCATCTGATGATAAGTGTTCTTCTTCAAGATCAGGATCAATGTCAGGGATAAACTCTTCTTCTTCTCCAATGATATGTCCGAACAGGGGAACGTCGGCTATCGCCCGGTTGGTCCTTTTGTTGGTACTTTTCATGTAGCTGAGTGTTTTAGCTATCATATTATCAAACACAAAGGTTTTTCCACCTTGTTGAAGCTCAGGAAGAAGATGATTAATGATAATTTGTAGAAATCTAGGATATGCTAGAAACTTCTCCTTCACTGCTCCAGTTAAGTTATCCTTTAGCTGAGTGAATATGAAACCAGAAAAGTTGTAGTCTCTTCCCTTTATTAATCCCAAAATAGCTGATCCCAGAGTACTGTTAGCTGAATCAAAACCCCCTTTCCTTATTGATAGGCAGTGAATAAACACATGCACTATATATCTCCAATGGCTTGGTAAGGAGTTCTTGATTATCTGACCACTCTTGAACTCATCAGGATGACCCATTCTTCTGAAGCATTCTTTCACATAGTAGATTGGAAAATCAAAGGGTGCTTCTGGATTGTCATTTAACTGCAGTACCTCTCTCACTGTGTCTTCAGAAAATAATACTTCTTGGCCATGTACAGTTGCTCTAATGTGCTGCACATTATCAACTGTGATTATCTCTGCAGTTTCCCAAAATTGTCTAATAGTTGCCTCAAACACCGGCAGGTTGTGGCTTATGGCAAAAATTATGTTGGAGTTTGCCAGAAAGTTTAAGACCGGAATGAACTCAGTAGCTTTCGGATCATTGCTATTAAGGAATGCTCAGACATTGTGCCTTTTCACGAATACGAGATCCATACCTGTAAAATTCATCAGTTTTACACAATAAGTAAAGGTTCTGAATATGGTCAATCGAAACAAGATATTTCAACACTTAGGAAAAAATTAGAAATCCTTACTGTCGAAACTAAGTAGTTTCGATAGAGATGAACTTATCGAAACTAACTAGTTTCGATAGAAGCAATAAGCTTTGATCAACACTTGTAAAATTTCTGAAATCAACACTGTCGAAACTAAGTAGTCTCGATAGAGATGAACTTATCGAAACTAACTAGTTTCGATAGAGGCAATAAGCTTTGATCAACACTTATAAAATTTCTGAAATCAACACTGTCGAAACTAAGTTGTTTCGATAGAGATGAACTTATCGAAACTAAGTAGTTTCGGTAGAGATGAACTTATCGAAACAAGTAGTTTCGATAGAGAAAAACTTATCGAAACAAGTAGTTTCGATAGAGAAATTAGGTCAGGTTTGGGTGTCGAAACCAGTAGTTTCGATTAAAAATTTTGAGAAATTTTGAAAGAGTTGAACTCTTTTATCGAAACTACTTGGTTTTGAAACCCAAACCCCTTTTGATTCACTATACTCAGACTAAAATAAACAGTTTAATGAAGGGTTTAGAGTGGCCTGTAAATGACGGAATGTCATCTTACCAAATGCGAGACTGTTATCTGCAATAAAACACAATAATCGTGAGTTCTAAGATGATAAAGATGTTTGCAAACACGGATAAGCACACAACGACTGTTATTATGAAGATTCAGTCGAACAAATTTGAACTTTTGAAATCCTAGGTCTGTTGATTCGCAAGAATTATTCAAATGAAATAGAAATACGTTACCTGATGATGAAGACGATGGTGACAACGGGGGTAATCAGGTGATTAACCCTGATAATTTGCAACTCAGACCAAGGCTTGAGAAATTTTGTGTGTGTCGGAGAAGATGAAAAGGTTTGCGAAAAAGACAAGTGAAGAAGATATGAAGGGAGGGATTTATTTATGAAGGCTTTTAAATTGCGAGGAACAAAAGACAAAAATGCCCCTGTCCAAACAACTAGTTTCGATAGGGCAAACTAGTTTCGTTATGAACATAGTAGTTTCGATATGTCAAAATAATTTCGATATGTACAAAGTAGTTTCGATAGGGCAAAGTAGTTTCGATATGAACATAGTAGTTTCGATATGTCTAAATAGTTTCGATATGTACAAAGTAACAGAAATAAGACTAACATATATATACAAGATATTTACACTTTTCTTCTTTGAAAAAGATCCAACATGAGATCAGATCTGGTCAGTCTCTTGAAACACTTCCTTTTGCAATTAACTACTGTGAGTCCCTGAAGATAGCTGATATTTGTGCAAAGTAAACCCAAACATTTGTTTGTATTTTGATTTCATGTGATTAAACGGTACCATTTAAACACTATACAAGGTGTACCCCACATATTAAAATAAAATGATTTTGAAAACCTATCAATCCTCAAGAAGTACCCATCTTCATCCTATCATCTCTTTCTGATTAACCAAGGTACCGTCTTAGTAATGTCAAAGTACCACCAAAATAAAATAAGATATCCAAGTGGATTTAGAAAATTAAAATAAAAAATATCCAAGTAGATATTAAAAAGGTACGAGCATTCTAGATCTTTGCGTAAGCAAAACAGAAGAAGTCGTAAAATTATCCAAGCGGATAGAAAAATGTTGAACACCCAAGATCTTTGCGTAAGCAAAACACACGGGGTCAAATCATCCAAGTGGATGGGAAAAGGATGAGCACCCGAGATCTTTGCGTAAGCAAAACATACGGGGTCATCGGTGGTAAATATCGTTATATTGATGGTCACTTGGCGTATGAATAGGAATCCAATACGTAAGCCTGTATCTGATTGAATTGGTTTTCTTAGATATAAAAATGGGTTAGATGTTTCAATAATGGGTTCAAACACAAAATTATGAGATATATTTAGAGTTTTCACACTACTTACAAGTTTTAACCATATGTCGGGCCTACCAGCTATACCTCAGTAAACACCATCGCTTTTGGTCCATTCCATGTCCAAGAGATGAGATCAGACACTATCATTTCTCAAAGGTCAGATTCAATTCTTCCTGCAACTCAAAACCACTTGTAAGATTATATACACAACAATTCTTTTCAAGATAATATTTCTCCCCCAAAAGATTTGTGTAAAAACTGTTCAAAAAAATAAAATCTTTTTGGAATTTTCTTTAACAAGTAAACAGAATAAAAAATAAAAAAAATAAAAATAAAAATACTATTCACATAATTTACTGAAAGTTGATCATTCCAAGCATCTCCAACAGTTGGGCGAATCTGGTAGAGTAAAAAGCCTTTGTGAAGATGTCTGCGGTTTGTTTGTGAGTTTTGACTTCAACAATTTGAATATACTTCTTTTCAACACAGTCACGGATAAAGTGATGTTTGATTTCCATGTGTTTGGTTTTGGAATGCTGAACGGGGTTTTTGGTGATATGAGGAACGGCGGTGTTGTCACACAAAATGGGTGTCTCATGGAATGTGATCCCTTAGTCAAGCATCTGATGGTGTATCCATCTGACTTGGGAACAACAGAGGGCTGCGGCAATGTATTCGGCTTCGGCGGTGGATTGGGAAACGGTGGACTGTTTCTTACATTGCCATGAGACAAGGCGGTTGCCAAGGAATTGACAACCTCCAGAAGTGGATTTTCGGTCTAAGTTGCAACCCCCGTAGTCTGAGTCTGAATAAGCCACAAGATCAAACAAGTCAGTTTTAGGATACCACAGACCCAATTTTGGCTTATATTTTAAATATCTCAAAATACATTTTACAGCAGATAAATGAGAGAGTTTAGGATTAGCCTGAAAACTTGCACATAAGCACACTGCAAACATGATGTCTGGTCTGCTGGCCGTGAGATACAAATGCTGATCAACGCTCTCACCATCCACATCAGGAGTCAAACAATGACGAACTTCCACAGGAGTTTTTATAGGGTGGGAATCAGCCATTTTGAACTTGGTCAAAATTTCTTTTACGTATTTTTCTTGATGGATAAGGATTCCTGACTCAGACTGATCAACTTGTAGTCCCAAAAAGAACTTCATTTCCCCCATGGAGCTCATCTCAAACTTAGATCGCATCACTTCTTCAAATTCTTTGCAGAGACGGGGATTTGTAGAACCAAAAATGATATCATCCACATAAATTTGCACCATGATTGTATCCTTTTCCTCCTTCCGTTTGAACAAAGTTTGGTCAATTTCTCCTCGTGTGAAACCATTCTCAAGCAGATGCTTTGATAAAGTTTCATACCACGCACGAGGTGCTTGGTGAAGACCGTACAATGCTTTGTCTAACATGTAAACACGGTCTGGAAAATTAGGATCAATGAAACCCGGCGGCTGCTTGACATATACTTCTTCTTGAACTTTGCCATACAAAAATGCGCTTTTGACATCCATTTGATGGACGGTGAAGTCCATGTAGGCAGCATAGGCTAGAAACATTCTGATGGCTTCCAAACGAGCCACTGGTGCAAAGACTTCCTCATAATCAATCCCTTCTTCTTGATAGAAACCTTGAACCACAAGACGAGCTTTATTTCGAATCACAGTGCCGCCTTCATCCTTTTTGTTGTGAAAGACCCAACGAGTACCGATTGGAACTTTGTTCTTGGGTAGATCCACCAAATTCCACACATGTAACTTTGAGAATTGTTGTAGCTCTTCCTGCATTGCTTCCACCCAGCTGTTTTCTAGTAGGGCTGCTTTAATGTTCTTTGGTTCAGTTTGAGAGATGAAGCAAGAAAACATGCTGTTTTCAAATGCTTCACAGGCACTTCGGGTACTAACACCCACATTGAGTGGTCCAATAATGTTATTGGTGGGATGAATCTTATGAATTCGCAGCTGAGGAATTACATCTTCTTCCACGACTTCTTCCAAATTGGTAAGATTTTCAGCAGGAGGATCGGCAGTATCATTAATAGGATCTTCAGCAGGTGATTGTGGTGCAACATCTACTATTGGAATGGAGTTGTCTTCAACAGTTTCACTTGTTGCACCAGAAACGGAAGACTCCATATCAGATTCAGCATTTGTAACCACAGGAATTTCAACATGAGCAGATCAGGAAGAACCTTGATCATTTAAGTTCCCTAAATTGTTCACAGAAAAATAAGGATTACCATGAGTTGAGTCAATTGAGAAATCAGGAAGATTAAATGATTTAAAAACTGAATCGACGTCAAATAGTCAATTGGGACCGTCTCCTGCGTCCGTGTGATTATTTTCATGCCAATTGATATCAATGGACTCCAGCACTATTCTTTTCTGCTTATGATAAACACGAAAAGCACGTTGATTGGAGGAATAACCAACAAAATAACATTCATCAGCTTTGGCTTCAAACTTGTTGAGCTAATCTGAAGTGTTCAGCATCGTGCACACACACCCAAATTTTCTGAAGAAATCAATAACTGGCTTGCGCTTGTACATGATCTCATATGGTGTCTTGTTGCAACTTTTAGTGATAAGGACTCGATTTTGCACGAAAAATGCAGTGTTGACCGCCTCAGCCCAGAAAGTCACGGGAAGCTTAGAGTCAACAATCATAGTTCGTGCAGCTTCAATTAAGGTGCGGTTTCTCCTTTCAGCTACACCGTTTTGTTGAGGAGTACGAGGTGCACTAAATTGACGAGAAATTCCTTTGCTTTCACAGAAGGAATCAAGAGTTGCATTCTTAAATTCTGTTCCATGATCGCTGCGGATAGTCTTCACAGTTAAACTGAAGAGGTTTTCAATTTGAAGCAGATAGGTCTTTAAAATCTATGGCGTCTCATCCTTCTTAGCTAAGAAAAACACCCAAGTGAATCGAGAAAAATCATCTGTTACCACCAGACAGTATGACTTTCGTCCAAGATTCATGACACTCACTGGACCAAAGAGATCCATGTGAAGCAATTGGAGAGGAGAGTCAATGGAATTGGTGGTTTTAGGCTTATGTGAAGATTTGTGCTGTTTTCCCTTGGAACATGAAATACAGTGTTCCATAGGAGTGAAATCTTTGAGAGGTAATCCAGTGACTAGGTTGCCTCGAACCAGTCGGTTCATTGTTTTAAAATTGACATGTCCCAACCTCTTATGCCACAGGAAAGATTCATCTTCGGAAGCCTTTGAGAGAAAACACGATTCAATTCCCGATGGGTTGTTCATATCCAAGCTATATGTGTTGTATCTTCTGGGAGCACGCATGAGAATAAGTTCTTCCGGAATCACCATTCCCGGCTTTAAGATAAGACATTCTTTTGAATTGAATAAAGCACAAAAGTCCTTGTCACAAATATGTGAAACACTCATCAGATTGTATTTTAACTGAGGAACATAGTTGACAAATTCCAGACTATTTACTCCATTTGATACTGTTCCTTGTCCTTCAATCTATCCTCCTCTTGGGTTTCCAGCAAGAGCAACATACTCTCCATCAATTTGATGATAATCTCGCAGCAAGTTAAAGTGCCCAGTCATATGCCTTGAACATCCACTATCTACATGCCAGATGTTATCGCCGGTTCTTCTTCATTGACCCTATACACAACGAACCATTTATACGTTTTGACCAAAAATGTTTCAATCAAGAGATTTTAGTGTCAGGATATGACATCTCATTGGAATCAGAAGTACAACCATCCTTTGATGAAGCACGGTCATCAAATAGAACATTATTTTTAATTTTCCAAGTTCGTTTTAAATAATTTTTAGCATTTTTAATTCTTTTACGCCTAGATTTCCTACTGTGAGAAGAATTAGGCAACACATATGAATTTAATGAACTTTTGGAAGGTGATTCTTCATTAAAATTTGCGGTTGTCAATTTACAACTCTTTGAAACATGATTTAAGGCACCACAACTAAAACAAACGTTTTTACAAGATATCTTATCCTGATAATAGTCATCACAAGAAGAAAATGATTGTGATGTTGAGGAATCTGAACATGAGACGGTTCTCTCATCAATAACTTTGTCTTGAAGACGATGTGCTTCCTTTAATCTGAAAAATTCCATGTTGCTCATGGTTTCACGTGGTACATCATTCACAATAATTCCTGCACTTTTAAATTTTGTAATGCATGGCATAACATTCAAAGATTTAGGAACAAAAGGCAAGGCATTTTGAAATTTAGAAACATCACATCCCAAACCCGTATGCTCACCAGGCATAGAATCAAAATACAAGTTTTTAACGTGTTCACAAATATTTGGTTTTGACACGGACATATTATTACATTCATCCGACTCAAGTTCTTTTAAAATAGTTCTATCATTAGCACTCTTATCACAATCATCTTCGGACTTTACACAATTTGACTCTGCACAAGAAGCAAAACTGTCAGAATCAGAGGATGTAATACAATCATCAGGAGATAATGTGCAAACAAAAGGTGTGGAAACATGTGGAGTAGGCATATCAGCAAATCTCCCTGATTTAGAATAAGGAGGTGGATGAGAGTTATACCCAAGACCTTCTGTGCCTTTTCTATTAAATTGTTTATCAATTATTCCAAACAGAATTTTCTGATCCATATCCATGTGATCAACCTGTAATTTGGCTTTTTATGCCTTTTGGACTCTTTCTGTTAAAATTATATTATTAATGTTTTGAGTATTGAGTTGCACAATTAAAGAACGATTTTCACAAGAAATATCACGAATTTTCTTTAAGTAAAGTTTCTCATTTTTGGCCACAGAGTCATACATCACCTTAATGTGATTCCGTTCATCAATCAAGGCTTGATTGATGAATCTGTATATTTGAATTTCATTTAAGCAAGATCTAGAATCACAAAGTTTAGAAATAACCTCAGCAGGCATAGCAGTGAGATCCTCAGCTGGTTCAATCATGACACACTTGCCATTTTCCTCCACATCAGCCATCAAGGCTTTATCAGCAGCTTCCTCAGCTTGTTCTCCCCAATGATAATGTCCATCAGCTTGGCACACAAGAGCTGTGGAACTTGAAGTTGTGTTTGTCTTTGGAGGATTGGCAGCTTGTTTACCAGAGGAAATCTTCGTATCTTGCTGATCTTTGGAGGACGGCTCCTTGCAGTTTCTGGCAAAGTGACCCAGTTGATCACAATTGTAGCATCTCACCTTCTTGATATCAAACCCAATCGTCTTTCCTTGCTTGAACCTGTCTATACCAGTCCTTTTGATAAATCTTATGGCTCTTAAGGTCAACATGGCCATGCACCAATCAATGTCCATTTTCTCCAAATCATCAGGATTAATCTGCTCCAAGTCATCAGGTTGAAAGCTAACCGGTGTTAGATTTCCAGAGATCAGTGCATCATAGCATGACATGAAAGCAGTCATGATTGGGACATATTCATCAGGAATCATGGTGATAGTCTTTTGAGGAGCAGAGGAGCTGGTAGATTTAATTGCAGCAACTGAAGGAGGGACAACAGTCTGAAAGTATGGGCTACCGGATGAGCTTGATCCAGCAATAAGAGCTGTGTTTCCAGATTGATTTGATGGGGTGACTGCTCCCTTCTTAATCTCAATTTCATAAGATTCAAGAATTCTATAGACTTCCTGTTGAGACAGAGCACTCAGATTCTCAGTCTTTTTGATCATGATTCGATACATATTCCATTCCTCAGGAAGATAATCTAGGAGTTTCTTGTTTAGATCAAGAGTAGGGTACTCAACTCCCATTACCTTCAACCTTGATACAATACTTGAGAAATGGTTGATCAAATCAGATATTGATTCTCCTCTTACACTGCTGAACATTGCATATTGTTTCTTGATCAGATCTCTTTTGCTTTCCCTGACATCCTCACTTCCCTCATATCTTGTGCACAGTGCAGCCCATAAGTCTTTGGCAGTTGTGTACTCAGCAAAGATGTTGAAAATATCCATAGGAAGAGCCATGGCAATAGTCCCATAGGCCTTGTTGTCTCGGGCAATCAAGGCAAGATCTTTCTCATCATACTCAGATACTAACTTAGGACGTTAAACATCAGCAGTGGTAGTTACGGGCTTGTGGGGACCATCGGTGATAGAACTCAACAGTGTATAATCGTGAAATTGAAAGAGAAGCTTCATTTTTTTAGTCCAGTCATCAAAATCTCTTGTGGACACAAGAACAGGTGGTCTATTTCCCCCAGAATGTTCTGTTGAACTTGAAGTGGCCATAATATTTTGAATCGAAACTAAAACAGTAACTAGTTTCGATAGGTCAACTTCTATCGAAACAACTAGTTTCGATAAGACAACTTTTATCGAAACAACTAGTTTCGATAGGACTAGTTTCGATAGACCAACTATTATCGAAACAACTAGTTTCGATAGAACAAATTTTATCGAAACAACTTTTATCGAAACAACTAGTTTCGATACTGAAAATTTCACAGACTAGTTTCGATAACCACAGTTTCTATAAGAGACAAAAATCTAGTTTCGACAGTACCTTCTCCCGACACAACGTAGACAAGAAATTTCGATGATCAACAGAAATCAGAAATTGTTCCCCGTAGTTTCGATGCCTTCTTCTCCAAAACAGAAATACTCCATTGATGAAAAGCTCCAGAAATCAAAGGTGCAGAAATAACAAACCAATCCAGCGAAAACCTTCGTCTAACTGTCCTGATCACGAATTCAACCTCCGATTCCGAAAATACGAGCAAAAACCCTTGAAAAATGATGAAACAGTACCTCGAGAATAAATGTGCAAAAACCCAAAATAAGCAACGAAAACCCTCGGTAATCACCTAGAATCGATCAATAACCTGATAACACTAAAAAACACTAGAGCATAAAACTCTGATACCAATTGTAGGTCCAGATTTCTCTTGAAATCACTGATATGATCGATTACACACACACACAGGCGGAAACTGTGTGTATGGTGGTGAAACAGGTAATAGAAACAGTGTTGGTGAAGATAACCAGCTAACCACAGTTTGAATCAACAATCAAAAGGTATGAAAATGTATGAACACAGTGAATAAACAACTGCAGATTGTATTGATTCAAGCAAAATGTGAAAGAGAAGGTTCAGGGTTACAGCCGCTACTCACGCCCTAAACAATCTCAAACTAGGCTATTTATAGTAGTGACAGGTATCGAAACTATGGTCAATCGAAACTACTAGTTTCGATTGACCATTTACAATTGATACACAGACTGTCGAAACTCCCATCTATCGAAACTACTAGTTTCGATTGAACAGACTCAATCGAAACTAAGTAGTTTCGATGGCCCAGACTTAACTAATTACAGAAAACTGAAATTACAATAATGAAATGACAGAAAGTAAACTAGTCTAAAATTGTTTAAACATACAATAAATGACAACAACTTATACAAAATATATGACTCTACAATCCCACTATCCATTTGTCAGTTGGTCCTACAATGCTGCTCAAGATGAGTACACTTTGATAGATGTCAGAGGACAGAAGATGAGATGTTGAAGCAAGACCATCTTCAGCATGCCAAGCAAGGACATCAAGACCTTATCTGAACTCCCTCTTGACAATCCAAGCAATGACCCCAGAGGCTATGAGATAGCAAGGATTGTTGCTCACATGCAAAAGCTTCAGCAACAAAGGCAATAGGAGAGTTTTGGTAGCATCAGTCTAGGGGGAGTTTGTAGAGATAAAGACTGATGGCTACAAAATTCTCTAAGTAAGATTGTTGCGGACTCCACAATTTTGCTGCGGACTTACAAGTTGCTACAGATAAGGCTAAGTGCTCCAGATAGTTGTGTTCTCATACTGATGAACAAGTTTCCTGCAGATAGCCTTATCTGTCGAAGTCCAAAGTTGCTGCTGATAGGCTTCTCATCAGCATCAAACATTGATGCTGCTGATAGGCAAATTATCAGCAACTTTGACTTTACTACAGACATCTTTTGCTGCAACACTGACACACCTATCAGCAGAAGGAATGTTATTGGTGCAGAGAACAAAAGACAATGCTCCTATTCTGATCTGTCCTACAATGATTACTGAGAAGACCTTAGTTTTGCTGTTGTCTTTTCATTGCAGAACTCTTTTCACTGCGGTTGTCTTTTAGCTACTTGTCTTTTTGTTTTCTACCAATAGTAGTGTAACATGTAACTGTCAAAGATCAACGGCTTGTGTTTGATCTGATCCTTAGAATCAAGGGTATGTCTTGATTCTAAGTTCCTTTATTTGTATTTTGTCTTTTCATTTTACAGGTGTGCTTCCTAAGTGTTTTCTTTGTAACTTGTAAACCTTGAAGATTAATACAACTTGCATTTATCAGTATTATCATTGTTTACTTGTATACATTGATTAGTTGTTATTGTTTCCGCCAATCTCAACTAAGAACAGAATCATCTTGTAAACACCGATCCAACATGTGGTATCACTAGACACCATTTTAGCCCGGATAAAGGTTCATTGTCGATCTGCAAAAATAAATGTCAAAAGAATATGTAGTTAGATGTTTTTTTACCAAAATAAACATGCATTATAGTAAATTATTGGATCCTGAAAAGAACTGCTAATTCTGATTGCCAAAAGTCCAGTCGTTGACCACCACTTTACAAAAGAATACGACTTTGACTCTACAAAATGCAAACTAGTGATTCCATCCAAGCATAGAACATCTGGCTACAACTAGTGGTTACAAGAATAGCTGTTGATGTTGTTCACCAGCAGTTCCCCCAAAACCAGCAGTTGTGTCCATTCCAGCTGTTTACTAACTACTTAGAAACAACCTACTTAGATGTCACTATCTGGGTGATGTCATGTCACCAGTAGTTCTCATTATTGTATAGATATAATCAAGTTTGTTAGCCTAATTAGATGTCACTATGAGTTATCGGCTTTAACTTTCAAAACTGGCTAATGACAATTTTACCCTTAAGCCTTATCTCACTACTCCAACTTTATTAATTAACTAAGTCTGATAATGATTTGACTTTAACTAATTTCCAACATTTTTAAGAAAAACTTACTAGTTTATCTGAAATGACTTTGACATCAGCATTCTTGTATTTTTCCTTTTTGTCTTCCCAACCTTTCCTCCACATTAAAATCATTTTCTGTACCTCGTACTATATACAACAGAAAGAAGTAGACACTCACACATCAGACATACAATCAAAAAATCATTATACATAGAGAAAAACACACATGAATTAGAGAATGAAGTTACGAGTTTATCTCTTAGATAAATATATCCTCCTTGTCCCAGGTGATGATCACAAATGTACTTTGATCACATTACTTTTCTTGTTTTCTCCACCATTTGACTTATACCGCACTCTTGTCTTCTAAAACTCCGAAGAAGGTGACCAAGCATATTCATTCCAGCTCGTATATGGCATGCAATATATAATAGAGATTGTTAGTATTAGAGATTGGAAACATATATATATATATATACATATATATATATATATATATTATGTTAATATAACTAGGTGTGATGCTTATTGTATTGGGTTACTTACTATTGAGATGATATGAGATATATCATCTAAAATTACTTTATGTATCTTTCTTAGCCTAACATCTAAACATGCTTATTGTATTGAGTTACTGTTTGTCTCTCAGTTTATGTGTCTTTCTTCCACCCCTAACAAGCTTTTATTTGGGTTGGTATTATGTTTCATTAGCCTAACTTCTAATCGTACAGTTGGGAAAACCAAGGGAGTAAATTGTAATTTGATTTAAAAAGAAGACAATTTACTGTCTTAATGTAGTGAATAGATGGCATATGAAGTTCTATAATAACAATCCAACCACCAAAAACTGTCACTAATTTAGTTATGAATTAACTTGTCCATTTTATGTCTATATTCTTTTTCCTATAAACAATGTCTTCTCTATCTGCAAGTCAAGATTCTGAAATTTACAAGTCTAAAGGTAGCATTTTAATCAATTTTTAGTGTAATACTATTTTTTTTATATCTCCTGATCTCTAAGCTCAATCAGAAAGCAACAATTATTTATAAAATGGACAAAAAGAGCTTGTAAGTCAATTGACCAGATATCACAATAATGGCACATTCTCTTTCCTCGTAATCTTTTATAAATCCATATTTTTGTACAAATAAACAAATATATATCTTTATAAGATATACTATGTTTATTCCTACATATATACCCTTATTGGTCCACAACAGGATTCAGGGAGACCACATTAACTTAAGTTTAAGTTATCAAACTGTAAAAATGCTTTTATTATTAAAAGTAGTAGATTCATGCTAGAAACCTGAATCCGACAAGAAAAAAATGCTTATTGTGTTAACTTAATATATATTGAGATTAAATGAGATGTTTACTCATACCTGATTACTATAAGTTTCCCAAGAACTCATTGCCGGAGTTTGTGTTTTCTTCCACCGGAGTTCGTTTAGGTTAGGGGTATGGTTTGAAATCGAGTGGATTTGGGTTAGGGTTTTGGTGAAAAGTAAAGCTTGAGTGCAGTGTAAGAGGTCGAAAGTGGAAGTTGTGAAGTTTTGGTACTAATTAACAAAATGAATTCTTGATATTTTAGCGCTGTTTTTTTGTTTAAGATCCCGCCATGTGATTTTTAGGGAATTTTGAAGCCTAATTCACTTTCTGGGTTTAAAAGAGGGAGAAGATGCGTGTGAAGGAAGACATGCGTATTGAAAATGTGTGTGAAGTAGGTCTTTTTTTGGCACGTGTATTGAAAGGTCGCATGCTTTACATATTGTAAACCATGCTTAATAAAGGGTACTAATTTACGGATTCTATAATATATTTGAAAAAAAAACCAATTAAATTGTATGAAATTTTTTAAAAATTGACTTTATAATAAACCTACTTAAAACATTACATAAATAAAAAAATTGTCGCACCATGGTCGGTTTCATACCCTCAACCCAACTTGGGACTTCTTGTGTCGGAGGGAGGTTTGCCACATGGGAACAATTTGATAGTGGAGGACGACGGTTTGGCACTGTAGGAGGGTTGAGGTGAAATTCCTTTGAGCATCACCAATTCATTATCCGTCGTTGGGTTGTTGACTAAAGGTATAATCATAAAAACATGTTCAACTCCTCGTCCATCAAATTAGTTTGAGCATCGGCTATATAGTTTTCCCATGGAGAGGGGTCACACTAGTTTTGGGTTATTGGTTATGAGTAATGGATGATATGGGTTATGGCATTACAAAGCTTTTCACTTCATGGGTTATAATGCCATAACACATATCACCCAAGGCCTATGGCCTATTTGACCCATAAGCCTTATAGGAGTCACAAATGGTTGTGGGTTATTGGTTGTGAGTCATGGGTGACATGTGTTATAGCATCACAAGGCTTTTTATGGCATGGGTTATAATTCCATAAGGCCCATAACCCATATCACCCATGGCCTATTTGACCCATAAGCCTTATAGGGTCACACTAGTTGTGGGTTATTGGTTGTGAGTCAAGGGGTGGCATGGGTTATGAGCCTTACAAGGCTTATGAGCCATCACGATCATCATATGGTTTATAATCATTATCACCATCATCAACATCAGTTGTCATGGGTCATAATTTCATAAGGCCCATATATATCCCATATCACCCACGACCCATGGCCCATTTGATCCATAACCCTTATAGGGGTGGCACTGGTTGTGGGTTATTGGTTGTGAGACATGGGTGGCATGGTTTATGAGCCTTACAAGGTTTATGAGCTATCATGATCATCATATGGTTTATCATTATCATCATCATCAACATCAGTATCATCATCATCAGCAGCAGCAGCAGCATCATCCGCATCATTATAATCATCATCTTAGCAACATCATTATATCATATCCATCATCATCACCAACATCATGACCATCATCTCTATCATCATCATCATACGGGTTATCATCATAATCATCATGCATGCATTTATCATGGGTTGTCATTGCACCATCATATATATGGGGTTATATATCAACACCATCATCACATATATGGGTTATTCCTGATCATCATCATCATACATGTTATCAACATCGATTATATGGGTTATAATCATCATCATCAACAACAACTATATGTATGATCTCTAAATTGTTTATTTAATTAATTATAAATCGTACATTTTAAGTTCTTTAATTTATATTTTTTTTAAACTACATGCTGGTATGATCTCTAAATTTTTTATTAAATTACAAATAAAAAATTTAAAGATTTTAATATTTTTTTTAAACTGTAGGTGTGATCTCTAAATTAATTTTTTAAACTATTTTTACGTGTGTTGTGTGTTAAGTGCGTTTATGTATGGTTTTGTAAACCTCATGACAATTAATTCTGATCATCTCTTCTCTGATTCTTTCCCGGAATGTCTTCCCGTCTTCCAAGGTAATCCGTTTTTGTTCGATCGGATGTAACGTATATGTGTATAATGCGATGGCATTGCTCTAGCTAGGTTAGGTGCGATGTTCGCTGCTTGTTTTCAGCTGATTTATTTAGGTTTTTCTGTTTGTTTTCTTTAATTTAGTAGCTTTGGCAGGTTTGTGTCGATGGTTTACTTTTGTTATGAGCTTAATGTATATCAACCGAATGGGTGGGGGGGGGGGGTTAGAGGGGAGTCCACAACCAAGAGGTTGTGGGTTCAAACCTCTCCCAAGACAAAAATATGTGTCGTTGATGAGAGTGATCTACTTGTTGTAAATAACAATACTACTGTGGTCAATCGTATGATAGGCAACCATGAGTCTAAATAAGCGTATGCAGAATTATATAATTTTGTTGGAAATATTACTACTTTGGTTAATTTCCTTTTCGGGTATACTAATCTAATTGTAATTTTGTGGCTTAATTGTGGAAAGTTAAGAAATGAAGTGTGAGAAGGATCCACCCACTTAGTACGTCCTAGAGAAGAGTAAAGCACCCATGGCGGGGAAGAGGAAACGAGGTGAACCCAGAAAGTATCCACCCACACAGTACGTCCTATAGAAGGGGAAATCACCCATGGTGGAGAAGAGGAAAAGAGGTAGCCCAAGAAAGTATCCACCTACCCAGTACGTCCTAAAGAAGGGGAAAGCACCCATGGTGGAGAAGAGGAAAAGAGGTACACCCACCAAGTATCCACCCACCCAGTATGTCCTAGAGAAAGGGAAAGTAAGAGGGAGACCGAGAAAGAATTTGAAACATGATGGTTTAGGTAATTATAAAGATTTTGTTTTTTATGTTAAAGTATTGGTTCTTATCTTTCTTTGTTTCGGATATACTCTGCTAGTGTGCTTATTGCTAAAGGTTTTGAATGCAATCTGTACATTTCTTTTAACGTATGCCCGTTCACATGTCTTTCTTTATTTACCGCATATTTTCCGTTTTATGCTAATCCAGGCTTCTTGTTGATTATCACAAATTCAGTTTCATCTTTTCAGGCAATAATGTTAGCAACTTTTCTTATTTGAACTATCTAGCTATATATATATATATATAAATATATAAACATTAACTGCAACCTCTTCAACCCTTCAGGTCTTGCCTTTGTGATACGAGCACCTTCATCTGAACAACAACTTTCCGGTGGGTCCAATCGTTGTAACCAATGGTTGGTGTAAGTCATGGGAGCTGGAGATCAAAAAGAAAAGTCAATTCTTCTCCTTTACCAGTGGATGGAAGAAGATGGCAAAAGACCTTGGTGTAGATGTGGGCTGGGCTATGCTATTAAACTTGTTTGATACTCATGCGTTCCACATTGAGGTTTACAATGCAAGCGGTAAAGCCCAAATTTTATCTGTAGAAGAAAGTGAGGAAGATGATGCTGATGAAGATGGTGATGGTGATGGTGATGATGATGATGATGATGTTGATGTTGATAATGATGATGATCATGACGAGGGCAAGGTTTCATTTGTTGACCGCCTTGCGCTAAAACTTGTAAGTATTAGGCTTAGATAGTTTATGCAATTTGTAATTGTAAGTTTACAATATCTATTTATTACTGTTAGTTATGGTCATTTTTTAAATTGTTATCTCTTGATTTTTATGTTGCAATTTGCAGAGGAAATTGCAAAGAAGGCTGGTTTGGATTCATTAGACAAGATGCAAGTCAGAATTCCTCCCGTTTCCACAACAAGGACGTTGAAGGTGAAGGTGGAGCATGTAGAAGGCCGAAGTAGGTATAGTCTGCACGGGTGGGCCTGTGTTGGTGTGTTTGGTCCGGTTTGTATTCGGCACTAGCCACCAATTACAAATTCCCATTTGTTAAGAAAAAGAATATGTTGTTTGTTACAAGCGAGGCTCAAAGTATGTTTTGCGCAGTAAAATTTGATACGTTATAATTTTGTTATGTTATTGTTTTACGCACTAAATTTTTTATTGTTAAATTGTTTTGTTTGTTATGTTATTGTTATTGTTATTGTTGAATGGTTCAAAAACAAAGCATAAAATTGTAAAGGCACACGAGATTGGGATAGCATGGTGCAGATAAAATTCTTGATGGATCGGATGTAAATTAAAACAGCTGCTCTTTCTTTAAAAACTTCTGAAAATTTCAAATTGGTGGATGTAAAAACATTACCCAGCAGTTGTGTTTCATCCAACTTTTTAACCCTAGGTTTCATGCTATTCAAAAACTATATTAAACCCCACTCATATCATTTTAAACCTTTTCCCATACTCGATTGAAGTTTAAAATTCCTTACAATCTTCTCTTACTTACTCGCGATCAGGGCCATTCGACCTACTCACAACGTGCGTCCATATCTCACAAAATCGGAGGATCGTCCACAATATCACCAAATGACTGATTTGATAATTGATTCCCCTTTTCACAAAGTGTAGGTCCCGGGAGCCTCGTCGCGCAGCGAAAATAACACGATCTGTTCTGTGATTTGTGTGGGAACAAAGAAACTAGACAGAGAAACATGAACAAAGACAAAAGATAATGAAACGAAACGTAATCCATAACAAAGAAGTCATCCCGTATTACAGACTACATACCGAAGGAACACACATCTCTCATCTAAGCTCATAGTCCAGGGGTCGAGAGAGCTCTTCCCGACCCGGATAAACGTAGTTCCAGAGTTCCACCTACAAATGAAGACAAATCTTCTATTTATAGGGGAAGGAACACTACTGGCGTACTTGACAAGTACGCAAGGCAAAAGCCTTGCGTACTTACTAAGTACGCATGGTTTGGTCATGTGTACTTGACAAGTATGCAAGGCAAAAACCTTGCGTACTTACTAAGTACGCAGGACCAAGCTGGTGTGCAGGCTAAGTACTCAGGAACACCCTCCTGCGTACTAGCCACGTACACCGATACATAGAATTTAATCTATAGTTACAAAACATGCTTCTACAAACTCCCTCTTAACTATAGCATCAAATTCTATCTATCACTAACACTGATAATCATCAGTTTACAAAGAATGTCCTAACAGACTCCCTCTAAACTAATGACATCACGTGTCTTCTAGCGAGACTTGATCTTCTAGCATTCCACTTGAGATCTTCAAATCTTCAAACTTCAGTCTTCAGTTGCCGAGTGATTACAAACCCGACTTCCTCTAACTGTAGCTTTCATTGTAGACCAAACCAAGTGCTTCAATAACAACCAACTAACCCAACACAACTCACTGTAGTTCATCCTCTCAGCAGTAGCAACCTACACCCTGACTTAGGACTCTGAGTCTGACAATGTCTTCCTAACCAGGTAACAATAGTAGACTAAGACAAATCCAAATCAGCTGGCATATGATAGAGAGTTGGAGTTTCCAATAACCTGCATCAAACTAATCAGCTCCCATAGGAATTCTAGTAAGATAAACTTAAGTCTTCAACCAGATGTGTCCAACTCTATCCTGTATCTTCACGAGTCAACCAAATTCTCGAAGATGTTCATTTCTAATATCCCCTTTCAGTTTAAGCTCCATCTGACTAGATCAGAAACAAGGGTATGTTTCCTATCCCATCGGCCAATGATAAAAGGTTCCATCTTCAACTAATAATCCAATGAATATCCAGCTTAATCTTGACGACACACGATAGAATCAAACACGAAAAATATAGTTTACACGATAAATCACGGTTGAGATCCATGTTACGTCAAAGAGATATATATATAGGAAGTACCAACGGCTTTTCCACCACCTCTTTAATGTCTCATGAATACTAGATTTTATCCCCCTCATTTCTCTGTAAACTATGACCAGCTTCATCATCACTCCACTCAAATCCTCAAAAAGCACAACTAGATAACTCTAGGATTTTATTGTTTTATTCCTTTGCAAAGATCCAAAACAGCAAATCCTTGGGTTCAAGTTGTTCCAGTATTCATCCCCTATTAAATAAGTATCCCAGATACTCGTAGCCTACATATTCAGGTTTGAATACCTAAACAAGATGATTCTTTTTCCGAAAGACCCAAAGCAGCCACATCTTCACAAATAGATGAGACCTTTAGACGATGACGACCCAATTGCTCCCATTAGTTCAGCATTCATACCCTATTAAATAAGTATCCCGGATAGTCGTAGCCTACATTTTCAGGTATGGACCCTTAAACAATGTATGACAAGTGGTATCATTCAACAAAAATCTCGTCCGTGTTTCGCCAAGCTACATCGTATTCAAATTCTGGTTCGGAAAAACCAAAATTACTATCTTCTCAAGAATGGGCCGAAACACGCGTACAAATGATCACACAAAATTTTGGCCAAGAAAAGTTTTCCTGCCAAAAAACTCTTTTTTTTTTTTTGGAATCCGAGAGGCTAGTCCATGCGTACTTAGTAAATACGCATATGTAGGGTGTTGCTGCGTATTTAGTAAGTTCGCAAAGCCAAGTACTCAAGCGTACTTGCTAAGTGCGCAGAGAAATGCTCTTGCGTACTTAGCTAAGTACGCAGGTCACTTCTCATGCGTACTTACTAAGTACGCAGGGCTAACCCATGCGTACTTAGCAAATACACAGAAAAGGTGATTATGCGTACTTGTTCAGTACAGCAGTGTTCTTGACGGATCTTGAGGAGAATGCTTGAAAAGCGACGGATCTGAGAAATTAATGCTTCCAAAAGCTTCGAAAACATCATCTAACAAACCCTTAGCCTTCCAAACACCAAATGAAGTGATAACAAACTCGGATTTGAGGATTTTTGGATGAAAAAGTAGCGAACTTGACAATATCTCAGATCTGCTCAAAAACCCTAAAACCCGAAACTGGAACACAAATCAACGAACACCGAGGCTCTAATACCACTTGTAGGTCCCAGGAGCCTCGTCGCGCAGCAGAAATAACACGATCTGTTCTGTGATTTGTGTGGGAACAAAGAAACAAGACAAACAAACACGAACAAAGACAAAAGATAATGAAACGAAACGTAATCATAACAAAGAAGTCATCCCTTATTACAGACTACATACCGAAGGAACACACATCTCTCATCTAAGCTCACGGTCCAGGGGTCGGGAGAGCTCTTCCCGACCCGGATAAACCTAGTTCCGGAGTTCCACCAACAAATGAAGACAAGTCTTCTATTTATAGGGGAAGGAACACTACCTGCGTACTTGACAAGTACGCAAGGCAAAAGCCTTGCGTACTTACTAAGTACGCAGGACCAAACTGGTGTGCAGGCTAAGTACTCAGGAACACCCTCCTGCGTACTAGCCACGTACATCGATACATAGAATTTAATCTATAGTTACAAAACATGCTTCTACACAAAGCTCTTACAGTTAACCCACCTATCTATTTGACTATTCTTGAAGAGTTTTGGAAAAATGCCAGGGTTATCAAAGACGAAAAACACAACATCATTTCAATTTTTGTAAGATGTTGGTTCAAAACCAGTTACAATAACTCCTGAGACCCTCACAACAAGCCTAGAGCTTGGTGATGCTGACGGTATTAACCAATTTACAAAACATCCCATGCATATTGAATTCATTGAGAGGGGTTATCTTGGTCAAATATCCTCAAGAACTTTGGATAAGGGTATGTGTTTTGCAAGTTTAAATTACTTTTTCATACTCTTATGGTATGTTTTTCAGGGAAGAGTTGCACATGGAATGAAATTCCATTAAATACTCAATACGTGGCTTATGCTATTTTAACAGGGCAGAGCTTCAAAGTTTCAAAAATAAATTTTAAAGACATGTGTTCCAACACTACTTCACAAAAAAAAAAATATATACCCTAGACTTGTTATGCCATATATTCAAAAGGAATTGCCTGAAAACATTTACAAAAGTGGTAAATTGATTGCCATCAAATCTCTTGAAAAACAAACTTTTACAAGGATGGAATCAACGAAACAAATTTTGGGTGATGAGGATGAGCTAACACGACAAAATGAGCCTACTGCTCCTGCTAACCAAAGGGAAGAACCCATCCCTGATTTGGAACCCATAGATAAAACTCCCTTGATAAAACATTTAGTTACATAGATAAAACTGGACAGTAGTTACATAGATAAAACTCCCTTGAGGGCAACAACTGTTGAGTCCACAATAGTTCACTCCACAACAGTTGGAAGTCCCCATGACCAATACAAAGGTGCATCTGCACCCATTGATATTGAACATGTTCATCTCACATGGACAGATACAACCACTTCAAGTGGGAATCCATCTGATCCTATTAACTTAGGTGATGGATTAAGATATAGGGAATTGATGGAGGGAATGTCAAATGTAGTGGCTTATTGCTTAACGATTAAAGAATTTCTTACCAGAAGCCTTCTATACAAACTCCAAGTCAAGAAAACACAACTTTGTTGGACTCCAATAAGAAAGAGTTTGAGTCTTCAATAAACAATGTGATTTCCCAAATCAAGCTTCCAACTCCTGAAGAATTGACTCCAATCATATGGAAAGCCTTCCAGCCACTCTTAAAAGAGAATCATAAGACGCTGGAAAATTCTCTAAAATTACATGTGGAGGCTATGAGAACGTATGTTGATGCAAGATACAAGGACCCACATGCAGATGTAAGTGTAATAAGAACATAGTTAGAACAATTAACTAGTGTTACACCACCTCCTCCTAAATTCCCAGATGATGATGCCCAAAAGCAAAAGAAACAAGATAAGAAAGAACAAGAAGCTGTAAAAGAAATGGAAATGTTAAGAAAAAATAGACATGTAGAATCTGCAGCAGCTGTCAGACAGAAAATTGAAGAACAGGTTGAAAAAGGTAATCAAGGTTCATCAAATACTTCCGGTACAGGAACAAAGATTCATGCAAAATCTACAAGAAAACAAGTTATAAAGAAAAGTGCTGAGCCTGGAGTCTAAAGTCCTGCTCCTGAACATGCAGTTGAAGCGTTAAACAGATCTGAACCAACAGGTCCAACAGTAAACCCAAAATCTAGACCACCACAAACAACTGGAGTTAAAAGGCCCACTCATGAAACTACAACTACAAGTGTTGTTGCTAAAAAACCACTTTTTCCAGTAGTTGAGCCTTCAAAAGATACAGAAATGACTGAGATTACAACACAGAGTACAACTACTTGTTTTGGGTAAAAATTGTTTAAACTAATTTTTTAACCAAACTTAGTAAGTGAGGTAGTGTGCTTGTAAAATAGATATGAAACAATTTAAGGATGTGAAATTCGACACGGTTGTTTACGAGGAAAGCCCTTGATCTTTAAGGATCTGCTGCACAATACCTCAGGAGGTGACAATCTATACCTGCTTCGTTTCTTGAATAAATAATAAAAAGATTACAAATATGAGTAGTGAATGATCGACTGATAAGTGTTACAGAAATCTTGCGTATTGCTAAGTGTGATGTTGTGTGTTCTAATCGATCATGCTGCTAAATTTATGCATGGATAAGCCTAACTAACTATTCAAAAATCCCGGACTGACCAAGTCTTCTTATATGACCGTTGGAAGCCACTCCACGCGTCTTCTACACGTTTTTCTTGACTTCTAGAACGATTCTTCAGGGAAGAGTTTGACTGTGCATGTTTACCTGCAAGCAATGAATGAAATAGAGGACAAATAACCGTTAGTAGCATTAATAATCAGGATAATGAAGTTTCCAGGATCTTGGATTCCGGATCATGCATTATTCAGGATCCTGCTAGAAGTCTATCCCATAACAATTGTACCCAAAAATTTGACAACTGTTAATGATAACTACAGCTCCAAAATTTTTCAAAATTTGAATTTCAAATGGCAATTGTGATTGGACGTGGTGCGATAAACGAGGGATAGAAACTACATTGTTCGAGACGGTTATCATTACTCCTCTATAATTACTTTTCTTTTTCCTTTTATGAATGAAGTTCATCTTCTTGATCTTTCTCAAGGATTTCAGCTATAACTTTTCTTTTCTTCCTTAACTCTGTTGATTTTCGTAACAAAAATGGCTAAGAAAACCACACGATCTTCCACATCTTCGGATGATTTGTATAGTCAACATCTGATAGCGAATCCGGATTCTGAGAAATGCTCATTCACTGACCGTGAGATCGAATTTCTTAAATCGGGGGGATGCTTCCCTAAAAATACTGTTTTTCATCCTTTCGACCCTTAGATCAGGGCTGATTTTACTTCCAAAAGTTGGGTCTGTTTTCCCTCTTTTCCTTTTTTCATCGGCTTCTTGTATCCTTTTACATCCTTTACCATCGAGTTTTTTACAAAAAGTGGTCTGAGCTACGCTCAGACTATGCCCATGATTTGGCGAACTCTTCACACTATGCAAATATTGATTCACAAACATGCTCTCGACTTCACTATCTCTGAATTAGCTTATGTTTACAATCTGAGGAGCCACGGTTCTTCCCGTTTCTTATTTCAAATAAAAACCGGTATGAACCATCTGATCCTGAAAACAACTCAAAATGATCTTAATTGAAAAAATATTTTTTTCTTTGTGAGAAGAGATTCGATCCCCGGTGGGGATAAGTTGCCGGTCAAATGGATTGTAAAGGGTTGGGTTCTGTCTTATAGGATCCTGGTCATTTTGATATCCTGAATAATGACTTTTTGATTTTTCTTTTTCTTTCACAGCGCCGAAATTTTCTTGGGTGGCTCCATCTTCTTCTGAGACTACCAAGAGATTCATTTTCTTCTACAGCATCGAACCCATAGAGCGGACTTTCAAGGTTAAGGCCCAATCGACGGCAGAGAGCTCAGAAACGTATGTCTAGTGAGACAAAAGAAATTCTCCATATTTTGTTAGTTAATTAGATACATAATGGTCTAACCTGTTATCTTAAAATAGGTGTTCATAAGCCAAGCTCTAAATTTTCCCAGGACGACATTGACAGCATGATCTCCAAAGGAAAGAGTGTCAAGATAGAGCCTAGCCTCATTGCTACTGCAGCATCCAAACCATAAATTCCCAAACCAGAGTCCTCAGCTGATCGTGTCAAACCGGCCTCCAACAAGAAGCGAAAGACCTCTGATCCTGCTGAGACAACCATTAATAAATGTTCTAATTATGATGATGTTCACCGAAAGCTGCATGCTCTTAGCCATTTGGTATGGAACTTTTAGTATCCCGGATCCTAATCTTGATCCTGCATTTTTCATTAACATATATTGTTTAAAACAGGCTATGGAGAAAATGATCAGGTTCTATGAATAGTCAGCAAAAGAAGCTGAGGAAAGTAAGATGATGATCCTTGACTTGCCGAAGATTGGGGCCGCCAAAGGCAAGAAGCTAGCTGAAGCAATTGATGATCTTAACAAGGCAAAAGCGGAGCTTCAGGATGCCTATGCTTAGGATCTCTATGAATCCCATGAATAGGCCAAGATGCCAGCTTCTATCTCCATCTTCCAAGCTAGGATCAAAATGGCAGAAGAGGTTGCTGACGCGAACTTTGATCAAGCTAACTGGGACGTGCAGGGCTGGAAGATGTTGGTTGCTGACTTAGGTGGAGAGCCACTGCCAACTGAAGATGAAGGTAACGTGGTGGCTGAAGCTGAGGTGGCGGGCTCTGCAAAGGTGGTTGAGAAGCCGGTTGGTCAAGATGATGAAGGCATAGAAGAGAAGGCCTGGGTCCTGTATTTGGTATTTGTGGTTTTAATCCTGTTTATCTGTTGAACAATTTACTTTCTTTGCTTTTTCAGGATCCCTAGACAATTTGACAATCCGTGTCCTAGGTGGATGGTTCCTTTTTTGGATGAAACCTGGGACACATTTTAATTTCCTTCACTTAGAATGGTAATTAGTAGCTTTTGACTATCCGTCATGATTGTTGTTTGGTTTGTTTTGATATATTTCTGAAAAATCAGGATCCTTAGGCATTTAGGATATAGGAAAATAGTTTTAGAAATATTTTCAGGATACCTGATCTCAATAGTTAGTTATAAATAACACATTTGCCTTTTATCAAATTATGACTTAGGAAAATATAGTTTAGTTTCGATAAATAGGGCAAATCATGACTTAGTCAAATAAATTTTGATTCTACCTTTAACGGTGAATTAGTAAAAAGCCTCAAGTATAAATACTGAAATGGATAGATATTCATACAAGACCTTTGACAAGTATTTTGAAATGTTATAACCTTGAGTTTTCCCCAGTGTTTGTTTGTCAAAAACATCATGCGATCGGTAATTGAGTCTTAGAATTCTCATAAATCTTCAATCCAATTGAGGATCTTGAGTTAGCATATCAATGCTAGGCATTTGGCTTAACACATAAGTGTTAAATACCTGTGACAATTTAAAATCGTGGGCAAAGCAAGAATAACGTGGGCCAAACCAGAATATCATGGGCCCAGCCAGAATAACGTGGGCTAAGCCAGAATAACGTGGGCCAAGCCAGAATAACGTGGGCCAAGCCATACTTAAGTTAGCATGAAAATGTTGAAAACCTTAGGAGTAACACGTCTGCTACTATTGTAGGATTCAAGATATTGCCAACAGTGATGAAATTATCAGCCACTATTACATGGATTGGTCGCACCACCTTGAACTATAGTTGAATATCGTGCGCTACAGGCGGAGTGCTTAAACTCAATTCTTAGAAAGGCGAAAACCTTTAAACCTTAGAGGTATTCAGGATACCCTAACTTAGGAGAGATGGCCAATCTCTAACTTCTGTCGGGATCCTTGGAGATCCTTCCTGTAAAACAGGAAACCTTGGTGAAGGTGGGTGTTAGCTTGGCTAACACCCCTCCGACGCTCAAGTCAGTTTCTTGATAAAGAATAATAAATATAAAAGTAATTATGGAAAGAAGACGTACCATTTTTAGTTAGAAAACAAGTTCTAACTTACATAAAGTAGGCTTTGAGATGGATGGCGTTCCAGAATCAATATGCTTTGAGATGGATGGCCTTTCATAGTAGCTAACCAATATGATCATTTGCCTGCTTCCAAATCAATTAAGTATGGGCCCTCCCATTTTGGTACAAGCTTTCCATCGCTAGGGTTGGTAGTATTTTGGAATGCCTTCCTTTGTACTAAGTCACCTACATGGAATCTTCTGATCCTTATGTTTTAGTTGTATGATTTTGTTATCCTCTGCTGATAAGTTGCAATACGAACCTTGGCAAGATCCCTGAGCTCACCCACAGTGTCGGGATCCTGAGCAAGAGCTTCGTTGTTGGTTTCAGGATTCTGAAGGCATGACCTCGCTGTAGGGATCACCATCTCAGTGGGGATCACCGCTTCTGTTCCGAATACTAATGAGAATGGATTCTTACTCGTCGCACCATTAGCGGTTGTTCTATCTTCCCAGAGGACGAAGGGTAACTCCTATTCCCATTTTCCTTTCTTTGCTCCTAATCTTTTCTTGAGGTTGGTTATGATGATCTTATTGTTGGATTCCGCCTGTCCATTCACTTGAAGATGTACCGGGGTGGAAGTTATCATTTTGATTCCCCAACTGGAAAATAAGTTATTTGTTCTTTTGCCAATGAATTGAGATCCATTACCACATACTATCTCTGCCGGGATCCCAAATGTTGTCAGGATGTTGCGCTTGATGAAGGAGATGGCCTCTTTTTCTCTCACTTGGACAAATGCCTCAACTTCAATCCATTTGGAGAAGTAGTCTGTCATTGCTAGCATAAAAATCTTTCCTCCTGGTGCCTTGGGAAGTTTGCCGATTATATCCAATCCCCATTTCATGAATGGATATGGAGAGATGATTGGATGTAAAGCTTCGGCCGGTTGATGGAGCATATTGTTGTGTCTTTGGCAAGCGTCACATTTCTGGGAATACATCATAGCATCTTTCCTCATAGACGGCCAGTAATATCCTGTCCTCAGAATCCTTGAGAATAACGCCCTGCCCCAGTGTGATTGCCACAGTCACCTTCATGCATATCTTTCAGGACTTCATATGCTTCAGGATCCTCCAAACATCTTAAGTATGGACCTGTAATAGACTTTGTATACAAAACATTGTGTAAAATTATAAAACGAGATACCCTTATACAAAAAGCCTTGTGGTTCTTTTCATCACTTGGGATCTCACCATCCTGCAAATATTTCTTAATAGGTGACATCCAGGATTCTTGACTAGGTTCAGGATCCCGAATATCTGTTTCTTCTTTTGTGTTGGATATTTCTTTTATCTTCTCAATTGTAAGGCTCAAGATATGTTGATAGGTATTTTAATACCTTTTGGTATCTTGAGAGCTGAAGCAAGGTTTGCTAAGGCATCAACCTCAGCATTATCTTCTCTAGGTACCTGTGTTATGCTAAAAATTTTGAATTTCACAGACAATTGCTTAACTATTATGAGATATTTAGCTACCTTCTCACCTTTCACTGCATATGAGCCATTGAAATGGTTATCAGTTAATAACGAATCTACGTATACTTGGAGATACCTGATCTTGATATCCCTGGCTAATTGCAATCCTGCTATCAGCGCCTCGTACTCCACTTCATTATTCGTAGCCTGGAACTCACGGTATTATGCCCCCTTGTAACGATTTCAGTATGATCCCTAGACCTGTTCCTCTTACATTTGATGCACCATCAGTGAATAACGTCCACTTATCCGTGGATTCTTCCAGTTGCTGAACTTCATTATATTCTTTATGTTGGATATCACTGTCGAAATCAGCCACAAAGTCCGCCAGTGCCTGAGACTTTGTTGCTGTTCTAGGTTCATATGTGAGGTCATAGGCGCTCTGCTTAACTGACCATTTAGCCATCCTACCTGACATCTCTGGCTTTCTTAAGACACACTTAATAGGATAATTAGTGTTAACGTGAATAGCATGAGTTTCCTAGGATGAACCACAACGCGCAAACCACTAGACCAGGGGTCTGGTGGTGGTTTAAGGGGGGTTTAAATGGTTTTAACAGAACTGCAAGGGGAGTTGGGTTCCACGCGCGTAAAATGGAAGGGGTGAGGTGCGGTGCTGGACTCGAACCCGCGACATCCTCTCTAATAGTCAAGTGTTCCAACTGGTGGACCTGGGCTCGTGCCTTGGTTTATAGCCAGCGCGAAAAGCTTTTAACACTCAACCCGTACTCGTCTTCTTCCCCATCCCGTAACCCAAACCCTAGCCACACAATTCGTTCGATTGAGCACTCGATCGTCCCCGAATTCATAGGTCTTTAATTCCATGTAACAAAACGAAACTATGGGTACCAACATTACCTGAAATGATTGAGGATGGAGGGAGAATGGCTGGAATGACCGAATCGGGATTTCTTGAGCTCTACGTGTTTCTAGAGAGGGAATGTGATGAATATAGAGGTGTAGAAAGTTTGTGGTGAATGTTATGAAGGTGTGGGTACATTTTTATAGCCCAATTTAACGTTTAACGCCCTAATTGAAGTCGCGATTGATTGAGGACGGTTACGGGACGATTAGGCTCTGTTCCATTAATTGTAGGTGAAATTGGATCGTTACAAAAGATTGGATTGGTTACACGTTGGTTTACAGGGGTTGGATTACACTTTAGCACTTGATATCGAAGGATTCATACACGAATTTTCAAGGTTTGGGCTAGGTTTGAATTTCTAAAGTCAAACCTGTGCACATATGGGTTCAAAACCATATGGGGTTCAAATTTAGAGGTTCAATGCACTCAAGGGGTTCAATGGATCAAAAGGGTTCAAACTAAACTTATTTCCTTTAAATATTTTGTGTTTATATAATTTATTTTACGAAATCTATGAAGTTAACACTATAAGTTTAATATGTTTTATAAAATTGTACAACATATATATTTTTTTAAAACTGGATAAATATTGATATTATATACATACATGGTTATGAAAAATGTAATATATATATATATATATATACATATTTATTATTAAGAATTCAAAAAAATGATTCACATATATTTATATGTTTATCAAAGAGTGGAACCTTAAACAATTATTTTAGGTGGTTTGCTAAAAATACATTGCCATGTATTTATGCATAATCATATGTGAGTTAAGTTCTAAATTAATTGAAAGAAATGTATGTATAAGTAGATACAGTATGTTATATGTCACCCCTAGTGATGATGTATTATGAGTGCACAACTTGTATTTAATATTAAATGATTAAGAACTGAAATTGTAATGATGTCATTGCACAAATTAAGCTTAAGAAAACCCTAAATGTTACAGTATCCCCTAGTTGAGGGAATTTTGTCCCGAAATTCAACTAGTTGAAGCTGCCGAATCAGGAAAGAGGTGAGGGTATTTGAGCTTCATTTGATCCTAACGTTCCCAAGTGAACTCTGTGCCACTTTTAGATTCCCAACGAACTTTGACAATGGGAATACGACTTTGCTTGAGTTGTTTAATCTCACGATCCATAATCTCCATGGGTTTTTCAACAAAGTGCATAGTGTCATCAATGTGTACTTCGTTAAGCGAAATGTGGAGATTCTCGTTAGCTAGGCATTTCTTTAGGTTGGATACATGAAACGTAGGATGCACATTTCCAAGTGCTGGAGGTAACTCGAGTTTGTAAGCCACTTTTCCAATCCTTTCAAGGAACTTGAAGAGACCCACATAGCGAGGTGCTAGCTTACCTTTTTTCCCAAAATGAACCACGCCCTTCCAAGGAGACACCTTTAGAAGTACAAGGTCCCCGACTTGAAATTCTGGGGGTTTTCGTCGTTTGTCGGCATAGCTCTTTTTCCAACTCCTCGCTACTCTAATGTTGTCGCGGATTTGAATAATCTTGTCAGATGTTTCTTGTATTAACACGGGACTGGTGATCTGTGCTTCACCAATCTCGTTCCAACAAATAGGTGAACGACATTTGCGACCATAAAGGGCTTCAAAAGGAGCCATGTTGATGCTCTTATGGTAGCTTTTGTTGTAAGAGAATTCGATCAAGGCTACATGAGAATCCCAATTTCCACCAAAGTCAATGACACATGATCTATGCATAACCTCGAGAGTTTGGATTGTTCGCTCAGTTTTGACCATCAGTCTGAGGATGGTAAGCCGTACTTAAATCCAATCGTGTACCAAGGGCAGTTTGGATGGATTGCCAGAATCGGGAGGTGAATCGGGCATCTCGATCAGAAATTATGTTCAAAGAAACACCGTGATGACTCACAATTTCGTCAATGTAGATTCAAGCTAATTACTCAACTCGATAGTCTTCACGGATTGGCAAGAAATGGGCTGATTTGGTAGACGGCCAATGATCACCCACATACTATCATGACCATTTGAAGTGCGAGGGAGTTTGGTGATGAAATCCATCGCTAGATTCTCCCATTTACACACGGGGATTTCTAGTTGTTCAAGTAATCCGGAAGGACGTTGATGTTCAGCTTTGACCTTTGAGCAAGTAAGACACTTTGTTATGTAAAGGGCAATATCTTTCTTCATACCGGGCCACCAATATTGCACGTGAAGGTGTTTGTACATTTTATCTGCTCCGGGATGTATGCAGTAACAATTTTTGTGTGCCACATTCATAAGGAATGTACGGAGATCATCACGATCAGGAACCCAAATACGATCTAAGAAGTAAAGTACGCCATTGGGTTTGGTTTCCAACTGAAGTTTAACCCCACATGAAATTTCATCATACATGTTCCCCTCGGTGATCGAGACATGTTGAGCTTCAAGAATGCGGATTTGGATGCTGGTTTGAATCTTAACACAATGAAGCATACTGTGTTCTTTATGACTTAGTGCATCGGCTACGACATTCGCCTTGCCGGGGTGGTAACGAATGTCGCAATCGTAGTCGTTAAGAAGTTCAACCCAACATCGTTGTCTCATGTTGAGTTCCTTTTGATTGAATATATGTCGAAGGCTCTTGTGGTCGGTAAACACCACACATTTGGTACCATAAAGGTAATGTCCCCAAATCTTCAATGCGAAGACGACCGTACCCAACTCAAGATCGTGTGTTGTATAATTCTTCTCATGGATCTTAAGCTGCCTTGATACATAAGTGATCACCTTGCCTCATTGCATAAGAACACAACCAAGACCTTGGTTTGATGCATCAGAGTAGACAACAAGATCGTCATTTCCATCAGGAAGGGTTAGAATTGGGGCATTGCACAACTTTTGTTTGAGGGTTTGAAAAGCTTCCTCTTTCTTTGGTCCCCACTCATAAGGTTTACCCTTATGTGTTAAGGTAGTGAGAGGGACATCAATCTTGAAATAGTTGGAGATGAATCGAAGGTAATAACCCGCTAGACCAAGGAATGAATGAACCTCAGTAAGGGTTTTAGGTGTACTCTAATTCTTTAAAGCTTCGATCTTAGCAGGATCCACATGAATTCCCTTTTCGTTGACAGTATGACCTAAGAATTGAACCTCATTTAACCAAAATTCACACTTGGAGAATTTGGAGTAGAGTTGTTCTTTCTTCAAAAGGTCCAAAATCTGCCTAAGGTGTCGTTCATGATCTGCTTTAGTCTTGGAGTAGATCAGGATGTCGTCAATGAAGACGATTATGAATTTGTATAAATAAGGTTTGCACACACGGTTCATGAGGTCCATGAAAACTACAGGTGGATTGGTTAACCCAAAAGGCATAACCATTAATTCGTAGTGACCGTACCTTGTACGAAAGGCAGTCTTTGGAGTATCTTCATCATGCACACGAAGTTGGTGATAACCGGATCAAAGGTGAATCTTTGAAAAGCAGGTTGAACCTTGAAGTTGGTCAAAGAGATCGTCAATTCTCGGTAATGGCTAACGGTTCTTGATGGTAAGTTTGTTAAATTCACGATAGTCAATGCACATCCAGAATGAAACGTATTTCTTTTTGACGAATAAGACCGGTACAGCCCAGGGTGAATGACTTGGACGGATGAAGCCTTTATCAACAAGTTCTTGAAGTTGACTTGCAAGTTCCTACATCTCAGAAGGTGCGAATCGGTAGGGAGCTTTAGCTACGGGATTAGCTCCAGGTAGAAGAGCGATGCGAAACTCCACTTGACGTACTGGCGGCAGATTGAATAGATCTTCAGGAAAGTCTCGAATGATTGGAATGTCTTGAATCTCTTTCGCAAGTACTTTTACACCATAGTGCAAGACATGAGTTTGAGTCCACTATTGTAACATCCCAAAAATAAGACGACGATTAAAATAACGGGTTGTACATGAGACGAAGGGAATAAATGAACGAGGCATGACGGGCCAGGCCAAATGTGCCAGCGAACTTGAAGGGAGGAGTCCTTTCCCTTTAAATAGCCAACACACTCGACATTTCTATCATTTGCAAGTTCTAGGGAGAGAAACCGTAGAGAGAGAAAGTTGGCGGATCAACCTAAGATTTAAGAAGTGCGTTGCTCCGTAGCTCGTTAGAGGAACCTCCGAATTAGAAGCTCGATACAGGTAACGATCCAACCTAGATGTGAGTTTTTGTTCGTTTTTGGGTTTTTGTGGTTTTGGATGAAAATGTGACTTTTTTACGAATGAAACTGGAAGAAAAACATAGATTTGAGTTCCTTAATGAAAAGAAAACATTTTGAATGTAAACAAGTTTGGGATCTTGACGTGATCAGACCCGAATGCGAAAGTTAGGGTTTTTGCGGGGAAGCAGATCATGCGTACTTATCAAGTACGCATGAAGAGGATCCTGTGTACTTATCAAGTACGCATGAAGAGGGTCCTGCGTACTTATCAAGTACGCATGAAGAGGGTCCTGCGTACTTATCAAGTACGCAAGAAGAGGGTCATGCGTACTTATCAAGTACGCATGGAGAGGGTCATGCATACTTATCATGTACGCATGAAGCAAAGTTTGCGCACTTATTAAGTACGCAAGAGCAAGGCCCTACGAACTTGCTAAGTGCGCAGGCATCAGGCTGGTTAAGTAAAGTCAGTATGTTTAGAAGGTTAAACCGTTAGAGTCGGGATTTGGTCTGATGTGTATTTAACTAATCAATTCAGATCGAAAGTGACGTTGGGGGACCTTTGTTTAGGACAACCCAGATTAGCTTATCAGGTGAGTTTTAGAAGCCCTTCTTTAAATGTTTTAATTAAATGTTTTTGGGCTGGTGTGCATACATACGGAATGATATTTTGAAATGAGGTTTACGAAATGAGGTTTACAAAATGATGTTTACGAAATGATGTTTACGATATGATGTTTACGGGATGATGTTTATGAAATGTTTTGCCAAATGAAGTTTACGAAAGGTTTACGAAAGAGATGATGTTTTGTTTAATAAAATGTACGAATGCTTTAACTAAAATGAGGTAGAGGTTTTACGAAAGTCAGGAATGAACGAATCTGCCACGAGTTCCTACGGGATACAAGATATGTATGTATGTATTGCCCTCACCCTTACAAGGGGCCTTTGTGGCTGGCTAACGGTTTTATAACTGGTTGATGATGGGGTGACGACGGTCACCCATGGGATTACCGGGATCCCGATGGAAGGTACTATTCCTTGCGTGGAAATAGTGCCTATGTTATGTTCCGTCTTCCTAGAGGTAACGAGCCTTAGGAGACATATGTTTGGTCCACCTAGAGGTAAAGAGCCTTAGGAGACATATGTTTGGTCCACCTAGAGGTAACGAGCCTTAGGGGACCTGTGTGACGGATGACTTAGAGGTAACGAGCTTTAAGTTCATCCACTGGTATGCGAGGTATGGAATTAACGGTTACGAGAAGGCGCAGATTCGTTTCAGGTTGACTTATGTTATGATGCTATGTTACGATGATTTGATGATGTTAAGTTATTGCATGTTTTACGTATGCTTTTGTTAAACAAATGTATGTTATGTTTTTGGCAAAATGTTTATGTTAATGTTTTATGTAAAGCTAGAACTCACCAGCGTAGCTGACTTTTTAGTATGCACATTCAGGTTAAGGGCTGGTTATGGTGATGGACGGTGATGCTTGGCCAGAGAGAAGAGTTACCCGGATGATATGAAGACTGGCATCCCGTTATGAGTTGTTTATGTATTTGACAATGTTATGCTTCGGCATGTTTGAACAAGTTTTAATTATGATGAATGAATGATTCAACTGCGTTATTTGATATTCAAGTTTAATAACTGTTTGTGAATGAGTAAATCCAACAAGTGAGGCCTCCCGGGTTTGGGGCCTTACAAGTTGGTATCAGAGCAATAGTTTGAGAGATTCGGACACTCCCTGTGTCTGAACTTAAACTGTGAATGGGACCGAAAGCGGATGCCAGCACGGGTAACTAAAGCTACAACATCAGGTATGAAGGTAGTATATATTTACATATATAGTATGCCTTAGAAAGGGTTAGGTAAGGACTTGTGTTTTGATGGAATCACAAAGGTGGTCAAATAGAAATCAAAAGGTAGTGTAATGGTTAATTGTAGATGGCCAGTGTATATTAACATCTTACAGTGCTTGTTGAATTTTATTTGTTAACTAGCGTGATAACATTGGATATCCTTGTCTTATAGAACGAAATGGCGGGACGAAAGAGCGGATGGCGTGGTGGGGGCCGTACCGGTGGTCGTAATGGTGGGTGCGGCAGGACTCCTACACGCCAAGAGTATAGTGAAGAAGGAAGTGTTCACACTGAGCCAGAAGTTAGTATGCACGGGACTGAGCCGAATCATGTCGAAGAACAACAATTCACTTTTGAACCAGAAGTGAGGGCGGCTCTGGCACGCGAGTTCACTGAGTTGATGAAGGTTTCCTTGCCAGGACTGTTGGCAGAAGCGTTAAAGAAGGCTAGTGAGACGGGTGGGTCTAACACGGCGGTTGGTACCCCGAACACTGAGGCAATCAACGCACCGCTTAACCGTGGTTACGACTATAAGTCCTTCAAGGCATGTGATCTGCCGGTTCTCACTGGAAAGAAAGACGCGGTGGCTATGATTGATTGGGTAATCCGTATGGAAGCTGCCATTCGTCTGAGCGAGTGTCGAGCGGATCAAGTTGTGAAGTTTGCTGCTAACTCCTTGAGGGAGGAGGCATCCCATTGATAGGAAGGTGTACGTCAAGCCAAGGGGGACGAGGCTATGGATGAGATGATGTGGACTGATTTGAAAACTTTGGTGATCAAGAATTTTTGTCCAAGGAATGAGATTGAAAAGGTAGAAAGGGAATTTCCGGGGATTAAGGGCGGGAGCATGATACACCGGCCGTGCACCACACGGTTCAATGAACAAGCATGTCTGGTGCCACATCTTGTCACGACTGAGGAAAGAAAGTTTGCCTGCTACATTCAAGGCTGCAGGACCAGGTCCGCACCTATGTTAAATCAAACGCCCCTACTACCTACAATTCGATAGTACTGAGCGGAGTGGTATTCGATGATCTTGCGCTGAATGTCGTTGCCATTGAAGAGCGTAAGAAGAAGCTGATTTTTCCCTCTAAGCGATCGGGTGGGAAGTTGTTTGGGGCTCAGGACAAACATGCCAGGGTAGGCGAGACGGTAGTCTGTGGAAAATGTGGGGTAAGACATACGGGTGAATGTTGGCTAGGGACAAATCTGTGCTACAAATGTGGCAAGACTGGGCACTACTCCCGTGAATGCATGCAAGGCATTAAATGTAATAATTGTGGTGAAAGCGGTCATATGAGCCGGGAATGCACCAAGCCCAGGATGGGTGAAGCCGGGAAAGGGAAAGTCCCGGAGAAGAAAGAAGAGAGGCCCTGAGCAAAGACTCGTGTGTACGCACTGACGCAAGATCAAGCCAGGGCAGACCCTGATGTGGCCTCAGGTACGTTCATCATTGACAACACTTTTGTTTCTATGTTATTTGATTCGGGTGCCAGTAAGAGTTTTATATCTCCGGATTTTTGTAAACGAGTGAAGTACACTGTGAGTAAGCTAGAAAGGGCCTTTAGCGTAGAAACCGCTGAGGGTAGGACTGCGAGAGTGACCGATGTAGTTGACAACTCCACGATAAAAAAAAGAAGGTCATAGGTTCCCTGTCAGGTTGTTTGTTATGGTTTTGGGTGGGTTCGATGTCGTGTTAGGTATGGATTAGCTAACTGCCAATGAAGCACAGAAAAATAATCCGACTCAAGGCTCCGGATGGTAGCAAAGTTGAGGTTTTTGGAGATCGTGACGCCCCGATGCCTAACGTCATCTCAATGATCAAGGCAACAAATTACCTGAGGCGTGATGCGAGGCTTATCTGGTGTACATGATTGACAAGTGTAAGGAAGTGAAGAAACTAGACGATGTACTCGTGGTACGCGAGTACCCGGAGGTGTTTCCAGAGGACTTACCTAGGTTACCACCTGACAGAGAAATTGAGTTCCGAATTAACTTAGTACAAGATGCCTAGCCTGTGGCTAAAGCTCCATATCGACTAGCACCAGTAGAGATGAAAGAGCTAATGGTACAACTAGACGAGTTACTTGAGAAAGGATTTATACAACCGAGCATCTCGCCTTGGGGTTCTCCGGTATTGTTTGTGAAGAATAAGGATGGTTTGATGAGAATGTGTATTGATTATCGCGAGTTGAACAAACGTACGGTAAAGAACAAGTAACCTTTACCAAGGATCGACGACCTGTTCGACCAATTGCAAGGCGCAAGTTGGTTCACAAAAATCGACCTTCGGTCCGGGTACCATCAGTTGAAGGTGAGGGAAGAAGACACAGCGAAAACTGCATTTCGCACGCGTTATGGACATTTCAAGTTCCGCGTAATGTCTTTTGGATTGACGAACGCCCCCGCAGCATTCATGGATTTGATGAATAGAGTTTGTCGACCAATGTTGGATCGATCGGTAATCGTGTTCATCGATGATATCCTCATCTACTCCAAGAATGAGGGTGATCACGCGTGTGACTTGAAGGAGGTATTGGAAGCTCTAAAGAAGGAAAAGTTGTATGCTAAGTTCTCCAAATGTGCGTTATGGCTTAGGGAAGTCCAATTCCTAGGTCACGTCATCAACCCGAACGGCATTATGGTTGACCCAACAAAGATAATGACGATAAGAGAATGGAATATTCCTAAGACGCCAACTGAAATCCGTAGTTTCTTGAGATTGGCAGGCTATTATCAGAGAGTCATCCAGGATTTCTCGAAAATAGCTTTGCCATAGACAAAGTTGACTCATAAGGAGGTAAAGTACGAATGGGGTTCGACCCAGGATGAGGCGTTTAGCGAATTGAAAGAGAAGCTAACCAAAGCTCCAGTCTTGGCCCTTCTCGAGGGCAATGAAGACTTGGTGGTATACTCTGACGCTTCGGGTCAAGAATTAGGGTGCGTGTTGATGCAACGCGGTAGAGTGATTGCATATGCATCGCGGCAGTTGAAAGTTCACAAAGTCAACTATCTGACTAATGATTTGGAACTTGTTGCTGTCGTATTTGCATTGAAAATCTAGAGGCAATACCTCTATGGGGTGAGGTAACGAGCCTTAGGAGACATATGTTTGGTCCACCTAGAGGTAACGAGCCTTAGGAGACATGTGTTTGGTCCACATAGAGGTAACGAGCCTTAGGGGACCTGTGTGACGGATGACTTAGAGGTAACGAGCATTAAGTACATCCGCTGGTATGCGAGGTATGGAATTGACGGTTACGAGAAGGCGCAGATTCGATTCATGTTGACTTATGTTGTGATGCTATGTTACGATGTTTTGATGATGTTAAGTTATTGCATGTTTTACGTAAGCTTTTGTTAAACAGTTGTATGTTATGTTTTTGGCAAAATGTTTATGTTAAGGTTTTATGTAAAGCTAGAACTCACCGGCATAACTGACTTTTTAGTATGCATATTCAGGTTAAGGGCAGGATATGGTGATGGACGGTGATGCTTGGCAAGCGAGAAGAGTTACCCGGATGATATGAAGACTAGCATCCCGTTATGAGTTGTTTATGTTATGTTTATGTAATTGACAATGTTACGCTTCCGCATGTTTGAACATGTTTTAATTTTGATGAATGAATGATTCCGCTGCGTTATTTGATATTCAAGTTTAATAACTGTTTGTGGATGAGTAAATCCAACAAGTGAGGCCTCCCGGGTTTGGGGCCTTACAACTATTAGGCTTGTCACCAAAGATTCTTAACGTGTCGCCCGATGGGAGAGGAATTAGAATGCACTTTTCATAATAGATGACTTCAACCTGGTGGTTGGATAACCAATCCATACCCCGCGATAGAGGTGTGACCATGTGTGGCACCAGGAGACTCAACTCATGGAAGCAAGCTATGTAGACCAAGTTTTCACCACTGTCTTAGGTAAGATCCCAAAACTCAGCTTCCAGTTTCTTCATTTCATTCGGAGAACAGAACTCCTCGGTCATCAGTCTCTTCATATCATCCCATGGCAAGGCCATTGCCACATCAACACCCCTATTCCTTTTCTCCCCGTTCCACCAAGTGAGCGCCCACTTTTGGAAGACGCTCGTAGCATAACGGACTCGGAGGTTGTCAGGGCAGTCACGGTTGAGGAAAGTGTTTTTAATGCCTTCAAACCACTGAAGGAGACCTGTAGCTCCTTCGGTACCATAGAAGTTGATGGGGTTGCATGAGTTAAAGTGTTTGAAGGTGCATTGGGGCCAGTTGGCACCACCACCACCACCACCATTAGCGCTACCACTAGCACCATTGTTGTTATTGTTTTCATGTGCGAGTTGATTCACAAGCTGGGTAAGGAGGCCAGCAAGGTCATTGTTATTGCTGGTGTTGTTGATATGACGAGGAGGCATGCTATAGAAGAAATAACACAGGGATAAGAATAATTATATATGGATTATACCCTGTGGGAATATAACCATTTGAATACTATGACTTATCAAGGTTATTTAAATTCACAAAATTTTCGGGACGACGTGCTTTAGCCTATAAGTAAACACTCATCCCGGGAATTCCCAGGAAAGCATACGGATCCTTCGGTTGATTTGGATTTATACGAAATGCTTTCCTAGCCAGAAAACCGAGAATACAGGTGTCACCCTTCTAGATTGCACGTGTTCCCTACTAAGTAATAGAATTTAGATCCTTGACGAGGTTTGAGGGTTTTTGATAGGTTTATGTCTATGAGTATGACGTTCCCCATGTGAAGGTGATAATGGCATAGGTAGGGGTAAGAAGGATGAGAGTCTTGGGATAGAAGTACTAGTAAGTAATCTAACAAGTAAGGCATAAAGTAGGTTAACACATAGCATGTAGTAGGTAGCATGACATAAAATGGGTGTCTTAAGGTTATAGTCTAGGTTATGGATTTCTAATCACCTAATTCCCTATAACCATGGCTCTGATTCCAATCTGTCACACCCCAACCGAAGGCAGAATACGTCGGGGCGGACATGTAGGCTGTTCATAAGAACATGATCAAACTAAAGGTGCATATTTCATTAAATTGAACTTCATAACAATTGTTTCATCAAAATCAAGGACAAACAAGAAATAAAGTACTTCAAACAAAGTTTAATTGATTAACTAGGTCTTGCAAATCCTATGGGTTGTATCTTGAACATAACTCTCAATTATTGGCACCTGAAACATGATGAAAATAGAGTCAACTTAAATAGTTGGTGAGCATACATAGGTTTTAGCTTAACAAGTGTTATCAAAGTTCGTAGTCAATTCACATGATGTCATGGTTTAATAAGGCAATTATGGAGAATCATTATAGATAAAATGGGGGCGCACAATCAAACCTTGTGACTGATAGGCATAACACAACAGTTATCCTTAAATGTTTTCGGCAACAATCACCCTAACCAGGTGGGTTGGTCAGACTCAAAAGATCCATCATTTGTACAGACTGCCTTGCGCTAAAACTTGTAAGTATTAGGCATAGATAGTTTATGCAATTTGTAATTGTAAGTTTCCAATACCTATTTATTACTGTTAGTTATGGTCGTTTTTTAAATTGTTACCTTTTGATTTTTATGTAGCAATTTGCAGAGAAGGCTGGTTTGGATTCATTGGACGAGATGCAGGTCAGAATTCCTCCCGTTTCCACAACAAGGATGATAAAGGTGAAGGTGGAGCATGTAGAACGCCGAAGTAGGTATAGTCTGCATGGGTGGGCCCGTGTTGGTGTGTTTGGGTCCGGTTTGTATTCGGCACTAGCCACAAATTACAAATTCACATTTATCAAGAAAAATAATATGTTGTTTGTTACAATCGAAGGCTCAAACTATGTTTTGTGAAGTAAATTTGATACGTTATAATTTTGTTATGTTATTGTTTTGCGCACTAAATTTTTTTATTGTTAAATTGTTTTGTTTGTCATGTTATTTTAGTTGTTGAATGGTTCAAAAACAAAGCATAAAAATGTAAAGGCACATGAGATTGGGATAGCATGGTGAGGATAATATTGTTGATGGATCGTATGTAAAATAAAACAGCTGTTATTTCAAACAGCTGCGCTTTCTTTAAAAGCTTCTGAAAATTTCAAATTGGTGGATGTAAAAACATTAACCAGCAGTTGTGTTTCATCAAGCTTTTTAACCCAAGATTTCAGGCTATTCAAAAACTATATTAAAACCCATTCATATCATTCTAAACCTTTTCCCATACTTGACTGAATATTAAAATTCCTTCGATTCTTCTCTTACTTACTCGCGATCATGGCCATTCGACCTACTCACAACCTACGTCCATATCTCACAAAATTGGAGGCTCATCCACAATATCACCAAATGATCGATTTGATAACCAATTCCCCTTATCACAAAGCTCTTACAGTTAACCCACCTATCTATTTGACTATTCTTGAAGAGTTTTGGAGAAATGCCAGGGTTATCAAAGACGAAAAACATAACATCATTTCGATTATGTAAGACATTAGTTCAAAACCAGTTACAATAACTCTTGAGAGCCTCACAACAAGCCTAGAGCTTGGTGATGCTGACGATGTTGACCAATTTACAAAACATCTCATACATATTGAATACATTGAGAGAGGTTATCATACTCAAAGTCCATCTCCTAGTACTACTACTGACACTTTTCACTACTCACCACCCCCACAAACTTCACCCTTACATATGTTGATTGATGCAATCACTAAGGGTACATCTCATGAGGACTTCTCAAGTGGAGCAGCTATTACAGTTGTAGAAACAACAGTTTCACATCTGGACAGTAGTTACATAGCTAAAACTCCCTTGAGGGCAACAATTATTGAGTCCAAAATAGTTCACTCTACAACAGTTGGAAGTCCCCATGACCAATACAAAGGGGCATATGCACCCATTGACATTGAACATGTTCATGTCACAGGGACAAATACAACCACTTTAAGTGGGAATCCAGATGATCCTATTAACTTAGTTGATGGATTAAGATATAGGGAATTGACGGAGAGAATGTCCAATGCAGAGGCTTCTTGCTCAACGATTAAAGAAACTTTTGCCAAGAAGCCTTCTACAGAAACTCCAAGTCAAGAAAGCGCAACTTTGTTAGACTCCATCAAGAAAGAGTTTGAGTCTTCAATAAACAAAGTGATTTCCCAAATCAAGCTTCCAACTCCTAAAGAATTGACTCCAATCATATGGAAAGCCTTCCGGCCACTCCTAAAAGGGAATATCAGATCACTGAATAATTCACTGAAATTACAAATGGAGGCTATGAGTAATTATGTTAATGCAAGATACATGGACACACATGCAGATGTAAGTGTAATAAGAACTAGTTAGAATAATTAACTAGTGTTACACCACCTCCTCCAAAATTCCCACATGATGATGCCCAAAAGCAAAAGAAGCAAGACAAGAAAGCAGACTAATCTGAAGCAGACAAAGCACAAGAAGCTGCCAAAGAAAAGGAAATGTTAAGAAAAAATAGAGAGGTAGAATCTGTAGCAGTTGTCAGACAGAGAATTGAAGAACATGTTGAAAAGGGTAATCAAGGTTCATCAAATACTTTCAGTGCATGAACAAAGATTAATGCAAGATCTGCCAGAAAATAAGTTGTAAAGAAAAGTGTTGAACCTGGAGTCAATCCTGCTACTGAACATGCATTTGAAGCCTTAAACAAATCTGAACCAACAGGTCCAGTAGTAAACCCAAAATCTACACCACCACAAACACCTGGAGTTAAAAGGCCCACTACTTAAACTACTACTACAAGTGTTGTTGCAATAAAACCACTTTTTCCATTAGTTGAGCCTTCAAAAGATACATAAATGATTGAGACTACAACACAGAGTACAACTACTGTTGCACCAGCTATAGTGCCAATAACAGTTTCAAGTTAAACAACATTTCCATAAATTACCAAAATAACCCTAAAAGAAGGAAGATGTGGTACATGAAAGTGATGAATATGAGGCTACTCCAAATGCACCAACAAAATTGCCACTAGTAACTACAAAACCTCCACCAACATCACTTCCCATCATGAGCTTAAATCAAGAAGGTTTGCAATTCTTTGTCCCACCTTCTTCTAGACAATTAGTGTTTCCCTCATTGGCAAACATCATGACTTCTTATACAATACCAAAGACTTTTCAAGAATACATTAAAATAAAAGAAAAACAAATTCAAGACGATGTTGCAGTAAAGTGTAAAGGCATGTTTGATAAAGAAACCCAACAGCGTTAGTAAATGAATTGTTGATCATCAGAGACCTAGAAGACACTACCTTTCATAAATGCCAAGAACTTTCAAATGCAACAGTCACAGATTCCAATCTATGTGCAACATTAAAAAGAGAACATATTGATTGGATCATGCATAACAAGAAGTACACCATAAAAGAGGTCAATATGTAGACTGGACCATAGAAGCATTAGAATGGTAAATCAAGAGGATTAGCAAAATGATGGAACACCCTTCTAGTGCACAAACACCAACAAATTGGAAAGCATGTAGAACAACTAATAGTGTTGATAAGGCACTCAAAATGAAGAGAATGAACGATGAAATGATAGAAGCAAAGATGGATCAAGCTGCTATAATTAAAAGATGGAATGAAAGAAAAACTCTTGAAAACTACAAGACTTTGGAAGATCTAAGAAAGAACTTTCCTGAAAAAGGTGCCACCCAAGCCAGTCAACGATGATGAAACTGTACTAATAAGAACCTCGTTGAATCTAACTGAGCTTCCAACTGCAGACCAAATCTCAGATGCAGCTAGATCATACTTTGCAGGACTAAAAAACCTAAAAGAACCACCCCCTGATCAAGTTGCTATAGATGTGAAGATCATGTATGAATCTATGAGGATGGACAAGTGGCTGGACCTAGCTAGATCATAACTGGTATATACAAGAACTGATGTCTTTTATATATATGTACAATTTATCTTTACAAATGGTCAAATATTGGTCAGTAGATGGTAAATGGTCAAGTGGTCAGTATATGGTCACATGGTCAATTGTTATGTCTTTGGATTTTAGTATATGGTCAACTATGCAACTACTATGTCTTTGGTTTGATTTATATTAGTTTGATTTATAAAAGACCTGGTGAGGAAAACTGCTAGTGAGGTTGTTCTCCTAAACCAACAGTTGTGTCTATTTGAAATTAAAATGGTCAAATAGTGAATTGTTATCAATTGATGCAATTGTAGACCAATTTCAAATGGTTAGTATATGGTTAACTATTATCAATATATGGTGAAATGGTATGCAATTGCTGGAATTGCAGACCAATTGCAAACGGTCAAATATTGGTCAGTATATGGTAAATGGCCAATATATGGTCAACTGGTCAACTGTTATGTCTTTGGATTTCAGGATATGGTTAACTGGTCAACTGTTAAGTCTTTGGATTTCAGGATATGATCAACTGTACAACTGCTATGTCTTTGGTTTTATTTATATTAGTTTGATTTATAGAAGACCTAGTAAGGGAAACTGCGGGTGAGGTTGTTCTCCAAAACCAGCAGTTGTGTCTATTTGAAATTAAAATGGTCAAATGGTCAACTTTTATCAATATATGGTTAAATGATATGCAATTGTTGACCAATTGCAAATGGTCATATATTGGTCAGTATATGGTAAATGGTCATTATATGGTCAACTAGTCAACTGTTATATCTTTGGATTTTAGGATATGGTCAACTATGCAACTGTTATGTCTTTGGTTTAAATTATGTTAGTTTCATTTATCTTTGCAATTGGTCAACTGTTATCAGTATATGGTCAAATGGTATGCAATTGCTACAATTACAAACTAATTGCAAATGGTTAAATATTTGTCAGCATATGGTAAATGGTCAAATGGTCAATATATGGTCAAATAACAGAACAACGATCACATGCATCAACTAAATAACAAAAAACTGAAATATTATATATAACCATATTTTTTACAAAAAAATTCACAAGTACAGACATAAATTCAAAACTAGATCACTATAACCTACCATCAGATAACAAATCCTCATCCTCCTTAGATGAGGATGTGAACCATCTAGTATCTCCTTCACTATGCTCGCCTGGTATCCTCCTCTGTCCAAAAAGAGCATCAGAGATGAAGGTGGAGTCCTGCTCCCTCACAAGGTAGAGGGAGAGTTCAGTAGCATCCCCCCCGTGAAAGTCCACAACCCTCAAATCATTGTTACTGTACACTTCAATAGCATACTCCAGTGACAGGTATGGTATCCTGAAAAAGGTGGTAAAATACCCAACCGTATTGTACCCTATAGCTTTAACTATATGGTTAAGCTCTTTGTACGAAAAGAGATCAATGTTAACGTAGTCAACAAAGCTCTCAACACCGCCGTTGTATTCCTGCTCGCCGGTGGGAGTGGCTCTGAAGTGGCCCTTTTGGTGGATCTTTAGCGTGATGGGTGTCACAACCCAACCGACGGCGGAATACGTCGGGGCGGACGTGTAGATTGTTCATTAGCACATGATCAAACTAAAGTTGCATATTTCATTAAATTCAAATTCATAAAAATTGTTTCATCAAAAACAAGGACAAACAAGAAATAAAATACTTCAAACAAAGTTTAATTGATTAACTAGGTCTTGAAAATCCTATGTGTTGTATCTTGAACACAACTCTCAATTAAAGCCACCTGAAACGATGCAAACAGAGTCAACTAAAATAGTTGGTGAGCATACATAGGTTTTAGCCTAACAAGTGTTATCAAAGTCCGTATACAATTCATCTGATGTCATGGTTTAATAAGGCAATTATGGAGAATCACTATAGATAAAACTGGGGCGCACAATCAAACCTTGTGACAGATAGGAATAACACAACAGTTATCCTTAAATGTTTTCGGCAACAATCACCCTAACCGGGTGGGTTGGTCAGACTCAACAGATCTATCATTGTATATCTTCGGCTTGTACTAAGTTAATGATTGAACTTGCACTATGCACAAAAGTATGTAAAATGTAGTTTGTACTATTAGTGTTCAAGCATAAGGAACAAATTGCATACATGATCATAATGTTTGAATTGTAATAATTGCAAATAGTTTGAATGTAATCATGTTTCACCCCAAAGATGTAAATATGAAAAAGAGGCTATGTAAACTCACATTGAATTTGTAGCTTGAAATCACAAGTACGAGTAGTTGCACAAGTTGTTTAGCTAACCACAAGGTTAACCTAGGTTTGAATTTATATATGTATCAATGACATTCACAAAAGACTAATGTATAAGGGAATTGGACAAGGTTGAATGGCGTGTAATTATTTGTTGTAATTAATGTGTTTGTTTGATAATGAATTGAATACACGGGTGTATGTATATATACATATATATGTGTATATATACATATATATGTGTACATATATATATATATGAATAATTAATTTATTTACAAATAAACGAATAAATGTTTAAATAATATTTACCTGAATATATAGATAATTAGATTAATAAGTTAAAATGTTTTGATTAATTAAATAGTTAACCCTTTATTAAATAAAATAGATAATAAAGAGGACATAAGTTGTGAAAGTAGTTTGGATAATAAAAATAACCCGTAGAGGTTTTAAATAATTGATTATATGAATTCTTAATTAAGATTTATTAGCTTTTAAATCTCTAAAACGGTTAAATAATTATTTATATTTGGGAAGTTAATATTTTGGCTCATAAAAAATTCCCGAGCCTTGGGTGGTTTATAAAAAATTTTTATAAAAAAGATTGGATTGAAAATAGGTTTAAAAATCGTTTTAAAAATAAAAAAGGGACTACGGGACTCGAACCCGGGACGCCTGGGGCGAACCACAATGCGCAAATCACCAGACCAAGGGTCTGGTGGTGGTTTAAGGGGTTTAAATGGTTTTAACAGAAGGGGCAAGGGGAGCCGGGTTCCACGCGTGCAAAAGGGAAGGAGTGAGGTGCGGGGCTGGACTCGAACCTGCGACCTCCTCTCTAACAGTCAAGTGTTCTAATCGGTGGACCTGGGCTCGTGCCTTGGTTTATATCCGGCGCGAAAAGCTTTTAACACTCAACACACGCTCGTCTTCTTCCCAAACCCGTAACCCAAACCCTAGCCACTCAATTCGTTCGATTGAGCACCCGATCGTCCCTGAATTCATGGGGCTTTCATTTCCCAGCAACAAAACGAAACTATGGGTACCAACATTACCAGAAATGATTGAGGATGGAGGGAGCATGGCTTAAACGACTGAATCGGGATTTCTTGAGCTCGACGAGTTTCTGGAGAGGGAATGTGATGAATACAGAGGTGTAGAAAGTTTGCGGCGAATGTTATGAAGGTGTGGGATCATTTTTATAGCCCAATCGGGATTGGGGATGGTTACAGGATGATTAGGCTTAGTTCCATTGATTGTAGGTGAAATTGGTTCGTTACAAACGATTGGATTGTTCGCACGTTGGTTTACAGGGGTTTGATTACACTTTAGGACTTGATATCAAAGGATTCATACATGAATTTGCAAGGTTTGGGCTCAGTTTGATTTTCTAAAGTCAAACCTTCGCACATATGGGTTCAAAACCATATGGGGTACAAATTGAGAGGTTCAATGCACTAAAGGGGTTCAATGGATCAAAAGGGTTCAAACTAAACTTATTTCCTTTAAATATTTTGTGTTTATATAATTTATTTTACGAAATCTATGAAGTTAACACTATAAGTTTAATATGTTTTATAAAATTGTACAACATATATATTTTTTTTTAAAACTAGATAATTATTGATATTATATACATACATGGTTATGAAAAATGTAATATATATATATATACATATATATTATTAAGAATTCAAAAAAATGATTCACATATACTTATATGTTTATCAAGGAGTGGAACCTTAAACAATTATTTTTGGTGGTTTGCTAGAAATAAATTGCCATGTATTTATGCCTAATGATATGTGAGTTAAGTTCTAAATTAACTGAAATAAATGTATGCATAAGTAGATACATTATTTTATATGTAACCCTCGTGATGATGTATTATGAGTGCACAACTTGTACTTAATATGAAATGATTCAGAACTGAAATTGTAATGATGTCATTGCACAAATTAAAGCATAAGAAAACACTAAATGTTATAATGGGCCTCCGATTACCCTAGTAGTGTGGTGTTGCACCACTGGTTGCTTGTACTCTCCATTGCGTCGCCATTTTGATCATTTTTTTTCGAAAGAAGGGCGACAAAGGTTTTTTGGTTGAATGAAAACTTAATTTAGTGAATTGGTATTTACAGGAGCGTGCGCCCCGCGTCCGACCGATCATCTTCCTCTGACAAATTGAATTTGGCAGCAGGAAGTGGGAAGAATATAGGCCACACGCACTATTAACCATGTCCATTTATTACTGTTAGCCACACATAAAAATTTTAACTGTGTCCATTTAATACTTTTAGCCACACGTAAAACATTTTATCGTGACCATTTATCACTTTTAGCAACACATAAATTCTAACAATTAAAAATATGGCAGTTGATGACATTTGCCAACACTTTTCTAGTGTGGCTACTAAATGTCACAGTTTTTCTTTAAGTGATTCTAAATGTTTCAACATGATGTGTTTTGGGCCACACGAAACAAATACTGTAGCCGTAGATCACATTTGGCCACACTTTTCTACTGTGGCTACTAAATGTCACAGTTTTTTAGTAAAGTGTGGCTAAAGGTTTCGAAAAGATGGGTTTTTTGTCACATGTACCAAAAAAACAAATAAATACTGTGGTTGTAGATCACATTTGGCCACACTTTTATAGTGTGGCTACTAAATGTCACGGTTTTTTCTTAAAGTGTGGCTAAAGTTTTTGAAATGTTATACATTGTCACATGAAATAAACAAAATGTGTGGCCAAAAGTAGGATAGAAGGTTTTGAAATGTGATTAATGACCTTTCGCCACAAATTTAATCGAATGTGTGGCAGGGCGTTTTTTGAATATGTTTGGCCATCAGTCACTTTTAGCGTAGTGTTCGATCACTCACGATTTCAACCTCTAATGCCTTAGCCAACTTACTTCTATTAAAGTTTCTAGCGTTTGCATATTTTAACGAAATAAATGATCGACTAGTTCTAGTATCGAATAAAACACAAGCAAGTAGGGAATTCAAGAGGAATTTACCTTTATATGACGTCAGGAACATCTTTCGCCTTCTCTGTAGTTATCTAAAAAGCCCTACCCCTTGGATTCGGAGCCTCGATCCTTTTAACTTCATTTTTTGCCACTCTAGACCGTTCTTTGGTCTTCTCTGTCTAGGATTTTAGCTCAGGACATTCCCATCAAAAGTGTCCTAGCTTATAATAGTTGTAGCACAATTTGGTTCCGCTCACACACTACAATGCAGTGTGTCCTGCCTTCCCATAATTATTACAATTCAAAGACTTGAATCGACACTTTCCTGGGTGCCTCTTTCCACAAGTCTAGCAGTCATATACACCTTTCCTTTGGGAGGAACCACCTCCCTGTTTATTGAACTTAAACTTCTTAAGAGGCATATGAGAAGGATAACTCTCTCCTTTCCTCTTTCCATCTATGTCAGCCTACCTTTTGAGCTCCATGTTGCGTTCCCAAGCCCAATCAATCATCTCCTCTATGTTCGCGCACATGGATGAATGGATAAACTCTCTAATTTCCGTTTTAAAAACAAGATGGTATCTTGTCATCCACATCTTAGGGGTTGTTAACAAATCCGAACAGAATCTAGCCTTGTTAAAGATGATTCTCGTGATTTCATCCAGTGTCTCTGTTTTCTGATGGAGTTGAAGAAATTCTTCCGTAATTCTTTCAATTGCCGCTCGAGGGCAATAGTGTTTTAGGAAAATATCCTTGAATTCTTCCCATCTCATTTATTTGATTCTATCTCTACCCTTTTCTCTCTTTACCACTTCCCACCAATCATAAGCTCGTTATTTTAATTGGTTGGTAGCGAAGGTAACCTCATCTTCTTTTTCACAATGACATGTATCGAAAGCCGTTTCTATTGAAGCAATCCACCTTCGACTTTCTAAGGGATTAACAGATTCCTTAAACTACAATGGTTTGCATGTCATGAAATCCTTACAAGTGCGACGAGTTGATTTTGTATCTATTTTTGGATTTCCTCCTTTTCTTTTATGAGTAATGTCTTTATGATTTTTAACCCAGCTTTCTAACAAGCTCTGTAATTTTGATTGTAGAATCAGAAAATTTGTATCAAAATCCTTCCCTACTTCTAATGTGATTTATTTCCAGATGTTTTCCGAAACTTGTTCAACTTCGTTCTCATCATGTAGTGGATATGCAACTCTACTGTGGCTTCCTTCATCTCGTATTTCATCGTTCTAATGTTCAGCCATTGTTTGCTGATACACGAATTTCGTTCAATCTCTTGTTAGTTCACCCTAATAATAGTCTAGGGTTTTATACTACAAACATTTTATTAGTTTAACCCTATTCATGTATTCTAGGGTTTCACATAAGGCCCCATCAATGCGATTTACACATATGCATATTCATTCATGCATTTTAATCATGTATAATCACATTCCCGGCTTACTATCTGTTGACATACGTTATCATATGATGTTTGCGATATCATGATGGTCCCATACATTAACTCTCATATTGGCCAGGTATGAGGTAATATATGTTACACATCATAATACTCCCAACTATCACATGGAACTTATGTCATACAAAATTCAACCCACGTATACTCATACCTTTATGTTCTAGCACTAAATTTAAACATACCTGCTTCCATGGACGGCCTCAGATTGAATCCCTATTTATATCATGAGCACTTATGGTTTGAGTTTAAGTACCCTTTTGATACTCAAATCCCTGAAATTGTGCTCTAATACCAACATGAAACACCCTACTTATTTGATCTTATTTTATCAGAGTTTTATAGTGCGGAAAACGGTCCCAGTTTAACAAAACCTTGTCATTAAATGACACAGTTCAACTCAGAAAGCTCTATCCTCGGGAAGCATCATTCCACGTGTCCTTTTTCTGCAGTGTTTGAAAACATTTTTGAATTAACATACGCTAAGTAAGTACACTACAACATTCATTTTATTATGAACCATTTAGGTTCTTTTTGTTCAAGTTTCCTAGGCTCTCGGTTCCCCCGTGACCATCTCCGGACGTACCTCATGTCACGTCATTCGTATATTTTATGGGTGTGCTAACCCCCTCCTAACCATCTTCGGACGTATCTCCGGTCAGAGTATTCATTTCATTCATGGGTGTGCTAACCGCCTCTCGACCATCTTCGGACGTACCTCCGGTCAGAGTATTATCAGAATCCTTATACTCGTCAGTATAGACCCCTTACATTTGTCACGAAGACTCATTTTCCACGAAGGCTCATTCATTTCTTAGCCCCGTAGGCTTTAATCTTTAGTTTTCTTCTTCTTTCTTTTACTGAGATCCACCTTATAGGCCGGGTATAACTTTTCATTTGGGACCTTGAGTATCTTAGAATCACAGCCTCCCAATGTATCAAGCATTTGTTTTCATTTCACGTATATGCTTGATTTAATCCCAACCAGTTCTCACCTTAACACTTCGTAACGGTTTCTGCACGAGGTACAAAAAGGGTTTATATATAGGAAGTATTGGCGGTGTATCCCCCCCCCCGTTTTAACACTTCGTGAGTACTTCGTTATTCCATTTTAAGGCTTAGACTCGTTCCGTCATACTCATTCATATTTGCACGTATCATCATGCATTCACGTATTCATAATTATCATGCATTCATACATTCAACTTTATTACATATTCATACTTGTCATATATTGTAAACTGGGTTATTATCCTTCAAAGGCAGTAACTCTTTCCTTCAAAGGCAGTGACGGGTCCAGGAGGGATTTATACACCACTCTTTCCTTTGACAAAACATTCCGTTTGTCAGATAACTACATACCGGTCGGAAGATTTCGCGTTCGTTTACTATATTTTCATTACTGTCTTTTAGTGTATACCCCTAAACATTCATAATGGCACGAAGCACTAAGAGATTTATATATAGGATGTACCAGCGGCGTATCCACCACCCCTTGTATACGTTGTGTCTACTCCATTATTCATGTTTAGTGTTTAAACTAGCCCTTTATTACCCCGTACCTTTGTCATATACATAGCACATATCACATATCATTTAGTCACATAATTCACATAATCGTGTATAGGGTATGGGTCCAGTGTACTTACAATAACTTCGGGTCGTTTCCTACACTCGTTCCTCATCTCGACGCTTCCCTGAATTCAAAACGCACTCGCAGCGTACTGCAGTTGTACTTAAACGCATCGCATCAGGTCCCTTACTGCTTCCCAAATTCGTGTGTGTGAGGTGGTAGTGTGGTTTCTGTTGTGAAAAAGTGGATGGCCAGTTTCAACTATTTATAGACTGTTTCCTAGGTCCGTGACGGACCGATACCAACAGTGACGGTTCGTCACTGTTTGTCCCTTAGCCCCAAGGTCTTCACCAACACGTAACATACCATTGTCCTTCATGACCCGTAACAGATCGTTACCCATCATGATGGTCTCTCATAGGGTTTACACATGTCCCTTCGCAATAATGAGTCACTTGACACCTGTCATTCTCCGGATCCAACCCTTGCTCAACCCGTAATGAATCATTATCATTCTCTGACGGTCCGTCACAGTCTGATTTTCCCAATTTTCCATTTTAGACCTTGGACTTTGCTTTACTTAATGTTCTTGTTTCTTTGGTTTTGAAATTTGGGGATGTTACACACCAAGAACAACAATATATAAATACCAGATGTTTAAGAGTTAAATGGACCTTACACAAAGCTAAACCGAAAGGAAAATCATTATTTATGAATTAATCATCTAAAGATTATCCGGGATAATCGAAGGCAAAGAGAGATCAGAATTAGGAATTACGAACGACTTAATTAACTGATTCGGTAATTTGGAATTACGGAATAATTAAGTTATATATATATATTGGATATATGTAGATAATTAATTATAAAAGTTAATTAAATTGTATTTATAAATATATAAGAGTTATATATTTAGTTAACCAAACTTTTGGGTTAATTGTGATTATTAGATTATCGCAAGGGATTAATTAGTAACTTAAAACCCTTGACTTGGGGATTAAGTTACTAATCTCCTACAAAAACAAATGTGTAGGAAAGGATTAAAAGTTGACCACAACTAGAGTTCCTGCAGAACAAGTTGGAAAACCTAATCCCTCCTTCCCTTCTCTAGCGCCGCCGCCACCACCCCACTCTCTGTCGCAGTCCGCCACAGAGAAGGGGTCCCCATCACCACCTCCTTTGCCTGACCGGCTGACACCGCCGCTGCTGTAACACCTACCACGAAAATGTTCAAGATTTGACTAAAGGTACAAACCACAAGGACTATAAGTGTAAATAACCTATAGATCAAGGTCAAAAAAGTGAAAAACATGAAAATTAAACGGTAACGGACCGTCACGGACGGTAACGTTCCGTTACGGGTAGGGCACGCAAACCCTGATGACGTGCCATGTGTCCGATGACTAAGGAATGAATTCTGACGCGTGGAAACCCTATAAAGGACCGTCACGCCTGGTAACGGTCCATCACATCTCCAGATTCACCCTGGTGCACGAAGTATCACTCCGTAACGGACTGTCACGCCTGTTAATGGTCCGTCACGCCACAATTTGACCAGAGGGTGACACGTGTCTGATGACTCGTAAATCCGAATCTGGTGACGGACCGTCACCACCCGTAACGGTCTGTCACGATTCCAGAATCAGCCCTATAAATAGTTGATCGAGTTTAGTCCATTCTCTCATCCCATACTCGATCTTCACTATCATTTCTTGTTCCAGAGACCCCTTAGCTCGGTCCCGAAGCTTTCAGTCCAACTCATGCTCGTTGTAGTGCCCGGCGTAAGAAGAAACGCTCATAGAAAGGTCGAAACGATAGAGAAACCAAGCTAAGAAGTTGATTCTTTAATTTCCAAACTTAGAGGCTCACTCCCATAATCAAGGTGAATTCCGTATCTCTCTGAAAACTTGTGTTAAGCATTTTATTTACGAAAATGGCCAAATAAAGGTTAAGGGAATAATGCTCAACGTTCTTCTACGAACAAAGCATTCATGTCATAGGTATGCGTAAAACTTGCAAGGGATACACGGGTCTCGGGTGAAATTCTCGGATTGCGGCTGGTGCTTGTCTTATAATAACTTTGGAGGAAAACTTGTCCCTAATTATAAGACATGACGCCAGTGTATACTATGGTGCGATTGAACAAGACGGGCCTGCTAAATGTGTGGATTGAACATAAAGTTGTGATTATGAAATTAATACTTGTTTGTGCCAAATGATTTTATCGTCAAGATAATTGTATTCACTGGCATTCGCGCTGACGTTTTATTTTCAAAATGTTTTTTCAGGAAATGAATAAACTGAAATAAGAATGGGGTATGGGCAGACATCAGATCTGACCCAAGAAAAGAAAATGTGAGAGGCAGACATCAGATCTGACCTATAAAAAGAATAACTTGCGCGTTGGATTCTCAGGCCTTGTAGAAAATCCTAAACAAAAGAAAAAGGAGAAAGGACCGGGCGATTGATCAACCCCGGATAGTACTATTTCTGGTGGCCGTAGATGTTTTTGATTTCAACTCTGTTTTGTAATCAAAATGAAAAGGGTATTTAAATCCCTATGTTTATAAAATTTTTGTCTTCCAACTGAGTTTTGATATTTACAAATACAACCCTTGAGGTTGAAAGAATGTTGAAATGATCCTTTTGAAAAAGATTTTCATTATATTTATAAAAACTCTGAAATCAAAGTTCAAAGGTGATACCAATCGGGCTCGCACATGTCCAGGGGGTGCCTTGGGCGGGGTGTGACAGCTGCCTTCCCAACTGCCGGCCACCTTGTGCTGTTGGGGTGTCCCCGCCGAGCGGTTGCTGCGTCCCTCTCCTTCTGCCATGTACCACCGGTATCGATAGGTGTTTCTAACCCTGGTTTCGTAGGTGGCGACACCGGGTGAAGGAGTTAAACAAACCGGGTTCGTTTTTGGTGTACGAGTGCATTGGAGATAAACCAGATATAGATCCGGGTTTAGTACGGGTGGATTAGAAGTCTCGGGTTTTAATTTGTGGAGCCGGATCTAGCGATCGAGTTATTGTCACGTGGTGTTGCATCTCCGGTTGCCATCTCCAACTCGCAAAAGGTAAAATCCTAAAACCCCTTTATGGTTGTGTATAGAATATTTGGTTTGCATCTGGACTCCTTGTGGGGTGATCCAGGGTTTGGCCAAGATCGGTTCATGCTTGTTTTTTCGCTGCGCGTTTGAAAAGTGTTTTGAAACCCTAGCACGAAACCCACAACACATGTTCCCTTTTTGCAGATAGTAATAAACATGGCTAGAGGGAAACAAATTGAACGTACTGGTTGGAGGGGCAGATTCCCAGCCGAACGTGCACCATCAGTGTAAAGGAAACTCTCTATCGAAGCACATGATTCCCATGGAGCCGAAGGAAACAGAAATGAAAATAGCGCGACTAACCTAAGTGCTGGGTATGATGAAAAGCTGACGCTGAAACAAGAAGTCAGGGATGCTATAGCTAAGGAAATGGCAGCTATTCTGAAAGCCACCCTGCCTGCATCTCTAACTGAAGCACTGAAATAAGTTGGGTTGGGAAAGAATAAGGCTCTGTGGGAGAGACCAAAATAAGATATAGAAGAGTCAGAGAGAAACAAAATAATGAATCGTATAATGTGCCAATGAATGGTTGCAACTACAAATCTTTTAGAGGATTTGATCCCCCAACTTTTGATGATAGGAAGGATGCCATCGCGACCTATTATTGGATTGACCGAATGAGCGTTGTTATTAAGATCACTGAATGTCGAGAGGATCAAGCTGTTAAATTTGTTGATCACTCATTCAAGTTCAAGGCGTCGAGCTAGTGGGAAAATGTGTAGAAGGCAAGAAATAAAAGTGCAATCTAAAAGATAACATGGGAATATTTAAAACAACTGGTAATTCAGAAGTTATGTCCTCACAATTAAGTTGACAAGGTAGAGGCTGAGTTCGTGGAATTTCAAGTGGGTAATATGACCCACAGACTGTTCACTTCAAAGTTTAATGAGCTGACTCAAGTGGTTCCCTTTTTGGTAAGCACTGAAGAGAGGAGAATTAAGTGTTATGTTCAGAAACTGCCTCCAAGAGTCTGCACAATAATGAAGGCCAACACTCCCGACACTTATGAGGTGGTTATAGCTCTAAGTGGTAGGGTGTTTGATAATGTATCCGCTGAAGGGCTTTTCCCTTATGAAAATCCAAAGAAATGGCCTGGTTCAAACAAAAGACAGAGTGATGGGTTGTCTGAACATAAGGGAAGAAGCAAGGGTTGATACACCGAAGCAGTACAAAAAATGTGTGTGAAGTCACCCAAGGGAATGCCGCATTGGCACGAACTTCTACTTCGAATGTGGCAAAACGGGGCAATACTCTTGTGACTCTTTCAGCACGACTCAATGCCCCAAGTGTGGAAGGACTAGGCACACAACCAAATATTGTAGGAAGCCAACACAGCCCGAGCCCGATAAAAGGAGTGATAGCGGGGTGAAAAAATGACGCACCAAGAGCCAGAACCAGAACCAGAGCTTATGCCATTCCCAAAGAGGAAGCCCGTGGAAATCCTGATGTGGTTTCAGGTACATTCCTCGCCAATTATAATTATGCATTGGTACAATTTGATTCTGGTGTTACTAAGAGTTTTATAGCTTCTACATTTTGCACTAAACTAAATTGTACCATTTCCAAGATAGAACGAGCCTTTAATATAGAAACTATTGTTGGTAGAAACACGAAGGTGATAGAGACCGTAGATAATTGCTTTACAACCATACATGGCCATAGATTCCATGCTAGGTTATTTGTAATAGCCTTAAGAGGATTTGACATATTATTGGGACTGGATTGGCTCGCTGCTATTGAAGCCCACATTGTATGCAAATGAAAGAGGATTCATATCAAAGCTCCTGATGGCAGTTGAAGGTCCTGAGCAGACATGCGGAGAAATTCTTCAAACAGTCTGAATCAAGAGGCGGAATCCCTTGATCCGGTATCACTCTCGAATAAGAAAAAGGGTAGAGATGGGTGCGGGAATCACATACATGAACAAACATATATAAAAATGAAAATAGAACAGATAATTGGAGCATAAACGCATTAATCTTTGATTGATATGAAAATAAAAGCTCCTCACACACTCTACAATTATTCTCACCCTAGGGGTGAGCTCCCCCTGGGGTGGTGATTCCCTCTAAAGACACACCCAATCCTAATGGATATTCTAGTATTTATAGGAGGCTCATGTGCCTTGTTTTCCAAGCCACCGCTAAAGAGGCTTAAAAAATAGGTATCAAAACTGAACAATTGTTCAATCGAAACAAGTAGTTTCGATATTGTAGTTTCGATTGAAAGCATTAGTTTCAATTTTATACCCAACAGCAGTGAAGTCGTAGTTTATGTGGATAAAGATATCTCATTGTCGAACGTCATTTCGATGATTAATCCTGAAAGTTACATGAGGCACAGATGCGAGGCTTACCTTGCCTATGTCATATACGAAAGAAAGAAAGTTACAAAGATAAAAGATGTGTCCGTGATGTGCAACTTTTCGGAGGTGTTCCCCGAGGACTTACCTGGACTGTCGTCCGATCAAGAAATAGAATTCCAAATTTATTTAATGCAAGAGGTACAGACCATCGCCAAGGCACCCTACCGACTAGCTTAATCAGAGAAAGAGTTAATGACCAAACTAGAGGAACTCCTAACAAAAGGTTTTATCAGACTTAGCATTTCGCCTTGAGGTGCTCTGGTGCTGTTTGTAAAGAAGAACGATGGCTCAGTGCGGATGTGCATAGATTACAGAGAGTTGAATAAAAGAACGATGAAGAACAAGTACTAGCTACCAAGGATAGATGACCTATATGACCAATTGAAAGGCGCGAGTTGGTTCTCAAAAATTGGTCTTAGGTCTCGGTATCATCAGCTGAAAGTACGAAAATAAGATGTGCCAAAGACTAGGTTTCGTACAAGATAAGTGCATCACGGGTTCCTCACAATGTCATTAGGTTTGAAGAACGATCATGCGGCATTCGTGGACTTAATGAACAGAGTGTGTCGTCCGATGTTGGATCGGTCGGTAATTGAATTTATTGATGACATCCTTATCTACTCTGAAAGCGAAGGCGATCATGCTTGTCATCTAAAGAAGGTATTGGAAACATTAAAGAAGAAAACATTATGCACCAAATTCATCAAATGCACGTTCTGGCTCAAGAAAGTCCAATTCCTAGGCCACGTCATTAATGAAAACAACATTTTGGTTGATCCGACAAAGATTTTAACCTTAAAGGAAAGGGAAAACCTAAAGACGCTGATCGAAATACAGAGTTTTCTAGGGCTGGCAGGCTATTACATGAGGTTTATTCAAGACTTCTCAAAGATAGCATTGTCTTTAACAGAGCTGACTCGTAAAGAGGTTAAATACGAATGGGGTCAGGCCCAAACTGAAGTGTTTGAAGAATTAAAGAAGAGATTGACCCAAGTTCTAGTATTGTCCCTTCCTGAGGGAAACAAAGACCTGATAATATACTCTGATGCTTCAGGTCAAGGATTGGGTTATGTACTGATGCAACGTGGAAAAGTGATTGCGTAGACGTCACGAAATCTGAAAAATCATGAAGTTAACTACCTGAATCACGACCTCGAGCTCATGGCAGTGGTTTACGCATTAAAGATCTGGAGGCATTACCTCTACGGGGTTAAGTGCACCATTTACTCCGATCACAAGAGTCTTCGAACATAAGGAGTTGAACATGAGACAGAGGCGGTGGTTGGAACTGTTAAAAGACTATGACTGTTAAATCTTGTACAACCTGGGGAAGGCGAATGTGGTAGCTGACGCCCTAAGCCGAAAGAGACGCCAACTCATATTAGGGTGAAGGCATATCAACTGGCAGTGACACCGGACCTCATGACTGAAATAACACATTCCCAAAACGAAGCTCTTAAAGAGGAAAACATCAAACAGGAAAGGATGGTGGGTCAGCAGGCGAAGTTGGAAATAAACACACTGGGTGTAAAGACCCGGTTTGGTCGTATATGGGTACCCAAGGGTGGTGAACTTTCAGCCAAAGTCCTTGATGAGGCTCACAAGTCTCGCTACTCTATCCATCTTGGTGCTACAAAGTTGTACCAAGACATAAAGTAGAGTTATTAGTGGCCGGAAATGAAAAATGACGTAATTTAGTATGTTGGCAAGTGCTTGACTTGTCTACAAGGGAAGGTAGAATATAAGAAGCCTTGTGGTATGATGCAACCGTTGGAAATACCCGAGTGGAAGTGGGAGCGAATTACCATGGATTTCATAACTAAGCTACCCCGTACGGCTAAGGTTAATGACGCCATTTGGGTAATCGTTGACCGCTTGACGAAAAGTGCTCACCTCTTGCCTATCCGTGAGACTTTATGTCCGAGAAGTTAGTAGAAATGTTAATCATTGAGACAATGGCTCGCCTCGGGATTCCATTGTCAATTGTATTCGACTGGGACACACGATTCACCTCGGGATTCTGGAAACAATTCCATGAGGCGATGGGCATTCGATTAAATACCAGCACACCGTATCACCCTCAAACGGATGGTCAGTCGGAAAGGACCATCCAAACCCTCGAGGACATGCTTCGTGCATGTATTATCGACTTTAGCGGGAACTGGGACGATCATCCACCGTTGGCGGAATTCTCTTATAACAATAGTTATCATGCAATTATTGGTATATTGCCATACGAGATGTTGTATGGTACGAGGTGTAGAACGCCGTTATGTTGGGGTGAGATAGGTCAGAAAGAAGTAGGGAGTCTTCAAATTGTTAAGACTACCTCCGAAAAGTTTGACCAGATCAAAGCCCGAATGAAAGCTAGCCCAAGACAGACAGAAATCATATGCGGATAAGAGGCGTTGGCCTATTGAGTTCAATGTTAGGGACACAGTGATGCTAAAGGTGTCTCCATGGAAGGGATTATCTGTTTTCAGAAAAGAGGGAAGTTAAGTCCAAGATTCATTTGATCGTTCAGGATATTGGCCCGATTTGGTGTCACACCCGCAAATTTATTTACTATATAAATAAATAAAGGTCGCAACGATTGGTTCATTACATAATAGCGGAAGCTGTAATAGTGATTTCTAAGACTTTAGTACATATACAATTACTAAGACTAAGTAATACAATGATCTAAGTTCTTCTAGATCAACGATACACTTGAGACTTGATAATCTATGCTCCTCCACGTACTAGGATTTGATCCAACATAGCTAGCTTATTCCAACCGCCCCATGGCTAAGGGTTACCTGAGAAACAAACTTGAATGTGTCAACACAAAGGTTGGTGAGTTCACAGAGTTAGTTATTTCAGTGCAAAGTAGTTTTCCTGAAACATGATGATGACCTTAGAGTCATAAAAACAAATCGTTTTCCCCGAAAACATGTACATGACCTAACGATCATAAGAATAAGTAGTTTTCCCCGAAAACAAGTTCATGACCTTACCGTAATAAAATAATTAGTTTTCCCTGAATATATGTACATAACCCTACTGTCCTAAAATAAGTAGTTTTTCCCAAAAACATGCACATGATATTACCGTCATAAAATAAGTAGTTTCCCCAAAAACATGTACATGACCTTACTTTCATAAAATAAGTAATTTTCTCCGAAAACATGTACATGACCTAACCATCATAAAATAACTAGTTTTCCCCAAAAACATGCACATGACGTTACCGTCATAAAATAGGTACTTTTCCCTGAAAACATGTACATGACCTTAACGTCATAAAATAAGTAGTTTTCCCCGAAAACATGTACATGACCTAACCGTCATAAAATAAGTAGTTTTCCCCGAAAACATGCACATGACCTTACCGTCATAAAATAAGTAGTTTTCCCCGAAAACGTGTACATGACCTTACCGTCATAAAATAAGTAGTTTTCCCCGAAAACATGTACATGAACTTACCGTCATAAAATTAGTAGTTTACCCCGAAAACATGTACATTGCCTTACCGTTATAAAATAAGTAGTTTTCCTCAAAAACATGTACGTGAACTTACCGTCATAAAGTAAATAGTTTTCCCTAAAAACATGTACATGACCTTAACGTAATAAAATAAGTAGTTTTCCCCCGAAAACATGATGATTAATATCTTGTAAACAAATAATTTCAAGCTGATATGATAAACAAAACAAGTATTGTTGATCCATTTGTATGCTAGCTAGGCTTATAAATAATTTGTTCATACATGAGACAATAACCAAACGATAACTGGTGAATGCCACTCCCTCGCTTTACTATGAGAACGGAATAAGACAATATGCGGCCATTCAACCCTTCAGGTCGCCAGTTAGAGCGGCTAACCATGACCGGGGGCGTCACCCCCAATAGTACTATTCTTAGAATTCTAGGCTAAGTCCATAACTAATCGTTACCAATGATGGTGATGTTCAGGGGACTTTAAGAGCTCTCTAATTGTTCCCTCATGTAAACATAATGATAGTGTATTGTTTTCTTGTTATCATATAAAAAGTTTGCAATGTTTTCTCAAGTGTATGAAACAACAATGTTTCCAAATATATTGAGCAATAATGTAAAATATGATATGTAAATATGTTCCCCCCCTGTAGTTTACAAAAAATTAAAAAGCGAAAAGGGGGCCATGAACTCACCTGGTGTCCGCGAAATGCAAGTAAACGATAATTGTTCCTAATCAAACTCGACTATCCGTACTCTAGTTACACACGAGGGTAATATATGTTAAGACTAAGTGTCTTAAGTGCAAATGTTCACCTGCTTAAGTTTATCTAGTTAAGGATATATTTATTTTTGAAAAAGAATGTTTCTTGACGCGACCCGTTGGTAATTATTATTTTTGTTATCTATGTGTGTCTAGACACGAAGCTTTTGTGTTATGACATAATGTTATCCTATCATATGGATAAATAATTACCACGTATTATTCCAAATAATTGGACGTATATTTCACACACATTGTTCGTGAATAATAGCACGATATACATATATTTCCATAATACCTATTATTCCGGTGTTCGTCACAACACATGTTTATTTATTGGTTTAACGTCTCATGTATATAATAACCCAACAATTGTCAAATCATTTATCTCGCTCGACTTGTAATATTAAAATATTTAAAACAATTTGATTCTTTTCAAAACGTCTTCCTTTTTCATAAACTATTATCTTTCATCAAGCATATCCCTTGGTTTATAAAACCATTATTTTCATAAAATCGTCTCCAGAAAATATACCCATGTCACGTTTATTCGAGTCACATTGTCTATCATAAAAGCATACTCATCGTTTAGTTATATTATTTATTGAGTCACTTCTAAATAATATTCGTGCGTTCTTTTATTAGTAAAAGTTGTACATAATCCTAGTTTTGTAACCATATATATATATATATATATATATATATATATATATATATATATATATATATATATATATATATATATATCTTTTGAATCATTATCCTAATCCCTAACGGTCAATCACCCAACATGTTCAATACTTAGCCTTTTATGTATGTTATCACTTTATCATGTAGGGATTTAGAAACTAAGCATACACGTGTATGCCTACATACATACGGTTATGCATACATATACACCTACCATTATATATTTTAGATCTAGTCCATTAATATGATCCAATGTGCATATATATCAAAGTATCCATATATTTAGTAACCGATTCGCATAACATATCAACTCATATTAGCATGCTTTTCATCATAAACAAACATATACATGTATCTCGACATATATACACACCCATTCCACATTCTAGATCCAACAAATTCAAGTTTTAGGTCAGTTCCCTTTTGTTTAAAAATTTTTGTAAAAACTCTTTTGTGTTTGGTTGAACCTTGCACTTCTGAACTAAGATTGAGAGGTAGGGAAAAACTTGTAGTATTTCATACCAAAGAAAGTAAAGATGGTGAATTTCATAGGTGGAGTGGTGATGATCCTTGGTTTCTAGCTTGATTCCGTGTAGATTTCTTCTTGAATGCTCCTCGAATCACCAAATGGAGATGATTTTCCTTTGCTTTCTAGTGGTTGAGTCTTGAATTTTATGAGTGTTTGTGTGTGACGTTTGAGCCAAGAAAGGTAGAAAGCAAAACAAGTGTTCTTGCTTGATGTCATACACTCTTTTATATACTAGATTAGATGTAGTATGGACTTGTTCTTGATTTTCAAAGTGTGCAATTGTGTGTGTGTAACCGTATATGAAGAGATAAAGAGGGGAGGTTGAGTGTTCATCCTTCTAATCATCATTGCAAGCATGGTATACGAATGATGGAGTTGATGGGTTTGGTTTATTTCGGCCGAGAATGGGATAGGGGATGGGGGTTAGAGATTTGATGACACTAGATGAGTAGGTTAGAGATTTGATGTGGGCTGGCCCCCACTTGCCTATTTCGGCCGAGAATGGGATAGGGGATGGGGGGTTGGGTCTAGTTCATGTTCTAGTTACATTTAAATGGTAGTTAGTTAAGTTTTGGATGGTGTAAACTCGATATGTGCTCCCGTGATATAACACCCGGTTTAAGAACTTTAATGATTTTTGATAATTTGTTAATGAATCCCGACATAGTTCATAATTTAACTACTTTATACACGTTCACATATAGGTAATTAATTAGGAACCATGTGAACCAAAGTTTTTTGTATCAATCACAATAGATTAATATCACCGATATATATTTTGGGTAAACAAATATGTTTCTAGACTTTACGTGTATATTATTTGTTAATCACCAATGACCATACACTGCAGGTAATAAATGTTCATGACCTAGTAATTCTCATAGTTAGTAAAATGTAACTTGTGTTCCTATGCTAGACTCATGACAATGCTTAGTCAAAATAATGATCTAGGAGATATGAAACATGAACGTGCTAAAATAAATATGGATATTGACCTAAAATGTTTGGTGTCATAGTTGGGGAAATTGCCTATTTACTAGATCTACCGCATGAACTGAGTGGAATCCACCCTACTTTCCATGTGTCACACTTGCGAAAGTGTTTATCTAACGAATCAGCACACGTGCCACTCATGGATATTGAAGTGGATAACAGTTTGAACTATATAGAAGAACTGTAGCGATACTGGATCGAAAAGGGAAATAATTATGAAATAAAGTAATCCAGTTGGTTAAAGTACAATGGAGGCATAGAAAGGGTTCAGAGGCTACATGGGAAAATGAAGATGAATTGAAGGAATCTTACCCGCACCTGTTTAATGTATAGCAGGGTTCCACGACGAAACCTCTAGGAAGGTGGGTAGACTTGTAACACCCGAAAACCGCCACTTATCATTTGGGCTAAAGGGAAGGAAATAATAAAAAGATATGGGGGAAGGAAATAATGAAAAGATATTGGTTGTTGAGAGTGGGCTTGGCCCATGAGAGCCATATAAACCATAATAACCTAAAGTTGCAGCCTCATTTCACCATCTTCACACAAAATTATAGAGAGAGAAAGTATGGGTTTAGAGAGAGAAAGCTTCAAGAAATCTCATCTTTGGCTTCTAGATCTGCTCCTATATTCTTCTCCACTGTAATAGAATAAGAAAAAACTGAGAAACGACGTCTTTGACGTATGGATCCAACCCAAATCTCTATTTTTGCTTAAAATGGGTTTTGGGGTAAAATTAGGGTTTTCATCTTAAAGACTATATTTTTACGTGTTAAATGATGAACAAAGTATAGATCTAGCTTCATGGAAGAAAGATAAGAGATTTGGTCATAAAAAGTTATGATTTGGATAAAAAAAAAAGGGATTGTTTGAAGATGATCCACATTAGGCGACACTAATAGTGTCGCCATCTTCATCCGGCGACACTAGTCGGGGAAGATGAAGTGGGGTTCCTGAGATTTGCCAATGATTGGGACACATGTCATTCCATTGGTGACACTAAATGGGTGACACTAAAAGGGTCGCCAGTTATCTGGCGACATTAAGTACACGAAACTAAGTCATTAATGAATGTTAGGGTGACCCTAATCTGACGACATTGCTTCCTGGTGACACTGTCGCTAGGCGACACTTTCAGAAAACACTGAATGTTGGCGACACTGCTTGTGGCACGTATTGAATTCATACAGATCACATAGCACTTGTCTAACCCGAATCTTATTAGCTTCACACAATAAACCGTACACCAGGTGAGTTCTAAGTCCCCTTTTGTCTGTAACTTTTGGGTGGGGTGCATACTCATATGATAAAGAATGTTCTATGGCTGAACGTGCTAAATAGTAAAGTATGAAATATCCTAAGTGTACCTATGTGCCTATATGAATGATGATGTATTATGTAGCTAAATGTGTCAATGTGCCAAGAAATAAGGTAACGTATAAAAGGGCTTATGTGTAAACATGCCACCATAGACGATAAAGTAAAAAGGACCATACGTGCAAACTTGCCACCATTGTTAACAATGTATGAAGGGCTTGTGTGTAAAATGCCACCATTGATAATAAAGTATAAAAGGCTATACATTTAAACGTGCCAATACAGAGAATGATTAAACAGTTACCCACAAGGTAAACAGATGTAAAGAACAAATGAGTTAAACATATTAGTATGTTAATTCAATAAATGATGAAATTAATTCAATAAATGATGAAACAATTGTCCATTTGGCAAACGGATGATGACGTAATAAAGAGGTATATGTGCAATATATGATAATATGATAGCTTCTTCGGTAGACAGATGAAACGAATACTTGGGTAGACGGCGAAACGGCTACTTCGGTAGAGGGGTTAAATGGACTACGATGGTAGAACGGATGAAATGGTTACTTTGGTAAACGGATGTAAAACGACTACTACGGTAGACGGATGAAAAGTCTATGATGCTAGACGGATGAAACGACTTTTATACCGAATATAACATACGGATATTAGACGGCTACGATGATAGACGGTATGTTAAACGGACAACGATGGTAGGACGGATGAAACGGTTACTTCGGTAAACGGATGATGAAACGGCTACTATGTTAGACGGATGAAACGACTATGACGGTAGACAGATCTTCTGAAATGTTTATGCTTAAACTGTACGATTACGATCTATGTTTAAGAAAGAACATAAAGTTAATATGATGAACATATGATGATTGCCTGTATGATTAAACTTGAACTCACCAGTTTTAGCTGGCTTTTAGTATGCATCTCAGGTAAAGGAAAAGAAAAGATATGACACTTAATGGGCTAGATGGAATAGGTGCATGGCTACCTGGCACATGACTGACATCCCGATTAGAGTTTATGTTATGTTAAATAACCATGTTTGAAAGTTTTAATTGGTTAAAAATTTATGATATATGAACAAGTAATGTATTTATGCTGCTTCCAATGATTGAATATGACATTCGAGTAATTGAACTATATGCTATTATGTAATTCCAATGACTGAGTCTTCCTGGTATCGGGGACTTACATATAGCATACGATATAAAAAAGTACTCAATTTTGAATACAACTCCGTTTTCAATAAAATTTATATCAAAACATTGACAAAAAAACTAAAGAAAAAGCCGTGTATTCCGTGTTTTAATATAAATTAATGAATGAAAGATATTACAGCCGTACGAAATTACTAAAAAATTAATCGTATTAAAAGTGTATATTATATATAGTATGATGGGTGAAAACATAAATTAAAAAATAAAAATAAATAAAAAAATTGAGGTTTATATATATATATATATATAATAAGTTAAAAACTCTCTCTATATTTTTAGAGGAAAGCAAACTCATTCTTTATATTTGAGAGATCACTATTTACCCACAAATCTATTTTTTTATATTTTTGTCAGTAATGTTAGTGGGAGAATGAGAAAAAATAATTTAAAAATGATTAAAAGATAAAATTAGAAAATGATGTTTTTTAGTTAAAATTAGAAAATGATGTTTTTTAGTTAAGTTATAGGGATGAGGATTGGGAGGGGACTGTGAATGCTCTAAGTAATCTTTTATAAACCCAAATGCTAATCAGTTTCGTTGAACCGGTCCGGCTCGGATCAGGTATAAGTAATATTTGTGCTTCAGCCGGATGTGTTTCTAGATGGTTTGTGACTTTTGAGGACCTTGAACTCGGTTATAAAGGTTCTTCCTTTGATCTATCCTGGGAGGTTGTTGTTAACTAAGCATTTGTAACCTTGGTTGGTGCCTAGCTTAGAGCAAGCAGTTTGAAATCCAATTGTTGGTGATGTGGTGAGAATAATGGTTCCCCACGTTTGGTAGGGAGGACGGGAAGTTCCTACTCTGGGCGACTTTGTTAGAATATAGAGGATCCGTACCTTACCTATCTTGCAGGTCAAGAGGGGATGCTTTCACATCTGACGAGCCTTCGGGAGAGGTCTCTTACTTGGTGTAAGTTGTTGATTTTTGTAGTCTAGGGCGGGTGGCTTGGTACTATTAACCATTATCAATCCCTCATGTGCTGCCAAGTCCTTATCTTCAAACACAATGTATTGTTATCCTTTATTTGTTGATCGTCATGTTGTACCTATTGTATGATTCCTTATCTTGACCATGCCCTTGGTTGGATAGGTCAGGAATATTCTGTCCTACCCTTCTAAAGCGTAGGGCAGACTAGCACTATCCTTGCCTCTACTTTGTTGAAAATATGTGGGGTTTTGGAGGTTCTACTTCAGGTTTGGATGATTGAGTTATGTTTACTAGGAGGGGGGAGGTATCATTCGACCCTATCCATCATAAGCGTACAATGAGTAGAACTTGACTAGTTTACGTTTGTCGACCATATTAGGGGGGGGATTGTCCCTTGAGTTTTGAGACATTTTTGTAGTGTAACACCTCATAAAATACGGGTCAAATTCTCATCTTGATTAGGTACTTATTTACATATATTTCACATGTGAACCATTAACCATAGACAGGCCCAATAACATTGTTAAGCCCATTAATTATTGGATTAAGTCCAATACACTTCATTGAAGCGCAATAGTCAAATTGAATGCTCAATGGAATTACAAGCCCAATGTTATCCAATAAATGCCCAATGCCCAACTTTATTTGTTAAACCACCAGAATCATAATGTCATGGAATTATATAAATAATTCACTAACAATTATATATATATATATACATATATATATATATATGTCTGTGTGTGTGTATACACACACATACCTACGTGTAGTAATTTTTTCAATAAAAGACAAATAAATATGTATGTCACAAATAAGGATTTCACCTACACTATACACCTTATATTTAATTTGTAGCAAAACTTATACATGCATACCCCCTTCCCCTTCAATTTTCGGCCCTAATGTTATTATGGAGTGGGAATTAAAATTTTAAAACCAAAACTTGGGGAGAAAGTTTGTGAAAATCTCAAATGATCTAGTTTCCATGTATACAACCCTATTTAACTCTTTTCTTTTTTCTCTCCCTCTCTCATTGCCAATGCCAAACACCCACTCTCTCTATTTTCGTCCAAACCCAACCACACAACCTTCTCATTCTCTCATCTCTCCACCATTCTCTCTTTTTCTCTCAAAACTTTGCAAGAACATTGTGTTCATCACCATCCATAATAGGCCTAGACCAAGTGTTCATCAACACTTGATCATCACATCTACTTCAATCCATCTTAATGCAAAGAAGTTTCGCAAAGGAATCATTCGTTCAATCCTTCAACCATTCGGTAAGAAAAGCCTAATTTTTGTGTTTTCGATTCCTTTATGATACAAACCTTAATTCTTCATCCATGAACTTTTAGGTGTTATTTGGATGTGTTTGACAAGTCCAAGTCAAGGCTATAAAGTATCGACAAGGTATAACACTCGAAACCCTTTCCTTTCGTAAATCTTTAAACGTCAAGTCATAAACGAGCGGTTAATGTGTACAACGACCAAAGGTCATTTGGTAACCATTAACCTACTGTTTTGACAACCCCAAAAGTGTTTCAATTATGTCCCGAATCGAAACCAAACCCGAAAATGTTTTACGATAACAATCGTTAATTATTTAAATGTTAAAAAATTCTTTTAATACTCTTTGTGATCAAAACCCAAAACCTTTTGGTCATATACATTGAAATACTGATTTAAAAACTATGAATAAATTTCAAGTCGTATCTTGGTCGTTTGATGTGTCAATGAACAATGACGCGCGTAAAGAGAACGAAACGGTAAGAACCAACATTTTATGACCGAAACCCACTTCTGGTCATTAGGCATATTAAATAGGTAATTTTAACATGAAAATGGATTATAAAATTTTTTACACCTTAGGTGAGTATTTACGCAAAAACGGGTGCAACGGTTATATGGCGTGCTGGACCATTTGGATGAGAACCATATGTGCTCCAATTTTAGAAACTAGACTAAGAGTCTTAGTACACGGTACAACTAAACCCTTATGACCTAAGAAACACTACCTTAACATAACTCTATTATTTAGGAAGCCATGATCTGTGACTCGTTGCTGTTTTCATCACTTACCCAAGAATTAAGAAGCCATGATTCCCTAATTTATTACTTCAGGAACAATGGCATATGTTTATTTAAGACAATATCTGTTTATTTGTTTTGTTTGGCATTAGACGATCATGGTTTTTTTATTGATATTGATGTACGTGATCCGCATTTTCTTTAGAAACACCAGACAATGTATTTCATTTTAAATTAATGATTATAGAGCTCCTCATGCAACAGTACAGAAGGAACCAAACACTAGACAATGTATTTTATTTTAAATTAATGATTATGTTCTTTATTTCCACTACAATTTGTTACTCTGAGGCTGTAGAAATAAAGACTGATTGCTACACAGTTCTCTAAGTACAACTGCTATGGATAAGCTTATCTGCAGCGGATACTTGTTCTTCTGCTGAAGAACAAATCTGCTGCGGATAGCCTTATCTCCTGAAGACCAAAGTTGGTGCTGATAAGCAAATCATCAGTAGCTGTGGACAGTTGTGTCTTGCTGCTGATCAACAACATTGCTGATGATATCCATTCCCACTGAAGATCAAACGTTGCAGCATTGGCTTCGATAAAGCAACCATTACCATTGACAACTTTCTGCTGCAACATTGACACACTCCACGCAGGAAGAATGTTACTAGTGCAAGACAATAAACGACAACAACGCTCTTCTTCCAAGGACTCAATTAATGATGCCTAAGAAGACGTTTGAGTAAAGATAACTTTTGTAGTTTTTATTGTCATTACATGTAGAATAGCTTCAATACAAGATCAACGGCTTGTGTTATATCTAATCCTTAGAATCAAGGGTCTGTCTTGATTCTAAGTTACTATATAAGTAGTACTTAGAGTCATTGTATATAGTGCTTTTCAAAAAGAGTTTTCTCTGTAATCTTGTAATCTTTGAAGATTATTACAAATTGCATTTATCAGTATTCTTCTTTTTTACTTGTTTACATTGCTTAGTTGTGATTGTTTCCACCAATCTCAACTAGAATAGAACCATCTTGTATTCACCGATCGCACAAGTGGTATCAGAGTTTTGGCTCACAGATTAAACAAACTCACACTTGTTTAATCATTCTCTGGTTCTATTCAAAACTATATCTTTGCTAAAGTCACCCATTATCACAAATAAAAAAGACACAAAACAATGGAGTTGAAGACATTGGAAGCATCAGCAGACCACCAATACTGGTGTTTGGAGAAGACTATGATATGTGGAAGAACAGAATGGAAAGCTTCTTCTGCTATTAAGAATATGGGATGTGGAAATCCGTTAAAGATGGACCATACATACCCATGGTGGCCTCTGCTGATTCCGGAGGTACACTTGCTCCAAAAGAATCCTCCAAATACTCTGATGAAGACATCAAGAAAATGGAGGTAGATTTCAAGGCCTTGGGAGCCATCCAGATGTGTTTACCAAGTGAAGTTTTTCACAACTTCAGAGGATACAAAACTGCAAAGGATCTATGGGAGGCTCTTGAGAAGATGTTTGCTGGTTCAGAGGAAGTAAAAGAAAACAGAAGAGACATCCTGAAGCAGCAATATGAAAACTTCGTCTGGAAGGAAGGTGAGTCTCTAACTGTTTTATTTAACAGATATACTTATCTTGTAGGTGAGCTGTAGTGCTCAAAAGTGAAGCTGGAGAATGAAGATATTCTCAAGAATTTCATCAGGGCTCTACCCAGTTGTTGGACACTCTACACAGTGTCCATCAGAAGAACTGAGAATCTGAAGACTCTACAGATGATGAGCTTTTTGGTATGCTAAAGACCTATGAATTAGAGATGATTCAGGCCAAGGAAAGAAGCTCAAGCTACCAAACAGTCTCAACATCCACCACCACCTCGTATGCCCTCCACTCTGACCACTCATGTCCTAGTTCAAGCAACTATTATCCTCTTGCACAAACTGCAGCTTGTGCAGCTGTTGGAACTACTGACTTTGACTGGAGCTTCCAGTATGAGGATATTCCTACCAACAATCAAGCTCTCATTGCAGACACATCAGAGGTACCACCTCAGGTATATGAAAATCTGTGTACTCAAGCTTGTATTGATAAGGTCCTTGGATACAGGAAACATAACCCGAATCTCATAGATCAAAATAAAGAATTTCACCAAATGAAATCTGAATTTAAAAAGGTTGAAAACAGTTACAAGGAAAAGATTGATTGTTTAAAGAAAGAAATTTCATCATTAAAACATGAACAACAAACCTTGAAACTCAAATTGATGACCTTCTGCTTAAGTTAAAAGCTACAAGGGCCGAATTAGCAGACCAAAAGTCCATGTGGAAAAATATGAATTTGCATCCAAAAAGCTGCAAAGACTTTTGGATGCTTAAATTCATGAAATGGTAACTACTGGTCTTGGATTTCAATCTGAACAACGCTACAATGTTGTTCCTCCACCCGCTGACTATGTAGCCATTCATGAACTAAGTTTCAATCTTTCTAACCTTGACATGGCTAACCGAAATCTTGACCCTGTTGTCCAAGAAACCCCTGTGCAAGAATGCACTACTTCATCCGAGTCTGAGTCAACATGCTCAGACTCCACTGAAACCAATAAAGTTTCATTACCAGCTACTTGTGAAGTTATTAAAGCCAACAATCCAAGCCCTTTCATCCCTTCAAAAACAGTACCAGTGTCTTAACCAACCAAACAAAGCAGAATCAGCTATCCTCCAGAAGGAAGAAAGCTAACAGTTGAAAAGGGACAGTCTTCAACCTCCACAAAATCAAAGCCTCAATCCAAATCACAAAAAAGGAAGGTGTTTGACATATGTCATGCGCCTGGAGAGAGGACTCCATATGTTCAAAAGACACTGGAAGAAGCCACCTTTGAGCACAACAAAGCTCACCCCTGAAACTTCAAAGACTTGTTCAAAAGAAATGACTATGTGTACTTTCAAAGGGAAAAAATGGCGAAATCATGCTTTGTGTGTGGGAAATACAATCATACTGCCAGCACCTGCTTCTATTACCTTCAACAACAAAGAAACCTACAGCAACACGCTTTTGAGAAAACAAACAAGAACAAAAAGGTAAGAAGCTTTGAAGCCAAAGCAACTCAGTTCAAAAACTCTCTATCCCCACCAAGAAAACATCTGCCAAGACCTCAACAATCATGCGTCATCTGTGGTGAATCCGACCACTTTGCTGCAAATTATAAGTTTAATCCTTTCAAACATGTTCTTCATCAAATTCCTCTTCAACAAAAGCCTATCAGCAAGATGAAGAAGGGTAGGCATACTTCGAAAGTTAAACCATCAGCAGCAAACAAAACTGCTGCTGATCAAGTAAGACTCAAGCAACCAAAGAAAAAGCCTTCATCAGCAACCAAGATTGCTGCTGCCCAAGTTAAACCATCAGCAGCCAACAAAAATGTTGCTGATCAATTAAAGCCCAAGCGACCCAAAGACAAGCCTTTAGCAGCAACCAAGATTGTTGCTGCTCAAGTAAAATCATCAGCAGCAACAAAAATCTGCTTCTTATAAGCCAAAGTCCTCAGTTGCAACATCTGCTGCTGACAAAGCAAAGAGAGCTGGAAAACCACCAATTCAACATTGGAAAGCCAAAATTCCTCTAAGAATCATCATTGGTTCCGTTGAATGCACACATGCTGATACTGATAATCCGAGAACCCTTTTTTACAAGGATGCAAGCTCTTGGATTCCTCCCACTCACTAGATCTCTCTCGTGCAGGGACAACCAGGTCACAAGAATAACACCTGGGTGGTAGACAGTGGATGTTCCAAGCACATGACAGGCAACAGATCCATCGTCTCCAACTTTAGACATTTCAATGGAGGATATGTTGCCTTTGGAAGTGTCTCAAAAGGAGGATCTGTATGCATACATTGACAGTGATTATGGGGGATGCAACTTGGACAAAAAGTCCACATCAGGGGGATGTTAGTTTCTGGGAGGGAGACTAATTTCATGGCAGTGCAAGAAGCAAACATGTGTTTCAACTTCTACAGTAGAAGCAGAATACATTGCAGCTTCAAGTTGCTGTGCACAAGTCATCTGGATACAAAATCAAATGCTTGATTATGGGATGCCTTTCATGGCAACTCCCATTCACATTGACAACATGAGTGCTATATCAATGACAAACAATCCATAGCAGCACTCCAAGACAAAGCACATTGACATCAGGTATCACTTCATAAGAGATCAAGCTGAGAAAAAGAGAATTATTTTAACCAAAGTTCATACCAAGGAGCAATATGCCGATTTGTTCACAAAACCATTTGATGAAGCTAGATTTAGATATTTAGTTGAATCTATTGGTATGATGAACTTTTATTAAAATCTGTCTCTAACATTTTGTTTTGTAAATGTGTTTGTCCCTTGTTGTAAATAAAAGTTATAAGTCAGCAGCAATTTCATCTTTTAGCTGCTAACAGGTTTAATCATCAACATCAAAGAATTTGCCACTGACTGCTTTAAGTTATTAGCAGGAACAAGTTTCCTACGAATAGCTTTAAGGCTGTCAGCAACAACATCCTTGCTGCAGATTATTGCATCCATCAGCAGCAAATAATCTGCCACTGACTGCTATAAGTTATCAGCAGGAACAAGTTTCCCGCGGATAGCTTTAAGGCTGTCAGCAGCAACATCCTTGCTGTAGATCATTGCATCCATCAGCAGCAATTGAGTTTGCTGCTGACAGACTTAACCATCCGCAGCAACCAAGCTTGCAGCGGATAGGCTTAACCATCGACAGCAACCAAGTTTGCTGCTGATGGGTAAATCTAAGTACAAATTAACCTTTACCCGCTGTAAAAAAATACCTTCAGTCTTTACCATGACTGCTTTAGTATATTACAGCTGTAACAGTAAAACGTGAATAAGGTTGTACTGTACAAGTCATTTTTCTTTTTCCCTCCTCTGCCGTTATAACATAAATCAAATTTCTTCACCACCTCTTAACATTCAATTTAACCCTAACTCCCATCTCTTTCTCTTAAGCCTCCACAAAATTCAAAGCTTTCCACCCTTAACCACCCTTCAAAAAACCTTCCTCTTTCCCTCCAAACCTAACAAAATGGCAGAGGTCAACATAAACCATCCTAATGACAAGTTTTCTCCCTACCACAATCTCACTACATACCTGGTTAAAGGAAAGAAGTCCGAAGGGTTCGATGATATGATCGATTTTCTTTGTCGATCAAAGATATATTTTACACTAACCGTCAACCCTACCATATACATCCCTCGTATGGAGGATTTTTGGAACACCGCCTTCTACTCTACCGAACAGGGGATTCCCCAAATCCAAGCCACGGTAGACGGCAAAGATATCATCTTCACTGAAGCTAGTCTCAGAAAACACCTCAAACTTCAAGACGAGAGGGCCGCCATTTCATACTAAAAAGAAGAATACATGAGGACCTTTGTATCCATAGGATACACTGGAAATCAAAACGAGTACACAATCGAAAAGGCGCTAATGGGACCTCCATGAAAGTTTCTATGCCACACTCTTCTACAATGCATATCCCAGAAGAGAAGTGGATGGCATCAAGTGAGCTCTTCTCTCGCCTCTGCTGTTCATGGTATGGTTTCTGGCCAGGGTTTCAACTTTGCACATCTCATCTTTGAAGGTTTGAGATATAACCTTCAAGAAGGTGCAAAGCAATCATTTTTATGTACCCAAGATTCTTGCAGGAAGTTTTCAATAACGAATTAAAAGATCTTTCAAAATCTGCCAAAATCAATCTTATGCTGGGACATAAAAATAACATTTTTCAAAGTATGAGAACTGCTTCCAAAACGTTCTCAGGGGTCAATGTTCCATTGTTATCTACAATGATGAACATACAAAGTACCCAGGGTGACAGTTCAGCAATCCCAGCTGATACTGATCTCACACCCTCCACTTCAAATCCTGAACAACAAACTGCTTCCGTTGCTCGAACCCCTGTGAATACTACTAAGGATGCATAAGCACAGAAATTACTAACACATGTTTTGATGTTATCGTTCAACTGGAACAAAGGGCCCCAGTTGCAGCAAAATATACTAGAAAAAGGAGCAACAAGACTTGTTCCCTTCTCATCTCAAAGGCCCAATCCCAACCTAAAAGCCCTTATTCAGAATCACAAAATTCTGATGAGAATATCAAAAGGGATAGCCACATCATTAGAGAGACTTCCTTGGAAGCTTCTCTATTAGGATCAGGATCACATCCCGGGTCCATAGAACAACCCACTGAGCCATTCCATTATTTTTCTTCTCTGAACTTAAGTGTAGAGGCACCTTGTCAAGATGATATACCTTCTCCAACAACCACTATCTCGGAGGTATTGATTTACTTGGCTGCTAGTGCACCTAACCCAAGTTCCTCACCTAAGAAGGTTCACTCTAGGAGTACTGATAGAGTGAATGTGGAAGGTTGTCACTACTCCTGGTACATCAACTGACCAGGAGGACAGTGATAACATCACTAAGACCCTAACCATGGCAACTTACAGTGAGGATGTTTCCTTTGAAACACTCTTCACTGAGAGGAATCCTAGGTGCCAAGAAAACCAGGGTGATGGGGATGGAGAGGCTAGGCCTGAGGCCCCATCTGGATCCAAAGACTCCACAAATGTGGATGAGGATAGACTGAAACTTCATAACTTGGAATTGACGGCCATGGTGGAAAAGCTAGAGGCCGAAGTGTCAAAACTAAGGCACCAAGTCTCTATGCATGAAGCCCATCAATTCCCTCATGTGACTACTCCCTCCCTTGTCTCAGTGGGCACTCAAACTGACCAGACTCTGTGTAGTGATGCAACCAAAAAGGGGGAGATAGTTGCTGTGGAAGACGATGCTGACAGCCTCGATGAATGGATACAAGAGCAGACAGCCTTTCAAAGTTCTCTATTCAGACCTGCTTTCATTCAAGTTCATGACTTGCCGGACTCAGTAGATAAAGAGGAAGAAATCATATAGAATTAGAAGTTAGTTGTCCGAGCTATTGATGAGGAGTTACAGAATGAAAGTCACCATGAAGACACGCCTCCATCATTCAGCATGCTTCCTGATGCCGCAGCCATAATAAGTCAAACCAATTCCCCCCAATTCACACTATCTTCAAATAAGCTAGAATTTGACTCCATACTAGCTTGGGGGTATGATGGTTCAATTGAGAGATTCTGGATCAGAAAGGAGTTTGGTGGGGTAGAAGAGCTGAACTGGAATGCACTAAATCCACTACAAGTGCTTGAACTGTACCTATCCAGCTGCACCAACACCTCTACAGATCTCTCAGCAGAACTTGCAATCAGCAGGTTCCAAGACTTAATAGAGGAAAATCTGCCCTTGTTTGAAACACTATTAGAAGAAGCAAACAGGATGGCCTATCTTAAAGACCGTGCAGAATCTTCAACAGTAGTAGAACAAAAACTGGCTCCAAAAACACTTGACTTGATCAGGAGCAGTATTTTAACAAAAAAAGAAGCTGTTTGCTGGAAAAGATTTCTGTACAACACAATGGTCAGAGACTTGGAAGTGCTAGGATGGTCAAACACTGGGTCTTCTGACTTCACATTCTTCCTGAGTAATGGATCATCTCTCTCAATCAACATCAATGAGATCCTACTCTTAAATTCAGACTTTCTGCACAAGGTCTTCGAGCTCAGAACACACATATGCAATGTAAATTCCTTAGAGAGTCAAGCAACGATAAAAACCATCAAAGCGAAGCTTGAAAAGGAAGGACGACTTGCAATGGATGACTCCAACTCTGACTCAAACCTATCCTTTCTTTCCTCTCCAACTATCAGATTTAACACAGCAGAAGAATCCAAAAGAAGAGAAAAGGAAAAGATAAATAAAGAATGGAAAGCAGTGACAGGTCTTGAATGGGAAGAAGATGAAGAAAGTGTCCTTCCCTTGTCCATTCCACAAAATGCCAATGAAGCTGAAGCTGAGATCCCAACAGCATCTCTTAAATCTGCTGTTGTGGTCCATGAAGCTGAAGCAGAGGCATCCAGCAATGACAAAGGGAAGAGACCTATGACAGAAGAAGATGAAGAAAGGTTATTGAAAGAGAAGAAGGAAAGGGAGGAAAGAAGAAGAAGAAGAGAAGAAGAGGAGATGGCTGAATTAAGAAAAGCACAAGAAAGAAAAACTGACATACTCCGTAGAGAACAACAAATCCAGCTCTATGCTAAGCAGCTAGATGATCTGAATGTCAAGATTCCTGCAGCTTCTCAAATTCAAGAAGAGGAAGCTCTAGCTCTTCAACTGCAGGAACAATTCAATAAAGAAGAAGAAGAAAGAGAGAAGCAGAAAAAAGGAAGAGTCTAAGTTCAGAATAACTGATTCTGAACTAGCCAAATAAATGAGAGAGGAGTGGATAGAGGCTCTGATTTCTCAAGGTGAGGATGCAGACTACCTTGAGAAACTATCAAATAAAGAAATCTACAGAGCCTTCATGGGTCAGCAAGGTCAATTGGCAAATAAGAAAAGGGCTGAAGAAGAAAAAAAGGCCAAACAAAAATCCAAGAAGACCATTGTCTTTAACAGAAGAACCCACGAAGAAAGGAAGGTCATGATTGACTTCCTAAAGGCTAGAGGAGAGAGTGGAAAAAAGCTGGGTCCCATGAGTTTCATGAACCTGCAAGCCCTTTACTTTAAAGTCAAGAAGGAAGAGGAAGAAAGACTAGGGAAGAAAGGCTCAAAGAAGAGGGTGATTAATCAAGAAGATGAAAGGAAATAAAAGAAACCAAGCCTTCTCCCTCATCCACCACTTCCTATATTCAACAACCTTCCACTCTCAATCCTAGACCTCCCTCCTCTCCACCCACAATGTCCAAATCCTTCCACCCAGCTCCTCCTCATCAGCATCCTTCCAAGAAGAAAACCAAACCTACCATCACACCAGAAGACTCAAGAGAAATAATTGTCTGGTTCTATAACTGTCAAGATAAATGGTTTAAAGTTTTCAGGGGAAAGGAAGAACTGAAAAGATCTATCTATAAATCTGTTGATGTGGTACTTCAACTCCTAGACTCAGAACTAAGAAGAATGATGGAGTTGGGTGAAGCCCATGAGCCAGAGAATGAAGGTGGGAGACATCTTTTCCTAGTGATCAAACATCACTTCAACCCTATTAAAGATGTAATCATTGATGACAAACCTCTTCAAACCCATTCTCCATTCACCAGTTGGTCCTTCAAGGCTGATGCCAACGAGTTTATCTTGATTGATGTTAAAGGACAGAAGATGATATGTTTAAGCAAGGCCATCTTCAAAATGCAAAGCAAAGACATAAAGACTCTATCTGAGCTTCCTCTAAACAATCCCAGCCAGGACCCAAGAGGCTTTGAGATAGAAAGGATAGTCTGCAACATGGAAAACCTTCAGCAGCAAAAAGAGAGTTTTGGTAGCATCAGTCTAGGGGGAGTTTGTATAAATAAAGACTGATGGCTACAAAGTTCTCTAAGTACAAACTGATGCGGATAAGCTTAGCTGCAGCGGATACTTGTTCTTCTGCTGAAGAACAAATATGTTGCGGATAGCCTTATGTGCTGAAGACCAAAGTTGCAGCTGATAAGCAAATCATCAGAAACTATGGACACTTGTGTCTTGCTGCTGATCAACAACATTGCCGTTGATAGCCATTCCCAATGTATATCAAACGTTGCAGTTGACTGGCTTCGATATAGCAACCATTACCACTGACAACTTTCTGCTGCAACACTGACACACTCCACGCAGAAAGAATGTTACTGGTGCAAGACAATAAAAGACAACGACGCTCTTCTTCCAAGGACTCAAGCAGTGATGCCTAAGAAGACGTTTGAGTAAAGATAACTTTTGTAGTTTTTAATGCCGTTACATGTAGAATAGCTTCAATACAAGATCAACGGCTTGTGTTAGATCTGATCCTTAGAATCAAGGGTCTGTCTTGATTCTAAGTTACTATATAAGTAGTACTTAGAGTCATTGAATACAGTGCTTTTCAAAAAGAGTTTTCCCTGTAATCTTGTAATCTTTGAAGCTTAATAAAAATTTCATTTATCAGTATTCTTCTTGTTTACTTGTTTACATTGCTTAGTTGTGATTGTTTCCGCCAATCTCAACTAGAATAGAAGCATCTTGAATTCACCGATCCTACAGAGGCATACCGATCTGCCACTTGAACCTGGGGCCCGGGCTAGAGTGTTACAAGTAGCTTGGTTAGATGATGGGTATTTTAGCGAGTCAAAGGTTTAGAGAACTAGGTAATACCAAAACATTACCTAAGCTTCACTTGACAACGCAAACGGGACTAAGGCATACATCATCAACCAAACAACACCATTAGGATATGTCAACACATTTAAGAGTCTTTAGACATAATGTGCTTAGTTTAAATATATAATTTTCTTTAGTTAACTTCTACTTCTTGTACATAGCATGATTATGTTTAGAATGGCACGAAAAGGTACCCGAACACCAGGATGCTATTAGTGACATTCCCCAGGATTTTGAGCCTATTTAGGAGAAGCAATGTGGATGGCTATCGGAGTCCTTTCATGAAGAAGAGCTTGAGGAGTTTCAGGAGAAACTTGCCTCTGCAATTCCTCATGGTACCAGATCACTGCCTTCTCTTGGATTTCAGTCTATGGTAGGGTATGGAGCTAGAGTCAGGAGGCATAGGAGGACTTTCCGACCCGGAGTGCCATTTCAAGGCATAGTGACTACCCCTAATGCAACACTGAGATGGACTTCTCCCAACCATTCTTAATGTAGTTAATGACAAACTGGTCATATGTTTTGGGCAATAAGTTGAGGTTAAATCCAAAGCCAACTCTTTTCTTAAGGGAAAGCCCAGCTTCACAAGCTGATCAATATAACTCTTCAACTTTAAGGCATGAGAGCTTACATGAGATCCCTCGTGCATACAATATGAGATGAGTGCCTTCATGATTTCAAAGTGCTCATGTCGAACTTGTTGTTGGAACATTTCCTTCAGCTGTTCATTCATGTCATAGTTATCCGGCCCTCCAAGTCTCTTTAGAGTTTCAGAACCATGGTTGCTAGCATGAGGGATGGCACAATACACAAGTCGTCTACATGTTTGTTCCAGGCATCCCTGCTCGTCCTATTAGCATTAGAATGAGGTTCACTAGGAAGGGGGGATTAAGCACATAGTACTTATTCTCAGCTTTTATAGAAATTATCAAGTTGCAGTACCAGTATAAGAAGTTTGTGCCATTTAGTTTTTCTTCGTCCACGATGGACATGAGAGAGTTGATACTGGAGTTGGTGGAATTGTTTATGTTTGTATTTAAAGAAATCTATAAAAGCAAAGTTTGATTTAGTATTTTTGATAAAATCTCTATAATATATAATATATTAAATCTAGGACACATATTTACCGAGTGTGATACATGGGTAAAGTTATTTAGGCAGGTAGCGGGTACCAGCTGTAAGAACTATACAACTCATAGAACTTATCAGATCATTTAGACAACTTTTATCTGATTGACACGTTTAATCCCATCCATGCCTACTCTCCCATGTGCTTGGTTAGAGCACTTTATCACATGTTCAAATGATAGGTTATCTTCTCTTGAAACGTGTGAACCGACCAAAGGCGGCTTGGAAATCGCGATCCACCTTTTTGCGGCACACGTAGGCCTAAATACACGCGTGTGGTCAGCATACTCAGTGGTACGTTTATACCGTTTCAAGTGTTACAAAAAGGGCGACTACTAAAGAAATAGTTGTGATGCATGCTATGTTAACTACTAAAGAAATGTAAAATCTAATTTTACTTAATTCTCATATTTATAAAATCTCAAATTTATTTACGATGTTCCAATTTTAATATCCCTTTTAAACTTTTAATAAATCTCAATTTATTAATTACAAGTTAAAAAAATATCCTTATAATCTCTAACTTTATATAAATTCAAACATTATTTTTTATAATTAGCTTTTTTAAAGCTTACAACTATTAAAACTAACGAAATGGAAAAAAGTTCTATAGTAATTTTATATTCTCAGTTAACGTACTTACACATTTAACCCAAATGTTAAGCTGAGTGTAATGGGCGTGTAAGGGGGTGGTGTGTGATACGCACAAAATAATATATGTTTTTCATATCAAATTTCATTCAATTTCCATATGTTTTCTTAACAATATTGTGAATTAATGTCAAAATTAGTTCATATTGAGTTTTCATGGCCTAAAGATCAAGAATTGACCAAAGAAGTGAAAAACATGCTAAATCGAGAAGAAATTATCAAGACAAGAGCTCAAGCACGGGGCCGTGTCTCATCAAGCATGGGGCCATGTCTCATCAAGCACGTCCCCGTGCCTTAGCTAAGGAGACAAGAAAACATCAAATACTCGTTTGACCATCGTCAAACATCATAACCTCGTTTGACCACGTCAAACTACATCCTCGCACGACATGCTTCACCCGCACATATCACCACAGTACTCCCGTTACGCAATCACACATGCATAAAAAAAAGTAACACATACGCAAGAATATAAATCATTTAAATAAATCCATTTACCGTACCAAAACATGTATGTCTTGTGTTTGTTAAAAATCATTTCATTACATGTATTTCATACCCAAAAACAGTTAAAACATTTAAAAAGAGTTGGGTGATAGAACTCAAATTCGTGCGAAATGCTACACTTCCTAGAACTCACGTGCACCTCACCTTCATATTTCGACTTCAAACCTACAATCGGTAAACTACGAGTCAATATACGGCTTGAGACCCGAAACCGACTCACTCGGTTTAACTCGTCACCATACATGACTAAACTCGCTCCTAAACCTTCACCACCCATGACTAACTAACCACCGTGACAACCCAAGGTCACCATCGGACATCGCCAGACTCAACCACGTCCGCCCCGTCCTTCGTCGTCGTCAACGGAACACCAGAACCCCACGCCGTTGAAGAAGGACGTCCCTGGGTCCCTCCGCCGACCACTGCGGACCACTGTAGACCACTGACGGACGTCAGTAGCCCCTCCGGACCACCGTCGCACCACCACAGCTTAGGCCAGCTTCGCCGGGCCGCCGCCGCCCCTCCTCTAAGTCACAAGTCTCACTAACGGCCACCCCGACATCCTGTCGACCACCCCCATGGGTTCGGCGAAGACCTCGCAACCCCCAAACACTACTGAATCAACAATCAAAATAATAAAACGAGTAGGGTTTCGTGTATATACCTTCAAATCGGAAGAACTCATGCGAATTGAGTCACCGATCGATCTTTTCTTTTGTGAAACTCAAACTCTAGCAAACCCTAGAATCATAAATTCATGATGATGCAAATAGATAACCGAAAACTCATAACGAGTGATTTGAGGATTACGAAAATACCTTCAACCGGACAAGGATCGCGAAGAACGGTCTCGTCCCCCTATTTTCTCTTCTCGTGGCTGCAAGCGAAAATGATGAACCCCCCATTGCGTCGCCTACTTCAAATAGAGTTTCCCTATGGGCCGAGTTTAGGCCTTTGGCCCGAACGGTCCCTCACGTTTCTCCTTTTTCATGATTTAAAATAAACCTCGTCAAATCCCGTTAAATCCCTGTTAAACGTTTACAATTACATTAATTTTCGTTCTCTATAGAAATCTAGGATGTTACAATAGCGTAGTGATTCTGGTTAGTGATTGCGCATGTGCTGTTTGACGTAGTGAATTATTTTTTACTCTTTTTTTTTCAGTAAACTATTACACATGGTCTTATAAATCTTCCTGACCACCTCCGCCACAAACCCTTACACCCCATGTAGGTCCTGCTAAACACAAACTAGATCCAAATTGAAATTTCCAGATCTAAATCAACCTTCACATGCAACTACACAAGAGCTGATATGAAGATAAATGATAGAAAGTAAAGAAGAGCATGAAAAGAAACAACTCAAAACCAAACAAACACCATGAATTAAAGCACAAAAGATGTGTATTGATATGATCCTGACCATTACAATAAAACCCTAAATCTTGCAGCAAAACACACACTAAAAAGTAAAAATTACGGTTAAAAGAGCTAGACTAAAACAAGAAAAACAAAACTATTTATATGCACCCCGAAGAGTGTCGCCAATCACCGAAGCGACACTCTCTTGCACTATGGCCATGCATAATCAATCCTTGAACTTTTGCCGAATGGTATACAACGGTCTAAATACACCTAATAATCTCCCCTGAGACCGTTGCGTACCATATTCTTTACTTTTCCAATGATTTTCCTTGCTCCATCAAACCCATAGCATCTTTCGTCATTTCAAGTGCACGCACAACTACTCTAGAGAATAGTAGTGCTTCATCTTTTGTAGCATTTCCAGCGCCATGATGAATACCAAAAGAGTATAAGGTCTGGAGATCATAGGTAGAAAACATGAACTTGTCCATAGGATTCAGGACATGGAAATCGGTTTAATCAGAGGTACAGATGACTACTTCATCGGTCAAGTTGTCATAATTCCATTTGGTAAATTTGTTAGCATAACCGGAAGCTGCAGTGGAATCTTGACCCTCAACACAACATCAACAGGTTTGACAGAGATTGTAACTTTGGCTTTGTCGGTTATAGGGTCAATAATCTTCTTTGATCATTTTCTGATTGTCTTGGCAGGCTTGAAGATGGATAAACCTTCATGGCATTCATGGTGAATCAAACTTTCAGCAAAGCTGCAAGCACTAATGTTATGAGGATTGATTATGTTATGTTTCCCAAGAGTTCTAATATCCCATTGAGGGAGACTTTGAAGAGCGTTAACATTATTGAAGTATTGGATATCCCCTCCTCTCCTTTTCACCACAAACAAGTCTTTCACAGAATTATATATATCAGCTAATGATCTTGCTAGTGTCATGAGTTTTCTTAGCCTTGATAGTATGCACAAGAGGTTCTAGAGTAGAAAGTAGGGGTTTGAACCATTTACTTCGATCTAATGATAAGTTGGTCTCAATCATCTGACCATCAACCGTCTCATATATAATCTTGTCATCCAAACCATCCTTCTCAAGATTAGGTGGTAAATTTTCCAAGTCAGCTTCAGACACAGATTCGTCTTTATTGGACTCGGACCACTCAATATTAAATTCAAAATAGTGTCCCCCATTTCCTTTGCCCCCTTCAACATTGCTATCACCATTTCTTTCTTCGGGGATGCCAACATCTTTATCATCTTTATTTTTATCAAAATCATCATTTCTAGTGTTCTTTTTCTTCATCACCCACATTGTTACCAGTTTCATCATGTTAGTCCACCTGATCTGCTATATTCCAAGCTAACCAATCATCGAAACTCTCCAGGAAAGGCGAAAACAATCCGAGAGATAATGAGATCGAAACCGACTAATCAAACTCCGAATAATGAATAAAACGCCATGTATACGAAATAATCACAAATGCTTTTATTGTATTGATGATAAGATGTTGATTACAATCACTAATTCAGACTAATCACAGCTAAGAACAATCACTTAGACAAAAGCATACAAGCATCAAGTTCTAGTTCTTAATACAATTCAAAACAAGACGTATATAGTACAAAATTTTCGTCCGAAAACTTTACACTTAAGCAAAATAAAACTGAAGATCTTGAATTCGATGGACTACCAGGTTCCAACAATCTCCCCCTATTCCATTGATTACAAGAAAAAACTTTTTGTGGAACACTTTATTTAACTAAACACAATAATTGCAAGATAAAAGCACACATAAAACATAACATGATACTAAAAAGAAGTAATACAACACAATTTTATCACTAAAGAAAAATCTTTTTGTGGAACAAACGTGGTCTTTCAATCAAAATCAGACGTTATTCAACAATGTTTTTTTAAAATATTTTTTATTTATTTATTATTTATTATTTTTATTTTTATTTTTGTTTTAACACAAAACTATCATAAAAAAAGAAATCATCCCCAACATTTCAACCAGAGAGTTAAACCGATCAGTTGAAAAAGCTTTTGCAAACATATCGGCTTTCTGCTATAAGGTATCAATGTGGACCACCTTTATCAAGCCATTATCGAAACAATCACGAATAAAATGTAACCTGATTGCAATGTGTTTGGTTTTGGAATGTTGAATTGGATTCTTCACAATGCCCAACACGGCTTCATTATCACAGAAAATGGGTGTGTGCAAAAAATTTATGCCAAAGTTCAAGAGTTGATGCTGAATCCAGATTACTTGAGAACAACAGCTCGACGCAGCTGTGTATTCAACTTCAGCAGTTGATGTGGAGACGTTTGTCTGTTTCTTGAACTGCCATGACACCAATCGCTCCCTCAAAAACTGACATCCACCAGATGTAGATTTACGATCTTAACCACAACCTCCATAGTCACTGATGTGTTGCAAAAAACATGTAATTATCCTATTGTAATTATGCGTATTTGTATAGATTTATAATCATTTTGTATAAACTTTGGTTCTTTATGAGTTTGGAGAATATTTGCAGGTCGTAGTGTGCTAAAGGAGTGGAAAACTAGGAAAAATCCTGGAGATATCGAGCATACGGGAACGTCGGAGATAAAAAGAGAAGAATAATTAATTTTTCTGTGAAAATATACTCCTCACGGTACGTGAGGGAACCCGGAAGAGCCCCGACTAAATTTTCCCTCGCGGTACGCGAAGGACCGGCTATATGTCTCTCGTGGTCCGCGAGAGACCCATAAATTCAAAAAACCTTAATTTCAAGGTTTTAATTGTTTTAGATGCCTATTCTATCTAGTTTTCCATTATTAGCCGTCAGAGAAAGAGAAAGAGGCGATTTTGGCAAAGGAGAGAGCTTTAGGGTCGAGAGTTTGAAGGATTGAAGCATATACGGTTAGACATTGAATTATTCGGTCATGATTGATCATCTTGATTGCTTTGTTTTTTGTTTGATACTTATGTATGCTACTTTTAACGTTGAATCTTCTGTTTCTACCATGATTCTTGGCTAAACCCTAGATTTACCTAGGGTAACGACGAATGTTTGCAAAAGATTGGATTTTTATCGGTTTATGGAACTTGTTTTGGTTTTTATGCTTTAGTACAGATCTAAGTTCAATTGCTTAATGAATATGCATGCTTAGTTTTGTATTTTGATTGGTTGAATTGTTCCGTACATGTCTTGGTGAATGTCTTTCATAAATAGATGTGTATTAGATCTCTAACTGTGTGTTTGTGATTTGTGTGTGGTTTGCTAGACGCCAGTAAGCATGGAATATCAATTAACAACTTAATAAACTTAGTGTTCTTCTTATCTAAACACATACAAAGTGATAGATAAACGATTAGTCTTCGGTGTTAGTGGTTCTGAGAGTGAACAGTCTAAGAGGACATTTCCTTAGGGTTCTAGTGTTGTTGTTAATTCGTGTTAAACAGGTTGAATTCAGGTTGCTCCTTGCATCACTGATGTATTGAGATAGTGAAACCGGGAGGTGATCTTTCTATTGAGTTCTATAGCATAATCGGTGAGACCGAGAGGTTATCCGACTACTTGTGTGTATAGTATCCCTTGAGTCTCCTTTTGGTCACATTCTGAGATTGATCAGGAATCCATTAGGTGGTTTGAGGGTGTTACATATTAGGATCCCAGTTCCATTGCATACTTCGTAACCGATAAAACCCGAGTTTGGTAAACAGGATTCACAGCCTAGGTAGTGTCTTTCATCCTTACTGATTTCATTCGAGTCTGTGTGCTTGGTTAGTTGTCTTAATAGTCTTCTTCATTCAATTATTTTAAGTTTAATAGTTAACCTCAGTTCGTAGACCCCCCCCCCCCCCAAATCAAATCAAACAGTTCCGCCCTAGTCAGAGTCTAGTTTGTGTTAGAGTTAGTGTCTAGTGGGTTCGATATCCGGACTTCCATTAAGCTGTGTTACAATTGATAGGTACACATGCCTGTCTTTGTGGTCTAGTTTAGTAAGTTTGTCTAGAGTTTAAATAGAGTGTCTAGGTTAGTTTTGTGTTTAGTTTTATAGACCGTTTGACCGACATCAAGTTTTTAGCGCCGTTTCCGGGGTCACTTGGCAATAGCAAAATTAGCTTTGATTAGTTCTTGTTTGGTCATTTGTTTTATTTTTCCTTTTTAGTTTATTTCCTTATTTTTTTTGTTTTCTTTTTGTGTCCTTATTTGCTATTTATGTGCGTCTTAGTTCGAGTCTTTTCTTTGTTCTTAGTTCTTATGTTTCCCTTTTGTCTTCTGTTCAGTTTATGCAACATACTCGCTCACAGGGATCACCCGAGTTTGAAGCCTATTCAGAGCGAGAGCGAGACCTTCGGGAGAGCAGCCTGAAATTCACAGTCGTTTGAGCGAGCTAGTTGAGAAAAAAAGGTTCATAATTCAATTCCTATTGTTGACATGGGTGATGCTAATCCACCTGCTAGGCGTACTATCCACCAGAGGGCATGTGATGGTTTCACGGGTGCTAGGTCCTCTATTACACGTCATCCTCTGTCTAACACTAATACTTGGAATATTCTATCTCGTGTGATAACCACGATTAGTAACTCCACTCAGTTCCACGGACTCGAGGATGAGGATGCGCCAGGACACCTGTCCGCTTATCTAGCATTTGCGATACCTTTCGCATTACTGGTACTATTGATGATGCCATCTTGTTGTGTCTTTTCCCATTAACCCTCTCTGGTCATTCTGCCATTTTTTTGGATACCCACCCCAGGATTCCATTACCACTTGGGAAGATCTGAAGGCCAAATTCCTAAAGAAGTATTATCCACCATCTAAGGTCACCCGTCTGATGGATCAGATCCACTCTTTCCGTAGGACCCCGATGAGCCTTACCACATGGCTTGGGAGCGGTTCAATACTCTGCTGAGCAAGTGTCCTCAACACGGCCTTTCTGATTGGGAATTGGTTGAAAAGTTCTATAATGGTCTTACATTTGAGAAGCACAGATGTTGAATACTGCTGCAGGAGGCCACATCATGGATAAGAAGGAGCCGGAGGAGTGTGAGGAGATGTTTGAGAGTTTTACACAAGCTGAGCAACAGCAGCCTTCTTCTAGGAATTCCACTCCTAGTGCTAGGACACCTACTTCTGCCACTAGAGGTGTTCATCAGTTCACTACTGAGACTAGCATGGATGCTGCACTTGCAGCTATGGCGAAATAGATCAAAGATTTGAAGATAAGTGCTATGAAGTGTGAGGTGTGAAGAGGAGGTCATAACACCATCGATTGCCCTGTCACTCAATAGTTATAGGTGGACTTCCTAGGGAACCAAAAACCCAGTCTGTTCAATTCTGGATGGAGAAACCACCCTAACTTTAGTTGGAGATCTGGCGGGAACCCACCTGGGTTTCAACCCCGTTAGAATCAGTATGGTGGAGATAGAGATGGAGGACAAACTTCTGGTAGTAGTGCAGGTGAGAAGAGGATTGAGGATATGCTAGCTACCCAGACTCAATTGCTTGCTAAGTTAGTGAGGACAGATCAGGAGACTCAGAATAAGTTGAAGGAGCATGATACATTACTAAGGAGTCATCAGTCTGCATTCTTAGATTTTCAGCGCATAGTGGGAGACATTGCGCGCTAGCTAACTGACAGATCTGAAGGCTCATTTTCGGGTAGTACTGAGACTAGCCCGAAAGCCACGTTGAACGCGCAATGGTAAGGGAGAAGAGAGTGAGCAGACACCGGCATATGATGATGATGAGCCGGTTGACGAGGAGATAGAGATGGAGGCTCCTGGAGGGGTGCACGAGAGGCGAGTCACAGCAAGTACATTGCCCAATAGTGAGTCTCCTGCTAAGAAGATAGGAGAAGAGGAGAAGAGTGAGGGGAAGAAGAAGACCCCGGATGTTGATCTAAGGATTATAGACACTTTTCTGGATTTGTTTAAGCAGCTCAAAATTAATCTGCCTTTCGTTGAAGCACTTCAACATATGCCGAAATATGCTAAATTCCTAAAATATCTTATGTCTAATAAGAAGCTGGAGGATCTTTCAACTGTCACTCTGAATGAAAGATGCTCTGCGATGGTCCAGAACAAGCTACCAAAGAAATTTTTAGATCCGGGTGTCTTCATGATCCCATGTTTGTTTGGTGGTTTGACTATGCACCACGCGTTGGCCAATCTCGGTGCTAGCATCAACCTGATGCCATATTCTCTCTTCGAGAATCTCGGCCTTGGAGATCCGGCCCCTACACGCATGAGCATATCTTTGGCCGATCGTTCGGTCAAATATCCACGGGGAATATTGGAGAATCTGTTGGTGAAGGTTGATAAGTTTGTTTTCCCCGTGGACTTTGTTATTCTTGATATGGAGGTTGTCGATAGAGTCCCACTCATTTTGGGACGTCCCTTCTTGCGCACCGCCAAGACATTGATCGATGTCTTCGACGGTAAGATCACACTTCGTGTGGGGGATGAGAATGTCACCTTTGATGTCATGAAATCGATGAAGAACTATAGTGGTCAGGAATATTCCGTGTTCTTTCTAGACACTTTCATATCTCACATGGATCGTTGCCTTGACTACGTGTGTGGCGCTGACCTGCTTAACACGCAACACCTGTGTGAGGAAGACCAGAAGGTTGAGACTGATGCTCTCCCCGAGCAAAGTCGGAGCCACCCGGCTAGTAGACCTCCTGAGTACCCAAAAGTATTTGAGGTTTTCGAGAATATCGAGGAGGAGAAGAAGCCCTCGGTTGACGGATTAACATCCCTTGAGCTTAAGGAGCTACCTTCCTAGTTGGAGTATGCTTTCTTGGATGGTGAGGTCGGTTTGCCAGTCATGATTTCTAATGCACTGACGGAGGAGGAGAAGGAGAGATTGATAGAGGTCTTGAAGGAGAATAAACAGGCCATTGCGTGGAAGCTTACAGATATAAAGGGCATCAGCCCGACTTTCTGCACGCCTAGGATATGGATGGAGGAGGAGCACAAGCCAGTTATCCAACCTTAAAGAAGGCTTAACCCGAACATGTAGGATGTGGTGAAGAAGGAGGTCCTTAAACTCCTTGATTTGATGTTGGATTGATATATCCTGTTTCTGACTCAAGTCGCCCCGAAGAAGGGTGGGATGAGGGTCGTGAAGAATGATAAAGATGAGTTGATCCCTACTAGGACAGTCACTAGTTGGAGAGTGTGCATTAATTATAGGAGGTAGAATGACGCCACGAGGAAAGATCATTTCCCCCTTCCTTTCATTGACCAGATGTTGGAATGCCTATCAGGGCAGCAGTTCTACAGTTTCCTTGACGGCTTCTCGGGTTATTTCTAGATCCCCATTGCACCGGAGGATCAGGAAACCACCTCTACATGCACGTACGGTACCTTCGCGTACCGGCGCATGCCACTCGGGTTGTGTAATGCTCCAGCCACCATCAAAAGGTGCATGGTGGCTATCTTTCAGGACATGATTGAGACTTCCATGGAGGTTTTCATGGATGATTTTTCTGTGTTTGAGAGTTCTTTCGATCATTGTTTGCAGAACCTCGAGAAGATGATGAGGAGGTGCATAGAGACGAATTTGATGCTTTACTGGGAGAAGTGTCACTTCATGGGGACATAGGGGATTGTGCTTGGTCACAAGGTTTCACGTGTCGGTATCGAGAATTGACACGATCAGTAGTCTTCCACCACCGACTAGTGTGAAATCGGTTAGTAGTTTCTTAGGTCATGCGGGTTTCTATAGACGATTTATTAGAGATTTTTCGAAGATCACCCGACCCATGACCTGCCTTCTGGAGAAAGACGTCACGTTTTATTTTGATGCAGACTGTTTGAAGACATTCGAGTTCTTGAAGGAGCAGTAAGTCTGTGCTCCTATCTTGATTGCCGCCGACTGGAGCTTACCCTTTGAGCTCATGTGTGATGCGAGCGATTATGCTGTCGGGGCGGTTTTAGGCCAAAGGAGTGAGAAGCACTTCCACCCGATTTATTATGCAAGTAAAACTCTTAATGATGCTCAAGAGAATTACACAACTACCGAGAAGGAGTTGTTAGCAGTGGTGTTTGCATTTGAAAAGTTTCGTTCATACCTAGTACTCTCTAAGACCATAGTGTATACTGATCATGCGGCATTGCAATATCTGTTCGCCAAGAAAGATGCCAAACCTAGATTGATTCAATGGATTCTTCTGCATTTTGAGTTTGATATTGAGATCAAAGATAAGATAAGAGCAAAGAATGTGGCGGCCGACCATTTGTCGAGGCTAGAGGACCACGGTAGGGAAGAGATCCGGGAGGAGGCCATAGGGGACATATTTCCCTATGAGTCCTTAATGATGGTGAGTGTGAGACTGAACATAGAGCCGGTGTTTTACATGAGTGCTGAGGCGTAAGGTTTTCCATGGTTTTCTGGCATTGCGAACTACTTGGCTGATGGTGTAGTAGTGAAAGGCATGACATCACAACAAAGGTGTAAATTATTTGCCGATGCCAACCACTAAATTTGGGATGCTCCCCATCTAGTTCGTGTGGGAGCTGATAGAGTTCTGAGGAGGTGTGTGAGCAAGGAAGAATGCGTAGAGGTCCTTAAGCATTGTCATGAGGGTTTGACGGGAGGTCACAACGGGCCCTCTTACACCACGAAAAAGGTGTTTTGATTCTGGTTTTTATTGGCCTACAGTGTTTAAGGATGCTCATGAGTTAGTGAAGCGATGCGATGCATGTCAACACATCGGTAATATCTCATCCCGGAATGAAATGCCCCACACCCGATCTAGGTAGTTGAAGTATTTGATATTTGCGGCATTAAATTCATGGGTCTGTTCCCTGCATCACGAGGGAATTGGTAAATACTTATGGCGATAGATTATGTTTCTAAGTGGGTTGACGCCCGAGTAGTGGGGGGGATTTATGAAGAAGTTGTTCAGCAAGTTCAGTACTCCTAGAGCCCTGATTAGTGATGGGGGCACGCATTTCTACAATGCCCAGATGGAGAAGGTGTTGTCACGTTATGGGGTCACCCTTCGGGTTTCGACTACCTAACATCCACAAACCATCGGGAAGGTGGAGAACGCGAATAGGGGAGTGAATAGGATTTTGGAGAAGACTGTCGGGAAGAATAGGAAAGATTGGTCCGACAAGTTAGATGACGCGCTTTGGGCCTTTCAAACCGCGTTCAAAAAACCTATTGGGACCACACCCTTTAGGATGATCTATGGCAAGGCGTGTCATCTCCCGCTAGAGCTAGAACACATGGTGTATTGGGCCTTAAAGGCAGTCATCCTTGACTTGCCTAAAGTAGCACGGCAATGGTTTCTGTAGTTGCATGAGTTAGATGAGCTATGTGACGAGGCATACACACGTTCTTGGAGTTACAAAGAGCGTACAAAGGCGTTGCACGATCATCGGTTGAAGGGAGTGAAAGAATTCAAGTATGGGGATAGGGTTTGGGTATATAATTCTAGATTAAAACTATTCCCAGGAAAGCTTAAGTTGAGGCGGACAGGGCCATACATGGTTAAAGAAGCATTTCCATATGGCACGGTGGAGTTACATCATGAGAAGGGTAGCACGTGGAAGGTAAACGGTCATAGGTTGAAGCATTACATCGGAGGACCGATTGAGAATGTTGAAGGGGATGAGATTCTCCTCGACAAGCTAGGAAACCAAAACTAAGTGAGAGTAAGTCCTCGAGGTAGAGCCCGAGTGTAGACTTTGTAAAGTGGTGAAAATTTTTCTAAGTATAAAATCGGCCATACCTTTCTGTGATTGAGGATACCTCGCGGTACGCGAGGCGTTTGGAAGTTTCTCCACGCGGTACGTGCGAGACAAATGGAGTTTGCCAAATTCCTTGTCTCTCGCGGTACGCGAGAGTTCAACGTCATTTCCTCGTTGTACGCGAGGAACTAAAGAGTCACTCCCGTATAAGTGTGCCTCACGGTACGCGAGACTGTTTGGGTGGGCCCCCCGCGTTAGGCGGGAGCGTGGAAAATTCAGAAAAAATTAACAAAATCCCCCTTTTGGTCGTCTTCCCCATTTGAGCTTCCCCACTCTCACCATTGCCGGCGATTTGAGCTACCATTCACCACCATCTCCCCATCCTTCATCAGCGACACCATCTCACCACCTCACCGCCCACATCCATCTCCACCCAGGCGAGAAACCCACTGCCCACCTCTTTTGCTAACACCACCATTCACCGGCACCCACCTGTCACGATTCGGCACCCACCTGTCACCATTCGACCACCTGTCACCATTCGACCACCGTGATCTACCACCACCGTCGCCACCACTCTTCACCGCCCTCACCACCATCGCCACCGGGCACCATCGATTCAGGAGTGTTCTCGGGTTTTGCTTGTCATCACCATCGTTTTTGGTCGCCATCAAGGTACGATTTTCTGTTCCACATTCGAATTGAGTCGTTGTAGGAAATAATTGCTGCTAATCGTTTGAAATTGTGTATCAATTGGGCCTGTATACTTGGTTGCTAGTAACTTTAGAGGTAAATGTAAATCAATTGGTAATTTAGATATAATTGTTGTGTATTTGACATTGTTCGAGTCATTATTGCGTTTCGGGTCAAGTTTTGTCGTACATAGAGTCGGTATGAGTGTAATTGAATCGAGTTTAGTATAGATGGAGTCGGGTCTCGTTACCCTGTGAATATTTTGAGTAAAATTTAGTCATGTATCAAGTCGTTTGTACATTTTGTATTAGTTTAAGTTTTAATTTTAGTGGAATTGTAATTAGCGTCGGCCGCATCTTGTAGTCTAGTAAATTGTTGTGGATTTTGTAAAATTTGTAAAAGCATGTTTTAGTAACTATAGATTAAATTCTACGTATCGGTGTACTAGGCTAGTACGCAGAAGGGTGTTCGTGCGTACTTAGCAAGTGCACCGCATTGATGCTGCGTACTTAGTAACTACGCAAGGCTTTTGCCCTGCGTACTTATCAAGTACGCATGACCAATGCCATGCGTACTTATACAAGTACGCAGGAAGTGTTCCCACTCCTATAAATTGAGATGGTGGCCTCATTGTAGGTGGAACTTTTGGGAACTAGGTTGAGAGGTTTTCGGGCGGGATGTGCTCTCCCGCCCCTAGACCGTGAACGTAGATGAGAGATGTGTACTTCTTCGGTATGTAATGTGAGATGACTTCGTCGTTATGGATTACATATCGTTTTTGTGTTGATTCTCTTGTCTGTTGTTCGTGTTCTTCTCTGTCTCGTTCCTCTTTGTTCCCACACGAATCGACGGACAGATCTATGTTTTTCCGCTGCTCAACCGAGGCCCCGGGACCTACAACTTGTATCAGAGCCTCGGTGTTCGTTGATTTGTGTTCCAGATTCGAGTTTTGAGGGTTTTTTCGTAGATCTGAGTTCATACGAGTTCGTACTTTTTCAAACCAAAAAACCTTAAATTCGAGTTCGTTATCACTTCATTTGGTGTTTGGAAGGCTGAGGGTTTGTTAGAAGATGATATCTAAGTTTTTGGAAGCATCTATTTCTTAGATCCAACATTTTTCGAGCATTCTCCTCAAGATCCGTCAAGAACGCTGTTACTTTTTGATAAGTACGCAAATTCAGCTTTTCTGCGTACTTACTAAGTACGCATGGGTTTTGCGCTGCGTATTTTCTAAGTACGCAAGAGTAGTTGTCCCGCGTACTTGCTAAGTACGCATGAGTATTTGGCTTTGCGAACTTAGCATGTACGCATGGGCATTTGGCTTTGCGAACTTATCAAGTACGCATGTACACTTGGCTTTGCGAACTTAGCCAAGTACGCATGAACACCCTATATCTGCGTATTTGCTAAGTACACATGAACTATCATCTGGGATTATAAAAAAAATAAAAAAAAATGTAGGGATCGTTTGTAAGCTTGTTTCGGGTCAATTTTGAGAAGATAGTGATTTTGGTTTTTCGGGACCGAAAATTGATGTGGCTAGGCGAAACAAGGACGAGATTTTTCTTGGATGATACCAATTGTCATACATTGTTTAAGTGTTCAAACCTGAAAATGTGGGCTACTAGTATCCGGGATACTTCTTTAATAGGGAATGAATGCTGAATCAAGTTGAGCAACTAGGTCGTCAACAGCTAAAGGTCTCGTTTTATTTGTGAAGATGTTGCTGCTTTGGGTCTTTTCAAAAAGAATCATATTGTTTAGGTATTCAAACCTGAATATGTGGGCTACGAGTATCTATGATACTTCTTTAATAGGGGATGAATACCGGAACAACTTGAACCCAAAGATATGATGTTTTGGATCTTTTCAAAGGAATAAAAGAAAAGAATAAAATCCTATATTTGACTAGTTGTGGTTTTGAAGATTTGAGTGAAGCGGTGATGAAGCTGGTCATAGTTTATAGAGAAATGAGGGGGGATAAAAATCTAGTATTCATGAGACATTAAAGAGGTGGTGGAAAAGCCGTTGGTACTTCATATATATATACCTCTTTGACGTAACATGGATCTCAACTATGATTTCTCGTTTCAACTATACTTTTTCGTTCTCGCTGGTCAAGCCTGTGTTCATGATTTGATGTGATTTAGTTATGATTAGATTTCTCATTTGGGATCTGGGCGGTATGCCAGATAGACAACCTAGTTATGCAACTTCAAGCAATGGTGAATGTATACAGATTAGGAGGTGTTTACCAGGAATGAAGATCTAATTGAAGAATGTTGGACTTTGGATTCAGGATGATCACTGTCGAGCATGATTTTGTGTTTGATTCTATAGAGTGTTTTCAAGATGAAGCTGGATATTCATTGGATTATTAGTTGAAGATGGAACCTTTTATCATTTGCCGACGGGATAGGAAACGTTCCCTTGTTTCTGGTCTAGTCGAGAGGAGTTTAAACTGAAAGGGGAAATTGGAAATGAACATCTTTGGAAATTTGGTTGACTCGTGAAGATACGCGAAGAGTTGAACACATCTGGTTTGAAGACTGAAGTTTTTCTTACTGGAATTCCTACGGGAGCTGATTAGTTTGATGCAGGTTATTAGAAATTCAACCTCTCTATCATATGCCAGTTGATTTGGAGATGTCTTAGTCTACTGATGTTACCTTGCGAGGAAGACTCGTTCAGACTCATATTCCGAAGTCAATTTGGAGGAAGCTACTGCTGAGAGGATGAACTACAATGAGTTGTGTTGGGTTAGTCGGTTCTTATTGAAGCACTTGGTTTGGTCTACAATGAAAGCTACAGTTAAGAGGGAGTCGGGTTTGTTAGATCAATCGGCAACTTAAGACTGAAGTTTGAAGATTTGAAGATCTCAAGTGGAATGCAAGAAGATCAAGTCTCGCTAGAAGACACGTGATGTCATTAGTTTATAGGGAGTCTGTTAGGACATTCTTTGTAAACTGATGATTATCTGTGTCAGTGATAGATAGAATTTGATGCTATAGTTAAGAGGGAGTATGTAGAAGCATGTTTTAGTAACTATAGATTAAATTCTATGTATCGGTGTACTAGGCTAGTACGTAGGAGGGTGTTCCCGCGTACTTAGCAAGTGCACCACATTGATGCTGCGTACTTAGTAAGTACGCAAGGCTTTTGTTAGGACATAGTTTGTAATGACAAAAGCTTGTAATAGTTAGATCTTATGTCTTTATGTTTTTTTTATGTAAAAAGTCACTAAGTGTTTATTCAAGTTTACCTAGAGGCGAACTTGTTAAGTTCTCCTGGTCTATCAGAGGCGAACTTAATAAGTCGCTTAAGTCTATCTGAGGCGAACTTGTTAGGTTCGCTTAGTCTGTTAGAGGTGAACTTAATTAGTTCGCTTATATCAGGTCAGATGGTTATATATATGTGTGTTTGCAGAGTCAGTGAGAACAACTAGAACAGATAGAATAGAGAATTATCGATTAGTCTGATTGAGTCTGTAAACACCATTGTGATTTGGAATACAATTGAGAAGTTTATTTACGTGATTGTTTACATTGTCTTTTATGCATATAAACGTTGATTCATTGGATTCCGCACTCCGAGTTAATGTCACGTCTGATTACGAGATCGATTCGTAGAAGCGCCATGAGGACCTAGAAGTGGTATCAGAGACATTGCTCGTGATTCTTGTTGATTCTAGACGGTTTTATATGCAAATTGACATAAAATTCGTAATTTTTGGGTTTTTCATTTACATGGAGTTTGAAAGACTGATTTTGATCTGATTTGGTGTTTTGAAGAGGATTTTGACGAAATTGATCCGATAGAAAGCTTCTATTTGACAAATTACATAATCCTATGGTCCAATTTTGATTAATTCCTTCAAATCAGTGATTAATGATGATTTTCATATGTTTTTGGTTCGCGAGTTTGGTTTGTAGAGTTCTTGATCTTGATTCTGTTACAGCAAACGAACTTGCTGATTTCTTGTGCAGGCGAACTTGTCAAGTTCGCTTCTCACAGGATTAAGCGAACTTATTTTAGGCGAACTTAAGCAGATTTCAAGTTTCTGGTTTAAGCGAACTTATAAAGTTCGCTTCTCATTAAGTTCGCTTGGGTGTATCAGAGGCAAACTTATTATCTTCGCCTAAGGGTACAGGAAGTTCAACACTTGGAAAAATTTTCAGGAAAAATGGCAAATATGGTTCAAGTCACGAATATGTTCAATTATGACAATGAGATCGGTACATCTCAAAAACCTCTGAAGTTGTTGAATCTATCTGATTATTTAAATTGGAAAGATCCGTTCGACCAGTTTGTATCTTTTACCGATACCAGTTTGTGGATTCCGATTTTGGAAGGCTATACGCATCCGACTTATTCATGGATGGGACAGGATAATGTTCCAAAGCCGGTGTCAGCGTTAACTACTGAAGAGAAGCTACTATTTGACAGGGAAAAGAAGCGATGGCTAGTATTTCGATGTCTCTTCCGAAGGAAATATATCACAGTTTCAAACAGTTCAAGTCTTCTCAACAACTGTGGGAAGCATTACAGAAAAGGTGTGAGGGAAGTTTAGATGTGAAGAAGAGTAGAAAGGAGCTATTAAAGAAGTAGTTCTTGGTCTTTAAACATTTTCAAAACGAATCCTTGGATGATATTGCTACAAGATTCTATCATCTTCTTAGTGAACTGGCTAGTGCTTCTGTGGTGTATGAGACTGAGGAAATCAATGATAAATTCTTGGAGGCTTTACCATCAAAATTTGATGTGTACACAGTTTTAATCAAGGAGAACATTAAGTATAAAACCATGTCTCTTGAAGAAGTTGTAGGGAAGATTCAGTCGCATGACATGAATATGAAGAAGAAAGAGACAAACTTGGAGCATATCCAGGATCCCTCAATGTATTTTGCCAAATCTACCGGTAAATCTCGTAATGGAGTGGCATTCTTTTCTAGTGATGCTCAAGCTTCTTCACATGATCAGTGCTCTGGAGTTCCAATTCATTCTGGTCATTCAAACCATTCTGGATTTTCTGCGACTACAACTGGATCTCATTTGAATAAAAAGGTTGATGATGATTATCTTGCTATGTTTTCTTCATTCATGGCGTCATATGAAAATTTTATTGGAGGTAAAATACATGATCCTGAGGTTATAGAAGAAGATTTCAGACAGATTGACCCTATTGATCTGGAAGAAATGAATATCCAATGGAATATGGCCATGTTGATGCGTCAAGCTAAATATTTCTTGAAGAAAACGGGCAGAAAATATATTGGTTCAAATAGTCGATCTCGCATGGGTTTTGATAAAAGCAAAGTTCGGTGTTACAACTGTCAATAATTTGGTCACTTTGCTAAGGAATGTGTGAAGCCAAAGGTCGAGTTTGATTCTAAAAAGAAGCAGCCTAATTTTCAGCATAATAGGAATCAGTCACATGGTTCATCTGGTGATACAAATCACGCATCTGCTTCATCGGCTTTGGTTGCTCAGAATGATGAAAACTATGACTGGGGCATTCATTTGGAAGATTTGGTGGGTGCTGTGAGTCAGGATTTTGTTGTGGAAATTCATTCTGAAAACCAGAGGAGTCGACCGATGATGAAAGTTTTAGTGATGATTCTTGTGATGGTGACAGTGTTCCAAGCGTTGATGAAGAAGTAGAACAAGTGCAGAATATTGATTCTAATGATGCATCAGGTGTTGATGAAGAGGATATTGTTCTTACTCAAAATGCTTCTGAAGGTGCTGCTTCGGAAAATATTCCCATTGCCAAAGTATTCATGGCAGACATGTCTGATCCATCAAAGGTAAAAGACTTTGTTTGTCATATTTACTGTTCTAACTGCATCTCTGTTAAAGATAAATTACAAAAGGTCATGGATGATAACACAAACTTGATTTGTGACATGAAATCGATGCATACTGTTAATCAGAAACTGAAAGATAATGATAAATTGTGCATTGATAGAATTGAGTCTTTGAAAAGAGACTTAAATTCTCTTGGGCTAAAATACAAAGAACAGGGTTATTATCTAGATATGGCTTATGCTGAGATAGAAAAATGTAATGAAGTTGTTGCTCAAAAGAACAAAGAAATATCTGACAAAGAATCTGAATTGATCAAACTTCATAGAAAGATGGAAAAATTTGAAAATTCTTTGGTTATTTTGGATTATTTTAACTCAAATGCTGATCCTACTAAGCGTGTTGCAGGAAATGGATTTATTCCTCCACCATTTAATGCAAATTATGTGGTGGAACCTGAAATCATTCATGAAGAGGAGATAGATCCAAAGACTGTGTTAAAGGTGAATCCGGTAACTATGGAGGATATAGTGTATGAGTCTGATTATGAAGATGAGGTGTTTGATGAGAATAAGGTCGAGGGCATTCCAAAAGAGGTCAATATTGATGACCCAACAGTTGTTAAATCTGTTACCCGAGATAGATGCATTTTGACTGAACCTGAAGATGTGAAAGTTGGTCCATCTAAGTTTTCTCCGATTTTACAGTCGAGTGGATTTGTCGCAGCTGGTTATCAAAAAGTGTATTCTTCAAAGGTGCCAACACAGACTTATGTTCCAAAGAAGCCGATAAACTATTCTGGACATTCCTCTAAAGCTTATTCCTCTGATGGATCCTCAAATTCAAGGAAACCTCCTTATTTCAGAACTTATCAAGAAAGAAGAGTGTGTTTTCATTGCAATGAGGCTGGTCACATGTTGCTCAATTGTCTTTACAAGAACCAGGGTAAAATGAAGACTGTTCCTTCATAACCAAAAGTGGTGAAGATTCTGAAAAGAAAAGTTGAGGGAAAGTCGTCTTCTAGTTTGGAGAAAAATATGCGTGGTCGATCTTTTGTTAAATCCTCTGGATTTAAACAACATGATAAATTGAATGCTAAATCTTTCGTATGCAAAGAGAAGCTTGAGATTCCTAATGTTGGAATTTCAAAAGATTCTCATCAGGAAGTTAAATTGTCTAGACCTCAAAGGTGAAGACGAAATAGAAAATTGAATAAAATTTTGGAAACATCCGAATCTGATAATAATATATTAAATAATATTTTTCAAAATAATAAAAATGGATCTTCTTTGAAAAAGTCTGATTGTCAAACTTCTGTTCCAAAAGTGAATGATAAGGTTGATTGTAAATTACAAGAAGTTGTTTATTTTGATCAATCTGGACGACCCAAGCCCACGATGGCTTGGGTTCCTATTTCTAACTAATTCTAGTTGTTTATGTAGGGACAACCAAGGAGGACTATCAACAATACATGGTATGTGGATAGTGGTTGCTCTCGACATATGACATGGAATGTTAGATTGCTTGAGGAAATTAAACAAGTTGATGGAGGTTATGTCGCTTTTGCGGGTAATAAAGGCGGGTACATAACTGGATAGGGTACGTTAAACAATGACAAAGTAAAATTTAAGAAAGTGAATTATGTTGAGCAGCTGGAACACAATCTTTTAAGTGTATCACAAGTTTGTGACAAGAAGTTTTTGTTCCATTTCAACGATGCTGAATGCTATATTTTGAAACCGGGCTTTGTGATTCCTGATGAATGGATTCTTATGAAGGCTCCAAGGAGAAATGACACGTATGTCCTTGACATGAGTGCCGCCACCACAACGGATTCAATTCCAACATGTTTACTCTCCAAGGTGTCAGAATCTGGTTCAATATTGCGACACAGGAAGCTAGCTCACATTAACTTTAGGAAGATGAACTACATTGTTAGGAATGATTTGGTTCTTGGTATTCCGAAGATGAAATTCTCAGTTCCTGATGATTGTATTCCTTGCAAGAAGGGGAAGCAAAGAAAGAAATCTCACAAATCTAAATCGACGAATTCTATCGTAACTCCTTTGGAGCTGCTGCATATGGATTTGTACGGTCCTATCAGTATCAGGAGCATTGGTGGAAAATCGTACTGCTTGGTAGTAACTGATGATTAGTCCAGATTTTCATGGGTTAAGTTTCTTTCTTCTAAAGCTGAAACCACTGAGTTGGTACAATACTTAATCCTGGGTTTGGAGAATTTATTTAATCTGAAAGTCAGAAGAATCAGGAGTGACAATGGCAGCGAATTTAAGAATAGCAAAATGGGCTTATTCTGTCTTCAAAAGGGAATTCATCATGAATTCAGTGCGCCATATGTTCCTCAACAAAACGGTGTCGCTGAACGAAAGAACAGGACTTTAGTCGAAACGGCTCATACGGTGCTTGCAAATTCTAAGCTTCCAGTCACCTTTTGTCACGTTTTGAACAGGGTCTTGACCGTCAAGCGACATAACAAGACTTGCTATGAATTGCTGAATAATCGAAAGCCGAATCTGTATTATTTACTACCTTTTGGTAATCCTTGCACCCTACTGAAAGTTCGAGATGTCCCAACAAAATTCAGTGCGAAGGCTACTGAAGGGATTTTTCTAGGGTATGTGGCTAATTCAACAACCAAGAGGGTTTATAACAAAGAGACGTGCCAAGTTGAAGAATGGTTCCATATTGACTGTTCAAATCGGTCTTTACCACAAATGGCGATTGGTCCGGATTGGGCATTTGATTATGAAAACTTATTCAAGTCTTTTCATTTACCTTCTGATCTTTCTGATGAAGATGCTGTTGTTTTTTATGATTCTTCTCATGATGCACAGCACAATGGATTTCTACCAAATGTAGTTCCAAATTCATCGATTCCATCTACTTCTGCTCCCGATCATAATGTTGCTTCTTATTCAGGTCCACAAGATTCAGAGAGTGAGGAGGATAATGCTATTTTTCAAGATTCTTCTGCTGAACTGCTGTTGGGTGATGATCCATTATCTTGACACATGCTCAGGGGGAGATTCCTACCAATTTAGACTTGGAAATTCCAATTAATCAAGATTATTCTTATCAATCTGACTCTACTCAAGTTGACTTGTTGCCGGTTCCTGAGGTTGCATCCATCAAGGAACTCAAAGATCATCCAGTGACGAATATAATTGGAAATTTACAGGATGGAGTGAAAACACGTTCTCTTTTTAACAATACTTGTTTGTATACCTACATTAAAGATTCTGGTGTTCTGGATGATTGCTCACATTCATGCTTTATTTCGCAGGTTGAACCCAAGAATGTTGAGATGGCTTTAAATGACAACAATTGGATAGAAGCTATGCAGGAAGAACTTGCTCAATTTGACAAACTTAAGGTTTGGAATCTTGTTGATCTTCCGAAGGGTGCGTATCCGATAGGAACAAAATGGGTGTTTAAATGTAAGAAAGATGATCGAGGTGTCGTGGTATGCAACAAGGGTATATTAGTTGTCTAGGGCTTCAATCAACAAGAAGGAATTGATTACACCGAGGTTTATGCGCCGGTTGCAAGGCTCGAAGCTATAAGGCTGTTTCTCGCTTTTGCTTCTTTTAAAAGTTTTAAGGTGTTTCAATTAGACGTTAAAAGTACGTTTTTATATGGAAAGGTCAAGGAGGAAGTCTATGTTTGTCAGCCGCCGGGGTTTGAAGATCCACTGAATTCGAATATGGTTTTCAAGCTTGATAAGGCCCTCTATGGTCTTCATCAGGCTCCTCGTGCGTGGTATGAAACACTATCCACACATGTTTTGGCAAATGACTTTGTTCGTGGAAAGATAGACTCGACCTTATTCATAAAGAAATCAGGGGGAGATTACCTACTGGTGCAGATTTATGTGGATGATATTATTTTTGGCTCAACAAACGAAGGGTTATGTAAAGATTTTGAGGGCGTAATGAAGTCGAAGTTTGAAATGTCTGCTATGGGAGAGTTATCGTTTTTCTTAGATTTACAAGTAAATCAAAAGGAAGATGGTTTCTTTATTCATCAGTCCAAGTATGTCAAAGACATCTTGAGCCGGTTCAACATGGAGGACTGTACCCCATATGACACTCCAATTCCGGTCAATCATAAGTTGAATTCTGACTCGGATGGAAAAGATGTGGATTGTCGACTTTACAAAGCTATGATTGGATCCCTCATGTACTTAACCGCTTCAAGGCCAGATATAATGTTCGCTGTGTGCATCTGTTCCAGATTCCAAGCAAAGCCAAAAGAATCTCACTTAATTGCTGTGAAAAGAATCTTTCGATATTTGAAAGGAAAACAACGTTTGGGGCTATGGTATCCTCATGGTTCTAACTTTGATTTCAATGCTTATACTGATTCTGATTTTGGTGGTTGTTGTTTGGACATGAAATCTACAACAGGAGGTTGCCAGTTCTTAGGTAATCGACTTGTGTCCTGGCAATGCAAAAAGCAAACCACTGTCTCGATTTCTACATGCGAAGCAGAATATATCGCTGCTGCAAGTTGTTGTTCACAGATCCTGTGGATACAACAGCAATTGAGAGATTACGGTTTGAATTTCATAGGAACCCCCATTCTTATCGATAATAATGCTACTATGTCCATAACTAATAATCCTGTTAAACATAGTAAAACTAAGCACATCGAAATTCGATATCATTTTATACGTGATTGTGCAGAGAAAAGGTTGATTGAGCTGGTCAAGGTACACACTGAAGATAATTTTGCTGATTTGTTTACCAAGGCATTTGATCGTACCAGGTTTGAATTCCTAATTAAAATGACTGGTATGATCAATCCCGAATAAAAGCTTTTCAAAATCAGAATTTCATAGAAAATTTTGTTTTTAAGTTCTTTTATTGCTTTATTACATTTCTGCATTTACATTTTCAGTCAAAAAGTTTTAATTTATAAAAAGTCAAAACAAATTGAAAAATATAAAATTTGATATAATTTGAGGTTAGAGAAGAAATGATATTACATCAGTGATTAGTTCATTTCATACGACCTTAGTAGACCTTTGATATATGATTGATTAAGTTGAGTTGATTTGATCTAAATTTCAAAGTCTGCATAAATGAGAAATGATAGTGTTGTGAATGCTCTATTCTTGATAAATTTGTTTTAAAATTTGTGTATAAAATTTGAAACTTGAATTGTCAATAGACTAAAAGCGTTTTGAAACCAATAGTAGTGTGAAAATTAAATATAATATGATTACATCTGTGATTTAAATCCATTATATGCCTGGGTGTGTGTGTAAAAGATCATTATCAGAGAAAGAATATATGGTTATAAAGAATTTCATGAGACCAATATCAAATTATATCTTTAGCACAAATTTATTTCAGTTCACTTCACTGCCCATGCCCCGAAAAACATGCAAGGTGTTGTTGAACTAAGATATGCTTTCAAAATCTGTTGAAACATATATTCGCCCTTGGATCAATTAGATACATCATCTAGTCTGACTCCATTGAATTTTATCCAGATAATAGTTGGATCCTCATACCTGAATCTGTTGATTCTCATTATACAGCCAATCCATTAGAATCTTCTGATTCTGAATCATCATGATTCTTATATCCTTTGGGATCTGCTTTTATACTTGTGCTAAAAGAGATAATTTCATCTTGGAAATTGATCTAATCTTACCATTAACTGTATATGTCTTGAAGATAGTGCAATTTATATTTCTGTTTGGCATATTTGTGGGGTACACGATGTTTTTCATCTAAATGGTACTAAATCACATGAATTTGGAGAATAAACGCTTATAGTTTCAAATCATATAATATTGACAAATTTAGGAATTCATGCTTTGTATTTCAAATTCGGCATAAATAAAAGAGCATTTCATAACCTGATCTTATTTGCTTTGGAATTTATCGCGTATCATTTCAAATATTATTAACATTAAATGAGTTTCAAAATGAAAAAGATGCAAAGTGCTTAAGACTGAGTTGGATGGTTTCATATTATAGGTTACCCTTTGTTATTACTACAATGTGTGATGAATTAATTGGATACTGACATGATCTTCTTGCTCATGATGATCATTCAAAAATATGTGATTTCAGTGTATTCAGATAAAAATCCAAAAATATGTGTTTCTGTTTGTAGAGATAAAATCCAAAAATATGTGTTTCTGTTTGTACAGATAAAATCCAAAAATATGTGTTTCTGTTTGTACAGATAAAATCCAAAAATATGTGTTTCTGTTTGTATAGATAAAACTCAAAAAGATTTTGATTTTTATTTTCCATGAAAATTCTAAAATTTTATTAAAAATTGTTCGAGATTGGAACGGATACATGATGCTGACGAAAGTTCAAGACTTGAAAGGTTGAAGTTGGTAAAATTTTGTTCCAGGCAAAAATGAATAGATATTAAGTTCGCCTATGTACAGTGAAGCGGTGAAGCGAACTTAATCTGGTTGTCTGTGGATGGTGAAGCGAACTTATCAAGTTCGCCGATGGCTTGTTAAGCGAACATAACAAATTCGCCTAAATAAGAGAACTTAATATGTATGACTCTTGGTCACAGTCATCGTCTTCATTCGTTCGAAGCGAACTTGTTTGAAATTTTTCAAAAATTTTAATCTGTGTTGTTGGAGTTGTTTACCGGTTCTATCATATTCCAAATTGAATTGCTAACACAACTAAGGTAATTTTGTTGAATTTCATCCGTTCAATTGTGAGTAGTTGGTTTTTTAGTCTCGGCTCAATTCGTAAATTTGAACGAACGATTTTTGACTTAATTTTGACCGAACATATAAAATTGATCATTCTAATTGGTTTTTAATTGATATTCGACTGATTTTCATTGCTTATTCCATGAGTTTAACTCGATTTGTTGATTTTTGAACGTCTGTGTTTGAATATGAATCGTCACAGGTTCAGGCGAACTTGTTTGAAGCGAATTTGTCCCAAGCGAACTTAATAAGTTCGCCTCTTGCAACACAAAGTGAACTTATTAAGTTCGCCTTGGGGTCAGAGGGTATTTGGACTTGTGATTTTTGAGTGTTAGAAATTTTTAAAAAAAAAATTTTTGTCTAAAATTTTTTTTGTGTTTGATTGTGTTAGTTATGTTTACTAATGTGTTTTGTTGTCCGAATATTTTCAGATGGCTCGACGTGTTGAATATAAGTATAATCAGGTGGCATTGTTAGATCCTAACATGTCCGATGCGGTCAATTTTCGAGGAATAATCGGATTTCTAAATCGTTCGCGTCTTCATACTGCTTTATCTGCTGATCCTTATATCAGTTTGGTATACATATAGCAATTTTGGGATACGGTGCATCAGGATACAGACGTAGAACCTCATGTTCTTCGTGCTACTGTCAATAATACTGAAATTGCCATATCTGAAGAAACAATTCGTGGTGCTCTTGATTTGGGAGGTAATGCTGAAGACCCACTGTCATATCCTGGCACTCTTATTATGGGTTGTTTTCAAAGAATGGGTTATCGTGAGAGACAGAATGATACCCAAGCACATAAAGGTGGCTTAGTCGGTGAATGGAGGTATTTCATGCATGTGATTATTCAATGCATTTCTCCTCGTAAAGGTGGAACCGGTGGTTTAAAGATGGCTCTACAAACTGCAATGGTGGCTTTAACGTTGAATAAGCGATTCAATTTTCCACTTTACTTCTATCGAGAGATGGTCATGCAGATTAATCCGGCCGAAGGACAAGGATTTTTGATGTATCCTCGCTTTATTCAAATGATTCTTAATCATCTTATTCCGGATCTTCCACAACATCCTATATGACTAACTTTGACTCCAATGTCAAAGCGTATCTTTACTGACTGCACGAAGGTGAAACAGCAGAATGCCGCATTAATACCAGTCAATACTCCTTTATTTGGTCACTTAATCAATCCTGATTATGTTGCACCACCTAATGATAACTGGTTTCATCCTGATGAAATTGCTCAAGCTCAAGGCTTAAATGTTCCACAACAACAGCAACCACAACAACAACAACAAATTCCACAGCAACCAATACAACATCATGTTCCAGTTCCATAAGTACAGGTTCCCGTACAACCACAAATTCCTATTCCTGAACAAGTTCCTATTCCACAAGCTGAGGTTGAAATATCTATTCATGAACCTGTTCAAAAGGAGGTCGTTCATGCACATGAACATGATTTAGGAATGAACATGGATGATTTCGTTGATGATGCTGTGAACTCGCCCATTCATGAAACTGAATGGAATTTGGTGACTGATGATGAATCTATTTCAAGCTCAAGTAATACGATATTATCTGTTAATGAAAGCACTGACTCTGATGAATCTAGGGATTTTTCCTCAAGTCATTATTAACAGTTAGCTGCTATTCCACTAGCCAATGCTGGAAAACGCATTAAATCTCAAGCCAGACGACCAAGAAGAAAGTCTGTTCGGGATCCTCCTTTCGGTTCAGTACTTGTAAAAAAGATCCTTGGTTGATGAAAGTACTAAGTCTGATAGTGACTTTAATCCAGATCCAAAGACTCGAAAATTAACGGCTGCTTCAATAGCTGCTGCACAATCCTCACAGGGAGTAGAGGATGCTAATTTTGTTGCTTCTTTGATTATTACTCCTCCAAGATCAAAAGATACATCTCCGGTTGTAACTCATGTTCCTCCAATCATTACTCCTACTGCAAGTCCTTCTATTCCACAATCGTCAGCTGGTCCGTCAAAGCCTTCTGATTCTGAACGGATTACTTTCCTTGAATCTCAAGTGCTTTCTTTACAAACACAAGTAAACACTCTTGTTTCTATTGATTCACAACGGCAGCTGGTGATTCAAACTCAAGCTCAACAGATAGCTGACATACAAGCATTGGTGTCTAAACTCGTTCAGCGTCTTGATACTCAGGGGGAGTTGAGGATACACGATACATGTCACACTGAGTCTATTCAAAGACGTGATGATGAAGACAATGATCCTGCTGGAAATGTTAAAGGTGATCGTCAATACTCTGACGCTAATTCTATATCAAAGGTTCAGGGGGAGTCGACATCACAATCACTTGAAGGAAACAAAGATACTTCTGGTGCTAATGAAGAATAAATTCTGTTATTAGAGTTCTTTATAGATTCTGACCAAGAAGAAGCTGAAAAGATTGCATGTCTTGATGACATTGATGATTTATTCAATGACATGGATGATGAAGTGTCTGACAATGAAATAGAAGAAGGAGAGATAATAGAGATAGAGATAGAGAAAGATAAAGATAAGGTTACGTATGAAGGTTGTGATGGTCTTAAAGTGCCGTATAACTTCATCCAGGATGATGTTATTCCTGAATTCACTTATGAAGGAGTAACAGATTCTATGGACTCTGTTGAAGACGTCACACTGCCTGATGATACAGCTGATTCAAAGATGGATACTGATGATGAAAATATTCAATCCAATAAAGATGCTGAAACTGAAACTACTCACACTGAGTCTCCGAAGGTTAATGAAGAACCTGTGATGTACAGAGATACAGGGATGACAAGAGAACAGTGGAGAGAAGTTGTAAATAGTTGGATGAAGGTGCTACCCAAGTCTCCAGCACAACCTGCCCAGAAAGAGAAATATGTGAATAACGAACGGTGTGTAGGAAAGATCATAAGTTGGTTCTATGATGGTGAAACACAATTATTTGCAATTAAACGATCTGACGGTGTTCAATACTTAAAGCCGAGGATCAAATATTTCAATACCTTGCCAAGGTGTGAAATGAATGGTCTAGCTTCAAAGCCTCTTGTTAATAGATCAAAGAATGGTTTGGCTGATGTGATAGCAAACTTAATCAAGAGAGAAGGTAATTCAGGAAAATATGAAAGACTGAAACCACAAAAAGGAAAGAGAGTGAAGAACACAGATATGAAGACTGGGAAAGTGACCTGGAGTTACAAGTATAGACCAGTACGTGATGTACACAAGATACCATTGAAGAAGATTCCTCAATACTGGTGAAGCAAGGATTGAAGATAAAGACAGTAAGGTCGTTGTGTGTTTCTATGACGCAATGAATCATAAAAATTTCTCAAAGAAAGATCAGAGGACGTTGCGAAAGAATGAAATAATGTTCACTGATGAATGGAAAGAACAAGGATTACAGTACAAAAGAGTTTTGGAGATATGCAGAAGATATGGAGTGCATGCTAGCAGCAGACTACCGGATAACTGGAAAAACTCATCATGAAGACTGAAGATCAAGCTATTGTCAAGGGGGAGTCTGTTAGGACATAGTTTGTAATGACAAAAGCTTGTAATAGTTAGATCTTATGTCTTTATGTTTTTGTTATGTAAAAAGTCACTAAGTGTTTATTCAAGTTTACCTAGAGGTGAACTTGTTAAGTTCGCCTGGTATATCAGAGGCGAACTTAATAAGTTCGCTTAAGTCTATCTGAGGCGAACTTGTTAAGTTCGCTTAGTCTGTTAGAGGCAAACTTAATAAGTTCGCTTATATCAGGTCAGATGGTTATATATATGTGTGTTTACAGAGTCAGTGAGAACAATTAGAACAGATAGAACAGAGAATTATCGATTAGTCTGATTGAGTCTGTAAACACCATTGTGATTTGGAATACAATTGAGAAGTTTATTTACGTGATTGTTTACATTGTGTTTTATGCATATAAACGTTGATTCGTTGGATTCCGCACTCCGAGTTAACTTCATGTCTGATTACGAGATCGATTCATAGAAGAGCCATGAGGACCTACAGCTTTTGACCTGCGTACTTATCAAGTACGCATGGCCAATGCCCTACGTACTTAGACAAGTACGCAGGAAGTGTTCCCTCTCCTATAAATTGAGGCGATGGCCTCATTTGTAGGTGGAACTTTTGGGAACTATGTTGAGAGGTGTCCGGGCGGGATGAGCTCTCCCACCCCTGGACCTTGAGCGTAGATGAGAGAGGTGTACATCTTCGGTATGTAATGTGAGATGACTTCGTTATTATGGATTACGTATCGTTTTTGTGTTGATTCTCTTGTCTGTTGTTCGTGTTCTTCTCTGTCTCATTCCTCTTTGTTCCCACATGAATCGATGGACATATCTGTGTTTTTCCGCTGCTCGACCGAGGCCTCGGGACCTACAAAATTGTGTATCGGGATATGCCCATGCTCTTCTTTGCAGGTTTAGACCGCCTCGCCCATACTCAATCTCCATCCGGGCAAGGTTGTCTGGGTTTTAATAAACAAAAAGGGTATCCCGAATTTTTCAATTTTTTTAAAAATTTTTGTAGCATTTGTTTGTTATACTAACAGGGAGGACGACCGCGAATGAAATGCTATACAGTCGTCCTGCCCGATATCTTATTTGTTATTATATTTTTTTGTACTAACTCGTTATTGCAGGCATGTCTGGTCGTGGTGAGTCGTCTAGCGTGGCCAAGCGCAGGCGGGGCCCAGTTCCACACCTGTGGGGCGAGCCTGAAGAGCCGCGCCCGATTCATCGGGCACCGCGTGTCATCCGATATGTGATTCCCGAGGTGCATCCAGCAGCCGACGCGAAGCCGATTCCGCTTGACGCTAGGGTTTTACACCACCACACCCTCTTCCAGTTTGAGCTGATGACAGAGTAGGCTGTCCGCTTAGAGAGGTTCGTCGACATGGAGCCCTACCAACATCGTGGGATAGATTGGGGGCTGATGGAGGAGTTAGGATAGCTGCAGAGGGTACAGGAGTACATTGATGCCCGATGGAAAACGTCGTTGGCCTGTGATGTGATCCAGTACCAGGAGCTAACTATCGAGTTCCATTCTACCTTCCGGTACTTCACAGGCCAGTTCGAGGAGCCGGCTACAGTTTCTTTTTCCTTGGGCTGACAGTTTTACGAGCTGTCGTTCCCCCAGTTTACGGTTGCCACGGGGTGGTCCATCGAGGCAGACGTAGCAGCGCAGCCGTTTTGAAGAGCCTGCAAGGTTTATTTTGGAGGCTACACGACTACGAGGCCATCGATAGTCAGTTGCATGACTTTTGGGATTCCATCGCCGATAGACCATACTCCTCATCTCTTGTGGAGTCGTCCATTCGCAACCCCCTCATCCGATACATTCATAGGATCCTGGCTTGCACTCTCATCGGACGCCGGTTCGGTGTTGAGAATAACAGCCATCTCGCCTTTTCTGCATTATTGGCCGTCGAGAGGCCAACCAGGCGAGCATTCTGATATCATCTATTGCCAGGGGTCGTCAAGGTGTGCCGGAGGCCAGGTTAGAACGCGGGTCATACATCAGTCGGTTAGCATAGCGATTGGGAGTATTTGATCGTTATCCGGCCCGTGTACTCACAACGGGCCCAGATACGATTCCTTATGGGTTATACGAGTTGAGTTTGGCGGGGATCATATCTATGGATGATCTGCCACGGTTTATGGAAATTCCGCAGGGTCCACAGGTCCCACCACCTGTTGGGACACCTGTCAAGCAGGCAGTTCAGATGGGGGTGCTTACAGCACGTCATAGGATTTCGCATCACATAGAGCGCCCCCGGGTTTAGCACCCACTACATTTGAGACCACTCACCCTTGAGGAGCTTCGTGATCAGTTATTTAATAGGATGGACCGCCCAGATGAGGCCATTCGATATATGATGCAGCAGCAGCGTATAGAGATCCCACCGTTCTTTAGGGCAACAGACCAGCATTAGCCAGATCAGCCAGACACAGGTGGAGACCCGCCGTGATTATCAGCAGCACCTTTTGCCGGGTTGTACTTTATTTGTTCCCATGTATTTTATTTCTATAATTCCTGTTTAGGTATTTATTTTCATTTTATTTTGGTTTGTATATAAAAAATGATGTATACCTTTTATTATTGTATAGTTTGGGGGTTTGGACGTGTTGGTTGTTATTGTATAGTTATATTATATGCGTGGTTGACTTGTTTGCTAGTGTGATAGAATTAGCCACTTTCGTTCGTGAGAAATTATTGGAAATTTGATCAGCTGTGCGCGTTCGAATGGAAGGTTAGGGAACACGACTTACGAGGAATATCACAGTTATTATACCAGGGAAGTTTGTTCCGATTTTTGTACATTTTTTATTTTCTTTTATTTTATTTCTGTCTTAATTTTTGTTTTTGTAAATTTCTTTTGTGTTACCGTCATTTCTCGGTCCACATTGAGGACAATGTGAGTTTTAAGTGTGGGGATGGGAGACATTCGTCTAGGTTTTGTATTTTGAGTCTGTTGTTGTAACTTTTAGAAAATTTTTGAACAATGTCCTTTGAATTAGAGTATTGCACGCACATGGAAGATAATAGGTAAAAATGAGCATTGTGTGATTTAAAGTGAAATAAAATAAACAATAGAAATCGTGTCTAATTTGTGATGAATTGGTAGGCCCAACTAGTATTGAGAGCTTAAATATCCTGAAAGTGTTGATTAGGGTAATTAAATGAATGAAATCAAGAAATCTTGTGGGTTCTCATCTTAGGGAAATGGTGAAACTTCAACTGTCAACATAGTGTGATAGGTACCATGGTAAGCTAAATTTTATATGTTTCTAAAATGTTTTTGGCACACAACTCTCTTTTTATGAAAATAAATCCAGGAGTTGGTGGCGTCCGCATTCCATATTTTCATACATCATGAGCTTAATTGCATTGAAAAGTTGAGTACAACATATGTGTTACCCTCTGAGGTAGCGAATAGGAGAAAACATCACTAGGTTAATGCTTGAGTGATCAATTATTTTAGAAATCTAAGTTTCTCCTACGTGTCACACGTCGGGTTCTAGCCGGATTGAAACACCACTGGGTTAGATTCTTATGTGGTTTAGTTTTAAAACTGAGTATATGTGTTACCTATCGGGATAGTGACTTGGTTGAAATGCATCTAGATAAGGTTCATTTGTTTTAACTGCTAATGCTCATATTCGTTCATCCATTCATTCATTATTCACCTACATTTTGAAAACATATAATGTTTAGTTTACTGTGGTGAGAAGATCTACATGATCTAACTCGGGTCTAGACATGACCGTGAGACGGGATTAAGTGGAATTGGAGCTTTTAAGTGTGAGACCCATAGATAGATAGATAGGTTTGGTAATATTGTATTAGAACATGATCGGGGGCTTGAAATTTGGTGTTTGGGTTTAGTCGGATGGAAATACCAGTTATTACACTTTAACGCGTGATTATATTTGTGCTAACTAATTGAGAATATAAAAGATGTGCCCTGTTGTGATTCCATTGCAAATATCTTTTTCGAGGACAAAAAAAGTGTAAGTGTGGGGATCTTTGATGTGTTGCAAAAAACATGTAATTATCATATTGTAATTGTGCGTATTTGTATAGATTTGTAATCGTTTTGCATCAATTTTGGTTCCTTCTGAGTATGGAGAATATTTGTAGGTCGTAGTGTGCTAAAGGAGTGGAAAACAAGGAAAAATCCTGGAGATATCGAGCACACTGGAAAGTAGGAGATAAAAAGAGAAGAATAATTAATTTTCGGTGAAAATAGACTCCTCGCGATACGTGAGGAGGGAAAGAAAATCTGTCGCCGTACGCGAAGGAACCCAGAAGAGCCTCGACTAAATTGTCCCTCTTTGTACGCGAGGGACTGGCCATATGTCTCTCGCGGTACGTGAGAGACCCGTACATCCCGAAAAAACATTGATTTCACAGTTTTAAATGTTTTAGATGCCTATTCTGTCCAGTTTTCGATTATTAGCCTTCAGAGAAAGAGAAAAAGGCGATTTTTGCAAAGGAGGGAGCTTTAGGGTCAAGATTTTGAAGGATTGAAGCTTATACGGTTAGACATTGAATCATTCGGTCATGATTGATCATCGTGATTGCTTTGTTTTGTGTTTGATACTTATGTTTGCTACTTTTAACGTTGAATCTTCTGTTCGTACCATGATTCTTGGCTAAACCCTAGATCTACCTAGGGTAATGATGAATGTTTGCTAAAGATTTTATTTTTATCGATTTATGGAACTTGTTTTGGTTTTTATGCTTTAGTACAGATCTGAGTTCAATTGTTTAATGAATATGCATGCTTAGTTTTGTATTTTGATTGGTTGAATTGTTCCGTACATGTCTTGGTGAATGTCTTTCACAAATAGATGTGTATTAGATCTCTTACTGTGTGTTTGTGATTTGAGTGTGGTTTGCTAGACGCCAGTAAACATAGGAATATCAATCAACAACTTAATAAACTAAGTGTTCTTCTTATCTAAATACATGCAAAGTGATAGATAAACGATTAGTCTTCAGTGTTAGTGGTTCTGAGAGTGAACAGTCTAAGAGGACGTTTCCTTAGGGTTCTAGTGTCGTTGTTAATTCGTGTTAACCAGTTTGAATTCAGGTTGCTCCTTGGATCGCCGATGTATTGAGATAGTGAAACCGAGAGGTGAGCTTTCTATTGAGTTCTATAGTATAATCGGTGAGACCGAGAGGTTATCCAACCACTGGTGAGTATAGTATCCCTTGAGTCTCCTTCTGGTCACATTCTGAGATTGATCAAGAATCCATTAGGTGGTTTGAGGGTGTTACGTATTAGGATCCCAGTTCCATTGCATACTTCATAACCAATAGAACCTGAGTTTGGTAAACAGGATTCACAGTCTAGGTAGTGTCTTTCATCCTTACTGATTTCATTCGAGTCTTTGTCTGCATGGTTAGTTGTCTTAATAGTCTTCTTCATTCAATTATTTTAAGTTTAGTAGTTAACCTTAGTTTGTAGATTCCCCCACCCCCAATCAAATTAAACAATTCCGTCCTAGTCAGAGTCTAGTTTGTATTAGAGTCAATTTCTCGTGGGTTCGATATCCGGACTTCCATTGAGCTGTGTTACAATTGATAGGTACACTTGTCTGTCATTGTAGTCTAGTTTAGTAGGTTTGTCTAGAGTTTAACTAGAGTGTCAAGGTTAGTTTTTTGTTTAGTTTTATAGACCGTTTGACTGACATCAGTCACTATTAGTAAAAGCATACAGATTAAAATCAAACACTGATGGGTACCAAAGACTAAGATTGACACGACCTTTTAGATAACGCAGAATCCGCTTGACAGTAATCTCATGAGATTCTCGGGGTAACACTTGATATCTACCATACGAGCATACAGCAGACATGATGTCTGGTCGACTCGCGGTTAAGTGCATAAGAGATCCGATCATGGAGCGGTAGTACTTCTGATTAACTTCAACTCCGTTTGGATCCAGAGAGACAGGTTCATGTGGAGCATTGGGAGTAGAAGCCGCTTTACAATATTTCATATTAAACGTTGTCAAGATGTCGTTGATATACTTTGCCTGATGAATAAGTATACCCGACTCTATTTTCTCTACTAGTAGAGCAAGGAAAAACTGCATCCGATCAGACTCACTTCAATTTCAGCTTCATGACATCTTTGAATTCACTATTCAAATTCTCGTTCATCGAACCATAGATAATGTCATCCACATAAACTTGAACTAGAAACAGATCATCGCCAAACCTCTTTAGAAACAAGGTCTTTGTCACACCCCGACCGATGGCGGAATCATCGGGGCGGGACATGTAAGACTGTTCATAGCACATGGTTGACTAAATTGAAATATATTAAAGTTAAATTTCCGTTACAAATAATCCAAGTACAAACCAAATTCAAACAAGAAACATAAAACAACTCATAAAATTCTTGATTTGTTTTGCTAAGTCCAATCCTATATTGAGCACGTCTTGAATCATTCTCACATATTAGGGCCTAAAACATGAATAAAATAAAGTCAACTAAAAAGTTGGTGAGTAACACAGTTGTAAATAGATAGCATATAGTTGAAAACAAATCCTTTACAAAACATGATAAAATAAGGCATTTATGGAGAGCAGCTATTGTGTAACCATGTACAACCAAACCTTGTAACTAGCATGCAAAAAAAATTGTGTTGTTGGTTTCAATCACCGCATACCATGGGTGGGTTTGTCAGACTCAATAGATCTATCATTGAAAACCGTCGGCTTGTATAGTTAATGATTGCACATAATCGCATACAAAGGTTAGCACAACTAGCAATCGGGCACAAAGCTCAAATTTTGCACACACGTATGTAAATAGGATTTTTGCACTTGTGTTGTTTGCGTAAATGTAAATGTGTAATGTGTAATGTGTATAGAGTTCATGTTCCAATCCAAAAGTGTAAAAGAGTAAAAAGGGGTTGTGAATACTCACTTGGTATGGGGATATAGCTAACAAAGAGTATAAATGAAATAAGGGTTCTTGATACGCACATGTTAACCTAGATAGTAATGTATATTGAATCAAACCGGTGTACAAAGTTTAAGTCTAACATTGAAGGTTGAGTTCGTGTATAAAAAGTATTAAATGAAATATATAAAGTTGTAGTGAACATTTTTGGAACATTTGATTAAAGTTTGGAATTTAAATAATAAAATAGAATTTTTTTTATAAAATTGTTGATTATAAAAATAATGCATGTGTTAAATGTAAATTAATAAATAAATAAATGATTATAGTTTATGAAATAATGTAAATATTGATTGTAATTAAGTATAAATAAATAAATGATTTTTGTTTAAATATTAAATAAATAATTATTATCTTATTTATTTATAAACTTGTAACTTAATCATTTAAAACATCCTTTAAGTGTAAGATAAATATAAATTTAATTTTTTATAAATTTTTTTAAATAAATAATATTTATCTCTTCAAAATACAGAAAACATATTTTTATAAAATTTGAAACATTTATTGATTGAAAAATATAAAATTAAAATTCTGTTAAAATTTCTGAGTCACACACGACCGTGCCTCGGAAGGGTACGATCGTGCTCAAGCCAGGGGCGCGACAGCGCTAGTCGGGGCACGACCGGGTTGATCAACAAAGGGCACAAACTAGACCAGTCAACAGGCACGACCGTGCCTTGGCCCGGCACGGTCGTGTCTATGATTCTTAGACACAACAGAGACTAGCCCAAAGGGCATGACTAGTCTGGATAGGAGGACACGACCGCGCTGCTAATCGGCACGACCGCGTTTCATGAGGCACGGCCGCGCTAGATGATTAGCGCGACCGTGTCTCTTCCAAATCAGACACGAATTTAACAAATCTTGTATTTATAGCGCTGGGTTTGATAGGGCTTTTGATTACTGAGTTATTACGAGTCTTTTCATAGAATTTAATTGCATGTAAATCGTGTTTAAGTATGGATTCGCTTAAATATTTTCTTATCAAAATAATCATTCTGATTCGGGCGATTTCTGTAATGAAAGCCCAGATTGATAGGGGGCTTTTGATATATGGACCGAAACGAAAAAGAGGGATGATTCAATTACCTCAAGCAGAAGGAATCGATAGCGATCGGTAGGAGAGAGTTCCGGCGACGGCGATAACGGTTTCCGGCGACTTCGGCTGCAATTCCGGCTAGGCCAGAGAGTCCAATAATAACAGGGGAGATTGCTGAATAGAATTTCTTGGTTGCTTGAGAGGAATTTGATCGAATTTTAGGATTTGAGTCTTGAGGGAAAAGATCGACGGTTTTTCTTGAGAGGAAGAGAGTTTTGATAATAATAATCGTAATCAACTGAGTTATTTTCCTTGACAATGAAAATGAAACGTAACCAGGTTTGAATTCGAACGATCGAGCCTTTTGAAATCACATTTACGTTTTGACAGTTACGCAGGCGCGACCGTGCCTAATAGAGGCGCGACCATGCTTAGGCACCGGGCGCGATCGTTCCAGGACCAGTCGCGCGATCGTGCCGAGGCACTTGGCGCGACCGTGCCAGGATGAAGCACGACCGTGCTAATTAGGGTTTCTTGATAAATTTTCAACTTTAGTCCTTGACTTTTCAGGTTTGGTTAGTTTGAAATAAATAGTTACTTGTATAGCGTTTAAGTGTATATAATCGAGCAAAACTTGTAAATTTGTATTGAATCATTGCATTTAGTTTATGGTAAGAAAAATAACAAGGCAGTGCACGAGTATTGAATTTGAAATTGCATTATATTGAATTGAAATATGAATACTAAATTCAGAGATGTTACAGTCTCCCCATGTTGAGAGAATTTCGTCCCGAAATTTAGCTAGAGGATACAACAGTATTAGTAAAAAGATGAGGGTACTTGAGCTTCATTTGGTCCTCTCGCTCCCAAGTGAACTCAGGACCACGCTTAGATTCCCAACGAACTTTAACAATAGGAATGCGACTTCGCTTGAGCTGTTTGACTTCACGATCCATAATTTCCACCGGCTTCTCAACGAAGTGCATCGTTTCATCAATGCGCACGTCATCAAGTGGTATATGGAGATTTTCATCAGCGAGACATTTCTTCAGATTAGATATATGAAATGTAGGATGCACATTGCCAAGAGATGGAGGTAACTCGAGCTTGTAGGCCACTTTCCCAATCCTTTCAAGGATCTTGAATGGACCAACATAACGAGGTGCTAACTTGCCTTTCTTTCCAAAACGGATCACGCCATTCCATGGGGACACCTTAAGAAGAACGAGGTCACCGACTTGGAATTCCAAGGGTTTTCGACGTTTGTCGGCATAACTCTTTTGCCGACTCCTCGCTACTCGAATATTGTCACGGATTTGAATAATCTTGTCGGATGTTTCTTGAATTAACTCGGGACCGGTGATTTGTGCTTCACCAATCTCGTTCCAACAGATAGGAGAACGGCACTTGCGACCATAGAGAGCTTCGAATGGCGCCATGTTGACACTTGTGTGGTAGCTATTGTTGTAATAAAACTCAATGAGGGATAGATGTGAATCCCAATTGCCACCAAAATCGATTACGCAAGCCCTAAGCATGCCTTCAAGAGTTTGGATTGTTCGCTCGGTTTGACCATCAGTTTGGGGATGGTAAAATCCAATCGAGTACCAAGAGCCTTTTGGAGAGATTGCCAAAATCGAGAAGTGAACCGGGCGTTTCGATCAGATATTATGTTCAAAGGAACACCATGACGGCTCACGATTTCGTCAATGTAAATTCGGGCTAGTTTCTCAACCCGATAATCTTCACGGATAGGCAAGAAATGAGCAGATTTGGTGAGTCGATCAATGATCACCCAAACACTATCATAACCACTCGAGGTGCGAGGGAGTTTGGTAATAAAGTCCATAGCTAGATTCTCCCATTTCCACACGGGAATTTCTGGTTGTTCGAGTAAACCAGATGGATGTTGATGTTAAGCATTTGGCCACATAAAGAGCAATGTCTTTCTTCATACCGGGCCACCAATAAAGTTAGCGAAGATCTTGGTACATTTTATCCGCACCAGGATGAATAGAATAACGAGTCTTATGAGCCTCGTTCATGAGAAATGTACGGAGATCGTAGCGATCGGGAACCCAAATACGGTTCAAGTAATAGAGCAAGCCATTGGGTTTTGATTCAAGAAAGAGTTCAACACCACATGACATTTCTTCGTACATATTACCCTCGGTTACCGAGACGTGTTGAGCTTCTAAGAAACGGGTTTGAATATCGGTTTGAATACGGGCACAATGAAGCATAACATGGTCCTTTCGACTCAAAGCATCGGCTACAACATTCGCTTTGCCGGGATGGTAACGAATCTCGCAGTCGTAGTCGTTAAGGAGTTCGACCCAACGTCGTTGCCTCATATTAAGTTCTTTTTGGTTGAAAATATGTTGAAGACTTTCGTGGTCGGTGAACACCACACATTTCGTGCCATATAGGTAATGTCTCCAAATCTTTAACGCGAATACGACCACACCCAACTCGAGATCGTGCGTCGTATAATTCTTCTCATGAATTTTGAGTTGCCTAGATGCATAAGCGATTACTTTGCCTCGTTGCATGAGAACACAACCAAGACCTTGGTTAGAAGCATCACAATAGACAACTAAATCATCATTTCCATCGGGGAGAGTCAATATGGGAGCATTACACAACTTTTGCTTGAGGGTTTGAAAAGCTTCTTCTTGTTTCGGTCCCCATTCATAAGTCTTACCCTTGTGGGTCAAAGCGGTAAGAGGGACATCAATCTTTGAGAAGTTTGAGGTGAAACGACGATAATAACCCGCAAGACCAAGAAATGAACGAACTTCGGTAGGAGTCTTCGGGGCATTCCAATTCTTAATCATTTCAATCTTAGCAGGATCAACATGAATTCCCTTGTCATTGACAATATGACTAAGAAATTGAACTTCCTTTAGCCAAAATTCACATTTGGAGAATTTGGCATATAGTTGTTCTTTTCTCAAGAGGTCCAAAACCAATCTAAGGTGTTGTTCATGATCGGCTTTAGTCTTGGAATAGATTAAGATATCGACAATGAAGACGATCACGAATTTATCAAGGTACGGTTTGCACGCACGATTCATGAGATCCATAAAAACGGCGGGTGCATTGGTTAACCCGAAAGGCATAACCATGAACTCGTAATGACCATACCTTGTTCGAAAAGCAGTCTTAGGAATGTCATCTTCTTGAACACGATGCTGATGATAACCGGATAGAAGATCAATCTTCGAGAAGCAAGTAGAACCTTGAAGTTGATCAAAGAGATCATCGATTCTAGGCAAAGGATAGCGGTTCTTGATAGTTAGTTTATTGAGTTCACGGTAGTCAATACACATGCGAAATGATCCATCCTTCTTCTTAACAAATAAGACGGGTGCACCCCACGGTGAATGACTTGGGCGAATGAAACCTTTGTCGGAGAGCTCTTAAAGTTGACTTGCAAGCTCTTGCATTTCGGAAGGTGCAAGACGATAGGGAGCTCTAGCAACGGGGTTAGCTCCAGGTATAAGATCAATACGGAACTCTACTTGATGAACGGGAGGAAGACCGGATAAATCCTTAGGAAAAACTTCGGGGAAATCCCTAATGATCGGAATGTCTTGGATACTCTTCTCCTTGACATCCTTTTGAACAATATGAGCTAAGAAAGCAATGTACTTCTTTCGTAAGTACTTTTGAGCGGTAGTACACGACATCAACTTAAGTCCCTTGCAAGGCTTTTCACCAAAAACTCTTAAGGTTTCTCCCGATGGTAGCGGAATTTGGATACACTTTTCAAAGCAAATGACTTCGGCATGATGATTTGATAGCCAATCCATACCTATGATAATATCAAAGCTTCCTAGTGGCATTGGAACAAGGTTGATTGGGAATGTGTGATCATTAAGTTCTAAAGAGCAATCATAGATAATGGACTCAATTGTAAGGGAGTCACCATTTGCTACTTCAGTGGTAAATGTTTTCTCTATTTGGGACCGAGTCTTTGCAAGTAAAGGTTTAAAATTAAGTGACACAAAACTTTTATCGGCTCCGGTATCGAATAAAATGGAGGCATATTGACTATTAACAAGAAACGTACCATTGACCACGTCATTGTTGGCTTGAGCTTCGTTGGCGTTTATGTTAAACGCACGCCCACGAGATCCACCTTGTCTAGCATTTGCAAGTCTTGGACATTGATCACGAAAATGGTTCGGGTCACCACACTCATAGCAAGCACGCCCATTAGCAATGGCGGGAGCACCTTGATTAGCCACTTGAGGTACAGTTCGGTTTGGAGGGTTGACTTGGCCCGCAAGAGCTTTGGTCCTACAAACACTAACCGTATGACCATATCTCCCACAATAAGTACAAAGGCAACATGGGATGTTTTGGGGATGATGGTAGTTGCAGGTGGCACAAAGTGGGTAGATTCCAACATATGGCTTTTTAGCCGGCGCTTGAACCATAGGTGCAGCTTGGTTGATGGGAACAGCAGGAGTAACCACAGCAAAATTTCTAACCTTCCTTTTTCTATTATTGCGAGAGGGCTCGGTTGTGGCATCTTTGTTGTGAGTAGGAGGGGTTACGGTTTTAAAAACTTTCTTAGTACCCTTCTTAGTAAGTGTTCCCGCTTTCACATGGTTATCAGTTAAGGTAGCGGATAGACGAATAGCATCCTCCAGAGTAGCAGGATTTCTACCTAAGACAGTATCTTGGATTTGTCTTGGTAGCCCACCAATATACGTCTCGATACAACGGGACAAAGGAGTGACCATGTGGGGCACTAGAAGACTCAACTCATGGAACCGAGTTGTATATGCTAAGCTTTCCCCACTATCTTGGGCAAGATCCCAAAATTCAGCTTCTAACTTTTTCACTTCATTTCGAGGACAGAACTCCTCGGTCATAAGCCTTTTGACCTCATCCCAAGGTAAGGCCATAGCTATGTCAACACCCCTATTCCTCTTCTCCCCATTCCACCATGTAAGTGCCCGTTTTTGCAGGACACTTGTAGCATGACGAACACGGAGGTTGTCGGGACAGTCACTATTGAGAAAGGTATTCTCAATGCTTTCGAACCATTGAAGGAGTCCAGTAGCTCCTTCGGTACCATAGAACTTTAGGGGATTGCACGAGTTGAAGTGCTAGAAGGTGCATTGAGATGGATTATTACCACTATTTCCACCATTTCCACCATTATTACCACTATTGCTTCCATTTCCACCATTGTTGCTATTGGTGGCACCATTGGCTTGGGTGAGTTGTGTCACCAATTGGGTGAGAATAGCATCAATGTCGGTGTTGGCGTTGGTTGCGGGAGCACGACGAGGAGGCATTCTACAGATTTTCACAAGACAAGAAAGATTGTAAGAACTTATGAGATTTGATAGGGTTTAATAGAATGGGAAAATAAAAATAGATATTCTTAGTTTGGATTGTACTCAAAAGTGACAAAATCACTTGAATACCATGGCACATTAAGGTTAATTAAACTTATATAATTTTCAAGGAGACATGCTTTAGCCTATAAGTAAACACTCATCTCGGGAATTCCCAGGAAAGCATACGGGTCCCTCGGTTGATTAGGATTTATGCGAAATGCTTTCCTAGACAGAAAACCCAAAATACAGGTGTCACCCTTCCAGATTGCACGTGTCCTCAAATAATTTAACAAGTTTAAAAACCTTAACGAAGAAATAAAAATTTTAGAGATTTTTGCTTCAAGAATTTTTTTCCACATGCTAAAAAGGTTAAAGATAGAAAAGGAGATAGAAATATTATGAGGTTTTAGAATATAGGAAAGGATATTTTTTATTTAATTATTATTCAAGAAGATCCTAATGAGTCATGAATTTCTAACAAGTAAGGTATCAAATATAATAATAATTAATCATGGTGAGCATGTAACACATAGCACAAAATCATGAAATATAGCATAAGTGGGTGTCCTAAAGTTATAGTCTAGGTCAAGGTGTCTAATAACCTAATTCCCTATAACCAAGGCTCTGATACCAATCTGTCACACCCCGACCGATGGCGGAATCATAGGGACGTGACATGTAAGACTGTTCATTGCACATGGTTGACTAAATTGAAATATATTAAAGTTAAATTTCCATTACAAATAATCCAAGTACAAACCAAATTCAAACAAGAAACATAAAACAACTCATAAAATTCTTGATTTGTTTTGCTAAGTCTAATCCTATATTGAGCACGTCTTGAATCATTCTCACATATTAGGGCCTGAAACATGAATAAAATAAAGTCAACTAAAAAGTTGGTGAGTAACACAGTTGTAAATAGATAGCATATAGTTGAAAACAAATCCTTTACAAAACATGATAAAATAAGGCATTTATGGGGAGCAGCTATTGTGTAACCATGTACAACCAAACCTTGTAACTAGCATGCCAAAAAAATTGTGTTGTCGGTTTCAATCACCGCGCACCATAGGTGGGTTTGTCAGACTCAATAGATCTATCATTGAAAACCGTCGGCTTGTATAGTTAATGATTGCACATAATCGCATACAAAGGTTAGCACAACTAGCACTCGGGCACAAAGCTCAAATTTTGCACACACGTATGTAAATAGGATTTTTGCACTTGTGTTGTTTGCGTAAATGTAAATGTGTAATGTGTATAGAGTTCATGTTCCACCCCAAAAGTGTAAAAGAGTAAAAAGGGGTTGTGAATACTCACTTGGTATGGGGATGTAGCTAACAAAGAGTATAAATGAAATAAGGGTTCTTGATACGCACGGGTTAACCTAGATAGTAATGTATATTGAATCAAAACGGTGTACAAAGTTTAAGTCTAACATTGAAGGTTGAGTTCGTGTATAAAAAGTATTAAATGAAATATATAAAGTTGTAGTAAACATTTTTGGAACATTTGATTAAAGTTTGGAATTTAAATAATAAAATAGAATTTTTTTATAAAATTGTTGATTATGAAAATAATGCATGTGTTAAATGTAAATTAATAAATAAATAAATGATTATAGTTTATGAAATAATGTAAATATTGATTGTAATTAAGTATAAATAAATAAATGATTTTTGTTTAAATATTAAATAAATAATTATTATTTTATTTATTTATAAACTTGTAACTTAATCATTTAAAACATCCTTTAAGTGTAAGATAAATATAAATTTAATTTTTTATAAAAATTTTTTTAAATAAATAATATTTATCTCTTCAAAATACAGAAAACATATTTTTATAAAATTTGAAACATTTATTGATTGAAAAATATAAAATTAAAATTCTGTTAAAATTTCTGAGTCACACACGACCATGCCTCGGAAGGGCACGATCGTGCTCAAGCTAGGGGCGCGACCGCGCTAGTCGGGGCACGACCGGGTTGATCAACAGAGGGCACAAACTAGACCAGTCAACAGGCACGACCGTGCCATGGCCCGGCACGGTCGTGTCTATGATTCTTAGACACAACAGAGACTAGCCCAAAGGGCATGACTAGTCTGGACAGGAGGACACGACTGCGCTGCTAATCGGCACGATCGCGTTTCATGAGGCACGGCCGCGCTAGATGATTAGCGCGACCGTGTCTCTTCTAAATCAGACACGAATTGAACAAATCTTGTATTTATGGCGCTGGATTTGATAGGGCTTTTGATTACTGAGTTATTACGAGTCTTTTCATATAATTTAATTGCATGTAAATCGTGTTTAAGTATGGATTCGCTTAAATATTTTCTTATCAAAACAATCATTCTGATTCGGACGATTTCTGTAATGAAAGCCCAGATTGATAGGGGGCTTTTGATATATGGACCGAAACGAAAAGGAGGGATGATTCAATTACCTCAAGCAGAAGGAATCGATAGCGATCGGTAGGAGGGAGTTCCGGCGACGGTGATAACGGTTTTCGGCGACTTCGGCTGCAACTCCGGCTAGGCCAGAGAGTCCAATAATAACAGGGGAGATTGCTGAATAGAATTTCTTGGTTGCTTGAGAGGAATTTGATCGAATTTCAGGATTTGAGTCTTGAGGGAAAAGATTGACGGTTTTTCTTGAGAGGAAGAGAGTTTTGATAATAATAATCGTAATCAACTGAGTTATTTTCCTTGACAATGAAAATGTAACGTAACCTGGTTTGAATTCGAACGATCGAGCGTTTTGAAATCACATTTACGTTTTGACAGTTACGCAGGCGCGACCGTGCCTAATAGAGGCGCGACCGTGCTTAGGCACCGGGCGCGATCGTTCCAAGAGAAGTCGCGCGATCGTGCCGAGGCACTTGGCGCGACCGTGCCAGGACGAAGCACGACCGTGCTAATTATGGTTTCTTGATAAATTTTCAACTTTAGTCCTTGACTTTTCAGGTTTGGTTAGTTTGAAATAAATAGTTACTTGTATAGCGTTTAAGTGTATATAATCGAGCAAAACTTGTAAATTTGTATTGAATCATTGCATTTAGTTTACGGTAAGCAAAATAACAAGGCAGTGCACGAGTATTGAATTTGAAATTGCATTACATTGAACTGAAATATGAATACTAAATTCAGAGATGTTACAGTCTTGTCAATTGTTCCTCGTGAAAAACCATTTGTAACCAGATGCGTGGATAGAGTTTCATACCAATCACGAGGTGCCTGATGCAAACCATAAAGCGCTTTATCCAGCTTGTAAACTTGAAACGAGTGCTCAGGATCATCAAATCCTGGTGCTTGATTCACATAAACATGATCCTTAACACCCCGTATAAAAATGCGGTTCTCACATCCATTTGATACACCTTGAATTTCATATACGAAGCAAAAGCTATAAAAATTCTAATAGCTTCAATTCTAGCCACAAGTGCAAAAATATTGTCATAATCCAAACCCTCTTCTTGATAAAAACCTTGCACAACCAATATGGCTTTGTTACGTACAATAATCCCGCGATCATCTCTTTTGTTCCGAAATACCCACTTAGTACCAATTGGATAGTTTCCTTTCGGCAAATCCACCAAATGCTAGACATTAAGTTTCTTGAACTGTAAAAGTTCGTCCTACATCGCTTCAATCCAATTAGCATCTTGAAGGGAGATGGTTACATTTTTGGGTTCCTCTTGAGATAAAAAAGCATGAATATAAACAAATGTTTATAACTCCTGATTGGCTTCTTGTTTTCACTCCATCCTCAACTGATCCAATAATATTTGCAACAGGATGCACAAAATTGATTCGGAGAGTTGGAACATCTTCTATTGGAGTAGTTTTGGGAAAATTTATAATATTGACATCAGGTGAATTGTTGATACATTCATCAACACTCGAAGAAGTTTCTTGGTCAACTTGATTATCAAAAGAAACATAATCTTCTTGCTGAACATCTGGAGTGACTTGATCATCATTAGCAGGTTGAGCTGCTTCAGAATTTACTTCACTCTCCAAATTATCAATTTGTACTTCTTGATTCTGTGTTGATGATGAAATGACCTCTGAATTTTCAATTTGAACCCTTACAGGTTGAGGACCAATCATGAAATCATTTAAATTCCGATTAAGACTTGTTGAAGTCTCATCAGCTGTGCCTGAAGAACTCGCATTACTTAAACCATCTAAAAATTTCCGATAAAAAGTTTTGAAGATAACATCCGCACAAAGAACTAATCCGGTCCATTCTGATCATGAGGAGTTGAAGATTCTTGCCATTCAACATAGTATGATTCCCGAACTGTCTTCGTTCTCTTGATATAAACCCGAAATGCTTTCTGATATGATGAGTAGCCTAGAAAAAAAACATTTATCGCCAATGGCTGTGAATTTCGCCAAAGAATCTGAAGTATTCAAGAGAGTACACGAACACCCAAAAGTGAGAAAGAACTTCTCATAAGGCTTCCTTTTGAATAACAACTCATATGGTGTCTTCATGTGTTGCTTAACCATTAAGACTCTATTCAAAATATAACAAGTTGAATTGACTCCTTCTGCACAGAAAATTATCGGAAGACGAGAATCAACCAACATCGTCCTAGCTGCTTCAACAAGAGTACGATTTTTCCTTTCAGCAACTCCATTCTACTGAGGAGTTCGTGCAGCACTAAACTGTTGTGTTCTTCCTTTTTCTGCACAGAAAGAATTTATTAGACCATTTTTGAATTCCATTCCGTTATCACTATGAATAATCGACACCTTAGTATCACAGATGTTTTCAGTTCTTTTAATGAATTTAATGACAGTTTTCAGATGTTTCATCCTTGGAAGCAAGGAAAAACACCCATGAAAAACGTGAGAAATCATCTGTGATAACAAGACAGTACGACTTCTTCGCAATGCTATGAACACGAGCTGGATCAAATAAGTCCATGTGAATTAAAAACAGAGGTCTTGTAAAAGAATTTATGAGTTTAGCAGGATGATACTTCTTAAACTACTTTCCCTTTGCACATGATAAACAATTTTCTTGTAGTGCAAACTCTTTCTTTGGTAATCCTCACACAAGATCTTTATACACCAAATTGTTGACATTTTTTATGTTCACATGCCCCAGACATCTAAGCCCCAGGTAAGACTCAGAATCAGTGGCATTTGACAATAAACATGACACATTCACGGGTGATGAATGATCACTCATGTCCACCACGTATGTTTTAAACCTTCGAGGGGCTCTCATCAGGATCATTTCTTTAAGAATTACAATTCCAGATTTAAGAAATAAGCACTCTTTGGCAGTAAAATGAACTGGAATGTCTTTATCATAAACCTGTGACACACTCAGCAAGTTGTATTCCAGCTGTGACACATAATTAACTTTCTCGAGCGTAATAAGGTCATTTGACACAATTCCTTGCCCAAAGATTTTACCACCCTTCTTGTCTCCAACAAAAGCAACAAATCCTCCATTAAAAGGCTTGAAATCACTAAGTATTTCTCTTTGGCCTGACATGTGTCTTGAGTAACAGCTATCAATATGCCAAGCATTGTTGATAGTCTTCTCCGGTTTACTCTACACATTCAATAATGTTTCAATGAGAAATTGGTACCAAGATCATCTCAGACCTGGGCTAACTTTGACTATTTGCAGTCTTAGTCACAACGACTTGTTCCTTCTTTTCCACATTCAAATCATCATTTGTTCCTTAGTTATGTGAAAACACATTATTAGTTTTAACTTTCCAAAACAACCATCTTTTCTTTCATATTTCTAAATGAATTTTTGTTTTAAAAAAATTCTTGAAATGATGGGTTTCTTAACATATCTCAGTTCTGTCAACAAATTTTGGCAACACATAAGCACGACACGCATTTGAATAATAACGACAACAATCCCTAGAAAGCATATAATCACGATTGTATTCATGAATCACTCCGGACTTGAACACTTTCGCTTTCTTGTTGATATATATCTTTGACCTCTCATTGTGAAGTTTATACTTTGACTCAAATGAATTGTGCTTGCAATTTCTTGAGAAATGCCCTAGTTTGCTACATGTGAAACAATTGTAGCATTTATTCTTTGACTTTGACTTGGACTTTGACTGTGACTTTGAACGTTCGCCTACTTGAAACACAGACATTACTTGATCACACTTTAACTTACACTCATTCCTCACCAATTTTTCTTTATATTGTACAGGCTTATCTTTGACATCAATGAACTTGTCTTTGACATCAATTGATTTGCCTTTGACTTTCAGTTGATTAAACTTTGTAACTTCACTCTGACTTGGTGACTTTATAACAACTTTGACTTTTCTCTCAGATTCACTCGCACAATATGATTTTCCGGAGCAATATAGTAATTTTTCATAGGCTGTTCATGAGATAGATCATATTCTTTAATTAGAGGATTCCTATGATCATCTAACATAACATCTTTAACTTTATGAATCAGCACATAATCTTTAGCTGTGTGCACCACTTTATCAAAGAAAGTAGATGTAGATGACACCTCAGACACACAATCAGAATCATCACAATCTGAATTAGTAGTGCAAGCATAAACATTTAAAGTATTAATATCAAAAACATTGTCAACTCGTGACTTACCAAACTTGTTTGCGTTACAAGTATCCATAAGGAATTGCCTACAAATCCTGATTGTCTCTCTAACACAAAGTTTATTTAATTCATTAAAACTCCTCCCATCATCAACTGAAACCTTCTCATATACATGACCTGTGTTATTTGCTGTACTTACATACTAATCAGGAAAATTAGATTTTTAATCTCTATGGAATTCATTTGAAACATGAGGTTCTGGAAGGGGTTCGAAATGATCAGGATAAGATTCTGCTTTGTAACCAACACCATCTTTACTAAAAAAATTTCTTTGCTTATCGACAAAATCTTCTAAAATCTTTCTTTTCATACCCCATTCAGAAATCAACCCCATTTCTTTTACAAGATCAGATTGGGGAGCAATAAGCTTGTCTGTAAGATCTTTGATTAAAACATATTTTTTATATAATTATTCTCTAAAAGTCATGTTATCTTTTAACAAAGCATTAATTTTTCTGGTGTAGGTGACCTCATTCTGTTTAATTTCCTTGTTAACCCTTTCCAATTTATCATTCTCAGCAATCAAAAACACACTTGTTGCATGATAACTCAGCATGCGAGTAACACATTCAGAAGAACAAATAAGTGAAGTATCATTAGAATTTACCTCACTGTCAGTCTCAGAATTCTCTCCGGAGTCAGATACTACATCTTTTCCTTTGTTATCAGCTTTCAAGGAACTCTCAGGCACATCCCCTTCACTTTCACTAACCACATATTTCACCAAACTCTCAACCTCAGCCATCAATCCCTCATCAAAATACTCTACTGCATCCTTAAGCTCAGATTCCCACTCACATTTACCCATTTTTTTTTACATGAGAGTCGTTGGAGCCTTATTTGATTCGTCTTCTAGATCAATTAGTTCAATCTGTTTGACTCCATTTCCATAAGCATTCTTTTTCTTCTCCTTTTGAAATTCACGAGCAAAATGACCAAGTTGTTGGCAATTGTAGCATCTCAGTTTGACTTTGTCAAAACCAACTCTCTTTCCAAATTGTAGTTTATCTCTTCAAGTGTTCTGCAAGTACTTCTTTGCACGAACTGCAATCATGGCCATCTACCATTGTAAATCCATATACTCGAGGTCATCTGGATTGATTTGCATAAGATCTTCAGCATCCAAAATAGATGGTTGAAGTTTGCCTGTAACAAACGCATTATAGCTACTCATGAAAGCACCAAACAAAGCGATCCGGTCCTTAGGAATCTGACAAGTCGATTTACTCTTCTCACAACAGGCATTCTCTGAACCACAACAACCTTTACCCTTATCAACCTTTGATTCACTACTGCTACCCTCTCCATTTCCAGAAATATAGAGCTGTATTTGCTGAACTTGTATTTTGTGGCTTATCAGGATTGTTCAACTCTATTTTGTTTGCTTTCTGCTCATAAGATTCTAGCAGACAAATGATGTCATCAAGAGTTTTACTTTTCAGATATGGGGTAGTATTCTTTATCAACATACACGGGATGCTCCATGTATCAGGTAGTGAATCCAGTAGCTTTTTGCACACATCATACTCTTCTAACCTGTAGGTCCACATGGCTCTTCTACGGATCGTTCTCATGATAAGACGTATTGTTAACGCGGAGTGAACAATTGTATACACAAAAGATAATAGAAACAATCTGTCGGTCCCTCGGGTGTGGTGGATCATCACATGCAAGTGGTCTACTAGTCAGACCGGGTGCGGAATACCCGTGACTAGGTGGAGAGTCCAACTGAACAAAGTAAACCGAACACAAGAGTCACAATAATCGTTCTTTGTATTATAAACACTCGACGGTTACAGAGAGAATACAAGCTGTGTACTTAGCAAAACTGAGTTCGTCTGAACAAATGGTTCTGCGTACTTATCCTCTGTCAACCTATCTTATTTATACAAACCTGATGCCTGCGCACTTAGCAAGTGCGTAGGACCAATTGCTCTTGCGTACTTAACAAGTACGCAGAGGTGTTCTTGCGTACTTGCTAAGTACGCAGGAGCTTTCTCCTGCGCACTTGTAAGTGCGCAAAACACTTAACAGAAAAACAACAAACATTATGTAAAAGTAAATACAACTCGATAAACTATTACATAATGACTCATACATACAAAGACAAATTACAGACATTAGAAATACAAACTAAGACTCTATCCAGAGTGTTGTCACAGGAAAGTGCATCAACAAACTCCCCCTTGACAACAGCTCGGGATCTTCATCGTCTTCAGTCTTCATTCTTCAGTCTTCACAGCACTTGTTCCTTAGCTTCCATCTTCTTCTTGTAATTAAGGCAGAACTTAATCACCTTGTCATATTTAGCAGAGAGAAGCTTTGTCCATTCATCAGTGTGGATGCAGAATTTGTCTGCTAGTACCTCCAGATCGTTCACAGAGAAATTGATGAAGCAGACTTCATCAAAAACCCTGATCACTTCCTTTGGCACTAAGTTTCCACTATCTGACTTACCTTTACCCATAACCACAGCCTCGCCCGTTTTTGGATCAAAGTACCAGTAGCACATGTCACCAAGAATATCCTGAGGTAACTTGCTCAGGGGAATCTTAGTTTCACATCGCACTGGCTTGTATACCAATCTCTTTAAGGGTTTCTTAGTCACAGGATACACAGCGTGCTTATCCTTGACTCTTCTGGGCACTTGAGGCTTGAGGTATTAAAATTTCCCTGATCTTGCTTCTCGCTGTAGTGTTACCCACAAACCCATTGCTACTGCATTACTCGAGTGACTCAGCAGGTCGCGGTTTGTGAGGTTCACAAGGCCGTACTTGGGCAAAGAGTTGAATGCCTCACTAGTGGGTTTCAAGTATTGAATCCCCCCAGATCTTTTGATGGCGAACAGCTGCTTGTCCTCCTCGAACCTAACAGCCAAGATCATACCTGTCGCTCCGTGCTTGTCTGTGATAGACGTCTTTTGCCACACGGGAGCTGGACCCTTTGTAGATGCAGAAGGCATGTCTTTCTCTTTTGGTGCCTCGGGGTCCACAGGTGTAGGGTCGACTGGGGCTTCAACATTACTTGCCATGTCAACTGAGCCTGTGTCTGTTTCGAGCAGAGATTCGAGCGATGGTATTTCAAAGATCTCACCATCCTCTAACTCGTACTCTAGTTCCCCGTCGCCCTTGGGAATCTCGATTATCACATCATCATCATCGTTCCAATCATCACCAGAGTCGATCTCTCCTTCTTCCAGATTAAGAAGAGCATCGATCTGTGCTTCTGTAGAATAGTCAGGCTAGAGATAGAGAATCTAATCAGCCACTGACTTCCCTTTGTCTCCGCCACCACCACCTGAGGTATCACCACCCTCTTGCTGAGTAGACTACCCCTCAGCCAATGGAACAGAAGAGATGGGCACAATCGCCAAAGCTAGGTGCTCACCTCCACTAGGACCGACTTCAGGATCCTTGTCTTTATCATCATCCTTAGTCAGATCGACTGGACGACAAGACTCGGCACCGGTGGATTTCTTTTCTTTGTCTTTCTCTTTCTCATTCTCTGTCTCCTTCTCCCCCTGAGCACCTAGCTTCGCGGTCAGTTCACCAACTAATTTGACCATCGCTGCGTGCTCCTTTCTCTTCAAGTCCATCCTCAGCTCAAGTGAAGTTCTGTGGCCTAGAATCATTTCGTTAGTTTTCATTAGCAGTTCATTCTGTGCCAAGACATTCTTCAACTGTTCATCAGTCCCCGTTCTCTGGCTACGCAGAATCTTAACTTCATCCGCCAGAGAGTTTATCTGTGCTTGTTGAGCATCAGAATCCTCTTTTGACTTTTGAAGAGTCTTCAACAAGCCAGCAACTTGGGTTTCTAGAACAGTGATCCTTGCATCAGTTGTATCAGACTGCCTAGATGATGAGGCTTCAGCGTTGTGGATGGGGGAAGAGAAGATTGTGTCAAAGTCGAACCCCTGTGAGAAGTCACCATAATTAAAGGGTTGACCTGACGGCTCTTTGGTGGGTGTTGGGGTTGGGGATGGTATGATGTGAGAGGGTGTTATGGTTGGGGTGACGATGACTGACTCTGTTAGAAGTGGAGCAGTCACCGTCACCTGGACGGTTGGAATAGGGAGGGTCACTGTCGCAGGAATCACCTCTGTGACCGCCATGACCGCCACATCTGCTTGTACCAGTGGCCTTCTCCTCCTACTAAACAGTTGCCGTGCTGGCGTGGTAGATTCTGACTCTGGACGGGCAGCTTCAACTTGTACTGGCTGCACAATCGGAATCTCTTCAACCCTGGGAATAACAACCTCTTGCCTATCGCCCCTTTTCTTGTTGGCTTTCTCTCGCCTTCGTCTTTGTAGAGCAGCGTCAGAGTCGAAAGCCGGCTCATATTCGCTGCTCGAGCTTTGTCGTTTTCTTTTTGAAGATGACTCAGGCAGGGTTACCTGTGCCAGTCTCCTCGGATGTGCCTGTGATGGTGCATTATCGGAATCAGAAGAATCTGATTCTGTAGCCTCCGAATCGGATTCCTCAGCACCACCAACACCACCTTCATCATCATCATGGTCTTCATCAGAGTGGTCACTCATCTCTGGTCCTGACTTGGGACTATACCAGTTCCAGTCTTCAGGAGCGACATATGCTTCATTCAATAGATGGCCAAAGAGTTCAGTGTGCTCAGGGGTAGGTTCTACACTGCCTGGCTTTAGAAACTGTGCAAAAACTCTCTTGTCCACCCTTTTAACTTGTAATCTCTCCCCGATAGCACGCAGGTTTGGCAACGCATCATCGATCAGTAGTTGCACAAACCTCGGGTATAACAAGAATCTAAACCTCTCCGCTGTATTGATCTGATCATTGATTGCTTTGAAAATGAATGGGGAGAAGTTGTAGCCCCTATTGAGAGACAAGCCTACCATGGCTGCTGCAAGGTCATGACCCATGGCATCTTTCCCTGCTTTCCTGGATGAGATGCACATGATCATGACGTGGTCAAAGTAACACCACTGATCTAATACCCACATCTTCTGGTAAGAAGCATAGTCCCTTGCCCCGACATATCCCATTCTCTGCCTCCAACACCCATCCACGTAGTAATCTGGATAGGATGTCGGGTCGGTGGCAAGGTCTCTGAACTGCAGTACTCGTCTGATTGTATCTTCAGAGATTGCAATAGCCCGACCATCAACAGTTGCCCTTATGACATTAGGGGATACTGTGCAATCGTGCTCTGCAGTCTCCCAGAATTGTTCTAAGTATGGTCTTGAGACTGTTGGATTAGCCGAGATTGCATAACTTATTTTAGATCTGTTCAGAAAGTCCACAATCTCTCTATATTGTAAGGCTGCCCCTTTGCATTCTGGTTCAGTGTGCGCCAACAGATTGAATTCGTCAGTGAATGCACGAGCCATTATCTGCAAACACACACAGAAAACATAATCAGAACAATTTATACCAATGGAAATAGACACACATGACATAGAATAGTAGTTACACTTTGAAAAAATTTTCAGACTTAGGAAAATTTTCTAAGTTTTGGTCCTGCGCACTTAGCAAGTGCGCAGGATTTTACTCTTGCGTACTTAACAAGTACGCAGGAATTACTTCTTGCGTACTTGCTAAGTGCGCAAGAACAACCCTTAGCAAAAATTTCAAAGATTTAAATTCGTTCAAAATGCGGGTTGATTAGGTAGCCACTAGGTCGGAATCAGGGATTCTAACCTATGGTACCAATATCAACACCATTAACCACTAAATCACGATCAAATTTTGACCTAGGTCGTCGAACGACCCACTGACGGTTCGACTTCAACCCGTCGGATCAATCGATGACCAAAGGGAAAATGTATGATCGATTAGGCAATCTAATAACTTGTTAGTGACATTAGTTACCCAAACAACCCATTTGACCCCAAAAATTTTACGGATTTAACCTAAAAATTCTAAGTCAAAAATCGGTCCAAAAATCACGAATCTATGGATGGAATCGGCCTAGATTCTCACCAAAGAGATGAAATACGAAGTGGACGGGATGAAAAACGGGTTTGAACACACTCGATTTTGAGAGAAAAATCGCAGGGGGGAAAAAATTTTGGTTTGAATGAGTAAACCTGAAAATTTTCTAAGTGTCAGCTTTATACCCCACTGATATTGTTCGTGCGTACTTGCTAAGTGCGCACGAATTAACTCTTGCGTACTTAACAAGTACGCAGGAATTAACTCTTGCGTACTTGCTAAGTGCGCAAGTCTTACTTCATGCGTACTTGACAAGTGCGCAGAAACTTTAAGTGCGCAATTTTCAACTCAGAATTATAAAGATTTTCAAGTCAAATAACGAACAAGATAAAAATATTCAATCGAGAGGATTCAAATACAATTCATGAAGGTTAAACATAAAATATTTTTGGCTTTTTCTGAATTAAACTTAAACAATGCATAAACTTAAAATCTTTTTGTTCTTTTCTAGATAGAAATATACAAGTATTCACACAAGCTATTTTTGATCAAAGACACGAGCAGAGGATCATATCAGGCTAATTTTTAGCAAAAACGATACAATATAAACATCAAAGAATATGGGATCATGTCATGTATTACTCTTTATTCTTACGTAATAAGCACATAAACAAGTAATTCAAGTTGACAATATTATAAGATTTGAAACTATACGCATCTTTGTATCATGTTCTTGTGTATTAAGTTATTAATTATAAAATATACAACGTGTACCCCACTTAAATGCTATGATATTTTGCACTATCTCAAGGCATCTAAGATTTTTCCAATGATATTCTTAATTTTCAGAATGAAATTACATCAATTAGCACAGAAAAATCAAGCAGAATCCATAAGGATTATCAAGAATCATAAGATTCAGAATCGAGTGATTCAATTGTCTTGGTTTCATGTGATTTTCTTCTTTGAATATCGGTATGATGATTTGGGATAATGAACATGGTGTTTGATTATAAGGTAACGGGATCCAACTTTTATCTGGATTTGATTTCAATGGACCAGGAATGATTCAAGGGTGAATACATGCTCAACGGTTGATGTAGAGACATGTCTTGATTCAATCTCTCCTTGCATACTTGTGAGTATGGGCAGTGAGATGAACCGCATTAATTGTGCTAACAACATAACCCGAAACTGATCTCAAAAGAAAATTATTGCCAAAATCTAACATCCTTTATCTGATAATGATCTTTTCTATTCTTTTACACACACACACTTGCAAACATGGGTTCAAATCACAGTTGTAATTTAGATTTAGTTTTCACACTACTAGTGATTCAAAGACGCATACAGCCTACTGACAATTCAAATTACTTGTAAGTAAACAGATTAAAAACATAATAATTTAAACAATTAAGTAAACATGACGCATTCATTTCCCATATGAGCAGTCTATGATGGTTAGATCATTTCAAATGTACTATCATTTCCTCGTTTCTCAAGTGAACTTTTGAAATTTTCTCCATTTCCTTTTTTTTTTTGATTTTTGTAAAGTATTTTAAACTAACAGAACTATACAGAAAAATTTAAAAGAAATAAAATTTAACTTCCATGAATTGAATTGATTTAAGAAAATTAATTTTTCACTCGGGATTGAACATTCCTATCAAGTTGACAAGATGCTCAAAACGGGCCCGATCAAATGCCTTTGTGAAAAGGTCAGCAAGATTGTCATCCGTGTGAACCTTTACAAGTTTAATTAAATGCTTTTCAGCACAATCACGGATGAAATGATGGTGAATTTCAATATGCTTAGTTTTGGAATGTTTCACCGGGTTATTTGTGATGGACATGGTGGCATTGTTGTCAATGAATAAAGGAGTTCCAGTGAAGTTCAAGCCGTAGTCTCGCAATTGCTGCTGAATCCACAATATCTGAGAACAACCGCTAGCTGCAGCAATGTATTCTGCTTCACAAGTTGAGACAGAAACCGTTGACTGCTTCTTGCACTGCCAGGAGACCAGTCTGCCTCCCAAGAATTGATATCCGCCAGAAGTTGACTTTCTATCAAGGTTACAACCGCCATAATCTGAATCAGTGTAGGCTTTGAAGTCGAATGACTGCTGCTTGGAGTACCAAAGACCCAATCGGGGTTTCCCTTTCAGGTATCTGAAAATCCTCTTCACAGCTATCATATGTGACTCCTTCGGTTGAGACTGAAACCTTGAATCCACAATATCTGAGAACAACCGCTAGCTGCAGCAATGTATTCTACTTCACAAGTTGAGACAGAAACCGTTGACTGCTTCTTGCACTGCCAGGAGACGAGTCTGTCTCCCAAGAATTGATATCCGCCAGAAGTTGACTTTCTATCAAGGTTACAACCGCCATAATCTGAATCAGTGTAGGCTTTGAAGTCGAATGACTGCTGCTTGGAGTACCAAAGACCCAATCGGGGTTTCCCTTTCAGGTATCTGAAAATCCTCTTCACAGCTATCATATGTGACTCCTTCGGTTGAGACTGAAACCTTGAATCCACAATATCTGAGAACAACCGCTAGCTGCAGCAATGTATTCTACTTCACAAGTTGAGACAGAAACCGTTGACTGCTTCTTGCACTGCCAGGAGACCAGTCTGTCTCCCAAGAATTGATATCCGCCAGAAGTTGACTTTCTATCAAGGTTACAACCGCCATAATCTGAATCAGTGTAGGCTTTGAAGTCGAATGACTGCTGCTTGGAGTACCAAAGACCCAATCGGGGTTTCCCTTTCAGGTATCTGAAAATCCTCTTCACAGCTATCATATGTGACTCCTTAGGTTGAGACTGAAACCTTGAGCACAAGCATACAGCAAACATAATATCGGGTCTTGAAGCTGTGAGATACATAAGTGATCCGATCATCCCACGGTACAACCTGCTGTCTACATCCTTCCTATCTTTGTCAGGATGCAAACCATGATTGACTGGGATTGGTGTGCCATAAGTAGTGCTATCACTCATCTTGTATTTTGATAAGATGTCCTGCACGTACTTAGTTTGATGTAGATAAATGCCATCCTCTCTTTGACTGACTTGCAGAACCAGGAAGAACGACAGTTCACCCATATTGCTCATTTCAAACTTGGACTTCATCACCTTTTCGAAATCCCTACACATCCCTTCATTGGTCGACCCAAAAATGATGTCGTCGACATATACTTGCATAAGAAGAATGTCACCTCCTGCTTTCCTTATGAAGAGAGTCGAGTCAATCTGCCCACGGTCGAAACCATTAGACAGTAAATGCTTTGATAGTGTCTCATACCATGCCCTCGGTGCTTGATGAAGACCATAAAGTGCTTTGTCGAGCTTGTACACTTTATTGATATTATGCGGATCTTCAAAACCGGGAGGTTGAGTGACATAGACTTCTTCATGAACTTTACCATAAAGGAAAGCACTCTTCACATCAAGTTGGTAGACCTTGAAGCCGACATATGTGGCATAAGCCAAGAACAGTCGAATGGCCTCAATTCTAGCAACTGGGGCATATACTTCTGTGTAATCCAAGCCCTCTTGTTGATAAAAACCCTGAACAACCAATCTTTCCTTGTTCTTCACAACTACATGACGATCATCCGTCTTGCATTTGAACACTCATCTGGTTCCAATTGGTTGAAAGCCTTTTGGCAAGTCAACCAAATCCTATACATGCAACTTTTGGAATTGGGACAATTCATCTTGCATCGCCTCAATCCAGCAGTTGTCAGTGAGAGCCTCCTTCACATTCTTCGGCTCTATCTGGGACACGAATGCAGCATGCAGACATGTTTCCATGACACCAGTGTCAAATATCTCTATGTAAAGACTGGTGTTCTCAGTGATGGTTCTATGACGAGTCTGAACACCGGCATAAGGATCACCAATAATGTTGTCGATTGGATGATTCCTATGCACTCTCGTCTCCGGTACAATTGGTTCTTGAATTTCTGGATCTAGATTTGTGCTCAACTCCCCCATTTCCTGTGTTTCAGCAGAAGAAGATTCAATGTTAATTGGATCAGCTGGAGCTTCATTTCCTACAGTTGTGTTAGGATTGGCTTGAGCGTCATCTCCAACAACATGAACACTTTCACTATTATCACTGTCATGAGTTCCAGATGCAGATGCAGCATTGGAATCAGGAGTTATAATTGGAACAGTAGCACGAGTAGAAAAACTGCCGCCATTCAATAGATTATAAACATTTTCGGCGTCTTCTGCAGATAGCTCAGGAAGATTGAAAGACTTGAATAGCGCATCATAATCAAAACCCTAAGCTGGACCTTTTGGTTCTGGTGGAATGATGTGTTTACTACAATCCACTTCGAACCATTCCTCGACAGTACGAGTTCCTATGTTGTACACTCTCTTGCAGGGCGAATTGGCAACATATCCTAAGAAGATGCCTTCCACCGCTTTCGCATGAAATTTAGATAGACGGTCTTTATACTGTAGCAACAAGGAACAAGGACTACCAAAAGGAACTAGGGAATCAAGATTGGGAAGTCGATTATTGATCAACTCATAACAAGTCTTGTTGTGACTTTTCACCACCAAAACTCTGTTTAAGACGTGACAAGCTGTATTTACTGCTTCTGCCCAGAAAGTGACAGGAAGCTTTGCATCTGACAGCATAGTCCTTGCAGTCTCAATCAGTGTTATGTTCTTCCGTTCAGCAACTCCATTCTGCTGAGGCGTGTACGGCGCGCTGAATTCGTGACGGATCCCTTTCTTGAGACAGAAAAGTTCCATCAAATTATTCTTGAACTCAGTTCCGTTGTCACTCCTTATTCTTCTAACTTTCAGCTTGCAAAGAGATTCCAAGCTCAGGATCAAGTATTGAAGAATATCAGCAGTCTCATCTTTTGTACCTAAAAAATGCACCCAAGAAAAACGTGAGAAATCATCAGTTACAACTAGACAGAACGACTTACCTCCAATACTCATGATACTTATGGGGCCAAACAGATCCATGTGTAATAGCTCCAAAGGGGTATCAATAGAGTTTTGGAGCTTGGGCTTGTGAGACTTCCATTGCTGTTTGCCCTTTTTACAAGGCATACAGTCATCTGCAACGGTAAATCTTAGCTTAGGAACCCCGGTTACCAAACCGTTTCGGACAAGATGATTCATTTTACGATAAGAAATATGTCCGAGTTTCCTATGCCACAAGATGGAGTCAAGCTCTGTCGCTTTTGTAAGCAAACAAGTAGCAACTGATGAGGTGGTTTTTGCCACGCTCATATCAATCTGATAAGTGTCGTTTGTTCTTGGTGCTCTCATCAGAATCCAGTCATCAGGAACTTTGAAACCGGGTTTGAGAATCAGACATTCTGACTTGTCAAACATCACTGAGTACTCCTTGTCACACATTTGTGAGACACTCAACAGGTTATGCTTCAGCTGCTCGCAGAAGTTGACATTGTCAAAGCTAACACAACCGTTCGAAACCACGCCTTGACACGCGATACTGCCGCCTTTTTCTCCGGCAAAGGCCACATAGCCGCCTCTAAATGGTTTAACGTCTTGAAGCAAGGCTATGTTTCCTGTCATGTGCCGGGAGCATCCACTATCTACATACCAGCGGTTAGAGATAGTACCCTTCGGACGTCCCTGCACGAGTAACAAAAGAATTAGTTAGATTTGGAGACCCAAGCCATTGTGGTCTTGGGTCGTCCATCCTTCTCAAAATAAACTACATCTTTCAACTCACAGTCATGATGACTGTCCAAAATTGGTGAATCTTTGGAGGAATTGGGAACAGGAGATTGAGAATCTTTAACTTTCTTGTTCCAGGATCTCTTTTGAATCTTAACCAGAACAGGAGACTTTGGTTCAATCACAGCTGGTGAACTTGTGGAAGCTTCACCTGATTGAGCTTTAGTCAGCTGTTCCAGCTTTCTCAACCTCTTATTCCTTCTTCTTCTCTGTGGCTTAGAGAGGCTAGCAACAGGTTTCTCACCAGTGCGTGTACTACCAGATGTAGACACACGAGGTACAGCAGGTTGCTTTACCTTTCTTACAACAGATGGCTTGGCCTCAGATTTGATCTTTGGCTTAGCTATCGGTTACACTGGTGATTTCACCACATTTTGCTTTGGTCTGATAGGAGCTTTCACTACTGGCGACTTAGGGATAACAGCTGGTCGTGAAACAACATGCCGTTTCCCTGGGTTCTTAGAAGGACAGTTCACAACAATGTGACCAACCAAGCCACAGTGAAAGCAATTCCTCTTGTCAACATAAGTTCTCATGTAAGGCTCTTTAGTTCTGGCCTTAGAAAACTAACCATTGTGAGAAGGAAGAGTTGGTTTATGAACAGAAGTTTGAACTTTTACAGTTTGATGTTTGGGGGTATAATACTTTTGCAAATTCTCTTTGTAACCCAGCCCATAATGAGATGAAAAAGCCTCTTTCTTAGCTTGGTTAATATTTTTAAAACCCCCGTAAAGCATTCCCTTAAGTTTATCATTTGTTTCAATGATATCAGGTTCAGTTAAAATGCAATTATCACCATTAGTGATAATGTTTTTCTGGACTTTCTGTTCAGTCAACAACTCCTCAGAAACTACTCCTTCAGGGCAAGTGTTAACCGACCCATCCTCAGAAGCAGTAACATACTCCTCACTAGATGTGGAGTTAGCCTTACTTGAGGATTCATCCTTTTTAGGGGAATCATCCTTATCAGAGGGCTCATCTAGACAAGTGAGATCAATGTCTATCAAGCTATTGACAAACTGCCCACTTATTGGTGGAGGAATGGCATTGGTACCAAGTCCTAGGCCATTCATTTTTCTCACCACGGATTCGTAGTGTTCCACCACGAAGCGAGAGTTTTTCAATTTCTCGTTAGTGCATTTGAGCTGCAAGATCTCATTTTGCAGTTTGTTAATTTCATTGTTCTTCTTTTCCAAAGCCCTATACGCAATGTCCAAATGAACCTGTTGGTCGCTTATTTTTAAAGAATAGTCTTGTTTTTCTTTCTGTAGCATTTCAACTGATTCTTTAAAACGTGTTTCATTCGTTTTGTAATTTTTAGCTGCCAACTTTAGGGGTTCGATTATGTCTTGAAGATCAGAAATTTCATTTTTTAGCCCTGGACATTTAGAACAAGAAATAACAGAGAAAGGGTTAGAATCTACCTCAGATGATGAACTTTGTCCTTCTCCAATTGCCATGAGAGCGACAGCAGTGGTAGACTCCTTTTCATCAGCTACAGAAGCTTCCTCTTCTTCAGATTCAGAAGATTCCTCTTCTTCAGCTTCCTTTCTCTCGGCCTCCTTCCTCTCGGCCTCCATCAGCTCCTTGATTTCTGCCATGAGACCAATGTGTGCTTGAGCAATGATGGCGTCTTCTAGGTGCACACCCCAATCAAAATTTTCGTCATTCTGTGCGACCAGTGCATTGGACTGATTACTTTGGGTATGATTGTGGTGGCTTTGGTTATTTTGGCCATGGCTGTTTCCCTGGCTAGGTCTGGTAAAACCAGAGGCCGGTGCTCTGTCCTTTTGACATTCACGAGCAAAGTGTCCATAGTTTTGACACTTGTAGCACTTGGCCTTAGATTTGTCAAATCCAACCTTGGCATTAGAATGCCCGCCAATATACTTTCTTCCTGTTCTGTTCAGGAAACGCTTGGCCCTCCTCAGTAACATGGCCATATTCCACTGAATATCCATGTCTTCAATATCATCAGGATCCACTTGATTGAAGTCCTCTTCAATAGTCTCAGGATCCGTTAGCTTTCCACCAATGAAATTCTCATATGCCAGCATGCAAGATGAGAATAGTGCTACATGATCTTCAGCTATATTGGCAATAGCTGACTGGTTGGCTGAGCACGTATTCTGAGGAGTCTTTGAGTTTTGTTGATTTTGTTGATGAGATCCAAACCCTGATCTTGATGCATAACATGCATGACCACCATAACCATTAGAGTGGTCTTCTTCAATGGATTTCCCAGTAAAGAGTGCAATCCCAGAGCCGGAAGACATTGAAGTGGAAGTTGTCCCATGATACAGGGAAGGGTCCTGTATCTGAGGTCTTCCAGAATTCTCCCTTTTTATAAGATTCATGTTATGAGCCTGAATCTTACCGACTGTCTCATCTACTGTCATCTCGTAGAACTTTGAACTTTCCCTCATCAGGGTTGTATACATCTCATATCTCGGTGGCAGAGCATCCAAAAACTTTTCCACCATTTCCTCTTCTGGATATTTAAGCTCAAACGATTTCAACTTCGTTTGTAGGTGATAGAATCTAGAGATAAGATCATCTAAAGATTCATTTTCTATAAATCTGAAGCACTCGTATTGCTTCCGGAGCAGATCCCTCTTGCTTTTCTTGATGTCACTATTTCCTTCGAAACTTTTCTGTAAAGCTTTCCAAAGATCCTTAGAAGATTCATATCCTCGGAAACTGTGGAACAAATCCCGAGTTAATGACATAGTGATTGACCCCAATGCCTTCTTCTCTCGATCATAATTTTTCTTTTCTTCTGCATCCAGCTTAGAGATAGGCTTAGGTACGTTTTCATCAAGATACAAGTGGGTGGGATGCTTATATCCCTCAAGAATAGGTATCCATAACGATGAATCAGTGTATGAAATATAGTGCTCAAAACGGGCTTTCCAATTGGAATAATCGTTTACATTGAGCAACTTGGGAGGTTTCTGTGGAGTACCGATTTCATTATCATAATTTAACATACTACTAAGGTTCTGAAGGTTTGACATGGTGAACACTTGGTCAAAAATCAGAAAAGTCAGTAGCTATTGCGTACTTAGGATTGGCCTTGCGCACTTATGAATGGTCTTGCGTATTTAATATTTGCCCTTGCGTACTTGTAAGTACGCAGGAGTAAATTGTTAAGTACCCAGGATAAGTCTTAAGTTCGCAGTTCAGTCTTGCGCACTTGTAAGTATGCAGGAGATAACTCTTGCGTATTTAGCAAGTTCGCAGAAAACTGTACTTTTTGCCAAAAATGGTAAGTACGCAGGACACCTTTTCAGCAACTCTCACCAAACTTTTCCGGTGACCTGAAACTCGCCGGAGTTGGTAAAAAATGGTCTGAAGATCAATGCAATTGAGCCAAAGGGTCAGAAACAAGTTTCTAACCAACCTATGATGCTCAGAACACACAAATACACAACAAAAATCGGTTTTTGAGAGATTTTTGCTTCTTAAAAAGTGCTCAAGAGCTACCCCTTTTTTATCACAAAAATCAACAAAATAACCTCTCTTTGCTTGTAAAACTCAGTAAAAACGTCTCCAAACTCACTTATAACACTCGAATTCAAGAGCAACGCTCTGATACCACTTGTAGGTCCCTCGGGTGTGGTGGATCGTCACATGCAAGTGGTCTACTAGTCGGAACGGGTGCGGAATACCCGTGACTAGGTGGAGAGTCTAACTGAACAAAGTAAACCGAACACAAGAGTCACAATAATCGTTCTTTGTATTATAAACACTCGACGGTTACAGAGAGAATACAAGCTGCGTACTTAGCAAAACTGAGTTCGTCTGAACAAATGGTTCTGCGTACTTATCCTCTGTCAACCTATCCTATTTATACAAACCTGATGCCTGCGCACTTAGCAAGTGCGCAGGACCAAGTGTTCTTGCGTACTTGCTAAGTACGCAGGAGCTTTCTCCTGCGCACTTGTAAGTGCGCAAAACACTTAACAGAAAAACAACAAACATTATGTAAAAGTAAATACAACTCGATAAACTATTACATAATGACTCATACATACAAAGACAAATTACAGACATTAGAAATACAAACTAAGACTCTATCCAGAGTGTTGTCACAGGAAAGTGCATCAACACAATCACGTAAATAACATTCAAGCTTGTATTCCAACAATCATAGAGTTTACAGACTCAATCAGACAATTAGATCTCTTCTGTTCTACGCTCTGTTCTTCTTCTTACTGTTGACTCTGTAAACATCTATATATTGACATCTGATCTGTATTAGACGAACTTAACAAGTTCACCTCTAACAGACTAAGCGAACTTAACAAGTTCGCCTCAGATAGACTACGCGAACTTAACAAGTTCGCCTCTGTTAGACTAGGCGAACTTGACAAGTTCGCCTAGGCGAACTTGACAAGTTCGCCTCTAGCAATACTTGTATAAACACTTAAGAACATTACATACAAAAACATAAAGACATTAGATCTAAACTATTACAAATCTTTTGTCATTATAAACTATGTCCTAACAGACTCCCCCTTGACAATAGCTTGATCTTCAGTCTTCAGTCTTTATGATGAGCTTTTCCAATTATCCGGTAATCTGCTGCCTGCATGCACTCCATATCTTCTACAAATCTCCAATAATCTCTTGTACTGCAATCCTTATTTTTCCATTCATCAGTGAACATGATTTCATTCTTTCTCAATGTTCTCTGATCTTTCTTGAAAAATTGATAAGATTCATTGCATCATAGACACATACAATGACCTTATTATCTTTCTCTTCAATCCTTGCTTCACCAGTATTTACATCAACATACCACCAATTCATATTCCCAAGAAAATCTTGAGGAATCTTCTTCAACGGTATCTTGTGTACAGCACGTACTGGTTTGAACTTGTACTTCCAGGTCACTTTCCCGGTCTTTTGATCTATTTTCCTCAATCACTTTCCTTTCTGAGGCTTTAGCTTTTCATACTTTCCCGAACCACCTTCTCTCTTGATCAGATTAGCAATCACATCCGCTAAACCAAACTTAGATCTATTAATAAGTTGTTTTGAAGCTAGACCATTCATTTCACACCTTGGCAAGGTATTGAAATATTTGATCCTCGACTTTAAGTACTGAATACCATCAGATCTTTTAATAGCAAACAATGGATGAAGTTATAAGGAACATTAAGACCATCACTTCCTTCATAAGTAACAGTATCTTTATTTTTCTCTATCTCTATCTCCACTATCTCTCCTTCTTCCACTTCATTATCAGACACATCATCTTCATCTTCAATGTCATTGAATAATTCATCAATATCGTCCAGACAATCTATCTTCGCAGCTTCTTCCTCTTCAGAATCCGCAAAGAATTCCAATAGCAGAACTTCTTCATTAACTCCAGAAGCATCTTTGGTTCCTTCAATTTTTTGAGATGTCGACTCCCCCTAAACTGTAGATATAGGATTAACGTCAGCGTATTGACGATCACCCTCAGCATTTCCAGTAGGATCATTGTCTTCATCATCCTTTCTTTGAATAGACTCTGTGTGACACATATCATGGATCCTTAACTCCCCCTGAGCGTCAAGACGCTCAACAAGTTTGGATACCAATGCTTGCATGTCAGCATCTGCTTGGCTTGAGTCTGAATCACCAACTATCTTTGAGAATCAGTAGATACAAGATTATCCACCTGATTTGTAAAGTAAGCACTTGAGATTCAAGAAAAGTAATCCTCTCAGAATCAGAAGGCTTTGAAGGACCAGTTGACGATTGAGGAACCGAAGGACTTGGAGTAATCACTTGAGGAAGAGGAGTTAAAATAGGAGATGAATCCTTAGACCTTGGAGGTGTAACGATTATGGAAGCTACAAAAGTAGCATCCTCTACACCCTGTGAAGAATGAGCAGCAGCAATTGAAGCAGACATAAGCTTCTGAGCTTTAGGATCCGGATTGAAATCACTATCAGTATCAGAACTCTTATCCACCAATGTTCTTTTTCCAAGTACTGATCCGGAAGGAGGATCCCGAACAGACTTCTGTCTTGGTCTTCTGGCTTGAGATTTAATACGTTTGCCAGCATTTTCCAATGGTATTTCAGCTAACCAATGTAGGTCCAGATTTCTCTTATAATCACTGATTTGATAGATTACACACACACACAGGCGAAAACTGTGTGTATGGTGGTGAAGCAGATGATAGAAACAATGTTGGTGAAGATAACCGGCTAACCACACTATGAATCAACACGCAAATGGTATGAAAATGTAAGAACACAGTGAATAAACAACTGCAAATTTTATTGATTCAAGAACAATGTGAAAGAGAAGGTTCAGGGTTACAGCCGCTACTCACACCCTAAACATTCTCAAACTAGGCTATTTATAGTAGTGACAGGTATCGAAACTATGTTCAATCGAAACTACTAGTTTCGATTGACCATTTACAAGTGATACTCAGAACTATCGAAACTACCATCTATCGAAACTACTAGTTTCGATTGAACAAACTCAATCGAAACTAAGTAGTTTTGATGGCCCAGACTTAGCTAATAAAGCAGTAAATTACATAAAACTGAAATTACATTTAATGAAATGACATAAAGTAAACTAGTCTAAAACTGTTTAAACATACAATAAATGACAACAGCTTATACAATAAAACTGTTTATCTCCCCCTAAGCTGTTGCATTACTGTCTTCAGCTCTTCATCAAGCAGCTGGTCCTTTAGTTATCGTTGGTATAAAAGGTTTAACATGGAGAGATACAACCCGTTGGTAGGCCTTAGCATCAGCTTCATCTTCATCACTGTATGCCTGAATGTGATTCTGAAACAGGATCTCCAGATCTTCAGGCTGAAATTTCAACAGCTCCATAGGCTCAAAGATAGTGATGTCTTGCTTGCTCTCACACTCTATCACTGCACTGCCAATGATTGGGTCGTAGTACCACTTTCTGAAAGTTTGTAGCTGGACAGGTACAGATTTGGAAATGGTGATGGTCTTGTGAGTTTGGGCAGACTTGTACCTTAAGAACACATATGGCTTGTTAGTCTTAGGATGAAACCTTGTCTTTAAGATTTTCTTTTCAGTTTTCCTAGGCTTCATTCCTTTGAAATCATTATTGACTTGAGAATGTAGAAATTTCTCAAAGTCATAAGCCATCATGACCTTCCCAGGGTTTTGAAGGGGAAGTTTGGCTAAATCCCTGAGGTCATAGAAAGGAAGGGTCTGGAAGTCAGTCATATTTTTAAAGTGCTGAACTCCCCCTCTATATCTTCTTATAATAAAGAGCTTCATTTCAGCATCATACTTCCAGCCAATTGGAGGCCACTTTAGTTCTTGATGCTCAGCTATCCATTCATATGTTTTAGGAGTTTCCTCCTGAATGATTTTCCTAAACCAAGACTTTCTTGAAATTGGAGGTTCAGGTGCAACAGAAGGTGGATCTTGTGCTGGACTGGATTCGGAGTCTGTAGTGGTTGGTTCAGGAGTGACTGTTTTGATAAGATTAATCTGAACATCTTCTTCACCTTTTTCTTCATCAGATAAGGTTTGAATTTCATCTCCGTCTTCCGTAAAGTATGTAGTTCTCTCAGTCTTTTTTTCTTCAGTGGTCAGGATTTCTGGATAAAGATCATTATACCCATAGTTTTCAATGTCATCTAAAAGGGCATTTGTCACACCCCGACCGATGGCGGAATCATCGGGGCGGGACATGTAAGACTGTTCATGAGCTCAAGGTTGACTAAATTGTAATATGTTAAATCAAATTTCCATTCAACCAAATACGAATCAAATTCAATGTACATAATGAAATACAATTTGTTTTTGAATTAAAGATTAACTAGGTCCAAAGCCTATGTGTAGCATGTCTTGATCAAACTCATATGAAAGCACCTGAAACATGAATAAAATAAGGTCAACTAAAAATTTGGTAAGTATAACACAAGTTTGTACATAGATAGCATATAGTTTGTAAACCAAATCCTTTACATAACATGATAAATAAGGCATTTATGGGGAGCCGCTATTGTGTAACCAAGTACAATCAAACCTTAGTAACTAGTATGCAAATTGTGTTGTCGGTATCAATCACCTCCACTTGGGTGGGTTTGTCAGACTCAATAGATCTATCATTGAAAACCGTCGGCTTGAATAGTTAATGATTACACATAATAGCATGCAAGAGTTAGCACAAATAGTCCTCGGGCATAAAGCTCAAATTGCACACATGAATGTAATAGGATTTGTAATTGTGTTGTTTGTGTAAATGTAAACATGTAATTTGTATATAGTTCATGTTTCACCCCAAAAGTGAAAAAGAGTAAAAGGGGTTGTGAAATACTCACATGATTCGAAGGGGTAGCTAGCACAAATACTAAGTAGTATAATGATCCTTGAGATGCACAAGATAACCTAAAGTGTAATATATATTGCATTAATAATGCACAATAGTCTAAGTCTAAGTCTATGGTTGAATTGGATGAAGTTAGTGATTTGGTACTTGAAAGTAAAATAGAAGATTCGAAATGAATATTTTTAGAACATTTTAAATAAGGTTTGATTTTGAGATAATTACTTAAGTAAATTAAATAATTATAGTTTATGGAAATAACGTAGGTATTATATGTAATTTAGTATAATTAAATAAATGTTTTTGTTTAGTTATAAATCAAATAAATAATTATTAACTTATTCATTTATTTATAAAATGTAACTTAAACATAACAATATTATTTAAGAGTAGGGTTTATGAATTAAATGTTGAACTTTAAATAATTTCCATTTATTTTAAGATTAAATATTTGATCTTTTCTAAATAAACAATAATACAGATTTCAATCATTTTTATTTTAAAAATTAATCTGAAATACTATTTATAAAAAGAAATAAAAATTATAAATATTCTGTCAACACACACGACCGCGCCTAGACAGGGCACGACCGTGCTCGGGCCACGGGCGCGACCGCGCTAGCCAGGGCACGACTGTGTTGATCAACAGAGGGGCATAGCTAAACAAATCATTAGGCACGACCATGCCTTGGACAGGCACGACCGTGTCTATGCTTCTGGGGGGTAAGATCAAGTCTAGCCAACAAGCATGATTGGTCTGAGCAGGAGGCACGACCGCGCTGTAAGTCGACACGACCGCGTCTCCCGAGGCACGACCGCGCTAGATGATTAGCGCGACTGTGTATCTGTCAAAACAGGAACAATTTGATTGATTCTTATATTGATAGAGTCGGAATTGATAGGGCTTTCATCCAAAAGGTTATTACGCGTCTGTTTGTGTAGTTTAATTGTATTTAAAACATGTTCAGAATCGAATTTGATCAAACTATTTTTGAATAAAACTTAGGTTCGGGTTTGGGATGATTTCTATATTGAAAACCCAAATTAAGATGGGGCTTTTGATCTACAGACTAAATCAAATGAAAATACGGTTTCAATTATCTAGAACGACGACGAATCAATAGCGTACGGTAGAGGAGAGTTCCGGCGACGACGGGAGTGGTCTCCGGTGCTTCCTGCTGCCACTCCGGTCAAGTTGATGCGTTCTGGAGCTTTAGGGGGAATCGACTAGGATGTTGGTTTGTTTGGTTGAGAGGGTTTACAACGAAAACGGTGAAATCGATGGTCACAATGGAAGGTTTTGGTAATTAGGAGAGGGATCGACTAAAAACGGGTTTGTTTGTTATAATTGAGATGGTTATACTCATAATGGGTTTGTTAATGCGAGAATTGGTTACGAAATCGGATGGTCCCGCGATTAAAGGCTGTATTTACGTTTCAACTGACGCGAGGCGCGACCGTGCCAATAATAGGCGCGACCGTGCCAGACGAGGCGCGACCGTCCGTGGCGCGACCGTGCCTACTAGGGTTTCTGGTTATTTACAAAATCAGCCCCTGCAACTTCAGCTTTGACAGAATTAGCTTGGTTAGGATTTAACGGAACACTTAACGGGATTATTAACTGGATTAACTCAAGAAGGTATTACTACATGATTATGAGTTCTAAATTTTTGAATTGAATACGATCGGCTAATGAGTAATGAGGTGTAGGTTTGAATAAATATAGATTTAAATGTTGTATTGCTATTTTATTAATTTAAATAAATTAAAATAGGGTCGGAAAATCCGGAATGTTACAGTCTCCCCATGTTAAGGGAATTTCGTCCCGAAATTTAACTGATGAAGACTACTAAATCAAGAAGGAGGAGGGAGTTTTGGGTTCTCAGGTAGCTTTGAGTGTTGGATTCTGGGGTGTGTAACCGTTGACATGACTTAATCCTGATACTTTGAATACGAAGAGTGATAATAAATTTTGTTTTGAATTGAAGATGGTCTAATAAGAATTTGAATTCTAAATGTGAAACGTATTACTTGGAATGAAATTGATGGGATTTTGACATTTAGTGTTTGTGTAAATATAGTCTAATATGCTCAACCTTGTAAGTGGGTACGAGATTTCATAAAACATTGGTCTGGGTCAAAACTTCACGTGACACGAACAACTCTACTTATGATAATATGAGAGGACACTTATGTATAGGAAGTACCATCGGCGTATCCACCATGCCCTTGTCATATTACTTCAGTTTCGTTGTTACATATCATGATAAGTTTTATGTCACAACACACGACAAAATTTCCCTATAGTTTCCATGCGCTGATTTTTATAATTCCGTGTGCACCCGTAATTATTCAAATCATCGTATGGTCCGTATAGATTGTTTCGTTGTGTGTGGGAAAGGAGCACAAATTCACTATTATCACGTCTATAGTTTACACATAAAAGTCGCTAACAATTAACTATGTCCTAAATCAGATCAGTTTGCAACTAAAGAGTAGTAATATAGTAACACTTAAAGTTTCTTAGTTTGCTCGTGTTTGAACAAGAATACGTCAAACCCCGAGGCGTTTCAATGTATCATGGTCTTCAACTTTGGTGTACAAAGGGCATGACCATGTTTTGTGCATAATGAAATTAATCCATTGTAATACTTGTAAGCAAATTTTGTTTCGAGTATATAGTAAGCACACAAGTCTCATGTATGATCTAGTGTCACGTAGTTCGTAATCAAATAAGTCTCATATATATAGAGTAAACAATTTAGCATCTTGTATCTTGTAATCGATAAACTATAACGTGTAATGTAAACAACAAAGTATTACGTGTATCGAAGGAAATGGATCTCATGTATAGTGTTAGCAACGCATCATGTATCTTGTATAGTGTACACCGTTTAGTATAAAGTACTTTGTAGTCAAATGAGTTTCATGTATCATGTGGTTGCGTTGGATATATATTGTAAACGTGCATACATGAGTATTGAACTTCGCGTGCGATGTGTACTAACGGGTTTTGCATGTGATTGAGTGCTGCGGACAAACGTGTTGTTTGGCGTTCTTGCATCATGTGGTAGTTAGGTTCAAGTCCTCAAATCTTATTGATGTTGGTGGGAAAAGGTTAACATTTACGCGATATGGATCGTCTCTTGAAGCGTCAAGTGAAAGGTAGTGAGGAGGTTTTGGAATTATTTGGGAATTGTGTTTACCAATACGGGCCTTTGTTTGAACATAGAAAGTGGGAAATTGTCTTTGGTTGAAGATATATAAAGTAGTGAAATCATTGAATCGCATATTTTAGATGAATATGCAATTTATGAGAAAAATATTTTTAATCTAAAATTTCAACCTTTGGCTAAACAAGTAGTAGCATATTAATTTGACCAAAGTTTAGAATTATTTACTTTAACGAATAAAAATCATAATTATTTATCAGTTTTTAAAAAATCTTTTTATAAAATTGATTGCATTAACTTTCCTTATTTGGTGAAAAAGTTTTATGGAAAATCTATGTTTTTGATATTATCTAAAAATTTAATAAAGATAGCGATGTTTTGTTTAAATCACAAAATAGGATGATTTATTTATGAAAGGGTTTGTTGGTAATGTACTAATTCGTGTTGAATGAAAGAAGTGATATTTGAGAAAGTTTGATGAAAATATAACAGGTGTAATTTACGCTCCACGGGTCAAATCAATGAACAATAATTGTAGAGTTGAGATATATGGAAATGACTAAATGCTGAAATGTTAAACATTACTCAAACATAAGGAAATGGTTCTCAAATAAAAAATTTTAAAGAAAATCAGTAGAAGCTTCTTCTAACGTCTCTGGTAGCTTTCCACTAGGAAGAAGATAATCACCAAGATGAGCACCGCTATGGTCACTCGAGTAGTGGATCTGGCTTCAGCCCTGGCGGTCTCCGTGCGGTGTTCTTGAACTTCCTTTTCGAGGATGGAGATTGACTCCTTTTGGTACTCTAATTGGGTTGCTAGGCTATCCATTCTTTGTCTTTGCAAATCGTGTATCATCCCCTGCTCTATCCTTTGCCTCTCAAATTCTGAGGTTCTTACATATTGATGGAGGTCATGGGTTGGAATCCCCATAACACTAGTGGCTGCCATGGTTTGTCTTACCCAAGGGTTAGGATGGTATGGGTCGGGCATTAGGTATGGGTCTCTTAGTGGGGGTGGTAATTGATTATGGGGGTGAGGTGTATGATACGGGTTTATGGGTACGGGTGATCCAGGTGTTCGAAGTCTCGGGTCGGTGTTCCTAATCCCGTACGCCCTTACATCGAACCTTGGCCTAGCAGTTGGGGGTGTTGGTGATCGATAAACGGATGTCTCCGTGTCTTCTTCCCATTCAGATTCTGATCCAAGACAGTAAACCGGGGAGGGAGGAGCGTAGGAGTCCATGTCTAACAGAAAAACAATGAAAAAGTTGTAAGTGATAATGAAATATGAAGTGTCAAATATAGAAGTTCTTATGGGTTTTAGGGTTTGACTAGTCATAACGCCGAACCTTCACGATAGTATTTTAGAAATACACTTGACCTATAAGTAATGTATCCCTAAGGAGAATTCCCAGGAAAGAGGGGTGGGTCATTAAGACACACTTAAGTACCCTATCTTTCCTTAGCCAGAATCCCTCATGGGTTTACACACTCTTCCAGCCATCATGTATTAATAATACTATTGTTGGGCTCATGGTTAAGATGAGAATTGTTGTGAACTGGGCCTTGAGGTCCAAAAGTAAGGTTTATGCTTTCTAGTGGGCTTCTTCTTCTTGTAGGATAGATGGGCTCCTTGGTTTAATATTAATGGGTATTAGGCCCAATAGTTTAAGTCTTTTTTCACAAAGGGTGATGGTATCATGTATGTGAGTCCAAAGGTGTATGAATAATTTGGTGTGCATGTGTGTGGGTTAAACTTAGGGTAGTGTTTTTAAAAAAATTAAGTAAGTAGCAATGGATAGAAGAAAAAGTTGACAGGAAATGTGACACATAAACTATTGAGTATTGTATCATGTGATGTAATCATATAGTATAACATATAAAGATATTCACATGGGAAATAATCATACAGCATGTAGGTAGTAATGAGTGTAAGCATGAAGTGTGACACATAAGTCATTATGTATTGTATCATGTAGTGTAAGTACTTAGGATAGCATGTAAAAATAATCACACATGAATTGATAATGTAACATGTAGTAGCATAGCATTGTATGGGTGTCCTAAAGTTATAATCTAGGTCAAGAGTGTCTAATAACCTAGTTCCCTATAACCAAGGCTCTGATACCAATCTGTCACACCCCGACCGATGGCGGAATCATCGGGGCGGGACATGTAAGACTGTTCATGAGCTCAAGGTTGACTAAATTGTAATATGTTAAATCAAATTTCCATTCAACCAAATACGAATCAAATTCAATGTACATAATGAAATACAATTTGTTTTTGAATTAAAGATTAACTAGGTCCAAAGCCTATGTGTAGCATGTCTTGATCAAACTCATATGAAAGCACCTAAAACATGAATAAAATAAGGTCAACTAAAAAGTTGGTGAGTATAACACAAGTTTGTACATAGATAGCATATAGTTTGTAAACCAAATCCTTTACATAACATGATAAATAAGGCATTTATGGGGAGCCGCTATTGTGTAACCAAGTACAATCAAACCTTAGTAACTAGTATGCAAATTGTGTTGTCGGTATCAATCACCTCCACTTGGGTGGGTTTGTCAGACTCAATAGATCTATCATTGAAAACCGTCGGCTTGAATAGTTAATGATTGCACATAATAGCATGCAAGAGTTAGCACAAATAGACCTCGGGCATAAAGCTCAAATTGCACACATGAATGTAATAGGATTTGTAATTGTGTTGTTTGTGTAAATGTAAACATGTAATTTGTATATAGTTCATGTTTCATCCCAAAAGTGAAAAAGAGTAAAAGGGGTTGTGAAATACTCACATGATTCGAAGGCGTAGCTAGCACAAATACTAAGTAGTATAATGATCCTTGAGATGCACAAGATAACCTAAAGTGTAATATATATTGCATTAATAATGCACAATAGTCTAAGTCTAAGTCTATGGTTGAATTGGATGAAGTTAGTGATTTGGTACTTGAAAGTAAAATAGAAGATTCGAAATGAATATTTTTAGAACATTTTAAATAAGGTTTGATTTTGAGATAATTACTTAAGTAAATTAAATAATTATAGTTTATGGAAATAACGTAGGTATTATATGTAATTTAGTATAATTAAATAAATGTTTTTGTTTAGTTATAAATCAAATAAATAATTGTTAACTTATTCATTTATTTATAAAATGTAACTTAAACATAACAATATTATTTAAGAGTAGGGTTTATGAATTAAATGTTGAACTTTAAATAATTTCCATTTATTTTAAGATTAAATATTTGATCTTTTCTAAATAAACAATAATACAGATTTCAATCATTTTTATTTTAAAAATTAATCTGAAATACTATTTGTAAAAAGAAATAAAAATTATAAATATTCTGTCAACACACACGACCGCGCCTAGACAGGGCACGACCGTGCTCGGGCCACGGGCGCGACCGCGCCAGCCAGGGCACGACTGTGTTGATCAACAGAGGGGCATAGCTAAACAAATCATTAGGCACGACCATGCCTTGGACAGGCACGACCGTGTCTATGCTTCTGGGGGGTAAGATCAAGTCTAGCCAACAAGCATGATTGGTCTGAGCAGGAGGCACGACCGCGCTGTAAGTCGACACGACCGCGTCTCCCGAGGCACGACCGCGCTAGATGATTAGCGCGACTGTGTCTCTGTCAAAACAGGAACAATTTGATTGATTCTTATATTGATAGAGTCGGAATTGATAGGGCTTTCATCCAAAAGGTTATTACGCGTCTGTTTGTGTAGTTTAATTGTATTTAAAACATGTTCAGAATCGAATTCGATCAAACTATTTTTGAATAAAACTTAGGTTCGGGTTTGGGATGATTTCTATATTGAAAACCCAAATTAAGATGGGGCTTTTGATCTACAGACTAAATCAAATGAAAATACGGTTTCAATTACCTAGAACGACGACGAATCAATAGCGTACGGTAGAGGAGAGTTCCGGCGACGACGGGAGTGGTCTCCGGTGCTTCCCGCTGCCACTCCGGTCAAGTTGATGCGTTCTGGAGCTTTAGGGGGAATCGACTAGGATGTTGGTTTGTTTGGTTGAGAGGGTTTACAACGAAAACGGTGAAATCGATGGTCACAATGGAAGGTTTTGGTAATTAGGAGAGGGATCGACTAAAAACGGGTTTGTTTGTTATAATTGAGATGGTTATACTCATAATGGGTTTGTTAATGCGAGAATTGGTTACGAAATCGGATGGTCCCGCGATTAAAGGCTGTATTTACGTTTCAACTGACGCGAGGCGCGACCGTGCCAATAATAGGCGCGACCGTGCCAGACGAGGCGCGACCGTGCCAAAACGTGGCGCGACCGTGCCTACTAGGGTTTCTGGTTATTTACAAAATCAGCCCCTGCAACTTCAGCTTTGACAGAATTAGTTTGGTTAGGATTTAACGGAACACTTAACGGGATTATTAACTGGATTAACTCAAGAAGGTATTACTACATGATTATGAGTTCTAAATTTTTGAATTGAATACGATCGGCTAATGAGTAATGAGGTGTAGGTTTGAATAAATATAGATTTAAATGTTGTATTGCTATTTTATTAATTTAAATAAATTAAAATAGGGTCGGAAAATCCGGAATGTTACAGTCTCCCCATGTTAAGGGAATTTCGTCCCGAAATTTAACTGATGAAGACTACTAAATCAAGAAGGAGGAGGGAGTTTTGGGTTCTCAGGTAGCTTTGAGTGTTGGATTCTGGGGTGTGTAACCGTTGACATGACTTAAGCCTGATACTTTGAATACGAAGAGTGATAATAAATTTTGTTTTGAATTGAAGATGGTCTAATAAGAATTTGAATTCTAAATGTGAAACGTATTACTTGGAATGAAATTGATGGGATTTTGACATTTAGTGTTTGTGTAAATATAGTCTAATATGCTCAACCTTGTAAGTGGGTACGAGATTTCATAAAACATTGGTCTGGGTCAAAACTTCACATGACATGAACAACTCTACTTATGATAATATGAGAGGACACTTATGTATAGGAAGTACCATCGGCGTATCCACCATGCCCTTGTCATGTTACTTCAGTTTCGTTGTTACATATCATGATAAGTTTTATGTCACAACACACGACAAAATTTCCCTATAGTTTCCATGCGCTGATTTTTATAATTCCGTGTGCACCCGTAATTATTCAAATCATCGTATAGTCCGTATAGATTGTTTCGTTGTGTGTGGGAAAGGAGCACAACTTCACTATTATCACGTCTATAGTTTACACATAAAAGTCGCTAACAATTAACTATGTCCTAAATCAGATCAGTTTGCAACTAAAGAGTAGTAATATAGTAACACTTAAAGTTTCTTAGTTTGCTCGTGTTTGAACAAGAATACGTCAAACCCCGAGGCGTTTCAATGTATCATGGTCTTCAACTTTGGTGTACAAAGGGCATGACCATGTTTTGTGCATAATGAAATTAATCCATTGCAATACTTGTAAGCAAATTTTGTTTCGAGTATATAGTAAGCACACAAGTCTCATGTATGATCTAGTGTCACGTAGTTCGTAATCAAATAAGTCTCATATATATAGAGTAAACAATTTAGCATCTTGTATCTTGTAATCGATAAACTATAACGTGTAATGTAAACAACATAGTATTACGTGTATCGAAGGAAATGGATCTCATGTATAGTGTTAGCAACGCATCATGTATCTTGTATAGTGTACACCGTTTAGTATAAAGTACTTTGTAATCAAATGAGTTTCATGTATCATGTGGTTGCGTTGGATATATATTGTAAACGTGCATACATGAGTATTGAACTTCGCGTGCGATGTGTACTAACGGGTTTTGCATGTGATCGAGTGCTGCGGACAAACGTGTTGTTTGGCGTTCTTGCATCATGTGGTAGTTAGGTTCAAGTCCTCAAATCTTATTGATGTTGGTGGGAAAAGGTTAACATTTACGCGATATGGATCGTCTCTTGAAGCGTCAAGTGAAAGGTAGTGAGGAGGTTTTGGAATTATTTGGGAATTGTGTTTACCAATACGGGCCTTTGTTTGAACATAGAAAGTGGGAAATTGTCTTTGGTGGAAGATATATAAAGTAGTGAAATCATTGAATCGCATATTTTAGATGAATATGCAATTTATGAGAAAAATATTTTTAATCTAAAATTTCAACCTTTGGCTAAACAAGTAGTAGCATATTAATTTGGCCAAAGTTTAGAATTATTTACTTTAACGAATAAAAATCATAATTATTTATCAGTTTTTAAAAAATCTTTTTATAAAATTGATTGCATTAACTTTCCTTATTTGTTGAAAAAGTTTTATGGAAAATCTATGTTTTTGATATTATCTAAAAATTTAATAAAGATAGCGATGTTTTGTTTAAATCACAAAATAGGATGATTTATTTATGAAAGGGTTTGTTGGTAATGTACTAATTCGTGTTGAATGAAAGAAGTGATATTTGAGAAAGTTTGATGAAAATATAACAGGTGTAATTTACGCTCCACGGGTCAAATCAATGAACAATAATTGTAGAGTTGAGATATATGGAAATGACTAAATGCTGAAATGTTAAAAATTACTCAAACATAAGGAAATGGTTCTCAAATCAAAAATTTTAAAGAAAATCAGTAGAAGCTTCTTCTAACGTCTCTGGTAGCTTTCCACTAGGAAGAAGATAATCGCCAAGATGAGCACCGCTATGGTCACTCGAGTAGTGGATCTGGCTTCAGCCCTAGCGGTCTCCGTGCGGTGTTCTTGAACTTCCTTTTCGAGGATGGAGATTAACTCCTTTTGGTACTCTAATTGGGTTGCTAGGCTATCCATTCTTTGTCTTTGCAAATCGTGTATCATCCCCTGCTCTATCCTTTGCCTCTCAAATTCTGAGGTTCTTACATATTGATGGAGGTCATGGGTTGGAATCCCCATAACACTAGTGCCTGCCATGGTTTGTCTTACCCAAGGGTTAGGATGGTATGGGTCGGGCATTAGGTATGGGTCTCTTAGTGGGGGTGGTAATTGATTATGGGGGTGAGGTGTATGATACGGGTTTATGGGTACGGGTGATCCAGGTGTTCGAAGTCTCGGGTCGGTGTTCCTAATCCCGTACGCCCTTACATCGAACCTTGTCCTAGCAGTTGGGGGTGTTGGTGATCGATAAACGGGTGTCTCCGTATCTTCTTCCCATTCAGATTCTGATCCAAGACGGTAAACCGGGGAGGGAGGAGCGTAGGAGTCCATGTCTAACAGAAAAACAATGAAAAAGTTGTAAGTGATAATGAAATATGAAGTGTCAAATATAGAAGTTCTTATGGGTTTTAGGGTTTGACTAGTCATAACGCCGAACCTTCACGATAGTATTTTAGAAATACACTTGACCTATAAGTAATGTATCCCTAAGGAGAATTCCCAGGAAAGAGGAGTGGGTCATTAAGACACACTTAAGTACCCTATCTTTCCTTAGCCAGAATCCCTCATGGGTTTACACACTCCTCCAGCCATCATGTATTAATAATATTATTGTTGGGCTCATGGTTAAGATGAGAATTGTTATGAACTGGGCCATGAGGTCCAAAAGTAAGGTTTATGCATTCTAGTGGGCTTCTTCTTCTTGTAGGATAGATGGGCTCCTTGGTTTAATATTAATGGGTATTAGGCCCAATAGTTTAAGTCTTTGTTCACAAAGGGTGATGGTATCATGTATGTGAGTCCAAAGGTGTATGAATAATTTGGTGTGCATGTGTGTGGGTTAAACTTAGGGTAGTGTTTTTAAAAAAATTAAGTAAGTAGCAATGGATAGAAGAAAAAGTTGACAGGAAATGTGACACATAAACTATTGAGTATTGTATCATGTGATGTAATCATATAGTATAACATATAAAGATATTCACATGGGAAATAATCATACAGCATGTAGGTAGTAATGAGTGTAAGCATGAAGTGTGACACATAAGTCATTGTGTATTGTATCATGTAGTGTAAGTACTTAGGATAGCATGTAAAAATAATCACACATGAATTGATAATGTAACATGTAGTAGCATAGCATTGTATGGGTGTCCTAAAGTTATAATCTACGTCAAGAGTGTCTAATAACCTAGTTCCCTATAACCAAGGCTCTGATACCAATCTGTCACACCCCGACCGATGGCGGAATCATCGGGGCGGGACATGTAAGACTGTTCATGAGCTCAAGGTTGACTAAATTGTAATATGTTAAATCAAATTTCCATTCAACCAAATACGAATCAAATTCAATGTACATAATGAAATACAATTTGTTTTTGAATTAAAGATTAACTAGGTCCAAAGCCTATGTGTAGCATGTCTTGATCAAACTCATATGAAAGCACCTGAAACATGAATAAAATAAGGTTAACTAAAAAGTTGGTGAGTATAAACACAAGTTTGTACATAGATAGCATATAGTTTGTAAACCAAATCCTTTACATAACATGATAAATAAGGCATTTATGGGGAGCCGCTATTGTGTAACCAAGTACAATCAAACCTTAGTAACTAGTATGCAAATTGTGTTGTCGGTATCAATCACCTCCACTTGGGTGGGTTTGTCAGACTCAATAGATCTATCATTGAAAACCGTCGGCTTGAATAGTTAATGATTGCACATAATAGCATGCAAGAGTTAGCACAAATAGTCCTCGGGCATAAAGCTCAAATTGCACACATGAATGTAATAGGATTTGTAATTGTGGTGTTTGTGTAAATGTAAACATGTAATTTGTATATAGTTCATGTTTCATCCCAAAAGTGAAAAAGAGTAAAAGGGGTTGTGAAATACTCACATGATTCGAAGGCGTAGCTAGCACAAATACTAAGTAGTATAATGATCCTTGAGATGCACAAGATAACCTAAAGTGTAATATATATTGCATTAATAATGCACAATAGTCTAAGTCTAAGTCTATGGTTGAATTGGATGAAGTTAGTGATTTGGTACTTGAAAATAAAATAGAAGATTCGAAATGAATATTTTTAGAACATTTTAAATGAGGTTTGATTTTGAGATAATTACTTAAGTAAATTAAATAATTATAGTTTATGGAAATAACGTAGGTATTATATGTAATTTAGTATAATTAAATAATTGTTTTTGTTTAGTTATAAATCAAATAAATAATTATTAACTTATTCATTTATTTATAAAATGTAACTTAAACATAACAATATTATTTAAGAGTAGGGTTTATGAATTAAATGTTGAACTTTAAATAATTTCCATTTATTTTAAGATTAAATATTTGATCTTTTCTAAATAAACAATAATACAGATTTCAATCATTTTTATTTTAAAAATTAATCTGAAATACTATTTGTAAAAAGAAATAAAAATTATAAATATTCTGTCAACACACACGACCACGCCTAGACAGGGCACGACCGTGCTCGGGCCACGGGCGCGACCGCGCTAGCCAGGGCGCGACTGTGTTGATCAACAGAGGGGCATAGCTAAACAAATCATTAGGCACGACCGTGCCTTGGACAGGCACGACCGTGTCTATGCTTCTGGGGGGTAAGATCAAGTCTAGCCAACAAGCATGATTGGTCTGAGCAGGAGGCACGACCGCGCTGTAAGTCGACACGACCGCGTCTCCCGAGGCACGACCGCGCTAGATGATTAGCGCGACCGTGTCTCTGTCAAAATAGGAACAATTTGATTGATTCTTATATTGATAGAGTCAGAATTGATAGGGCTTTCATCCAAAAGGTTATTACGCGTCTGTTTGTGTAGTTTAATTGTATTTAAAACATGTTCAGAATCGAATTCGATCAAACTATTTTTGAATAAAACTTAGGTTCGGGTTTGGGATGATTTCTATATTGAAAACCCAAATTAAGATGGGGCTTTTGATCTACAGACTAAATCAAATGAAAATACGGTTTCAATTACCTAGAACGACGACGAATCAATAGCGTACGGTAGAGGATAGTTCCGGCGATGACGGGAGTGGTCTCCGGTGCTTCCTGCTGCCACTCCGGTCAAGTTGATGCGTTCTGGAGCTTTAGGGGGAATCGACTAGGATGTTGGTTTGTTTGGTTGAGAGGGTTTACAACGAAAACGGTGAAATCGATGGTCACAATGGAAGGTTTTGGTAATTAGGAGAGGGATCGACTAAAAACGGGTTTGTTTGTTATAATTGAGATGGTTGTACTCATAATGGGTTTGTTAATGCGAGAATTGGTTACGAAATCGGATGGTCCCGCGATTAAAGGATGTATTTACGTTTCAACTGACGCGAGGCGCGACCGTGCCAGACGAGGCGCGACCGTGCCAAAACGTGGCGCGACCGTGCCTACTAGGGTTTCTGGTTATTTACAAAATCAGCCCCTGCAACTTCAGCTTTGACAGAATTAGCTTGGTTAGGATTTAACGGAACACTTAACGGGATTATTAACTGGATTAACTCAAGAAGGTATTACTACATGATTATGAGTTCTAAATTTTTGAATTGAATACGATCGGCTAATGAGTAATGAGGTGTAGGTTTGAATAAATATAGATTTAAATGTTGTATTGCTATTTTATTAATTTAAATAAATTAAAATAGGGTCAGAAAATCCGGAATGTTACAGCATTCAGCTCATCATCAGATGGTTTGTCTTCTTCATCAAGAATCACGGTCTCTATTTCATTGGAAGTCCCTTTCCCTGTCTTCCTTGCATCTCTTCTCTCACTTGCTGAGGGAAGGTTTAGTTCTGTTTCTTCAACTTTGACTTCAACTGCCTCTTTTGTCTTTTCAGTATGGCCAGCAAATATAGTTAGTGCAGATTCTGGATTAGTCACAAGGTCAGGAGATGAGGGTTCAACTACAGATGTGGTCTCCCCCTGAGCTGTTGAAGTAGTTGGTTGTTTTTGCACAGGTTTAACCATTGAGGCTTTGAGCTGCTCCACTGCTTCAGCTAAAGCCTTGAATTCTTCTTTTTGCTGTGAGATTAGTCTTTTTTGTGTTTCAAGTTGAGTTTGTTGAATCTCAATCTAAGTATGTAAACCTCCAACTTCCAGCTTCAGGTCTTTAACCTCTTCCTGGACATCATGCAAATTAGTTTTTAATCCTTCAATTTCTTCATCTTTCTCTTGAATCTTATCCTGCATTTTCTTCAGTCCAAGGCTTAAAGTTTTAACTCTTGGTACAGGAGAGGTTGAATCATGAGTTGGTGATGTGGGAGTAGTATGGATGGGTGATTGTTGTGGAGATGGTTATGGAGTAGCTAATAGAGAATCTGATGAGGATGACAAGTCTTCAAATCCAGTCTTGATTTTCTTTGCCTTAGGCTCTTCTTCCTCAAAATCAGAACCTGACTCAACTTGTCGTTTGGAAGAAGATGCAAGATGCTTTGTTCTATCATCTGAATCAGACTTGTAGTAGTCAGATCCATAAATTCCTGCATCCAGAGTTCCACTTGATTTGCAACTTCCTCCTCAACTTCATGCATACCAGCTTCAACATTAACTGCTGGCTCTTGAATAATCTGTATTTGTTCAACAAAAGGAGCCTCTATCACAGGTTCAATTATGGGTTGTTCTTCTTCTTGAACAATAGGAATGTTTATCTCAATCTCAGCTTCATCAATAGGTGGATTACCTTGATCTTGTTCAACTTCCATTTCTTCTTCAACAGATGATAAGATCTCTTCTTCTAGATCAGGGTCAATATCAGGGATAAATTCTTCTTCTTCACCAATAATATGACCAAACAGGGGAACGTCAGCTATAGCCCTGTTGGTTCTCTTGTTAGTACTTCTCATATAGCTGAGAGTCTTGGCAATCATATGGTCGAACACAAAGGTGTTCCCACCTTGTTGCAGCTCAGGATGAAGATGATTGATGATAATTTGTAAAAATCTAGGATATGCCAGAAATTTCTCCTTCACGGCTCCTGTTAGATTGTCCTTTAACTGTCTGAAGATGAAGCCAGAGAAATTGTAATCTCTTCCCTTGATTATCCCCAAAATAGTTGAGCCCAGAGTGCTGTTTGCTGAATCAAACCCTCCTTTTCTGATTGATAGGCAGTGAATAAACACATGCACTATGTATCTCCAGTGGCTTGGTAAGGAGTTCTTGATTATCTGGCCAGTTTTGAATTCATCTGGATGACCCAATCTTCTGAAGCATTCTTTGACATAGAAGATTGGAAATTCAATGGGTGCATCTGGATTGTCATTAAACTGCAGCACCTCTCTAACTCTAGCTTCAGAAAATAAGACTTCTTGGCCAAGCACAGTTGCTCTAATGTGCTCCATATTTTCAACTGTGATGATTTCTGTAGTCTCCCAAAATTCTCTTATAGATGTCTCAAACACCGGCAGATTGTTGCTGATGGCAAAGCTGATGTTGGAGTTTGCCAGGAAGTTTAAAACAGGAATGAACTCTGCAGCTTTTGGATCATTGGCATTTAGGAATGCGTAGACATTGTGTGTTTTTACAAATAAGTGGTCCATACTTGTAAAATTCATCGTTTTTGCACAATAAGTAGGATTTCTGAAAATACTTAATCGAAACATGGTATATCAACACTTAGAAAAATTTTGAAGTCCTAACTGTCGAAACAACTAGTTTCGATTTGAGATGAACTTGGTTAATTTAGCAAACAGCTTTATCGAAACAAGTAGTTTCGATAGAGACTATAAGCTTTGATCAACACTTAGAAAATTTTAAATCAACACTGTCGAAACAACTAGTTTCGATAGAGAGGAACTTATCAAAACTATCTAGTTTCGGTCAGAGATACTAGGGCAAGTTTGGGTGTCGAAACTAGTAGTTTCGATTGAAAACCTTTTGAAAATTTTTTATTTATTTATTTATTTTTTTGAAAGTGTTGAACCCCTTTATCGAAACTACTTGGTTTTGAAACCCAAACCCCTCTGATTCGTTATACTCAGACTAATATAAACAATTTGAAGAAGGGTTTAGAGTGGCCTGTAAGTGACGGAACTTCATCTTACCGAGTGTGAGACGTTATCTGCAAGAATACACATTAAACGTGAGTTCAAAGATGATAGAGATGTATGCAAAAACGGATAAGCACAAAACGACTGTTGTTATGAAGATTTCGTCGAACAAATTTTAAACTTTGAAATCCTAGGTCTGCCGATATGCAAAAATCATCCAAAATGAAGTAGTGAGACATTACCTGATGATGAAGACGATGGTGACAACGGGGAAATTAGGTGATTAATGCTGATATCTTGCAACTAAGACCGATGGTTTGAGAAATTTGGCGAATGACAAAGAAGACGAAGAGGGTTTGAAAAAGACGAGGGAATGACAGTATGAAGGGAGGGATTGCTTATGAAGGCTTTTAATTTTCGTGAGACAAAAATGCCCTTTTCGAAACAAGTAGTTTCGATAGGACAAACTAGTTTCTATATGCACAAAGTAGTTTCGATAGTTCAAATTAGTTTCGATATGTACAACTAGTTTCGATAGTTCAAATTAGTTTCGATATGTATAACTAGTTTCGATATGCACAAAGTAGTTTTGATATGTACAACTAGTTTCGATAGTTCAAAGTAGTTTCGATATATACAACTAGTTTCGATAAGTCAAAGTAGTTTTGATATGCACAAAGTAGTTTCGATATGTACAACTAGTTTCGATATTTAATAAATAAAATTATACACAAGATATTTACACTTTTCTTCTTGAAAAATATCCAACATGAGATCAGATCTGGTCAGTCTCTTGAAACACTTCCTTTTGCAATTCACTACTGTGAGTCCCTGAAGATAGCTGGTATTTGTGCAAAGTAAACCCGAACATTTGTTTGTACAAAGATTTCATGTGATTAGAAGGTACCATTTAAGCAATATACAAGGTGTACCTCACATATTAAAATAAAATGAATTTGAAAACCTATTAATCCTCAAGAAGTACCCATCTTCATCCTATCATCTCTTTCTGATTAACCAAGCTACCGTCTTAGTAATGTCAAAGTACCACCAAAATAAAATAATATATCCAAGTGGATTTAGAAAATTAAAATAAAATATATCCAAGTAGATATTAAAAAGGCACGAGCATTCTAGATCTTTGCGTAAGCAAAACAAAAGAAGTCGTAAAATTATCCAAGCGGATAGAAAAATGTTGAACACCCGAGATCTTTGCGTAAGCAAAACAGACGGGGTCAAATCATCCAAGTGGATGGGAAAAGGATGAGCACCCGAGATCTTTGCGTAAGCAAAACATACGGGGTCATCGGTGGTAAATATCGTTATATTGACGGTCACTTGGCGTATGAATAGGAATCCAATACGTAAGCCTATATCTGATTGAATCGATTTTCTTAGATATAAAAATGGATTAGATGTTTCAATAATGGATTCAAACACACAAGTATGAGATATATATTAGGTTTTCACACTACTTACAAGTTTTAACCATATGTCGGGCCTACCAGCTATACCTCAGCAAACACTATCGCTTTTGATCTATTCCATGTCCAAGAGATGAGATCATAAACTATCATTTCTCAAAGGTCAGATTCAAATTTTTTTTTTGCAACTTGTAAGATTATATACACAGCAATTCTTTTCAACATTAAAATATTATATTCCTCCCCCGAAAAATTTGCGTGGATACTGTACATAAAAATAAAATCTTTTTGGAATTTTCTTTGTTAACTAATCAAAATTTAGAAAATAAACTATTATTCACACAATTTACTGAAAGTTGATCATCCCAAGCATCTCCACCAGTTGGGCAAATCTGGTAGAGTCAAAAGTCTTTGTGAAGATGTCTGCGGTTTGTTTATTAGTTTTGACTTCAACAATTTGAATATGCTTCTTTTCAACACAGTCACGAATAAAATGATGTTTAATTTCAATGTGTTTTGTTTTGGAATGCCGAACGGGGTTTTTGGTGATATGGGGAACGGAAGTGTTGTCACACAGAATGGGTGTCTCATGGAATGTGATCCCATAGTCAAGCATCTGATGGTGTATCCATCTGACTTGGGAACAACAGAAGGATGCGGCAATGTATTCGGCTTCGGCGGTGGATTGGGAAACGGTGGATTGTTTCTTACATTTCCATGAGACAAGGCGGTTGCCAAGGAATTGACAACCTCCAGAAGTGGATTTTCGGTCTAAGTTGCAACCCCCGTAGTCTGAATCTGAATAAGCCACAAGATCAAACAAGTCAGTTTTAGGATACCACAGACCCAATTTTGGCTTATACCTTAAATATCTTAAAATACGTTTGACAGCAGATAAATGAGAGAGTTTAGGATTAGCCTGAAAACGTGCACATAAGCACACTGCAAACATGATGTCGGGTCTGCTGGCCGTGAGATACATGAGAGATCCTATCATAGAGCGATATAGATGCGGATCAACGCTTTCCCCATCCACATCAGGAGTCAAACAATGTCGAACTTCCATAGGAGTTTTTACTGGATGGGAATCAGCCATTTTGAACTTGGTCAAGATTTCTTTTACGTATTTTTCTTGATGGATAAGGAATCCCGACTTAGACAGATCAACTTGTAGTCCCAAAAAGAACTTCATTTCCCCCATGGAGCTCATTTCAAATTTAGATCGCATCACTTCTTCAAATTCTTTGTAGAGACGGGGATTTGTAGATCCAAAAATGATATCATCCACATAAATTTGCACCATGATTGTATCCTTTTCATCCTTCTGTTTGAACAAAGTTTGGTCAATTGCTCCTCGTGTGAAACCATTCTCAAGCAGATGCTTTGATAAAGTTTCATACCATGCACGAGGTGCTTGGTGAAGACCGTACAATGCTTTGTCTAACTTGTAAACACGGTCTGGAAAATTAGGATCAATGAAACCCGGCGGCTGCTTGATATATACTTCCTCTTGAACTTTGCCATACAAAAATGCGCTTTTGACATCCATTTGATGGACAGTGAAGTCCATGTAGGCTGCATAGGCGAGAAACATTCTGATGGCTTCTAAGCGAGCCACTGGTGCAAAGACTTCCTCATAGTCAATCCCTTCTTCTTGATAGAAACCTTGAACCACCAGACGAGCTTTATTTCGAATCACAGTGCCGCCTTCATCCTTTTTGTTGCGAAAAACCCAACGAGTGCCGATTGGAACTTTGTTCTTGGGAAGATCTACCAAATTCCACACATGCAGCTTTGAGAATTGTTGTAGCTCTTCTTGCATTGCTTCCACCCAGCTGTTTTCTAGTAGAGCTGCTTTGATGTTCTTTGGTTCAGCTTGAGAAATGAAGCAAGAAAACATGCTGTTTTCAAATGCTTCACAGGCACTTCGGGTACTAACACCCACATTGAGTGGTCCAATGATGTTAGTGGTGGGATGAATCTTGTTAATTCGCAGTTGAGGAATTTCATCTTCTTCCACGACTTCTTCCAAATTGGTAAGAATTTCAGCAGGAGGATCGGTAATATCATTAATAGGATCTTCAGCAGGTGATTGTGGTGCAACATCTACTATTGGAATGGAGTTGTCTTCAACAGTTTCACTTGTTGCACCAGAACCGGAAGACTCCATATCAGATTCAGCATTAGCAACCACAGGAATTTCAACCTGATCATTTGTGTTCCCTAGATTGGTCACAGAGAAGTAAGGATTAGCATGAGTTGATTAAGTAGAGAAATCAGGAAGATTAAATGACTTAAAAACTGAATCGACGTCAAAGAGCCAATTGGGATCGTCTCCTATGTCCGTATGATTGTTTTCATGCCAATTGATATCAATGGACTCCATCACTATCCTTTTCTTCTTATGGTAGACACGAAAAGCATGTTGATTGGATGAGTAACCAACAAAATAACATTCATCAGCTTTGGCTTCAAACTTGTTGAGCTGATCTGAAGTATTCAGCATTGTGCACACACACCCAAATTTTCTAAAGAAATCAATAACTGGCTTGTGCTTGTACATGATCTCATAAGTTGTCTTGTTGCAACTTTTAGTGATAAGAACCCGATTTTGCACAAAACATGCAGTGTTGACCGCCTCAGCCCAGAAAGTCACGGGAAGCTTATAGTCAACAATCATAGTTCGTGCAGCTTCAATTAAAGTGCGGTTTCTTCTTTCAGCTACACCGTTTTGTTGAGGAGTACGAGGGTCACTAAATTGTCGAGAAATTCCTTTGCTTTCACAGAAAGAATCTAGAGTTGCATTGAATTCTGTTCCATGATCGCTGCGGATAGTCTTCACACTTAGATTGAAGAGGTTCTCAATTTGAAGCAGATAGGTTTTTAAAATCTCTGGCGTCTCATCTTTCTTGGCTAGGAAAAACACCCAAGTGAATCGAGAAAAATCATCTGTTACCACTAGACAGTATGACTTTCGTCAAAGACTCATGACACTCACCGGACCAAAAAGATCTATGTGAAGCAATTGGAGAGGAGAGTCAATGGAATTGGTGGTTTTAGGCTTATGTGAAGATTTGTGCTGTTTTCCTTTGGAACATGTGATACAATGTTCAATAGGAGTGAAATCTTTGAGAGGTAATCCAGTGACTAGGTTGCCTCGAACCAGTCGGTTCATTGTTTTGAAATTGACATGTCCCAACCTCTTATGCCACAGGAAAGACTCATCTTCGGAAGCTTTTGAGAGAAAACATGATTCAATGCCCGGTGGGTTGTTCATATCCAAGCTATATGTGTTGTATCTTCTGGGAGCACGCATGAGAATAAGTTCTTCCAGAATCACCACTCCTGGCTTCAAGATAAGACATTCTTTTGAATTGAATAAGGCACAAAAGTCCTTGTCACAAATCTGTGAAACACTCATCAGATTGTATTTCAACTCAGGAACAAAGTTGACAAATTCCAGACTATTTACTCCATTTGATACTGTTCCTTGTCCTTCAATCTTTCCTCCTCTTGGGTTTCTAGCAAAAGCAACATATTCTCCATCAATTTGATGATAATCTTGCAGCAAGTTAAAGTGCCCAGTCATATGTCTTGAACATCCACTATCTACATGCCAGATGTTATCGCCGATTCTTCTTGATTGACCCTATACACAACGAACCATTTATACGTTTTGAACAAAATTGTTTCAATCAAGAGATCTTAGTGTCAGGATATGACATCTCATTAGAATCAGAATTACAACCATCCTTTGAGGAAGCACGGTCATCAAATAGAACATTATTTTTAATTTTCCACGTTCGTTTTAAATAATTTTTTGCATTTTTAATTCTTTTACGCCTAGATTTCCTACTGTGAGAAGATTTAGGCAACACGTATGAATTTAATGAACTTTTGGAAGTCGATTCTTCATTAGAATTTGTGGTTGTCAATTTACAACTTTTTTAAACATGATTTGAGGCACCACAACTAAAACAAACGTTTTCACAAGATATCTTAGCCTGATAATAGTCATCACAATATGAAGATGATTGTGATGTTGAGGAATCTGAACATGAGACAGTTCTCTCATCAATAACTTTGTCTTGAAGACGATGTGCTTCCTTTAATCTGAAAAATTCCATGTTGCTCATGGTTTCACGTGGTATATCATTCACAATAATTCCTGCACTCTTAAATTTGGTAACATATGGCATAACATTCAAAGATTTAGGAACAAAAGGCAAAGCATTTTTAAATTTAGAAACATCACATCCCAAACCCGTATGCTCAGCAGGCATCGAATCAAAATACAAGTTTTTAACGTGTTCACACATATTTGGTTTTGACACGGACATATTATTACATTCATCCGACTCAAGTTCTTTTAAAATAGTTCTATCATTAGCACTCTTATCACAATCATCTTCGGAATTTACACAATTTGATTCTGCACAAGAAGCAAAACTGTCAGAATCGGATGACGTAATATAATCATCAAGAGATAATGTACAAACAAAAGGTGTGGAAACATGTGGAGTTGGCATATCAGCAAATCTCCCTGATTTAGAATAAGGAGGTGGATGAGAGTTATACCCAAGACCTTCTGTGCCTTTTTTATTAAATTGTTTATCAATTATTCCAAACAAAATTTTCTGATCCATATCCATGTGGTCAACCTGTAATTTGGCTTTTTCTACCTTTTGGACTCTTTCAGTTAAAATTGTATTATTAATGGTTTGAGTATTGAGTTGCACAATTAAAGAGCGATTTTCACCAGAAATATCACGAATTTTGTTTAAGTATAGTATCTCATTTTTTGCCACAGAGTCATACATCACCTTAATGTGATTTCGTTCATCAATCAAGGCTTGATTGATGAATCTGTATTTTTGAATTTCATTCAAGCAAGATCTAGAATTACACAGTTTAGAAATAACCTCAGCAGGCACAGCAGTGAGATCCTCAGCAGGTTCAATCATGACACACTTACCCATGTCCTCCACTTCAGCCATCAAGGCTTTATCAACAGCTTCCTCAGCTTGGTCTCCCCAATGATAATGTCCATCAGCTTGACACACAAGAGCTATGGAACTTGAAGATTTGTTTGTCTTTGGAGGATTGGCAGCTTGTTTTCCAGAGGGAATCTTCTTTTCTTGCTGATCCTTGGAGGACTGTAACATTCCTGATTTTCCGACCCCATTTTAATTTATTTTAATTAATAAAATAACGACACGACATTAAACCCTACAAGGACTAGTTGTGTAATTAGTCAAAAATCTAATTATAATTAACTTTGAAAGTCAAGGAAAATTTGAGGAAATATGCTCCCGTTGACTTTTAATAAATAAATCTAACGAATCCTTAACCAACTTAACTCAACTCAAACCCGAGGGACCAGTTTTCGCCAGATTCAGAATTTTTGAACATGAAACTGCAGGGACCAATCTGTAATTAACTCATTTTCGATTTAGTTTGACTTCAGAAAGTCAAACTACCGTTTTTGCTCGAATTCAAACTCCACACCCGGAATCAGTTGAAATTCGTAATTGTTATTCACATTAGTGTCATTATCAATCATTATAGAAGCAATTACCAGCTCATCATTTCACGATTTAACCCGATTTATGACTAATCAACCGTAACCGTCGACCTCCCTCGTATTACTCTCCAATTCGCAAACTATCGATCATTTACACAGAAATCGATCACCTGCAAATCTCTAACAAATCCCCTCAAACCTGCTACATAATCCAATTTCATCGAAGAAGGACGCAGAGTCGCCGGAAAGCCAATCCCGCCATAATCGGCATCCGTTTAGTCGATCACAGTCAATTCGATCATCGTTCTGGTAATTAAACCTATCAATAGCTTCGTTTTTATCTATATATTAAAAGCCCTATGCTTATTAGGGCTTACATTACAGAATCAAACATGATATGATTCTAGGGTTCTTAACAATATTGGATTTAATCGAACCCTACCCCCGACTCTGTTTAAATCAAATTAATTCATACCAGTAGATTCGAAATACATTTTTAATCGATAACCCTATGCCAATTCAGTTTCATATCATCGGCTTAATCAAGAACCCGTAACTAGTGTTCGTTCATAAAATGATTTGGGGGTTTCGACCCTAGACTTAATCCTAATCCAATTAAACCATACCGACAGATTCGCAAGACCCTAATTAGTAAAAGCCCCATGTTTCTATCACATTCCATTATCAGAATCATCCAAATCAATTTTGAGTTCAAACTTAGGGTTTCAGCTATTAAATCTGTAATTAAACATCCTAAACCCGTTGTTTTTGCAATTAAAACCTACCATAGGCTCGTTTGAGGTTAACGAACAAAACCCCTAAGATCTTACAGTCGGTCACTGCCAGTTTTGGTGAAATTGGGACTGGGTTCGATCGGCTCGAGGAAAGGGGAAGAACACTCTCGGGTTTTATGTTAAAACAATTTCTGACCGGGTTTGTGTGCGATACCCTAGCGGGCGGAGTTGGTTAAGAGAGTGTGCTGGTGTGGGAGAGACCCGGGTTCGAGTCCCTCCACACACATTCATTTTTAAAACATTTTATTTGTATTATTTTATTATAAAAACAATACCCTATATTATTATATTAATATATTAATGTGTTCTAGCCTCGTAAAACCACCCGTAGGCTCGGGTTTGGTTTATAACCTTTTCTTATTTAAAAATACTAACTTTTATAATAATATAGTTATATTATTTTCAAACCCCACCTTGGAATAAATAAAATAATTATACCTTCACCTCGTTATTAAACTTCTGGTAACGTTTCAAACTTATAAATAATATAAATACCTATATTAGTTACCCACGTTTATATCCCCGAATAAAAATAGATATATTTATTATTCATATGAATTGTAATTTCAACTCGCTTAGTGTTAGATGGTATGTAACACTAATTTTTCTCTTTTATAAGCTAATATATATTTACCCAAATTTGACGTATTTTCATGACTAAATAACTAAATGAGTATAGACTTAATTATTTTGTTTATATTTAAAGCAAGGTAATTTCATACTACGCTTCAAATAAATAAATGTAATTTATTTAGTTAATTACCCAAGCTCTAAATCATTATTTTAAGGACACTATATCCCAACATTAATAATTATAAAACAATTTTCCAAAAATAAAACGCAATCACCTATACAACCCTTTCATATAATTCGACACGAACTCATTACACAACTCCCTAAACTCACATCCTTTGAAGCCCTAGACTTCGATTTAAATATTTTATTAATTTATCTTCATACGCAATACACTCTAGGTTAACGTTGTGCGTTACAAGGATCACTTTGCTACTTAGAGTCTCGTGTTAGCTACGCCTTCGAATCATGTGAGTATTCACAACCCCTTTTTACTCTTTTACATTTTTGGGGTGAAACATGAACACTATTCAACTTACATGTTTACATTTACGCAAACAACACAAGTACAAATCCTATTTACATTCATGTGTGCAATTTGAGCTTTATGCCCGAGTGCTAGGTGTGTTAACCTCTTGTATGCTATTATGTGCAATCATTAACTTTTCAAGCCGACGGTTTTCAATGATGGATCTATTGAGTCTGACAAACCCACCCATGGTACGCGGTGATTGAAACCGACAATACACTTTGTTTTGCATGCTAGTTACAAGGTTTGATTGTACATTTGGTTACACAATAGCTGCTCCCCATAAATGCCTTATTTTATCATGTTTTATAAAGGATTTGTTTTCAACTATATGCCATCTATATACAACTGTGTTATACTCACCAACTTTTTAGTTGACTTTATTTTATTCATGTTTCAGGCCCCAATATGTGAGATTGATTCTAGACGTGTTCAACATAGGATTTGGACTTAGCAAAATAAATCAAGAATTTTATGAATTGTTCATGTTTCTTGTTTGAATTTGATCTTGTACTTGGATTTATTGTAATGCAAATTTGACTTTAATATATTTCAATTTAGTCAACCATGTGCTATGAACAGTCTTACATGTCCCGCCCCGATGATTCCGCCATCGGTCGGGGTGTGACAGATTGGTATCAGAGCCTTGGTTATAGGGAACTAGGTTATTAGACACTCTTGACCTAGACTATAACTTTAGGACACCCATACAATGCAATACTACTACATGTTACATTATAAATTCATGTGTGATTATTTTTACATGCCAACCTAAGTACTCACACTACATGATACAATACATAATGACTTATGTGTCACACTACTTGATAACTCTTGTGCTTACACTCATTACTACCTACATGCTATATGATTATTTCCTATGTGAATATCTTCATATGTTATACTATATGATTTCATTACATGATACAATACTCAATAGTTTATGTGTCAACTTTTCCTTCTATTCATAGCTACCTACTTAAATTATTTAAACACTATCCTAAGTTGACACACACACATACTCACCACATTATTCATACACATTTAGACTCCCATACATGATACCATCACCTTTATGAGCAAATATTTAAATTATTGGGCCTAATGTCCACCAATAATAAACCAAGAAGCCCATCTATCCTTCAAGAAGAAGAAGCCCACTTAAATGTATAAATCTTACCTTGGGCCTCAAAGCCCAGTCCACAACAATTCTCATCTTAACCATGAGCCCAACAATAGTATTATTAATACATGATGGCTGGAAGAGTGTGTAAGCCCACGAGGAATTCTGGCTAAGGAAAGATAGGGTACTTAAGCGTGTCTTAGTGACCCACCCCTCTTTCCTGGGAATTCTCCTTAGGGATACATTACTTATAGGTCAAGTGTATTTCCAAAATACTATCGTGAAGGTTCGGCGTTACGACTAGTCAAACTCTAAAACCCATAAGAACTTCTATATTTGACACTTCATATTTCATTATCACTTACAACTTTTTCATTGTTTTTCTGTTAGACATGGACTCCTACGCTCCTCCCTCCCCGGTTTACCGTCCTGGATCAGAATCTGATTGGGAAGAAGACACGGAGACACCCGTTTATCGATCACCAACACCCCCAGCCGCTAGGCCAAGGTTCGATGTAAGGGCGTACGGGATTGGGAACACTGACCCGAGACTTCGAACACCTGGATCACCCGTACCCATAAACCCGTATCATACACCTCACCCCCGTAATCAATTACCACCCCTACTAAGAGACCCATACCTAATGCCCGACCCATACCATCCTAACCCTTGGGTAAGACAAACCATGGCACCCACTAGTGTCATGGGGATTCCAACCCATGACCTCCATCAATATGTAAGAACCTCAGAGTTCGAGAGGCATAGGATAGAGCAGGGAGTGATACACGAATTGCAAAGACAAAGAATGGATAGCCTAGCAAACCAATTAGGGTACCAAAAGGAGTTGATCTCCATCCTCGAAAAGGAAGTTCAAGAGCATCGCACGGAGAACGCCAAGGCTGAAGCCAGATCTACTACTAGAGTGACCATAGCGGTGTTCATCTTGGCGATTATTTTCTTCCTAGTGGAAAGCTACCTGAGGCGTTAGAAGAAGCTTCTACTATTCTCCTTTAAAATTTTTTATTTGAGAACCATTTTCTTATGTTTTTGAATAATGTTTAACATTTCAGTATTCAGTCAATTCCATATATTTCAACTCTACAGTTAGTGTTCATTGATTTGACGCGTGGAACGTAAATTACACCTGTTATATTTTTATCAAACTTTCTCAAATATTACTTCTTTCATTCAACATGATTTAGTACATTACCAACAATCTCTTTCATTAAATAAATCATCCTATTTTTATGATTTAAACAAAACCTCGTTATCATGTTTAAACAAAATGTTTAACGAAATTTTAGATAATACCAAAAAAAAAAAAAAAACATAAATTTTCCATAAAAACTTTTTACCTAATAGGGAAGGTTAATGCAACCATTTTTATAAAAATATTAATTTCTCTCTACTGATAAATAATTATGATTTTTCTTCATTAAAGTAAATATTTCTAAAGTTGGCTAAATTAATATACTACTACTTATTTAGCCCATAGTTGAAAATTTAAGTTAAAAATATTTTCTCATAAACTGCATATTCATTTAAAATATGCGATTAAATGATTTCACTACTTTATATATCTTCAACCAAAGACATTTTCCCACTTTCTATGTTCAAACAAAGGCCCGTATTGGTAAACACAATTCCCGAATAATTCCAAAACCTCCTCGCTACCTTTCACTTGACGCTTCAAGAGATGATCCATACCGCGTAAACGTTAACTTTTCCCACCAACATCAATGAGATATGAGGACTTGACCCTAACTACCACATGATACAAGAACACCAAACAACACGTTTGTCCGCAGCACTCGATCACATGCAAAACCCGTTAGTACACATCGCACGCGACGTTCAATACTCACGTATACATGTTTACAATATATCCAACGCAACCACATGATACATGAAACTCAAAGAACCTCAATATACCCAATGCTGCACAAATTGCATAATACATGAAACTAGTTGCCTACAAATTACAATTTGCTCGATTGATCACGTAATGCACGAAACATGTTTATTTGCAATACATACGCTATTGGATTGAGCACATGATACACGGAACTTAGATTGTTTGCAATATACGTGATACATAAGAATTGCTTCATTGATACATAATTCTAGATTGACCACACTGTACATGAAACTCATTTGATTACAAAGTACTTTATACTAAACGGTGTACACTATAAAAGATACATGATGCTACGTTGCTAACACTATACATGAGGTCCACTTCCTTCGATACACATAATACTATGTTGTTTACATTACACGTTATGGTTTACCGATTACAAAATACAAGATGCTAAATTGTTTACTTTATATATATGAGACTTATTTGATTTCGAACTACGTGACACTGGATCATACATGAGACTTGTGTGCTTACTATATACTCGAAACGAAATTTGCTTACAATTATTACAATGGATCGATTTCATTATACACAAGACATGGTCATGCACTTTGTACACCAAAGTTGAAGACCATGATACATTGAGACGCCTCGGGGTTTGACGTATTCTAGTTCAAACACGAGCAAGCTAAGAAACTTTTGTGTTACTACTTTACTACTCTTTGGTTGCAAACTTATCTGATTTGATGCATATTTAATTGTTAGCGACTTTTATGTGTAAATAATAGTTGTGATAATAGTGAAATTGTGCCCTTTCCCACACACAACGAAACTATCTATACGGACCATACGATGATTTGAATAATTACGGGTGCACACGGAATTATAAAAATCAGCGTATGGAAACTATAGGGAAATTTTGTCGTGTGTTGTGACCTAAAACTTATCATGATATGTAACAACGAAACTGAAGTAATATGATAAGGGCATGGTGGATACGCCGATGGTACTTCCTATACATAAGTGTCCTCTCATATTATCATAAGTAGCGTTGTTCGTGTCACGTGAAGTTTTGACCCAGACCAAGGTTTTAGGAAATCTCGTACCCACTAACAATGTTGAGCATATTAGACTATATTTACACAAACTCTAAATGTCAAAATCCCATCAATTTCATTCCAAGTAATACGTTTCATATTTAGAATTCAAATTCTTATTCGACAATCTTCAATTCAAAACAAAATTTTTATCACTCTTCGCATTCAAAGTATCAGGCTTAAGTCATGTCAAACGGTTACATACCCCAGAATCCAACACTCAAAGCTACCTGAGAACCCAAAACTCCCTCCTCCATCTTGACTTTTGCAGCCTCCATCAATTAAATTTCGGGACGAAATTCCCTTAACAGGGGGAGATTGTAACATTCCTGATTTTCCGACCCCATTTTAATTTATTTTAATTAATAAAATAACGACGCGACATTAAACCCTACAAGGACTAGTTGTGTAATTAGTCAAAAATCTAATTATAATTAACTTTGAAAGTCAAGGAAAAATTGAGGAAATATGCTCCCGTTGACTTTTAATAAATAAATCTAACGAATCCTTAACCAACTTAACTCAACTCAAACCCGAGGGACCAGTTTTCGCCAGATTCAGAATTTTTGAACATGAAACTGCAGGGACCAATCTGTAATTAACTCATTTTCGATTTAGTTTGACTTCAGAAAGTCAAACTGCCGTTTTTGCTCGAATTCAAACCCCACACCCGGAATCAGTTGAAATTCGTAACTGTTATTCACGTTAGTGTCATTATCAATCATTATAGAAGCAATTACCAGCTCATCATTTCACGATTTAACCCGATTTATGACTAATCAACCGTAACCGTCGACCTCCCTCGTATTACTCTCCAATTCGCAAACTATCGATCATTTACACAGAAATCGATCACCTGCAAATCTCTAACAAATCCCCTCAAACCTGCTACATAATCCAATTTCATCGAAGAAGGACGCAGAGTCACCGGAAAGCCAATCCCGCCATAGTCGGCATCCGTTTAGTCGATCACAGTCAATTCGATCATCGTTCTGGTAATTAAACCTATCAATAGCTTCGTTTTTATCTATATATTAAAAGCCCTATGCTTATTAGGGCTTACATTACAGAATCAAGCATGATATGATTCTAGGGTTCTTAACAACATTGGATTTAATCGAACCCTACCCCCGACTCTGTTTAAATCAAATTAATTCATACCAGTAGATTCGAAATACATTTTTAATCGATAACCCTATGCCAATTCAGTTTCATATCATCGGCTTAATCAAGAACCCGTAACTAGGGTTCGTTTATAAAATGATTTGGGGGTTTCGACCCTAGACTTAATCCTAATCCAATTAAACCATACCGACAGATTCGCAAGACCCTAATTAGTAAAAGCCCCATGTTTCTATCACATTCCATTATCAGAATCATCCAAATCAATTTTGAGTTCAAACTTAGGGTTTCAGCTATTGAATCTGTAATTAAACATCCTAAACCCGTTGTTTTTGCAATTAAAACCTACCATAGGCTCGTTTGAGGTTAACGAACAAAACCCCTAAGATCTTACAGTCGGTCACTGCCAGTTTTGGTGAAATTGGGACTGGGTTCGATCGGCTCAAGGAAAGGGGAAGAACACTCTCGGGTTTTATGTTAAAACAATTTCTGACCGGGTTTGTGTGCGATACCCTAGCGGGCGGAGTTGGTTAAGAGAGTGTGCTGGTGTGGGAGAGACCCGGGTTCGAGTCCCTCCACGCACATTCATTTTTAAAACATTTTATTTGTATTATTTTATTATAAAAACAATACCCTATATTATTATATTAATATATTAATGTGTTCTAGCCTCGTAAAACCACCCGTAGGCTCGGGTTTGGTTTATAACCTTTTCTTATTTAAAAATACTAACTTTTATAATAATATAGTTATATTATTTTCAAACCCCACCTTGGAATAAATAAAATAATTATACCTTCACCTCGTTATTAAACTTCTGGTAACGTTTCAAACTTATAAATAATATAAATACCTATATTAGTTACCCACGTTTATATCCCCGAATAAAAATAGATATATTTATTATTCATATGAATTGTAATTTCAACTCGCTTAGTGTTAGATGGTATGTAACACTAATTTTTCTCTTTTATAAGCTAATATATATTTACCCAAATTTGACGTATTTTCATGACTAAATAACTAAATGAGTATAGACTTAATTATTTTGTTTATATTTAAAGCAAGGTAATTTCATACTACGCTTCAAATAAATAAATGTAATTTATTTAGTTAATTACCCAAGCTCTAAATCATTATTTTAAGGACACTATATCCCAACATTAATAATTATAAAACAATTTTCCAAAAATAAAACGCAATCACCTATACAACCCTTTCATATAATTCGACACGAACTCATTACACAACTCCCTAAACTCACATCCTTTGAAGCCCTAGACTTCGATTTAAATATTTTATTAATTTATCTTCATACGCAATACACTCTAGGTTAACGTTGTGCGTTACAAGGATCACTTTGCTACTTAGAGTCTCGTGTTAGCTACGCCTTCGAATCATGTGAGTATTCACAACCCCTTTTTACTCTTTTACATTTTTGGGGTGAAACATGAACACTATTCAACTTACATGTTTACATTTACGCAAACAACACAAGTACAAATCCTATTTACATTCATGTGTGCAATTTGAGCTTTATGCCCGAGTGCTAGGTGTGTTAACCTCTTGTATGCTATTATGTGCAATCATTAACTTTTCAAGCCGACGGTTTTCAATGATGGATCTATTGAGTCTGACAAACCCACCCATGGTACGCGGTGATTGAAACCGACAATACACTTTGTTTTGCATGCTAGTTACAAGGTTTGATTGTACATTTGGTTACACAATAGCTGCTCCCCATAAATGCCTTATTTTATCATGTTTTGTAAAGGATTTGTTTTCAACTATATGCCATCTATATACAACTGTGTTATACTCGCCAACTTTTTAGTTGACTTTATTTTATTCATGTTTCAGGCCCCAATATGTGAGATTGATTCAAGACGTGTTCAACATAGGATTTGGACATAGCAAAATAAATCAAGAATTTTCTGAATTGTTCATGTTTCTTGTTTGAATTTGATCTTGTACTTGGATTTATTGTAATGCACATTTGACTTTAATATATTTCAATTTAGTCAACCATGTGCTATGAACAGTCTTACATGTCCCGCCCCGATGATTCCGCCATCGGTCGGGGTGTGACAAGGACGGCTCCTTGCAGTTTCTGGCAAAGTGACCCAGCTGATCACAATTGTAGCATCTCACCTTCTTGATATCAAACCCAAGTGTCTTTCCCTGCTTGAATCTGTCTATGCCAGTTCTTTTGATGAATCTTTTGGCTCTTAAGGTCAACATGGCCATGCACCAATCAATGTCCATTTTCTTCAAATCATCAGGATTAATCTGCTCCAAGTCATCAGGTTGAAAACTAACCGGTGTTAGATTTCTAGAGATCAGTGCATCATAGCACGACATGAAGGCAGTCATGATTGGGACATAATCATCAGGAATCATGGTGACAGTCTTTTGAGGAGCTGGTAGAATTAATTGCAGCAGCTAAAGGAGGTACATCAGTCTGAAAGTATGGGCTACCGGATGAGCTTGATCCAGCAATAAGAGCTGTGTTTCCAGACTGATTTGACGGGGTGAATGCTCCCTTCTTAATCTCAATTTCATAAGATTCAAGAATGCTATAGACTTCCTGTTGAGACAGAGCACTCAGATTCTCAGCCTTTTTGATCATGATTCGATACATATTCCATTCATCAGGAAGAGAATCTAGGAGTTTCTTGTTTAGATCAAGAGTAGGGTACTCAACTCCCATTACCTTCAACCTTGATACAATGCTTGAAAAATGGTTGATCAGATCAGATAGTGATTCTCCCCTTACACTGCTGAACATCACATATTGTTTCTTGATCAGATCTCTTTTGCTTTCCCTGACATCCTCACTTCCCTCATATCTTGTGCACAATGCAGCCCATAAGTCTTTGGCAGTTGTCTACTCGACAAAGATGTTGAAAATATCCATAGTAAGAGCCATGGCAATAGTCCCGTAGGCCTTGTTGTCTCGGGCAATCAAGGCAAGATCTTTCTCATCGAACTCAGATACTAACTTAGGACGTTGAACATCAGCAGTGGTAGTTACAGGCTTGTGGGGACCATCGGTGATAGAACTCAACAGTGTATAATCATGAAATTGAAAGAAAAGCTTCATCTTTTTAGTCCAGTCATCAAATTCTCTTGTGGACACAAGAGCACGTGGTCTATTTCCCTCAGAATGTTCTGTTGAACTTGAAGTGGCCATGATATTCGGAATGGAAACTAAAACAGTAACTAGTTTCGATAGAACAACTTCTATCGAAACAACTAGTTTCGATAGAACAACTTTTATCGAAACAACTAGTTTCGATGGGACAATTTTTATCGAAACAACTAGTTTTGATATTGAAAAATTCACAGACAAGTTTCGATAACCACCGTTTCTATATAAGACAAAAAATCTAGTTTCGATAGTACCTTCTCCCGACAAAACGTAGATAAGAAGTTTCGATGATCAACAAAAATCAGAAATTGTCCCCAGTAGTTTCGATGCCTTCTTCTCCAAGCTCAGAAATACTCCATTGATGACAAGCTCCGGAGATCAATAGTTTAGAAATGATAAACCAATCTAGCGAAAACCTTCGGCTAACACTCCTGATCACTAATCCAACCTCTGATTCTTGAAATCACGAACAAAATCCTTGAAAACGATGAAACAGTACGTCTGAGATGTTATGTGCAGATTTCAACAAAAACCTCAAAATACCTCACAAATCACCTAGAATCGATCACAAAACCTGATAACACTCAAAAACACTAGAGCATAATTCTCTGATAACAGTTGTAGGTCCAGATTTCTCTTATAATCACTGATTTGATCGATTACACACACACACAGGCGGAAACTGTGTGTATGGTGGTGAAGCAGATGATAGAAACAATGTTGGTGAAGATAACCGGCTAACCACACTATGAATCAACACGCAAATGGTATGAAAATGTAAGAACACAGTGAATAAACAACTGCAAATTGTATTGATTCAAAAACAATGTGAAAGAGAAGGTTCAGGGTTACAGCCGCTACTCACACCCTAAACATTCTCAAACTAGGCTATTTATAGTAGTGACAGGTATCGAAACTATGTTCAATCGAAACTACTAGTTTCGATTGACCATTTACAAGTGATACTCAGAACTGTCAAAACTACCATCTATCGAAATTACTAGTTTCGATTGAACAAACTCAATCGAAGCTAAGTAGTTTCGATGGCCCAGACTTAGCTAATAAAGCAGTAAATTACAGAAAACTGAAATTACATTTAATGAAATGACATAAAGTAAACTAGTCTAAAACTGTTTAAACATACAATAAATGACAACAGCTTATACAATAAAACTGTTTATTTATTTATTTTATTTTATTTTTTTTATTTTTTTATTTTTTATTTTTTAATTTTTTTTTTACTCATAATGATCTGAGCAAAAATCTCTAGATGCATCAGAGTCAGTTTCATCAGACACAGGTAACATTGTTTCACTTGAGCTGGAACTAGAATCATTCTCTGTCAACACAATCCCTTCAGTTTCATCAGACACAGGTAACAAAATCAACCATATTCATCCCTAGATTGTGTTCATGTTCTTGAACGACCTTTTCTTGAACAGGTTCATTAACAGGTATATCAACCTGAGCTTGTTGAATAGGAACCTGTTCTAGAATAGGAATTGGTTGTTGTACCGGAACTTGTTGTTGTTGACGTTGTTGTTGAAGTTGTTGTGGTTGTTGTAGTTGAGGTTGTACATTCTGACCATGTCCTTGAGCCAACTCATCAGGATGAAACCAGTTGTCATTTGGTGGTTCAACATAATCAGGATTGATTAAGTTACCAAATAATGGAGTTTGAACAGGAATCAACGCTGCATTCTGTTGTTTTACCTTAGTGCAGTCTGTAAAAATTCTTTTTGACATAAGAGTCAAAGTTAAACGAATAGGATGCTGTGGGAGATCAGGAATAAGATGATTCAGAATCAGTTGGATGAACCGAGAATACATAAGAAATCCTTGACCTTCAGCAGGAGTTATTTGCATAACCAATTCCCGATAAATATAACGAGCAAAGTTGAATCGCTTGTTCAATGTCAAAACCACCATAGCAGCTTGTAAAGCACTCTTTAACCCATCTGTACCAGCTTTACGAGGAGATATGCATTGTATAATCACATGCATGAAATACCTCCATTCACCAACCAAACCACTGTCATTAGGTTTTCCACGGTAACCCATCCCCTGAAAGCATAATCAATGTACTAGGATATGATATAGGATCATCCGCAACACCACCTAGAGCAAGAGCAGCACGAATAGTCTCTGACGATATGGCAATCTCCGTATTATTCACAGTAGCACGAAGAACATGTGGTTCGACGTCTGTATCTTGGTGTACTGTGTCCCAAAATTGCTGAATATACACAAACCTGATGTATGGATCTGCAGATAATGCTACACTGAGACGTGAACGATTTAAGAACCCAATAATTCCTTGAAAATTAACTGCCTCCGACATGTTAGGATCTAACAGTGTCACCTGGTTATGTTTGTATTCTACACGTCGAGCCATCTGAAAAGTATTTGGACAACAAACACATTAGACAAATAATACACACACACAACAAAAACAAAAAAAATTTCAAACAGGTTCGCCTGAACTATGCGAACTTACTAAGTTCGCTTAGTGTTACAACAGGCGAACTTAATAAATTCGCTTAGACAAGTTCGCTTGAACAAGTTCGCCTGAACTAGTCTGCCGTTTCAAATTCCAAACAGAAATCAAATTTCCATTAATCGATGTTGTAACCCAAAATTAACCATATAAATGATATCGACAAGTACTCACGAAACAAACACAACACTCAATTTGTAGATTTAAGACAAATATAGCACCAACTAGGTCAAAAATGGCTTGGTTAAACATTTTATGAAAATCGTAAAGAAAAGTCCTAATATCTCAAGATTCAACGGATGAAAACCACTAAAACTACCTTAGTAATGATCGCAATTCAAATCCGAACCAGAATGTACCAGTTAAACAATCCAACAACACACTGATTTTAAAATTTTTTTAAACTCGCTCAACAAGGATAAGTTCGCCTAACGTTTCTGAGAAGACAAACTGACTAAGTTCGCTTGGACAAAAATCCTTATACACATTAAGTTCGCTTAATTAGGCGAACTTGTTAAGTTCGCTTAACAAGCCTTAGGCGAACATATTAAGTTCGCTTCACCAACCTCAGGCGAACATATTAAGTTCGCTTCACCTCAACCAAGCGAACATATTAAGTTCTCCTCAACCTTTTGCCTTGAAAAATTTTCCAAATTTCAACACGTCATTTCTTTCACTTCCGTTAGCAGCAGGTATCCGATCCAATCCCAAACATTTTATTAAAAACTTAGAATTTTCATGGAAAATAAAAAAAAATATCTTTTTGAATTTTATCTATACAAACGGAATCACATATGTTTGGTTTTTTATCTGTACCAACTGAAATCACATATTTATAAATTTTTATCTGAATAAACTGAAATCACATACTTTTGAATAACCAAGGGTAACCTATCAGTATCCGAGTAGTTCATCACACATATTAGCAATAACCAAGGGTAACCTATGATATGAAACAATGCAACTAATTATTGTTCACTATTCATCTTTTTCATTTTTACATACTTTTTTCAGTATTTATAAATCAATCAATTTGAATAATATTTGAAATGATACGCGATAAATTTCAAAGTAAATAAGATCAGGTTATGAAATGCTCAATTATTCATACCGAATTTGTAATATAAAGCATGAATTCTTAAATTTGTCAATATTATATTATTTGAAACTATAAACATTTATTCTCCAAATTCAAGTGATTTAGTACTATTTAGATGAAAAACATTGTGTACCCCACATATATGCCAAACAGAAATATAAATTGCACTATTTTCAAGACATATACATTTTATTTTAAGATTAGATCAATTTCCAAGATGAAATTATCTCTTTTAGCACAAGTATAGAAAAGCAGATCCCAAAGGATATAAGAATCATGATGATTCAGAATCAGAAGATTCTAATGAATTGACTGTATAATGAGAATCAACAGATTCAGGTATGAGGATCCAACTATTATCTGGACAAGTTTCAATGGAGTCAGACTAGATGATGTATCTAACTGATCCAAGGGCGAATATATGTTTCAACATATGTTGTTTGAAAGCATATCTTAGTTCAACAACACATTGCATGTCTTTCGGGGCATGGGCAGTGAAGTGAACTGAAATAGATTTGTGCTAAAGATATAATTCGATATTGGTCTCATGAAATTCTTTAAAACCGTATATTCTTTATTTGATAATGATCTTTTACACACACACCTAGGCATATAATGGATTCAAATCACAGATGTAATCATATCATATTTAATTTTCACACTACTATTAGTTTCAAAACGCTTCTAGTCTATTGACAATTCAAGTTTCAAAACTCATACACAAATTTAAAAACATATTATCAGATTAGAGCATTCAAAACACTATTATTTCTCATTTATGCAGACTTTGAAATTTAGATCAAATCAAATTACTTTAAACAATCATATATCAAAGGTCTACTAAGGTCATGTGAATTGAACTAATCACTTATGTACTATCATTTCTTCTCTAACTTCAAATGATGTCAAATTTTATATTTTTCACTTTGTTTTGACTTTTTATAAATTAACAACTTTTTGACTGAAAATTTAAAATGCAGAAATGTAATAAAGCAATAAAAGAAATTAAAAAAAACAAAAATTTCCATGAAAATCTGATTTTGCAAAACTTTTATTCGGGATTGATCATACCTATCATTTTGATTAGAAATTCAAACCTGGTACGATCAAATGCCTTGGTAAAAAAATCAGCAAAATTATCATTAGTGTGAACTTTTACCAGCTCAATCAACCTTTTCTCTACACAATCACGAATAAAATGATATCTAATCTCAGTGTGCTTTGTTTTACTTAGCTTAACAGGATTATTAATTATAGACATTCTAGCATTATTATCTATAAACATAGGGTTCCTGTAAAATTCAAACCGTAATCTCTTAATTGTTGTTGTATCCACAAAATCTGTGAACAACAACTTGCAGCAGTGATGTATTCTGCTTCGCATGTAGAAATGGAGACTGTGGTTTGCTTTTTGCATTGCCAGGAAACAAGTCGATTACCCAAGAACTGGCAACCACCTGTTGTAGATTTCCTGTCTAAACAACAACCAACAAAATCAGAATCAGTGTAAGCATTGAAATCAAAGTTAGAACCATGTGGATACCATAGTCCCAATCTTTGTTTTTCTTTTAAATAACGAAAGATTCTTTTTACAGCTATCAAGTGAACTTCTTTTGGTTTTGCCTGGAATCTGGAACAAATACACACAGCGAACATTATATCTGGCCTTGAAGCGGTTAAGTACATGAGAGATCCAATCATTGCCATGTAAAGTCGACAATCAACATCTTTTCCATCTGGGTCAGAATTCTACTTATGATTGACCGAAATCGGAGTATCATATGGGGTACAGTCCTCCATCTTGAACCGGCTCAAGATGTCTTTGACATACTTAGACCGATGAATAAATAAACCATCTTCCTTTTGATTTACTGGTAAACCTAGGAAAAATGATAACTCTCCTATAGCTGACATTTCAAACTTCGACTTCATAACACTCTCAAAATCTTTGCACAACCCTTCATTTGTAGAGCCAAAAATAATAGCGTCCACATATATCTGCACCAGTAGGTAATCTCCCCCTGATTTCTTTATGAATAAGGTCGAGTCAATCTTGCCACGAACAAAATCAATTGCCAAAAGATGTGTAGACAACGTTTCATACCACGAACGAGGAGCCTGATGAAGACCATATAGGGCCTTATCAAGCTTGAAAACCATATTCGGATTAAGTGGATCTTCAAACCCCGGCGGCTGACAAACATAAACTTCCTCCTTGACCTTTCCATATAAAAAAGTACTTTTCACGTCCAATTGAAACACCTTAAAAGCTTTATAAGAAGTAAAAGACAGAAATAGCCTTAAAGCTTCAAGCCTTGCAACAGGAGCATAAACCTCGGTGTAATCAATTCCCTCTTGTTGATTGAACCCCTGAACAACTAATCTTGCCTTATTTCTTACCACGACACCTCGATCGTCTTTCTTACATTTAAACACCCATTTTGTACCAATTGGATACATACCCTTCGAAAGATTTACAAGATTCCAAACCTTTAGTTTGTCAAACTGAGCAAGTTCTTCCTGCATGGCCTCTATCCAATTGTTATCATTTAAAGCCATTTCAACATTCTTTGGTTTGACCTGAGAAATAAAACATGAATGTGAGCAATCATCAAGAACACCAGAATCTTTAATACATGTATACAAACAAGTATTATCAACAATAGAACGTGTTTTCACTCCATCATGCAAATTTCCTATTATATTTGTCGCCAGATGATCTTTTAGTTCCTTGATTGATGTGACCTCAGGAACTGGCAACACTTCAACTTGAGTTGTATCAGATTGATAAGAAAAATCTTGATTAATTGGAATTTCCGAGTCTAAATTTGTAGGAATCTCCCCCTAAGACTGTGTCGAAGGTAATGGATCATCACCCAACAACGGATCAGCAAAAGAATCTTGAAAGATAGAATTGTCTTCCTCACTCTCAGAATCTTGTGGTCCTGAACAAGAAGCAACACTAGGATTGGGAGCAGAAGCAGATGGAACCGATGAATTTTGAACTGCATTTGGTAGAAAACCATTGTGTTGTACATCCTGACATGAATCATAGAGAACAACAGCTTCTTCAGGAGAAATATCAGAAGGTAAATGAAAAGACTTGAACAAATTGTCATAATCAATGCCCAATCTGGTCCAATCGCCATTTGAGGTAAAGACCGATTTGAACAGACAATATGAACCATTCTTCAACTTGGCACGTCTATTTGTTATAAACCCTCTTGGTAGTAGAATTGGCAATATACCCCAGAAAAATCCCTTCAACAGCCTTAGCACTGAACTTGGTTGGAACATCTCTAACTTTCAATAGGGTGCAAGGATTACCAAAAGGTAGTAAATATACTACATTCGGCTTTCGATTATTCAGCAACTCGTAGCATGTCTTGTTGTGTTGCTTGACGGTCAAGACCCTGTTCAAAACGTGACACGCAGTATTCACAGCCTCAGCCCAAAAAGTAACTGGAAGCTTAGAATCTGCAAGCATCGTGCGTGCCGTTTCAACCAATGTCCTGTTCTTTCGTTCAGCAACACCATTTTGTTGAGGAACATATGGCGCACTGAATTAATGATGAATTCCCTTTTGTAGACAGAATAAGCCCATCTTGCTATTCTTAAACTCGCTTTCATTGTCACTCCTAATTCTTTTGACCTTCAGATTGAACAAATTTTCCAAACCTAGGATTAAGTATTGTACCAACTCAGTGGTTTCAGCTTTAGAAGAAAGAAACTTAACCCATGAAAATCTAGAGAAATCATCCGTTACTACCAAACAGTATGATTTTCCACCAATGCTCCTGATACTAATCGGACCGAACAAATCCATATGCAGCAGCTCCAAAGGAGTTACGATAGAATTCTTCGATTTAGATTTGTGTGATTTCTTTCGTTGTTTCCCCTTCTTGCAAGGAATACAATCATCAGAAACAGAGAATTTCATCTTCAGAATACCAAGAACCAGATCATTCTTAACAACATAGTTCATCTTCCGATAGTTGATGTGAGCTAACTTCCTGTGCCATAAAATAGAATCTGATTCCGACGCCTTGGAGAGTAAACAGGTAGGAATTGAATCCGTTGTAGTAGCGACACTCATGTCAAGGACATACGTGTCATTTCTCCTCGGAGCCTTCATGAGAATCCATTCGTCAGGAATAACGAAGCCCGGATTCAAGATATAACACTCAGCATCATTGAAATGGAACGAAAACTTCTTGTCACAAACTTGTGATACACTCAAAAGATTGTGTTCAACCTGCTCCACATAATTCACCTTCTCAAATTTGACTTTGTCATTCTTTAAAGTACCTTGACCAGTTATGTACCCGCCTTTATTACCCGCAAAAGCGACATAACCTCCATCAATATTTTTGACATCTTCAAGCAACTGAATATTCCTTGTCATATGTAGAGAACAACCACTATCCACATACCATGTATTGTTGATAGTCCTCATTGGTTGTCCCTACATAAACAAAGAAAATCAGTTAGAAATTGGAACCCAAGACATTGTGGTCTTGGGTCGTCCAGATTGATCAAAATAAACAACTTCAAGCAATTCACAATCAATGTTATCATTAACATTTGGAACAGAAGTTTCACATTTAGACATTTTCAAAGAAGACACATTATGCTAAATTGGAAAAACATTGTTTGATATATTATTATCAGATTCAGAAGTTTCCAAAAGTTTCTTCGATTTTCGGTTTCGTCTTCTCCTTTGTGGTCTAGACAATTTAACTTCAGGTGTAAAATCTTTTGAAATTCCAACATGTGGAATCTCAAATTTCTCTTGACACACAAAAGATTTAGAATTCAATTTATCCTGCTGTTTAGATCTAGAAGATTTAACAAAAGATCAACCAGACATATTTTTCTCCATATTAGAGCTCAATTTTCCCCCATCTATTCTTTTTAGAATTTTTAACACTTTTGATTGTGAATGAGTAGTCTTCAATTTTCCCTGGTTCTTATAAGGACAAATTATCAGAATATGACCAGCTTCATTGCAGTGAAAACAAACCATTCTCTCTTGATGAGTTCTAAAATAAGGGGTTTTTCTTGAGTTTGAGGAACTATCAGATGAGTAAGCTTCAGAAGATTGTACAGAACACTTTACTTGCTTCTTTGGAACATAAACATGTGTATGTACTTTTGATGAAAGCATCATTTGATGATCGGCAGCAACAAACCCACTTGACTGTAAAATTGGAGAAAGCTTAGGTGTAATAACTTTCACCTCGTCAGGTTCAGTCATAATGCATCTATCACGAGTAGCAGTTTTTACAACTGTTGGTTCTTCAAGTTTCACCTCTTTCGGAATACCTTCGACCTTATTCTCATCAAATAACTCATCCTCAGAATCAGATTCATAAACCATATCCTCACCAGTTACTGGATTGACTTTCAACACTGTTTGTGGATCTATTTTATCTTCATGTATGATTTCAGGTTCAACCACATAATTTGCATTAAATGGAGGAGGAACAAATCCAATCCTAGCAACTCTCTTAGTAGGATCAGCATTAGCATTAAAATAATCCAATACTACAGAAGAATTTTCAAAATTTTCCAACTTTCTATGAAGTTTGATCACCTCAGACTCTTTGTTAGAAATTTCTTTATTCTTTTGAGCAACAACTTCATTTCGTTTTTCTATCTCAGCATAAGCCATATCCAGATGATAAGCTTGTTCTTTATATTTTAACCCAAGAGCATTTAAGTCTCTTTTCAAAGACTCAATTCTATCAATGCACAATTTATCATTATCTTTCAGTTTCTGATTAACTGAATGCATCAATTTCATATCACTAATCAAGTTTGTGTTATCATCCATGACCTTTTGCAATTTATCTTTTACAGTAATGCAGTTAGAACAGTAAATATGACAAACAGAGTCTTTTACCTTTGACGGATCAGACATGTCTGCCATGAAAACTTTGGCAATCGGAATACTCTCTTAATCAGCACCATCTGAAGAATTTTGTGTTAAAACAATATCATCTTCAGCAACACTTGATGCAATATCAGAATCAATATTCAGTACTTGTTCCATCTCTTCATCAATGCTCGGCACACTTTCACCATCACTCAAACTATCATCATTAGTCAACTTTTGGGATTTTTCAGAATGAATCTCTGCTACAAATTCTTGACTTACCGTACCCACCAAATCTTCCAGATGAATACCCCAGTCATAGTTATCATCGTTCTGAGCAACCAAAGCCGATGATGCAAATGTATGATTAGAATTACTGTTAAAGCACTTTCCTGTGACAAACACTCTGGATAGATAGAGTCTTAGTTTGTATTTTCTTGTTTGTAATTGTCTTTGTATGTAAGAGACTTTATGTAGTAGTTTATCGAGTTGTATTTACTTTTACATATTGAATGTTGCATTTTTCTCTAAGTGTTTTGCGCACTTGTATGTGCGCAGGAGAAACCTCCTGCGTACTTAGCAAGTACGCAAGAATACCTTTGCGTACTTGCTAAGTTCGCAAGAGCATTTTGCCCTGCGCACTTGCTAAGTGCGCATGCATCAGGTCTTGTAAAAATAGGATAGGTTGACAGAAGTTAAGTACGCAGACATAGCCAGTCACAGTAGCAAATTCGCAAAGTGTAATCTCAGTACTTCTCTCTGTAACCTTCAAGTGTTTATAATACAAAGAACGTTTAAAGTGATTATCTTGTCGGTTTACTTTGTTTAGTTTGACTCTCCACATAGTCACGGGCATTCCGCACCCGGTTCAACTAATAGACCCACTTGCATGTGACGATCCGCCACACCTGAGGGACCTACAAGTGGTATCAGAGCATTGCTCCTGATTTTGAGTGTTGTGAGTGAGTTTGGAGAGTTTCTACCGAGTTTTTACAAGCAAAAAGAGGTATTTTGTTGATTTTTGTGATAAAATAGGGGTAGCTCTTGAGCACTATTTTAGAAGCAAAAATCACTCAAAAACTGATTTTTGTTGTATATTTGAGTGATTTGAGAATCAAAGGTTGGTTAGAAACAAGTTTCTGACCCTTTGGCTCATTTGCATTGATCATCACTCCAATTTTTACCATCTCCGGCGATTTTCAGGTGACCGGAATAGTTTGGTGAAAGTTGCTGAAAAGGTGTTGTGCGTACTTACCATTTATGGCAAAAAGTATAGTTCTGTTGCGTACTTGCTAAATACGCAAGACTAATAATCTCATGCGTACTTACAAGTGCGCAAGACTGATCTTTTGTGAACTTAAGTTATATCCTGCGTACTTATTATTTACTCCTGCGTACTTATCAAGTACGCAAGAGCAAATCTAAATACGCAAGACCATTTCTCAAGTGCGCAAGGCCAATATCAAGTGCGCAGCTGTGTCTGATTTTTCTGAAATTTGACTAAGTTTTCACTATGTCGAATCTTCAGAATTTAGGAAAACTTTTAAACTATGATAATGAGATCGGTACACCACAGAAACCGCCAAAGTTGCTGAACATAAACGATTATTCTAATTGGAAAGCACGTTTTGAGCACTACATTTTATATACCGACTCATCGCTATGGATACCAATCCTCGAGGGATATAAGCATCCCACACACATCCATCTTGATGAAACCATGCCCAAACCTATCTCTAAACTTTCTGATGAAGAAAAGAAAGCTTATGATCGTGAAAAGAAGGCACTTGGTTCGATTACTATGGCATTGACTCGGGAATTGTTCCACAGTTTTCGGGGTTTTGACAATTCCAAGGATCTTTGGAAAGCTTTACAGAAAAGATTCGAAGGAAATAGTGATATCAAGAAGAGTAAGCGGGATCTACTCCGAAAGTAGTATGAATGCTTCAGATTTTTAGAGAACGAAACTTTAGATGACCTCATCTCTAGATTCTATCATCTATAGACTGAGTTGAAGGCTTTTGAACTCAGGTATCCAGTTGTAGAGATGGTGGAAAAGTTTTTAGATGCTCTGCCACCCAAATTTGAGATGTACACAACCCTGATGAGGGAAATTCCAAAATTATATGAGTTGACAGTAGAGGAGGCAATAGGAAAGGTTCAAGCTCATGACATGAACCTAAAAAGAAAGGAGAGCTCAGGAAGACCTCAGATACAAGACCCTTCTCTGTATCATGGGACGACTTCTACATCCAAGTCATCGGGCTCTGGAATTGCCCTTTTCACTAGAAACTCTACTGATGAAGACCACTCACACGGTTGTGGTGGTCATGCATGTTATGCATCTGGATCAGGGTTGGGGTCTCATCATCAAAATATCTCAAGAAATCCTCCTGCTACGTCTTCAGCTAACCAATAAGCTATAACAGAATAGCTGAAGATCATGTAGCACTATTATCATCTTGTATGCTTGCGTATGAGAATTTCATAGGTGGCAAGCTTACTGATCCCGAGACGATTGAAGAAGATTTTAATCAATTTGATCCTGATGACATGGAGGACATGGGTATTCAATGGAATATGGCTATGCTATTGAGGAGAGCGAAGCGTTTCCTGAACAGAACAGGAAGAAAGTTTATTGGCGGGCATCCTAATGCCAAGGTCGGGTTTGAAAAATCTAAGGCCAAATGCTATAAGTGTCTAAATTTTGGACACTTTGCTCATGAGTGTCAGAAAGACAGAGCACCGGCCTCTGGTTTACCAGACCTAGCCAAGGAAACAACCATGGCCACAACAACTCAAACCACCACAATCAAAGCCAAGGTGGAACGTCCAATGCACTGGTAGCCCAACAGGATGAAAGCTTTGATTGGGGTGTTCATCTGGAGGATGCCATCATTGCACAAACTCAGGTTGGTCTCATGGCTGAGATCATGGAGATGATGGAAGCAGAGAAAAGGGAAGCTTCTAAGGCTGACCTAGAAGAGTCCACTACTGCTGCTACAGAGGAAGAGAAGGAGAAAGAGAAAGAAAAGAAAACCACTGGTGATGAGGCTTGTCATCCTGTTGACTTGACTAAGGAAAACGACGAAGAGAAGGATCCCGAAGACGGTACTAGTGGAGGTGAGCACCAAGCTTTAGCAATTGTGGCCATCTCTGCTATTCCAATGGCTCAGGGGGAGTCTACTCATCAAGAGGGTGGTGATACCTCTGGTGGTGGTGGTGACAAAGGAAAGTCAGTGGCTGGAGTGCTTAAGGACTTATCTGATGATGAGATCCTATACCTAGAGCCTGACTATTCCAAAGAAGCACAGATCGATGCTCTCTTTAACCTAGAAGAAGGAGAGATCGACTATGGTGACGATTGGGATGATGATGAAGACGTTGTAATTGAAATTCCCAAGGGTGACGAGGAAGGAGAGTACGAGTTAGAAGATGGAGAGATCTTTGAATTTCCATCCTTCGAACCTCAGCTCGACACAGGTTCAGTCGAGCATGCTAGTAATGTGGAAACCTCGACTGAAGCCTCCTCAGTTGACCCTGCACCTGTGCGCCCAGAGGCACTGAAAGAAACAGATATGCCTTCTACTTCATCAAAGGGTCCGGCTCCTGTGTGGCAAAAGACGTCTATAATATACAAAAAAGGAGCAACATGGATGATCTTGGCTGTAAGGTTCGAGGAGGATAGCAGTTGTTCACAATCAAAAGATCTGGCGGGGTTCAATACTTGAAACCCACCAGTGAAACGTTCAGCTCCTTACCCAAATATGACCTTGTGAACCTAGCAAACCGAGAGCTGCTGGGTCATTCCAATCACGCAGTGGCAATGGGTTTGTGGGTGGTTCTGCAACGGGAAGCAAGATTTGGGAAATTCAAGATGTTCAAGCCTCAAGTGCCCAAGATAGTCAAGGATAAGCACGCTAGACATCATGTGACTAAGAAGCACTTAAATAAATTGGTATACAAGCCAGTGCGATATGAAACTAAGATTCCCCTGAGCAAGTTATCCCAGGATATTCTTGGTGACATGTGGTACTGGTACCTAGATCCAAAGACGGGCGAGGCTGTGATCATGGGGAAGGTACGTGCAGAGAGTGGGAACATAGTGCCAAAGGAACTGATCAGAATATTTGATGAAGTCTGCTTCATCAACTTTTCTATGAAAGATCTGGAGGCACTAGAAAGACAGGTAATGTGTATACACTGATGAATGGACAAAGCTCATTGCTTCTAAATATGACAAGGTGATTAAGTTCTGCCTTGAATACAAGAAGAAGATGGAAGCTAAAGATCAAGTGCTGTGAAGACTGAAGAATGAAGACTGAAGACTGAAGATTACCCAGAGTTGTTGTCAAGGGGGAGTTTTGTTGAAGCACTTTCCTGTGACAAACACTCTGGATAGATAGAGTCTTAGTCTTAGGTTGTTTTGTCTTTTTTTGTAATTGTCTTTGTATGTAAGAGTCTTTATGTATTAGTTTATCAAGTTGTATTTACTTTTACATATTGATTGTTGCAAAATGCTCCAAGTGTTTTGCGCACTTGCTCCTGCGTACTTGGAAAGTACGCAAGAGTAACTTTGTGTACTTGCTAAGTACGAAAGAGCATTTTGCCCTGCGTACTTAGCAAAGTGCGTAGGCATCAGGTCTTGTATAAATAGGATAGGTTGACAGAAGTTAAGTACACAGGCATTATAGCAAATACGCAGATTGTAACCTCAGTGCTTTTCTCTGTAACCTTCAAGTGTTTATAATACAAATAACGTTTAAAGTGTTTTCTCTTGTCGGTTTACTTTGTTTAGTTTGACTCTCCACCTAGTCACGGGTATTCCGCACCCGGTCCGACTAGTAGACCCACTTGCATGTGACGATCCACCACACCCGAGGGACCTACAAGTGGTATCAGAGCATTGGTCCTGATTTCGAGTGTTGTGAGTGAGTTTGGAGTGTTTCTACCCGAGTTTTTACAAGCAAAAAGAGGTATTTTTGTTGATTTTTGTGATAAAATAGGGGTAGCTCTTGAGCACTATTTTAGAAGCAAAAATCACTCAAAAACTGATTTTTGTTGTGTATTTGAGTGTTTTTAGCATCAAAAGTTGGTTAGAAACAAGTTTATGACCCTTTGGCTCCTTTGCATTGATCATCAGACCAATGTTTACCATCTCCGACGAGTTTCAGGTGACCGGAAAAGTTTGGTGAAAGTTGCTGAAAAGGTATCCTGCATACTTACCATTTTGGCAAAAAGTACAGTTTTGTGCATACTTACTAAATACGCAAGACTTATCTCATGCGTACTTACAAGTACGCAAGACTGATCTTGTGCAAGCTTAATTTATATCCTGCGTACTTATTATTTACTCCTGCATACTTACAAGTACGCAAGAGCAAATCTAAATACGCAAGACCATTTCTAAAGTGCGCAAGGCAAAAAATCAAGTGCGCAACTGTGTCTGATTTTTCTGAAATTTGACTAAGTATTCACTATGTCGAATCTTCAGAATTTGGGAAACCTGTTAAATTACGATAATAAGATCGGTACACCACAGAAACCACCAAAGTTGCTGAACGTAAACGATTATTCTAATTGGAAAGCACGTTTCGAACACTACATTTCTTATACCGACTCATCACTATGGATACCAATCCTGGAGGGATATAAGCATCCCACACACATCTATCTTGATGAAACCATGCCCAAACCTATCTCTAAGCTTTCTGACGAAGAAAAGAAAGCTTATGATCGTGAAAAGAAGGCACTTGGTTCGATCACTATGGCATTAACTCGGGAATTGTTCCACAGTTTCCGAGGTTATGACAATTCCAAGGATCTTTGGAAAGCTTTACAGAAAAGATTCGAAGGAAATAGTGACATCAAGAAGAGTAAGAGGGATCTTCTCAGGAAGTAGTATGAGTGCTTCAGATTTTTTGAGAACGAATCTTTAGATGACCTCATCTCTAGATTGTATTATTTACAGACTGAGTTGAAGACTTTTGAACTCAGGTATCCAGATGAAGAGATGGTGGAAAAGTTTTTGGATGCTTTACCACCCAAATTTGAGTTGTACACAACCCTGATGAGGGAAAATCCTAAATTCTATGAGCTGACAGTAGAGGAGGCAATAGGAAAGGTTCAAGCTCATGACATGAACCTAAGAAGAAAAGAGAGCTCAGGAAGACGCCAGATACAAGACCCTTCTATGTATCATGGGACGACTTCTACATCCAAGTCCTCGGGCTCTGGAATTGCCCTCTTCACTAGAAATCCTACTGAAGAAGACCACTCAACTGGGTGTGGTGGTCATGCATGCTATGCTTCAGGATCAGGGTTGGTGTCTCATCATCAAAATACCTCAAGAAATCCTCCTGCTACGTCTTCAGCTAACCAATCAGCTATAGCCAGAATAGCTGAAGATCATGTAGCACTATTCTCATCTTGTATGCTTGCGTATGAGAATTTCATAGGTGGCAAGCTTACTGATCCAGAGACGATTGAAGAAGATTTTAATCAAGTGGATCCTGATGACATGGAGGACATGGATATTCAATGGAATATGGCCATGCTATTGAGGAGAGCCAAGCGTTTCCTGAACAAAACAGGAAGAAAGTTTATTGGCGGGCATCCTAATGCCAAGGTCGGGTTTGACAAATCAAAGGCCAAATGCTATAAGTGTCTAAATTTTGGACACTTTGCTCGTGAGTGTCAGAAAGACAGAGCACCAGCCTCTTGTTTTATCCGACCCAGCCAAGGAAACAGCCATGGCCATAACAACTCAAACCACCCCAATCAAAGCCAAGGTGGAACGTCCAATGCACTGGTAGCCCAACATGATGAAAGCTTTGATTGGGGTGTTCATCTGGAGGATGCCATCATCGCACAAACCCAGGTTGGTCTCATGGCTGAGATAATGGAGATGATGGAAGCAGAGAAAAGGGAAGCTTCTATGGCTGACCTAGAAGAATCTACAACTGTTGCTACAGAGGAGGTGAAGGAAGCTGAAGAAATGGAAGCTCCTATAGCTGAGAAAGAGGAATCGACTACAGCTGTTGCTCTCATGGCCATTGGAGAAGCAACAAGTTCATCTTCTGAGGTAGATTCTAACCCTTTCTCTGTTATTTCATGTTCTAAATATCTAGGGCTAAAACATGAAAATTCTAGGCTCCAAGACAAAATCGAACCCTTAAGTATGGCAGCTCTAAACTATAAAGAAAATGAAAAACGTTTTAAAGACTCTATTGAAACGTTGAAAAAGGAAAAATGTGAATATTCTTTAAAAATAAGTGATCAACAGCTTCACTTAGACGTTGCATACAGGGGGTTGGAAAAACGAAACAATGAAATCAACAAACTGCAAAATGAGATCTTGCAGTTAAAATGTGCTAATGAGAAGTTGAAAAACTCTCGCTTTGTGGTGGAACACTACGAATCTGTAGTGAGACAACTGAATGGGTTAGGTTTGGTACTAATGCCATTCCTCCACCAGTGAGCAGGAAGTTTGTCAATAGTTTAATAGACATTGATCTCACTTGTCTAGATGAGTCCTCTGATAAGGATGATTCCCCTAAAAAGGATGAATCCTCAAGTAAGGCTAACTCCACATCTAGTGAGGAGTTTGTTACTGCTTCTAAAGATGGGTCGGTTAACTCTTGCCCTGAAGGAGTAGTATCTGAGGAGTTGTTGACTGAACAGAAAGGAAAGAAAAACGTTATCACTAATAGTGATAATTGCATTTTAACTGAACCCGATATCATTGAAATAAATGATAATCTAAAGGTAATGCTTTATGGGGGTTATAAAGGTCTTAACCAAGCAAAGAAAGAAGCTTTTTCAGCTCATTATGGGCTTGGGTATAAAGAAAATTTGAAAAAATATTATACTCCCAAAAACCATACTGGAAAGGTTCAGACTCCTATTCATAAACCAACTCCTCCTGCTCATAATGCTGAGTTATCTTAGGCCAGATCTAATGAGCCTTACAAGAGAACTTATGTAGATAAGAGGAACTATTTTTATTGTGGCTTGGTTGGTGTCCTTTGAAGAACCAAGGGAAACGGCCTGTTATTTCACAACCAGCTGTTATCCCCAGGTCGCCATCAGTGAAAACTCCCAAAAAACCAAAGCAAAATGTGGTGAAACCACCAGTCAAACCGATGGTAAAGCCTAAGATAAAAAATGAAGCTAAACCATCTGTTTCAAGAAAGGTAACGCAACTTGCTGTACCTTGTGTACCTACCTCCGGTAGTACACGTACTAGTGAGAAACCTGTGGCAAGACTTTCTAAGCCACAGAGAAGAAGAAGAAACAAGAGGTTGAGAAAGCTGGAACAGCTGACTTCAGTTCAATCAGGTGAAGTTTCCACAAGTTCACCTGTTGTAGTTGAACCAAAGTCTCCTGTTCCGGTTAAGAAACAGAAGAGATCCTGGACTGCCAAATCCAAAACTTCTCAATCTCCTAGTTCTATTTATTCTAAAGATTCGTCAATTTTGAACAGTTATCATGACTGTGAGTTAAAGGAAGTAGTTTATTTTGAATAGGATGGACGACCCAAGACCACAATGGCTTGGGTCTCCAAATCTAACTAATTCTTTTTGTGACTCGTGCAGGGACGTCCGAAGGGTACTATCTCTAACCGCTGGTATGTAGATAGTGGATGCTCCCGGCACATGACAGGAAACATGGCCTTGCTTCAAGATGTTAAACCATTCAGAGGCGGGTATGTGGCCTTTGCCGGAGAAAAAGGAGGCAGCATCACGTGTCAAGGCGTGGTTTCAAACGGTTGTGTCAGCTTTGACAATGTCAACTTCTGCGAGCAGCCGAAGCATAACCTGTTGAGTGTCTCCCAAATGTGTCATAAGGAGTACTCGATGATGTTTGACAAGTCAGAATGCCTGATTCTCAACCCTGGTTTTGAAGTTCCGGAAGACTGGATACTAATGAGAGCGCCAAGAACAAACGACACCTATCAGATTGATATGAGTGTGGCAACAACCACCTCATCAGTTGCTACCTGTTTGCTTACTAAAGCGACAGAGCTCGACTCCATCTTGTGGCATGGGAAACTCGGACATATTTCGTATCATAAAATGAATCATCTTGTCCGAAACAGTTTGGTAACCGGGGTTCCTAAGCTGAGATTTACCGTTGCAGATGACTGTATGCCTTGTAAAAAGGGAAAACATCAATGGAAGTCTCATAAGCCCAAGCTCCAAAACTTTAGTGATACCCCTTTGGAGCTATTAAACATGGATCTGTTTGGCCCCATAAGTATCAGGAGTATTGGAGGTAAGTCGTTCTGTCTAGTAGTAACTGATGATTTCTCACGTTTTTCTTGGGTGCATTTTTTAGGTACTAAAGACGAGACTGCTGACATTCTTCAATACTTGATCCTGAGCTTGGAATCTTTTTGCAAACTGAAAGTTAGAAGAATAAGGAGTGACAACGGAACTGAGTTGAAGAATAATTTGATGGAGCTTTTCTGTCTCAAGAAAGGGATCCGTCACGAATTCATCGCGCCGTACACGCCTCAGTAGAATGGAGTTGCTGAACGGAAGAACAGAACACTGATTGAGACTGCAAGGACTATGCTATCAGATGCAAAGCTTCCTGTCACTTTCTGGGCAGAAGCCGTTAATACAGCCTGTCACGTCTTAAACAGAGTTATGGTTGTGAAGAGGCACAACAAGAATTGTTACGAGTTGATCAACAATCTACTTCCCAAACTTTATTACCTAGTTCCTTTTGGTAGTCACTGTTCCTTGTTGCTACAGTACAAAGACCGCCAGTCTAAGTTTCATGCAAAAGCGGTGGAAGGCATCTTCTTAGGATACATTGCTAACTCGCCTTGCAAGAGAGTGTACAACATAGGAACTCGTACTGTCAAGGAATGTTTTGAAGTGGATTGTAGCGAACAAAGCATTCCACCCGAACCAACAGGTCCAGCTTGGGGTTTTGATTATGATGCGCTATTCAAGTCATTCAATCTTCCTGATCTATCTGCAGTTGATGCCGCAAATGTTTATGAATTATTGGGTGGCGACAATGACTCCAACTTTTCTACTCGTGCTACTGTACCAATTATAACTCCTGATTCCAATGCTGTATCTGCATCTGGAACTCATGACAGTGATAACAGTGAAGATGTTCTTGTTGTTAGAGATGACGCTCAAGCTAATCCTAACACAACTGTAGGAAATGAAGCTCCAACTGATCCAATTAACATTGAATCTTCTTCCTCTGGAACATAGGAAATGGGGGAGTTAAGCACGAATCTTGATCCAGAAATTTAGGAACCGATTATACCGGAGACGAGAGTGCATAGGAATCATCCAATCGACAACATTATTGGTGATCCTTATGCCGGTGTTCAGACTCGTCATCGAACCATCACTGAGAACACCAGTCTTTACACAGAGATACTTGACACTGGTGTCATGGAAACATGTCTGCATGTTGCATTCGTGTCCCAGTTAGAGCCGAAGAATATGAAGGAGGCTCTCACTGACAACTTCTGGATTGAGGTGATGCAAGATGAATTGTCTCAATTCCAAAAGTTGCACGTGTGGGATTTGGTTGACTTGCCAAAAGGCTTTCAGCCAATTGGAACCAGATGGGTGTTCAAATGCAAAACGGATGATCATCATGTTGTTGTGAAGAACAAAGCAAGGTTGGTTGTTCAGGGTTTTTACCAACAAAAGGGCTGGGATTACACGGAAGTATATACCCCAGTTGCAAGAATTGAGGCCATTCGACTGTTCTTGGCTTATGCCACATATGTCAGCTTCAAGGTCTATCAACTTGAGGTGAAGAGTGCTTTCCTTTATGGTAAAGTTCATGAAGAGGTCTTTGTCACTCAACCTCCCAGTTTTGAAGATCTGCATAATATCAATAAAGTGTATAAGCTCGACAAAGCACTTTATGGTCTTCATCAAGCACTGCGGGCATGGTATGAGATGAAGTCTTGTGCAAGTATACGTCGACGATATTATCTTTGGATCTACCAATGAAGGGATGTGTAGGGAATTCGAGCAGGTGATGAAGTCCAAGTTTGAAATGAGTAATATGGGTGAACTGTCGTTCTTCCTGGGTCTGCAAGTCAGTCAAAGAGAGGATGACATTTACCTACATCAAACCAAGTATATGCAAGACATCTTGTCAAAATACAAGATGAATGATAGCAGTACTTATGGCACACCTATCCCAGTTAATCATGGTCTGCATCCTGACAAAGATGGAAAGGATGTAGATAGCAGATTGTACCGTGGGATGATCGGATCACTTATGTATCTCACAGCTTCAAGACCCGATATAATGTTTGCTGTGTGCTTGTGCTCAAGGTTTCAGTCTCAACCGAAGGAGTCACGTATGATAGCCGTGAAGAGAATTTTCAGATACTTGAAAGGGAAACCTCGATTGGGATTTGGTACTCTAAGCAGCAGTCATTCGACTTCAAAGCCTACACTGATTCAGACTATGGCGGTTGTAACTTTGACAGAAAGTGAACTTCTAGATAGATAGAGTCTTAGTTTTAGGTTGTTTTGTCTGTGCATACAATCAATATGTAAAAGTAAATAAAATGATTCAAACTATGGAGTTAAGCACGAATCTTCAAAGCCTAGACCGATTGTAGATCCTACTGTAACATTTCTGATTTTCATTATCTATATTTCAGTTCAATGTGACACGTTTCAAATTCAAATTTAGTACGCTGACTTGTTCTATTTTTACCAACAATTAAATACTATGTTCCAATGCAAATCCGTAAATTTTACACGAGTATACCCTATTAAACTCTACATAAGTTCATATTTAGAAAAATCTGCAAATACTGAAAATTGCAAGGATTGAATTTATAAATAAATAAACAGAAACCCTAATAGGCACGGTCGCGCCTCGTTCTGGCATGGTCGCGCCAAGTGCTATGGCACGGTCGCGCGCCTTGCCTTGGAACGGTCGCGCCCGGTGCCTTGGCACGGTCGCGCCTCATATGGACACGGTCGCGTCTCTCATCAGTTGAAACTTAAATGTAGCCTTTAATCACAGAGATGTTCGATTTCATAACCGTTCTACACGTTTTCACCATTAACGAACCCAATTAAACCTTTTAATCATCACAATTACAACAAATAAACTTAATTTCGTCGATTCAACTCATAACCATCCAATCCTCTCACAAGATCATCGAATTCACCATTTTGATTATGATTCTCCTAAGCCAACATACTACCAATCCTCTCTAAAGCTCCCGGAAACAGTGAGTCAGTCGGAATTGCAGAAGAACGCGCCGGAAACCAAACCCGTCGTCGTCGGAACTCATCTCTACCGAACACTATCAATTCATTGTCCTTCCGGGTAATTAAAACCTTTCACACTTACGTTTTAATCTATAAATCAAAAGCCTTAATCTAATTTGGGCTTACAATATGGGAATCATCAAGAACCAGAATCTAGTTTTCGTTCAAAATAGATTTAATCGAACCCTTATTTGAACACGTTTAAAATACAATTAATATATTCCAAAAGAATGGTAATAACCCTACAGATGAAAGCCCTTTGAAATCCAACGTTAACATTATAAGAATCAGTCAATTCGTTTCTGTTTTGGAACGTACACGGTCGCTCTAGTCTTCTAGCGCGGTCATGCTTCATGAGACACGGTCGTGCTAATCCCAAGCACGGTCGTGCCTCGCACACTCAGACCCGGTCAGGCCCCTTGGCTAGACTTGGTCGTGTCTCAGAACCCTAGATACGGTCGTGTCTGGCCCAGACACGGTCGTGCCTAGTGAACAGCTTAGCTATATCCTCTGTATTGGTCAACATGGTCGCGTCCCTAACTAGCACGGTCGCGCCCGTGGTTCTAGCACGGTCGTGTGTGTGAGAAATTCTTGGCAGAATACTAAATTTTATATTTTAAAAACAATAAGCATTTCCAATGAATTTTTGGATAAAAAATGATTTATTTTATAAAGATTTATATTTAAAAGAGATCAAATTTCTATTCTAAAATAAATAGAAATTATTTAATTAAAACCTACAAAAATTAAATTTATTATTAAACCATACACTTAAATATTATTTATACAACCCCTTTTACACATATTTATAAAAAAAATAGATTAACGAAAGTTATTTACTAAATTTATATTTAATATAAAATACCCGATGCATTTTTATGACTAAAAGACTAGGTTACATATTTTATAAATAAATAAATAAGATAAAAATTATTTATTTAATTTATATTTAAGAATTATTTAATTAATTTATACTTAATTACCCCTAATACCTACATTATTTTTATGACTAAGTAAATAAATAATAATTTTGTAATTTATTTATTCAAACTCAAACTTTGATCACAATGTTCTAAAAATATTTATTTCAAACATTTCATTTTATACAATACCTTTCAAGAACAAACCACTAACTTTATACACATGTCCAATTCAACCTTAGACTTAGACATAGACTATTGTGTACACTATTAATTCAATATACATTCCAATCTAGGTTAACGTTGTGCATTACAAGGACCATATTACTATCCAGCCTCTCGTGTTAGCTACGCCTTTTGAATCAAGTGAGTATTACATAGCCCCTTTTACACTTCTACCTTTTTGGGGTGGAACATGAACAATATACAATCTATTGCTTTCATTTAAACAAACTACACAAGTACAAATCCTATTTACATTCATATGTGCAAATTTGAGCTTTATGCCTGAGTGCTAGTTGTGGTAACTTTTGTGCGCGATTTATGTGCAATCATTAACTATTCAAGCCGCCGGTAAACAACGATAGATCTATTGAGTCTGACAAACCCACCCAGATTGGGGTGACGGTTACCGACAACACAATTTTGCATGCTAGTTACAAAGGTTTGATTGTACTTAGTTACACAATAGCTGCTCTCCATAAATGCCTTATTTTATCATGTTATGTAAGGATTTGTTTATTTACAATCTATATGCTATCTATATACAAACCTTTGTATGCTCACCAACTTTTTAGTTGACCTTATTTTATTCATGTTTCAGGTGCTAATATGTGAGTTTGATCAAGACATGCTACACATAGGTCCTGGACTTAGTTAATTTGAATAAAGAATTCTATGTATTTCAATTATGTTCTTTCTTAGATTTGGTTGTGTTTGGATTATTTGAAATGAACTTGATGTTTAATATATTACAATTTAGTCAACCTTGTGTTCATGAACAGTCTACATGTCTCGCCTCGATGATTCCGCCGTCGGTTGGGGTGTGACAGATTGGTATCAGAGCCTTGGTTATAGGGAACTAGGTTATTAGACACCCTTGACCTAGACTATAACTTTAGGACACCCACTTATGCTATGCTTCATAATTATGTGATATGTGCTACATGTTATGCGTTACATACTATGTGTTACATGCTATGTGTTACATGTTTTCTATGATTAGTTATAATTTCATTTTTAATGCCTTACTTGTTAAAAATTCATGACTTATTAGACTATGCTTAAATAATAATTAAATAAATAATATCCCTACCTATACCCTAAAACCTCATAATATTCTTACCTACTCCTCTATCATCATCTTCTTAGCATGTGGAAACTTCATGGATCTAAATCAATAAAAAAATTCTTTATTTCCTCGTTAAGGCTTTTAAACTTTGGTAATTATTTGAGGACACGTGCAATCTGGAAGGGTGACACCTGTATTCTGGGTTTTCTGTCTAGGAAAGCATTTCGCATAAATCCCAATCAACCGAGGGACCCGTATGCTTTCCTGGGAATTCCCGGGAGGAGTGTTTACTTATAGGCTAAAGCATGTCTCCTTGAAAATTATATGAGTTTAATTAACCTTAATGTGTCATAGTATTCAAGTGATTTTATCACTATTTGAGTACAATCCAAAGTATGATTTACTATTTTATTCATTATTTTATTCTTTTAAATTCAAACAACATTCATAAGTTCTTACATCTTTTCTTGTGTTGTGCAATTATGTAGAATGCCTCCTCGTCGTGCTCCCGTGACAAACAACAACACCGACATTGATGCTATCCTTGCACAACTTGTAACCCAACTCACTCAAGTTAATGGTGCCATAAATGGTAACCATGGCGCTAATGGTGGTGGTGGTTCCAACCCACCACAATGCACATTCAAGCACTTCAACTCATGTAATCCTCTAAAGTTCTATGGTACCGAAGGAGCTACGGGACTTCTTCAATGGTTCGAAAGTATTGATAATACCTTTCTCAATAGTGACTGCCCCGATAACCTTCGTGTTCGTCATGCCACAAGTGTCTTACAAAAACGGGCACTCACGTGGTGGAATGGGGAAAAGAGGAATATAGGTGTGGAAGTAGCAATGGCCTTACCTTGGGATGAGGTTAAAAGACTAATGACTGAAGAATTTTGTCCTCGAAATGAGGTAAAGAAACTGGAAGCCGAGTTTTGGGATCTTACCCAAGACAGTGGTGAAAGTCTAGCTTATACAACTCGGTTCCATGAGTTGAGTCTCCTTGTGTCCCATATGGTCACGCCTTTAACCCGCTGCATCGAGAAGTATATTGGTGGATTACCAAGGCAAATCCAAGATGCTGTCTTAGGGAGAAATCCCGCAACACTTGAAGATGCTATCCGCTTATCTGCTACATTAACCGACAACCATGTGAAAGCGGGAACTCTGACTAGAAAAGGCACCAAGAAAGTTCCCGACACTGCAACCCCTCCCGTACATATCAAAGAAACCACAACTGAACCCTCTCGTAATAATAAGAAAAGAAAGGCTAGAAACTATGCTATGGTCACTCCTGCTATACCCGTTAACCAAGTTGCTCCTATGGTTCAAGCACCAGCCAAAAAGCCATATGTTGGGATCTACGCACTCTGTGTCACCTGCAACTATCACCATCTCCAAACCATTCCATGTCGCCTTTGCACCCATTGTGGGAAATATGGCCATACGGTCAATGTCTGTAGAGCTAAAGCACTTGCAGGACAAGTCAACCCACCAAACCGAACCAACCCCCATGTGGCTAATCAAGGTGTTCCCGCTATTGCAAATGGGCGTGCTTGTTTTGAATGTGGTAACCCAAATCACTTCCGTGATCAGTGCCCAAGTTTAATCAATGCTAGACAAGGCGGAGCTCGTGGGCGTGCTTTCAACATAAACGCCAATGAAGCTCAAGCCAACAATGATGTGGTTAACGGTACGTTCCTTGTTAATAGTCAATATACCTCCATTTTATTTGATACCGGTGCCGATAAAAGTTTTGTGTCATTAAATTTTGAACCCTTACTTGCAAAGACACGATCCCAATTAGAGAAAACCTTCACTGTCGAAGTAGCAAATGGTGATTCGCTTACAATTGAGTCTTATATCTATGACTGCTCTCTAGAACTTAATGAACATACATTCCCAATCAATCTTGTAACAATGCCACTAGGAAGTTTTGATATCATCATAGGCATGGATTGGCTATCAAATCATCATGCCGAAGTCATCTGTTTCGAGAAGTGCATCCGAATACCTCTACCATCGGGAGAAACGTTAAGAGTCTTTGGTGAAAAGCCTTGCAAAGGACTTAAGTTAATGTCATGCACTACCGCCCAAAAGTACCTACGAAAGAAGTACGTGGCCTTGTTATCTCATATTGTTCAAAAGGATGTCAAAGAGAAGGGTATCCAAGACATTCCCATCATTCGGAATTTTCCCGAGGTATTTCCCGAAGATCTATCCGGTCTTCCACCCGTTCGACAAGTAGAATTTCGCATTGATCTTGTGCCCGGAGCTAACCCCGTGGCTAGAGCTCCTTACCGTCTTGCACCTTCTGAAATGCAAGAACTTGCTAGTCAACTCCAAGAGTTCTCCGACAAGGGATTCATTCGTCCAAGTCATTCACCGTGGGGTGCAACCGTCTTGTTCGTCAAAAAGAAAGATGGATCATTCCGCATGTGTATTGAATACTGCGAACTCAACAAGCTTACCATCAAGAACCGTTACCCTTTGCCTAGAATTGATGACCTCTTTGATCAAATTCAAGGTTCGACCTGCTTCTCAAAGATTGATCTTCGATCTGGTTATCACCAACTCCATGTACAAGAGGAAGATATTCCAAAGACTGCTTTCCGAACAAGGTATGGTCACTGCGAGTTCATGGTCATGCCTTTTGGGCTAACCAATGCACCCGCGGTCTTCATGGACCTCATGAATCGTGTGTGCAAACCGTACCTTGATAAATTTGTGATCGTCTTCATTGACGATATCTTAATCTACTCCAAGACTAAAGCCGACCATGAGCAACACCTTAGACTGGTTTTGGATCTCTTGAGGAAGGAACAATTATATGCCAAATTCTCTAAATGTGAATTTTGGTTAAAGGAAGTTCAATTTCTTGGTCATATCGTTAACGACAAGGGAATTCATGTTGACCCTGCTAAGAATTGGAATGCCCCGAAGACCCCCACCGAAGTTCGTTCTTTATTGGTCTTGCGGGATATTATCGTCACTTCATCTCAAATTTCTCTAAGATTGCGGTCCCTCTTACCGCTTTAACCCACAAGGGTAAAACTTATGAATGGGGACCAAAACAAGAAGAAGCTTTCCAAACTCTCAAGCAAAAAATTGTGCAATGCTCCTATTTTGACTCTCCATGATGGGAATGATGATCTAGTTGTCTACTGTGATGCTTCTAACCAAGGTCTCGGTTGTGTCCTCATGCAACGAGGCAAGGTAATCGCTTACGCATCAAAACAACTCAAGATTCACGAGAAGAATTATACGACGCACGATCTCGAGTTGGGTGCGGTCGTATTCGCATTGAAGATTTGGAGACATTACCTCTATGGCACAAAATGTGTGCTGTTCACCGACCACAAAAGTCTCCAACACATCTTCAACCAAAAGGAACTCAATATGAGGCAACGACGTTGGGTTGAACTCCTTAACAACTATGACTGCGAGATTCGTTACCATCCCGGCAAAGCGAATGTTGTAGCTGACGCTTTGAGTCGAAAGAACCATGTCATGCTTCAATGTGTCCGAATTCAAACCGACATTCAAAATCGCATCTTAGAAGCTCAACACGTCTCAGTCACCGAGGGTAACATGTAGGAGGAAATGTCGTGTGGTGTTGAACTTCAGCTTGAATCAAAACCCAATGGCTTACTTTATTACTTAAACCGTATTTGGGTTCCCGATTGCGATGATCTCCGTATATTTCTCATGAACGATGCTCACAAGACTCGTTATTCTATTCATCCTGGTGCGGATAAAATGTACCAAGATCTTCGCCAACAATATTGGTGGCCCTGTATGAAGAAAGACATTGCTCTCTATGTTGCCAAATGTCTAACTTTCTCCAAAGCAAAGCCGAACATCAACGTCCTTCCGGTTTACTTGAACAACCGGAAATTCCCGTGTGGAAACGGGAGAACTTAGCTATGGATTTCATTACCAAACTCCCATGCACCTCAAGTGGTTATGATAGCATTTGGGTGATCATTGACCGTCTCACCAAATCTGCTCATTTCTTGCCTATCCGTGAAGACTATCGAGTTGAGAAACTAGCCCGAATTTACATTGACCAAATTATGAGCCGGCACGGTGTTCCCTTAAACATAATCTCTGATAGAGATGCTCGGTTCACCTCTCGTTTTTGGCAATCTCTCCAAACTGCTCTTGGTACACGGTTGGATTTGAGCACGGCTTACCATCCCCAAACTGATGGTCAGACCGAGCGAACGATCCAAACTCTTGAGGACATGCTTAGAGCATGCGTAATTGATTTTGGTGGCAATTGGGATTCACATCGATCCCTAGTCGAGTTCTCTTACAATAATAGATACCACACGAGTATCAACATGGCTCCATTTGAAGCTCTCTATGGTCGCAAGTGTCGTTCTCCTATCTGTTGGAACGAGATTGGTGAAGCACAAATCACCGGTCCCAAGCTAATTCAAGAAACATCCGACAAGATTATCCAAATTCGTGACAACATTTGAGTAGCGAGAAGTCGGCAAAAGAGTTATGCCGACAAACGACGAAAACCCTTGGAATTCCAAGTCGGTGACCTTGTTCTTCTAAAGGTGTCTCCGTGGAAGGGTACGATCTGTTTGGGAAAGAAAGGCAAATTATCACCTTGCCAGGTGGGTCCATTCAAGATCCTTGAAAGGATTGGGAAAGTGGCTTACAAACTCGAGTTACCTCCATCACTTGGCAACGTGCATCCTACATTTCATGTGTTTAATCTGAAGAAATGCCTTGCTGATGCAAATCTTCACATACCTCTTGACGACATGCACATTGACGAAACGATGCACTTCGTTGAGAGACAAGTAGAAATCATGGATCGTGAAATCAAGCAGCTCAAGCGAAGCCGTATTCCTATTGTCAAAGTTCGTTGGGAATCTAAACGTGGTCCTGAGTTTACTTGGGAACGAGAGGAACCGATGCCGTCGCTTCCACTAGCTAAATTTCGGGACGAAATTCCCTCAACATGGTGATACTGTAACATTTCTGATTTTCATTATCTATATTTCAATTCAATGTGATACGTTTCAAATTCAAATTTAGTACGTTGACTTATTCTATTTTTACCAACAATTAAATACTATGTTCAATGCAAATCCGTAAATTTTACACGAGTATACCCTATTAAACTCTACATAACTTCATATTTATACAAATCTGCAAATACTGAAAATTGCAAGGATTGAATTTATAAATAAATAAACATAAACCCTAATAGGCACGGTCGCGCTAAGTGCTATGGCACGGTCGCGCGCCTTGCCTTGGAACGGTCGCGCCCTGTGCCTTGGCACGGTCGCGCCTCATATGGACACGGTCGGGCCTCTCATCAGTTGAAACGTAAATGTAGCCTTTAATCATAGAGACGTTCGATTGCATAACCGTTCTACACGTTTTCACCATTAACGAACCCAGTTAAACCTTTTATTCATCACAATTACAACAAATAAACTTAATTTCGTCGATTCAACTCAAAACCATCCAATCCTCTCACAAGATCATCGAATTCACCATTTTGATTATGATTCTCCTAAGCCAACATACTATCAATCCTCTCTGAAGCTCCTGGAAACACTGAGTCAGTCGGAATTGCAGAAGAAGGCGCCGGAAACCAAAACCGTCGTCGCCGGAACTCATCTCTACCGAACACTATCAATTCATCGTCCTTCCGGGAAATTGAAACCTTTCACACGTACGTTTTAATCTATAAATCAAAAGCCCTAATCTAATTTGGGCTTACAATATGGGAATCATCACGAACCAGAATCTAGTTTTCGTTCAAAATTGATTTAATCAAACCCTGCTTTGAACACGTTTAAAATACAATTAATATATTTCAAAAGACTCGTAATAACCCTACAGATGAAAGCCCTCTAAAATCCAACATTAACATTATAAGAATCAGTCAATTCATTTCTGTTTTGGAACGGACACAGTCGCTCTAGTCTTCTAGCGCGGTCGTGCTTCATGAGACACGGTCGTGCTAATCCCAAGCACGGTCGTGCCTCGCACACTCAGACCCGGTCAGGCCCCTTGGCTAGACTTGGTCGTGTCTCAGAACCCTAGACACGGTTGTGCCTGGCCCAGACAAGGTCGTGCCTAGTGAACAGGTTAGCTATATCCTCTGTATTGGTCAACATGGTCGCGTCCCTGACTAGCACGGTAGCGCCCGTGGTTCTAGCACGATCGTGCCCTGTCCCAGGCACGGTCGTGTGTGTGAGAAATTATTGGCAGAATACTAAATTTTATATTTTAAAAACAATAAGCATTTCCAATGAATTTTCGGATAAAAAATGATTTATTTTATAAAGATTTATATTTAAAAGAGATCAAATTTCTATTCTAAAATAAATAGAAATTATTTAATTAAAACTTACAAAAATTAAATTTATTATTAAACCATACACTTAAATATTATTTATACAACCCCTTTTACGCATATTTATAAAAAAAAATAGATTAACGTAAGTTATTTACTAAATTTATATTTAATATAAAATGCCCGATACATTTTTATGACTAAAAGATAGGTTACATATTTTAAAAATAAATAAATAAGATAAAAATTATTTATTTAATTTATATTTAAGAATTATTTAATTAAGTTATACTTAATTACCCTTAATACCTACATTATTTTTATGACTAAGTAAATAAATAATAATTTTTTAATTTATTTATTCAAACTCAAACTTTGATCACAATGTTCTAAGAATATTTATTTCAAAAAATTCATTTTATACAATACCTTTCAAGAACAAACCACTAACTTTATACACATGTCCAATTCAACCCTAGACTTAGACATAGACTATTGTGCACACTATTAATTCAATATACATTCCAATCTAGGTCAACGTTGTGCACTACAAGGACCATATTACTATCCAGTCTCTCGTGTTAGCTACGCCTTTTGAGTCAAGTGAGTATTACATAGCCTCTTTTTCACTTTTATATTTTTGGGGTGGAACATGAACAATATACAATCTATTGCTTTCATTTACACAAACTACACAAGTACAAATCCTCTTTACATTCATGTGTGCAAATTTGAGCTTTATGCCTTAGTGCTAGTAGAGCTAACTTTTGTGTGCGATTTATGTGCAATCATTAACTATTCAAGCCGACGGTAAACAATGATAGATCTATTGAGTCTGAGAAACACACCCAGATTGGGGTGATTGTTACCGACAACACAATTTTGCATGCTAGTTACAAAGGTTTGATTGTACTTAGTTACACAATAGTTGCTCTCCATAAATGCCATATTTTATCATGTTATGTAAGGATTTGTTTATTTACAATCTATATGCTATCTATATACAAACATGTGTATGCTCACTAACTTTTTAGTTGACCTTATTTTATTCATGTTTCAGGTGCTAATATGTGAGTTTGATCAAGACATGCTACACATAGGTCTTGGACTTAGTTAATTTGAATAAAGAATTCTATGTATTTCAATCATGCTCTTTCTTGGATTTGGTTGTGTTTGGATTATTTGAAATGAAATTGATGTTTAATATATTACAATTTAGTAAACCTTGTGCTCATGAACAGTCTACATGTCCCGCCCCGATGATTCCGCCGTCGGTTGGGGTGTGACACCTACCCCTGTGCATACAGAAATCTTCGGCCACCTCATCAATGGCCCCAGGTGAATTGGAGATGGTACAGTCACGACTCGAAGCCGGAATTGAGTGAAGACTCCGACGAACAACAGGAACAACAAGGGGAGGAAATGGAAAGTGATGATTGATCGTCTAATGATGGAGACGACGAAAGAGGAAATGATAATACATCAGAAATGATCTAAATGTCACAGACTTCTCATATGGGAAATGATTGCATCATGCTTACTTAATTGTTTAAATTATTGTGTTTTTAATCTGCTTATTTACAAGTAATTTAAATTGTCAGTAGGCTGTATGCGTCTTTGAATCACTAGTAGTGTGGAAACTAAATCTAGATTACAACCTTGATTTGAACCCATGTTTGCAAGTGTGTGTGCGTAAAAGAATAGAAAAGATCATTATCAGATAAAGGATGTTAGATTTTGGCAATAATTTTCTTTTGAGGTCAGTTTCGGGTTATGTCGTTAGCACAATTAATGCGGTTCATCTCACTGCCCATACTCACAAGTATGCAAGGAGAGATTGAATCAAGACATGTCTCTACATTAACCATTGAGCATATATTCACCCTTGAATCACTCCTGATTCATTGAAATCAAATCCAGATAAAAGTTGGATCCCCTTACCTTATTCAAACACCATACTCATTATCCTGAATCATCGAACCGATATTCAATGAAAAAAATCAAATAAAGCCAAGAAAAATGAATCACTCGATTCTGGATCTTATGATTCCTGATAATCCTTATGGATTCTGCTTTATTTTTCTTGTGCTAATAGATGTAACTTCATTTTGTAAAATTAGAAAATCATTGGGAAAATCTTAGATGCATTCCATAGTCCTTGAGCAGTCTCATGTTGCTCAAAATTCATATACAATTCACTTGGTAGAGCAAGTATGATGGATCCCAAAGAACGGTTGTCCCTTTCAATCAACCTTCTATATTCGTCATTGTATTGATCTGGATATGTTATTGGAACAAGACCATCGGCATTTGCCATCTTAAGAATATGAGGACCTTTCACAATCGAGTCCCAAAGGGTGTGTTTGGTAAAACAAAAATACGCTTCCATCTGAATCTTCCAGTTAAGAAATCAGATACGGATTTCAGCATCAACGGTGACTTACCCACAAACTTTTTCAACACAAACAAGCTCACAAAATTTGGACAAATCTAAAAATTTCACAAGTATGGAGATTTTGGACGAAATCCTTCTCGATCAAAAACTATTTCGGATGTTCTTTTAGATCGAAAACTCGAGATTTCGGACAGGAGATTTCTGATAAAGAGATTTCGGACAAAACCAAGTTTTCGGACATGATCTCGGACGAAAGAGATTTCGACTCCTTGAAGCAAGTTTTTTGACAACTCAAACTCAGCACCTCCAATCTGCACATACAACTGGTCTAAATGGGAAATCAAACCCCAAACTCTATACCACTATCCATCTCCATGAAAATTGGCTCAGAAAACTGAAAATGGCAGGAAAATCCACACTAAATCAATCTCAATCGATGAAAAACGCCTGAAATACCAAGAGCTTCAACCAACAGATCTGTTAACACTTGTTAGTCCACCTGATCTGTTATATTCCAAGCTAACCAATCACTGAAACTCTTAAGGAAAGGCGAAAACAATCCGAGAGATAATGAGATCGAAACCGACTAATCAAACTCCGAATAACGAATAAAACGGCATGTATACGAAATGCTTTTCTTGTATTGATAATAAGATGTTGATTGCAATCACTAATTCAGACTAATCACAGATAAGAACAATCACTTAGACAAAAGCATACAAGCATCAAGTTCTGATTCCCAAGTTCTAGTTCTAAATACAATTCAAAACAGGACATATGTATAGTACAAAGTTTTCATCCGAAAACTTTGTCATCCAAAAACTATTTCGATCGAAAACAATTTCGACCGAAAATGTTTTCGTCCAAAAACATTACACTTAAGCAAAATCAAACTAAAGATCTTGAATTCGATGGACTTCTAGGTTCCAACACATCACCATTTCAGCCATCATCTCCACCATTATTATCATAATCGTCATCATCATCATCATCATCATCATCTTCATTGTTATCACCTACATCATTATCACCACTATCATTTCCTGCAACATCATCTCCATCATCATTTTCTTCATCTCTGTTATCATTGTCCTCATCATCAATCTCAGAATCAATTTCCTCAACTTCTTCTTATAACTCATCATCAAATACTTTCAGAATATCTTCCCAATTTTCCATCCATTTAATTTCTACCAAAGTATTGAGTAATCGGATTAAGGCTTGATTCTGTTGATTTATAATATTGATGAGTTTGGAGTTATGTGTCTTGAGTTTCTTTATAGTCTTTTCTTGATCATGTTGCAAAAACTTCATCTCGGCCATATCATCTTATCTATCGCCTTTATCTGATTTTTACACCATAAAATCTCCTCCTCCAAATCCATTTTCTTTTCATTCTTCTTTTTTTTCTTTTGGCCAAAATATCGTAGAGTGATTTAGTTTCAGACTAGTCAAACAGTCTCTTACATTTGGGTTGCTCCTTTTGCTAGGACAGTGGAGGAGACCTTTTACCAGCTTCAAGAGCTTCATGGTCCAAGGCATATAACTTGGCTTCCTCTTCAGTAACATGGATAGGTTCAGGTGTTGGTAACCTATTTCTCCTTCTCTCAGCTTCTATTCTGTATGCCTCCCTGGCACTTTGCATGAATCCGCCAGTAGGCACAGAGCTTGCTCTCTTCTTTTACTTTCTTTGTTCTTCCACTTGTTCAGGAGTAAGTTTTGCTTTACTCTTTCCATGTCTATCTGCATCATGCTTACTTTTTCTTTCTCTCTCTCTCTTTCTTCTTGTTCTCTCTCAATCTCCTTTTCTTTCAACTCTTCCTTTTCTTATTTTCTCTGTAACTTTCTTAACCAGAGCAAAATGTTCTACGGTATACATTTTCTTAAAAAGAGGTGTCATCTTTCCCTAGAACCTTGCATGACCTCCATCGCAATCAGTATAAATCCAGCTATTCATCTTGGTGAAGATTACAAGATCACCAACTTTTGGTATATCAGGTTGCTTATGGTTGATAATCATCTAGACAAAACGAGGATACATGAGCCACTTATTAGATTGAGCAGTTCCACAAATATGGCTGAATATAATGTGAGAGATGTTAATTCTCTGATTGCTGCACAACCTCAGCATAGCATTTGCCCATTCAAAATTTATAGCATCATATCCGCCTTTATCTGTGGGATAAGCAGACTGTGAAGATGTGAGTAAGAAATCTCCATTCCCTTAAGAGTAGGCTTTTCTTAACATCTTTCTTTTTATGATCACCTTCATATCCAATCAACCTAAACCCTCTTTCCAGCACAGTATCATCTACCTTGTGGCTGTCTTCTGGCTGATCTCCTAGTCTGAGTACTTTGTGGATTTTCGGCGACTAGTGATAGTGTGTGTGTGATATAGTAAATATATTATATATATATTTATAAATGTTGGTTTCATGAGATAAGGTTTTAAATTTATAAAGTGATAGTTACTTTAGACTTACAACACACACAATAGGCAAGTGTACCTATCACAGTGTAATATAGTTTAGGAAAGAACCAATTATCGAACCAATGAACACAGTGGAGTTCCAATACTCAACTTTTGTTATCGTTTAGCCGGTTTAATTAGTGAGTGGGTTTTGTGTGCTTGTGAAGCAGAAAAGTAAATGACAAAAAAGTAAATGACGGTAAAGAAAATGACAGAAAAGTAAAAATGTGCGTGAAGTGTGTAACAGAAATGTAAATAGCAGAATAGTAAATAATAGGAAAGTAAATATCTCGAGGATGATCAGGTCACGAAGAGTATTGCTTTGGGCTTCGAATTCCCTTGGTATATGATAATGTTATATTGACTAATATGGTGGTATGACTAATACAAATGTGTGAATGGTACACCGCTAGAGCCTCATTTTCACGACATTTGGTTCACGAATTTTGTTCTTTAGAATAAAATGGTTGCATTCCTGTGAGGCCCCGAACCCGGGAGACCTCACTTATTGGATTTACTCATCAACGCATAGCACTTTAAACATAAGACATACATTAACACAGCGGAAACGATTTAAATCTCTACATACGCAGCGGAAACATAACATGTCTAAACATAACTTGTCAAATACAACTGAAACTTGTCTTAATCAACATAATCAAAAGAAAACATAAACAGGATGCCAGTGCTGGTCTTTGGGTAACTCTTCTCGCCAAGCCAAGCATCCACTTCCATCTACTGCCACATACACTTAACTGATGTGCATACTAAAAATCAGCAACGCTGAGTGAGTTCTAACGTTTACTTTAAATCAATTATACAAAATATTTACTAAAACTTATATATACTGCCCATAAGGCTAAACTTTACATACTTTACTTTTCAAACATATATACTGCCATTAAGGCTAAACTTAACACACTTTACTTTTTCAAACAGTTTAAAACGTATAATAAACCGCCAATTCCTCTATACTGTACTGCCCTCATGGCTTACATCCATGAACCGACAAGTACCTGGTCAATGCCCCCATGGCTTACACCATGAACCGACACTACCGCTTAACCGTCAATTTCCTTTGTCACTACTGTACCGCCCCCATGGTCAGCGACCATGAACCGATGAGTACCTAGTGAATGCCCACATGGCTAACGTCCATGAACCGACGATACCGCTTATCCGTCAATTCCTTGTCACTACTGTACCGCCCCCATGGCTAACGTCCATGAACCGACGAGTACCTTGTCAATGCCCCCATGGCTTACATCCATGAACCGAAAATACCCTGGTCAATGCCCCCATGGCTTACATCCATGAACCGACAATACCGCTTAACGCTAAGGGGAGGTTGCGTGGACCTCCCGAGCAACCGCCGTCACTCATCCCAGTTGTACAACAGTTAACGAACCCAAAGGTTCTTACTAATGGGTAGAACCCATATCTGACATCTTGTACAAGTAACATCTGTCCCAAGGACCTTTATAGCTGGTACATATTCCCGAAGGAAAACTGTTCACTTTACTGTTCATAAAACTTTCTGTACAACTTGTTCATAACTTAACGTGTATTATGCCTTTGTTTATGTATATAAAAATATAGTAACGATTGCCATAAATACCTTTGCTTTTACTGAAATATATCTTAACACTCATATCATGCCTTTGTTTATGTATATAAAAATATAGTAAACGCTTGCCAAATGATATATCTTTGCTTTTACTGAAACATAGCTTATCATAAAATACATCTTACTTTCTGAAACATAGCTTATCATATATATCATGCCTTTGTTTATGTATATAAAATATAGTAAACGCTTGCCAAATGATATATCTTACTTTTACTGAAACATAGCTTATCATAAAATACATCTTACTTTCTGAAACATAGCTTATCATATATATCATGCCTTTGTTTATGTATATAAAATATAGTAAACGCTTGCCAAATGATATATCTTACTTTACTGAAAACATACTAGCACATATATCATGCCTTTGTTTATGTATATGAAAATATAGTAAACGCTTGCCAAATGATATATCTTACTTTACTCAAAACATACTTGCGCATATATCATGCCTTTATTTATGTATATGAAAATATAGTAAACGCTTGCCAAATGATATATCTTACTTTACTGAAAACATACTTTTGCCTCTTTTAAACCTTTCACTAAAACATAGCTTTTCTCTTCAGTTTATAATATATAAAATATAATAAACACTTTACACTAAGTATGCACACCACCCCTAAAGAAGGCAAAAAGGGGATTAGAACTCACCTGGTATCTAAGCTGCAACGGTCTACAGGATCTCACACAATCTGAACAATCATAACAATTTGACACTTATCAGACTTAACTCGATGCTAAACGGTTTAGCCACTCTAACATACTGACTTTACTTAATTAGTCCTGATGCCTGCGCACTTAGCAAGTGCGCAGACACTGCTTCCTGCGCACTTAGCAAGTGCGCAGACTTCCCTTCTTGCGCACTTAGCAAGTGCGAAGGTTCCTCTTCATGCGCACTTCGCACTTACCAAGTGCGCAGGCTCCTCTTCCTGCGCACTTGCTAAGTGCGCAGGACCTGCTCTATGCGCACTTAGCAAGTGCGCACGACCTGTTCTTGGTGAAAAACCCTAACTTTCGCATTCGGGTCTGATCACTTCAAGATCCCGAACATGTTTGCATTCAAAACGTTCGTTTTCCATTAAGGAACTCAAATCTATGCTTATCCTTCAGTTTCATCCGATTAAACATAACCTTTTCACCCAAAACCCAAAAAACCCAAAAACGAACTAAACTCAGATCTAGGAGAATCGGTTACCTGTAATCACTTCCTTTTCGTTGCTAAATACTCACGAGACTCTTGCTAACGATCATTGAAGCTCTAATCCGAAAACCGGGACTTTCTCTCTCTAGACTCTCTCTCACTTTCTCTCTCTAAAATCCGAAAATAAGGATGGAAATGAGGCTTTTGGGTTGTTCTTGAGGCCTATAAGGGCCCAAACCCTTCCCCTTTCGGCCCATACACCCCGGCCTAAGCCCGCTTCCTTTCTTTTTATTTAAGTTTTAATTCCTCATGAATTCTCTCGTGCTCTAAAACTCGGGATGTTACAAGTCTACCCTACTTATAATAGGTTTCGTCCTCGAAACCTGTCATAAGCTATACTGATAGCAAATCACAGAATGGGTGGCATAAACCGTAGCTATGCAAGGCCGCTTGGTCATGAAGGCCATTGTGATCAACTACCACTGGGAGCTTGACCTTGGGCTATCTCAAATTCTAAGGCATCTAGACTAATGGGGCTAACTAATTTAGTAAGGAAATAATAACATAAACTTGCCATATAACAAATAGGAGCTTGCAACGTACCTTACTGAGTCATCTGGTAAACCCTTGCTGTGGCCTTGTTGATGTAAGGTTCCTTCTCTGCAGCCTAACCCTTTCCGGATCCTCCCGCTTCCGTTTTCTTGGGTTTCCTGCAATCTCGGCTCCTGTGTCCCTGTTCCCCACAATTGTCGCATCTTGGCCTTTTCGGGCAGTCCCGCAATTGGTGTCCAAACCTGCCACACCTGAAACATCCCACCTGACCCGCTTTACATTCACCTCCATGTCTCCTTCAACATTTTCCGCATAGACCCTCAGCTTCTACCCTTGCCCTCCTATCGTTAGGACCCTGGAGTTCCTCAGCAGTTCGCTTAGCTGATTGTTTCTTGGGCGCTTCAGAAATGACTTCAGAGGCAATGTCATCATAGACAACTCCGCTCAGAACAACCACCGACTCAAAGGTACTCGGTGTGTTGGCCTTCACAAAGGTACGTATCTTTGGAGGCAACCCTTGAACATAGTAGTGAATTCTCCTTTCCTCAGTCGTTACAAGATGAGGCACCAGGCGTGCCAACTCGTTGTACTTTGAAGTATATTGCCGGTGAGTCATGAGTCCGGCTTGTAGAGTCAAGAATTCCCTTTCCACCTTGTGGACCTCATTCTTAGGACAAAACTTTTCAGTTACCAACGCTTTCAGGTCACTCCACCTCATCAATCCGACCACTTGGTCACCCTTAGCCTGTTTCACAGTTTCCCACCAGTGCGCTGCTTCTCCTTTCAATGACTTCGCAGCGAACATTACTGCTTGTTCCGGTCGACATTCACTGAGGCTGATGGTGGATTCCATGCCATTGATCCAATCTAAAGTATCTACTGCTTCTTTCTCCCCAGTAAGCACGGGTGGATCACAACCCCGAAACGCATTGTAGTCGCAGCCGCGAGCAGGCGGTGCAACATTCTCTACCAGATTCGGTCCTCCCATTGTTGGAAGAACCACAGGCACTTCAGTTGTGTTAGGGCTCTCCTTGGCCTTCCTCAAGGCTTCGTCCAGTATGGCCGGTAAGGTATCCTTCAGCAGTCGGGTAAACTCACGGCCAATAGCCGCTTGCACGGCTGGTTCAAACTCAAACGGTGGGTCATCTCCTTCCACATGTTCAGCATTGTGCTCACTAATCTATGTCTCAGTATGGGTAGTGTGAACACTCCCCTCAATCACTTGGTTTGTACTAGCTCCACCGTGGCGGCCTGTACGCCCACCACGTCTTCCTCCTCCACTTCCTCTAGTTCCTCCACGTCTTGCCATTTCTAACTGAAAGATAGGGAACAAAGGGATTTAATTTCAGCATGCTAGGGAATATATAGAACACAACAAGTAAGGTAAGATGTTAATATACATTGGCCATCTGCAATTAACCATTACATCACTTCTCGTTTTCCATTTATTCGCTTTTATGATTCCACTAAAGCCTTTATTCTTATCTTGACACTCTAAAAGGTAAACTTTACTTACTATACGCTTCCGATGCTTTGGCTTGAGTTACCCGTTACTGGCATCCGCTACTTGTCCCATTCTCAGTTTAAGTCTGGACATCGGGGATGTCCAAATCTCTCAAACTATGGCTCTGATACCAACTTGTGAGGCCCCGAACCCGGGAGACCTCACTTATTAGATTTACTCATCAACACATATAACTTTAAACAGAAGACATACATTAACACAGCGGAAACGATTTAAATCTCTACATACACAGCGAAAACATAACATGTCTAAACATAACTTGTCAAATACAACTGAAACTTGTCTTAATCAACATAATCAAAAGAAAACATAAACAGGATGCCACTACTGGTCTTCGGGTAACTCTTCTCGCCAAGCCAAGCATCCACTTCCATCTACTGCCACCTACACTTAACTGATGTGCATACTAAAAATCAGCAACGCTGAGTGAGTTCTAACGTTTACTTTAAATCAATTATACAAAAGATTTACTAAAACTTATATGTACTGCCCATAAGGCTAAACTTTACATACTTTACTTTTCAAACATATATACTGCCATTAAGGCTAAACTTAACACACTTTACTTTTTCAAACAGTTTAAAACATATAATAAATCGTCAATTCCTCTTTACTGTACTGCCCTCATGGCTTACATCCATGAACCGACAAGTACCTGGTCAATGCCCCCATGGCTTACACCATGAACCGACACTACCGCTTAACCGTCAATTTCCTTTGTCACTACTGTACGCCCCCATGGTCAACGACCATGAACCGACGAGTACCTGGTCAATCCCCCATGGCTAACGTCCATGAACCGACAATACCGCTTATCCGTCAATTCCTTGTCACTACTGTACCGCCCCCATGGCTAAGTCCATGAACCGACGAGTACCTGGTCAATGCCCCCATGGCTTACATCCATGAACTGACAATACCCTGGTCAATGCCCCCATGGCTTACATCCATGAACCGACAATACCGCTTAACGCTAAGGGGAGGTTGCGTGGACCTCCCGAGCAACCGCCGTCACTCATCTCAGTTGTACAACAGTTAACGAACCCAAAGGTTCTTACTAATGGGTAGAACCCATATCTGACATCTTGTACAAGTAACATCTGTCCCAAGGACCTTTATAGCTGGTACATATTCCGGAAGGAAAACTGTTCACTTTACTGTTCATAAAACTTTCTGTACAACTTGTTCATAACTTAACGTGTATTATGCCTTTGTTTATGTATATAAAAATATAGTAAACGATTGCCATAAATACCTTTGATTTTACTGAAATATATCTTAACACTCATATCATGCCTTTGTTTATGTATATAAAAATATAGTAAATGCTTGCCAAATGATATATCTTTGCGTTTACTGAAACATAGCTTATCATAAAATACATCTTACTTTCTAAAACATAGCTTATCATATATATCATGCCTTTGTTTATGTATATAAAATATATTAAACGCTTGCCAAATGATATATCTTACTTTTACTGAAACATAGCTTATCATAAAATACATCTTACTTTCTGAAACATAGCTTATCATATATATCATGCCTTTGTTTATGTATATAAACTATTGTAAACGCTTGCCAAATGATATATCTTACTTTACTGAAAACATACTAGCATATATATCATGCCTTTGTTTATGTATATGAAAATATAGTAAACGCTTGCCAAATGATATATCTTACTTTACTCAAAACATACTTGCGCATATATCATGCCTTTATTTATGTATATGAAAATATAGTAAACGCTTGCCAAATGATATATCTTACTTTACTGAAAACATACTTTTGCCTCTTTCAAACCTTTCACTAAAACATAGCTTTTCTCTTCAGTTTATAATATATAAAATATAATAAACACTTTACACTAAGTATGCACACCACCCCTAAAGAAGGCAAAAAGGGGATTAGAACTCACCTGGTATCTAAGCTGCAACGGTCTACAGGATCTCACACAATCTGAACAATCATAACAGTTTGACACTTATCAGACTTAACTCGACGCTAAATGGTTTAACCACTCTAACATACTGACTTTACTTAATCAGTCCTGATGCCTGCGCACTTAGCAAGTGCGCAGACACTGCTTCCTGCGCGCTTAGCAAGTGCGCAGACTTCCCTTCGTGCGCAGGTTCCTCTTCCTGCGCACTTAGCAAGTGCGCAGTCTCCTCTTCCTGCGCACTTGCTAAGTGCGCAGGACCTGCTCTGTGCGCACTTAGCAAGTGCGCACGACCTGTTCTTGGCGAAAAACCCTAACTTTCGCATTCGGGTCTGATCACTTCAAGATCCCGAACCTGTTTGCATTCAAAACGTTCATTTTCCATTAAGGAACTCAAATCTATGCTTATCCTTCAGTTTCATCCGATTAAACATAACCTTTTCACCCAAAACTCGAAAAACCCAAAAACGAACTAAAACTCAGATCTAGGAGAATCGGTTACCTGTAATCACTTCCTTTTCGTTGCTAAATACTCACGAGACTCTTGCTAACAATCCTTGAAGCTCTAATCCGAAAACCAGGACTTTCTCTCTCTAGACTCTCTCTCACTTTCTTTCTCTAGAATCCGAAAATGAGGATGGAAATGAGGCTTTTGGGTTGTTCTTGAGGCCTATAAGGGCCCAAACCCTTCCCCTTTCGGCCCATACACCTTGGCCCAAGCCCGCTTCCTTTCTTTTTATTTAAGTTTTAATTCCTCGTGAATTCTCTCGTGCTCTAAAACTCGGGATGTTACAATTCCGAGTTAGGGACATCGTTCCCCTCAACTCTTTGAATGCTATCTCCCAGTTAGATTAAGACTTCAAACTTAAACACCTTTATTATTAGTTGAAGGAGTGATTAGTCTTTGTTCACTAGGTGGCGGTGTAACAATGGGACCATGTATAAAGACATACCGTTCCCAACACGAGTTCACCAATTCTTGGTTTCATAACAACTTCGTATAAAGCCGTAGGATATTATTAGTATTAACCAAGCCTTGGCTTATTCAAATCAGCATGTATAAAGACGTATAGGTTTCAAAAGAAGTTTGATTAAAAATTTTATGGTCTTACACTTTAAAATCAAGAACACTCACAAGTGTAAAGACAAAATCAAATCATAATAAAAATACATCATGAAGATGGTTTTGAGAATGAATTGCTAAATAACATCAACATACCATTAGATTAATACGTTAAACATTAACATACACCAAACTTCATCTTCACCATACTAACTAGCGTAGCGCTGAGTTTCGTAGGCTCCCCTATTGCGGACGAAGAGGAGGAGCCTCTTTACTCTATACTCTCTACTCTAACTATAGAAACGGACTCTGTTGAGCTGTGATAATGTGTATTTGGGTGTGTGGAACGAAGAACTCAAGCCATCTATTTATAGGCCTCAAAATGAGCAATGTACAACCGTGCATTGGTTTGCATGGGCGTGCAAACACCTCGGGAATCAAACAGGGTAAAAATGCCAGTGTATTGGAGCTTGTGGAGCAAGGTATAGGAATGCATGCCCGTGCAAAGCAACGTACAGCCATGCATTGCCCCCCCAACTCCTAGTTTTGTCTTTTAGCTGCTTGTTTGACTTTTGTTGACTTCTTGGAAGTTTGGGAATGATCCTTCTAGAAGCTAGATTTATTGGTGTTTTTGATTGATTTTAGCATTGTTTATCTCAGGACACCGAATAACCTGTAATTATGAAATATTAACATTTTAAGTATCAATTGCAAGGCTATTGTTCAATTAGTACCATAATATGTGGATTATTACGCATGCAAAACATCTATAATTTAGGGCATATCAACAAGAAAAACTTTTCCCAGATGTTAGCCTTGATATGAATAGCCTTGGGGCTAACAAGAAACTCAGCAGAGGACCAAAACTCTTGGATTTGTTGCTTGATAACTGGTAAGTCATGTGATACAGCATAGTGGATTCTTGATTGCTTGATCCATCGAACAATGTCTCTATATCCGCGTGCATCTTCATCCAAATAGGCTACCACATTATGTCTAGGATCAAAGATGAGATCATCCATCTACATTCAAATACTTACTAATTATTAGACATAATTTAAGAAACTTTATCAATAAATGAAAAAATAGTGTTGCTGAAAGAAACACTGAAAAAGCAGGCGAGAATACAAGGAATAATAAAGTGAAGTGTCGCTTAGATCAAGAAGCATCACTAACACACTGTCGTCGGACACTTAATGTCGCAAGACATGTGTCGTTGGTCTAAGTGTCGGCGACACTAATTAGTGTCGCTGATTCAACAGTCGCCAGACACACTGAGTGTTGCTAGCAAGTGTTGTGGACCAGTTGAACTTGCATTCAGATGAGTGTCATTCCCAGAGTGTCGTTTGGTTAATAATGGCGTCGACTGTCACCGGACGAACACACATGAAATCAGATTCTTTTAGCACACGAAATCAACCAAAATGAAGTTGTTAACCTTCCGAAAGCTATACAAAACACAAACACAAAATATTGTTACCTTTTTGTAGTAGAAATAGGGATTAAAACACCTGCAAATGATGTGTAAAGACAAATCCAATGAAATGACGGTAAAATTGGGTTTTTGTGTGTGTTACGATGGTGAAAGTGAGTGAAAAGGTAAAATGGTTTCAAAAGTCAGAATATATAGGGTTAAACGGAATCTTTGGGGACAGATAAGTGAGTGTCGCTGTCACACCCCAACCGGCAGCGGAAACGTCGGGGCGTGAAGCGTGCAGACTGTTCATAGCTCATGGTTTGCTAAGGTTGAAATAATTAAACATGCAGTTTTCATTGAAATCAAACAACAATCCAACAAGTACACGAAACATAACAAAATACATAACAATGTTTATTTTAGAGCCTTTTAACTAGGTCCTCAAACTAGGTGGAAGCAACATGTAATCATCTCAATTGTTAGCACCTGAAACATGATTTAAAAACAAGGGTCAACTAAAAAGTTGGTGAGCATACATAAGTTTTGTCACACAAATAAGAGTTCAAAACTGTTTATACAATTCCTTGATTCACATGGTATATAAGACAAATATGGAGAATCTATAGTTATACTAGGTGCACAATCAAACCTTGTGACTGAGGCATAACACGCAGGTTACCCTAATGTAAAGTCGGTAACAAACACCCTACCCGGGTGGGTTTGTCAGACTCAATAGTACTATCCTTGTTTACCGTTGGCTTGTACAGAGTTAATGATTTGCACGAGTTGCGTCATATATGTATAGTAATGACTCATAGCATTCAAGCATATTGCACAAATAATTCATGTAATCAAGTAAGAATTGTACTATGAAAGAGTTGCAATTTGTTTAATGTAAATCATGTCCACCCCAAAGGTGAAAAAGAGTAAAAGTGGGGTTATGTAGACTCACATGTGTTGGAGAGTGTAGATTGCACAACCAAGTAAATGTTAAGTGTTTGTGGGTCACGAAGCTTGACCTATCGAGTAAATGTATGACGTGTATTAATGCGGTGTATAAGGTTTAAAGTAACTATAGTGTTTCAGTGTATTGCAAGCGTAAGGATTTGCACTAATGAATTGTATCGTTTAGTTACGTAATTAAAATATAAGGTAGTGTGGTATGTATATTTAATTGAATGTAATATAAACAAACGAATTCGTTTTATCTACTTATTTTAGAAAACGTCACAAAATATAAAGTAGTTTATATTTATATAAGTTTTATTTGATGTAACTAGGATTTATACAATTGGTTTATAAAAGTCTTTTTCATAATAAAGTGTTTTATAAAATCTTGTTATAACTTTTTATAAATTTAGAAATTTTAAATGAAAATGTATTTTCAAATGGTAAGAATCGGTTTAAAACAATTTAATCGATGAAAATAATTGTTGTGCTTAATAATGGTGAGATTCTGTTTAAACAGTTAAGTTTATAACATAAGTTTTATAAAAATCATCAAATCTGAGAAACTGTAAAGATTCAGTTCTGACTGAGCACGACCGTGCTCATCAACGGCACGACCGCGCTCGCCTCCGGGCGTGACCGTGGTGGTCTGGAGCGCGCCCGTGGTCGAGTCAGAAGGCTACAGAGGTTCTGGTCATGGAGCACGACCGTGCTCGTGTCCGGCACGACCGCGTCTAGTGTTTATTTTTGGTCAGGACTTGTTTGCCCGGTAAGCACGACCGGGCCTTACTCGGACCACGACTGTGCTTGGTCAGGCACGACCGCGCTCAGTGATGTGCGCGACCGTGTCGGGTCTTTTCCAGACATAATTCGATCGATTCTTATATTAAAAGCTTCTGTATTCTTAGGGCTTTCTCTTAGTGGATGCTTGCGAAGCTATTTACATAGTTTAATTGTATTTATATCGTGTTTAAGTGGTAGTTCGACTAAAAGTGTAGTTTCGACTTTTTAGGTTCAAAATCGGATCGATCGCGTATTTTTACTACGAATTGACATAGGGCTTTCGTGGTAGAGGTAGATACGAAGCTAGAGACATATTACTTACTTTTTTAAATCGGGCAATTTAATGCAGTCGGCTACAAGTCGTGAGGTCGGGTTTCTCGGCGATCGATCGGACGACAGAGGTTGTATGCGAGTCGAGTGAATGCTCCGAGAGGTCGAGAGGGTGCATGTGAAGGTGTAGGGGTCATTGGATTCTCCTTATAATGTCAAATTTGCGAATTCATGATTGTGGTGGGAGTGGGTAGTTGATGATTGAAATAGGTCGATTGGAGTACGAAATTGGAGACGTGTTTCAGATGGTGTACAGTTGCGTATGGTCGGACGCGTGAAATCCGGCCTTAACGTGATTTGATTCGACGAGCATGGACCACTGACTGACTCTGCGGAGTCACGTGGTTTCAGCAGCGCGACCGTGTCTGTATTAGGCACGACCGTGCTTTGACTCTAGGCGCGACCGTGCTTGTATCTAGGCACGATCGTGTTTGACACTTTTTATCGTTTTTGAGTTTTTGTCAATTTTGGTCCACGAGGTTTGTGAGAAAATGGCGTTATTGTAACATAATGTATTATATGTGTAATTGCATTACAGTTGTTGCACGCGAATTGAAATTGGAATACTCGTTTATTGCATCGAAACGTTTACATGGTAAAAACCAGAAATGTTACAGTCTCCCCATGTTGAGGGGATTTCATCCCGAAATTCAACTAATTGAGGCTGCTGCATCGGTGAAGAGGTGAGGATACTTGAGTTTCATTTGGTCTTCACGTTCCCATGTAAACTCGGGACCACGTTTAGAATCCCAACGGACTTTGACTATAGGAATGCGGCTGCGTTTGAGTTGCTTGATCTCACGGTCCATGATTTCCACCGGTTTCTTGACAAAGTGCATCGTTTCATCAATGTGCACGTCGTCAAGAGGTATGTGGAGGTTCTCATCAGCAAGACATTTCTTCAGGTTGGACACGTGGAAGGTTGGATGAACATTGTTGAGTGCTGGAGGTAGCTCAAGTTTGTAAGCCACTTTCCCGATTCTTTCAAGGATCTTGAACGGGCCTACGTAACGAGGTGCTAGCTTGCCTTACTTTCCAAAGTGGATCACACCCTTCCAAGGGGATACTTTGAGAAGCACAAGGTCACCCACTTGGAATTCCAAGGGTTTTCGTCGCTTGTCGGCATAGCTCTTTTGTCGACTTCTCGCTACTCGGATGTTGTCACGGATTTGAAGGATTTTGTCTGATGTTTCCTGAATTAACTCGGGACCGGTGATTTGTGCTTCACCAATCTCGTTCCAACAGATGGGAGAACGGCATTTGCGACCATAAAGAGCTTCGAATGGAGCCATGTTGATGCTGGTGTGGTAGCTGTTATTGTAGGAGAATTCAATAAGTGTCAAGTGTGAATCCCAATTGCCACCAAAGTCTATGACACAGGCTCTCAGCATGTCTTCGAGCGTTTGGATTGTTCGTTCAGTCTGGCCATCAGTTTGGGGATGGTAGGCTGTGCTTAAATCCAATCGTGTGCCAAGTGCCTTTTGCAGAGATTGCCAAAATCTGGAAGTGAAACGAGCATCTCTGTCGGAGATTATGTTCAAAGGTATACCGTGTCAACTCACAATTTCGTCAATATAGATTCGGGCCAATTTCTCAACCCGATAGTCTTCACGGATGGGCAGGAAGTGTGCGGACTTTGTGAGACGGTCGATGATTACCCAAATGCTATCATAGCCGTTTGAAGTACGGGGGAGTTTAGTAATGAAGTCCATGGCTAGATTTTCCCATTTCCAGACGGGGATTTCCGGTTGTTCAAGTAAGCCGGAAGGACGTTGATGTTCGGCTTTGACTTTAGAGCAGGCTAGACATTTTGCAACATAGAGTGCAATGTCTTTCTTCATACCAGGCCACCAATATTGTGGTCGAAGATTGTGATACATTTTATCCGCACCGGGATGGATAGAATACCGAGACTTGTGTGCTTCAGTCATGAGGAATTCCCGGAGATCATTGCGATTGGGAACCCAAATACGATCCAAGAAATAAAGCAAGCCATTGTTTTTAGTCTCTAGTTGGAATTCGGCACCACACGACATTTCCTCATACATATTGCCCTCGGTAATCGAGACGTGTTGAGCTGCTAGAATACGGGTTTGAATGTCGGAATGAATCTTGACACTTTGGAGCATGACACGTTCTTTACGGCTTAGCGCATCGGCTACTACGTTTGCCTTGCCGGGATGATAACGAATCTCGCAATCGTAATCATTGAGGAGTTCAACCCAACGTCGTTGCCTCATGTTGAGTTCTTTTTGGTTGAAGATGTGTTGGAGGCTTTTGTGGTCGGTGAATACCACACATTTTGTGCCATATAGATAATGTCTCCAAATCTTCAAGGCAAATATGACTGCACCCAACTCCAAATCGTGCGTCGTATAGTTTTTCTCGTGGATCTTGAGTTGCCTCGATGCATAAGCGATTACCTTGCCTCGTTGCATGAGAACACAACCAAGGCCTAGGTTAGAGGCATCACAGTAGACGACTAGATCATCGTTTCCTTCGGGAAGAGTCAGAATAGGAGCATCACATAACTTCTGTTTAAGAGTTTGGAAAGCTTCTTCTTGTTTCGGTCCCCATACATAAGGTTTACCTTTATGCGTCAAGGCGGTGAGGGGAACAGCAATCTTGGAGAAGTTAGAAATGAATCTTCGGTAATAACCCGCTAAACCAAGGAACGAACGAACCTCGGTAGGGGTTTGAGGAGCACTCCAATCCTTGACAGCTTCGATCTTGGCAGGGTCGACATGTATCCCCTTTTTATTGACAACATGACCCAAAAATTGAACCTCCTTTAGCCAAAATTCACATTTGGAGAATTTGGCGTATAATTGTTCGGTTCTCAGGAGATCCAAAATCAGTCTAAGGTGTTGTTCATGTTCTTCCTCAGTCTTGGAATAGATCAAGATGTCATCGATGAAAACGATCACGAATTTGTCAAGGTATGGTTTGCACATGCGGTTCATGAGATCCATAAAGACAGCAGGTGCATTGGTCAACCCAAAAGGCATAACCGTGAACTTGTAATGACCATATCTTGTTCGAAAGGCGGTCTTTGGAATATCTTCTTCTCGGACACGCAGTTGATGATAACCAGATCGAATATCAATCTTCGAGAAACAAGTAGAACCTTGGAGTTGATCGAAGAGGTCGTCAATCTTAGGTAACGGGTAGCGGTTTTTGATTGTAAGCTTGTTGAGCTCTCGATAGTCAATACACATGCGGAATGAACCATCCTTCTTTTTAACAAACAAGACTGGTGCACCCCACGGTGAATGACTTGGCCGTATGAAACCTTTGTCAGCGAGTTCTTGAAGTTGACTTGCAAGTTCTTGCAATTCGGAAGGTGCAAGCCGGTATGGAGCTTTAGCCACTGGGTTTGCTCCGGGTATAAGATCGATTCGAAACTTTACTTCCCGAACAGGTGGAAGGCCAGGCAAGTCATCGGGAAAGACTTCGGGAAACTCCCGAATGATGGGAATATCTTCTACTCTTCTTTCCTTGTCTTCTTTTTGGATTACATGAGCTAGGAAAACCATGCACTTCTTTCGTATGTATTTCTGGGTGGTGATGCAGGACATCAGTTTGAGTCCTTTGCAAGGTTTCTCGCCAAAGACTTTCAATATGTCTCCCGATGGAAGAGGTATTCGGATGTATTTTTCAAAACACATGACTTCGGCGTGGTTTTTAGACAATCAATCCATGCCGATGATGACGTCAAAACTCCCTAATGGCATTGGTATTAGGTTGACTGGAAATGTGTGACCATTGAGTTCTAGTGAGCAGTCATGGACAATGGAGTCAATAGTGATGGAATTTCCATCCGCTACTTCAACGGTGAAGGTTTTCTCTAGTTTGGATCGTGTTTTTGCAAGTAAAGGTTCAAAGTTAAGGGACACAAAACTCTTATCGGCTCCGGTATCAAATAGTATAGAAGCATATTGGTTATTCATAAGAAACGTACCGTTGACCACATGATCGCTGGCCTGAGCCTTGATGGCGTTGATGTTGAAGGCACGCCCACGAGCTCCGCCTTGAGTATTGTTCACAAGTTTTGGACATCGGTCTCGGAAGTGGTTTAGGTCGCCACACTCGAAGCAAGCATGCCCATTGCCAATAGCTGGAACTGCTGGATTAGCCCCGTTTCCCCGGTTGACTTGATTACCAGTTGGATTACTTCTGCAGGTGTTAGCTACATGCCCATATCTTCCACAGCTGGCACATAGGCGGCAGGGTACATTTGGGAAATGGTGATAATTGCAGGTGTTGCACAACGGATTGTTTCCCACGTATTGTTTCTTGACTTAGTTCTGAGCCATAGGAGCAACTTGGTTGACTGGGGCAGCCGGAGTGATCACGGCATAGTTCTTAGCTTTCCTCTTCTTCGTGTTGTGGTTCGGTTCGGCTTTGACCTCCTTGACATGAGCAGGAGGTGTTGTGGTGTCAGAAACTTTCTTGGCCCCCTTTCTGGTAAGAGTTCCTGCTTTAACGTGATTATCAGTTAAAGTAGCAGCCAGACGAATAGCATCCCCCAGGCTTGCAGGATTTCTTCCCAAAACAGTGTCATGGATTTGTCTCGGTAGGCCACCGATATATTTTTCAATACACCTAGACAAAGGCGTAACCATGTGAGGTACCAGCATGCTCAGTTCGTGAAAACGGTTGGTGTATGCTAAGCTTTCACCACTATCTTGGGTAAGATCCCAAAATTCTGCTTCCAGCTTTTTCATTTCGTTCCGAGGACAGAATTCCTCGGTCATGATCCTTTTTAGCTCATCCCATGGCAGAGCCATTGCTACTTCTACTCCCCTTGTTCTCTTCTCCCCATTCCACCAGGTTAGTGCCCGTTTTTGGAAGACACTAGTGGCATGGCGGACTCGCAGATTGTCCGGACAGTCACTATTGAGGAAGGTGCCCTCAATATTTTCAAACCATTGAAGGAGTCCCGTGGCTCCTTCGGTACCATAAAATTTCAGGGGATTGCAAGAGTTGAAATGCTTGAAGGTACATTGTGGCGGGTTGGCACCACCGCCACCACCAGTATTAGCACTACCACTGGCGTTCCCATTGTTGTTGTTATTGGCTTGAGTTAGTTGAGTTACTAGCTGAGTGAGGAGAGCAGCAAGGTCGGTATTATTGTTGTTGTTGGCATTGCCGGTATTGGTGTTGGTGCAATTGTTGGCGTTGTCGGTGTTGTTGCGGTTGATGTTACCACGAGGAGGCATTCTATAAAAAGAGAATGGATACAAAAGTGTTGTGAGAATTTAAAAAAAATCCGTTGAAATTTAGGATAGGAGGAATAATAACACATTTATTTCATAGTTCGGATTGTTTTCAAGTAATCACATTTCTACTTGAACACAATGACATATTAAGGTTAATTAGACTTATATAATTTTCAAGGAGACGTGCTTTAGCCTATAGGTAAACACTCATCCCGGGAATTCCCAGGAAAGCATACGGATCCCTCGGTTGATTGGGATTTATATGAAATGCTTTCCTAGACAGAAAACCCAGAATACAGGTGTCACCCTTCCAGATTGCACATGTCCTTTAATAATTAACAGAGTCTAAAACCTTAACGGGTATATAAAAATATTTTTGATAGACTAGTGTCTACGAGTATGAGTTTTTCCACAAGTTATGGCGATGATGACAAAGAAGCAGTTAAGGAGGATACGCGGCTTAGGATACGGGTATGGATACAATTTATTTAATTTATTATTTACGTATGCTTATTAAGTCATGTAGTCTAAACATTTTAAGTATCAAATAACTAACACATAAAGCATGTGACATATAGCAAATAGCACGTATCACATAAAACATGTAGCATGGCATTGTTGGGTGTCTTAAAGTTATAGTCTAGGTCAATGGTGTCTAATAACCTAATTCCCTATATCCAAGGCTCTGATACCAATCTGTCACACCCCAACCGGCGGCGGAAACGTCGGGGCGTGAAGCGTGCAGACTGTTCATAGCTCATGGTTTGCTAAGGTTGAAATAATTAAACATGCAGTTTTCATTGAAATCAAACAACAATCCAACAAGTACACGAAACATAACAAAATACATAACAATGTTTATTTTAGAGCCTTTTAACTAGGTCCTCAAACTAGGTGGAAGCAACTTGTAATCATCTCAATTGTTATCACCTGAAACATGATTTAAAAACAAGGGTCAACTAAAAAGTTGGTGAGCATACATAAGTTTTGTCACACAAATAAGAGTTCAAAACTGTTTATACAATTCCTTGATTCACATGGTATATAAGACAAATATGGAGAATCTATAGTTATACTAGGTGCACAATCAAACCTTGTGACTGAGGCATAACACGCAGGTTACCCTAATGTAAAGTCGGTAACAAACACCCTACCCGGGTGGGTTTGTCAGACTCAATAGTACTATCCTTGTTTACCGTTGGCTTGTACAGAGTTAATGATTTGCACGAGTTGCGTCATGTATGTATAGTAATGACTCATAGCATTCAAGCATATTGCACAAATAATTCATGTAATCAAGTAAGAATTGTACTATGAAAGAGTTGCAATTTGTTTAATGTAAATCATGTCCACCCCAAAGGTGAAAAAGAGTAAAAGTGGGGTTATGTAGACTCACATGTGTTGGAGAGTGTAGATTGCACAACCAAGTAAATGTTAAGTGTTTGTGGGTCACGAAGCTTGACCTATCGAGTAAATGTATGACGTGTATTAATGCGGTGTATAAGGTTTAAAGTAACTATAGTGTTTCAGTGTATTGCAAGCGTAAGGATTTGCACTAATGAATTGTATCGTTTAGTTACGTAATTAAAATATAAGGTAGTGTGGTATGTATATTTAATTGAATGTAATATAAACAAACGAATTCGTTTTATCTACTTATTTTAGAAAACGTCACAAAATATAAAGTAGTTTATATTTATATAAGTTTTATTTGATGTAACTAGGATTTATACAATTGGTTTATAAAAGTCTTTTTCATAATAAAGTGTTTTATAAAATCTTGTTATAACTTTTTATAAATTTAGAAATTTTAAATGAAAATGTATTTTCAAATGGTAAGAATCGGTTTAAAACAATTTAATCGATGAAAATAATTGTTGTGCTTAATAATGGTGAGATTCTGTTTAAACAGTTAAGTTTATAACATAAGTTTTATAAAAATCATCAAATCTGAGAAACTGTAAAGATTCAGTTCTGACTGAGCACGACCGTGCTCATCAACGGCACGACCGCGCTCGCCTCCGGGCGTGACCGTGGTGGTCTGGAGCGCGCCCGTGGTCGAGTCAGAAGACTACAGAGGTTCTGGTCATGGAGCACGACCGTGCTCGTGTCCGTCACGACCGCGTCTAGTGTTTGTTTTTGGTCAGGACTTTTTGCCCGGTAAGCACGACCGGGCCTTACTCGGACCACGACTGTGCTTGGTCAGGCACGACCGCGCTCAGTGATGTGCGCGACCGTGTCGGGTCTTTTCCAGACATAATTCGATCGATTCTTATATTAAAAGCTTCTGTATTCTTAGGGCTTTCACTTAGTGGATGCTTGCGAAGCTATTTACATAGTTTAATTGTATTTATATCGTGTTTAAGTGGTAGTTCGACTAAAAGTGTAGTTTCGACTTTTTAGGTTCAAAATCGGATCGATCGCGTATTTTTACTACGAATTGACATAGGGCTTTCGTGGTAGAGGTAGATACGAAGCTAGAGACATATTACTTACTTGTTTAAATCGGGCAATTTAATGCAGTCGGCTACAAGTCGTGAGGTCGGGTTTCTCGGCGATCGATCGGACGACAGAGGTTGTATGCGAGTCGAGTGAATGCTCCGAGAGGTCGAGAGGGTGCATGTGAAGGTGTAGGGGGCATTGGATTCTCCTTATAACGTCAAATTTGCGAATTCATGATTGTGGTGGGAGTAGGTAGTTGATGATTGAAATAGGTCGATTGGAGTACGAAATTGGAGACGTGTTTCAGATGGTGTACAGTTGCGTATGGTCGGACGCGTGAAATCCGGCCTTAACGCGATTTGATTCGACGAGCATGGACCACTGACTGACTCTGCGGAGTCACGTGGTTTCAGCAGCGCGACCGTGTCTGTATTAGGCACGACCGTGCTTTGACTCTAGGCGCGACCGTGCTTGTATCTAGGCACGATCGTGTTTGACACTTTTTATCGTTTTTGAGTTTTTGTCAATTTTGGTCCACGAGGTTTGTGAGAAAATGGCGTTATTGTAACATAATGTATTGTATGTGTAATTGCATTACAGTTGTTGCACGCGAATTGAAATTGGAATACTCGTTTATTGCATCGAAACGTTTACATGGTAAAAACCAGAAATGTTACAGTCGCCATGGGGAATGACGACACACGGGAGGATTGTCTCCTCTGTGGAACTAGAGTGTCGTCCATGAAAAGTTAGAAAATTTTAGACTAAAATTTGAAACTCCGACACACGCCTTATCCAACATAGAATAGAAATGACAAAAAGATAAACCACGACACAGACCTGTACGAACAAAAGAAGCTGTTTTTGTGAGAATTTTCAATAATGAATCAAGATCAGTATAACCAAATATCATCCAAAACTATTCAGAGATACAAACCGGTGTCAAAAGTATTGAGATCACACTGGCTGTCAAAGTTAGTCAACACTTCCATTCTCATCCGGATAGTTACAGCGCAACGATGAATGTCGGTATGTTTGTCCACTTAAACTCGTGCATCCCTAATTTCAATTGAGAGACTCGTGATGATTTTCATGTTTCAGTAATTTTAGAATAAAGTCAATGGTTCCCACACTCAGTTAGGTATAAACCTACCAATCCTCATGGGCTATTTAGAACGAATGATGAGAGTTCCACGCATATGTTTCCATGTCAAACAGAGGAGATGATCACCGTTAAAGCTTAAAATATAACTATTATAGCATAACTAACAGGATTCTATGAACTGATCGGAAATTTTTAAAGGTTTTGATTAGGAACACAACACGACGGACTTATTTGCCCTGATTTAGGAAAAAGGTTGGACTTACAAGCACTACAGGCTTACATGCCATATTTTTGTCAAGAGATCCTTTTATGAACAGCCACAAGAATCAAAGAAGAAAAATATTTACTAATAGTATGTACGAAGAAAGGCATATCTTTTTGGTGTATGACATTGCATATCCTTTTTTTATTTCTATAGCACGTCACTAATATTGCGTGTCTTCTTGCTCAAGATACTGCTTTGCAGATCACATTTGCACACATTGGTGTCTTTTATTCTTCATGATATTGCATGGTGTATATATATATATGACTGTAGACAGTCGGCTCGCAACCCCTTTGTGAAAGGTTTCAGTTTGTGCAGACCTAGACTGAGATGGGTAACCACTTATCATTGATATTTATGTTTGATCACAGAGTAACCTTTTTACTTTGTTGAAATGTTGATCCTACTAACATATCATCGGTTGTAGTTGCTTTATGCTTGAGATCCTATTCATGTGATAACACAAGCAAGTCAGTTCCTATCATTTCTCATTGGTTCATAAAGCACAAATATTTACTTATCAAATCAAATTCCAATAAAAATTTTGAGAATATTTTATTTTCCATAACGATAAGAACTATGTACACCCTGCGAAACAAGCAATTTCAAGCATAACGGAAGACTTAATAAATAAAATTTCAAAGAAGATAAAATAAATGATAATGAAGAACATATAGACATGCGGAGAGTCTTAACATATTTTTTGATTTTATGAAAGAAAATAAATAAATAAAAAATATGCACAATATAGACCCATCAAATGCCACGTAACCTCCATTAAAGATTCTGAAGTCTATTAGAAGATCATTTAGCCTGGTCATGTGATGAGAACATCCACTATCATCATGCCAATGGTTGTTAATAGGCCTCCTAGAATTGTTCTGTCAAAGAAATAGAAAATTAATGTGATACAATAACCCAAGTTTGTTTCAACTTAGGTCGATCAAAATCAGTTCCAATCATATTAAATTTCTTTGTCCAAAAACTTCTCAAATTTTTCATAAAAGACACAAGTTTATTTAAAAAATTATTTGAAAAATCAACTTTTTTATTCTGTTTACCCAAACCTTGAAATGTGTCCTTCGGTTTTGGTCTGCCGCACCTAACCTAGTTATGTTTCTGATAGAACTGTTTTGATAGAAGGGTGTCTTGATGATGATGGTTTTGAGTGAACATGCGGTTGTCTAAGAGATTGTTCTTTAGAACAACATGTATTCTTTAATCTTTGATGATTGAACGCCTCTGGTTGTTGGACAGTATCTTTTTCAATGGTGATGATGAGATGATCATCATCATATGTTGTTTTATGAACTTCGTAATGAAACATATCAGACATGTCAATGAGCTCTTCCTCATAACTTTCATAATTTGAAGTGGAGGTCTCTGAATCACTTTGTGATTCTGATTCTTCTGAAACTTGAGATCTTGTTTCTTCAGTTCAATTCGACTCATCCGATGTAAACGCTTCTGAATATTCTTGAATATCCGAGCTGCAAGGAGTATTTACAGGAGTGTACAGAGGAATTTCTTTCATCATGTATCTTTCAAAGCAATTATTTACAGTACGAGCTGAAGCAACAAAACATTCATTCAAACAACCATCAATTACATCATTGTTCAAGCATTCAAAGGCAAGAGTAGTAGAATTATTAAAGACCGAATTAAAATTATTCAAAACATTCAAATTGTTCAGACCAACAGTTTCAAATCCTAAACTAATAGTCGCCACAAAACCATCTTCATCCACCTTTCATGAACTTAAACCTGCTTCATTACTGTTAGTTTGCTCAGCTTTAACAAATTATTTAACAAGTTATTAGAGGGATGAGGTTTAGGAGTTGCCATATAAAAACCAGGTGTTGGTGGATGACATGTCATATATTATACATATTTTTTACGTATAATTATCCCCATATTCATCACAATTATAGGTAATATGTTGGGAAATGATACTTAATCTATTCAATTGTGTTACAATAGGATAATTAAACTAGAGTTGCAAAAATACAAAAAAATCACACAAATCCAAGGGAAAATCAGCATCTGAAAGTCAATTGAAAGAACCTGGACCCATGAAGTCAAATCGGGAAGTGAAAAAGTCATCAGGGAGCAAAAGAGGGCAATGCATGGTTGTGCAAACCCTATTTTGCTTCCCTGTACTCCCTAAAGCTGCCAGATTCCACACGTGAAAGAAAAGGGTACTTTGCACACCCGTGCAATCCAATGCACGATTGTGCATTGCAAAAATGCTTGCCTATAAATAGAAACCTCATTCTAGTGTTTTAGATGTCCCGAGTTGAGGGTTGTGAAGGCCATGTGCTCTGTTAGGGCTGAAGCTGTCTCGGTTTTGGTCCGTTTTTAGCTTTTCTTTCTTTGTTTATTTTCTTTTTCTAGTTTTTTAATATGGACTGATTCTTCTTATTCAAGTAACAAGAAGCAACCTATACCTACTCTCCCTTGGTGTTGGATCACTTCCACACATGATCTAAGGGTTTGTGGTGTCACTTGTATGGTTATTCGTGGCTAGTCTTCTTGTGTTACTTGGGTTGGTTGAACTTTATCAAATTAATTAAGAATTTTAGTATGTTATGTTCTTGAAGTATTTCTTTTAATCTATCTTAAAAAGACAAGAATAAGTAATCTTTTAACTAACATAATGATCTTAAGTCTTGTGAGTTTCTTAGGCAAGACTTCTTGTTTGGGGAGCTTATTCGAGTTTGTATGGTCTATATACAAATCTTGGCACAACCAAGGGCCCGGTTAGTATAGGTTTAACTTTATGGGTTGGTTAGAGGTTTGGGTATTCAACGAGTCGTTCAAGTCTTAGCTGGACCTTGTGTTTCGTGTTGGTATTTCTCTATTTCTCTTGTGGTGGTTTGAAGAGGACTTCTAGCGGGAGCCATGAGGTTAAACCTTGAGAATGAAAGTTATATTTATCTAAAATATTATTATAAGTAAAGACAACTATTTTAAGAATATAAATTGTTAGGTACGAGCATTCATAAAGTAGATTTAGAGGAAGTTGCGCATACCAATTTCCAAAAGAGGTTACACGACATGGTGTACGCCAGTCGAGAGGATAATCATAGTCCGAATAATAATTCATGGGACAGCCGACATACTGGAGACTCCGTTAGGATCCCGAGAGTCATTAGGAGCAGTTGGCTGACCGTATCCACTGTTCCGTTACGAAATACTAACCCCCTATCAAAAGGGATAGTACTCGTAACATTGACCAACCTTACAAAGCTATAACATTAATTTACAAATGATAACAACTGGAGTAATACCTTGAATGTGGTAAAATTCCTAATTACTTTCCTTTTCCATTTTCTGTTTTTTTAAACAAAACCCCTTTTCTAACTTATTATTCCAGTCAGAAAATAGCGAGGGTTGAGTAAGTAATCCATATCCATGGTTCGATACTTGGTTCTTACCCAAACTATATTACGCTGCGATAGGTACACTTGCCTATTGTGTGCGTTTTAAGTTGAAGTAATTATCATTTTAATTTATAATTTTTTTCTATCGACAAAACCCTTTGACGTTTGAACCTCCTTTAACAAGGAATCCGCCCGTTGCTTAAAAGATACCTCGTTTCTCTTCACTCATTGTTTATGGTTTTAGGCGTACATTCACGAACAAGATATTGGTTAATCCCACGATATTTCAACACTTTGTTAATTGTCACTGCAAAGATCAGTGAATACCTTAGCAGGAACATTTGGACTGTTACCCGTGAGGACATCTAGAACCATATCCTTTCTGTTAACAGTTATCTCCTCAATGTTTTGCTTATTTTCCTCAGCAGTGACAGGGATATTAAGCTTTTCCTTGTTCTTCTTGATTCTAGAGCAAGTGGCCTCAGATATTTTCTCAATGACATCTTTGGCCATTAGAGCATGATTCACCTCTTCCTGAATTTCTTAATTTCTCCACTCTAAGTCTTTGTTTTCCAACTCTCCATAAACCTTCCAGCTCAAAAAGTCACACATAGACATCTAACATTCCAAGTGCATTTCTTCCATATCATCCGGATCAACTTGTTGCATGTCTTCAAGTGAGTAAATAGGTGATTTGATATTACCAACTACAAGAGCTTGGTAGCTATTGATAAACATTCTGAATAGTGCAATGTGATCAACATGCATTTGAACAGCTTGGCTTGGAGTGACCGGATTGCTTGTACTAATTAAGGGAGTGCTTGCAGGAGTATTAGTTGGAGTTGATTTGTTGGAGCTTCCAGTGCCTGTGCTGCTTTTCAAGGCAACATTGAGAGAATTTGTTTATGAGCTGGAGTAACCCTTTTGATTCATCTCCCTTTTCTTGAGATCCATTTCAAAAGCTGTCAGATGACTAATTAGTTAACTTAGAGTAGAGTCATCATTTTGAAATTGTCGCTTAATCATCATGCAGTGGAGACTCCATTCTTGTGGAAGTGAATCTAACAACATCTTAATTTGTCCACTATTGGACAACATAACCCCAGTTCTTTTCATCTGACTAGACACAGTCATGAATCGAGAAATATGTGAAGACAAATTTTCTCATATGACACTTCCGAAGGTGTCAGAGATCCATTTCAAAAGCTGTCAGATGACTAATTAGTTAACTTAGAGTAGAGTCATCACTTTGAAATTATCGCTTTATCATCATGCAGTGGAGACTCCATTCTTGTGGAAGTGAATCTAACAACATCTTAATTTGTCCACTATTAGACAACATAACCCCAGTTCTTTTCATCTGACTAGACACAGTCATGAATCAAGAAATATGTGAAGACAAATTTTCTCATATGACACTTCCGAAGGTGTCATATTCCTTTTGTAACATCCCGAAAACCTACCATTAATGACTCAGACCAATGGGTGACCCGAATCTCGGTAAACGAGACGATTAACAAGGTTTTCACGCAATAACTAGAATTTTTGAAAACGAGGGACTCAGTTGGCCAAGAGGGGAACAATTCAAGATTTAAAACACGCAAAAGGGGAAACGTAAGGACCCATATGTAACCTTTTAACATTTAAAAGCAAAGTTTAGGAGAAACCCTAGGCCATCCGGCCTAGGGATTGTGCGTCACGGCTGGAAGCTACGGGAGAGGACCCCGGACGATCAGAGGAAGTCGGAAAGAGGTGATTTCACGGCGGTTCCGAGCAGTGGACTCCACATTCGACCAATGTAATCTTCGTTTATGTTTTATGTGTGTAGTAGAGAAACCTGATTAGGGTTTTGGTTGGTTATTTGGCCGTGTGGGATGAAGAGGGAAGGTCTGAGATGGTGGTGACTGACTGTGTTAGTGGTGGTGGCGTGTGATGGTGTTAACCGGAGTGGAGGCCGATGGCCGATAAGGATGAAAGTGAGAGAAATGGAGAGAGAGAGAGGAGGGTGACGGCTGAAGGTGGTGGTGGCTTCGGGGAGAGTTGGAAATGACGACAACAGCAAGGGGTGGTGCCGGTGGTCATGGGAGTCAGCTGTGCTGGTGATTCACGGCTGGGGACGGCGGAGTGATGGTGGTAGTAATGTCCCGACATGAAAAGGGAGCCGGTTAGGGTTTCTCATAGCTAGAAAAGGTGATGGGGGTCCGAGGGGGACTCGAGGTGATGAAACATGATGGGGGTATGAGGCGGGAGATGCATGGTGGTGATACACGGTGGTGGTGGTTCACGATGATGAACGAGGAGTAGAACGGAGTCGGGTTACACCCGATTAGGGTTTTGGTGAGCTTAGAGCTTGGATGGTGTGGTTTGATGTGCATGGGGAGGTCGGCTCATATACGTGTAATCCTTGGGACTAGGGTTTTGCATGGCACGTGTACGTGCATGCATGCGGGTTGTAAACGGGTCCAAGATCAACCGGTTTCAGCTAACACATGGAACTAGGGTTTTGCATGGATGAAGGGGTGTGCAGATGAGATGAGTGTAGGAATCATTTTTATTTTTACGTAATTGGCACATGTTTAGGACGTACTCTGACCATGTGATCATACGTTGACAGGTTCGGGTTTCACGATAGGAGATCATTGTAGTACAAGAGTTGATCTTCGTAACAGTGACTTTCTAATCCCCTCTTTAAACATTTTAAACGTTTTAGGGCTATCGTACATACTTATAGAACGTGTTTTGTGAACTAAACGTGTAACGAGCCTTGGGTTTAACCCTATAAGTTATGAATTTAAATATCTAAATTCGGTACTAAGGGTATGTGTCTTGTATTTAGAGAATGTAGGCTAGATGTGAAACTGATGGTCGTGTGTCGTATAAAGACCTAGTTGGGGTGAGTCGGGAATGAGTTTGCATGTCGTGTGGGTACGACTAAGGGGTGTTTCGGTGGGTGCATGTACGTGGTATATGCTTAGGTAACGCGTCATAGTCTTTGCATGTGTGCTGCTATGTGTTACTTGTGTGTGATGTGTGGGCTTACGTCATTATCCTTATGACACAGAAAATCATGATATGAAAGACTAGGTTCTTCGGGTGTTGTCACCATAAGAGTGGCTGGGAAGTCATCGTAGATGTCGAGGGTGTCGCTATGTTTAGTAGCGGGGCCCTGTAACATGGGTAGAGATGAGCTCATGACGAGTATCCCGACGGGGATAACCCTGATGAGGGTATTTGTGATGAGATTAGTAAATCCTTCTAAGGTAATTGTTGTGTGCATTTATGTGTGTATTAATTGCATGTGAGTGGTAGTCAATACCACAAGCCAAGAGGTACGTCTATTGAGTTAAACATTAACTGTTAGAATATAAATTGTGTAGATTAATACTATATGGAGTTGTTTGGTGTGATTTTGTGGCATAGTGGATCCGTGTAGGATTATATTGAGGAAATATGTGTTGTATATATTATGCTACGTGTGACTACGTGATAGTCGTTGAATTGTGTTTGTGTGGATTATGTGGGATGCATGTGCATCGACTATGGGGAAGGTAGAAAGCTAGTGTGAGTATGAAGGGGAACGTTTAGAATCCAAGTAGTAACATGGACCACCAATCACATTTGATCACATTGATTCGGCAGCCTATGGTTACTCTTAGTTTCTGCATTTGTTACCTATAATAATCAGTCCAACGTTCTATTTTGTGCAGGTATTGATGGTTGTGACGATTAGGACGAGGTGGATTAGGAGGGGAGCTCTTGCCAGAAGGATGGTACAATGTTGGGCTAGACATGCAGTCGTTGTTCGCATGGTTATAGTTGGGAGGAGACGGATCTTAGCACCTGTCACATTGATAGTGGTTCCACCGGCGGCTGAGGATGAGCAGGAGCTACCGGGACAAGAGGTGATTTTGGCGCTTCTGACGTCTAATGCCCCCATTGCTACTAGGGCGGCTATGAGAGGTGGACTCAGTAGCTCCTTCTACATGAGAGGTGGCTGGATAGGGAGGAGCGCATTTGCGGTTAGGCATCAGCCTCCGAGGCATGATTCGGGATCGGGAAATGGATGGTTGGAGGAGTCCGACGATGAGTACCAAGCGGGTGATAACTTCGACTTGTACGATGATTAAAGCAGTGTTGATTGCCACGGGAGGATTAGAGTGTTTTGGTTAGTGGTTGTTTAGACGCTTTCCTTGCGAGGTCCTTATTTTACATTTTCTATTCCTTGATTATGATATTGACATTGGGGTATATCGTGGGATAATTTGAGCATGATTAATGATAGTTGTGTCTGTGAAAGCATACCATTGTGGATGCAGCGTTAAATTTTATGTGGTATTGTGTGATTATGCGATTACCTTTTTAACGACGTAAGCTCGTATTATGTAACATTTCTGATTTTTAGTATCCGTATTTCAATTCAATGTAATGCATTTCAAACCCAATGTAGTGCACTGTTTTGTTCTATTCGTACCATCAATTAAAAACTATATTTCAATGAAAATCCGCAAATTTTACTTGGTTATAACCTACTAAACACTACATAAGTATCTATTTATACAAATATGTCAAAGACTAAAGTTACAAGGTCGGATGTTGAAAAGTGACAAGAAATCCTAATAGGCACGGTCGCGCCAGGTGCTTTGGCACGGTCGCGCAACTCGCTTTGGAACGATCGCGCCCGGTGTCTAGGCACGGTCGCGCCTCGCTTGGGCACGATCGCGCCTAGTACTAGTTGAAACGTAAATGCAGTTTTAAACGCGTGATCGTTGAGTTTCATAACCGATATACGTTTCACTTTCCTTAACAAAGAAAATAGTATTATCAATTGTAACCATTAACATCATAAACCAATTAGACTCAAGAAAATCAAAATCCTCTAATTTGAACATCGATCCTCCTACTCTGGAGTGAATTTCCCCCAACCAAACGCTACACGATCCTCCCAGAAGCTACTGAACCATTTGAAGCAACCGGAATCGTAGAAGAAGACGCCGGAAGCCAAGCTCGCCGACGCCGGAACTCCTCCGTACCGTTCTCTATCAATTCGCTACTCTTCCGGGTAATTGAAACCTTTTCTCACTCGTTTTAGTTCATAGATCAAAAGCCCCATATTAATTTGGGCTTTCATTATGGAAATCGTCTCGAACCCGAAGCCACATTTTCGTTCAAAATGGTTTAATCGAATCCGGTCCTGAACGCGATTTAAATACAATTAATCTATATAACAAGACTCGTAATAACGCTATAAATAAAAGCCCTATGATTTCCAACGCTAACAATACAAGAAGTTGTGAATTCGTTTCCTGTTTTGGAACAGATGCGGTCGCGCTAATCATATAGCGCGGTCGTGCCTCATGAGACATGGACGTGCCGGCTTCCAGCGCGGCCGTGCCTCCTGCTCAGACCCAGTCATGCCCTTTGGCTAATCTCAGTCGTGTTTTAGAATTATAGACACGATCGTGCCTGGCCAAGGCACGGTCATGCCTAATGACTTAGTTAGTTATGCTCTCTGTTTGATCAACACGGTCGCGCCCGTGGTTAGAGCACGATCGTGTCCCTTCCCAGGCACGGCCGTGTGTGAGTTAGAATTTCTTGGCAGAATTATAATTTTTATATTTTACAAACAATGAATATCTCAGATTAATTTTCAAAATAAAATAATTGATTTTTATAAAAAATGTATTTGACTCTATTTAAAAAGACAAAATATTTAATCTGGGAATAAATAGAAATTGTTATTTAAAGTTTATAAAATTAAATTTACACTTATTGTTAAACCTCACCGTTAAAAAAAATATATATATTTTAATGGTTAAGTTACATATTTTATAAATGAATAAATAAAGAAATGGTTATTTATTTAATTTATATTTAAACATAAACAATTAATTATTTATACTTAATTACAATTAATACTTACATTATTTTCATAAACAATAATTATTTAAATTACTTATTTAGTTAATCAATTTCAAACCTTAAATCAAAATGTTCCAAAAATATTCGTTTCAAACTTTATATTTTATTCAATACTTTCAAGTACAAATCCATGACTTTTTACACAAATCCAAATGCAACTTTAGACTTAAACTTTTGTGCACACTATTAATACAATATACTTTACACTTTAGGTAAACTTGTGCATTTCAAGGATCAATATTTCTGTCTAGTATTTTGTGTAAACTACGCCTTCGAAACATGTGAGTATTACATAGCCCCTTTTACTCTTTTACACTTTTTGGGGTGGAACATGAACATTATACAATACTATTGTTTACATTTACAAAAACAACACAAATACAAATCCTCTTTACATTCATGTGTGCAATTTGAGCTTTATGCCTGAATGCTAGTTGTGCTAACTTTTGTGTGCGGTTTATGTGCAATCATTAACTATTCAAGCCGACGGTTTACAATGATAGATCTATTGAGTCTGACAAACCCACCCTGTTTGGGGTGATTGTTACCGACAACACAATTTTGCATGCTAGTTACAAAGGTTTCATTGTACTTGGTTACACAATAGCAGCTCTCCATAAATGCCTTATTTTATCATGCTATGTAAGGATTTGTTTTACAATCTATATGCTATTTATATACAAACCTATGTTATACTCACCAACTTTTTAGTTGACTTTATTTTATTCATGTTTCAGGTGCTAATGTGTGAGTTTGATCATGATGTGCTACACATAGGCTTTGGACTTAGCTAATTTAAATAAAGAAGTTTATGTATTACAATTATGTTTCTTTCTTGGATTTGGTTTTGTTCGAATATTTGCAATGAAATTTGACGATTAATATATTTCAATTTAGCCAACCTTGTGCTCATGAACAGTCTACATGTCCCGCCCCGATGATTCCGCCAACTGTTGGGGTGATCCCGCCCCGATGCTCCAAAGTCAAAGCCGAACTCCAAGAGCTCTCCGAAAAGGGCTTCATCCGTCCAAGTCATTCACCGTGGGGTGCACCCGTCTTATTCGTCAAGAAGAAGGATGGATCATTTCGCATATGTATTGACTACCGCGAACTCAACAAGCTTACTATCAAAAACCGTTATCCCTTACCTAGGATTGATGACCTATTGATCAACTTCAAGGTTCTACTTGCTTCTTGAAGATTGATCTTCAATCTGGTTATCACCAACTCTGTGTGCAAGGGGATGATATTCCAAAGACTGCCTTCCGAACAAGGTATGGACACTACGAGTTCATGGTCATGCCTTTTGGGCTAACCAATGCACCCGCAATTTTCATGGATCTCATGAATCGTGTGTGCAAACCGTACCTCGATAAATTCGTGATCGTCTTCATTGATGATATCTTAATCTATTCCAAGACTAAAGCCGATCATGAGCAACATCTTAGATTGGTTTTGGATCTCTTGAGGAAAGAACAACTATATATGCCAAATTCTCCAAATGTGAATTTTGGTTACAGGAAGTTCAATTTCTTGGTCATATCGTTAACGACAAGGGAATTCATGTTGACCCTGCTAAAATTGAAACGGTTAAGAATTGGAAGGCCCTGAAGACTCCCACCGAAATTCGTTCATTTCTTGGTCTTGCGGGGTATTATCGTCGTTTCATCTCAAACTTCTCTAAGATTGCTGTCCCCCTTACCGCTTTGACCCACAAGGGTAAGACTTATGAATGGGGACCATAGCAAGAAGAAGCTTTCCAAACCCTCAAGCAAAAGTTGTGCAATGCTCCTATTTTGACTCTCCCTGATGGGAATGATGATCTAGTTGTCTACTGTGATGCTTCCAACCAAGGTCTCGGTTGTGTTCTCATGCAATGAGGTAAAGTAATCGCTTATGCATCAAGACAACTTAAGATTCACGAAAAGAATTATACTATGCAAGACCTCGAATTGGGTGCGGTCGTATTCGCATTGAAGATTTGGAGACATTACCTCTATGGCACGAAATGTGTGGTGTTCACCGACCATAAAAGCCTTCAACATATCTTCAACCAAAAAGAACTTAATATGAGGCAACGACGTTGGGTTGAACTTCTTAACGACTATGAATGCGAGATTCATTACCATCCCGGCAAAGCGAATGTTGTAGCCGACGCTTTGAGTCGAAAGGACCATGTCATGCTTCATTGTGCCCGAATTCGAACTGACATTCAAAATCTCATCTTAGAAGCTCAACTCGTCTCAGTCACCAAGGGTAACATGTACGAGGAAATGTCATGTGGTGTTGAACTTCAGCTTGAATCGAAACCCAATGGCTTACTTTATTACTTGAACCGCATTTGGATTCCCGATCGCGATGATCTCCGTGCATTTCTCATGAACAAGGCCCGTAAGACTTGTTATTCTATTCATCCTGGTGTGGATAAAATGTACCAAGATCTTCGCCAACAATATCGGTGGCCCGGTATGAAGAAAGACATTGCTCTCTATGTTGCCAAATGTCTAACTTGCTCCAAAGTCAAAGCCGAACACCCCGTGTGGAAATGGGAGAACTTAGCTATGGATTTCATTACCAAACTCCCTCGCACCTCAAGTGGTTATGATAGCATTTGGGTGATTATTGACCGTCTCACCAAATCTGCTCATTTCTTGCCTATCCGTGAAGACTATCGGGTTGAGAAACTAGCCGGAATTTACATTGATGAAATTGTGAGCCGTCACGGTGTTCCCTTAAACATAATCTCCGATAGAGATGCTCGGTTCACCTCTCATTTTTGGCAATCTCTCCAAACTGCTCTTGGTACACGATTGGATTTGAGCACGGCTTACCATCCCCAAACTGATGGTCAGACCGAGCGAATAATCCAAACTCTTAAGGATATGCTTAGAGCTTGTGTAATTGATTTTGGTGGCAATTGGGATTCACATCTATCCCTAATCGAGTACTCCTACAATAATAGCTACCACACGAGTATCAACATGGCTCCCTTTGAAGCTCTCTATGGTCGCAAGTGTCGTTCTCCTATCTGTTGGAACGAGATTAGTGAAGCATAAATCACCGGTCCCGAACTAATTCAAGAAACATCCGACAAGATTATCCAAACCCGTTACAACATTCGAGTAGCGAGAAGTCGGCAAAAGAGTTATGCCGACAAACGACGAAAACCCTTGGAATTCCAAGTCGGTGACCTTGTTCTTCTAAAGGTGTCTCCGTGGAAGGGTACGATCCGTTTTGGAAAGAAAGGCAAATTATAACCTTGCCAGGTGGGTCCATTCAAGATCCTTGAAAGGATTGGGAAAGTGGCTTACAAACTCGAGTTACCACCATCACTTGGCAATGTGCATCCTACATTTCATGTGTCTAATCTGAAGAAATGCCTTGCTAACGAAAATCTTCACATACCTCTTGACGACGTGCACATTGATGAAACGATGCACTTCGTTGAGAGACCAGTAGAAATCATGGATCGCAAAATCAAACAGCTCAAGCGAAGTCGTATTCCAGTTGTCAAAGTTCGTTGGGAATCTAAGTGTGGTCCTGAATTTACATGGGAACGAGAGGACCAAATGAAGCTCAAGTACCCCCATCTTTTTACTGATGCCGTCGCTTACTCTAGCTAAATTTCGGGACGAAATTCCCTCAACATGGGGAGACTGTAACATTTCTGATTTTTAGTATCCGTATTTCAATTCAATGTAATGCATTTCAAACCCAATTCTAGTGCACTATTTTATTCTATTCGTACCATCAATTAAAAACTATATTTCAATGCAAATCCGTAAATTTTACTCGGTTATAACCTACTAAACACTACATAAGTATCTATTTATACAAATATGTCAAAGAATAAAGTTACAAGGTCTGATGTTGAAAAGTAACAAGAAACCCTAATAGGCACGGTCGCGCCAAGTGCTTTGGCACGTTCGCGCGACTCGCTTTGGAACGATTGCGCCCGATGTCTAGGCACGGTCGCGCCTCGCTTGGGCACGATCGCGCCTAGTACCAGTTGAAACGTAAATGCAGTTTTAGACGCGAGATCATTGAGTTTCGTAACTGATATACGTTTCACTTTCATTAACAAAGAAAATAATATTATCAATTGTAATCATTAACATCAGAAACCAATTAGTCTCAAGAAAATCAAAATCCTCTCATTTGAACATCGATCCTCCTACTCTGGAGTGAATTTCCCCCAACCAAACGCTACAAGATCCTCCTAGAAGCTACTGACCCATTTGAAGCAACCGGAATCGTAGCAGAAGACGCCGGAAGCCAAGCTCGTCGACGCCGGAACTCCTCCCTACCTTTCTCTATCAATTCGCTACTCTTCCGGGTAATTGAAACCTTTTCTCACTCGTTTCAGTTCATAGATCAAAAGCCCCATATTAATTTGGGCTTTCATTATGGAAATCGTCTCGAACCCGAAGCCACATTTTCGTTCAAAATGGTTTAATCGAATCCGGTCCTAAACGCGATATAAATACAATTAATCTATATAACAACACTCGTAATGACGCTATAAATAAAAGCCCTATGATTTCCAACGCTAACAATACAAGAAGTTGTCAATTCGTTTCCTATTTTGGAACAGACGCGGTCGCGCTAATCATATAGCGCGGTCGTGCCTGATGAGACACGGACATGCCGGCTTCTAGCGCGGTCGTGCCTCCTGCTCAGACCCAGTCATGCCCTTTGGCTAATCTTAGTCGTGTTTTAGAATTATAGACACGATCGTGCCTGGCCAAGGCATGGTCGTGCCTAATGATTTGGTTAGTTATGCCCTCTGTTTGATCAACACGGTCGCGCCCTGACTAGCACGATCGCGCCCGTGGTTAGAGCGCGATCGTGTCCCTTCCCAGGCACGGTCGTGTGTGAGTTGAATTTCTTGGCAGAATTATAATTTTTATATTTTACAAACAATGAATATCTCAGATTAATTTTCAAAATAAAATAATTGATTTTTATAAAAATGTATTTGACTCTATTTAAAAAGACAAAATATTTAATCTGGGAATAAATAGAAATTGTTATTTAAAGTTTATAAATTTAAATTTACACTTATTGTTAAACCTCACAGTTAAAAAAATATATATATTTTAATGGTTAAGTTACATATTTTATAAATGAATAAATAAAGAAATGGTTATTTATTTAATTTATATTTAAACATAAACAATTAATTATTTATACTTAATTACAATTAATACTTACATTATTTTCATAAACAATAATTATTTAAATTACTTATTTAGTTAATCAATTTCAAACCTTAAATCAAAATGTTCCAAAAATATTCATTTCAAACTTTATATTTTATTCAATACTTTCAAGTACAAATCAATGACTTTTTACACAAGTCCAAATGCAACTTTAGACTTAAAATTTTGTGCACACTATTAATACAATATACCTTACACTTTAGGTTAACTTGTGCATTTCAAGGATCAATATTTCTGTCTAGTATTTTGTGTAAACTACGGCTTCGAATCATGTGAGTATTACATAGCCCCTTTTACTCTTTTACACTTTTTCGGGTGGAACATGAACATTATACAATACTATTGTTTACATTTACAAAAACAACACAAATACAAATCCTCTTTACATTCATGTGTGCAATTTGAGCTTTATGCCTGAGTGCTAGTTGTGCTAACTTTTGTGTGCAGTTTATGTGCAATCATTAACTATTCAAGCCGACGGTTTACAATGATAGATCTATTGAGTCTAACAAACCCACCCCGTTTGGGGTGATTGTTACCGACAACACAATTTTGCATGCTAGTTACAAAGGTTTCATTGTACTTGGTTACACAATAACAGCTCTCCATAAATGCCTTATTTTATCATGTTATGTAAGGATTTGTTTTACAATCTATATGCTATTTATATACAAACCTGTGTTATACTCACCAACTTTTTAGTTGACTTCATTTTATTCATGTTTCAGGTACTAATGTGTGAGTTTGATCAAGATATGCTACACATAGGCTTTGGACTTCGCTAATTTAAATAAAGAAGTTTATGTATTACAATTATGTTTCTTTCTTGGATTTGGTTTTGTTCGAATATTTGCAATGAAATTTGATGATTAATATATTTCAATTTAGCCAACCTTGTGCTCATGAACAGTCTACATATCCCGCCCCGATGATTCCACCATCGGTTGGGGTGTGACATATTAAATGTAATCTTTGTTGTGACGCTAGATCATGGTTGATTAGATGGTATGACTAGACTTGAATAGACATGAGTTTTGAAATTTTATGTGTCTACGGTCTTAAGATAGTGTCACATACGTGCTAATGTTTAGGTGATGTTTGAAGTGCAATGGGTGTATTGCACCTTGCGTAAATGTTCAGGACGAGGTCCTGCGGGAAGTGATGGTAATACATCTTGCGTATGTATAAATGTTCAGGACGAGGTCCTGTAGGAAGTTATGATTTTTATATATTCTATGTATTGATGTTTAGGATGAGGTCTTGCATCTAGACTGAGTAGTGTGTCGTCCTGAACCATTGGTATGACCCGTTTGGGGTACGACCGTGTGAACTCTGTATGAGTAGATGATGACATGTGACAGGGGCTACCGTTGTAATAAATAGAAGGGGGAGTTCAGGAATTTGTGTATCTACGAATGACGTGGTTATGTCGTATGCACATAGTTTTACTCAGGTCTAGCAGTTTGTGAGTGTACACTTTATGCGAGTTAGAGAGTCTGGGGTTACTAGTGCACATGTAGAACATTGTGTGTTCTGTCGTTATATTATGACGGTATGTGTCCTTATAGTACACGGTGGGTCGTGTGTAGGACGGGTGGTTGAAGTACTCGGGTAGAGTATTCCTATCTTAACGTTTTCTTGACATTTGGTGTATCGAGATGATGCGAGGATTTCCAAAATTCTTCGAGACGATCGGCAAGGTGCTGTTATGAGATGCCTATACTTATATCTCGGGAATTTGCATCACAAAGCCAATGGGTGGATTGGTGAGAGTTAATGCTAAAAAGCGTTACGTGGACACTTGATCGGATATATCTATGATCATGGTAACGACGCGACGGATTTTAGCACAGAGTAGACGAGATGATGTAAGGGTTTTCATGGATACGTCCTATATGAAGAATTCTGTCGATGCAAGATACAAAGGAATGGGGATGTTCTATCTAAACTAGACGACGGATAGCTATGGCTTAGGCTAGGGCAGACTTCGTATTCGTGTCTGATGAATGATATGCGATCTGAAATCGCGTGATATGATTGAACACCAGAGAGAGAGGTGAAGTAAAGGAGGGATAAATGCGGAAATACATATGAGTACTAGAAAGGGGAAATTCTTACGCTAGTGAATACACGGATAGTTAAGGGGAGCTTCTGTGGGGCATGGATGTAAGCAGATGTTTGACTAACGAAACAGTCCTGATAGTGATAAGTAAGCTGTGGGAAACGTGTTAAACAATAATGTGCTGTTGAGAAGTAGTTGGAAAGACGTGAGACGAAGGAATGTGTAGGTGAAACCTACAAGCCCCAAAGTTGAAAGCGGGCAATAGAGAAGACTTCTTTGAACACCAATGGTAGTGATCGAGTTGCAAAACAAAGTAATAGATTTGATAAATGTGAAGGGGAATGCTTGACACTAGAAGGATTTGGTGCACGAGTGAGAATGGAAGGATAAGTCGTGTTGGTTTGTGCCCACACAGGATTCGAGGACGAATCCTCTTTCAAGGGGGTAGACTTGTAACATCTCCAAAACCTACCGTTAATGATTCGGACCATTGGGTGACCAGAATCTCCGGTAAACTAGACGGTTAGCAAGGTTTTCACGCAATAACTGGAATTTTGGAAAACGAGGGAATCGGTTAGCGAAGAGGGGAACGGATCGAGATTTAAAACGCGCAAAAGGGGAAACGAAAGGACCCGGATGTAAACTTTTAACACTTACAAGCAAAGTTTAGGAGAAATCCTAGGTCATTCGGCATGGGAGGGTGCGCGACGGCTGGGAGCGATGGGAGAGGAAACCGGAAGATCGGAGGATGCAAGAGAGAGGTAATTTCAAAGCGTTTCCAAGCAGAGAACTCCACATTTAACAAAGGTTTTAGGACATGTTTTGTGACAATTAGCTTTGTAATAAATTAGGTCTTTGTTCAATCTTTGAGTCTATAGTGTTTTCTATGTAACATGTTTTGTAACAGGCGAACTTGTCAAGTTCGCCTAAGCCATGGGTGTGGCGAACTTGTTAAGTTCTCCTGTGGGAAGTTATTACCTATATATAGTGTTTACTTGTTTGAGTTTTGTAACAGTTGGAGACTTAATCATTTGTAAACATTGATCTTGAGAAAAATACAGAGAAGGGTTTATTGCATCTTGTGTGTCTATTAATCTACTTGCTCTTATCATTACGTAAGCATGTATACGTTGGATTCCTCACTCCATGTACATGTTGTGTCACTTATCTAGACAGATACATAGACCCACAGGGACCTACAAGTGGTATCAGAGCATTAGATCTTGATAGAGACCGGCGTGTGACGTTTACGTGCTGATTTTGACATCAAAAGATCAAGTTTTTATAGAGATTTCGTGTTCATGGAGTTTATTGTTGTGTTGAGTGGCTTTTTGGATTGATTTGATCATTGTTGAAGTGTTTTTTTGTGAAATTTGATCTCATAAAAGTGTTCAACATCATCAATTACACATTCATATGGTCCAAATTTGTCTAATTCCATCAAGCTTGCAAGAAATGTTGATTTTCAGAGATTTTCGTGCGTTTAGTTGATGATATTTCTCCTCCTTGTTCATCAGCTGTTGTAGGCAAACTTGCTGATTCAGTTACAGGCGAAGTTAGCTAAGCGAACTTGTCAAATTAGCTTCTTTTGTGTTAGGAGAACTTGTTAACTTCGCTTGAAATATCTTCCCTTTGTTCTTGTCTCAAGCGAACTTACAAAGTTTGCTAGGTGTGGATTTTGTTCAAATTTGCAAAGTGTTTTCCCAAATTTCAAGAATGTCAAATGCTACTCATGCAAGTGTTAATAACAAGACTAATCTGATGAACTATGACAATGATATTGGTACACCTACAAAACCACCAAGGTTGACGAATTTGAAGGATTATTCAAACTAGAAAAAGTCGATTTGAGAATTATGTGTCTTTAAATGGTACGAGTTTATGGATTCCTATCAGCGAGGGATACAAACATCCTACTTATACGTATATGGGTGTATCAAATACAGAAAAGTGTGTTTAAGCATTTACTGTGGAAGAAAAGACGATATATGATCGTGAGAAGAAGGCAATTGCTGCTTTATCCATGTGTTTACCATTAGACATATATCATATATTCAATAAGTTCAAGCCTTCTCGGGATTTATGGGAAGGATTGAAACAAAGGTGTGAAGGAAGAATTGATATAAAGAAAAGCATAAGAGAGTTATTGAAGAAACAGTTAAGTTTATTTAAATACTTTGAAGGTGAAAGTATTGATGAGCTGATGTGGAGATATTATCATCTGCTTAGTGAGATGGTGAACAATGATATATTCTACAAGAATCGTAAAATACTCGACAAGTTTTTGGATGCGTTACCTCCGCATTTTGACAAGTACACTATTGTTATAAAGGATGAAACTGGTTTTGATAACATGGGTTTGGAAGAGCTAATGGGCAAGATACAGTCTTTTGACCTGAATAAGCAAAAGAAAGATACGGTTTATAAGACTCAATATCCTTGTTTGTATTTTGGAAAAGTGGCATCTACATTAAAATCAGGAATTGCATTATTTTCGGGTGAAACACATGAGTGTCTGTCTTCTTCAAATGAAAGTTCATGTGCTGGATCTTCGTGTTTTGTAGCTTCTAGTTCAGGATGTTCTAAGAATTCCAAAGTTGATTCTCATTCTTGTTCTCCTAGAGTGTCTCCTAAAGCTGTTGATGATCTTATGGCCAAGATTGCTTCGTTTCTTACTTTATATGAGAATTTCATCGGCGGGAAAAATTACTGATCCTGATATGATTGAGGGAGATTTTAAGCAAATGGACAAAGATGCACTTGATGAAATGAACATGCAATGGAACATGGCATTCTGAGTGAGGCAGGGTAAGGAACATCTTAAGAAGACCGGTAAATAGTTTATTGGAGCTTCGAGTAAATATAGGATGGGTTTGGATAAGTCAAAGGTGATATGTTATAATTGCCAAGAAAATGGACACTTTGCTCGAGAGTGTACCAAGCCTAAAGTTTCTCAGAATCAGAATACTTCTTCAAACAATCAGAACAACCATAATTCTTCGACTTCTTTGATTTCCCCACGGGATGAAAATTATGACTGGGGAATATATCTTGAAGATATTGTTGGATATGTTAGTCAAGCTTTCCTTGCCGAGGTTCATGCTGATATTGTTTCCTAAAATGCATCTTCGGATAGTGATTCAATTGATTCTAGAAACGTGACTGAGAATGAAGAATTTAAGAGTCAGTGTCACACCCCAACCAATGGCGGAATACGTTGGAGTGGGACATGGAGACTGTTCATAAGCACATGATCAAACTAAAGTTTCATATATTAAATTATCCCAAGTTCAATTGCTTATTTCAACTAGGTCCTCATTTCCTATGTGTAGCGACTTGAACAAGAAAGATTTGCACCTAAAACATGATGAAAACAAGGTCAACTAAATATAGTTGGTGAGCATACATAGGTTTTGACACCACAAATAGTTTCCAAGTATTTTATGTTCAATTCTTATAAAACATGGTAAATAAGGCAATTATGGAGAACCACTGTAGTCAAACTGGGTGTATAATCAAACCTTGTGACTGAAGGGCATAACATGCATGTTATCCTAATGTAATGTCAGCAACAATCACCCTACCTGGGTGGGTTTGCCAAACACAACAGATCTTACACTTTTACCGTCGGCTTGTACAAAGTTAATGATTGCACATGTATGTATGTATGCATGTAATGTAAATGTAGGTTTAAACTCATAGTGTTTAAGCATAAGGCACAAATAGCACACATGTTCATAAATGTAGAGTTGTACGGATTGCAGATAGTTTCAATGAAAATCATGTTCCTCCCCAAAAATGTAAAAAATGTAAAAAGGGCTATGTAAACTCACATGTAATAGTAGTTTGGAGATCACACACAAGATGTTGCACAAGTGATTAGCTAACCACAAGGTTAACCTATGTTTGAATAGTATACGTGTATCAATGGTGTGCTCAAAAGACTAGAGGGAATTCTAATGTATAAAGGAATTGGGTGTGGACTAGGTTAAATAACAGTGTACTTGTTTGTGTTTCAAATGTTGTTTATGAAATCCCATGTAAAAGTATGTGTGTAAGAAATCCCATGTTAAATAACAGTGTACTTGTTTCTTCCCCAATCCGTAATACTGCAACCCTAGCCCTCAATTGACCACGATCAAGCAAACGATGGGGTCTTCAATCTTGGAATCAAAACGGTCCTACTGGTATGAGAATTGCCTGTTTTGGTTAAGTGATAGGTGAGATCGACTGAAACCGTAAGCCTAGTGTTCTTCGGATTTGGATCGATCGACTGAGGTGATGAGGGACGTGCTTGAGAGCTCAGGAAGTGTCAAAGGGATGCCGCGAAGGTGTAGGACTTGTTATAAGGGTTCGATTTCAATCCAAACGCACGAATTGATATGGCTCATGATTGGGACAGTTACGGGATTAGAATTTGACACCAAACCATTGAATTGTTATAATTGGATTGTTAAACACAATTGAAGCAACTGTTATAACGTTTTGGCATGATCCAAACGAGTTAACACGCATACATTCGGTGATTTGAAACAGATTCATGTGCTTGTTTACTTTCAGGAGTCAACATCGACGGGGGAGATTTAATTGTTGACTAGAATTCAATTGGTTCATCAAGGGCATTCGATTTTGGTCGTATAACATTTCTGAATGATCAATAGGCATTAACATTCATGTATCGATGATTTGGTAACCGGTTTTGGTGCATGTTGACTTTTGAATGTCAAAGTAAGGGGGGAGGTCTAATTCATAGTATAAGTTCAATTGGAGATGTAAGGGTTCAAATTTGAAAGTTCAATCCCATAGGGGGTGGTTCAAATGCAATAAGTGGGGTTTAAACCACTTTAATTGATTTAAAAACCGTCTTTAAATATAAACTAAGTTTTTATTTTTATAAAAATTTATAAAACAACACACCTTTAGTTGTAATTTTAAACAAATTATGAGGTTTTATTTAAATGTGCCCAATATATGTCTTTGTTTAGTAACCAACTTGATATCTAATTTCAAATATATACTTAGATACTTATATTTATAAATGGTAACATTTATATCTTTATGTATAAAAATAAGGAGTGAGATCACAAGATCAAGTCCATAGATTACATCTTGAACTAATTGGTCTACTAAAATATGTATATATATATATATATGTGTGTGTTTGTGTGTATGTGTGTGTTTATTGCAATTCTAAAACAGGTAATTGAATGAATGAAATCTGAAATTGAACCACTTGTAATCATGATTAAAGTATCACACTGCATTGAACTAGAATGTTATCATTGTATAAGACAAGGCACTAGAAAAGTCAAGGATGTTACATTATCCCCATGTTGAGGGAATTTCGTCCTGAAATTCAACTAGTGGAGGCTACTAAATCAAGAACGAGGTGAGGGTACTTGAGCTTCATTCGATCCTCACGTTCCCAAGTAAAATTTGAGTCACGTTTGGATCCCCAACGAGCTTTGACTGTCTGTTTGAGGAGTACAATCGATAGCAAGATTCGGGTCTGATACTCAAATTCAAGCATGAATGATGATAGTGGATTCAGTTTGAAGAAAATTGAGGAGAAAACCGTCGAAGAATATTTTGGACTCTAAAGATGGAATGCATCACTTGAAATGAGAACGATGAGAATTTGATGATCAAAACTTGTTTAGGATGCAGTCTAATATGCTCAAGAAATGTCACTGGATAAGAGATTTCACAAACGTTGGCCAAGGTCAAAATAACATAACACTTCACGTGACACGAACAACGCTACTTCTAACAATATGACTTGAACACTTATATATAGAAAGTACCAGCAGCGTATCCACCATGCCCTTATCATATCACATTAATTTCGTTACTATATATCACGATAGGTTTTATGTCATAACACAGGACATAATTAACTCGACAGGTTTTTGCCGAATGACCATATCTTCCACAACTCGCGCATAAACGGCATGGTACATTTGGGAAATGATGGTAATTGCATGTGTTGCATTGAGGATTGTTGCCCACTTATGGCTTTTTATTCTCGTTTTAGACGATGGGAGCAACTTGGTTGATTAGTGTAGTAGGGGTATTGATAGCAAAGTTACTAGCCTTACGCTTCTTTTTGTTGTGAGAAGGTTCGGGCTTGTCTTCTTTGGTTGGTTCGGATGGAGTTGCTTTATCAAAGGCTTTCCTTGCACCTTTACTTGTTAACGTGCCTGCCATCAAGTGATTGTCGGTTAACGTGGCGGCTAGGCATATTGCGTCTTCAAGAGTTGTGGGATTTATTCCAAACACGGTGTCTTGAATCTTCATAGGTAGACCACCTATATACTTCTCGATGCACCGGGATAGTGGTGTGAACAAGTTTGGCACGAGAAGACTCAACTCATGGACACGAGTTGTGTAGACGAGGTTTTCACCACTGTCTTGGGTAATATCCCAAAATTCAGTCTCTAGTTTCTTCATTTCATTCCGAGGACAAAACTCCTCAGTAATTAGCCTCTTCACTTCATCCCATGGAAAGCCCATTGCCACGTCAACGCCCCGATCCCATTTTTCACCGTTACACCAAGTGAGCTCTCTCTTTTGAAAGACGCTCGTAGCATTACGGGCTCGAAGGTTATCGGGGCAATCCCTATTAAGAAAAGTATACACAATGCTTTCGAACCATTGGAGAAGGCCGGTAGCTCCCTCGGTGCCATAGAACTTGGTGGGAATGCAAGAATTGAAGTGCTTGAAGGTGCATTAGGGTGGATTGACACCACTACCGCCATTGGTACGACCATTGTTGCTTTTGTTGTTTGCGTGAGTGAGTTGATTCACAAGTTGAGTAAGGAGGTTAGCAAGATGATCATTGTTGTTGGTTTCGTTGGCACAACGGGGAGGCATGCTATAGAAGAAACAACACAAGGACAAGTATAAGAATCATGAGAATTTTTTATTTTGATATGGATGAAAAAACATATGTCACATTATGTAACATGCAAAATAATCATATTTGGATTGTACTCATTTGGTAGCATAACCATTTGAATACTATGTCATATGAAGGTTATTTAAATTCATTTAACTTTCGAGAAGACATGCTTTAACCTATAGGTAAACACTCACCCCGGGAATTCTCAGGAAAGCATATGGATCCTTCGGTTGATTTGGATTTATATGATATGCTTTCCTAGACAGAATATTCAAAGTACATGTGTCACCCTTCCAGATTGCACATTTTCTCTAATAATTAATAGAGTTTAAAACCTGGACGGGGTTTAATAATTTTAATAGACTTGTGTCTATGAGTACGACGTTCCACATGCGAGAATGATGATAACATAGTAAAGGAAGGAAGAATGTGGGGCTTAGGATAGGAGTATCATCAAGGGCATTCGATTTTGGTCGTATAACATTTCTGAAAAATCAAAAGGCAGTAACATTCATGTATCGATGATTTGGTAACTGGATTTGGTTCATGTTAACTTTTGAAAGCTAAAGTACGGGGGGGGGGGGGGGGGGGAGGTCCAATTCATAGTTTAAGTTCAATTGGAGATGTAAGGGTTCAAATTTGAAAGTTCAATCCCATGGGGGGGGGGGTTCAAATGCAATAAGTGGGGTTTAAACCACTTGAATTGATTTAAAAATCGTCTTTAAATATAAACTAACTTTTTATTTTTATAAAAAAATATAAAACAAGACACCTTTAGGTGTAATTTTAAACATATTATGAGGTTTTATTTAAATGTGCCCAATATATGTCTTTGTTTAGAAACCAACTTGATATATAATTTCAAATATATACTCAGATACTCATATTTTTAAATGGTAACATTTATATCTTTATGTATGCATATATGTATAAAAATAAGGAGTGAGATCACAAGATCAAGTCCATAGATTACATCTTGAACTAATTGGTCTACTAAAATATATATATATATATCTATATATATGTGTGTGTGTGTTTATTGCAACTCTAAAATATGTAATTGCATAAATGAAATCTGAAATTGAACCACCTGTAATCTTGATTAAAGTATCACAATGCATTGAACTAGAATGTTATCACTGTATAAGACAAGGCACTAGAAAAGTCAAGGATGTTTCAGTATCCCTATGTTGAGGGAATTTCGTCCCGAAATTCAACTAGTGGAGGCTACTGAATCAGGAAAGAGGTGACGGTACTTGAGCTTCATTCGATTCTCACGTTCCCAAGTAAACTCTATGTCACGTTTGGATCCCCAACGAGCTTTGACTGTCGGTTGAAGAGTACAATCGATAGCAAGATTCATGTCTGATACTCAAAGTCAAGCATGAATGATGATAGTAGATTCAGTTTGAAGAGAATTGAGGAGAAAACCGTCGAAGAATATTTTGGACTCTAAAGATGGAATGCATCACCTGAAATGAGAACGATGAGAATTTGATGATCAAAACTTGTTTAGGATGTAGTCTAATATGCTCAAGAAATGTCATTGGATAAGAGATTTCACAAACATTGGCCAAGGTCAAAATAACATAACACTTCACGTGACACGAACAACGCTACTTCTAACAATATGACTTGAACACTTATATATAGGACGTACCAGCAGCGTATCCACCATGCCCTTATCATATCACATTAGTTTCGTTACTATATATCACGATAGGTTTTATGTCATAACACATGACATAATTTACTATATTTTCCATGCGCTGACTTTTATAATTACGTTTGCACCCGTAATTACTCAAATCATTGCATGGTCCATATAGATCATCCCATTGTGTGTGGGTCAAGAAGGGACTCAAAATCACTTAAATCATAAAAATTGTTTCACGTGTGAGTTGCTAATAAATAATTGTGTCTATAGATAACTTTGTTGGCAATCAAGTTCATAAGTAAACACCTTATCAAGCAAGCACGTATGTAGATAATAAAATCAATCAAAGAATAACAAGGTAATAACAATGTGGCACAATCCCTTATATGGTTGTCATACGTAGATGGAATAGTCCCCAAGATTACCCATAAAGTTTATAGCTCCCCTCGTGTTTGAAGAATACGTCAAACCCCGAGTAGTTTAAAGTTTATAGCTTCCTCCGGTTTGAACAAGAATACGTCAAACCCCGAGTAGTCCTTATAGCAATCCACTTTCATGGATAAAATGAATAATCATGGATCATGTGTAATTTAAACAATCAATTGCAAACAATCGAGTTTCATGTATAAAGCCATCGAGTCATATGGATGATGTGAACAATCAAATGTAAATAATCGAATCTCATGAGTAATGTAAACTATCGGGTTTCGTAGGTGGTCGAGTTTCGTGGACAAGCATGTTGCCCGGTGTTCATGTTCAATGTAGGTGGTCGATTTTTAAACTTTTCAAGTTTGTCGAAGTTTATATGAATGGTTAACGCCCATGCGAAAAGATTCGTCTTCTTGAAGTTGGCTAGCAAGCTCAAACTCTTATTAATGATGGTGACAAACCCTAATAGGTGTAAATAGTTCAAACAACGACAAGATAACGTAAATGATAACAATGCATAATTTATTCTAGATTAAATCTCCGTTCGACTCCATCTTGCACTTGCTTCAAACGATCTCATTCACCGACTCGGTATTGACTTGAGTTTCGTTGGTGTTTATGTTGAAAGCACTCCCAAGAGCACCACCTTGGTTTGTATTACCCAATTATGGGTATTGGTTCCGAAAGTGGTTTGGATCACCACACTCATACCAAGCACGCCCATTAGTGATAGCCATTGGAACTTGGTTAACGAGAGGGCTAGATCGACCGGTATTTGCCAAATGACCATATCTACCACAACTCGTGCATAAACGGCATGGTACATTTGGGAAATGATGGTAATTGCATGTGTTGCATTGAGGATTGTTGCCCACTTATTGCATTTTATTCAGGTTTTGGACGATGGGAGCAACTTGGTTGATTGGTGTAGTAGGGGTAATGACAACAAAGTTAATATCCTTACGCTTCTTATTGTTGTGAGAAGGTTCGAGCTTGTCTTCTTTGGTTGGTTCAGATGGAGTTGCTTTATCATTGGCTTTCTTTGCACCTTTCCCTGTTAACGTGCCCGCCTTCACGTGGTTGTCAGATAACGTGGCGGCTAGGCATATTGCGTCTTTAAAAGTTGCGGGATTTATTCCAAACACGGTGTCTTGAATCTTCATAGGTAGACCACCTATATACTTCTCGATGCACCGAGATAGTGATGTGACCATGTGTGGCACGAGAAGACTAAACTCATGGACACGAGTTGTGTAGACGACGTTTTCACCACTGACTTGGGTAATATCCCAAAATTCAGCCTGTAGTTTCTTCATTTCATTCCAAGGACAAAACTCCTCATTCATTAGCCTCTTCACTTCATCCCATGGCAAGCCCATTGCCACGTCAACGCCTCCATCCTGTTTTTCGCCGTTCCACCAACTGAACGCTCTCTTTTGAAAGACGCTCGTAGCATAACGGACTCGAAGGTTATCGGGGAAATCACTATTAAGAAACATATTCTCAATGCTTTCAAACCATTGGAGAAGGCCGGTAGCTCCCTCGGTGCCAAAGAACTTGGTGGGATTGCAAGAATTGAAGTGCTTGAAGGTGCATTGGGCGGATTGGCACCACCACCACCACCATTGGTACCACCATTATTGTAGTTGTTTGCGTGAGTGAGTTGATTCACAAGTTGAGCAAGGAGGGTAGCAAGATCATCATCGTTGTTGGTTTCATTGGCCCAACGAGGAGGCATGCTATTGAAGAAACAACACAAGGACAAGGATAAGAATCATGAGAATTATGGATTTTGATAAGGATGAAAAAAACATATGTCACATTATGTAACATGCAAAATAATCATATTTGGATTGTACTCATTTGGTAGCATAACCATTTGAATACTATGTCATATGAAGGTTATTTAAATTCATTAACTTTCAAGAAGACATGCTTTAGCCTATAGGTAAACACTCACCCCGGGAATTCCCAAGAAAGCACATGGATCCTTCGGTTGATTTGGATTTATATGAAATGCTTTCCTAGATAGAAAACTCAAAGTACATGTGTCACCCTTCCAGATTGCACATATTCTCTAATAATTAACAGAGTTTAAAACCTTGAAGGAGTTTAATAATTTTAATAGACTTGTGTCTATGAATATGACGTTCCACATGCGAAGATGATGATGACATAGTAGAGGAAGGAAGAATGTGGGGCTAAGGATAGGAGTATTAGCATTATTGTATGATTATTTAGTTTATCACAATGTGGCACAATCCCATATATGGTTGTCATACGTAGATGGAATAGTCCCCAAGATTACCCATAGAGTTTATAGCTCCCCTCGTGTTTGAACAAGAATACGTCAAACGCCGAGTAGTTCAGAACAAGAATACGTCAAACCCCGAGTAGTCCTTGTAGTAATACACTTTCATGGATAAAATTAATAATCATGCCTCATGTGTAATGTAAACAATCAATTGCAAACAATCGAGTTTCATGTATAAAGCAATTGAGTCTTATGGATGATCTGAACAATCTAATGTAAATAATCGAATCTCATGAGTAATGTAAACTATGGGATTTCGTAGGCGGTCGAGTTTCAGGGACAAGCCTGTTGCCCGGTGTTCATGGTAAGTGTAGGTGGTCGATTTTTAAATTTTTCAAGTTCGTCGATGTTTATATGAATGGTTAACTCCCATGCGAAAAGATTCATTTTCTTGAAGTTGGCTAGCAAGCTCAAACTCTTATTAATGATGGTGACAAACCTACTAGGTGTAAATAGTTCAAACAACAACAAGATAACGTGAATGATTACAATGCATAATTTATTCTAGATTAAATCTCCATTCGACTCCATCTTGCACTTGCTTCAAACGATCTCATTCACCGTCTCGGTATTGACTTAAGTTTCGTTGGTTTTTATGTTGAAAGCACGCCCAAGAGCACCACCTTGGTTTTCATTAGCCAATCTTGGGCATTGGTTTCGAAAGTGGTTTGGATCACCACAGTCATAGCAAGCACGCCCATTAATGATAGCCATTGGAGCTTGGTTAACAGCTTATTGATTTGCTCGGTTTCCTTGGTGGACTTGGTTAGCGAGAGGCCTTGATGTACAGGCATATGCCAGATTACCATATCTTCCACAACTCGCGCATAAACGGCATGGTATATTTAGGAAATGATGGTAATTGCATGTGTTGCATTGAGCATTGTTGCCCACTTATGGCTTTTTATTCAGGTTTTGGACGATGGGAGCAACTTGGTTGATTGGTGTAGTAGGGGTAATGACAACAAAGTTACTAGCCTTACGCTTCTTATTGTTGTGAGAAGGTTCGGGCTTGTCTTATTTGATTGGTTCGGATGGAGTTTCTTTGTCATTTGCTTTCTTTGCACCTTTCCTTGTTAACGTGCCCGCCTTCACGTGATTGTCGGTTAACGTGGCGGCTAGGCGTATCGCGTCTTTAAGAGTTGCTGGATTTCTTCCCAACACAGTGTCTTGAGTCTTCATATGTAGACCACCTATATACTTCTCGATGCACCGGGATAGTGGTGTGACCTTGTGTGGCACGAGAAGACTCAACTCATGGAAACGAGTTGTGTAGACAAGGTTTTCACCACTGTCTTGGGTAAGATTCCAAAATTCAGCCTCTAGTTTCTTCATTTCATTCCGAGGACAAAACTCCTTCGTCATTAGCCTCTTCACTTCATCCCCTGGCAAGCCCATTGCCACGTCAACGCCTCGAGCCCGTTTTTCACCCTTCCACCAAGGTAGCGCTCGCTTTTGAAAGACGCTCGTAGCATAACGGACTCGAAGGTTATCAAGGCAATCACTATTAAGAAAAGTATTCTCAATGCTTTCGAACCATTGGAGAAGGCCGGTAGCTCCCTCGGTGCCATAGAACTTGGTGGGATTGCAAGAATTGAAGTGCTTGAAGGTGCATTGGGGCGGATTGGCACCACCACCACCACCATTGGTACCACCATTGTTGTTGTTGTTTACTTGAGTGAGTTGATCCACAAGTTGAGTAAGGAGGGTAGCAAGATCATCATTGTTGTTGGTTTCTTTGGCACAACGGGGAGGCATGCTATAGAAGAAACAACACAAGGACAAGGATAAGAATCATGAGAATTTTGGATTTTGATAAGGATGAAGCAAAGATATGTCACATTATGTAACATGCAAAACAATCATATTTGGATTGTACTCATTTCATAGCATAACCATTTGAATACTATGTCATATGAAGGTTATTTAAATTCATTTAACTTTCGAGAAAACGTGCTTTAGCCTATAGGTAAACACTCACCACTGGAATTCCCAAGAAAGCATACGGATCCTTCGGTTGATTTGGATATATATGAAATGCTTTCGTAGACAAAAAACTCAGAGTACATGTGTCACCCTTCCAGATTGCACATATTCTCTAATAATTAACAGAGATTAAAACCTTGACGGGGTTTAATATTTTTAATAGACTTGTGTCTATGAATATGACGTTCCACATGCGAAGATGATGAGTGCATAGTAAAGGAAGGAAGAATGTGGGGCTTAGGATAGGAGTATTAGCATTATTGTATAATTATTTATTTTATCACCTAGGGTAGGGCCTAATGAGTCAAGTAGTCTAACAAATAAGGCATTAAGCAATTTAACACATAAAGTAGCAAGTAGCAAGTTGCATGTAACATAACATATAATGGACATCCTAAGGTTATAGTTTAGGTCATTGGTTTCTAGTAACCCAATGCCCTATAACCATAGCTCTTATACCAATCTGTCACTCACCAACCAATGGCGGAATACGTTGGAGTGGGACACGGAGACAGTTCAGAAGCACGTGATCAAACTAAAGTTTCATATATTAAATTATCCCAAGTTTCATAACATTCTTCAAACAAGCACCATCAAACATACAAAGAAAAGCAAAATACATCATCAAGTTCAATTGCTTATTTCAACTAGGTCCTCATTTCGTATGTGTAGTGACTTGAACATGAACTTAAAGATTTGCACCTGAAACATGATGAAAACAAGGTCAACTAAAAATAGTTGGTGAGCATACATAGGTTTTGACACCACAAATAGTTTCCAAGTGTTTTATGTATAATTCTTATGAAACATGTTAATAAGGCAATTATGGAGAACCATTATAGTCAAACTGGGTGTACAATCAAAACTTGTGACAGAAGGGCATAACACGCATGTTATCCTAATGTAATTTCGACAACAATCACCCTACCTGGGTGGGGTTATCAGACACAATAGATCTATCATTGTTACCATCGGCTTCTATAGAGTTAATGATTGCATGTGTATGTATGTTGTGTAAATGTAGGTTTAAACTCATAATGTTCAAGCATATGTCACAAATTGCACATATGTTCATAAATGTAGAGTTGTACAAATTGTAAATAGTTTCAATGAAAATAATGTTCCACCCCAAAATTGTAAAAATGTAAAAGGAGATATGTAAAATCACATGTAATAGTAGTTTGGAGATCACACGGGCAAGATGTTGCACAAGTGATTAGCTAACCACAAGGTTAACCTATGTTTGAATAGTATACATGTATCAATGGTGTGCTCAAAAGACTAGAGGGAATTCTAATGTATAAAGGATTTGGGTGAGGACTTGGTTAAATAAGAGTGTACTTGTTTGTGTTTCAAATGTTGTTTATGAAAGCCCATGTAAAAGTATGTGTGTAAGAATATATGGTTTCATTTGTTTTTTGTAAACAATTGAATTCGTGTATATGAGTTACCAATTTATGTGCTTTTGTTCATAATTAATAAATAACTGAATAAGATAATATGAAAAATAATAAGTTTATATAAATTGATAATTAGATAAATAAATAAACACTTTTTATTTATTTATTTATTTAACTTAATTATTAAAAAAAAAGTGTTTCGCAAGAAATTTATGGTCTAATTATTTAGTAATTAAACCAGTATTTAAATAATAAATAGTTTAACGAAACGTATAAAGTCGTAATCATTTATTAGGTAAAATGTATGGAGTATATTTTTGAACGTTTTAAAATATATGAGTTGTGTAAAGGATTGCAAAGAAAATAGTTTTTTTATAAAATGATTAGAATTATGCTCTAATTATAATTTATAAATCAAATAAATAAATCGTTTAGAATGAAAATATTAATTACTTAAAAATTTATTAGGTTTAACCATAATAATAATAGATAAAATGGTTTTACATAATTATATTCTTATAAAACTGATCTGGTATTTATGAAATAATTTTTATAAGTGAAATAAGGCAAAAAAAAAACTTTTAAAACGGAAACAGTGGTCGCCCGGACTCGAACCCGGGTTTCCCCTGAGACACACACGTGTACTAACCACTCAACTGGGATGAATGCCTTGTTCAGTGGTGGGATTCTTTGGGTTTTGGCAATAGGGTCTGAAGACCCTTCTTCCCCAATCCATAGTACTGCAACCCTAGCCCTCAATTGACCCCGATCAAGCAAACGATTAAAGCTCAAACCATGGGGCTTAAAACTTGGAATCAAAACGGTCCTACTGGTATGAGAATTACCTGTTTTGGTTAAGTAATGGGTGAGATCGATTGAAACCGTAAGCCTAGTGTTCTTCAGAGTTGGATCGATCGATTGAGGTGATGAGGGAAGTGTTTGAGAGCTCAGGAAGTGTCAAAGGGATATCGCGAAGGTGTGGGACTTGTTATAAGGGTTCGATTTCAATCCAAACGCACGAATTGATATGGCTCATGATCGGGATGGTTACGGGGTAAGAATTTGACACCAAACCATTGAATTTTTATAATTCGATTGTTAAAAACAATTGAAGCAATTGTTATAACATTTTGGCATGATCCAAAAGAGTTAACACGTATAAATTCGGTGATTTGAAACGGATTCTTGTGCTTGTTGACTTTCAGGAGTCAACATCGACGGGGGAGGTTTAATTTGCTTGATTAGAATTCAATATGTTCATCAAGGGCATTCGATTTTGGTCGTATAACGTTTCTGAATAATCAATAGGCAGTAACATTCATGTATTGATGATTTGGTAACCAGATTTGGTGCCTGTTAACTGTTTAAAGTCAAAGTATGGGCAGGAAGTTCCAATTCATAGTATAAGTTCAATTGGAGATGTAAGGGTTCAAATTTGAAGGTTCAATCCTAGAGGGGTGGGGGGGTTCAAATGCAATAAGTAGGGTTTAAACCACTTTAATTGATTTAAAAATCGTCTTTAAATATAAACTAACTTTTTATTTTTATAAAAAAATATAAAACAACACACCTTTAGGTGTAATTTTAAACAAGTTATGAGGGTTTATTTAAATGAGCCCAATATATGTCTTTGTTTAGAAACCAATTTGATTTATAATTTCAGATATATACTTAGATACTTATATTTATAAATGGTAACATTTATATCTTTATGTATGTATATATGTATAAAAATAAGGAGTGAGATCACAAGATCAAGTCCATAGATTACATCTTGAACTAACTAGTCTAGTAAAATGTGTATATATATATATATGTGTGTGTGTATGTGTGTGTGTTTTGCAACTCTACAACATGTAATTGCATGAATTAAATCTGAAATTGAACCACTTGTAATCATGATTAAAGTATCACAATGCGTTGAACTACAATGTTATCATTGTTCAAGACAAGTCACTAGAAAAATCAAGGATGTTACAGTCAGAATACAGAGGCTAGTGTGAATAAGGAAGTATTGACTGAAGTCTAAGCAACTGAAGTGAAAGTGACAGAGAAAGAAGCTTAACCATTTGCATTGAGCATTTTTGCCCACTTATGGCATGTGTTGCATTGAGCATTGTTACCCACTTATGGCTTTTTATTCAGGTTTTGGACGATGGGAGCAACTTGGTTGATTGGTGTAGTAGGGGTAATGACAACAAAGTTACTAGCCTTACGCTTCTTATTGTTGTGAGAAGGTTCGGGCTTATCTTATTTGATTGGTTCGGATGGAGATTCTTTGTCATTTGCTTTCTTTGCACCTTTCCTTGTTAACGTGCCCGCCTTCACGTGATTGTCGGTTAACGTGGCGGCTAGGCGTATCGCGTCTTCAAGAGTTGCTGGATTTCTTCCCAACACAGTGTCTTGAGTCTTCATATGTAGACCACCTATATACTTCTCGATGCACCGGGATAGTGGTGTGACCTTGTGTGGCACGAGAAGACTCAACTCATGGAAACGAGTTGTGTAGACAAGGTTTTCACCACTGTCTTGGGTAAGATTCCAAAATTCAGCCTCTAGTTTCTTCATTTCATTCCGAGGACAAAACTCCTTCGTCATTAGCCTCTTCACTTCATCCCCTGGCAAGCCCATTGCCACGTCAACGCCTCGAGCCCGTTTTTCACCCTTCCACCAAGGTAGCGCTCGCTTTTGAAAGACGCTCGTAGCATAACGGACTCGAAGGTTATCAAGTCAATCACTATTAAGAAAAGTATTGTCAATGCTTTCGAACCATTGGAGAAGGCCGGTAGCTCCCTCGGTGCCATAGAACTTGGTGGGATTGCAAGAATTGAAGTGCTTGAAGGTGCATTGGGGCGGATTGGCACCACCACCACCACCATTGGTACCACCATTGTTGTTGTTGTTTACTTGAGTGAGTTGATCCACAAGTTGAGTAAGGAGGGTAGCAAGATCATCATTGTTGTTGGTTTATTTGGCACAACGGGGAGGCATGCTATAGAAGAAACAACACAAGGACAAGGATAAGAATCATGAGAATTTTGGATTTTGATAAGGATGAAGCAAAGATATGTCACATTATGTAACATGCAAAATAATCATATTTGGATTGTACTCATTTCATAGCATAACCATTTGAATACTATGTCATATGAAGGTTATTTAAATTCATTTAACTTTCGAGAAAACGTGCTTTAGCCTATAGGTAAACACTCACCACTGGAATTCCCAAGAAAGCATACGGATCCTTCGGTTGATTTGGATTTATATGAAATGCTTTCGTAGACAGAAAACTCAGAGTACATGTGTCACCCTTCCAGATTGCACATATTCTCTAATAATTAACAGAGTTTAAAACCTTGACGGGGTTTAATATTTTTAATAGACTTGTGTCTATGAATATGACGTTCCACATGCGAAGATGATGAGTGCATAGTAAAGGAAGGAAGAATGTGGGGCTTAGGATAGGAGTATTAGCATTATTGTATAATTATTTATTTTATCACCTAGGGTAGGGACTAATGAGTCAAGTAGTCTAACAAATAAGGCATTAAGCAATTTAACACATAAAGTAGCAAGTTGCATGTAACATAACATATAATGGACATCCTAAGGTTATAGTTTAGGTCATTGGTTTCTAGTAACCCAATGCCCTATAACCATAGCTCTTATACCAATCTGTCACTCACCAACCAATGGCGGAATACGTTGGAGTGGGACACGGAGACAGTTCATAAGCACGTGATCAAACTAAAGTTTCATATATTAAATTATCCCAAGTTTCATAACATTCTTCAAACAAGCACCATCAAACATACAAAGAAAAGCAAAATACATCATCAAGTTCAATTGCTTATTTCAACTACGTCCTCATTTCCTATGTGTAGCGACTTGAACATGAACTCAAAGATTTGCACCTGAAACATGATGAAAACAAGGTCAACTAAAAATAGTTGGTGAGCATACATAGGTTTTGACACCATAAATAGTTTCCAAGTGTTTTATGTACAATTCTTATGAAACATGTTAATAAGGCAATTATGGAGAAACATTATAGTCAAACTGGGTGTACAATCAAAACTTGTGACAGAAGGGCATAACACGCATGTTATCCTAATGTAATTTCGACAACAATCACCCTACCTGGGTGGGGTTATCAGACACAATAGATCTATCATTGTTACCATCGGCTTCTATAGAGTTAATGATTGCATGTGTATGTATGTTGTGTAAATGTAGGTTTAAACTCATAATGTTCAAGCATATGTCACAAATTGCACATATGTTCATAAATGTAGAGTTGTACAAATTGTAAATAGTTTCAATGAAAATAATGTTCCACCCCAAAATTGTAAAAATGTAAAAGGGGATATGTAAAATCACATGTAATAGTAGTTTGGAGATCACACGGGCAAGATGTTGCACAAGTGATTAGCTAACCACAAGGTTAACCTATGTTTGAATAGTATACATGTATCAATGGTGTGCTCAAAAGACTGGAGGGAATTCTAATGTACAAAGGATTTGGGTGAGGACTTGGTTAAATAAGAGTGTACTTGTTTGTGTTTCAAATGTTGTTTATGAAAGCCCATGTAAAAGTATGTGTGTAAGAATATATGGTTTCATTTGTTTTTTGTAAACAATTGAATTCGTGTATATGAGTTACCAATTTATGTGCTTTTGTTCATAATTAATAAATAACTGAATAAGATAATATGAAAAATAATAAGTTTGAATAAATTGATAATTAGATAAATAAATAAACACTTTTTATTTATTTATTTAACTTAATTATTAAAATAAAAGTGTTTCACAAGAAATTTATGGTCTAATTATTTAGTAATTAAACCAGTATTTAAATAATAAATAGTTTAACGAAACGTATAAAGTCGTAATTATTTATTAGGTAAAATGTATGGAGTATATTTTTGAACGTTTTAAAAAATATGAGTTGTGTAAAGGATTGCAAAGAAAATAGTTTTTTTATAAAATGATTAGAATTATGCTCTAATTATAATTTATAAATCAAATAAATAAATCGTTTAGAATGAAAATATTAATTACTTAAAATTTATTAGGTTTAACCATAATAATAATAGATAAAATGGTTTTACATAATTATATTCTTATAAAACTGATCTGGAATTTATGAAATAATTTTTATAAGTGAAATAAGGCAAAAAAAACTTTTAAAACGGAAACAGTGGTCGCCCGGACTCGAACCCGGGTCTCCCCTGAGACACACACGCGTACTAACCACTCAACTGGGCTGAATGCCTTGTTTAGTGGTGGGATTCTTTGGGTTTTGGAAATAGGGTCTGAAGACCCTTCTTCCCCAATCCATAGTACTGCAACCCTAGCCCTCAATTGACCTCGATCAAGCAAACGATTAAAGCTCAAACCATGGGGCTTTAAAACTTGGAATCAAAACGGTCCTACTGGTATGAGAATTACCTGTTTTGGTTAAGTAATGGGTGAGATCGATTGAAACCGTAAGCCTAGTGTTCTTCAGAGTTGGATCGATCGATTGAGGTGATGAGGGAAGTGTTTGAGAGCTCAGGAAGTGTCAAAGGGATATCGCGAAGGTGTAGGACTTGTTATAAGGGTTCGATTTCAATCCAAACGCACGAATTGATATGGCTCATGATTGGGATGGTTACGGGGTAAGAATTTGACACCAAACCATTGAATTTTTATAATTCGATTGTTAAAAACAATTGAAACAATTGTTATAACATTTTGGCATGATCTAAAAGAGTTAACACGTATAAATTCGGTGATTTGAAACGGATTCTTGTGCTTGTTGACTTTCAGGAGTCAACATCGACGGGGGAGGTTTAATTTGCTTGATTAGAATTCAATATGTTCATCAAGGGCATTCGATTTTGGTCGTATAACGTTTCTGAATGATCAATAGGCAGTAATGTAACATTCCTAATTTTCTTGTTTTCCTATTTATTTTATGTCATGCAATAAAAGACGATTCCGATTCCAATTTTACATTCATTGTTTCATGTGCAATAACAAACATACAAGCGTTTATTATATTACAATATTAACTAAAACAATCTTACAAACCTCGAGGACCAAACTTGACCAAAACTCAAAACAACATCAAGACTACAAAACTACAGGGACCATTCTTGTAAATATAAAAAAGTGCACAAGCACGGTCGTGCTTAGTCCTAAGCACGGTCGCGCTTAAGCCTCGAACACGGTCGTGCTTAACTTTAAGCACGGTCGCGCTTGTTATACAGTTTGACTCCGTGAAAGTCAAACCGACTCAATCTTGTCCAAAAATAGATCGTAAATACGTTTGGAAGTTCGCGAAACTTGCAGAAGAAGATATTCGACGAATTGAGACTAAAACACGACCAAATACACATGCAATCGTCCAAATACTCGCAAATTCTAAACCGGCTTCTTTTTAAAACGAATCAAGTAATTGGGGCAAGAAATCAAACGAATTAAGTAATCAAATACCTACCCGTGACCTATATAAGCTTCCTTAAACCCTAAATCCGTCATTACATCGTCTCTATCTCGGCTGTCGATCAAGAAAAGCCGCGATCCTCCTTCCGTAGCCGTCTGCACTTGTTGCCCATTCAGAACAGGTTAGTATTAGCCCAATAGATTCGTCTCATCACGTAAATCGAAAGCCCTAAACTCATTTGAATCAATAATACACGATTTGTCCGAATTGAATCTGAGTTTGATAAATAAATGGTTTTAATCAAACTATAAGTTAAACAGGATATAAATCCAATTAAATGGCATGGATAAGTTCGTGAACAGATCCTCCATGAAAACCCTAAGTTTCTAATCAGTTTTAATACAAGAATCAAGCGAATTGTGTCTGAAAAGGACCAGACACGGTCGCGCTCATCAAAGAGCGCGGTCGTGCCTGACCAAGCACAGTCGTGCCCGGGTGTGGCGCGGTCATTCTTAACAACCAAACAAAATCCTGACCTAGTCAAACCCCAGGCGCGGTCGTGCCGGGTACGAGCACGGTCGTGTCTGATGAACAGACCCTTGTTGTGACTTCTGACCAACCATGGGCGCGTTACCGGCCAAGCGCGGTCGCGTTTGAGCCAAGCACGGTCGTGCCGTGTACGAGCACGGTCGTGTTCATCCTTTAACAGAATCTTTTATTTAATATATTTTGTATTTTAATCAGTTTTAATGTTATAAAAAATTATTTTATAAAATATCCAGAACCAAGTGTTGCTTATCAAAAATCAATCATTCAATATCTCTTTAAATTAAAATCAATAAAATACTACAAGTTTTATAAACAACAATATATTCCATACGTTTTATCTTTAACAAATATTATTTATTTAAACTTATATTTTAAATGTATATTCTATTACTATTGATTAAATAAATAGTATATTCAAACAAACCTTAAATTTAAACAAATCCACTTCCAACATCGAATAACGCAACTCAATAATACGTAAATCATATTGTTCATTAGGTCGAATCTAGCGATCTACAACACACCGTCATTTCCCATTTGCTTGTGCAACCTACACTATGCATAACACGTGAGTTACATAGCCCCTCTTTTACTCTATTTTACAAACTTTTGGGGTGGAACATGCGTTCTATTTACATGTTTTCAATTATACACATATACAGTTCCATCCTATGCATATACAATTTTGCGCTTTGTGCTTGAGTACTAGGTGTGTAGACCAATTATTATGCTCTTCATGTACAATCATTAACTATCAGCCGACAGTAAATAGTGGTAGATCTACTGAGTCTGACAAACCCACCCAGGTAGGGTGACTGTTACTGACAACACAAATTTTGAGTGCAAGTTACAAAGGTTTGATTGTATAGGTCACCCGATAGTTTCTCTCCATAATTGCCTTAATTGTCATGTTGTATTGAACTGTATGCACACAACACATTTTTTCTATCACACGAATAAACCTATGTATTCTCACCAACTTTTTAGTTGACTCTGTTTTAACCATGTTTCAGGTACCAATGTTTGAAGTAATCAAGATATGCTACACATAGGATTTTTGCACCTAGAATTCAATTAAACCAGTTTATTCTATGTAATTTACATTTTTGTTTTGTGGATTGGTTGTGTTTTGATTAAACTTATTAAATGCAATGAAAACAATTATTTAATATTCAAACTTTAGCAAACCATGAGCAATGAACAGTTTGCACGCTTCACGCCCCGACGTTTCCGCCGTCGGTTGGGGTGTGACAAGTAACATTCATGTATCGATGATTTGGTAACCAGATTTGGTGCCTGTTAACTGTTTAAAGTCAAAGTATGGGCAGGAAGTTCCAATTCATAGTATAAGTTCAATTGGAGATGTAAGGGTTCAAATTTGAAGGTTCAATCCTAGAGGGGTGGGGGGGTTCAAATGCAATAAGTAGGGTTTAAACCACTTTAATTGATTTAAAAATCGTCTTTAAATATAAACTAACTTTTTATTTTTATAAAAAAATATAAAACAGCACACCTTTAGGTGTAATTTTATACAAGTTATGAGGGTTTATTTAAATGAGCCCAATATATGTCTTTGTTTAGAAACCAATTTGATTTATAATTTCAGATATATACTTAGATACTTATATTTATAAATGGTAACATTTATATCTTTATGTATGTATATATGTATAAAAATAAGGAGTGAGATCACAAGATCAAGTCCATAGATTACATCTTGAACTAACTGGTCTAGTAAAATGTGTATATATATGTGTGTGTGTGTGTGTGTTTTGCAACTCTACAACATGTAATTGCATGAATGAAATCTGAAATTGAACCACTTGTAATCATGATTAAAGTATCACAATGCGTTGAACTACAATGTTATCATTGTTCAAGACAAGTCACTAGAAAAATCAAGGATGTTACAGTCAGAATACAGAGGCTAGTGTGAATAAGGAAGTATTGACTGAAGTCTAAGCAACTGAAGTGAAAGTGACAGAGAAAGAAGTTGAACCATTTGTCGAAGCTAGAGTGTTCATGGCCGACATAAAACATGTAGATGAGGTTGTGTTCTCCTCTGTTTACTAAATGTGATGATTCTGATATTAAAATCTTGAGATTGTGTGATGATAACACTAACCTCATATGTGACATGAAGGTAATTCATTCAGCAAATCAATTTTTAAAAGAAAATGAAAAGATTTTGAATGAAAGAATTGAATCATTAAATGATGATATCAAGGTTTTACAATTAAAAGTTAATGAACAAGCTTTTCATATTGATGTTGCTTATTTTGAATATGAGATAAAGATTAATGAACTTGGCCATCACAAAGTGAGGTTACTAAATTGAATGAGAAAGCTTGAAAGTTAGAAGAATTCTAGTTTTCTTCTGGAATATTATACTGACAAATCTATGAGTGATTAGGTTGTTAGGGGAGTTTGTTTTTGTCCTCCATTCAATGTGAATTATACACCTCGTAGTATTAAAGAAGTGAGTGAGGAAGAGTTAGAGCCTAAAACCATTCTCATGGTTAATCCTGTAACCAAAGAGGATATGGTTTATGAAGATTCTAGTGATGATGAATCTTTTGATCTAGAAAAGGTTGATTGTAAGGTGAAAGATTGTAAGGTTGATGAACCTACTATTGTTAAGAAAGTCACCAGAGACCGGTGTATCTGGACAGAACCTGATGATGATGCTGAACAACCAAAAACTAAACCATTAAAACCTTTCGTTAGTGGTGAGTTTGAATTTCAAGAAATTAATATAATTGAGAAAACAACAAATGTGAATTTTGTTAAAGAGAAAATTAACTGTGTTAAACCCAAGGTTGTTCAATCATCTAATGTTGTTCCCAAGTGTGAATCGTCAGGTTTAAGTGGTGTTCAAAAGGAACCTTTTGTTCGGGTATACAGGGAAAAACGTACATGTTTTCACTGTGGTTTAGTTGGTCATATTTTGATGAATTGCCCACATAAGAATGTTGGTAAGAGATTGGAAGATCCAAAGTTGGCTAGACCATTTGTTAAACCAAAGGCAAAACCATGTGTGAAACCAGTTATTGTTAAACATGTTGTAAATGTTTCACATGTTCCAGTTAAACCAAAGGTTGAGTTGGTTGGCTCATCTGGTGTTAAACCAAGTGTATCATCAAGTGTGGATACAAAAGGAGAGGTTAAATTGTCTAGAAATTAGAGGAGAAGAAGAAACAGAAGGCTTCAGAAACTTTTTGAAAAATCAGAAGCAAAAGAAAATTATGAAATTAACTCAACTGGATTTTCTAAAATCACCAAAGAAGTTAAAACAAATAGGAAACCAAAGTCACCTATTTCTGACTCTATGAAACAATCACCTAAAATTGAAGAAAGATTTGACTGTGTTTTGAAAGAAATTGTTTATTTTGATGAATCGGGCCGACCCAAGACCACAATGGCTTGGGTCTCCACTACTAACTAAATTTCTCTGTCTGTGTGCAGGGATGTCCAACGAGGACTGTAGGCAATCATTGGTATGTTGACAGTGGATGCTCCCGGCACATGACAGGCAATCTTAACTTATTGGAGAATGTTAAAGAAATCCAAGGAGGGTATGTGGCTTTTGCAGGTAAGAAGTGCGGTAATATTTTAGGCCAAGGAACAGTTTCCAATGTATGTTTGAGCTTTGTAAAACTGAATTACGTGGAACAGCTTGAGCATAATCTGTTGAGCGTATCAAAAGTCTCTGACAAAGATTTTTCTTTTCACTTTAACAAATCCGAGTGTTTGGTTTTGAAGCCAAGGTTTGAGATTCCTAAAGACTGGATCCTTATGAGAGCTCCAAGAAATAATGACAAGTACATGCTTCATATGAGTATGGCGACAACAACTTCTTCTGTCCCAACGTGTTTACTTTCTAAAGCTTTAGAGTCCAAATCAACTTTATAGCACCCGAAGATGCCTCACATTAATTTTTGGAAAATGAATTATTTGGTAAAGAACGAGCTTGTCACCGGTGTGCCAGCTATGAGATTTTCAGTGAACGAAGAATGTCTTCCATGTAAAAAGGGAAAGAAGCATCGGAAGTAACATAAGTCAAAGTTGATTAATTCTATTGTGACACCTTTTGAGTTATTGCACATGGATTTGTTCGGACCAATCACTATTAAGAGTGAAGGTGGAAAATTGTATTGTTTAGTAGTGACTGATGACTTTCAAGGTTTTATTGGGTAAAGTTTCTTGCTTCAAAGGACGAGACTATTGAGATCCTAAAGTTTCTAATTGTGGGACTTGAGAATTTATTCAAACAGAAAGCCGGGAGAATTAGAAGTGATAATGGAACAGAGTTCAAAAATGGTGATATGGGATTATTTTGTCTTGAAAAAGGTATTCACCATGAACTCAGTGCACCATACGTTCCTCCGTAGAATGGTGTAGTTGAATGAAAAAATCACACTTTGATTAAGACGGCGCGTACTATGTTATCCGACTCAAAGTTGCCCGTTACTTTTTGGGCAGAGGCGGTGAACACGGCGTGTCATGTGCTTAATCGTGAAGAAACATAATAAAACATGTTATGAACTGCTGAATAATCGAAAGTCAAATTTGAAGTATTTGTTACATTTTGGTACTCCTTGCACCTTGCTGAATACTCAGGATGTCAAACGAAGTTCATTGCAAAGGCAATTGCAGGAATTTTCTTAGGATATGCTGCCAATTCTCATAATAAAGGAGTGTTTAATAAATAAACCAGACAAATTGAGGAGTGGTTTCATATTGACTGTAATAATCGAACGGTTCCTCAGGCTGCCAAAGGACCATCTTAGGCATTTAATTATGATGCATTGTTTCGATCTTTTTATGTTCCTCCTGAAGTGTCTCCTGATGAAGCAGAGCTTATGTTTCAGTCTTGCTGTAACAATCATGGGTCCATGGTTGAACCGCGATCTGTTATTCTTATTGTGGTTCCTCCTCCAGTTAATCCAAATGTAGCTTCGTCCTCGGGTGTTAATCATGAAAGACACAGTGATGATGAAGAAATTATATTTCAGGAGTTTTCTAGTGATATCCAGAATATAGTTGATGATTTTGCAACACCGACACAAATTGAGGGGGAGATACCTTCCAACCTTGATGAAGTGATCCAGGAAACAGTAATTCCTCAGACCCGTGTGCATAAGAATCATCCTACTGGGAACATTATTGGTGATTTGAATTCAGGTGTTTAGACACGTCATAGAACAATTACTGCAAATTCGTGTTTGTATGCACAGTTTGTTGATACTGGCATTATGGATACGTGCTCGTATGTGTGTTTCATTTCTCAAACTGAGCTGAAGAAAGTGGCTGAATCTCTTGATGACGACTGTTGGATAGAGGCTATGCAAGAAGAGCTAGCTCTGTTCGACAAGTTTCATGTTTGGGATTTAGTTGATTTACCTAAGGGTACAAGGTCTATTGGAAGTAAATGGGGTTTTAAATGTAAGAGTGATGATCGAGGTGTTATGGTGCGCAACAAAGCAAGGTTAGTTGTCCAACGCTTCAATCTGCAAGAAGGAGTGGATTATATGGAAGTTTATGCAACAGTGGCTATGATCAAGGTTATACGTTTATTTCTTGCTTATGCATTATTCAAAGGGTTCAAGTATTTCAACTTGACGTGAAGAGTGCTTTTCTTTATGGATAAGCGAAGGAAGAAGTTTACGTGTGTCAGCCGCCTGGTTTTAAAGACTCGAAGTATCCAAACAAAGTACTTAAGCTTGACAAAGCTTTGTATGGTCTTCATTAGGCACCTCGGGCCTGGTATGAAATGGTATCTGTGCATTTGTTGGAGAACGGATTTGAACGAGAACAGATTGACTCCACACTTTTCATACGAAATGCAGGGGGAGATATTCTATTGGTTCAAGTTTATGTTGATGATATAATATTTAGGTCGACAAATATAAAGTTATGTAAAGACTTTAAATGGGTTATGAAGCTGAAGTTTGAAATGAGCAGTATGGGTGAATTGTCTTTCTTTTTTGGACATCAAGTGGACTAGATAGAAGATGGTTTCTACATTCATCAAACTAAGTATGTGTCTCACATTCTGAAGAAGTTAGAAATGACAGATTATTTAGTTTTCAATACTCCAATTCCAGTGAACCACAAGCTTGATTCTGACCGGAAAGGGAAAGATTTAGATTGTCGGTTGTATCGTGGAATGATTGGGTCTTTGATGTCCTTAGCAGCGTCCCGACTTGATATTATGTTTGTAGTGTGTTTGTGTTCGAGGTTTCAGTTAAAGCCTAAAGAATCTCATTTAATTGCTTTGAAGACGATTTTTAGATATTTGAAGGGAAAGCCAAATTTGGGTTTATGGTATCCTCATGCATCTGAATTTGTTTTCAAGGCCTTCACAGATTCTGATTACGGGGGTTGAAGTTTGGATTGGAAGTCGACGTCTGGTGGGTGTCAGTTTCTCATAAATAGACTTGTGTCTTGGCGATGCAAGAAGCACACCTAAGTTGCTGTTGGAACCTGTAAAACCGTTGTATTCCCGATAACTATAGGGGCTAGAGTGTACTTTTTCAATAGTTAGGTTTTTGGCGACGCTTGAGAGTTGCTAAGTCGGTTGCCGGCCAACTGTTGATAGTCGGCAATCTTCATGGCGACTCTTGTTATATTCTCTATAAATAGCAAACCAAAAAACCTAGTTAATCAGTTCTTGATTCACACGTTGTTATTATAGTGTTTTAAAAGGCGGTAGGAGGTTGTTCTTGTTATCTTTGTAATCTAGGTGCTAATCTGTAATCGTTTCATTATGGATCTACTATAATCGTGTGGTTTATGTTCTTGTTCGTGTTGCTCTTCATTTTTTTTTCTCATTATCATCAACAATTAGCTTCTCTATATCCGATTTGTTGGTTGTTTCCTGACTAGAATCATTCTAGCACAGGGATCCTACCATCAGAACCTACAATTTGGTATCAGAGCCTTTTGTGCTCTAGATTTTAGTGATTTTCATTGAGTTTTTGGGGTTTTTGTTTAGTGTGAAAACCGACAATATCTGGTAATTACCCGTACATGCTTTAAACATAATTATGATTCGTAAATTTCGAATTAGACTTAATTATTTTAATTAGGTCATTCCAGGTCTAGCAATGCCATTTTATTTAATGTATACGTTAGTAGTTTTAAATTTGCCGGTTTGCACGCTCAAACTATTTCGACTAACACGAACGTTGGTGATAAATATGTAATAAAAAAACATGTGATTTCGTTATATTTTTTTGTGTAATAGTATAATTATATAAATGAGTATATATTTAGTTATTATTTGGTTTCGTTAACGTGTATTTTGGACCTTAATACATATGTTACACTTTTAACACGTCAAATCTATGAACGTATATATATACACATATATTTTATATACCCGACACATATATTTTTATAATTTGACGGTCTTGAGTTTATATATTAAAACCGAGTAAATAGCGTGTATTATACCGTGGTTGAGCAACTACCAACCGCCATCACACCACATCATGACCACCTTACCCATCTTTCCACGCAACCGTCATTCACCATGCCTCTTCTTCAAAATTAAATAAACATGTGTTACTTTGACTTTTATAGTACAAACAACTCATTTGAAAACCCACAAACATTCTTCATCCATTTTCTCGGCACTTTCTTTCCTTTCCTCAAGAACCGAAACAAAAAAATATATAATAATAACACACACCCCTAATTCTTGCAAAATCAAGTGTGAATTGAGGAGTTCAAGTGTGATTTCAAGCATTCAATGAACATTTGCAAAGATTCAAGCTCAAGGATCTTGTTTTTCTTCACTAACCTCCTTCTCCTAGCTTGTTCAATTGAGCTTCTACTCTCCTAAATATTTTGATTTCAAATTTACATGTATGAACAAGTAGATTTAAAAAGAAAATATATACATTCACCCATGTCAAGTGTGTCTAAATGTATGTTATTTTTATAAAACCTACCATATTATAGAAGGTGGTGTCACACCCCGACCGATGGTGGAATCATCGGGGCGGGACATGTAAGACTGTTCATAGCACATGGTTGACTAAATTGAAATATATTAAAGTTAAATTTTCATTACAAATAATCCAAGTACAAACCAAATTCAAACAAGAAACATAAAACAACTCATAAAATTCTTTATTTGTTTTGCTAAGTCCAATCCTATATTGAGCACGTCTTGAATCATTCTCACATATTAGGGCCTGAAACATGAATAAAATAAAGTCAACTAAAAAGTTGGTGAGTAACACAGTTGTAAATAGATAGCATATAGTTGAAAACAAATCCTTTACAAAACATGAAAAAATAAGGCATTTATGGGGAGCAGCTATTGTGTAACCATGTACAACCAAACCTTGTAACTAGCATGCAAAAAAAATTGTGTTGTCGGTTTCAATCACCGCGCACCATGGGTGGGTTTGTCAGACTCAATAGATCTATCATTGAAAACCGTCGGCTTGTATAGTTAATGATTGCACATAATCGCATACAAAGGTTAGCACAACTAGCACTCGGGCACAAAGCTCAAATTTTGCACACATGTATGTAAATAGGATTTTTGCACATGTGTTGTTTGCGTAAATGTAAATGTGTAATGTGTAATGTGTATAGAGTTCATGTTCCACCCTAAAAGTGTAAAAGAGTAAAAAGGGGTTGTGAATACTTACTTGGTATGGAGATGTAGCTAACAAAGAGTATAAATGAAATAAGGGTTCTTGATACGCACGGGTTAACCTAGATAGTAATGTATATTGAATCAAATCGGTGTACAAAGTTTAAGTCTAACATTGAAGGTTGAGTTCATGTATAAAAAGTATTAAATGAAATATATAAAGTTGTAGTAAACATTTTTGAAACATTTGATTAAAGTTTGGAATTTAAATAATAAAATAGAATTTTTTTATAAAATTGTTGATTATGAAAATAATGCATGTGTTAAATGTAAATTAATAAATAAATAAATGATTATAGTTTATGAAATAATGTAAATATTGATTGTAATTAAGTATAAATAAATAAATGATTTTTATTTAAATATTAAATAAATAATTATTATCTTATTTATTTATAAACTTGTAACTTAATCATTTAAAACATCCTTTAAGTGTAAGATAAATATAAATTTAATTTTTTATAAATTTTTTTAAATAAATAATATTTATCTCTTCAAAATACAGAAAACATATTTTTATAAAATTTGAAATATTTATTGATTGAAAAATATAAAATTAAAATTCTGTTAAAATTTCTGAGTCACACACGACCGTGCCTCGGAAGGGCACGATCGTGCCCAAGCCAGGGGCGCGACCGCGCTAGTCGGGGCACGACCGGGTTTATCAACAGAGGGCACAAACTAGACCAGTCAACAGGCACGACCGTGCCTTGGCCCGGCACGGTCGTGTCTATGATTCTTAGACACAACAGAGACTAGCCCAAAGGGCATGACTAGTCTGGACAGGAGGACACGACCGCGCTGCTAATCGGCACGACCGCGTTTCATGAGGCACGGCCGCGCTAGATGATTAGCGCGACCGTGTCTCTTCCAAATCAGACACGAATTGAATAAATCTTGTATTTATAGCGTTGGATTTGATAGGGCTTTTGATTACTGAGTTATTACGAGTCTTTTCATATAGTTTTATTGCATGTAAATCGTGTTTAAGTATGGATTCGCTTAAATATTTTCTTATCAAAATAATCATTCTGATTCGGACGATTTCTGTAATGAAAGCCCAGATTGATAGGGGGCTTTTGATATATGGACCGAAACAAAAAGGAGGGATGATTCAATTACCTCAAGCAGAAGGAATCGATAGCGATTGGTAGGAGGGAGTTCCGGCGACGGCGATAACGGCTTCCGGCGACTTCGGCTGCAATTCCGCCTAGGCCACAGAGTCCAATAATAATAGGGGAGAATGCTGAATAGAATTTCTTGATTGCTTGAGAGGAATTTGATCAAATTTTAGGATTTGAGTCTTGAGGGAAAAGATCGACGGTTTTTCTTGAGAGGAAGAGAGTTTTGATAATAATAATCGTAATCAACTGAGTTATTTTTCTTGACAATAAAAATGAAACGTAACTGGGTTTGAATTCGAACGATCGAGCGCTTTGAAATCACATTTACGTTTTGACAGTTACGCAGGCGCGACCGTGCCTAATAGAGGCGCGACCGTGCTTAGGCACCGGGCGCGATCGTTCCAGGACCAGTCGCGCGATCGTGCCGAGGCACTTGGCGCGACCGTGCCAGGACGAAGCACGACCGTGCTAATTAGGGTTTCTTGATAAATTTTCAACTTTAGTCCTTGACTTTTCAGGTTTGGTTAGTTTGAAATAAATAGTTACTTGTATAGCGTTTAAGTGTATATAATCGAGCAAAACTTGTAAATTTTTATTGAATCATTGCATTTAGTTTACGGTAAGCAAAATAACAAGACAGTGCATGAGTATTGAATTTGAAATTGCATTACATTGAATTGAAATATGAATACTAAATTCAGAGATGTTACAGGTGGTGTCCTAAAAATCCATGCTTATTTATTTTTAGTGTTCAAGAATGCTTATAAAAACTAAAGTTGGTGATTTTGTGTCTTTGTGGTTGAAGATTTCATATTTATAATTTATTATATTAAATATCTAAGGATCTTAGTATTTATATATTTTGTGTTTATAAATATTAATATGGTCTATCTGTAAGTTTATATGTTGATTTGGACTCTTTGGACTTAGCATTTATCATAATACAAAAATATAGACTAGTTTATATATTTACCGACATGTTAAAAGTTAATACATGTTTTACTAGTGATATTAGTAAATGGAATTATCCCATCATATTTAAAAGAATTTAAAACTCTAAGGGTGAATATGATGAAATTTATGTGGTTAGTGAGCTTTATAACATTTCAATAACTATTAGGGGTATTATATAATTTAGATCAAATGTATGTGTTTGAACATAAATATATGTTTTACTAAAAGTAGGTCTTGAAAACACTAGATTAAAATATTTTTACAAAGAATATGCATTTATATAAACATAGACTTATAAAATAAATTACACATTTATACTCATATTCTATAAAATATAAAACTACAGTTTTGAACTCATAAAAACTATTTGTATAACCTTATACATATATTAGTATACTTGGAATGTTCCTTAGCATGAAAACCGCTTATTTTTGTAGATTTTATAAAAGTATTTATACTATATATATAGTCGACATGTGTATAAACTTGGTCGAGAATTAAAAACCTCTTATTCGTGAGAATTTCATAAGTATTTACGTTATATATGTGTATTATATGTATCGAAAGACTTATAAATACTTTTAATATTTTCGAACAAGGTCATTCTTTAGAATAAGTATAAAATTCCGTATATATATTTATTATCGCTTGACTCGAGTCGATATATATTAAATTTGTATTAACCGAGCGCGTTATTTCTAAACGAGAATCCAAGAACGAGTTACGCGAGAATTTTATCATTTATATTTATATACTTTATAAATATATATTTTCGTATGGTTCTAGACATAACCACCAACGAGTCGTCGAGTCACACGTTCAAACACAAATGATTTTCCAAACGAATCTAGCTAGTTGAGTGAATGTTATGTTACCAACATGATTGCTAGTGTATTTCAATAGACCTTAAGGTGCCTTTGTTGTATTAGGGCACGGGTAGGTCGGTATTCGTTACACATTTGGGCTTGTGCTAGCATTTCCTTACATGTTTTCTAGGTGAGTTTCACGGCCCTTTTTTACTTCTTTCCATATTTGGGGGAAAACATGTTGAATTCAAATTGTATGATAACTAGAAAATGAGAAACAACCATCTGATTCCTTTGTGCGTATGAGTTAACACATTATGGTCCTCGGTATTTCGAACTATAACTATTAGCTATGTACTTAGCCGTAGATCAATATGAATAGTACTATTTGGGTTGACACCCCCAATCATGGGTAGTCGCACTAACCGTGACCAACAGGGTCAAATGATTGCATATTAGGTCTTGTTGTTCTCATTGTTTAAAGGTACAATGGGATGGGGCAATAATTCGAGAATTTGTTAAGGGTTTGGTTATAAGATTGTGCATCACATAATTCCTATGTCCTAGCTAGACTTAGATGAATCAACCGCTAACTTGTTTTGTTTATCGTACGGTTTCCAGTTACCACTAAATGTTTACTTAAATAAACCTGTGAACTCACCAAAATTATGTTAACATTTTTAAGCATGTTTTTCAGGCAACTAATTCAAGTATGATGTCTCATGTTTTGATTTGCATGCATTTCGAAGTACCGAACTTTTGCAAGATTTCCTTTAATTGTTTATTGATTTAAGCTATTGTTGTAAATATTTGAAACTTTTAAACTAGTAATGTTTTGTACAACTACTTTTAAGATTCGGTATTAATGTCATGTAAGTGTTTGTGATAATCGTATGCGATGAAAGCCATGAACGTTACTTCCTGCGAATTCCGTCGTGGCGGGGTGTGACAGATTGGTATCAGAGCCAATGGTTATAGCGAACTAGGTGTGTTAGCAACCTATACTATAACTCTAGGAATCCACATTAAAAAACATTTTCATTGCATGTGCATTTATATGACATACAATTTATCTATTATATTATATTATACGGATATTGTTGTCATAGCTATGACTTCTCCAACACACCCGATTTATATCTCATACGATGATGACGTTCACGAAGTCATCGTCATCACAGATCCAAAGATTTTCAATGTTTCAGACGATGAGGTTGAGGTGGAGCCCGATGTCCTTGAGGCTGGTGACGAGTCCGAGCCGGAGAGTAACTACGAGGAGGATCCCGAAGAGATGACCGTTGTGGAGCATGAGGCTCCCTAACCTGAGGTGGATCCGAAGGTTGTAGCTGATGAGGAGCCTGAGGCTCCTATGGAGGCTGAGTGGAGGCAGGAGTACCAGTTATGAGCCAACCATCAATCCGACCTTAACAACTGAGTGGAGGCAAGAGTACCAGTTATGAGCCCGATGTCCTTGAGGCTGGTGACGAGTCCGAGCCGGAGAGTGACTACGAGGAGCATCCCGAAGAGATGATCGATGTGGAGCATTAGGCTCTCGAACCTGAGGTGGATCCGAAGGTTGTAGCTGATGAGGAGCCTGAGGCTCCTATGGAGGCTGAGTGGAGGCAGGAGTACCAGTTATGAGCCGACCATCATTCCGACCTAAACAACTGCGCCCTGGTGGTGCGCAATTCATGCATACTCCTAGGAAACAGATCCTTCCCCCTCGCAAGAGGAAGTTAGCGCCTGCTTTTGGCAAGGAAGACATCGTGCCACCACCACCGTCCAAAAGGGCAAGAGCTGCTGACATTGTTGAGGATGATAACACAAGTGATGAAGAACCACCGTCGACCTTCGAGGTGGGTGGGACTTCTCAGCCACCCCTACCGGTTACTGCTGACGTGGAGCCAGAGGACGTTGATCCCCCTACTTTGGCGGTTAGGTGCGAGATGTATGATCATCAGCTTGAGGCACTGCGAGGAGTCGTGCACGCTATTCATGAGGCATAATACATGGACAAACAGGCCAGACACATCCTCTACGACCAGGTCGTTAGGACCGAGCAGATGGCGGGAGTCGTCGAAGCAAGGAGCATCGCGGCACGCAACCGCGTGGAGCTATTTGGAGTCCTTGCTATAGTGAGTGCTATCTGTAGGTCCTGAGCAGACCTGCGAGAACAGATCTACGAAGAAGTTCTTCAACCGGTATGAATCAAGAGGCGGAATCCCTTGATCCGGTATCACTCTCATTTCAGAAAAAGGTAGAGACGAGTGCGGGAATCACATACACAAACAGAAATATATAAAAGTGAAAAAGAACAGATAATTGGAGCATAAAACGTATGATTCTTTGATTGATATGAAAAATAAAAGATCCTCACACACTCAACAATTAGTCTCACCCTAGGATGAGCTCCCCCTGGGGTGGTGATTCCCTATACAGACACACACTCCTCCTATGAGACAATCTGCTATTTATAGGAGGCCAAGCACATATGCCTTGTTTTCCAAGTCACCGCCCAACGGGCCTGAAAAACAGGTATCGAAACTAGGTAGTTTCGATTGAACAATTGTTCAACCGAAACTAGTAGTTTCGATACTGTAGTTTCTATTGACAGCACCAGTCTTAGTTTTATACCCAACACTGTCTTTGCTACTATCGCCATGATGATTGGCGTGTACTCATGTTTTATTTAGTAGACCTATCGGGGATGGGTTGTGCCCATGTAATATTTTAGTATGAAAACTTGTATCCATGAGGCTTTGTATCCTAATTCATTTTGTATCATTTTGCAAACGATGTATCAAGTTATTCTATCTATGTATTATGTGATGTTGTGGTTGTTTTTCATTCTTGTGCTCATGTGTTGACATTATTATTTATATATTTTCTTATTTCTTTTACATTGTGTAATTAAGGAAACTCATGGCTCCGAAGAAGCGACCCACTAGGAACACCCGATCGGAGCCACCCCTCATGACTGCGGAGGCTGTGGAAGCGTTGGCGACACAACGAGTCAACGTGGCGATGGCCCAGTATGAAGCAAATCAAAATATCGCATGAGGCACCAACAGTGGTGCCGGAGGAGGCGGAACCAGCGGTAATATAAATGGCAGCGGTAATGACAATGGAGGTGGTAATGGGAATGGTATTGGTAGTGGTAGCAGCGCAGGAGGTAGTGGAACTAGAGGTGAAGACACCAACGACAACTAGATTAACCTTAGAATCATCACTAGAAAAGTCATTGTTTATGATTATTATGTTTTAATCAGATAAACTTGTGTATGCAGCTACCAAGTATGCGCAGAAAGGCTGCAACTACAAATCCTTCTTGGCCTGCAAACCTAAGAACTTCAATGGGTCAGAAGGAGCTGTCGGAATTGTCAGATGGATTGAGAAAATGGAATCTGTCCTGAGCATTAGTGACTGTGCTCCCGACTGCGAGGTCAAGTATGCCACCTAAACGTTCCATGAGTTGAGAAAATGGAATCTGTCCTGAAGCATTGACCTGGTGGAATTCCCAAGTCCAGACTCTAGGGATGGAAAACGCCTATGCCTTGACTTAGGAGGAATTGAAGATCATGGTGTTGGAAGAATATTGTCCTCGCAACGAACTCAAGAAAATTGAGGAAGAATTCTAGATTTTAAGAATGGTAGGAGCTGAGATAGCTGCTTACACTACTCGTTTTCACGAGCTTCCGCGGCTCATTCCACGCATGGTTACACCAAATTATTTCGGGTTTGAATGATTCATTTGGGGTCTAGTTCCCCAAATTCAGGGCATGGTTACTTCATCAAAGCCCGCTACCCTTCAGAGCGCTATAAAACTCGCTACCACTTTGACTGACCAAGCCGTTCGTGCTGGAACCTTGGCTAAGAAGAGTGCTGAAAAGAAAGGAAGTGTAGGTGAAAAGAGGAAATGGCTGAGTAGGAACAATAAGTCTGGGTTCAAGAAGCAAGACACAGTGAAGGTGCATACTGCTAACACCAGTGAACTGAAGAAATACACTGCCCACATCCCACATGTAACAAGTGTAACTATCACCACGTGGGCTCTTGTGACAGCATCTTGTGCGGAAGGTGTTGAAGGATTGGGCATCAAACCCAATTCTGTCATTTTAACCTGACCGGACAGACCACCAGAGCATATTACGAATGTGGTGCTGCAGACCACTACAAGAGGGATTGCCGTAAGCTTAAGAACCAGAACACTAATCAAGCACAGGGTAGAGCTTTTGTGATTGGAATAGGGGATGCTCATAAGGGTCCTTCGGTGGTTACTAGTATGTTCCTTATTAATAACCACTATGCATTCATACTGTTTGATACGGGTGCCGACATGAGTTTTGTATCAACCAACTTTAGACCTTCGCTAGGTTTAAAATCAAGTAGGTTGAAAATTAACTACACGATAGAATTAGCAAATGGGAAATTGTTAGAAGCGGGGGAAGTCATTCAGGGGTGTACTTTGAACTTAGGCGGTCATTTATTTGGTATAGACTTACTACTCGTTGAGTTTGGAAGTTTTGATATCGTCATTGGTATGGATTGGCTGTCAAAAAATTGGGCGGAGATTGTTTGTCATGATAAAGTTGTCCGTATTCCACTTTCGAATGGAAAAATACTTATGATCCAAGGAGAAAAAAGTGGAACTACCCTGAGGATTATTACTTGTATGAAAGCCAGAAAATATTTGACAAAAATGATACTACGCGATGTTGGCGCATGTAGTTGAAAAGAAGACCGAAGAGAGACGGCTTGAAGACATACAAGTCGTTTGTGACTTTCCCGAAGTCTTTCCTGAAGACTTGCCTGGACTCCCACCTCCTTGGCAAGTCAAGTTTCGAATTGATTTGGTAACTTAAGCCGCACCGATCGCACGGTTGCCGTATTGCTTAGCATTGACAGAAATACAGGAATTATCTTATCAGTTACAAGAATTGCTGGATAAAGGATTCATAAGACCGAGTTTCTCGCCTTGGGGAGCTCCGGTCTTGTTTATGAAGAAAAAGGATGGAACCTTTAGGATGTGTATCGACTACCGGGATTTGAACAAGCGGTATCCACCTCCTAGAATAGATGATTTGTTTGATCAACTTCAAGGTTCTAGTTTCTATTCAAAGATTGATCTACGTTCGGGGTATCATCAGTTGAGGATTCAAGAGGGAGATATTCCAAAAACCGCATTTAGAAATTGTTACGGCCAGTCATGCCTTTCGGTTTAACAAATGCACTAGCAGTTTTCATGGACCTCATGAATAGGGTCTGCAAACCTTATTTAGAAAAATTCATGATTGTGTTTATCGACGACATCTTAATATATTCATGAAGTAAGGAGGAACATGAACAGCACTTTAAGCGAATTTTGGAGCTACTTAGAAACGAGAAATTTTATGTCAAATTCTCGAAGTGTGAATTTTGGATCCGAGAGGTGCATTTTTTTGGACACGTCATTAATGAGAAAGGTATTCATGTGGATCCATCCAAAATTGAAGCAATCGAAAACTGGGAAGCGCTAAAGACCCCGACTGAAGTACGTCAATTTCTGGGTCTAGCCGGTTATTACCGACGGTTCATCAGGAATTTTTCAAAAATAGCTCAGCCTTTGACCTCGTTAACCCAGAAAGACAAAAAATTTGATTGGGGTGATAAACAAGAATTGGCTTTTCGGTTACTAAAGCAAAATCTATGCAGTGCACCGATTCTATCCCTTCCTGAGGGAACCGAAAATTTAGTCGTGTATTGCGATGCATCATATCAAGGTCTGGGTTGTGTACTGATGCAGAATCATAAGGTCATAGCCTATGCGTCTAGACAGTTAAAGGTGCACAAGAAAAACTACACAACTCACGATTTGGAATTGGGCGCTGTTGTGTTTGCACTCAAGATTTGGAGGCATTGCTTATACGGTACAAAGAGTACTATCTTTACAGACCACAAGAGCCTCCAACATATTTTTGATCAAAAAGAGCTGAATATGAGACAACGCCATTGGGTAGAATTACTAAATGTAGAGTCTTTTATTTTTGTAAGCTGATGTCATCAATGTATTTTTGAACAATGTTAGTTTAGTTTATTTACTTGTAATTTCATTTGATGTAATTTCCTGTTTTTTAGTCTAAGTCTGGGCCATTGAAACTATCTAGTTTCGATAGATGGTAATTTTCGATAGGAGGTTCTTTCACTTGTAAATGCTCAACCGAAACTACTAGTTTCGGTGAACATAGTTTTGATGCCTGTCAACTTACTATAAATAGCCTAGTTTGAGAATGTTTAGAGCGTGAGTAGCAGCTGTAACCCTGAATTCTCTCTTTCACTGTTCTTGAAGAATCAATACAATCTGCATTTGTTTACTGCTTTGTTCTTACATTTTCGCATCATATTTGTGTTGATTCTACGTGTGGTTAGCTGCTATATTCACCATTTCTGTTTCTCACCTCTGTTTCACCACCATACACACAGATTCCGCCTGTGTGTGTGTAATCGATCTTGTGAGTGATTTCCGATTGAAATCTGGACCTACAATTGGTATCAGAGCATTATGCTCTTGTTTTCTAAGTGTATTCAGGTTTTAGTGATCGATTCTAGATGATTTTCAGTGTATTTTGGGGTTTTTCTGCATCTGGGTTTCGAAGCACTGTTCCATTGAAATTGTTACCGTTTCATCGATTTCCAGCTTTCTTTGTTCGAGTTTTCAAGATTAAAGGTTATTTTCATGATCATGAGTATTATTAGAAGCTTTTCGCTGGATTGGATTGTTATTTCTTTGCTAGTGGTTTTTGAAGGTGTTCATCAATGGAGATTTTCTGAGTTTGGGAAGAAGACATCGAAACAACTGGGGACAATCTCTGCATTTTCGTTGGTCATCGAAACTTCTTGTCTGTATTTTGTCTGGAGAAGGTATCATCAAAACTAGTCATTTGTCCTGTTATATCGAAACTAACTTGTGCAGATTGATCAACCGAAACTACTGCATTATCGAAAGTAGTTTCAATCGAAGCTTGTGGTTTCTACTGAGTTTGCTGGTTTTTCTGCTAAGTCTTCATCATCGAAACTAGTTGTTTCTGGATTATGTTTCTCCTAATGAAACTAGAAGTTTCGGGCAAGCCTTGTTCAATCGAAACTAGGAGTTTTGGTCAGCACCTTCTCAATCGAAAGTAGTTGTTTCGATGAGCATTCCGCAATCGAAACTAGCTTCTGTTCTTTTTAAGAAATGGTATCTTCAAGCAACAATGAGTATGCTGGGGGTAACAAATCACCTGTCCTGGTGTCCAATAGAGACTTTGATGATTAGACCAAGAAAATAAAGACTTTCTTTCTGTTCCATGACCACACACTTTTGCAGTCAATCACCGATAATCCACACAAGCCAGTCACTACCACTACAGATTTTCTACGTCCCAAGCTTGTGTCTGAATATGATGAAATGGATATTGCCTTAATTGTCAGAGATAACAAGGCTTATGGATATATTGCAATGGCTCTTCCTATAGATGTGTTTAACATATTTGCTAAGTATACCACTGCTAAGGATCTTTCGGTTGCTTTATGTACAAGGTATGAGGGAAGTTCTGAGGTTAGAGAAAGCAAAAGGGATTTGATCAAGAAGCAATATGAGATGTTTAGTAGTGTCCCTAGAGAACCTATGTCTGAGTTGATCAACAGATTCTTAAGCATTGTCTCTAAGTTAAAGGTTTTGGGAACTGAGTATCCCACTGTTGAGTTAAACAAGAAGCTGCTTGATTCACTGCCCGAGGAATGGAATGTGTACCGAATTATGATAAAGAAAACGAAAAGCTAAGTGACTTGTCACAACAAGAACTATACAGCATTCTGGAGTCTTATGAGTTGGAAATAAAAAAGGATGCAGTCACTCTAACTAATCAGTCTGGAAACACAGCTCTTCTGGCTGGTGAAGGTTCCTCCACTTCATCCAACAAAACTACAATGGCATATTTTCTAACATATGTCCCACCTTCAATTTCTGGAGTTCAGTCTACTACTTCATCCACCTCTCAGAAGCCAACCACCATAATCCCCGATGAGTATTTGCCTATCATGACTGCCTTCATGTCGTGCTGTGATGCCCTGATTTCTGGAAACCTGACACCTGTCTGCTTTCAACCTGATGACTTGGAGCAGATCAACCCGGATGATTTGGAAAAGATGGATATTGATTGGTGCATGGCTATGCTGACTCCGAGGGCAAAGAGATTCATCAAGAGGACTATGATGGATAGATTCAAACAAGTAAAGACTATAGGGTTCGACATCAAAAAGGTAAGATGCTACAATTGTGACAAGTTGGGTCATTTTGCAAGTAATTGCAAGGAGCCATCATCAAAGGAGCAGCATGAGAAGAAGAACTCATCTGGGAAGCAAGCTGCCATCTCTCCTAAATCCACTACACCTTCCAGCTCAACACCTCTGGTGTATCAAGCTGATGGACATTATCACTGGGCAGATCAAGAAGGGGAAGCAGCTGACAAGGCACTGATGGCAGACATTGGAAAAAAGCTGAAATGTGTCATGATTGAACCAGCTGAGGATCCTACCGCCGTACCAGCTAAGGTAATGTCTAGACTTTGCAATGCTAAATCTTGTTTAAACGAAATTCCGAAATATAGATTCATCAACCAGGCCTTGGTCTATGAACGAGATCACATAAAGGCGATGTATGATTCTGTGGTAAAAAATGAGAAACTTTACTTTAAGAAAATTCATGATATTTCTTGAGAAAACCGATCTTTGATTGTACAACTTACTACACAAAAGAATAATAATCAAATTATAACTAAAAGACTTCAAAAGGCTGAAAAGGCAAATTTTCAAGTTGAACACATGGGTATGGATCAGAAAATTTTATTTGAAATCATTGACAACCAAATTCATAAAAAATCACAGAAGGCATTGGGTATAACACCCACCGACCACCGTATTCCAATTCTGGTAGATTCGCTGATATGCCAGTTCCTCATGTTCCCACACCTTTTGTTTGCAAATTATATGCCGATGATTATATTAAGACTTCAGATTCTGACAGTTTTGCTTCCTGTGTAGAGTCAGATTATGTAGGTTCTGAAGATGATTGTGATGAGAGTTCTAGTGGAAGAAATGTTTTAAATGAACTTTAGTCGGATGAATGTAATAATATGTCCGAGTCAAAATCAGATATTTGTGAACATGTTGAAAACTTGTATTTTGGTCCTATGCCTTTTGAGCATGACAATTTGAGAAAATACATTTCTAAGTTTAAGAATGCTTTACCTTTCGTTCCTAAATATGTTAATGCTATGAGTTGTTTTGCAAATTTTAAAAGTGCATGAGTTGTTGTGACTGACATTCCACAAGAAACAATGAGCGGGGAATTTTTCAGATTAAAGGAAGATGAAAGTCTTCAAGAAAGAAATGTTGAAGAACGAGTTGCCTCTAGTTCTGATGCCTCAACATCACAATCATCTTCATCATCTTGTGATGACAATTATCAGGCTAAGCCGACATGTGATGAAGTTTGTTTTAGTTGTGGACAATCCAATCATGTTTTCAAGACATGTAAATTGTCTACATATCATTTTAAAGAAGAAAACGTACCATCTGTTATTCAAAATTCAGTTAAATATGTTTCAAATGTTTTCTCTAAATCACAACATAGTAGAAATCTGTGACGTAAAAGGATTAAAAATGCTAAAAATTGGTCGAAAAGGATTTGGAAAATTAAGAATAATGATCTTTTTGAAAATACATTAAAGGAGGATTCTGACTATGATATCCGAGAAGCATCCTGCAAAACTAAGAAGTTCCAAGTTAGCAATGGCTTGGATACCAATGTCTAAATGTTTCATTTTGTGTAGGGGCAATCGAGGAGGACTGGAGACGATATCCGGCATGTTGACAGCTGTTGCTCAAAACTTATGGCTAGTAATTTTTCTTAATTTCAAAATTATCATCCAATAGACGGAGATTTTGTCGCCTTTGCAGATCCAAGAGGAGGAAAGATTGAAGGACAAGGAACTGTGTCCAACGGTGTAAAATCTTGGAAAATGTCAACTTCATCCCACAGCTGAAGTCTAATCTGATGAGTGTGTCCCAGATTTATGATAAAGACTTTTGTGCCCTCTTCAACTCTAGAGAGTGCCTGATTCTGAAGCCTGGAGTGGTTATTCAAGAAGAGCTTATTCTTATGAGTGCCCCTAGAAGATACAATACTTAATGTCTGGACATGAACAATCCATCTAGAATTGAATCATGTTTTCTCTCAAAAGCCTTTGAAGATGAGTCCTTTCTTTGGCACAAAAGATTAGGACATGTGAATTTCAAGACTATGAATGGACTGGTTCAAGGAAACCTTGTCACCGATTTACCTCTAAAAGATTTCTCACCTGTGGAACATTGTCTCTCTTGTTCCAAGGGCAAGCAACACAAATCTTATCACAAACCCAAATCCACTAATTCCATTGACTCTCCCCTTCAATTGCTTCACATGGATCTCTTCGGTCCTGTGAGTGTCATGAGTCATTGAAGGAAATCCTACTGCTTGGTGGTAACCGATGGTTTCTCTTGATTTACTTGGGTATTCTTGGTGGCAAAGAAAGATGAGACGCCAGAGACTCTTAAGATTCATCTGCTACAAATCGAGAATCTGTTCAATCTAAGTGTGAAGACTATTCACATTGATCATGGCACAGAGTTCAAGAATGCCATTCTAGATTCTTTCTATGAAAGTAAGGGTATCTCTCGGCAGTTCAGAGCACCTCACACTCCTCAACAAAATGGTGTAGCTGAACGAAGAAATCGTACATTGATAGAAGCAACAAGAACTATGATCGTTGATTCTATGATTCTTGTCACGTTTTGGGCAGAGGCAGTCAATACCGCATGTTTTGTGCAAAATCGAGTTCTCATCACCAAAAGCTGCGACAAGACACCTTATGAAATTATGTACAAGCACAAGCCTATTATTTATTTCTTCCAGAAGTTTGGGTGTGTTTGCACAATGCTGAATACTTCTGATCAGCTAAACAAGTTTGAAGCCAAAGCGGATGAGTGCTACTTTGTGGGCTATTCCTCTAACCAAAGAGCTTTTCATGTTTACAACAAGAGATGAAGGATTGTGCTGGAGTCCATTGATATCAACCAGCATGAAAGCAATCATACGGACGCAGGGGACGGTCCTGATTGGCTTTTTGATGTCGATTCTTTGTTTAAATCATTTAATCTTCCTGATTTCACTAACATATCTGTCTCAGCTAATCCTCTTATGTCTATGAATATCCTAGGTATCTCTACTGCTTCAGGTTCTTCTTTGTCAAGTCAACATATAGATGTTCCTCCTGCAATTGCTAATGTTGAATCTAATGAGGCCTCTTTCAGTTATAGTGCAACAAGTGAAACTGTTGAAGAAAACAATCACCCAATAGTGGATGTTGCTCCACAATCATCTGCTGAAGGTCCTATTAATGATGAAGCCGACCTTCTTGATAATAACATTACCAGTCTGGATGAAAACTTGGAAGAGGATGAGATTCCACAGTTGAAAATTCACAAGGATCATCCTACAGACTGTAGGTCCACATGACTCATCTACAAATCGATCTCGTGACAGGACGTATTAATAACACGGAGTGCGGAATCCTTCGTGTTAACGTATGTATACAAATTGACAATAGAAACAACATGTAAATAAAACTTTCTCTTTGTATATCACCAAAACACAGAGTTTATAGAATACACTTGTTCGATCAATCGCTTCTTTTTTAAAAGATTCTGTCAACTCTTATTTATAGACACAAACTCTGCAATAGGCGAACTTAACAAGTTCGCCTTTAATTAAGTTCGCATCTAGCAGAACTTGTTCTATCACTTAGAGAAAATATATACAATTACATAAAAACATAAAGACAATAAGACCTAAACAGTTATAAAGATTTTGTCATACATTCTATGTCCTAACACAGATAACATATGTGCATCCTGACATGAATCATATAAAACAACAGCTTCCACAGGACAAATATCATAAGGTAATTGAAAAGACTTTAATAAATTGTCATAATCAAAAGCCTAGTCTGGTCCAATCGCCATTTGAGGTAAAGACCGATTAGAACAGTCAATATGAAACTATTCTTCAACCTGACGAGTCTCTTTGTTATAAACCCTCTTGGTAGTAGAATTTGCAGCATACCCTAGAAAGATCCCTTCAATACCCTTAGCACTAAACTTGGTTGGGACATCTCTAACGTTCAACAGGGTGCATGGATTACCAAAAGGTAGTAAATATTCCAAATTCGGCTTCCGATTATTAAGCAATTCATGACATGTCTTGTTGTGTCGCTTAACGGTCAAGACTCTGTTCAAAACGTGACACGCAGTATTCACAGCCTCAGCACAAAAAGTAACTGGAAGCTTAGAATCCGCAAGCATCGTACGTGCCGTTTCAACCAAAGTCCTGTTCTTTCATTCAACAACTCCCTTTTGTTGAGGTACATATGGCGCACTGCATACATGATGAATTCCCTTTTGAAGACAAAATAAACCCATCTTGCTATTTTTAAAGTCGCTGCTATTGTCACTCCTAATTCTTCTGACTTTCAGCTTGCACAAATTTTCTAAACCCAGGATTAAGAATTTTAACAACTCTGTGGTTTCGGCTTTAGAAGCAAGGAACTTAACCCATGAAAATCTTGAGAAATCATCTGTTACTACCAGACAGTAAGATTTACCGCCAATGCTCCAGATACTAATTGGTCCAAACAAATCCACATGCAGTAGCTCCAAAGGAGTCACAATTGAATTCTTTGTCTTAGATTTGTGGGACTTCTTGTGTTGTTTTCCCTTCTTGCAAGGAATACAGTCACCAGGAACGGAAAATTTCATTTTTGGAACACCAATAACAAGATCATTCTTCCGATAATTGATGTGAGCAAGTTTCCTGTGCCACAAAATAGAATCCGACTCAGACGCCTTGGAGAGTAAACATGTAGGAATTGAATCTGTTGTATTAGCAACACTCATGTCTAGGACATATGTGTCATTTTTCCTCGGAGCCTTCATTAGAATCCATTCGTCAGGAATAACAAAGCCTGGTTTCAAGATATAACACTCAGAATCATTGAAATGAAATGAAAACTTTTTGCCACACACTTGAGATACACTCAAAATATTATGTTCAAGTTGCTCCACATAGTTCACTTTCTCAAATTTGACTTTATCGTTCTTTAAAGTACCCTGACCAGTTATGTACCCGCCTTTATTTCCAGCAAAAGCGACATAACCATCATCAATATTAATAACATCTTTCAGCAAACGAATATTCCTTGTCATATGTCAAGAACAACCACTATCCACATACCACGTATTGCTCATAGTCTTCCTTGGTTGCCCCTACATAAACAAAGAAAATCAGTTAGAAATAGGAACCCAAGCCATTGTGGTCTTGGGTCGTCCAGATGGATCAAAATAAATAACTTCAAGCAATTCACAATCAACATTGTCATCAACCTTTGGAACATAAGATTCACAATTAGACCTTCTAAATGAAGACATAGTATGTTTAATTGGAAAAACATTATTAGATTTATGATTATCAGATTCAGATATTTCCAACAATTTCTTTAATTTTCTGTTACGTCTTCATCGTTGTGGTCTAGAAAAGTTTGACCTCAGGTTGAGATTCTTTTGGAATTCCAACATGTGGAATCTCAAACTTATTTTGAAAAACAACTGGTTTAGAAATATGCTTATCATGTTCCTTAAATCCCGAAGATTTAGCAAATGATTGACAAGGCACATTTATTACAACACTAGACGTAGGCTTTCCCACATTTTGTCTTTTCAACACTCGTTGTTGTGAGGAAACACTCTTTAATTTGCCTTGATTCTTATAAGGACAGTGAATCAGAATATGACCAGCCTCATTACAATAAAAGCAAACTCTTTTATTGTTGGATCAGGATCTACCTTGATCCAATGATTCAACACATTAACCGAACCAAATCGTGCGGAATCCGATTTGATTGGCAATCCAATCTATGACACGGATCGGGTCTTAAGAAACGAGCGGATTAGATGTCGAAACGAAGGTTTCTATCGACCCTTTGGTGTAGATAAGTTGGATACAAGACCTAGAAACTCTCAACGGACAGAGATTCGACAATACAGGTGAAAAGAGTTTGTGTTCTGTTGGTTCTGCTCTGGTCAGTCTCTCTATGTGTATATGTGTTGTATTTTCTGTTGTTTTTTTTTTGTGTGCTCATGAAGTGAAAGTTCTATATATACTGCTGAGGCCATTCGTACGAATGAGCCATGTGAATGGACTCATTCGTGCGAATGAATCAGTAGAATGGTTCATTCGTAAGAATGAATCATTAGAATGGTTCATTCGTACGAATGAATCATTCTCATGACTTATTCTAGCGAATGAATCATTCTCATGATCTATTCGCGCGAATGGATCATTCTCATGATCCATTCGTGCGAATGGGCCTTTCAATAGCACGATTGATCAACGTTATCGATATTTATCAGATCATTTAATACACAGTCGTTATATATGAGTAAACATTAAGGATAAACATGTAATTTCATTAATACATCAAATAATTACATTAAACATAGATGAAATACATATTACAAGGGATTAAGGACATATTATGCATCTACATACTCCCCCTTGGACCTAGATCCCTTCAAAATGACCTAACTAACATTAGTTGGTCTTCAACATCTCTTTTGTACGAGTTTTCCAGTTGACCCCGGCGTGTATGTCAAAAGCAAAGCATATACGTATCACTTTCATATACTGCAACGCCTGGTCTATATCTGCAACTTCAAAAAACGGTTGACACTTGTATAGAGTTGTAACATCTTGTTCAGACAAGTTGGTCTGCCACAAGGGATCAAAGACCCTGATGGGCTCCCATGACCCTTCTTTACAAAGCACTATAACAGCTTCACCAGTACGCCTATCATAGTACCACCATTTGAACTGATCTGAGAAGTCCTGGATCATTTTCCTTAAAGGAATCTTCTTCATGATCGTTGGAGGCTTCCACTTTAAGACAATTATGGGCTTCTTGGTGACTGGATGAACCTTTTCCTTATGAATGTAACGTGTAGGCATTTGTGGCTTGAAGTTCACCCACTTCTTCCGGTATTCGTATTGTAATTGACGTTCAAACCATTCGGATAGACCGGAAGATTCGCTGTATAGAAGCTTTAGACGCGCCAATTGATTTACTTCAAACGCGGGCAGCGTCTTGAAATCATGAGGGTACCTGAAATATTGTATGCCCTTCTCTCTTTTTATAGCATAGCAGCTTAAGTCGTTGAAGTATGCCCAACTGATTATACGACCAGCAGACTTGTGTCCTTTGAGTCGATAAACTTTAGTGTACTTGGTTGGAGGAGAGGGCTTTGAGTTCTTCTTTAATTCGGCCATGTATTCCATCCACTGACTTTTACGTTCATTCAGCTCGTCAATGTCAATAGTGGAGGGACCGGCTTCATCCTGTTTGTTGTCGATAATGCGGTTGACCTCCTCGTCGGACTGCTGAGTGAATAAGTCCACGAAGGAGGGAAGATCATCACCATCTACTGATGTGTACTTTGGATATTCTTGATCAGTGATGTCTTCGACTTCAACCTCATCAACGTCTTCTAGTTCGTCAGAAGAGGGATAATCAGTTGTTGGAACAGATGCCTCTTCAGTAATGACTTCGTCGGGATTCATTTGAAATAGCTCGGCAATCTGTTCTTTTGACAAGCAATGTACGATTTCCCCTTCCTCTTTGTCATAAATAACTGAATGTTGGATGATCCCTTGCATGTCAAGCACATAAGTTAACTTTGAAGGTTGTTGCTTGAGAGGCATCACATCCAAAACTATTTTCATATACAAACAAAGAATAAACATGTGAGAATTTGAAGTTTCATTGATTTAATCAAAATAAAACTGAAATTATTTACATAATAATCTAATATTTACAATAAGACAACTTAAAACACTTAAAACAAAAACTATCAACCTTCAGTGCCCTTTTGTGTATCTGATGATGGGCCTTCTGATTTGTCTGATTTTTGCTTTGTGCGTGCCTCTGCTTCTGCTGTCTTTGAAGCACTTGATACAGCACCAGCATTGGCACCATCGTCCTTATCTTTGTCATCATCATCATCACTATCATCATCATCATCGTCATCATCGTCATCATCATCATCATCATCATCATCACCATCATCACCATCATTGCGAGCACCCTCAATTCTGGGTGTCGGGTCTCTTCTGCTTTCTAAGTCTTCCAACAGTCTCTTATTATCCTCCTCGAGCCTTTGTATCCTCTGAGCATGTGCATCAACAGTTTTAGACAACTGTTGATTCTGGTTTGTAACAGTGAGAAGGATGGCTTGTTGATCATTGCATCTAGTGGAAAGACTTGTGATGGCTTGGGCTTGTTCAGTATTTTGCAGAGTCAACTGACTGATCTGCGAGCCCTGTTGGTCAATACGTTTTGATTGCTCTTCATTCTGATCCAGTAAACGAAGTACCAAACTGTTTAAAGTACTGATCTGGTCGTGTAGAGAGACAGTCGGCAGTGACATTGAAGATTCAGCTCGAATAGTTGATGGCTGTGATGTAGGAGCAGTCGTGTAGATGGGAGGAGGCATAGTTTGTGTCTGAGGCATAGAAGTTGACATTGGAGCCTCAGACCTGGTGGCAGTTGCTTTAGTAGCAGAGGTGCTCTCCGTCCTTCTAACAAGTTTAAACTTTTGGCGTTTGGCCATTCTCTTTACTCTTCCTTTCTTGACTGGGGTATATTGGGAAGAAGGAGCAGCAGATACTTGTGGACAGTCAGGGACAAAGTCAGCATCCCTGACGTCATCATCAACCCTCGAGCTTCCTTGATCTGCTCCCTTTTTTTGTTTTGTTGCGACCAATCTTGCCCCTTGTTGAGTGATTACAAATTCGTCTTCAGTGTCCTCAGAATCAGTAAACAGGACGGTGTCCAGGTTAACGTCTTCTGGGTTAGTTGGAACGAAAGAATCTATAGCAGCAACAGTGTGGGTGGTGGCAGCGGTAGATGGAACATTAGGAGCATTGCCACCATCTCCCTGACCATCTTGGTCGTCATCATCTTGGTCGTCAGCTGGAGGTACAACAATATCCTCCCTGTCAGAATCACTGTTATCATGACGCCATTTTCTGTTTGTTGGTGCCACATAATCTGGATTTGCCAGATGTCCAATAAGTCTTTTGTGAGGTGGCTTTGTTGGTCTTCCCTTGTAGGTCTGTACCCTGTTGAGAGTGACATCCGTCATGTGTTCTAGCTTGATCATGTCGATGTCTGACCTTGGCAGAAGAGGAAGTTGGTCATCTATTATCATCTGTAAGAATCTGGGGTACATAAGATACGCATTGTCCCCTTTTAGATAGATGTTTTCCTTAAGATGTGTGAACACCATCTCGGAAAAGTGGAACGGAATGTTCAACACCAATGCAACGAATGCGCTCTGAATTGTTTCACGCATATCATCAAATCCGCCACGACTGGAACCGAGGCAATGTAGAAGAACATGTCCTAGATACTTGTACTGCGGACAGAGGTTCGATTTATTTAAAACTCCTTGGGTAACATTCCCGTCGTACTTTATTCTCTTGAAGCTTCCGCGGACCAGATATTTATCCAGTGTCACTGGATCTTCAGGATGATCACCGAATTGACACAATTGGCGAATGTGAGCTGCCGATACAACCACATCTTGACCTGCGATCTTCCCGCGTATGACCGGTGGAGATACCTCGTAGTCAATCTCGGCAGAGGCCCAGAACTCCCTTTGGTGCGACATATATGGAGTGCAGTGATAGGATATAGCATGAGCAATCCTTGATCTAGACAGAAATTCGATCATGCCGACAAACGGTCGTGCATTCTTTGATGTAGGAATCATGTACGCACATATGTTGCTTTTAATGGAAGCCTTAAGAACAACTGGAGCTCTGTTCGCCATAACGATCAGTCTGCAAACACAAAAACATGAAGCACATCAGATCAGTACATGCAAGATTTTGGAAATATGAACTTTTGGACCATCTTCCCTTTGTACGAATGAACCCTAAAAGTTGGTTCATTCATGCGAATGGATCATTCTGCCTATTCATTCGTGCGAATGAGTTTCATTCATATGAATGAGTATTCATTCGTGCGAATGAGTTTCATTCGTGTGAATGAGTTTTCATTCGTACGAATGAGTGTTCATTCATGTGAATGAGTGCTCATTCGTGTGAATGAGTTCTCATTCGTACGAATAAACATGAAGAGTGTGTCCATTCGTACGACAGACGGGTCGCGATCCAAATTGTCCAAAAATCAACCAAGACACGAAAAGATTTGCCGAAAAAGACACCAAAACACTCGATTATGGTTTTCAACCAGTATTTAGCATTTTAATCGGTTTATTAAGTCACTTTTTACGTTTTTTTAGGTTTTGTTTTCGGTTTTGAGCCCTAAATCTAGTCGAACGTCCACAAATCGGTATACACTTGATGAATACTTGTGGGGTTATACCTGTAAAATGAAATCGAAAGATTAGATCAGTGATTTGACGGAGTTTTGTTCAAAATCAGAATTGGATGAAACAGACGCGCGAATGCGATTTCTGTTTTGTGCGAATGAGACTGAGAATGCGAATGAATGGCCTTTTTATAGGATGGCCTGGTTCATTCGTACGAATGGACCATTCTGGTCAGTCCATTCGTGCGAATAAGCTAGACTTGATTCATTCTGTCTTTCATTCGTACGAGTGGACCATTCTGGTCAGTCCATTCGTGTGAATGAGCTATTCTCCTCATCCATTCGTACGAGTGAGCCATTTTGCTCATCCATTCGTACGAATAGGGCAATCCCCTTATGCAAATTAAACTTTTCAAGTTAAATGGGGTATCCGACCACATCGGTCTTGACAACAATTTGATTATGAAGTAATTTACATTTAATTATGAAGTGAGGGATCAATTATGAAGTTTTGGAATAGTTTATGAAGTAAAGGAACGATTTGATCAATCAGGAAGTCAAGCGGTTTTCAAATTTTGATTTTCAGACAGTCGTTCGAGTCTTATCAGATAATCTAAAATTCAGGAAAAGTAAAATCTTTTTGGATTTTTGAATATGTAATGCTGAAAATAATATCAACAAGATATATACACGCATGTCTTAGTAAGAATGATCCTTATGAGAAATCAAACAGACTTAGTGACTAATGATCTGAGACATTTTGAATTTTGCAGATACAACTATACAATGGTATTTACACATCTTTTTGTGAGAAAGATCCGAACATAGGATCAGTACTAAACTTATAGCAATCAGCAACATTGCAAATTATCTGAGCTTTAAGTACACTTAGTCAAAATGCGATCATTGATATGTTTGTCCATCTTAAACTTATGCAGACCTTTCCTCAACACTTACAAGATGATCTTGAAGGATTAAGTTCATTATCTGTGTGTCCCACACTAGTTAAGAATTGACTTGAATTACTTTTCAAAACATGTTAATGTTTCAAATCAGCACAACTTACTTAACCAGTCATCATAAGTTCATGAGATCTCAGTTATTCCCTGTTACTTCTTTACTACAAATTTTTTTTTTTTTTTTTTTTTTTTTTTAGTATTCACAGCGACAGCCATCAGCTCATGGACGGCTTCAGCCAGGTATTTACAAGGCAATATGGCACGTATGCAACTAACGGTGTTTGTGTTCATCCTATCCCATGGATGGCTTCAATCAGGCTGCAACCCGGTAATATGGCACATATACGAATTCGGATTCATACTTTATTTTATTCTTAATCGCATGGACGGCTTCATCCAGGTATTTACAAGGCAATATGGCACGTATACGACTTCGGAATCTAATTTTTAATTTTATAACTACTTTCTGATATCTCATTAAACCGATGATAACTGGTGTGCACAGAATGAGAAACACCTTCAGTTTCTATTGTTGATTTTCGTCAATCCTTTCACCATTATGTGACTCACAAGACAATATCTAATATGGTATAGATTGATCATCAATGGTCGAGATTCAGTCAGATAAGTCTATCAATGCATCACATGTCGACTTGGTGTGACTATTCACTATGACATTAAATGCAATGTGCTTCATACATATGGTTAGTGTGCCATCACTTCCCAAAGGTTGGATACGATTTCTCATTTTTGAGTTTTTCAGATGTTTTTGGGTTTTAGACTGTACAAAAATGGAAAAAAAAATTTTAATAACAAACTGTACACAATTTAGAAAATCTTTTTGGAGTCTCAGATAACTAGCGTCTGTGTACTATCATTTTTCTCAGCGAGAGATCATTTTCTTACTGACATTTTCTCCCCCTAAAATTTCAAAATGAAAATTTTTTTTTTAGTTTTTGAGATTTTTAATAAACGCAAGAAAGAAAATATATAGAGGAACGTAATTGATAAAAATGATTATTGACTCGACTCTTGGTCCGGAACAACGTCATCCTTCTTTTTCATGCCGTTTACCTCTAACAAGAATAAATATCTTGGTTTGTCAAAGGCTTTTGTATAGAGGTCGGCCTTTTGGAAATCAGTGTTAATTTGAACCACATCAATCAGTTTCTTTTCAAAACAATCACGAATGAAGTGATATTTTATGCCGATGTGTTTGGTTTTTGAATGCTGAACCGGATTCTTAGTGATAGCTATGGCAGCAGAATTATCTACATAAATAGGAGTGTTAGAGAATTGCAAACCGTAGTCCCGAAGTTGCTGTTTAATCCAGATAATCTGAGAACAGCAACTGGCAGTAGCGATGTATTCAGCTTCACATGTAGATGTAGCCACTGAAGTCTGCTTTTTGCATTGCCATGTCACAAGACGGTTTCCAAAGAACTGACACCCTGCAGATGTAGACTTGAAGTCTGTTTTGCAACCACCATAATCAGAATCACTATATGTAGTAAGCTCAAAGTTATCATCATTAGAGTACCATAATCCAAGATCAGGAGTACCCTTCAGATAACGAAAAATCCTTTTGATAGTAATTAAGTGGGAGACTTTTGGTTTTGACTGATATCGGGCACAGAGACACGTGGCGAACATGATGTCTGGTCGAGATGCCGTGAGATACATGAGAGATCTGATCATGGCTAGATAGAGAGTAGCATCAATATACTCCCCCTTGTCATCAGGCGAAAGCCCGTGATTGATCGCCAATGGAGTACCAGCAGGTTTGCATCAGTCATACTGAATCGGCTCAGTATGTCTCCAACATAATTTGTTTGATGAAGGAAAATCCCTGTCTCAGATTGATCTACTTGTAGGCCTAGAAAGAACTTCATCTCTCCCATGGAACTCATCTCGAACTTGTCCTGCATAACTCTTTCAAATTCTTTGCACAGAACATCATTCGTCGATCCGAAAATAATGTCATCCACGTATACCTGTACCATTAAAAGTTCTCCACCCTTTTCTCGAATAAACAACGTGCAGTCGATGACACCTCTTCTAAATCCATTGTTCAGAAGATGAGTGGAAAGTGTCTCGTACCACGCTCGCGGAGCTTGGTGCAATCCGTACAGTGCCTTGTCCAATTTGTAGACATGGTCATGATGCATAGGATCTTCAAACCCGGGAGGTTGACTGACGTATACGACTTCACTGATTTCTCCATGAAGGAAAGCACTCTTTACATCCATTTGATAGACTTTGAACCTTTTGTAGGATGCATAAGCAAGAAAAAATCGAATTGCTTCCAGACGAGCAACCGGTGCAAACACTTCATTGTAATCTATACCTTCAATTTGCCTAAATCCCTGAACGACCAAACGAGCCTTATTTCTTATGACTATTCCTTGATCATCCCTTTTGTAACGAAGAACCCATCGAGTACCAATCTTCTTAGCTCATTTTGGTAAATCAACTAACTTCCAAACTCCGAGCTTCTGAAATTGGAGTAGTTCTTCCTGCATTGCATTTACCCAAAATTCTTCTTTTAAAGCATCTGTTATAGACCGTGGTTCGATTTGCGAGACGAAACATGAATGCGCACAATCGTTGACCACACCAGATTCCATGATTTCTGAGTAGACTCTAGAATTGATCTGACCCCTAGTTTTAACACCAGATGTAGGATCACCAATAATGTTCTGTTGAGGATGAATTCTATCAATCCTACCCACAGGATGAGCAGGAACCTCAACAGTTTGATCAAGGTTTGTGATACTCTGTTCAATTGCCACAGAATGTGAAACATCATCACTCAATTGTACAACATCACTCAATTGTACAACATCATGGGAAGGATCTTCAATCACCTGGTCTATTTCTTGTCGAGAACCCTCATACTCTGAAGAAGAAGAAGAGTCATCATCCTATGTGACTTGTGTGTTATTGGAGGACTCAGGAATGTCAGATGATGAGGAAGTAGGTTGCACATGTTCATCAGGTGCGTTTTGAGCATCATACATCATTTGAACAGCAACCTCCTCATCTGAACATTCTGGAGGAAGATTAAACGAGGCAAAAAGTTCTTCATAATCAAACATCCAAGGAAGACCTTTTCCAGCAGCAGGAGAGGTATACTTTTGAACATCAACATGGTACCATTCTTCTACATTCCCAGAGGCTTTGTTGTAAACTCTTTTATTGGGAGTGCTGTACCCTAAGAAGTAACCTTCCTCTACTTTCTCGTTAAACTTGCCATGAGCATCCTTTTTCAACATGGTACATGGAGCGCCGAACGGTTCAAGATACTGTAAGTTCGGTTTCCGTCGATGCAACAATTCAAAGCAAGTTTTATCGTGACGCTTGATAACTAGAACCCGGTTGAGCGTGTAACACGCATTAGCAATAGCTTCATTCCAGAACTGCACGGGTAAGTGTGAGTCAGCGAGCATAGTCCTTGCCGCTTCTATCAAGGTCCGATTCTTCCTCTCAGCAACACCGTTCATTTGTGGAACATATGGCGCACTGAATTCATGGTGAATACCAAGTTTTTGACAGAAGGTTTCCATAAGATGATTTTTAAATTCAGTACCATTGTCCGAACGGATCCTCCTAACCTTTAACTTATACAAAGACTCCAATTTGGTAATCAGAATCTCCACATATTCAAAAGTTTCAGATTTTTCTTTTAAGAACATCACCCAAGAATATCTTGAATACTCATCCGTCACAACCAAACAATATAAGTCTCCAGCAATGCTCTTCCGGTTGATAGGACCAAACAAGTCCATGTGTAAGAGCTCTAGTGGTATAGTGATGGAATGTTGAGATTTGGGTTTATGAGATTTCTTGGTTTGTTTGCCTTTCTTGCAAGAAACACACACGTCAGGAAGATGAAAACTTTTCACAGTGACTCCTTCAACAAGATTTTTGTGCACCAAATGATTCATTTTTCTGAGACTGAGATGTCCCATTCTTTTGTGCCATAAAATAGAATCCTTCTCAGTGGCTTTTGAAACAAAACATGATGCTATGGACACTGAGGATGATGCTTGTGACATGTCAAGAATATAAAGGTCATTCACTCTTGGAGCAGACATAACCACCATGTCTTCTGGAATCATAAACTCCTTTTTCAAGATATAACAATGCTTGTCATCAAAAAGAACCTTGAACTCCTTATCACAGATTTGAGAAACAGAAAGTAAGTTGTTATCCAACTGTTTGACAAAGTTGACCTTCTCAAAACTGACAGCTCCATTCGACAGTGTTCCCTGAGCTGAGATAAAACCACCTTTATCGCCTGCATATGAAACATAGCCCCCTTTGATATTTCTGACGTCGAAAAGGAGAGCTAAGTTCCCAGTCATGTGCCTGGATGCCCCACTATCAACAATCCAATTATTGCTAATAGGATTATAAAGGACAACCTGCACAAGAAAGAAAGTAATTAGTTTAGGTTAGGAACCCAAGCCTTTACGGTCTTGGGTTTCCCAGACTCATCTACAATAGTACAATCCATCCACTGTCCTTGTGGACTTTTGGAACAACCATTTGACTTTGAAGTACAGTCGTCAGAGGCATCATCTGATTTTGCTTTCCACACATGTTGTTTGTGCAACGACTGTTTGTGGTAAACAGTGGATTGCTTAACGATTTGTACAGGTGTGGAACTCGAATCAGTGACCAACAAGTCATGCATCTTTTGTTTAACTTTCTTTTGATGCACTTGTTTTTGGGTAAAAGAGTTAGATTTTGACTTTAAAAACTTTTGTTTATTTTCTGGAAAATGATTAACTCTTTTACTTGGCTTCTGAAGATAAGGACAGTTGACAACAACGTGTCCTTTTGTACCGCACTCAAAACAGTATCTCTGCTCAACCAACCTTGGAGATCTGTATTGATTTTCACTTTGGTGAGTTTTTGAACCACAAACCTTAGCTTCTTTTTGTACAGCTGAAGAGAGTGACTTGTTTGATTGAACAAACTCTCCAGCTTTAACAAAATTAACCTTTTTGATTGAGGCTTTGGTTACTTGACTCTTCTGATCAGAAGTAGTGGGATAAGATGGACTGCAATTGGTTGGTTTAATTTTAAAAACATTTTTAGAAGCAGATTTTGAAATACCAATGCTGTCATTCTGTGGAGCAGACGAGTTTTTGTGTCCCAAACCACGAGTAGGACACTCGTCGTCGTCTTCATCCCACTCTTCTACCATTCCATCAACACACTGGGACTCCGAGGTCGAAGCACCATTATCGTTAACCTTTGGTTGAGAAATTTTGTTTTCGGTTGGATCAACGACAAGTGGCGTTTTGACCTTAAAGTCAATGATTGGGTTATCATCCGGTGTGTTTACCATAGTATTCAACACCGGTGGAGGACAATTGTTATATCCCATCCCAGTATTTTTCTTTCCTAGACGCCGTGAAATCATGTAATCAAGAATGTAAGCAGAATTTGAATAACTTTTCATCTTTTGATTTAAAGTTTCATAATCACACTCGACAAGCGCCAGCTTTTTCTTTGTTTCATCAATCGTGTTTAAATAAAAAGTGATGGCATTTTGTTTGTTGATAACACAGATTTCTAATTCATGAACTTGCCTGTTTAAAAGATCAATTTTGTTTTTGAAGGCAAGTTCGTTTCCCTTTAAAACACGGTTTGCTTCAAGACAATTAGTTAAATCAGCAATTAAGTCTGTGTTGTGACTTTTAAGTGTCTCAACTTTCTTCTCAAGTTCATCACAAATTAAACACGGTTGAGATTCAGACTCACTTTCAAAACTGTCAGAATTTACCTGAATGCCTGTGGATGTTTTTACCATAAAAGCACAGCTACAGGTAGATTCAGAAGAGGAATTATTATCATCCACATCTGCTGTCGATTGACTTGAAGAGACAACAGATGATTTATCTTCATTCTTAGCTGTGAATCCAGAACTGTTTGAAGATGTGTCGTCTGCAGCTGATGAACTTTCTGAAGCAATCTCTCTCTCAGCATCAGAATCTGATTCTTCATTGACTTCTACAGCCTTTGCCATGTAAGCTCTATCCCCTGAACTACGATCAGCTCCAAATTTAAAAGACCAATCAACAGTCTCATCTGTTTGAACAACCATAGCTTTTGTTCCACTTGAAGTGCCGTTATCTTGTGCAAGAGTAACTGGAACAAGGTTTGTTTCTGTATTTTGAGTTTGTTGCTTCGGTTGGCTTTGACGGTTGTTGAAAGGGTTGCGGTTTCCAGTCTGTTTAGGCTTTTCACATTGCCTAGCAAAATGCCCTTTCTCACCACAGTTAAAACAAACAACAGCAGACAGATCAAAACCATAAGTAGTGTCTTTGTTCCCTTCGAGAGTTTTTCCTGTCCTTTTTACATAATCTCTCGCTCTTCTGACTGCACTTGCAAGAGCCCACATTATATCAATTCGATCCATTTCATCCTTATCAATCTGAGCATAGTCTTCTGCTGTCAGATGACTGTTTCCAACCTGTCCAGCAACAAGACTGTCAAATGAATTGACAACGGTAGACAACAGTGCCATGTGTTCCTTGGCCACTTCGATAGTAACCTTGTCGAAGTTGTCTGTTTGCAATTTAATGGGGCTTGGTGTAGGAGTACTAGCAGTATTTCCCTGCTGTGGAACCGAGCTTGATGAAACTGAAGCAAGACTGGCTGGCTGAAACATTTGACATGTTTGATACGAACGCAGTCTGCAAAGGAGCATTTTGTTGAGTTGATGTGGAATAGTACAATGAAGGATCCTGAGCTTGTACACCTCTCTTTAACTTCCACTTATTCATCACCTCTTGTTCTCTCAATTTCTGAAGAAATTCATTGATATCAATGGTTTCAAGAGTCTTGTTCTGTTTGAGAACCATCAAGAATGAATCCCATTTTGGTGGTAGCGCATCTGCCATGCATTGAACCTTTTCTTCTTTCGTTGTTTTGATCTCATGGGCATGCAATTCACTCATCAAGTGATAGAATCTCTCAAATAGATCATCTAAGGACTCATTCCCAATATACATGAAATTATCAAATTCCTTCTTAATGGCCTTAGCATTGATAGCTTTCAACGAAGCGTTTCCTTCGTGACGTTGTTCTAAGGCAACCCACAGAGATTTTGAAGATGTAAACTGCCTGAATTGATGAAATATTTCTCTTGATATGGCCTGAGATAAGATAGCATATGCCTTCTTTTCTAAGTCATAATCTTTTCTTTGTTGTTCGCTTAAAAGTGAAGCCAAAACAGGAGTTCCATCCTCACTCAACACTTTTTGATATCCGTTCTCTATCATCATCCATAAGTTTGTATCAACTCCATTAATGTGTATCTCAAACCTGTTTTTCCAGTGATGATATTCTTCCATTGTCATGAGTTTTGGAGCATTGTTAGCATTTCCAGCTTCATTATCGATTAATAACAAGTTTTGGATTTTACTGTTCTGACTGGCAACAAAAGCTAAGTCCGACATGGTAAAAAAAAACAAAGTTTTTCGACACAAAAAAAATTTAGAAGAGATTTATGCGAATGGGTCTATTCGTGCGAATGGAATGTTCTATTCGTGCAAATGGAATTTTCTATTCGTGCGAATGGAATTTTCAATTCGTGCGAATGGAATTTTCTATTCGTGCGAATGGAATTTTCTATTCGTGCGAATGGAATTTTCTATTCGTGCGAATGGAATTTTCTATTCGTGCGAATGGAATTTTCTATTCGTGCGAATGGAATTTTCTATCGTGCGATTGGAAGTTTGAACAAATGAGCGGGAGACTGGATCTATTCGTGCGAATGGTAGGAGCCATTCGTGCGAATGAAGTTCATCATAGTAGCCATTCGTACGACAGAGAGCTGTTTGACTTTTTTGCACCAAAAAGCACCAATGATTGATCCTTTTATCAGATCTGAAAACTAAGACGATCAGATCACTCAGAAGCAATAATCACAAGTTTTGAACGTGGCTAAACAACGATCAAGTGATCTTTATAACATTCAAGAAGCTAGAAAAAGCAAGATTAAAAGCAAGATTAGATTTTCAATGTTGAATCTAGAGCACAATCAGGCTCTGATACCACTTTGTTGGATCGGGATCTACCTAGATCCAATGATTCAACACATTAACCGAACCAAATCGTGCGGAATCCGATTTGATTGGCAATCCAATCTATGACACGGATCGGGTCTTAAGAAACGAGCGGATTAGATGTCGAAACGAAGGTTTCTATCGACCCTTTGGTGTAGAGAAGTTGGATACAAGACCTGGAAACTCTCAACGGACAGAGATTTGACAATACAGGTGAAAAGAGTTTGTGTTCTGTTGGTTCTGCTCTGGTCAGTCTCTCTATGTGTATATGTGTTGTATTTTCTGTTGTTTTTTTTTTGTGTGCTCATGAAGTGAAAGTTCTATATATAGTGCTGAGGCCATTCGTACAAATGAGCCATGTGAATGGACTCATTCGTGCGAATGAATCAGTAGAATGGTTCATTCGTAAGAATGAATCATTAGAATGGTTCATTCGTACGAATGAATCATTCTCATGATCTATTCGCGTGAATGGATCATTCTCATGATCCATTCGTGCGAATGAGCCTTTCAATAGCACGATTGATCAACGTTATCGATATTTATCAGATCATTTAATACACAGTCGTTATATATGAGTAAACATTAAGGATAAACATGTAATTTCATTAATACATCAAATAATTACATTAAACATAGATGAAATACATATTACAAGGGATTAGGGACATATTATGCATCTACATTTATCTTGGTGATTTCTGATATAAGGAGTTTTCTTTGAATTTGATGACCCTTCCGATGACTGGCTTCTTTTGAACAAAAACTTGTTTAGTCACCGTTGATGAATTCTTCTTCGGATGACCAGCACCAACAAAACCACTTGATTGTAACATTTTGGAAAGTTTAGGTTGATCAACTTTCACTTCATCAGGTTATGTTAAAATGCATCTATCACAGGTAACATTTTTCACTACCTTTGGTTCATCAAGTTGCACTTCCTTATGAATGCCTTCAACCTTTTTATCATCAAAAACTTCATCCTCATAATCAGAATCATAAATCATATCTTCACCAGTTACTGGATTTACTTTCAATACCGTCTTTGGATCAATTTCCTCTTCATGAATAATTTCTAGTTCAACCACATAATTTGCATTGAATGGTGGAGGAACAAATCCAATTCCAGCAACCCTCTTTGCAGGATCAGCATTAGCATTAAAGTAATCTAATACCACAGATGAATTTTCAAAATTTTCCAGCTTTCTATGTAATTTGATCACTTCAGATTCTTTATCAGAAATTTCCAGATGATATGCTTGTTCCTTATATTTCAATCCCAAAGAGTTCAAATCTCTTTTCGAAGACTCAATTCTATCTATACACAATTTATCATTATCTTTCAATTTTTGATTAACTGAATGCATCGATTTCATATCACAAATTAAATTTGTGTTATCATCCATTACTTTTTGCATTTTATCTTTTATACTGATGCAATTAGAACAATAAATGTGACAGACGGAATCTTTTACCTTTGAAGGATCTGACATATCTGCCATGAAAACTTTTGCAATCGGAATATTTTCAAAATCAGCACCATCAGAAGAATTTTGAGTTAATACTATATCATCTTTAGATACACCAGATGCAATATTAGACTCAATATTATGTACTTGATCATGCACTTCATCAGCATTTGGCAAACTCTCACCATCACTTGAGCTATCATCATCAGTTGACTCTTCAGATTTTACAGAATGAATCTCAGCTTCAAAAGCTTGACTTACCGTACCAACCAAATATTCAAGATGAATACCCCAGTCATAATTTTCATCATTCTGAGCAACTAAAGCAGATGATGCAGATGCATAATTAGAATTTCTAGAACCAGAGGATCCATGTGACTAATTACGATTGTTCTGAAAATTATTAGTCTTCTTCTGAGAATCAAATTCAACTTTTGGTTTCACACATTCTTTGGCAAAATGACCATACTCCTGACAATTATAGCAACGAACTTTTGTTTTGTCAAATCCCATACGTGAACGACTGTTAGAACCGATATACTTCCTTCTAGTCTTCTTCAAAAAATCCTTTGCTTGTCGCATCAGCATAGCCATGTTCCATTGAATGTTCATCTCTTCCAGATCAATAGGATCATTTTTCCTGAAATCCTCTTCAATAACATCTGGAACTTGAATCTTTCCTCCAATAAGATTTTCATAAGAAGCCATAAATGAAGAAAACGTCGCTAAATAAACATCAGCAACTCTGTGATTCATATTATGTGTTCCAGATGATGAAGAAGCTGTATTTGCAGAGAAACCAGAATGACTTGGAACCCCAGAACAATAATCATTAGAAACATCTTGAGTGTCACCGGAAAAGAACGCAACCCCTTCACCAGTTTTGTCAGAAGTCTTAGCAAAATACATTGAAGGATCTTGAAAATGCTCCATGTTGGTTTCCTTCTTTTTCATATTTAAATCATGTGATTGAATCTTCCCAAGAACCTCTTCAAGAGACATAGTTTTATACTTGACATTCTCTTTTATCAAAACTGAATACACATCAAATTTAGATGGTAATGCCTCCAAAAACTTATCATTTATCTCTTCAGTCTCTTAAACTACTGAAGCACTTGACAATTCACTCAACAAATGATAGATTCTCGTTGCAAGATCATCTAAACATTCATTTTGAAAGTGCTTGAATACTAAGAACTGCTTCTTCAGTAATTCTTTTATGCTTTTCTTAACATCCAAACTACCTTTACATCGCTTTTGTAACGCTTCCCACAATTGTTGAGAAGTCCTGAATTGTTTAAAGCTATGATAAATTTCTTTAGGAAGAGACATTGAGATACTAGCCATTGCCTTCTTTTCCCTATCAAAGAATAATTTTTCTTCTGTGGTTAACGCAGATACCGATTTAGGAACATCATTCTTTCCCATCCAAGTATATGTCAGATGTGTATAGCCTTCCAAGATCGGAATCCATAAACTTGTATCAGTAAAAGACACGAACTGATCAAACCGATCTTTCCAGTTAGAATAATCTGCAAGACTTAACAATTTTGGTGGTTTTTGAGATGTACCAATCTCGTTATTGTAATTTAACATGTTAGTAACTTGCACCATATTTGACATTTTAGGAAAAAATTTCCATGTATTGAACAAGTACTCTCCTCAGGAGAAGATAATAAGTTAGCTTAAAATCCAAACAAGCGAATTTGATATCAAGCGAACTTGATAAGTTCGCTTAAAACAAGAAAATCTGGTAAGTTTGCCTACTGAATAAGTTCGCCTACTAAGTTCGCTTAAACTGAGAGAAGCGAACTTTATATGTTCGCTTGCTAAGTTCGTCTACAACAAATATCAGCAAGTTCACTTGCTTCAGCTGTAACAAACTCAACAACCCAAACACGAACAAACATCACCTAAAATCATCATTTCTCACAGATTAGAAGGAATTTAAAGAAATTGGACCGTAGGATTTAGTATTTTATAAATTAGAACACTTCTATCGGATTAATTTCACCAAAATCCACTTCAAATCCACGAATTCAGCAGTAAAATCAGCTTCAAGAACTTGAAAACTCCATGGATACAAAAAATTATAAAAATGATTAATTTCTTGTCAAATTGTACACAAAATCATCTCTAATCACCAACAATCAAACACAAATCACTAGCAAACGCTCTGATGCCACTTGTAGGTCCACATGACTCATCTACAGATCGATCTCGTGACAAGACGTTTCGATAACATGGAGTGCGGAATCCTTCGTGTTAACGTATGTATACAAATTGACAATAGAAACAGCATGTAAATAAAACTTTCTCTTTGTATATCACCAAAACACAGTGTTTACAGAATACACTTGTTTGATCAATCGCTTCTTTTTTAACAGATTCTTTAAACTCCTATTTATAGACACAAACTCTGCAATAGGCGAACTTAACAAGTTCGCCTCTAATAGGCTAGGTGAACTTAACGAGTTCGCCTCTAGCAGAACTTGTTCTATCACTTAGACAAAATCTATACAATTACATAAAAACATAAAGACAATAAGACCTAAACTATTACAAAGCTTTTGTCATACATTCTATGTCCTAACACAGACAACATTATTGGTCCACTCAAGGTGGGAGTCCGAAATCGCAGTGCCACCGAAGCAATGAATGGCGGTCTCTTCACTTGCTTCATATCTTAAGTTGAACCTAAGAATATCAAAGCTGCATTGCTTGAGAATAGTTAGGTGGAGGCCATGCAGGAAGAATTGTAGTAGTTCAACAAGTTACATGTGTGAAATCTGGTGGACCTTCCAAAGAACAAAGTTCCTATCGGCACTCGTTGGGCCTTCCGTAACAAGAAGGGTGATGGGGGAATCGTAATTCGAAACAAAGCCTACTTGGTGGTTCAGGTGTTTTATCAAGAAGAAGGGATTGACTTTGAGGAAGTCTTTGCACCAGTGGCTCGCTTAGAAGCCATCAGAATGTTTCTCACCTATGCAGCCTATATGAACTTCACAGTTCATCAAATGGATGTCAAAAGCGCATTTTTGTATGGAAAGGTTCAAGAGAAAGTTTATGTCAAGCAGCCAACGGGTTTCATTGATCCAAACCATCCTGACTGGGTCTACAAATTAGACACGGCATTGTACGGTCTCCATCAAGCACCTCGTGCGTGGTATGAGATGTTATCTAAGCATCTGCTTGATAATTTTTTCACACGAGGAGCAATTGAACAAACTCTGTTTAAGCGAAAGGATGGCGCGGATACCATTTCAGTGCAAATCTATGTTGTTGTTATCATTTTTGGATCTACAAATGCTCGGTTGTGTAAAGAGTTCGAGGAAGTGATGCGTTCTAAGTTTGAAATGAGCTCTATGGGATAAATGAAGTTCTTTCTTGGTTTGCAAGTACATCAGTCCGAGTCAGGAATTCTTATCCATCAAGAGAAATACGTCAAAGAAATCCTAAAGAAGTTCAAAATGACTGAGTCTCATCCTTACAAGACTCACGTGGAAGTTCGACATTGTCTGTCTCTTGATTTGGATGGCGAAGATCAACACCTCTATCGGTCGATGATAGGATCTCTCATGTATCTCAATACTAGCAGACCAGACATCATGTTCGCAGTGTGCTTGTGTGCATGCTTTCAGGCTAATCCTAAACTCTCTCATTTAATTACTGTCAAACGTATTTTAAGATATTTGAAGTATAAGCCAAAACTTGGGCTTTGGTATCCCAAAAATAACTTGTTTGATCTTGTGGCAAATTCAGATTCTGACTACAGGGGATACAACTTATACCGCAAATCCACTTCTAGGGGTTGTCAGTTCTTTGGCAACCGCCTTGTTTCCTGGTTATGTAAGAAACAGACCACCGTCTCCCAATCCACAGCTGAAGCCGAATACATTGCTGCAACCCATTGTTGTTCCCAAGTGAGATGCATCCACCATCAAATGCTTGATTACGGTATCACATTCCATAAAACACCCATCCTTTGTGACAACACCGTCGTTCCCCATATCACCAAAAATCTCGTTCAACATTCCAAAACCAAACACATTGAGATCAATCACCATTTCATCTGTGACTGTGTTGAAAAGAAGCATATCAAAATAGTTAAAGTCAAAACCGACAAGCAAACCGCCGACAACTTCACAAAAGCCTTTGATTCTGCCAGATTTGAGAAACCGATGGAGTTGCTCGGAATGATCAATTTTAGTAACCCTTGTGCATAGCGTATTTTCTGTTATAAACTTGTTAATCAAGGAGATTTTCGAAAAGATTTTACTTTCTGTATAGTTATTTTTCTTAACAACCAAATCTTTTGGGGGAGAAACTGAAATTCATGCGTTAAAAGGAAAAGAATTGGATTATTAGCTTTGTATATAGCTTTAAACTCTAACTCTTACAAGTGGCCTCAAAATTTTTGTGTTTCAGAAAAATTGGATCTGACCTTTGAGAAATGATAGAGTCTGATCACATCTCTTGAACATGGAATGGCCCAAAAGCGATAGTGTTTACTGAGGTACAACCGATAGGCCCGGCATATGGTTACAACTTGTAAGTAGTGTGAAAACCTAAATCTTAAATCATACATGTGTGTTTGAACCCATTCTTGAAACATCTAACCCATGTTACATCTTAGAAAACCAATTCAATCAAATATAGTCCTACGTGTTGGATTCCTATTCATGCGCCAGGTGACCGTCAAATAGTAGTTAGCGCTTAGTCCTATAACAGTAGTCAGCTCCTGGTCTAGTGGTTAGCGCTTAATCATGTTACCGGGCAGACCCGGGTTCGACCCGGGCAAGCGCCAATCATTTTTAAAACCACTTTTACCGCCGATGACCCCGTCTATTTTGCTTACACAAAGATATCGGGTGTTCATCTTTTTCCCATCCACTTGGATGATTTGACCCCGTCTATTTTGCTTATGCAAAGATCTCGGGTGTTCAACCTTTTCTTATCCGCTTGGATAATTTACGACTTCTTATGTTTTGCTTACTCAAAGATCTAGAATGTTCGTACCTTTTAATATCTACTTGGATATTTTTCATTTTACACCTTCTTGATCCACATGGATTTTTATTTTAATTTGGTGGTATGTTTGACTTATCAAGATGGTACTCTAGTTAACCGGAAAGATACGATAGGATGAATATGGGTATTTCTTGAGTATTGATAGATTTTTAAAACCATTTTATTTCAATATGTGGGGTACGCCTTGTATCGAGCTTAAATGGTACCTTAAATCACATGAAATATGTGTACAAACAAATGTTCGGGTTTACTTTGCACATATATCGGCTATCTTCAGGGACTCACAGTAGTTGATTGCAAAACGAAGTGTTTCAAGGGACTGACCAGACCTGATCTCATGTGGAATCTTTTCCAAATGTTAAGTGTAAATATTCTCTGTTTATTTTTATGTTATTTCATTATCTCAATTAAAAAAAATGTAATATTCCTTATTAACTAGATTAAATGGTGCATATATGAGTTTTTGTTTTTATTTTTTTTCTTTGCTCAATTGTTCTTTTGACAATCGAAACTACCCTTCAATCGAAACTTCCAAAAGCACTTCATTCTTGAAAGTAATTGTCTCTGCCCGAAACTACCCATCACCCGAAACTACCTTAGCCTATCGAAACTAGTAGTTTCGACAGGGGCTTTAAGGTCATTTGAAAATTAAATGTCTTCATAATCAGGTTTCTTCCATGCCAAGTTCACTTGAACTCTCTGAACTTTTTTCACCTTCATCTTCACACACAAAATCTCTAAATTCCTCTGTCTAAGTTCAAAAAATCAGGGTTTCTCATCTGATTCCCCCTGTCGTCTTCATCATCGGGTACCGATTTCTGTTCATATGGGTGCGATTTTACAAAATGCCAGACCTAAGGTTTCAATTTTGTGAGTTTTACGACTAAATCTTCATAATCTTGGTCGTTTTGTGTTCAAATCTTGTTAATAATCTTGCCATTGTTGAGATCTCATTTTTGTATTGTATATATTTGCCTGTTTCAGTTGATTACTCAGTAAGATGGAGTTTCGATTCTCACAGGATCTTCTTTCTGTCCTATTTTACTTAGGTTTTAACTCTTTTACTTATTTGATTTTGATTCTATAAGTCTCTGTAAGGGTTCAAGGTCTTTTTCGTTGTGTATTGAGTCTGCACATCTGTTTAGGGTTTAGGCATCGAAACTAGTAGTTTCGATAAAATATGTTTATCTTTTAAAATTCTTTTAAAAAATTTGAATAGGTTTCCATCGAAACTAGTTGTTTCGATGCCCAAGGATGCCCGAAATTATGTAATTTTGACCAAGTCTCTTTGCCCGAAACTATGTAGTTTCGATATGGTTTCTTCACCCGAAACTTAGTTTCGATCAGTTTTTTTGTTTTCTGAGATTTTTCTAAGTGTCAGGATTTTGACAATATTGTTCTTTTGAAGTTATGGATCTTCTATTTGTCAAGAGGCACAATGTCTGTGCTTTCTTAGATGCTGCTAATCCCAAGAGTGCAGATTTTGTTCAAGTCATGAACTTCTTGGCAAATTTTAACATCAGCTTTTCCATAAGTCATAACCTTCCAGTTTTTGAATCCACCATAAGGCAATTCTGGGATACCGCAGCAATTGTATCTATTGATAAGTGGAGCACATCCGAGCTACTATTCATAATCAATAGGTATTAATATCTTAATCCACTGTCAAAGAGGTGTTATTATTTGCTGACAATCATGAAGCACCGATGGAATTTCCAAGTTTCTATGTCAAAGAATGCTTTAGAAGAATGGGTCACCCCGATGACTTTAAAGGTGGGCAGATCATCAAGAACTCCCTTCCACCTAACTGTAGATAATTCGTACATCTCTTCATCCACTGCTTGTCAATTCGAACGGGAGGATTTGAGTCAGCCAATGCCATGGTTGTATCTGTTGTTTTGGTACTGATCAAGGGAAGGGACTACAACTTTTCTGGGCTAGTTTTTAGACAACTTAAAGAAAATTTGACAGGTGCTGTTAAAGAAAAATTTCTAGTATTTCGAAGATTCCAACAGATTATTATTAACCATCTTCACACAGATCTTCAACAAGGGGGTAATGTGTTTGTCTTTGACCACATGATAGGTAAAACACTGAGCTATATGATGAGTTCCAACAAAAGAACAAACAGAGCGATTGCTGATATTCCTATGTTTGGTCATGTTATTGGTGAAGTAGAAGAGGAAGTTCCATATGTGGATCCACAACTACTAGTTGAATCATCATCACTGAAGAGGAAGAAGAAGATATTGAGCAAGAACAAGGCAATTAGGAAAACCAAGAGGCTGAAGTAAACGTTGAACAGAATGTTGATCAAGTGTTTGAACAACCTATCTTGGAGGCCCATTTCCTTGATCCAGAATTAGAAAATATAGAGGAACAAGTGCAACTTCCTCCTGATATTGTTGAGAATGTTGAAGCTATTGTGCAAGGTGCTGAAGAAGGAGAAGCTGAGTCAAGTGGAACTTTGGATGAAGGAATTTATAGTACAAAATACGACCGGTCAGATTATGAGTATGAATCTGAGGCGCAGACAAACATTCACGTATCATCTCTAAAAGGCAGGCTGAATCTGAATCAGATTATGAACAGGAGGAGCCTAGAGCTAAAAGAATAAAGACTGGGCTAGAACCCATATCTACATCTTCTGATTCCCTGCTTGATGTTCCTGAACAACCCATTCCTCAACCCACTCCACAACCCACTCCACCTGCATCACCTGCCCAAGAAGCATCACCTCCTGTATCTACAGTCAAGACCTTAAGCTTGGAAGTGACAAAATAAGATGGAGTTATAGAAGGCTTAAAAACCGAACTAAGTAACTGCAAGGAATAAGTTAAAGATCTTAAGCTGGAAGTTGGAGGTTTGCATACCCAACTAGATGTTCAGCACACTCAACTTGAAACTCAACATAAGTTAATCTCTTAACAACAAAAAGATTTTAAGACTCTATCGGACATAGTTGACCAACTCAATGCTTCATTGGTTGAATCTTCTCAGCAAGAAACCCATTCGACAGTTCAGGGGGAGACCACTTCAGCTGGTGGACCCTCTTCACCTGCCTTTTGTCTCTAACCCTGAATCTGCATTGACTATCTTCACTGGCCCAGTTTCCAAGACAAAAGAAACTATGGAAGTCAAGATTGAAGAAACTGAGTTTGATCTTCCCTCGACTAGTGAAAGGAGAGCCGCCAGAGAAAGAAGAAAGGGAAAAGAGTCAGATATTGAAGTGGAAATTGTTGATGAAGAAGAAATTGGGTTAGATTGTAAGCTGAATGCTCTTCTAGATGAGATTGACAATTATGGTTTTAATGACCAGTATCCAGAGATTATGGCTACAGAAGATCTACATGAGGAAAAGGTGAGATACTTCAAAGAGGAAGGAGATGAAATCCAGGCACATTCCGATGATGATAAAGATGAAGCAAGTGTAAAAGTTGATCTAGTGAAAACTGAACCAACCCCCACCGAACCAACTCAAACAACTCACACTGTGCCAACACCCACTGAATCCACCCCAACTGAAGCATTCCAAGCTCCTAAACCAAATCCAGAATATCCTGATCCTAAAAGGCCTTGGATGAGGAAGCTGCCTATAGAGGAGTCTCCCAACTACTATGAATGGTTCCCTGAATACCAGGAGCTGAAAAGACCCCCTGTGGGATGGAAGTATGATAATGAGAAGGGTTTGTATATCGTGAGGAGATACAAAGGAGGAGTAGAACACTTTAAAACTTCTCACGAGTTCTGCTCCCTTCCAAGATATGATCTGAAGGCTCTAGCCAAATTACCCCTTCAGAATCCTAGTAAAGTCAATGAGGCACGTAAGTTTGAGCAGTTCCTTCATCAACAAGCCCTCAATGACTTCAGGTCAATGAAGACCACTCTTCCAAAAAGAATTATATCCAAAACCAGGATTCATCCTAGAACAAAAAATCCCTGGATAAACCTTCGGTATAAGCCGGCAGAGACTGTCAAATCCATCATACTGCCACGATCAGTACCAGTCCAGCTTCATAATTTCAGAAAATGGTTTTACAACTCAACCGTTGGAAGTGCTGTGATCGAATATGAAGGCAAGGAAGATATTCATATATCTGAGCCCATGGAGCTATTAAAATTTCAACATGAGGATCTTGAAGTGTTATTCAACAACCTCATCAAGCTCTTTCATGAAGATGATGAGGCTGATGCGAAAGCTTATCAAAGGGTGGTGACTATTAATGCAAAACCTCACTTCCACAAATCAAGTCAAGAGCCTACTGCTTAAAGAGAGTTGAAGACATTGATGCAGCTTAGGGGGAGATTGTAGAGTCTTGTGTTTTTGTAAGATTATGTCATCAATGTATATTTGAACAGTGTTAGTTTAGTTTATTTACTTGTAATTTCATTTGATGTAAATTCCTGTTTTTTAGTCTAAGTCTGGGCCATCGAAACTATCTAGTTTCGATTGAGTTTTGTTCAATCGAAACTATTAGTTTCGATAGATGGTAAGTTTCGACAGCAGGTTCTTTCACTTATAAATGCTCAACCGAAACTACTAGTTTCGGTGAACATAGTTTCGATGCTTGTCAACTTACTATAAATAGCCTAGTTTGAGAATATTTAGGGTGTGAGTAGCGCTGTAATCCTGAATTCTCTGTTTCACTGTTCTTGAAGAATCAATACAATCTGCATTTTTTTAATGCTTTGTTCTTACATTTTCAAATCATATTTGTGTTGATTCTACGTGTGATTAGCTGTTATCTTCACCATTTCTGTTTCTCTCCTCTGTTTCACCACCATACACATAGATTCCGCCTGTGTGTGTGTAATCGACCTTTTTGAGTGATTTTCGATTGAAATCTGGACCTACACTAAACGACTATGATTGTGATATCAAATACCACCCTGGAAAGGACAATGTCATAGCGAACGCCTTAAGCCGTAAGGAGCGAGTTAAAACTCTTCGTGTTCGTGCATTAGGATTAACAATTCACACGAGCCTTACCGCACAAATCCGAATGGCACAGCATGAGGCACTTAAGGAAGAGAACTTAGAGAACGAGGAGCTACGTGGAATGATTAAACAAATGGAATCTAAGTCAGATGATACGTTATACTTCATGGATATAAATTGGGTGCCAAGTACCGAAAACCTGAGGGAATTAGTTCTGGACGAAGCTCATAAGTCTATATATTCGATTCACTCAGGTGCTGAGAAGATGTACAATGATTTCAAGGAATTATATTGATGGCCCAACATGAAAGGTTGTATCGCACGTTATGTCGGTCGATGCTTAACTTATTCAAAAGTCAAGGCAGAATATCAAAAACCGTCTGGTCTAATATAACACCCAGAGATTCCCCAATGAAAATGGGAACAAATTTCCATGGATGTCATCACTAAATTACCCAAGACGTCTAGTGGTCATGATATCATATGGGTAATTGTCGACTGATTAATGAAGTCTGCACATTTCCTATCGAACAAAGAGACTGATAAGATGGAGAAGTTGACTAGAATCTACCTGAAGGAGGTTGTGGCAAGACATGGTGTGCCACTCTCTATTTTCTCTAACAGGGACAGTCGCCTCACTTCAAGATTCTAGCAATCTTTGCAGAAAGCTCTAGGCTCGTGCCTCGATATATGAGTACGACATATCACCCCTAGACGGATGGCCAAAGATAAAGGACCATTCAAACTCTTGAAGGCATGCTTCGAGCATGTGTGATAGATTTCAGAGGCAATTGGATACTCATCTACCTTTGGCTGAGTTTTCCTATAATAACAGTTATCACACCAGTATCAAAGATGCACCTTTTGAAGCGTTGTATGGACGTAAGTGTCGGTCACTGCTATGTTGGGCAAAGGTAATTAGATTTCGTAAGAGTGGCAAGCTCAACCCTAGATATATTGGATACCACGGATAAGATCTTCCAGATTAAGGATCAGATCAAGGCAGCAAGGTATCGACATAAGAGTTATGCTGATGTTAGATGAAAACACATATAATTTCAAGTAAGAGACAAGGTTCTTTTGAAAGTCGCACCTTGGAAAGGGGTAATTAGATTTGGTAAGAGAGGCAAGCTCAACCATAGATATATTGGACCATTTGAAATTCTGGCAATAGTTGGTCCAGTAGCTTACAAACTCAAGTTACCGCAAGAACTCAGTAGTGTGCGTGATGTCTTTCACGTGTCTAATCTGATGAAGTGCTTATCAGATGAAACACTTATCATACCACATGAGGAAGTTCATATTAATAGCAAGCTTCATTTTGTCGAGGAACTTGTAGAAGTCACAGACTGGAAAGTCCAGAAGCTTAGACGCAGTCGCATCAAACCGGTGAAGGTACGTTGGAATTCAAAACGCGGTCCAAAATTTACTTGGGAACGCGATGATCAGATGAAGCTCAAGTACCCCTCACCGTTCGAAAATGTTCATGTTGCTCACAACCACTGAATTTCGGGACGAAATTCTTCTAAAAGGGGGAGAATGTGACAACCGACAATATCTGGTAATTACCCGTACATGCTTTAAACATAATTATGATTCGTAAATTTCTAATTAGACTTAATTATTTTAATTAGGTCATCCAGGTCTAAGGATCTAAGTATTTATATATTTTGTGTTTATAATTTATTATATTAGACATCTAAGGATCTAAGTATTTATATATTTTGTGTTTATAAATATTAATATGGTCTATCTGTAAGTTAATATGGTGATTTGGACATTTTCGATTTAGCATTAATCATAATACAAAAATGTAGACTAGTTTATATATTTAACGACATGTTAAAAGTTAATACATGTTTTACTAGTGATATTAGTAAATGGAATTATCCCATCATATTTAAAAGACTTTAAAACTCTAAAGGTGAATATGATGAAATTTATGTGGTTAGTGAGCTTTATAACATTTCAATAACTATTAGGGGTATTATATAATTTGGATCAAATATAAGTGTTTGAACATAAATATATTTTTTAGTAAAAGTAGGTCTTGAAAACACTAGATTAAAATATTTTTACAAAGAATATGCATTTATATAAACTTAGACTTATTAAATAAATTACACATTATACTCATATTCTATAAAATATAAAACTAGTGTCTTGAACTCATAAAAACTATTTGTATAACCTTATACATATATTAGTATACTTGGTATGTTCCTTAGAATAAAAACCGCGTATTTTTATAGATTTTATATAAGTATTTATACTATATATATAGTCGACATGTGTACAAACTTGGTCGAGAATTAAAAACCTCTTATTCGTGAGAATTTCATAAGTATTTACATTATATATGTGTATTATATGTATACATAATTGTGTTCGAGAAATAAGATTTAATATGTTTAACTTATTTGAGATATTATAAGTATAACTATAAGAACATAATAGTCGAAAGACTTGTAAATACTTGTAATATTTTCGAAGATGGTCTCTCTTTAGAATAAGTATAAAATTTCGTATATATATTTATTACCGCATGACTCGAGTCGATATATATTAAATTTGTATTAACCGAGCGCGTTATTTCTAAACCAGAATCCAAGAACGAGTTACGCGGGAATTGTATCATTTATATTTATATACGTTATAAATATATATTTTTTCGTATGGTTCTAGACATAATCACCAACGGGTCGTCGAGACACACTTTCAAACACAAATGATTTTCAAAACGAGTCTAGCTAGTTGAGTGAATGTTATGTTACCAACATGATTGCTAGTGTATTTCATTAGACCTTAAGGTGCCTTTGTTGTATTAGGGCACAGGTAGGTCGGTATTCCTTACACATTTGGGCTTGTGCTAGCATTTGCTTAGACGTTTTTCAGGTGAGTTTCACGACCTCTTTTTACTGCTTTCTATATTTGGGGGGACAACATATTGAATTCAAATTGTATGATAACTAAAAAATGAGAAACACGCATCTGATTCCTTTGTGCGCATGAGTTAACACATTAAGGTCCTCGTTATTTCGAACTATGACCATTAGCTATGGACTTAGCCGTAGATCGATATGAATAGTACTATTTGGGTTGAGACCCCCAATCATGGTTAGTAACGCTAACCGTGACCAACAGGGTCAAATGAGTAAGGCCCCAAACCCGGGAGGCCTCAATTGTTGGATTTACTCATTCCCAAACAGTTCTTAAACTTGAATATCAAATAACGCAGTGGAAAAGTTCATTTCAAACATAACATTGTTCAACATGCGGAAGCGTAACATTGTCATAAACATAAAACATAACATAAATAAAACATAATACGATGCGAGTCTTCATATCATCCGGGTAACTCATAAAGCCGCCCAGCATCACCGTCCATCATCATAACCTGCCCTTAACCTGAATGTGCATAATAAAGTCAGCTACGCTGGTGAGTTCTAGCTTTACATAAAACTTTAACATAATTATTTTGCCAAAAACATAACATTCATTTATTAACAAAAGCGTACATAAAATGTCACACCCCGACCGATGGCGGAATCATCGGGGCGGGACATGTAGACTGTTCAAAAGCACGAGGTTGACTATATTGAAATATATTAACTATCAAATTTCATTAGAACATTCATGATAAAACAATCCAAAAAAAACAACATAATTGAAATACATAAGTTCTTTATTTAATTTAACTAGGTCCAAGCCTATGTGTAGCACATCATGATCACACTCACACATTAGTACCTGAAACATGAAAAAAATAAAGTAAACTAAAAAGTTGGTGAGCATAACACAGGTTTGTATATAGATAGCATATAGTTTGTAAAACAAATCCTTACATAACATGATAAATAAGGCATTTATGGGGAGCATCTATTGTGTAACCAAGTACAATCAAACCTTTGTAACTAGCATGCAAAATTGTGTTGTCGGTATCAATCACCCTACCTGGGTGGGTTTGTCAGACTCAATAGATCTATCATTGAAAACCGTCGGCTTGAATAGTTAATGATTGCACATAAGTGTTCACAAAAGTTAGCACACATAGCACTCGGGCATAAAGCTCAAATTGCACACATGAATGTAAATAGGATTTGTACTTGTGTTGTTCGTGTAAATGTAAACAGTAGTTTGAGTAGTGTTAATGTTTCACCCCAAAAATATAAAAGAGTAAAAGGGGCTATGTATACTCACCTGAATCAAATGTGTAGCTAACACGAGACTCTAGGTTGCAAAGCGATCCATGTAACGCACAACGTTAACCTAGAGTGTATTGCGTATGAATATGAATTAATAAAATATTTAAATCGAAGTCTAGGGCTTCAATGGATGTGAGTCTAGGAATATGTGTAATGAGTCTGTGTCGAATTATGTGAAAGGATTGTGTAGATGTTTGCGTTTTGTTCTTGAATAATTGTTTTATAATTATTAAAGTCGGGGTATAGCGTCCTTAAAATAATGATTTAGAGTTTAGGGTGAATTAACTAAATAAATTAGGTTTATTTATTTAAAACGTAGTATGAAATTATATTGTTTTAAATATAAACAAAATAAATAAGTCTATACTTTTAGTTATTTAGTCATGAAAATACATCGAATTTGGGTAAATATATTAGTTTATATAAAAACTAGTGTTACATACCATATAACACTAAGTGAGTTGAAATTGTAATTTATAAGAATAATAAATATATTTATTTTTATTCGGGGCTATAAACGTGGGTAACTAATATAAGTAATTATATTATTTATAAGTTTGAAACGTTACACGAAGTTTATAAACGAGGTGAAGATAATATTTAAATATATATATTATTTTTAATTAGAGTCACGGGTTGAAAATAATATAAATATTTTATTTATTCAAAGTCGGGGTTTGAAAATAATATAACTATATTATTTTAAAAGTTGGTATTTTTAAATGAAAAAGGGTTACAAACCAAACCCGAGCCTACGGGTGATTTTACGAGGCTAGAACCCATTAATATATTAATATAATAATATAGGGTATTGTTTTTATATTAAAATAACACAACAAAAATATTATTAAAAATAAATGGGTGTGGAGAGACTCGAACCCGGGTCTCTCCCACACAAGCACACTCACTTAACCAACTCCGCCCGCTAGGGTATCGCACACAAGCCCGGGCAGAAATGGTTTTAACATAGAAAACTAGTGAGTTCTTCCCCTTTACACGAGTTCGATCGACCCAATCCCAATTCCACCAAATCTGGTAGCGACAGTTTATAAGATCATAGGGGTTTTGTTCGTTAACATCAAACGAGTCTGGGGTGGGTTTTAATTGTAAAAACAATAGGTTTAGGATCGTTTAATTACGGATTCAAAAGGCCGAAACCCTAGGTTTGAACTGAAAATTGTTTTGAATGATCCTGATAATGGAATGTGATGGAAACATGGGACTTTTACTAATTAGGGTCTTCCGAATCTGTCAGTATGGTTTAATTGAATTATGATTAAGTCTAGGATCGAAACCCCCAAATCGTTTTATGAACGAACCCTAGTTACTGGGTCTTGATTAAATCGATGAAATGAGACCGAATTGGCATAGGGCTATCAATTAAAAAGGGATTTCGAATCTACTGGTTTGAATTAATTGGATTTAAACAGAGTCGGGGGTAGGGTTCGATTAAATCCGAAGATGTTAAGAACCCTAGAATCATATCATGTTTGATTCTATAATGTAAGCCCTAATAAGCATAGGGCTTTTAATCTATAGATAAAAATGAAGCTATTGATAGGTTTAATTACCAGAATGATGTTCGAATTGACTGTGATCGACTAAACGGATGCCGACTGTGACAGGATCGGTTTTCCGGTGACTCTGCGTCCTTCTTCGATGCAATTGGATGGTGTAACAGGTTCAAGGGGATTCGTTTGAGATTAGCAGGTGATCAATTTCAGTGTAAACGATCGATATTTTGCGAATTGGTGAGTAATAAGAGTGAGGTCGACGGTTACGGTTGATTAGTCATAAATGGAATTACATCGTAAAATGATGAAGCTGTTAACTGATCTATAAAGGTCGCTAATGACTCTAACGTGCATAACGGTTACGGATTGCAACGAAATTCGGGTGTGGGGTTCAGATTTGAGTCAAGGACAACAGTTTGACTTTCTGAAGTCAACCTAAATCAAGAATGGGTTAAATACAGATTTGATCCCTGCAGTTTCATGTTTAAAAGTTTTTAACTTGGCGGAACTGGTCCCTAGGGTTTGAGTTGAGTTAAGTTGGTTAAGGACTTGTTAGCTTGACTTATTAAAAGTCAACACGAATATAATTCTTCAATTTTTTTGACTTTCAAAGTTAATCATAATTAGATTTGACTAATTACACAACTAGTCCTTGTAGGGTTTAATGTCGTATTGTTATTTTATTAATTAAAATAAATTAAAATAGGGTCGGTAAGTCAGGAATGTTACAGTCTCCCCATGTTAAGGGAATTTCATCCCGAAATTTAACTAGTGGAGATTACTGAATCTAGAAGGAAGTGAGTTTGAGTTTTGATTATTGATTTGAAAAGTATGATAGATAACAAGATTTAAGTCTAAGCTCAAGTTAAGTATGAAAGGTATCAGTGGGTTCTAGTTTCAAGAGAGTTAAGGAGAGGTATGTCGAAGAATCTAAAGGTGAAATGCGTTACATGGAATGGGTTTGATGAGAATTTGATAATTAGGGTTTGCTTAAGATGTATCCTAATATGTTAAAAAAATTTCATTGGATAAGAGATTTCACAACTATTGGTCTAGGTCAAAACGACATAAAACTTCACGTGACACGAATAACGCTACTTCTGATAATATGAAACGAACACTTATATATAGGAAGTACCAGCGGCGTATCCACCATGCCCTTGTCATATCTCATTAGTTTTGTTATTATATATCATGATGGGTTTTAGGTCAATACACACGATAGAATTTACTATGTTTTCCATGCGCTGATTTTTATAATTCCGTGTGCACCCGTAATTACTCAAATCATCGCATGGTCCGTGTAGATCATTCTTTTGTGTGCGGGTAAGGGGGCATAATTTTACTCTGAACAAGTCTATTGTTCTCACATAAAAGTCGCTAATAAGTAACTATATCCTTAGTCAGGTTAGTTCATAACTAAAGAGTAGTAAAGCAGTATAACTTAAAGTTTCTTAGTTTGCTCGTGTTTGAACAAGAGTACGTCAAACCCCGAGTCATTTCAATGTATTATGGTCTTCAACTTTGGTGAACAAAGTGCATGACCATGTTTTGTGTAATATGTAATCAATCAATTGCATTAATTGTAAGCAAATTTTGTTTCGTGTATAAAGTAAACACACAAGTCTTTCGTGTAGTGTGGACAACTAGCATTATGTATTTTGTAAATCACTAAGCTCTCACGTGTACTGTAAACAGAATAGTATCATGTGTAATATAAACAATTTAGTATCAGGTATATAGCATAATGTGCACAGTTTAGTAGGGTGTACTTTGTAACCAAATAAATCTTATGTTTAATGTGGTCAATCTAGAATTATGTATCAATCAAACAATTGTCATATATTCTGTATATTGTAAACAACTAAGTTTCGTGTATCACGTGCTTAATCCGGTAGTACGTGTATTGCAAATATCTATGTTTCGTGCGTTATGTGATCAATCCAGTAAATTGTGATTTGTAGACACACTAGTTTCATGTATTATGTAATTTGAGTGGCCTTGGGTATATTGAGAATAAATGGGTTTCATGTACCATGTGGTTGCGTTGGGTATATTGTGAACGTGCGTGCGTAAGTTATTGAACTTCATGTATAATGTATGCTAGCGGATTTCGTATGTGACCGAGTGTTGTGGACAAACGGGTTGTTTGGCGTTCATGTAAAATGTGGTAGTTAGGTTCTAGTTCTATAGATCTCACTGAGGTTTGTGGGGATGGTTAACGTCTACGCGAAATGGATCGTCTCTTGAAGTGGTAAGTGAAAGGCGACGAGAAGGGTCTGAGAACACTATAGGAATGTGCTTATTAATAACTTGTCTTTGTTTGAAATTTGTTCTTGGTTGTAGTTATATAAGGTAGTGAAACTAACGAGTTAAATAATCTAAATAAATGGCCAATTTATGGGAAAAAACTTTTTATTAAAATTTTTAATTTTTATATTTAAGAGAAACTAATGGCTGAACAAGTAGTTGTATATTAATCTAGCCGAGGTTTAGAAATAATTATTTTAACGAGAAATTCATAATCATTTATTAATTTGAAATGATTCTTTTATAAAACAGGTTATATTAAGTTTCTCTCAAGATGAAAATGTTTTTAGAAAATTTATATTTTTGATACTATCTGAAAGTTTGATAAACATTTTGTTTGAACAAGATAACGAGGTTCGTTTAAATCTGATAGGATGAGTTATTTACGAAGTAGAATGTCGGTAGTGTACTAAATCGTATTGAAAGGAGAAGGTGGTACCCGAGAAATTTTGATGAAAATATGATGGGTGTAATTCACGCTCAACGGGTCAAATCAATGAATAATAACTTCAGAGTTTAAAATATATAAAAATGGATTTAATGCTGAAATGTTAAACATTATTCAAAACATAGGGAAATGGTTTCTCAAACCAAAAATTTAAGGACAATAAATAGAGACTTCTCCTAACGTCCCTCGAAGCTTTCCACTAGGAAGAAGATAATCACCAAGATGAGCACCGCTATGGTCACTCGAGTAGCAGATCTGGCTTCAGCTTTTTCGGTCTCCATGCGAAGTTCCTGTATTTCTTTCTCAAGGATGGAGATTAATTCCTTTTGGTACCCTAATTGGTTTGCTAGGCTGTCCATTGTTTGTCCTTGCAAGTCGTGCATTACTCCCTGCTCCATCCTCTGCCTCTCAAATTCTGAGGTTCTTACATATTGGTGAATGTTATTGGTTGGAATTCCCATAACACTAGTGGGGCCATGGTATGCTTTACCCAAGAGTTAGGATGGTACGGGTCGGGCATTAGATATGGGTCTCTTAGTGGGGGTGGTAACTGATTGTGGGGGTGAGGTGTCTGATACGGGTTTCTGGGTGCGGGTGATCCAGATGTTCGAAGTCTCGGGCCGGTGTCCCTAATCCAGTCCGCCCTTACATCAAACCTAGGCCTAACATTTGGGGGTGTTAGTGACCGATATACGGGTGTCTTCGTGTCTTCTTCGCAATCAGATTCTGCTCCAGGACGGTAAACCGGGGAGGAAGGAGAGTAGGAGTCCATGTCTAGCAGAAAATAATGAAGAGGTTGTAAGTAATAATGAAATATATTAAGTGTCAAATACAGGAGTTATCATAGGTTTAGAGTTTGACTAGTCATAACGCCAAAACTTCACAATAGTATTTTAGAAATACACTTGACCTATAAGCAATGCATCCCTGAGGAGAATTCCCAGGAAAGAGGGGTGGGTCAATAAGACACACTTAAGTACCCTATCTTTCCTTAGCCAGAATTTCTCATAGGTTTACACGCTCTTCCAGCCATCATGTATTAATAATACCATTGTTGGGCTCATGGTTATGATGAGAATTGTTGTGGACTGGGCTTTGAGGCCCAAAAGTAAGATTTATGCATTTCAGTGGAATTCCTTCTTCTTGGAGGATAGATGGGCTTCTTAGTTTATTATTGGTGGGCATTAGGCCCAATAGTTTAGGTCTTTGATCATAAGGGTGTTGGTATCATGTATGTGAGTCCAAAGGTGTATGAATAATTTGGTGTGTATGTGTGTGTGTGGAAACTTAGGATAGCACTTTAAATAAAGTAAGTAGGTGGCAATGAATAGGAGGAAAAAGTTGGCAGGTAATGTGTCACATAGACTATTTAGTATTGTATCCTAGGATGTAATTATGTAGTTTAACATGTAAAAATATTTGCATTGAAAGTAATCATATAGCATGTAGGTAGTGATGAGTGTAAGCACAAAAGTTATCAAGTAGTGTGACACATAAGTTATTAAGTATTGTATCATGTAGTGTAAATACTTATGATAGCATGTAAAAATAATTACACATGAATTGATAATGTAACATGTGATAGCATAGCAATGTATGGGTGTCCTAAAGTTATAGTCTAGGTCAAAAGTGTCTAATAACCTAGTTCCCTATAACCAAGGCTCTGATACCAATCTGTCACACTCCGACCGATGGCGAAATCATCGGGGCGGGACATGTAGACTGTTCAAAAGCACAAGGTTGACTATATTGAAATATATTAAGTATCAAATTTCATTGCAACATTCATGACAAAACAATCCAAGCAAAACAACATAATTGAAATACATAAGTTCTTTATTTAATTTAACTAGGTCCAAGCCTATGTGTAGCACATCTTGATCACACTCACACATTAGTACCTGAAACATGAATAAAATAAAGTCAACTAAAAAGTTGGTGAATATAACACAGGTTTGTATATAGATAGCATATAGTTTGTAAAACAAATCCTTACATAACATGATAAATAAGGCATTTATGGGGAGCATCTATTGTGTAATCAAGTACAATAAAACCTTTGTAACTAGCATGCAAAATTGTGTTGTCAGTATCAATCACCCTACCTAGGTGGGTTTGTCAGACTCAATAGATCTATCATTGAAAACCGTCGGCTTGAATAGTTAATGATTGCACATAAGTGTTCACAAAAGTTAGCACACATAATAAAGCTCAAATTGCACACGTGAATGTAAATAGGATTTGTACTTGTGTTGTTCGTGTAAATGTAAACAGTAGTTTGAGTAGTGTTCATGTTTCACCCCAAAAAATATAAAAGAGTAAAAGGGGCTATGTATACTCACCTGAATCAAATGTGTAGCTAACACGAGACTCTAGGTAGCAAAGTGATCCTTGTAAAGCACAACCTTAACCTAGAGTGTATTGCGTATGAAGATGAATTAATAAAATATCTAAATCGAAGTCTAGGGCTTCAGTGGATGTGAGTGTAGGAAATTGTGTAATGAGTCTGTGTCGAATTATGTAAAAGGAATGTGTAGATGTTTGCGTTTTGTTCTTGAATAATTGTTTATAATTATTAAAGTCGGGGTATAGCGTCCTAAAAATAATGATTTAGAGTTTAGGGTGAATTAACTAAATAAATTAGGTTTATTTATTTAAACCATAATATGAAATTATATTGTTTTAAATATAAAAAAATAAATAAGTCTATACTTATTTAGTTATTTAGTCATGAAAATGTGTCGAATTTGGGTAAATATTTTAGAGTCACGGGTTGAAAATAATATAAATATTTTATTTATTCAAAGTCGGGGTTTGAAAATAATATAACTATATTATTTTAAAAGTTGGTTTTTTAAATGAAAAAGGGTTACAAACCAAACCCGAGCCTACGGGTGGTTTTACGAGGCTAGAACCCATTAATATATTAATATAATAATATAGGGTATTGTTTTTATATTAAAATAATACAACAAAAATATTTTTAAAAATAAATGGGTGTGGAGAGACTCGAACCCGGGTTTCTCCCACACAAGCACACTCACTTAACCAACTCCGCCCGCTAGGGTATCGCACACAAGCCCAGGCAGAAATGGTTTTTTTACATAGAAACCTAGTGAGTTCTTCCCCTTTACACGAGTTCGATCGACCCAGTCCCAATTCCACTAAATCTGGTAGCGACAGTCTATAAGATCATAGGGGTTTTGTTCGTTAACATCAAACGAGTCTGGGTGGGTTTTAATTGTAAAAACAATAGGTTTAGGATCGTTTAATTACGGATTCAAAAGGCCGAAACCCTAGGTTTGAACTCAAAATTGTTTTGAATGATCCTGATAATGGAATGTGATGGAAACATGGGACTTTTACTAATTAGGGTCTTGCGAATCTATCAGTATGGTTTAATTGAATTATGATTAAGTCTAGGATCGAAACCCGCAAATCGTTTAATGAACGAACCCTAGTTACTGGGTCTTGATTAAATCGATGATATGTGACTGAATTGGCATAGGGCTATCAATTAAAAAGGGATTTCGAATCTACTGGTATGAATTAATTGGATTTAAACAGAGTCGGGGGTAGGGTTCGATTAAATCCGAAGATGTTAAGAACCCTAGAATCAGATCATGTTTGATTCTATAATGTAAGCCCTAATAAGCATAGGGCTTTTAATCTATTGATAAAAACGAAGCTACTGATAGGTTTAATTACCAGAATGATGTTCGAATTGACTGTGATCGACTAAACGGATGCCGACTGTGACAAGATCGGTTTTCCGGCGACTCTGCGTCCTTCTTCGATGCAATTGGATGGTGTAACAGGTTCAAGGGGATTCGTTTGAGATTGGCAGGTGATCAATTTCAGTGTAAACAATCGATATTTTGCGAATTGGTGAGTAATAAGAGTGAGGTCGACGGTTACGGTTGATTAGTCATAAATGGAATTAAATCGTAAAATGATGAAGCTGTTAACTGATCTATAACGGTCGCTAATGACTCTAACGTGCATAACGGTTACGGATTGCAACGAAATTCGGGTGTGGGGTTCGGATTTGAGTCAAGGACAACAGTTTGACTTTCTGAAGTCAACCCAAATCAAGAATGGGTTAATTACAGATTTGATCCCTGCAGTTTCATGTTTAAAAGTTTTGAACTTGGCGGAACTGGTCCCTAGGGTTTGAGTTGAGTTAAATTGGTTAAGGACTTGTTAGCTTGACTTATTAGAAGTCAACAGGAATATAATTCTTCAATTTTTTTGACTTTCAAAGTTAATCATAATTAGATTTGACTAATTACACAACTAGTCCTTGTAGGGTTTAATGTCATATTGTTATTTTATTAATTAAAATAAATTAAAATAGGGTCGGTAAGTCAGGAATGTTACATAAAACTTGCAATAACTTAACATCATCATAACATCGTAACATAACTTCATATCATAAGTCAACATGAACCGAATATGCACCTTCTCGTAACCGTCAATTCTATACATCGCGTACAAGCGGGTGAACTTAAGGCTCGTTACCTCTAAGTCATCCGTCACCCAGATCTCCTAAGGCTCGTTACTTCTAGGTGGATCAAACTTATGTCTCCTAAGGCTCGTTACCTCTAGGTAGACAGAACATAACTTAGGCGCTATTTCCCCGCAAGGAATAGTACCTTCCATCGGGATCCCGGTAATCCCATGGGTGACCGTCGTCACCCCATCCTCAACCAGTTGTACAACCGTTAGCCAGCCACAAAGGCCCCCCGTAGGGGTGAGGCCAATACATACATACATACATACCCTAGCTCCCGTAGGAACTCTTGGCAGATTCGTTCATTCGTGACTTTCGTAAAACCGTTACCTCATCACAGTTAAAGCATTTGTACGTTTTATTAAACAAAACATCATCTCTTTCGTAAACTTCATTTGGCAAAACATTTCATAAACATCATCTCGTAAACATCATTTCATAAAACATCATTTCTTAAGTATGCACACCAGCCCAAAACGGTTATTAAAACGTTAAAAGAGAGGGCTCTAGAACTCACCTGATAAGCTAGTCTCGGTTGTCCTAAACAAAGGCCCAACAACGTCACGTACGATCTGAATTAGGTAGTTAAATACACATCAGAAGCAACCCCGAATCTAACGGTTTCGAACATACTGACTTCACTAACCAGCTATATATACCCATAGAACTGATGCCTGCACACTTAGCAAGTGCGCAGGGCCTTGTTCTTGTGTACTTAATAAGTACGCAGACTTCGCTTCTTGTGTACTTGATAAGTACATAGGCTTTGCTTCTTGCGTACTTGATAAGTACACAGGACCTGCTTCTTGATTATTTGATAAGTACGCAGGACCTTCTTCACTGCAAAAACCCTAACTTTTTGCATGCAGATCCGACCTCGTCAAGATCCGAACTTTTTACGTTCAAAACGTTTGCTTTTCATTCTAGATGCTAGATCTATGTTTACATTCAAGTTTCGTACGTAAAATTGCAATCTTTTTATCCAAAACCCAAAAACCCCAAAACGAACAAAAACTCAGATCTAGATCAGATCATTACCTGTATCGAGCTTCTGATTCGGAGGTTTTGCTCATGAGCTAGGGAGTAACACACTTCTTCAATCTCGGGTCGATCCGCCAACTTTCTCTCTCTACGGTTTCTCTCTCTAGATGTTGCAAATGAGAGTAATGGAGGTGACTTGGGCTATTTATAGGGAAGTGACTCCTCCCCTCATGTTCGGCGGCCCCTCTGGCCGACCCATCACGCCTCGTTCATTTATTCCGTTCGTCTCGCGTTTAACCCGTTATTTTAACCGTCGTTTTATTTTTGGGATGTTACAAAATTATTGCATATTAGGTATTGTTGTTCTCATTGTTTAAAGGTACAATGGGCTGGGGCAATAATTCGAGAATTTGTTAAAGGTTTGGTTATAGGCTTGTGAATCACATAATTCGTATGTCCTAGCTAGACTTTGTTTATCGTATGGATTTCCAGTTACCACTAAATGTTTACTTTTTAGTAAAATAAACCTGTGGACTCACCAACATTATGTTGACATTTTTAAGCATGTTTTTCAGGTAACTAATTCAAGTATGGAGTCTCACGTTTTGATTTGCAAGCATTTCGAAGTATCAAACTTTTGGAAGATTTCTTTTAATTGCTTATTGATTTAAGCTATTGTTGTAAATATTTGAAACTTTTAAACAAGTAATGTTTTGTACAACTACTTTTAACATTTTGTATTAATGTCACGTAAGTGTTTGCGATAATCATTTGCGATGAATACCATGAATGTTACATCCTGCGGATTCTACAGTGGCGGGGTGTGACATTTAGATATGAATTTCTTTGATTTCTGATTTGATTTGTATCAAGTTCAGAAATTGATATTGAAATTCACTCAGAAATTTGTTTGTGAAGAGTTTGACAGTTCTAGTTAGCATTTTGGTTTAGATCTGTGCATTCAGGGATTGATTTGGTGTTATTTAGTAAAAAAGAGTATGTTGATGTTCTTGAGCCGACGGTCCAGGGTCGACTCTCTTCCTTGAGTGTCTGTTGTGTTTGTTGATCAACTGTTCCAGTCGACTGTCAGTTTTCTCGCTGATTCTCTCAGTAAACATAAGTTTACGACTCACCGGTGTGAGGTGCTGACTCTTCTGAGCTGACTATCTGAGTGAGATTGTACTGATCACCTCGTGGTGGTGCCGATTGTTTGTTTTCTCCAGCCGACTCTCACGAGCCGACTGTCTTACTTGATCCAAGCCGACTCTCTGTTTTTCTTATTCCTTGTGTCTATTTAAGTCTGGTTTTTTCTTGATGGCGGTTACATCTATTACCCAAGCTGATTTGGAAACCGACTGCATGTCTAGACCTCAGAAGCTCCTATCTACCGATGACTTCCCTAACTAGAAGAACTGCATTAAGGCGTACTTTTACGTAACTGAATTCGGTTATTAGATCTCAACCACCAATGGTCTACACTGTCCGATGACCATAAGAGAGGACGATGTTCAAGCTCAAACTGATCCTGCAGCTTATATTGAGAATGACAAACTTATGATTTTAAGAGATTACAAAGCATTCGGTGCCATTAACATGGCCCTTCCAGCTGATATTATGAACCTGTTTGAGGAGTAAAAGACTGCTCAAACTCTATGGCAAGCATTGTTTGAATTCTATGAGGGAAATTCTGATTTGAAAGAGGGAAAGGAAGATAAGTTTCAAAAGCAGTATGATATCTTTGGGAGTATTAAAGGGGAAGGTCTGTCTAAACATATCTCAAGGTTCATGGAAATTTCTAGCAAACTGAAGCAAGCCAGGGTCATCATTAGAAATTCTAATTTGATCAAGAAGCTACTAGACTCTATACCTCAGGAATGGAGCATACAATGTATGGTGATTAAAATACAGTATGTGAATGAAGCATCCACTCTATCTGATGTGATCAATACCCTAATGTATTTTGAAATGGACATTAAGAAACGTCAAATGAATCAAATGTGGTACAACAAACCCACGGCTCCAACCAATGCATCTTTTATTGCACCATCCTCCACAAGCAGTGTTGCTAGATCATCTGGAGTTATTCCTGCTATGGTTTCCACTCCTTCTACCAATTAGCAGAGTTCATCAAACAAAGACTCAAAAAGTAATCAAAAGGGGACCAATCCATCAAGTGAGCATATCGCTCTGTTCGGGTTATTCATTAACAGTTATCAAGCTCTCATTGCTGGAGAATTGAAGGCTGGGGTGAGCCACATTGAAGATGTTTTTCATGTTGATCCATATGAAATGGAAGAGGTTGATTTACAATGGAAGATGACCATGTTAACTTTGAGAGCTAAAAGGTTTATGGACAGGACTGGAAAGAAACGTCTTGATGGAAAGTCTGCAGGTTTTGACAAGTTTAAACTGAGATGCTACAACTATAAGGAACTCGGACATTTCATGGGGGAATGTCCCCACCCTGTCATCGATGCTCTATGTTAGAACCAGAGAAACCGTTGAATTCCTGATATCTATAGGGGCTAGTTTGTAACTTTTGTAAAGTTAGGTTTTTGGGTTAAGAGTCGTTGTCGGTTATCGGCCGAATGTCGACTGTCGGTAATCTTCATGGCGACTATTGCTATGTTGTCTATAAATATCAACCCAAAAACCTAATTCTGGAGCTCTTGATTCATCCGTCGTTACTATTGTCAATTTGTGAGTCGGTAGGAGGTTGTAGTTGTTTTCTTAGTAATCCAGGTGCTTATCTGTAATCTTTTCACAGTGGATCTAATAGAATCAGTGGTTTATGTTCATGTTTGTGTTGCTCTTCATATTGTGTTTGCCTTTTTCTTCAACATTCAGCTTCTCTATAGCTGATGTGTTGTATGTTTCCTGACTAGAATCATTCTAGCATAAAGACCCTATCATCAGGACCTACAATTTTGTATCAGAGCCTTCTCTGCTCTTGGTTTCAGTGATTTTTGTAAGTTTTTGGGGGTTTTTGTTGAAACCTGAATTTCTTTGATCTCTTGCTTGATTTGTATGAAGTTCAGAAATTGATATTGAAATTCTCTCAGAAACTCATGTGTGAAGAGTTTGACAGATTTGATTGTCATTTTGGTTTAGATCTGAGCATTCAGTGATTGATTTGGTGTTTTTGTCTGAAAAAGAGTATGTTAATGTTCTTGAGCCGATTGTCCACGGTCGACTCTATTGTCTTAGCCGACTGTCATTTGATCTGGCTGATTGTCTGGGCCGATTGTCTGTTTTCCCAGCGACTCTCTAAATAAACGCAAGTTTATGACTCACCTTTGTGAGGTAGTGACTCTTCTGAGCCGACACTTCGGGTGAGATTTTCTGATCACCTTGCGGTGGTGCCGATTGTTTCTTTTCATCAGCCGACTCTTTCGAGCCGACTGTATTGCTTGTTCCGAGCTGACTCTTGATTTTCTCACCTTCTGAGTTTGTTTACGATTTCTTTGATTCAAGATGTATGTTACTTCTATTACCCAAGTTGATTTGGAGACCGGCTCCATGTCTAGACCTCCTAAGCTTCAATCCACCGAGGATTTCCCTAAGTAGAAGAACCGCATGAAGGCATACTTTTACGTGACTGACTTCGGTCAGTGGGTCTCGACCACCAATGGTCCACACTGTCCTATGACCACTGGAGCTGACGGTGTAGTAGCTCAAACGGATCCCGCTGCTTATACGAAAAATGACAAACATCTTGATCCTAAGAGATTATAAAGCTTTCGATGCTATGAATATGGCTTTTCCAAGCGACATCATGAACATGTTCGAGGAGTACAAGACTGCTCAATCTTTATGGCACGCGTTGTGTGACTTCTATGGGAGAAATTCAGACGTGAAAGAAGGGAAGAAAGATATGCTCTAGAAATAATATGATACATTTGGGAGTATCAAAGGAGAAGGCTGTCTAAACATATCTCAAGGTTCATGGAAATTTCAAGAAAATTGAAGCAAGCCAGGGTAGTCATTAAAAATTCTGATCTGATTAAGAAGCTTATAGACTCTCTATCTTAGGAATGAAGCACACAATGTATGCTAATCAAAAGACAGTTCGTGAATAAAGCATCTACTCTACCTGGTGTAATCAATATCCTAAAGTTCTTTGAAATGGACATTGAAAAGCGTCAAATGAATCAAACAGGGTATACCAAAACCATGGCACCGACCAATGCAGCTTTTATTGCTACAACCTCATCAAACAATGCTGTTATCTTATCTGGATCTGTTTCAGCTATGGTTTCCACTCCTGTCACCACTCAGCTGACTCTGTCAAGCAATGAATCAAAAAGTAATCCAAGTAATACCTCAGCTCCAAACCCATCAAGTGAACACATGGCATTGTTTGGTCTTTTCGTCAAGAGCTATCAAGCTCTCGTTTCAGGTGAATTAAAGGCCGGGGTAAGTCACATTGAAGATGTCTTCCAAGTTGATCCGGGTGACATGGAAGAAGTTGATGTGTAATGGAAAATGGCCATGTTGACTCTGAGGGCCAAAAGATTTATGGATAGAACTGGAAAGAAGCGTTTAGGAGGAAAATCCACAGGTTTTGATAAGTCTAAACTGAGATGCTACAACTGTAAGCAACTCGGGCACTTCAAGAGGGAATGTCCCCATCCTATTACTGATGCTCTACCTCTTCCTACCATTGTTGCAATTACTGATGGCCAAGAACAGACTGATAAGGCTAAAGAACTAGCAAATGCTTTGGTATTTAACGACTTTGATTTGAGCAACGAAATTGAAGAAGGTCAGGTTGAAGTGTGCAAAGCTCTTGTGGTAAACACTCCATCTACACAGTTCGTGGTTCAGGGGATGGAAGCAAGTATGGTTGAAAAGGAGAAGAATGAGGTGCACAGAAGGATTATCATCAACACTGACTATATTGGTCCTACTGCTCTCCTTAGACATTTTGTTATTTAGGGGATAGAGAGTCAGGTTATTGACAATGAAGGAAGTATGACTGAGAATGCCAACATCAAGATCATGGATGCAGTAAAAGTAAGTGATAAGAAGAAGGACACCTATCATAGTTCCAGCTCAACGGATCGAGTTAACTCTCCAAAGAGTACTAGTGATGGAACTCAAGCCAACGGTGATGGAAACTCTAATCAAGGATGCATTTGCAGGAAAACTGTTGTTGAGTTGATTCCACCTAAGGTAAAATCTCGTCTCTTTTCCTCTGACTGTGTTGACATGATTGTTCACTATCGCACTTTAAACCAACTCATTATTCGTGAGAAAGATGATGCTCTTGCTATCCTCAATCAAATCAAAAAGAGCGAAGTTGCTCCCAAAGGCAGTTTGAATCAAGCAAATCAAGAAATCCAAACCCTAAGAGAGTTTGTCTATAGAAAAGAATTTCTGGTCACCGATTTAACTGAAAAATTAACCTCTTCCAGAAATGAATCTGTTAAATTACAAATTATTATTGACAAATGGAATGTTAGCAAAAAGGCACAAGACACTATGCTAGATTGTCAAAATACTCCTGGTTCTCTGAAAAAAAGGGTGGGATATTTGGATTTGAATGACTTTGAGAGGAAGTTGTTTCACCCTCCCACCCATGGTCATTATGACCCTATTCCGTCTCCACATCCTAAAAATGGTCTTGCAAAATTATTTGTTTCTGCGACTAATGTAAATACTGCAAGTTTAAAAGGACAGGATGAGTATGTTAGGGATGATTGTGTGCTGGATTGGGACATAAGAAATGAAACCGAGAATCTATTTTATCTTCGTTTTTGAATTTAAGTTCCCAGATTCTAGGGTCATGTAATTCAGGCTTTGTTGATAGCAGTAGTTGATCATGTTATAGGATAATTAACTCTAACTATGATTGTAATGAACACAATAGCTGTAATGACTTTATTTTTATTAATGATGTTTGTTTTAATGATTCGATTGATATTGTGTCAAGAAATCAGTTTAAAAGGTTTATGACAGAGGAAATTCCAGTCTTCACCCCAGCATCAACAAGTAAATGTGATAGTAAAAGTGACTCAGACTATTTGTCTACAAGAGATAGTGAGGAAAGTGCATATGATTCGGACAGATCTGTTGAAACATCCACGGAATCATACAATGCATCTGATGAAGAAGCAAGTCAAATGATAAATGTTGATAAAGTATCTTACCAACAATCGTCAACCACTCATGTTGATCAAAAGAAGGAAAAATTCATCATAGGCAAAAGCAAAAAAGCAAATCAAAGTACCAGTTCAGCAACAATCATCCTCATCATCTCATCAACAGCCAAATAAAAGAAAATCTTTTAAACATGCTAATTGTTTTAATTATGGGAAGGGTGGTCACACTACTAGGAAGTGAAGTAGTGCATCTTATCATAACAATTAGGTCAAATTTGAACGACCTAAAATGCATAGTGTTGGAAATTTTAACAGACACCAACAAGATCACATTCCTTTTTATCATAAAATTGACAAAATTCGTCAAAATGTAAATCATTTTCTAAAGGGAACATGTTGGCGGAGAACTAGAACTGATAGAAATGCTAAAATTAATGTTCCACCTAAGTTGTGAAAGACTTGGGTTCTGGTTTCTCAATAAATTATCTTGTATGTGACAGGGATTTCCTAGGAGGACTATTGACAATGCTTAGCATGTTGATAGTGGGTGCTCTTGTCACATGACCGGGCTAAAAGATCTGCTGACTGACTACAGAATAATTGATGGGGGAAACGTTGCCTTTGCGGGTGACAAAAAGGGATGAAAGATTACAGGACAAGGAACTGTATGCAATGGAACTCTCACTATGGAGAAAGTGAATCTTGTTCCAAACTCTTCTATAATCTGATGAGTGTATCACAAGTTTGTGTTAAACAGCTATCTGTGCTGTTCAACAAAACTAAATGTCTCTTTCTCAAGCCTGGATTTGTTGTTCCGGAAGATCTAGTCCTGTCGAGGACTCCAAGGAGAAACAACACCTACAGTGTCGACATGAATGATCCTGAAACAAAAGCTTCTATGGCTTGTTTACTGTCAAAAACATCTGACTCTGAATCACTGCTCTGGCATCGTCGACTTGGCCATGTGAATTTTATAAACATAAATCGTTTAGTAAAACAAGGTCAAAGCTGCCAGGACTCCACAATAGAATAGAGTTGTTGAAAGGAAGAACCGAACGTTGATTGAAGCTGCCAGAACAATGCTGATAGATTAAAAGCTGCCAATCATTTCTAGGCTGAAGCAGTTAACACTGCTAATTATGTCCTGAATCGTGCTCTTTTGGTTAAGGCTCACAACAAGACTGCCTATGAGATTTTCATGGATGGAAGCCCCTGATTGTATTCTTCAGAGCTTTTGGATGTTCTTGTACTCTATTGAACATAACTGAAAATCTTGCAAAGTTTGGTACAGTCGGTGACGAATTTTATTTCATTGGATATTCGTCATCTCAAAAGGCCTACTGTGTTTACAACAAAAGGACAAAGATCGTGTAGGAATCTTATTACGTTGACTGGCAAAATGCAAGTACTACAAATACTGGAACCGGTCCTGACTGGTTCTATGATGCAGACATTGTCTTTAATAATTTCATTCCTCCTGCATCACTCGTACCTGAACCATCTTCATCCACTAAACCATCATTCATTCCATCCATCCAAGCAGAAGATGAATTTTTTCCTTTCTCAACCCGAATCACACCTGTTATTAATGATCCTCTATCTGTTTATGTCAACAGTACAATAACCTCTTCTCATTCTGAGGCTGCTGATACTAATCCTGTGAATACTACAAGTGATGTCAGTTCAGTTGTAACAACAACTGTAGATTCTAATGTCAACCAAAAGTTGACAAATGATCCCTCTGTCGATTCTGACAGTGAACAATAATGATGGGCTGATTGTTCCTGATGAAAATTTAACAAACCTTCATGCTCAAGTTAAAGTTGTTGATGGGCCATCCTTCAAAACTTTATCAAATCATACTTTGGATAATGTGATTGGGCCAATCACTGAAGGTGTTCGTACTAGAAGTTATTCAATTCCTTATAACACTACCGTGTGTGCTTATTTTCTCTCACAGGACGTTTTGAAAAATATTTCCATGGCCCTGAAGGATTCCAGCTGGATAGATGCTATGCAGGAAGAACTGGCTCAATTCAGGAAATTAAAAGTTTGGGATCTGGTTGACCTACCAAATAATAAGTACCCAATCGGTACTCGCTGGGTCTTTAGAAACAAGACCGATGAAAGAACTGTAGTTATCAAGAATAAGGCACGTTTGGTTGTGCAAGGTTTTGCCCAAGAAGATGGAATTGATGTTGAGGAAGTGTTCGCTCTCGTGACTTGTTTGGAAGCAATAAGAATTTTCCTGGCTTAGGCGTGTTTCAAGAACTTTAAAGTCTATCAAATGGACGTTAAAAGTTCATTCTTATATGGGAAGGTCAAGGAGGAAGTCTATGTGTGCCAGCCTTTGGGGTTTGAAGATCCAGATTATCCGAGTCGGGTCTACAAGTTAGACAAAGCCCTGTACGGACTTCATCAGGCTCCAAGGGCTTTGTATGATACTTTGTCATCTTATCTTCAACAAAATAACTTTGAACGGGGTAAGATTGATATGACTTTATTCATGAAGAAGATTGGAAAGGATATTATGCTGGTGCAGATCTATGTGGACGACATTATCTTCGGGTCAACCAATGAGAAGCTTTGTAGAGACTTTGAGGACATTATGAAGGCCAAATGTGAAATGAGCAAGATGGGTGAGCTCACGTTCTTTCTCGGAGTGGAAGTGAAGCAGTCACATGACGGAACTCTGATTCATTAACCCAAGTATATTCAATATATGCTCAAAAAGTTCCAGATGATTGACTCCAAAGCAGCATCAAGACCTTTTTCTGCTCGATCACCCATCTATGCTGATCTAGAAGGAAAACCCTTTGACATGCATCATTACCGTTATATGATTGGGTCTCTACTATATCTCACTACGAGCCGTCCGGATATCATGTTCGTTGTTTGCTATTACGCTCGTTATCAGACAAAACCCAAGGAATTCCATGAAATTGCTGTGAAAAGAATCTCCCGCTACCTAAAAGGCTCTCCCAAGTTAGGGCTCTTGTATCCAAACGCTAATAGCTTTGATTTGGTGGCCTACCCTAATAGTGATCATGGTGGATGTCAACTTGACTGAAAGTCTGTGTCAGGAGTATGTCAGTACTTGGGACACTGTCTGGTGTCATGGCATTGCAAGAAAAAAACTTTGGTCTCCATCTCTTCTACAGAAGCTGAGTATATCGCTGCTTCCAGTTGCTGCTCTCAAAACCTCTAGATTCAGCATCAAATAACGGATTATGGTATCAACTTGAAGCAGACTCCAATGTTCATCGACAATGAAGCTTGTGTGAAAATCATGAAGAACCTGATCTATCATTAAAAAACAAAGCACATTGATGTGCGGGTTCATGCCATTCGGGATGCATTTGAGAAAGAGTATATTCAAATCCTTCTAGTGAACACCAATGATCAAAAAGCTGATATCTTCATGAAGGCGTTTGATAAATCCAAGTTTCTTGATCTCGTGTAGAAATTGGGTTTGTTGAACTGTGAGTAACATTTTCTATCCCTCATGCATTATATATATATATATCTGTTCATATTTTCTTGACCAGAATGTGTTGATGATCAAGCTGCAAAAATATTTCATCTTTCGTTTAGAAAATTCCATTTAAAGAGGTTGTCTATAAATAAAATTTTCAGGGGAAAGTTTCTGTGAATTAAAAAGAAAAAGAAAATAGCTTGAAAAGGTTATGTAAGTTGTGCTTCATTGCTGCTTTTGCATAACTGTTATTGTGGGAAATGATAGTTGAACTGACATACTTGATCACTACTTAGGATAAAAAGGGGGAAGCGGTTATAAAGAAGGACAAGTTGGTAGGCTCAGCATTCAAACAAATAGACTGCAACTCAGTGAAAAAGATAATGACTGCTAAAAAGTGTAAGTCCAGGTCTACACATAACCATAGTCCCTTCACAAAGGGGTTGCGAGTCCTTATTATATATACTTATGCAAAAAGAACAAAAAGACACGCAATGACGTGCACTAGGTCAAGAAAAGACATGCAATGACGTGCAAATCCAAGCAAAAGACACCAATGATGTGCATTCTAGTACTGATTTTGTCAATCTTGAGCGAAAGACACGCAATGTCAATGTCGTGCATTAGGAACTTAATCTCAAAAGATATACAATGTTAGTGTGTACATACATATATTATATATTTTTGTTTTTGGGTTCCTGTGACAGCGAAGGGATTTTTCTTGACAAAAACATGGCTTATAAGACCGATGTCCAAGTAAGTCCAACCTTATTTCATAACCATGGCATATAAGTCCGTCATGCTTTGTCCCTTACTCAAAATCATTTTATAGATACCTTGAACAGTTCACGGACACGTGCTAGTTATGCTCCATTTGCTATCCTAGGATTCTCGTTGATCAACTTCTCGGGTTATGCGTTGGCATAGTCCTGAAGCTCTCATCATCGTACTGAACATACCATGAGGATGGGTAGGTTATACCTGACAAGAGTGGGGAACACCGATTTCATCTTAATCTTACCAAATCATGATAAACATTCACTAGTTGTATGTTAAAGAAATGGTGCATGGGTTTCATAGGACAAATATACCAAAATTCGTTCATAGGCCATGGACGCCCACATGCAATAAGAAAGGCTATGTGACAAGTTATGTCGATATGATTCCACAAGATCAGGTTTGCATGTTCTATGATCCCGTATTTTGGTATTAATGATTGCTCCAAAGATTTTTGGTGTGTATATATTCTTGTACAAATGACTCTTGTTTCGTATCTCAAAAAATCAAGCTCGAAAGTCGATTCGTTTTGGTCAAACGTTCATTCTTTTTAAAATTTTGCCCTAAGCTACTCTTGGGCCGACTGTCAAGTGTCGGCCCCCAATTGTTTTTATCGTCTGTATATGTTTGAAAAAGGGGATTCTTTTTATAGTTTGAAACCCTAGCCTTAGTGAAACTGTTCCTGCGACAAAGAACCCCATTTTTTTCAAATGATTTTGAATCTCTCTCTCAAGAAACTATCTCCGAAAGGAATTCCTATGGCATTTTCCAAACTTGATTCCCATTTTTATACCGATCTTCTGAGACATCATCATAGTTTTTCTAGAAAGGTGACTCCTTTATTCAAGAAAATGCGTGAGAAGGAAGTCATTTATGAAATTCAAAGCTCGTCTGTGGAAAGTTACAACACCATGAAAAGAAGGATCGAGCGAATAACTACACCCAATAAAGAAAAGGAATCGAAGAAAGAAGCGCCAAAGAGAGAAGCCAAGGGAAAGGCTATTGATACTTCTGATGGAAAAAAGAAAAAGAGGGCTTTAGCACCTAGCCAGGGAGAAGGACTGACGAGGTCAGCAAGATTGGCCTATCAAACAGAACAAGAAAGAATCCAGCAAAATGTCTCCATCACCTCGTTCCTTTCTGAAGAACTTATTGAAGCACATTTTATAGCCGCTATGACTTTAGCTCCATTAAGGCGTCTTCCGCCTATGCAATTAGAAGGAACTTCCGAAGCACACCACTCTCCGAAAAAGAAACAAGTTCTCCCTTCTCTAGGTAACGCAAAGAAATCAAGCGTTGTCATCAGCAAAAGCCCTATGAAGCCAAGAAAAGATGCTCCTCCTCTTCATCAAAAGAAGCCAACTCACCTAAAGGGTCTGAAGAATGAAATTCAGGCTTTAAGAAAATCTCATGAGAAGCAAATAATGAAGATTTTAGGAATGAAAATTCATTGGAACAAACTGAATAGGTGGATAGAGGTCAAAGGAAGAATATGCGAGGTGTTGCCAAAGCAATGGCAGTGATTAGGAAGGGTGCTGACAACCTTCTAAAAGAACTGAATCGTTTGAGGGCAAGAAACAATGAGGAACCATTGACATTCCATAAAGTGTTTGATATTGCCAGCGTTGAAGGAAAGGGTGAATCTGAGGATGATGAAGAAGATGAAAATGAGTCCGATGAATTTTAAGGAGGAGATGCCCACGGAAGACTAATAGAATCAGGAGTGCAATGGTTTCAGGAGAAATTTTTGGAACCTGTAAAACCGTTGTATTCATGTTAACTATAGGGTCTAGAGTGTAACTTTTGTAATAGTTAGGTTTTTGGGGAAATCGCTACCTACTCTTGAGAGTCGCTAATTCGGTTCCCGGCGAACTGTTGATAGTCGGCAATCTTCTTGGCGACTCTTGCTATATTCTCTATAAATAGCAAACCAAAAACCTAACTAATCAGTTCTTGATTCACACGTCGTTATTATAGTCTTTTAAGAGCTGGTAGGAGGTTGTTCTTGTTATCTTTGTAATCCTGGTGCTAATATGTAATCGTTTCATTGTGGATCTAATAGAATCGTGTGGTTTATGTTCTTTTTCTTGTTGCTCTTCATTATGTGTTTCACATTATCATCAACAATCAGCTTCTCTATAGCCGTTTGGTTGGTTGTTTCCTGACTAAAATCATTCTAGCACAGTAACCCTACGATCAGGACCTACAGTTGCCATATCTACTTGTGAGGCTGAGTATATTGCTGCTGCCAGCTGTTGTTCTCAAATCCTATGGATTCTGCAATAATTACGGGATTTTGGATTTAACTTCACCAAGACTCTGATGTTTATTGATAACACAGCCACGATGTCGATAACAAACAATCTAGTGAAACACTAGAAGATAAAACACATCGAGATCCGTCATCATTTTATCAGAGATTCTGCTGAGAAGAAGTTGATCGAACTTGTGAAAGTGCATACGAATGACAACTATGATGATTTTTTCACCATAGCGTTTGATCGCTCACGATTTGAATTTCTAACCAAAATGATTGGAATGTCTAATCCTGTGTAAAAATGATTTTCAAAAAGGGTTTTTCATGGATGTTTTATGTTTATTTAATTTTATTTTTATTTCCTTTTATTACATTATTTTAAAAAAAACCAAACAAATTTGAAAAATTTAAAATCGGCATCACTTGAAGTTATAGAAGAAATGATAGTACATCAATAGATGATTATTCACTCATGACCATAGTTTGACTGACCGAGAACTATTATATATTGTGCATATGCTTATATGTTTTGATCTAAGTTTCTTAGACTGCATAAATAAGAAATGATAGTTTCACGACTGCTTAGATTTGAAAATTGTATAATCTATGTTTAATTTGGATATGTGTATGTAATTTAGATTGTCAGTAGGCTAGAAGCGTTTTTGGACCATTAGTAGTGTGAAAACTTAACACACTATGTTACAACTGTAATTTGAACCCATAGTATGCCGGTGTGTGTGTTAAAAGATCGTTATCAGAGATAGAATATAAGGCTTTAAGAATTTCATGAGACCAGTATCGAATTATATCATTAGCATAATTTTTTATCGGTTCATTTCTTATCCATGCCCCGAAAAGCATGTGATTGAAGTTGGACTAAGATATGTTTTTGCTAACATCTGTCAAAACATATGCTAGCCCTTGGATCATTATCTTGATTCCATTGAATACATCCAGATTCCTCTGTTACCATGAATCATGGTACTTCATCCAAGCCAAGCCATATGAATCAATCTGATTCTTTATAATCCCTCAGGATCTGCTTGTTTTTCCTGTGCTAATTGATGTAATTTCATCCTGGTGATTGATCTAATCTTAGCATGAGTCTTATATGTCTTGAAGATAATGCAGTTTACTTTTACGTTGGCATACTTATGGGGTTCACGTTGTTTTCATATAATTGTTACGTTATCTCATAAGAACGTGGGATAAAAACACTTGTAGTTTCAAATTCTATAATATTGACAACCTAGATTTACATGATGTATATTGCAAATTCGGTATGAATAATAAGTATGTCATGATCTGATATTATTTACTTTGAAGCTTATCGCGTATCAGTTCATGTTTTACTACAATACTGAAATATGTAATGTTAGTACTTCATGGAAATTACAAAGATTGCTTGTTTGATAATCTGAGGAAAGTTGATAGGTTACCCTTAGAGCTGATATTCATTATGTGTGATCGATTCATAATATACACTGATATGATCTTTTTATTCGTGATGTTCGACCAAAAATATGTGATTTGTGAATTTGAATTTCAGTTTGTATAGATAAAAACCAAAAAAGATTTTATTTTTTCACTACTTTATCTCATTATTAAAAATAAAAAATATGTTTGTATGCTTGTAGTTTGTTTTATTGAAAATTTCAAAAAGATTTTATTTCTTGCTTCCATGAAAATGTCATTTTTGTTTAATATTCGGGATTGCATTTCATACAGGTTGAAGGATGGAAGAAAGAATGATCGGTAGAAAGTTAAAAATTTGAAAATTCCAAAATTTCCTAAGTGTTGGAGAACTAGCGAACTTGTTATGTTCGCTTGGACATGTTCGCTAGGGGGCGAACTTGTTAAGTTTGCCTCGAGAAGCGAACTTGAAGGAAAGAGTATATATTGCTCAGTTTAGCGAGTTTGTTCTTAATTGGCCTAATATTGAGCGAACTTACAAAGAGAGAACTTATACAGCTTTTTGCGAACTTATGTTTGTGAAATTTCTATGTGTTTGGAGCTTTATTCATTGCTTCTTTCTTAATCAAAACCTTACTGCGATTCGATTGAAGGTAATCTCATATGTTTCTATCCACTGAATCGGTGTGTAGAGGTTGAATATGAAGAGGAGACTACGACTTCGTTCAAACGTTGTTTGTTTGTGGATTGAAACTGTAATTGATTGTTGCTATGTGCTAGTCGGTGATATTAGAATGTGGTGGGTGTCTTGTTTAAGACAGATCTCATCAGAATCAGATTTTGATTTACAAAGTTTGTTGAGCGAACTTGCTCGGGCGAACTTATCAAGTTAGCCTCTATGTTCTACTAAGCGAACTTGATAAGTTCGCCTCTAGGGACAGTACTGATTTTGGACTTAGCATTTTTTTGTTTTTTTTTTTAACTTTGATTTTATTCATTTTGTTTCTTGTTTCTTTTTCATGCAAAGTCTAATATCTACGTGTGTAGGTTATGGCTCGTCGGGTGGAATATAACCATAATCAAGTGGCTCTACTGAATGCCGGATTATCTGAAGCTGTTAACTATCAGGAGATCATTAATTTCTTGAACCGTTCAAGAATAAGAGTTGCTCTTTCTGCAGATCCAGTTGTAACATTTCTGATTTTCATTTTCTATATTTCAATTCAATGTGATATATTTCAAACCAAATTTTAGTACACTGACTTGTTCTATTTATACCAACAATTAAATACTATGTTTCAATGCAAATCAACAAATTTTAAACGAGTATACCCTATTAAACTATACATAAGTCCATATTTATACAAATCTGTCAATACTGAAACTTGCTAGGACTGATTTTATAAATTAACAAGAAACCCTAATAGGCACGGTCGCGCCTCGTTCTGGCACGGTCGCGCCAAGTTCTAAGGCACGGTCGCGCGCCTTGATTTGGAACGGTCGCGCCCGGTGCCTTGGCACGGTCGCGCTTCATATGGGCACGGTCGCGCCTCTCGTCAGTTGAAACGGAAGTGCAGCCTTTAATCACAGAGACGTTCGATTTCGTAACTGCTCCACACGTTTCTACTATTAACGATCAAAATTAAGTCGTTTAATCATTTTATTTACAACAAATAAACTCAAATGCAATGATTCAACTCATAACCGTCCAATCCTCTCACAAGACCATCGAATTCACCATTTTGATTACAATTCTCCTAAGCCAACATACCATCAATCCTCTCTGAAGCTCCCGGAAACACTGAGTCAGCCGGAATTGTCACACGCCAACCGACGGCGGAATCATCGGGGCGGGACATGTAGACTGTTCATGAGCACAAGGTTAACTAAATTGTAATATATTAAACATCAATTTCATTTCAAATAATCCAAACACAACCAAATCCAAACAATTGCATAATTGATATACATAGAATTCTTTATTCAAATTAATTAAGTCCAAGACCTATGTGTAGTATGTCTTAATCAAACTCACATATTAGCACCTGAAACATGAATAAAATAAGGTCAACTAAAAAGTTGGTGAGCGTACACAGGTTTGTATATAGATAGCATATAGATTGTAAATAAACAAATCCTTACATAACATGATCAAATAAGGCATTTATGGAGAGCAACTATTGTGTAACCAAGTACAATCAAACCTTTGTAACTAGCATGCAAAATTGTGTTGTCGGTAACAATCACCCCAATCTGGGTGTGTTTGTCAGACTCAATAGATCTATCATTTTTTACCGTCGGCTTGAATAGTTAATGATTGCACATAAATAGCATTGAAAAGTTAGCACATCTAGTACTCAGGCATAAAGCTCAAACTTGCACACATGAATGTAAAGAGGATTTGTACTTGTGTAGTTTGTGTAAATGTAAGAAAAAGATTGTATATTGTTCATGTTCCACCCCAAAAAGTGTAAAAGAGTAAAAGGGGCTATGTAATACTCACTTGGTTTGAAGGCCTAGCTAACACAAGAGACTAGATAGTAATACGAGGTCCTTGTAATGCACAACGTTAACCTAGAGTGTAATATGTATCGAAATTAATAGTATGCCCAATAGTCTATGTCTAAGTCTAGGTTAAATTGGATGTGTGTATAAGGAATTTGAAGTTGTAGGTGTTAGTGGTTTGTACTTGAATGGTGTTGTATAAAATTAAGGTTTGAGTTTGGAATAACTAAATAGTAAACAAAATTATTATTTATTTACTTAGTTATAAAAAATAATGTAGGTATTAGAGGTAACTAAGTATAACCTAAATAAATGATTTTTGTTTAAATGTAAATTAAATAAATAATTGTTACCTTATTTATTTATTTATAAAATATGTAACTTAGTCCTTTAGTTATAAAAATGTATTAGATGTTTTATAATAATATAAATTTCTTTACTTTATATTCATAAAGATGTTTAAGTAATTGGTGTAAATAATACTTAAGTGTAGGGTTTAACAATGAATATAAATTTATTTTTGTAAGTTTTAAATAAACAATTTCTATTCATTTATTTTATAAAATAAATTATTTTTATTTAAAAATGAATTTGAAATACTTATTGTTTTTAAATTATGGAAAATAATTATTCTGTCAAGACTTTTCTCACACACACGACCGTGCCTAGGACAGGGCACGATCGTGCTAGAACCACGGGCGCGACCGTGTTAGTCAGGGACGCGACCGTGTTGACCAATACATAGGGTATAGCTAAGCTGTACACTAGGCACGACCGTGTCTGGGCCAGGCACGAGCGTGTCTAGGGTTTTGAGGCACGACCAAATCTAGTCAAGGGCATGACCGGGTCTGTGTATGTGAGGCATGACCGCGCTGATATTTGGCGTGACCGTGTCTCATGAAGCACGACCGCGCTTGAAGACTAGCGCGACCGTGTTTCTTCCAAAACATGAATGAATTGGTCGATTCTTATGATAATAGTGTTAGGAATCATAGGGCTTTCACCCATCAGGTTATTACTAGTCTTTTTGTATAGTTAATTGTATTTAAAACACGTACAAGGTATGATTCGATTAAACCATTTTAGAACGAACCCTAGATTCGGGTTCGTTTAAATTTTGCTATTGTAAGCCCAAATTAGTTTGGGGCTTTTGATCTATAGACTAAATCGAATGTGTGGAAGGTTTCAATTACCCGGAAGGAGGATGAATCGATGGTGTACGGGTAGAATGAGTTCCGGCGATGACGGGCTTGATCTCCGGCGTCTTTTGCTGCAATTCCAGCTAAACCACCGTCTCAAGAAGCTTTAGAGAGGATCGATAGTATGTTGGCTTGGGAGAATTGCAAATCAAAACGGTGAATTCGATTGTTTCGTGAGAGGATTAGGCGTTTACGAGATAAATCGACGAAATTGAGTTTATTTGTTGTAATGGTGATGATTAAAAGGTTTAATTAAGTTCGTTAATGGCGAAAATGAGTAGAACGGTTATGAAATCGAACGTCTCTGTGATTCAAGGCTGCATTTACGTTTCAACTGATGAGAGGCGCGACCGTGCCAAGGCACCGGGCGCGACCGTTCCAAGGCAAGGCGCGCGACCGTGCCATAGCACTTGGCGCGACCATGCCAGAACGAGGCGCGACCGTGCCTATTAGGGTTTCTGGTTATTTATTTGTAAAATCAGTCCTTGCAATTTTAGTATTGACAGATTTGTATAAATATGGACTTATGTATAGTTTAATAGGGTATACCCGTGTAAAATTTGTGGATTTGCATTGGAACAAAGTATTTAATTGTTGCTACGAATAGAACAAGTCAGTGTACTAAATATAAAATTGAAACGTGTCACATTGAATTGAAATGCAGATAACAAAAATGAGAAATGTTACAGTATCCCCATGTTGAGGGAATTTTGTCCCGAAATTTAGCTAGTGGAAGCGACGGCATCGGTGAAGAGATGGGGGTACTTGAGCTTCATTTGGTCCTCTCGTTCCCAAGTTAACTCAGGACCACGTCTAGATTCCCAACGAACTTTGACAATAGGAATACGGCTTCACTTGAGCTGCTTGATTTCACGATCCATGATTTCTGCTGGTCTCTCAACGAAGTGCATCGTTTCGTCAATGTGCACGTCGTCAAGAGGTATGTGAAGATTCTCATCAGTAAGACATTTCTTCAGGTTAGACACGTGAAAAGTAGGATGCACATTGCCAAGTGATGGAGGTAAGTCGAGTTTGTAAGCCACTTTCCCAATCATTTCAAGTATCTTAAATGGACCCACATAGCGAGGTGATAATTTGCCTTTCTTTCCAAAACGGATCACACCCTTCCACAGAGACACCTTTAGAAGAACGAGGTCACCGACTTGGAATTCCAAGGGTTTTCGTCGTTTGTTGGCATAACTCTTTTGCCGACTTCTCGCTACTCGAATGTTGTCACGAATTTGGATAATCTTGTCGGATGTTTCTTGAATTAGCTCGGGACCGGTGATTTGTGCTTCACCAATCTCGTTCCAACAGATAGGAGAACGACACTTGCGACCATAGAGAGCTTCAAATGGAGCCATGTTGATACTCGTGTGGTAGCTATTTTTGTAAGAGAACTCGATTAGGGATAGATGTGAATCCCAATTGCCACCAAAATCAATTACGCATGCTCTAAGCATGTCCTCAAGAGTTTGGATCGTTCGCTCGGTCGGACCATCAGTTTGGGGATGGTAAGCCGTGCTCAAATCCAAGCATGTACTAAGAGCAGTTTGGAGAGATTGCCAAAAACGGGAGGTGAACCGAGCATCTCTATCGGAAATTATGTTTAAGGGAACACCATGACGGCTCACAATTTCATCAATGTAAATTCGGGCTAGTTTCTCAACCCGATAGTCTTCACGGATAGGCAAAATTTGGGCAGATTTGGTGAGACGGTCAATGACCACCCAAATGCTATCATAACCACTTGAGGTGCGAGGGAGTTTGGTAATGAAATCCATAGCTAAGTTCTCCCATTTCCACACGGGAATTTCTGGTTGTTCAAGTAAACCAGAAGGACGTTGATGTTCGGCTTTGACTTTGGAGCAAGTTAGACATTTGGCAACATAGAGAGCAATGTCTTTCTTAATACTGGGCCACCAATATTGTTGGCGAAGATCTTGGTACATTTTATCCGCACCAGGATGAATAGAATAACGAGTCTTGTGAGCCTCGTTCATAAGAAATGTACGGAGATCATCGCGATCGGGAACCCAAATACGGTTAAAGTAATAAAGTAAGCTATTGGGTTTTGATTCAAGCTGAAGTTCAACACCACACGACATTTCTTTGTACATGTTACCCTCGGTGACTAAGACTTGTTGAGCTTCTAAGATGTGATTTTGAATGTCGGTTTGAATTCGGACACATTGAAGCATGACATGGTCCTTTCGACTCAAAGCGTCGGCTACAACATTCGCTTTGCCGGGATGATAACGAATCTCGCAGTCATAGTCGTTAAGGAGTTCAACCCAACGTCGTTGCCTCATATTGAGTTCCTTTTGGTTGAAGATGTGTTGGAGACTTTTGTGGTCGGTGAACACCACAAACTTTGTGCCATAGAGGTAACATCTCCAAATCTTCAATGCGAATACGACCGCACCCAACTCGAGATCGTGCGTCGTATAATTCTTCTCGTGAATCTTGAGTTATCTTGATGCCTAAGCGATTACTTTGTCTCGTTGCATGAGGACACCACCGAGACCTTGGTTGGAAGCATCACATTAGACAACTAGATCATCATTCCCTTCAGGGAGAGTTAAAATAGGATCATTGCATAACTTTTGCTTGAGAGTTTGGAAAGCTTTTTCTTGTTTTGGTCCCCATTCATAAGTCTTACCCTTGTGGGTCAAAGCGGTAAGGGGGACAGCAATCTTAGAGAAGTTTGAGATTAAACGACTATAATATCCCGCAAGACCAAGAAATGAACGAACTTTGGTGGGAGTCTTCGGGGCATTCCAATTCTTAACCGCTTCAATCTTAGCAGGGTCAACATGAATTCCTTTCTCGTTGACAGTATGACCTAGGAATTGAACCTCCTTTAGCCAAAATTCACATTTGGAGAACTTGGTATATACTTTCTATTTCCTCAAGAGGTCCAAAACCAACCTAAGGTGTTGCTCGTGATCGGATTAAGTCTTGGAGTAGATTAAGATATCATCAATGAAGACGATCACGAATTTATCAAGGCACGGTTTGCACACACGATTCATGAGGTCCATGAAAACTACGGGTGCTTTGGTTAGCCCAAAAGGCATGACCATGAACTCATAGTGTCCATACCTTGTTCAGATGGCAGTCTTTGGAATATCATCCTCTTGCACTCGGCGTTGGTGATAACCAGATCGAAGATCAATCTTCGAGAAGCAAGTAGAACCTTGAAGTTGATCAAAGAGATCATCAATTCTAGGTAAAGGATAACGGTTTTTGATAGTAAGCTTGTTGAGTTCGCGGTAGTCAATACACATGCGAAATGATCCATCCTTCTTCTTGACGAATAAGACGGGTGCATCCCACGGTGAATGACTTGGACGAATGAAACCTTTTTCGGAGAGCTCTTGGAGTTGGCTTGCATGTTCTTGCATTTCAGAAGGTGCAAGACGGTAAGGAGCTCTAGCCACGGGGTTAGCACCGGGCACAAAATCAATGCGAAATTCTACTTGTCGAACGGGTGGAAGACCGGATAGATCCTCGGGAAATACCTCGGGAAAATCCTGAATGATGGGAATGTCTTGGATACTCTTCTCTTTGACATCCTTTTGAACAATATGAGCTAAGAAGGCCACGTACTTGTTTCGTAGGTACGTTTGCGTGGTAGTGCATGAATTTAACTTAAGTCTTTTGCAAGGCTTTTCACCAAAGACTCGTAACGTTTCTCCCGACGGTAGAGGTATTCGGATGCACTTCTTGAAACAGATGACTTCGGCATGATGATTTGATAGCCAATCCATGCCTATGATGATATCAAAACTTCTTAGTGGCATTGGTACAAGATTGATTGGAAATGTATGTTCATTAAGTTCTAGAGAGCAGTCATAGATAACAGACTCAATTGTAAGCGAATCACCATTTGCTATTTCGACAGTGAAAGTTTGCTCTAATTGGGACCGTGTCTTTGCAAGTAAGGGTTCAAAATTAAGTGACACAAAACTTTTATCGGCACCGGTATCAAATAAAATGGAGGCATATTGACTATTAACAAGGAACGTACCATTGACCACATCCTTGTTGGCTTGAGCTTCATTGGCGTTTATGTTGAAAGCACGCCCACGAGATCCGATAACCAAGGCTAATAACCTAATTCCCTATAACCAAGGTGTCTAATAACCTAATTCCCTATAACCAAGGCTCCGATACCAATCTGTCACACCCCGACCGATGGCGGAATCATCGGGGCGAGACATGTAGACTGTTCATAAGCACAAGGTTGACTAAATTGAAATATATTAAACTTCAAATTCCATTACAATCATTCAAACAAAACCAAATCCAAGAAAAGAAACATAAATGAAATGCATAAGTTCTTTATTTATTTTAACTAAGTCTAAGCCTATATGTAGCACATCTTGATCAATCTCACATATTAGTACCTGAAACATGAATAAAATAAAGTCAACTAAAAATTTGGTGAGTATAACACAGGTTTGTATATAGATAGCATATAGTTGTAAAACAAATCCTTACATAACATGATAAATAAGGCATTTATGGGGAGCAGCTATTGTGTAACCAAGTACAATCAAACCTTTGTAACTAGCATGCAAATTGTGTTGTCGGTATCAATCACCCCAATCAGGGTGGGTTTGTCAGACTCAATAGATCTATCATTGAAAACTGTTGGATTGAATAGTTAATGATTGCACATAAGTGTTCACAAAAGTTAGCACACATAGCACTCGGGCATAAAGCTCAAATTGCACACTGAATGTAAATAGGATTCGTACTTGTGTTGTTTGTGTAAATGTAAACAGTAGTTTGAGTAGTGTTCATGTTTCAACCCAAAAAAATATAAAAGAGTAAAAGGGGCTATGTATACTCACTTGTATCAAAATGTAGTAGTTAACACGAGTGTTGTATAATCCAAGTGATTTGCTAATCACTAAGTTTGACCTAGAGTAAAATAGTATAACTTTGGATTAATAGTTAGCATAATGTCTAAGGAAATTCTAAGGCTTTCAATAGGAATGAGAGCATGGATTTGTACGAAGGGTTGGTGTATTCATTTGCGTTGGTATTTGAATGAAAATGTAAATTCAATTAAATAATGAAAGGCTTAAGGTTTAATTTGAATAATTAACTAAAATAATAATTTAATTCTTTTTATTTAGTTGTTCATGAAAATGTGTCAAGAGGCATTTTAAATATATATTAGAATATAAATAGTTTGTGTGGGTTTGAATAAAACAATTATATGTAAAACTTTTAATTTAAATTTATTACTTTTTAATCTATTAGAAACGACTTAATTAATTTGTTTAATATTTCCAAGTTGATAATTTAGATTATGAAAACAATTCTGGCTTTGGAGTTTTATAAAATAATTTTTATAAAAGAAAATGAGTTTATATTAAAATAATAGAAGAAATAGGTTCTGACCCAAGGTAGCACAACCGAGTCAAATGTACGGCGCGACCGCGTTTAGGCACAGGGCGCGACCGTGCTTACGCATGGAGCGCGACCGTGCTTAGGCATGGGGCGTGACCATGCCTGGACAAGAGGCACGGCCGTGCTAAATGATTAGCACGACCGTGTCTGAATGTTCCAGAAGCTAATTTGTCTAAATCCTTTATTAATAGCGGGTGAATTCATGGGGCTTTCGATTGTTGATTGTTTTAGAATCTATCCATGTATTTTAATTGAGTAGAGATCGTGTCTAGGGTATAGTTCGATTAAACTAAAATATAATGAACCCCAGATTTTATTCGTGTTCAATTCGTTTGTATAAGCCCTGAATAGGTTAGGGCTTCCATTCACGGGATTGAAATGAGTCTGATGATGTGTTTACTTACCTTAACGATATCGAATTGGTGCGGTTTGACCAAACGGAGTTCCGACTTCGGTGGGTTGATCCTTGGCGTCTTCTGCTGGGATTCCGACACAATTGATGTGAGGAATGTGATCACAAAAGCTCGAAGATCATGCGCAGGGGTTTGATTTCGAGGGTGTCACGCGATTTGGACGATATTGAGAGAAAGGAATGACTAAGTGACAGTTTTGAATTTCTAATTGCAATTGTGGTTATTCAGGAGTTTGGTCATTGATGAATTAGTCTGGAAACGGCACAAAAGACGTTACAATCGCGGTCTCGAACAGACTTTGTGATTAAGGCAGTGTTTACGTTTCAACTGGGTTTCAGGCGCGACCGTGTCAGTTCTCGCCGCGACCGTGTTTACGGGGCGCGACCGTGCCTGGTCATGGCGCAACCGTGCCAAGTGATATTTTGATAATTTTCAAGACTAGTCCTTGTAGTTTGTAAGATAGCGTAGGTTTGTTTCAGTTGTCATTGTAGCAATGTAAAATGTGTGTATGTACTTTTAACATTATGATAATACTCCTTAATTGCACATGAAAATAGTAAATGATGTGACACAACGTTTTGAATGTGAACATTAGATTGAAGTTGTCATTTATTGCACAATATGAAATACCAGGAAAAACATGGATGTTACATGGTAATCCACCAATATACTTCTCGATGCAACGGGACAAAGGTGTGACCATATGGGGCACAAGAAGACTCAACTCATGGAACCGAGTTGTGTAGGCTAGACTTTCACCACCATCTTGGGCAAGATCCCAAAACTCGGCTTCCAGTTTCGTTACCTCATTTCGAGGACAAAACTCTTCGGTCATTAGCCTTTTAACCTCATCCAAGGTAAGGCCATTGCTACTTCCACACCTCTATTCCTCTTTTCCCCATTCCACCACGTGAGTGCCCGCTTTTGTAAGACACTTGTGGCATGACGAACACGAAGGTTATCGGGGCAGTCACTATTGAGAAAGGTATTCTCAATACTTTCGAACCATTGAAGAAGTCCCGTAGCTCCTTCGGTACCATAGAACTTAAGAGGATTGCATGAATTGAAGTGTTTGAAGGTGCATTGCGGTGGGTTGGCACCACCACCACCATTAGCTCCATGGTTACCATTTGTGGTACCATTAACTTGAGTGAGTTGGGTTACAAGTTGTGCAAGGATGGCAGCAATGTCGGTATTGTTGTTGATCACGGGAGCACGACGGGGAGGCATTTTACAGAATTTCACAACACAAGAAAAGATGTAAGAACTTATGAATTTTGTTTGGATTTAAAAGAATAAGATAACAAATAAAATAGTTAATCATGCTTTGGATTGTACTCAAATAGTGATAAAATCACTTGAATACTATGACACATTAAGGTTAATTAAACACATATAATTTTCAAGGAGACATGCTTTAGCCTATAAGTAAACACTCATCCCGGGAATTCCCAGGAAAGCATACGGGTCCCTCGGTTGATTGGGATTTATGCGAAATGCTTTCGTAGACAGAAAACCCAGAATACAGGTGTCACCCTTCCAGATTGCACGTGTCCTGAAATAATTAACAAAGTTCAAAAGCCTTAACGAGGAAATAATTTTTTTTTTTATAGATTTTGATCCATGGAGTTTCCACATGATAACAGAATGATGATAGAGGTGTAGGTAAGAATATTATGAGGTTTTAGGGTATAGGTAGGGATATTGTTTATTTAATTATTATTTAAGTATATCTTAATAAGTCATGAATTTTTAATAAGTAAGGCATCAAAAATAAAATAATAACTAATCATAAAGAACATGTAACACATAGCATGTAGCATATATCACATAATCATGAAGCATGGCATAAGTGGGTGTCCTAAAGTTATAGTCTAGGTCAAGGGTGTCTAATAACCTAGTTCCCTATAACCAAGGCTCTGATACCAATCTGTCACACCCCAACCGACGGCGGAATCATAGGGGCAGGACATGTAGACTGTTCATGAGCACAAGGTTGACTAAATTGTAATATATTAAACATCAATTTCATTTCAAATAATCCAAACACAGCCAAATCCAAACAAGTGCTTAATTGAAATACATAGAATTCTTTATTCAAATTAACTAAGTCCAAGACCTATGTGTAGCATGTCTTGATCAAACTCACATATTAGCACCTGAAACATGAATAAAATAAGGTCAACTAAAAATTTGGTGAGCATACACAGGTTTGCATATAGATAGCATATAGATTGTAAATAAACAAATCCTTACATAACATGATCAAATAAGGCATTTATGGAGAGCAGCTATTGTGTAACCAAGTACAATCAAACCTTTGTAACTAGCATGCAAAATTGTGTTGTCGGTAACAATCACCCCAATCTGGGTGGGTTTGTCAGACTCAATAGATCTATCAATGTTTACCGTCGGCTTGAATAGTTAATGATTGCACATAAATAGCATACAAAAGTTAGCACAACTAGTACTAAGGCATAAAGCTCAAATTTGCACACATGAATGTAAAGAGGATTTGTACTTGTGTAGTTTGTGTAAATGTAAGCAATAGATTGTATATTGTTCATGTTCCACCCCAAAAAGTGTAAAAGAGTAAAAGGGGCTATGTAATACTCACTTGGTTTGAAGGCGTAGCTAACACAAGAGACTAAATAGTAATACGAGGTCCTTGTAATGCACAACGTTAACCTAGAGTGTAATATGTATAGAAATCAATAGTATGCACAATAGTCTATGTCTAAGTCTAAGGTTAAATTGGATGTGTGTATAAGGAATTTCAATTTCGGCACGTTGATCCTTGGCGTCTTCTGCTGGGATTCCGGCACGATTGATGTGAGGAATGTGATCACAGGAGCTTGAATATCATGCACAGAGGTTTGATTTCGAGAGTGATACGGAATTGGACGAGATGGAGAGAAAGAAATGACTAAGTGACGGTTTTGGGTTTCTAATTGCAATTGTGGTTATTCAAGAGTTTGGTCATTGATGAATTAATCTGGAAACGGCACAAAAGACATTACAATCGCGGACTTGAACTGACTCTGTGATTAAGGCAGTGTTAACGTTTCAACTGGGTTTCAGGCGCGACCGTGTCAGTTCTCGGCGCGACCGTGTTTACGGAGCGTGACCGTGCCAGGTCATGGCGCGACCGTGATTACGGGGCGCGACCGTGCCAGGTCATGGCACGACCGTGACAAGTGATATTTTGATAATTTTCAAGACTAGTCCTTGTAGTTTGTGAGATATTGTAGCAATGTAAAATGTGTGTATGTACTTTTAACATTATGATAATACTCCTTAATTGCACATGAAAATAGTAAATGATGTGACACAACGTTTTGAATGTGAACATTAGATTGAAATTGTCATTTATTGCACAATATGAAATACCAGGAAAAACATGGATGTTACATGGAGTTCGTTGATTCTTTGATTATCACTCCTACACCATCTACAACTTATACTCCTCAAGTTACACCTTCTATTCCTCTCAAGACAAGTGAACCAACAAAACCTTCATCTACTGACAAAGATGAGAAGATTAAGGTCTTAGAATCTAGAGTTGAATGTTTAGAAGACAAGATTGTCGGGTTACAAGGACAAGTGGATGTCTTACAATCTAATGAATTCCAAAGGCAACAAGAGATTCAATTTCAGAACAGACAAATTGTTGAGATGCAAATCCTTTTTTCTCAACTACTAGAGTGGCTTGACGCTCAGGGGGAGAAAGCTAGTGATGTTTCTTGTCATACTACTGTTCTAAACAGAAATAATGATGAAGATGATGAACCCGATGCAGGTGAAAAGGATGAGCGTCAAAACACTGAGGTAAATCCTACATCACAGGCTTAGGGGGAGTTGACATCAAATATTGATGAAAGCCAATCAAGTGAGAAAGATGTTGAGAAAGATACTAACGTGGAAGCAATGGATATGTTACATAATTCATTTTTTGAATATTCTTATGTTGAAAAAGCTGTCAACTTATAGTGCTTACTTGATTTGGATGATGAGATTAATGTTGTAGTTGAAGATTTCTGATGCAATAACATATAACGGTTGTGACAGATTGAATATTTCTATGGTCTTTATACATGATAATGTAGTTCCTAAGGAAAGTTCAGGGGGAATTACAAAGTCATTGGATATTGATCCTGAAGTCATAAAGCCTTGTTCCCCTAGTACTGCTACTCCTGATGTTCAAAATGAAGAACCAGTGTTATACAAGGAAACTGGTATGACTAATGAAAAGTGGCTAAAGATGGTAAACAGTTGGAAGAAGGTTTTCCTGTAACTCCACCTAAACCGGTACAAAAAGCCAACTATGTGAACAGAGAAGCTTGTATTGGAAGAATTCTGAGTTGGTTTTATGAGAAAGAATTCAAGTTATTTGCAATTAAGAGAACTGATGGTGTACAATAATTAAAGTTGAGGCTTAAGTTCTTTAATTCACTGCCGAGATGTGAAGTTAACGGTCTTGCAACTAACCCGTTAATTAACAGATCAAGGGATGGAGTTTCTGATGCGATAGCCAAGCTTATCAGATCTGAAGGATCGTCGGGGATGTATGAAAGGTTAAGGCCTTGGACTGGAAAGAGAGTTATAAGATTTGAAGATGTAGATCCGGTTTCAATGGAACATACTCGAAGATACAAGTACAAGCCGGTTAAAGCATTATAAAAGATTCCATGGAAGAAGTATCCACAAGAATTTATTGTGAACATGAATTGGTGGTTTGTGGATGTAAATACTCGTGAAGTTGTGATCAAAGAAAAAGATGGAAAGATTCTAGCTCAATTTTATGATGCTATGAATCTTATCAATTTTTCAAGGAAAGATCAACTGACACTAAAAAGAAAGGAGATTATGTATACCATTTGCATGTGTGTATTAATCAAAGTTCATGCCAGAAGAAAAGTGCTAAAGAATCAGAAGAACACTAGAAGACCAAAGACCACGATATTGTCAAGGGGGAGTCTGTTAGGACATGTTTTATGACAATTAGCTTTGTAATAGATTAGGTCTTTGTTCTGTCTTTGAGTTTGTAAGGTTTTCTAAGTAACAAGTTTTGTAACAGGCAAACTTATCAAGTTCGCCTAAGCCATGGGTGTGGCGAACTTGTTAAGTTCGCATGTAGGAAGTTATTGCCTATATATAGTGTTTACTTGTTTGAGTTTTGTAACAGTTGGAGACTTAATCATTTGTCAACACTTATCTTGAGAGAAATACAGAGAAGAGTTTATTTCATCTTATGTGTCTATTGTTCTACTTGTTCTTATCATTACATAAGAATGTATACGTTAGATTCCGCACTCCGTGTACGTGACGTGTCACTCGTTTAGAAAGATCCATAGACCTGCAGGGACCTACACAAGGTAATCTTCATTTGTGTTATGCGTGTGTTTGTCTATGTGTGCAGTGGAGAAACCCGATTAGGGTTTTGGTTGGTTACTTGGTTGTGAGCGACGAAGGGAGAGGGGCTGAGATGGTGGTGGCCGACTGTGTTGGTGGTGGTGCCGTGTGATGATGGTGAACGGAGTGGAGTGGAGGCTGACGGACAAAAAGGAGGAAATAGAGAGAGAGAGAGATAAGGGTGACGGGTGAAGGTGGTGGTAGCTACGGGTATAGCTGGAAACAACGACGACAGTAAGGGGTGGTACCAAAGGTCACGGGAGTTGGCTGTGGTGGTGATTCACGGCAACCGACAACGGAGTGATGGTGGTAGTAGTGTCCCGACATGAAAAAAGAAACGGTTAGCGTTTCCCGTAGCTAGAAAAGCTGATGGGAGTGCGAGGGGGACTCGTGGTGAAGAAACATGATGGTGGTACGAGGCGGGAGATGCATGGTGGTGATACATGGTGGTGGTGGTTCACGGTGATGAACGCGGAGGAGGACGGAGTTGGGTTACACCCGATTAGGGTTTTGGTGAGCTTAGAGCTTGCATGGCGTGGTTTGACGTGCATGCGGATCTCGGCTCGTGTACGTGTAATCCTTGGGACTAGGGTTGTGTATGGAACGTGTACGAGCCTGTATGCGGGTTCTAAACAGGTCCAGTATAAACCGGTTTGAGCGAATACGTGGAACTACGATTTTGCATGGATGAAAGGGTGTGCGGATGAGACGAGTGTAGGAACCATTTGTATTTTTATGTAATTGACAAATGTTTAGAACTTACTCTGACCATATGCTCATACGTTGAAAGGTTCGGGTTTCACTATAGGAGACTGTTGCAGTACAAGAGTTGCATCTTCATAACAGTGAGTTTCTAATCCCCTCTTTAAACATTTTAAACATTTTGGGGCTATCGTATATACTTGTAGAACGTGTTTTGTGAACTAAACTTGTGACGAGCTGATGTCGCCCAAACGGTCTATAAGAAACTAACAAATAAACCTAACCTAGACTCCTAAGTAATAAATGGAGTACTTATGAACTAAACCGCACTAACATGCAAGTGTACTTATCGAGTGTAGCACAGCTTAATGTAAACCGGATTATCGAACCCTAGAGACATGAACAGCTAACTTAGACTCTGACTTGGACTAAAGATGATTTGGTTTGGGGGGTTTTCTACACTACTGATTAAACTAACGAATGCAGAACTAATGATCGACTCGACCTATCTAGACAAAGACGCAGGGAAATATTAGGAACGGGAAGAATACCACCTAGGCCGGAATCCTACTTGCAAAGCTCAACTTCTACCAGTTATGGAAACTTTGATAGATCTGGGTTTCTAAGGATGAAAACTCTAGACAACCTAGTGGATCCCAAATCACTCTTAGGGTGTCACCAACTAAGGAACCTAAAGATGTACTAAACTCACCAGATGGTCGGATTAAATTTCATTCTCTCCAACAATGATAATGTACCCAAATAGACAGATCACCTTTTAGTCTCACTGTCCACAATACATCGAAGACGCATGGGGTAATCTCAGATCAACAACTATGGCGCGGAATAACAACGAATACTAAGGGCCTACGAAACCTCCTTTCAGAGTGTTGACAACTAGACACCTAAGATGAACGCTCAGATCTAATTAACTATCAACTCCAATTCCTATGGTTACCACGTCTTGCAAACCATACAACAACCATAATCACACAGACGACGATCTAAATACACTAATCAAGCTGGAAGACATCCACAATTAACATACGGGATTGAAATCAAACACAGATCAGATTCAAACATGCATATTCATCATAATTATCAAGCTAAGATTGTTTCATTAATCCATTCAACGAATCCAAAACCAATAAAAACTGAAACTTTAACAAGAAATAATCATAAACCTAGGTAGTATTAAGGTTTTAGCCAAGACTCATGTTCAAAACATCAAAACAGATATATTAAACAAGAACAATGCTCAAAAAATCAAATCAAAGATAAAGATTCAAGCTTGCAAACCGGCTACGCTACTACAACGAACGCGGATCTCAAAGCCCTCAACCGTGAGGATCCCACCAGAGCGCCTTCCACTTCACTCCGATTGACTTCCTAACTCTCAAAATAGCCCAAAAGGTTGCTCCAGACGGCTGAACAATCCCCCTATTTAAAGAATGGCTATTAAAATCTATTTGATTTGAAAATCTAGTGTTTTACGGAAATTCAGTCTCCCACGTATCGTGAGAGAGTATGCCCAGTCCTTCGCGTACAGTGAAGGACAATTTGGTCACAGCCGGATTTGATTTTCCTCACGTACCGCGAGACCTCGTGGCTATCCCTTCGCGTACCGCGAGGGAATGAAAGTCCAACTTTTTCACTTTTAATCCTTGGGATTTCTCTCTCGTGCTAGGTTTCTTCATATATATTGACTTGTAATCGTCACGAGCTCCTGTAAACCTAACTAAGACACAAAACAAACCAAAAAAAAGTAAAAAAGTATACAAAACTATCTAAAAGCGCACGAATACAAAGGAATAAGATGTGTTTTTTGCACCACATCAAATATCCCCACACATAACCTTTTTTCGTTCTCCAACATGTTTGTAATGGAATCATAACTGGGATCTAGCTTAATAATCATCAATTACCAATTAGTAGAAATATACTCATGCATTAAAAAGCAATAATCGGTATGTCTATCCGATTAAACCCAACCACCAACTTTCAAGCCCCCGTTTTGTGTTCTAATTCCAATTTATACAACATCAATCTATGTGACTCACACTTAAAAGTTACAGCTCTACCTAATCCCGTCTCACTGTCATGTCTAGGCACGGATTAAACCATATAGATTTCACCCACTACGTTAAACTAAAATTTAAAGGTTTTTAGAAATTAAGATGAAATATGAATGAATGAATGAACATTATTAAGCAAACGAACTTTCGTCTAGAGGCGTTTCAACCAAGTCACTATTCTGGAAGGTAACACAAAGACTACAGTTAGAATCAGCGAAGCATATAAGAATCAGCCCAGTGGTGTTTCAATCAGGCTGGAACCCGACGTGTGACACGAAGGCGAAACTTAGATTTCTAATCAAATAAGGTCAAATATATGTAATATGGATACGGGCGCCACCGAAACTCGGATTTATTCTAAGAAAAAGAGATTGGTGTGCCAAGAAATTTCAAAAACCTATAAATTTTAACTTAACGTGGTACCTAACACCCTATGTTGACAATTTCAGTATTACCGATTACCTTAAGATGAATACACACAAGATATCAGGATTTTAATTCAATTAATTCCTAAACAACACAAACAGGCTATTTAAGCTGTCAAATCAGCTGGATCTTCTGAAACATTAGTAATTAGACGCGTTTTCAATTATTTATTCATTTAAACTCAAAAAATCAGCTCCAGTTATACTATCATTTTCCAAGTATATGCAGTTATTTCCAAGGACATTTTATTTAAAATTTTTCAATTTTTATATATTTTTGAATTTTTATAAACGAAAACAACCTAGACAAACTAGACTCTATGACGACTCACATCCCCACACTTGAAAGACACATTTACCTCAATGTGAAGTATGAAACAACTAAAACTAAAAAATGCAAAAAATAAACAGGAATCAACTTAGCTGGTAATGTATGCAATGAAGTGTATCCAGCTTCGTTCTTCCTCTTGTCCACAATATTCTGCTGGGTTGCCTTTACAAGATAAAGCTTACACAAACCCACATCATTAAACTTACACAAGTCACAGACACAAAGTAAAATAAAAGACTCGACTAACTAACTAAGACTCAAGATAGAAGGCAGGAAGATGTACTCGATGAATGGCAAAGACATAGACATAAATGCCAAAAGCAAGGTGAATCACTGGAACGAAAGGTCCTTAAGCTTCCCATGGTGGTGGTAGTGATCGGTGAATGATATGTTACGGTAGTGAGATGATGGATGATATGATGATGATATGGTAGATGATAGTAGTGAGATGATCATGATGGACGATGAATGGTAACCTACAGGGGAAAACATGGGAAACAAAGGAAAAAGTAAAAAACCAGGAGTCCCTCGCGTACCGCGAAAGGCTGGGTGCTAATTCTAGCGTTCCATAGTGGAATTCATGCCGGCCTAAACTCTTGTCCTTCGCGTACCGCGAGGGATTTGAGTCTAAATGTCCATACCGCGAGGGAATGTTGGTGACAGAAAGTTTTGAGGGTTTTTTATACTTAGCCAAATTTTCACACCTCAAATTTGTTTTTGCTCCCCAAATTCTCTAAAAACCTATTCCAAGCATAAAAACAAATGTAAACGTACCTGGACGTTCATTCCTGATGATTTTCCTCTGCGAATCAAGAGTAAATCCCTACAAGACTCACACAACACAAAACACACAAACCGAAAAGCACACAAATGACATGAAAATAGAAGCACGAAAACTACAAGCTATACATCCCGGGCACTTGCCCGAGACTCAAACAAGCCTATCAGGATGCATCTCCTTGATTCTAACTGGTACCGCCTTCATCCTACATGGTCTCTCGGCTATCCATGTCATCACCAAAGTCACAAGCCTTGAACAAACACCATTACTCTCTCTCAGATCTTTCAACGTACACTTGAATCTACCCTACCCAATGATCACCTGGTTTAAATACACCCAATAGCCTATCACCCTTAAACATCCCCGCACTTGGGGGTTGCACTACCCTTAGATCACATGTATCACTCAACTCTTAGGTTCGCTTACAGAGTGGCCTCGACTTAAGGGACCTAGAACTGGGGGTTGGCTCAATTTCTACCCCTCCAGAATAAACAATGGTGATGGGCAAGAGTTCAGGAAACTGATTTTCTATGGTTACGACCCTAAAGCTCTCACCAGGATCTTTAGGATCCTCTATACTCTCCACCATCCCCACACTTGGGGTCTTGCTGATGATCTTCTCCAGTTCTGCCATCATCTCATGTAGATCACTAGGCATCTCATCGTCATACTCGTCCGGCTCATCTAACAATTCTTCTAGCTCTATCGCCGAATCAGATAACATCCCTAAGTCAGGGGTGGGTTCAATAACTCCTATCTCTGGATCAGAGTCCTGATGATAGTCCATGAAAGCATCAATCATGCACACGGAGTGGCTCTGCTCACCAACTTCCTTCACGGACTTTGCAGCATTGAATGTGACCGACTAATCCCCCACACGAAGTGTGAGTTTCTCGTCAAAGACATCGATCAATGCCTTGGCGGTCCGTAGGAACGGACATCGTAGGATGAGTGGGACTCTAACATCCACGTCCATGTCCAGAATAACAAAATCCACGGGGAAGACGAATTTGTCTACTTTCACTAACACGTTCTCCACTATTCCCCATGGATGCTTGACTGAACGGTCAACGAAGAAGATGCTCATGCATGTCGGCTATGGTTCTCCTAGGTCCAGCTGCTTATATATGAAATATGGCATCAGATTGATGCTAGCACCTAAGTCGGCCAACGCGTGGTTCAAGGGAAAACCGCCAAGCAGACACGGGATAGTGAAGTGACCCGGATCTGCCAGTTTCTCTAGCAGTTTGTTCTGAACCACCGTAGAACATCGCTCAGTAAGTGAGACTTTAGAGACCTCCTCTAGCTTCTTCTTCTTGGAAAGAAGATCTTTAAAGAACTTGACATAATTAGGCATATGTTGGACGACCTGTATAAACGGGAGATTGAACTTAAGTTGTTTAAACATATAAAGGAAGTGACTGTATTCCCTAGCATACTTATGTGGCAGCAAGCGCGCTGGGTAGGAAACACGACCCAGGTCAATCTTGGGGGGTCTTTATCTCCACCCCCTTCTTCTTCTCCTCTGCCCTCTCGGCAGGCTTCTCAACCACTATCTGCTCGTCCATCGGATCTTCCTCTTCTACTGGTGGCTCCTCTACCATCCTAACCTCGATCACAGCAAATCGGGCTCTCCAATCTATCTTTCTCACCTCTTCCTACGACGGAATGTGATGAATAGTGCTGTGGGAGACTTCCTCTACAGTAGGAACCAATGTATCACCCACAGTCTCCACTACTTCTTCTTCCTCCTTTATTCTTCTACTCCAAGTTGACACGGCTATCACTAAAGCCTTAGGGCCGGAAAGACGGACCTCCCCGTCCATCCTTCAAGCTCTTAGCGATGTCTCCTACCATGCATTGCAGATCCTGGAACGCGGAATACTGATTTCTCCGTAAGGTGTCGCGCTCATCCAGTCACTACTGAGTGTCCTTATCCTTCTGCACCAAATGAGCGAGCATCTGAGTCTGGTTCTCCAGCATATCTTCTATCTACTTATCCCTATCACTGCTCCCAAAGCTCGCTCTTATGTCACCTCCTCCATACAGATTCAAGCGGCCATTAAACCTAGGCGGGTTGTTTCAAGATCTCCATCCCGAGCTAAAAGATTTGTTATAGTTATTATAGCTTCGGTTATGGTTGCCCACAAAGCGCACCTGCTCTTGCTGACTGACACGGCAGTCCCTGGTGCCATGGCCTCCTTTACACACCTCACACCGTTGAGCACTTAGCTTCAGCTCCTTAATCTCATTCGCCATCGCTGCCAGTGCAGCAGCCACGCTAGTATCAGCAGTGACCTGATGCACACCTCTAGGAGAAGTGGCAGGTGGCCTAGAACTAGGAATGGAAGTTCTAGTAGATGGACGCTGTTGTTCCGCGAGACAAAAGCTCTTGAACATCTCCTCACACTCATCTGGCTCTAGTTTGTCCATGATATGGCCTCCCGCAGCTGTGTTAAACATTTACTGGTTCTCAAATGTAAGGCCATTATAGAACTTCTCCACAATTGCCCAGTCAGATAGACCATGCTAGGGACATCGGCTCAACAGCGCGTTGAACCGCTCCCAGGCCAAGTGATAATGCTCGTCAGGGTCCATCCGGAAGGAGTGGATTTGGTCTCGAAGGTGAGCTGCCGTGGAAGGTGGATAGTACTTTTTTAGATACTTGGCTTGCAAGTCGCCCCATGTGGTGATAGAATTATCGGGGAGGGTGTCAAGCCAAGTAGAAGCACGCCCAAAAAGCGAGAATGGAAAGAGACACAAGTAGATTGCGTCCTTAGATACACCCGTGATATTAAAGGTATCACATATGCGCACGAAGTGGGACAGATGTCCAAGTGCATCCTCATCCTCGAGGCCATGGTACTGAGTAGAATGAGTGATCGTACTCATAACATGTGATAGGACCTACCAAGTATTGACATTAGGAATTGCGGGGCGGGCGATCGAAGATCTTTCCCCAAGGACCCCATCACTAGCTCTCTGGTGCACGGTATGTCTCGCTTGTGGGTCAGTGTCTCCCATGTTAGGAAAAGGAACTGGGCTAGTAGAACGTACCTGGTTTTTGTACAGTAGTTTCAAATGCTCCCGGAAGTCGCGGGTGAACTCGTGAATCTCTCGTTCGGGCTCTAAAGAAGTAGAAGATTGTGGTGATCCCTGCGAACGAGTGTGGTGCATAAACTGAAAGAGTGAAAGAAAAATAAGAAAGACTCAAAAAACAGAAACACTTGATCCTATGTAAGACACTCTGATAGGACACATAAGTAACAGATAGGACAAAGACACACTACTAAGACTCATAGAGAAAACGAACCAAAAATTACAAAAAGAACTAGTTAAAGCTAATGTTGCTATTGCCAAGTGTCCCCGGCAGCGGCGACAAAAACTTCATGTCGCCCAGACGGTCTATAAAAAACTAACAAATAAACCTAACCTAGACTCCTAAGTAATAAATGGAGTAACTATGAACTAAACCTCACTGACAGGCAAATGTACCTATCGAGTGTAGCATAGCTTAATGGTAAACCGGATTATCGAACCTTAGAGACACTGAACATCTAACTTAGACTCTGACTCGGACTAAATATGATTTGGTTTTGGGGGTTTTCTATACTACTGATTAAACTAAGGAATGCAGAAATAACGATCGACTCGAACTATCCAGACAAAGAACTCAGGGAAATATCAACAACGGGAGGAATACCACCTAGGTTGGAATCCTACTTGCAAAACTCAACTTCTACCGGTTATGGAAACTATGATGGATCTGGGTTTCTAAGGATTACAACTCAAGATAACCTAGTGGATCCCTAATCACTCTCAGGGTGTCACCAACTAAGGAACCTAAAAATGTACTAAACTCACCAGATGGTCGGATTTCGTTTCAGTCTCTCCAACAATGATAGTGTACCCAGATATACAGATCACCTTTCAGTCTCACAGTCCACAATACATCAAAGATGCACGGGGTAATCTCAGATCAACAACTATGGCATGGAATACCAACGAATACTAAGGACCTAGGAAACCTCCTTTCATAGCGTTGATAACTAATCAAGCTGGAAGACATCCATAATTAATATATGAAGACTAACCGATTACCTCGCACTCTTTGGGTATTGAGATAAGATGAACGCTCAGATCTATTTAACTATGAACTCCAATTCCTATGGTTTCTATGTCTAGCAAACCATACAAACAACCATAATCACATAGACTATGATCTAGCTACGCTAATAAAGTTGGAAGACATCCATAATTAACATACGAGATAGAAATAAAAAAAACACAGATCAGATTCGAACCTGCATTTTCATCATAATTATCAAGACAATATTGTTTACAAAGTCATTAGACCATTCAACGAATCCAAAACCGATAAAAATTGAAACTTTAACAAGCAATCATCATAAACCTAAGTAGTACTAAGGTTTTAGCCAAGATTCATGTTCAAAACATTAAACACAGTAATATTAAAGAAGAACATGGTTCAAAACAACAAATCAAAGATAAAGATTCAAGCTTACAAAACGAATACGCTAGTACAACGAACCCGGATCTCAAAGCCCTCAACTTCTCACTCCGATTGACTTCCTAACTCTCAAAATTGCCCAAAAGGTTGCTCCAGACGGCTGAACAATCCCCCTCTTTCAAGAATGGCTATTAAAATCAATTTAATTTGAAAATCTAGGGTTTTATGAAAATTCAGTCTCCCGCGTATCACAAGAGATTATGCCCAGTCCTTCGCGTACCGCGATGGACAATTTAGTCGCGGCCTGATTTGGTTTCCTCGCCTACCGCAAGACATGGTGGCTATCCCTTCGCGTACCGCGAACGAATGAAAGTCCAAAATTCTCACTTTTAATCCTTGGGCTTTCTCTCTCGTGCTCGGTTTCCTCATGTATTAACTTGTAATCATCACGAGCTCCTGTAAACCTGACTAAGACTCAAAACAAACCAAAAACATGTAAAAACGTATGTAAAACTATATAAAAGCGCATGAGTACAAAGGAATAAAGATTTGTGCTGTGCACCACGTCACGAGCTTGGGTTTAACCCGATAAGTTATGAATTTAAATATCTAAATATAGGACTAAGGGTATGTGTCTTGTACTTAGAGAATGTGGGATAGATGTGAAACTGATGGTCGTGTGTCGTATAGTGACCTAGTAGGGGTGAGTCAGGAATGAGTTTGCATGTCGTGTTGGTACGACTAGGGGGTGTTTCGGTGGGTGCATGCACATGGTATATGCTTAGGTAACGAGTCATAGTCTTTGCATGTGTGCTGCTATGTGTTACTTGTGTGTGCTGTGTGGGCTTACGTCATTGTCTTTATGACACGACAAATCATGATATGAAGGACAAGGTTCTTCGAGTGTTGTTACCACATGGGTGGCTAGGAAGTCATTGTAGATGACGAGTGTGTCGCTATGTTTAGTGACGGGGCCCTGTAACAAGGGTAGAGATTAGCTCATAACGAGTATTCCGACGGGGATAACCCTGACGAGGGTATTTGTGATGAGACTAGTAAATCCTTCGAAGGTAATTGTTGTGTGCATTTATGTGTGTATTAATTTCATGGGAGTGTTAGTCGATATTCCTTGTGAATTGATGTTGTTATTTTGTTAATGAGTAGTAGATTGGCCGTTGTGTCTGGACAATGTTGTATTATAATTGTTGAGTCAGTTTACCTTGTAAGAGTTTTGGTGAAGGTTTGTCGGATTGTGCCTAGGGGTTGTCGGTATGTTAACTGGACCTCGGGTTGAGGCATGGTGTTAATTGTGAGTTAGTAGAGTAGGAAGCTCAATCCAAATCGGTGAGACTTACTGGGTTATAATCATGGGATGAGTCTTAGGCAGTGAATTTCTTTTAAGTGAATGGCTCGGTAAGGTGGGATACCTATCCCTCATTTATTTGATAAACCATTTTAAAAAGGATTAGAACTTCCTGAGCTGGTATTACTGATTTTGTAATGAGATGATTTCTGTTAAATCATACTATTAGAACTTACTCAGCATAGCTGACTTTGTATGTACGTTAGACTGTTTTGCAGGTGAGTTCCGGGGACAACGTATCTTGGCTTGGGAGCGGTGCTACTCAGTTGGCGTGTAGGCATTCGTAAGGTAAAGTTTATAACGATAACGTTACTAAATGTCAAATACTATCTTGAGTTAAGACTTCCGCGGTATGCTTTAAAATGAAAGTTACGTGTTTTAAAGAGAATACCCAGTGATGTGACCCAACTATACGGTGCCCGGCTTGGGGCCTTACACCTTTTGAGCAAGATCCTTTTTGTTCTCCTTCATTTCCTTTTTCCCTTCATACATGTCACACATGGAATTCCATAAATATTGAGTTGTATGATATTCTTCAAACATACAGTTGATGTTTGGAGGAATTGTCATTGTCAAAGCAGCATAAGCTCTACAATCATAACGAAGCATCAGCTTGTCATTCCGGTGTATGTCTTAGGATCAGTGTTGGGTCAAACTGTATCTATCCAATTACCATCGGTCTATAGGGACCATTAAGTATATAGTTCCATTCCTGATAGTTATTGTATAAGAAGAAACACTTCATTATGTTCTTCCAGTTTGGGAAATCATCGACTCCTTGAAGCTTTGTAAGCCGAGTGGTAGTACCTGATTCAGCGTCTAGCAGAAGTGGTGCTGCCATAAGATCAAAATAGAAGTTAGAACAAACAAGTTCAAAGACAGAGTGTTGCCAAACAGGAAGTGTTGTCAACAATCAGAAAGTTGCCTGAGCATAAAACAATGTCGTTAGACAAGTGTCGTCTACAACAAAGTCACCAACTTGCGTTGATAACGAGAAAAGTCAACAACTTTCGTTGACTAAAGAGAATGTCGCCAAAGGAAGTGTCACTAAGAGAAAGTGTCGATACAGAGTATGTCTTCACATACTTGAAACATAAACTCACACGAAGACATGACGATCAAACCAAGACAAGTGTCGTCTGATGAACATCGCCTCAAGAATATGAGTGTCGATGTATGAATCTTCAACAACCCCTTCTCCAATTTTCCTCAAAAATTTCACAAAAACAGCCCAAAAGTCCAATAGAGTGGAAATCTGAACAATCACAAAGCCGAAAAAGATGATTTTGAACAAAAATCACCCAAATACTACACAAATCCACAAATCATATCTGAATATGACAAAAGGAGTAAATATATATAAAAACCCCAAAAACTTAATAAGATATAGAAATCCTGAGGCAAAGCTCTGATACCAAATTGTAGGTCCTGATAAACACAAACCAGATACAAACTGAGATTTCCAAATCTAAATCAACCTTCACAAGCAACTACACAAGCGTTGACATGAAGATCAATGATAGATACTATAGAAGAGCATGAAGATAAACAACTCAAAACCAAACAAACACCATGAATTAAAGCCCAAAAGATGTATATTGATAAGATCCTGACTATTACAATAAAACCCTTAATCTTGCAGCAAAACACACACTAAAAAGTGAAAATTATGAATCAAAGAGCTAGACTGGAACAAGAAAAAAAGACTATTTATGTTCGAGGAATAGAATTATCAAACCGTTATGACGTGATGGTGTTTGGAGTTTGAACGAGTAATCAGGGTGAAGATCTAGGATTTGGAATCGGTATATCATGTGAGTTTCTAATCCCCTCTTTAAATATTTTAAACGTTTTGGGCTATCATACATACTTGTAGTACGTGTTTTTGTGAACTAAGCGTGTTAAGAATTTTGGTTTCTAACTCGATGTGTTTATGCACTAAAACCTTTATGAATGAGCCGGAGGGTTAATGAGGTGTTTATGGGATTATGTGAGCTAGAGTTGAGAGTTATTAATGGGTGTCGTGTTAAGGTGTAGGATCGTGAAATTACAAGATGGTTCTGTTCTTAGTTGAAATTGGCGGAAACAATAACAACTACACAAATGTAATCGAAGAGACAGAAAGAATACTAATAAGAACACTGTTGTATTAAGCTTTTGCAGGTAAACGATTACAAGTGAAACTCTATCAGAAAACACAAAAAGCACACATACAATGAAGTGTTTACTGATTATTTATACTCACTTAGAATCAAGACAGCCCCTTGATTCTAAGGATCAGATCTAACACAGACTGTTGATCTGTTGTATCTTGCAAACTATTACACGTTTTGTCTATATCTAGTTAACTTTATTGAAGCGTCTTCTTTATGTATCATTACTTGCATGCTTGGAGAATAGCATTGTTTTCCGTCATTGGTTGTGCCATTGAGGTTCCTTCTGCTTTGAGTGTGTCAGTTGCTTTTGCAGAAAGTTGTCAGTGACGCTTGGCATGGATAGTCAGCTGCAACGATTTGTCTTCAAGGAACACAGCTATCAGCAACAAGAATGAGAATGTTGCTGCTGATAAGCCTATCAGCAGCAACAAGTGTTGAGTGCTGCTGATAAGCCTATTAGCAGAAGAATGAGAATGAATGCTGCTTATAAGCCTATCAGCAGCAACATGTGTTGAATGCTGCTGATAAGCCTATCAACAACATTTGTACTTAGAATAATTTAGAAGCAATTAGTCTTTGGTTCTACAAACTCCCCTAGACTGATGCGACCAAAATTCTTCTAATCACTTTGCTGCTGAAGCTTTTGCATGTGGCTGACTATCCTTTCAACTTCATAGACTCTTCGATCCTTGCTGGGATTGTTCAATGGAAGTGCAGACAGAGTCTTGATGTCTTTATGTGGCATTTTGTAGATTGTTTTGCTTGAACATATCATCTTCTGCTTCCTTACATCAGTTAAAGTGAACTCATCCAAATCAGCATTATAGGACCAACTTACAAATGGAGAGTGGGACTTGAGTGGTTTGATGTCAATGATCACATCTTTGCTATGGTTGAAGTAATGTTTGATGGCTAGCACAAGAAGTTTCCCACCCTCATTTGCAAGCTCATGAGCTTCACCCAGCTCCAAAATTCTGTCAACATCTGAATCTGGAAATTGCAGAACTTCATCAACAAATCTGTAGATAGATCTTCTTCTTTCAGTTCTCCCCCTGAAGATCTCAAACCTTTGATCCTGTGGATTATAGACCCAATCAACTATGTCTCTTGAGTCTTCTGGTTTAGGTGTGGGTTTGGATTTCTTTAAGGGAGGCTGTTAATGAGTGGGAGCTGGGTGGGATGGTTTGGACTTTTTGGGTGGAGGAGTGGAAGGTTTGGGGAGGAGAGTGGAAGGTTGTTGGACTGAGGAAGAGGTAGGTGAGGGAGAAGGCTTGGGTTTCTTTGCTATTGTTTCTTTTTCTTCCTGAATAGGTACCCTTTTCTTGGATCCCTTCTTCCCCAATCTTTCTTCCTCATCCTTCTTGACTTTGAAGTAGAGGGCTTGCAGGTTCATGAAGTTCATGGGACCTAGCCTCTGTCCACTCCCTCCTCTAGCCTTAAGGAAGTCAATCATGACCTTCCTTTCTTCATGGGTCCGTTTATTAAAGGCAATGGTCTTCTTGGACTTTTGTTTGGCTTTTTCTTCTTCTTCAGCCTGTTTCTTCTTTGCCAATTGACCTTGCTGACCCATGAAGGCTCTGTAGACTTCTTTATTTGATAGTTTCTCAAGGTAGTCTGCATCCTCACCTTGAGAAACTAGAGCCTTTACCCACTCCTCCCTCATTTCTTTGGCTAGTTCAGAATCAGTTATTCTGAACTTAGCTTCTTCTTTCTTTTTCTTCTCCAATTCTTCTTCTTCTCTGTTAAATTGTTCCTGCAGTTGAAGAGCAAGAGCTGCATCTTCTTCAATCTGGTCAACTGCACAAATCTTTCTTTTTTCAGTTCATCCAGCTGTCTAGCATATAGCTGGATGGTTTGTTCTCTGAGGAGAATGGCTGTTTTCTTTCTTGAGCCTTTTTAATGTCAGCCATCTCCTCTTCTTCTCTTCTTCTTCTCTTCTCTTCCCTCTCTCTTTTCTCTTTTTGCAATCTCTCTTCATCTGCATCTGTCATAATTCCCTTTCCCTTGTTTATATTGGATGCCTCTGCTTCGGCTTCACTGACCACAACAGCAGATGATGGTGCTGCTATTGGGATCTCAGCCTCAGCTTCATTGGCACATTGAGAGGTGAACAAGGGAAGGTCAATGGCTTCATCCGATTTGCACTCAGGACCTGTGACTTCTTTTAGCATTTCTTTGATTGTTGATCTTGACTCATATGCTGCAGCAAAGATGTCTACTCGAGGGGAAGCTGAGTCAGTATCAGTGTCAGAGTTTGACACATATACTTCCTCATTTATTCTTCCTTCTTGTTCAAGATGGGCTCTGACAGTAGCTATCATTGCCTGGCTTTCAAGGGAGTTGACATTGCAGATATTTGCTCTGAGTTGAAAAATCCTGTAGAGAAAGTCTGTAGGAAGTGACAGGATGTTCCTGGTGTTGATGGTGAGAGAGGAGCCGTTGCTCAGTAAGAAGGTGTGGTCAAGAGACTTAGTTCTTATCCATCCCAGCACATCTAAGTCTTTGACAATGAAGGAGTACATAAATCTTCTTAAGCAGCAAACTTCTTCTTTAGTGAGAAGACTGCTCCTTATAATTTCAAGCCTTCTAGGAGTCAGTCTTCTTTTTGCTGCTGCCGAAGATTCAGGATAAGCTACCCGTTTTGCAGTTTGTATGAGTCTTTCAAAGATGGGTAGATTATCCTCCATCAAGTCATAGAACCTGCCAATGGCAAGTTCTGCTGAGAGATCTGATGAAGTGTTGATGCAGTTAGTTAAATACAGTTGTAGGACTTGGAGGGCATTGAGAGAGTTCCAGTTTAGCTCTTCTACTCCACTAAACTCCCATCCAATCCAAAATGTCTCAGCTAATCCATCATACCCCCAAGCTAGAATGGAGTTAAATTCTAGCTTTTGTGAAGTTTGAAAGAGTTGGGGGGTAATGGATTGACTTATGATGGCTGCTGCTACAGGGAGGATGCTGAAAGCTGCATATTTTTGTTCTTTGTCTTCAGCTTCATTCAGCACCTCATCAACAGCCCTGACGACTAACTTCCAGTCTTCAGTTGTTTCTTCTTCTTCATTATCTGAAGCTGGCAAGTCATGGACCTGTTCAAAAGCTGGCTTGAAAAGTTTACTTTGAAAAACAGCCTGCTCTTGAATCCAGTCGTCAAGACTGTCTTTGTCCTCCTCCATAGAGACCATCTCCCCCTTTTTGGTTGCATCAGTGGACAAATAAGCATCAGTTTGGGTGCCCACTAATACTAGAGAGGGAGAAGGTACATATGGGCATTGATGGGCTTCATGCACAGAGACTTGGTGTCTTAGTTTGGACACTTCAGCCTCTAGCATAGCCACCCTGGCCGTCAATTCCAGGTTATGAAGTTTCAGTCTGTCCTCATCCACAGTTGTGGAATCCTTGGATCCAGATGGGGCCTTAGGCCTAGCCTCTTCATCCCCATCACCCATGGTTTCTTGGCGCCTGGGATTCCTCTCAGTGAGGGGAGTTTCCAAGGAAGCATCCTCACTGTGAGTTGCTGTGGTTGAGATCTTAGCAATGTTGTCACTGTCCTCCTGGTCATGTGATGGACCAGGAGTAGTGACAGCCTCTTCCACATCCACTCTTTCATAACTCCTAGAGTGGTCCTTCAGTGTAGAAGAACTTGGGTTGGGTGTGTTGGAAGCAAGATCAATCAGTACCTCCGAGATTGTGGTAGTTGGAGAAGGTATATCATCTTGATCAGGTTCCTCAGCACTTAAGTCCAGAAGAGAAAGGAAGGGCTCAGGGGGCTGTTTTACAGATCCGGGAAGTGATCCTGATCCTAATAGAGAGACATCTAAAGAAGTCTCCCTAATATTATGGCTTTCCCTTATGATATTCTCACCAGAATGTTGTGATTCTGAGTGAGGGCTGTTAGGTTGGGTTTGGGCCTTAGAGGCACGAGAAGAAGGAGTTCTCTTGCCCCTTTTCCTAGTATATGTCGTTGCAATCGGGGCCCTATGTTCCGGTTGAACGATAACATCCAAAAGAGATGTAAGTAATTTTTGTGCCTGTGCATCCTTAGTAGTATGCACATGGATTCGAATGGTGGAAGAAGATTGTTGTTCGGGATGTGAGGTGGAAGGTGTGGGATCAGTATCAGCTGGGATTGCTGAACTGTCACCCGGGGTTCTTTGCATGTTCAGCATTGTAGATAACAATGGAACATTGACCCCCGAGAACTTTTTGGAAACAATCCTCATGCTTTGAAAAATGTTATTTTTATGACCCAACACGATGTAGATTCTTGCAGGTTTTGAAAGTTCTTTTAGTTCTTGATTGAAAACATCCTGCAAGAATCTTAGGTACATAAAGAATTGCTGCTTTGCAACCTCTTGAAGGTTATATCTCAAACCCTCAAAGATGAGGTGTGCAAAGTTGAAACCTTGGTTAGTGACCATACCATGGAAGGCTGAGGCAAGTCCAGAGCTCACCTAATGCCATCCACTCCTCTTCTGAGATATGCATTGGAGAAGAGTGTGGCAGAGATACTTCCATGGAGGGCCCATCAGCGCCTTCTCGATCGTATACTCGGTCTGATTTCCAGTGTATCCAATGGAGACAAAGGTCCTCATATATTCGTCCTTCGAGTATGAGATCGCTGCTTCCTCATCTTGAAGCTTAAGATGTTTTCTGAGTGTGGCTTCCAAGATGGTGATATCCTTGCCGTCTACTTTAGCTTTGATTTGGGGAATCCCCTGTTCAACACTTGTTGCTGCTGAAGGCTTTACTTTTGGTTGCTTGGGCTTTACTCGATCATCAGCAGTTATTTTGGCTGCTGATGGCTTAGAAACAGATGTATGCTTATCCTTCTTCACCTTATTGATAGGATTTTGTATAACTGGGGTTGGAAGAAGAATCTGATTGAAAGGATTAGACTTACGATTTGCGGCAAAGTGGTCTGATTTTCCACAGATGATGCAAGATTGTTGAGGTTTTGACAACTGTTACCTTGGTGGAGAAAGAGATTTTCTGAATTGAGTTGTCTTAGCTTCAAAACTTCTTACCTGTTTGTTCTTCTTTGTCTTCTCAAAAGCATGTTGCTTGAGGTTTCTTTGCTGCTGAAGGTAGTAGAAGCAGGTGCTGGTAGTGTGGTTATATTTCCCACAGACAAAACATGATTTTGCCAGTTTATCCCTTGAAAGATACACATAATCCTTTCTTTTGAAAAGGTCTTTGAAATTCCAAGGGTGAGCTTTGTTGTGCTCAAAAGTAGCTTCTTCCAATGTCTTTTGAACATATGGAAGTCTTTCTCCAGGCGCATGACATATGTCAAACACCTTCCTTGGCTGGACTGAAGATGAGGACTGGCCCTTTTCAGTATTTAGCTTCCTACCTTCTGGAGGATAACTAATTTTGATTTGTTTGAATGGTGTAGGAACTGGTACTGAAATGGCTGGTACTGGTGCTGAATGGGTAATGGGGACTTCATCTTTAGTCAGAATGACTTTAGGGGCAGAGGGAGATGAAGTAGTGGATTCTTGTACCAAATATGAAGCTTCACTTGTTTCAGTGGTGTCTGAGTAAGTTGAATCAGACTCTGATGAGGTAGCGCATTCTTGTACCAATGGTTCATCCTTAGAAGGATCAAGATTTTGTTGGCCATATCAAGATTTGCTAGATTGAAGCTTGGTTCATGGATGGCAACGTAGTCAGCAGGAGGTGCAACGGCTTGATATTGTTCAGCATGATACCCCACACCAGTTTTTACCTTATCATGAATTTGAGCATCCAGAAGTCCTTGCAGCTTTTTGGATGCAAATTCATATTTGTCAATGTGAACTTTCTGCTCTGCTAATTCTGCTCTAGTAGCTTTTAATTTGATAAGAAGATCATCAATCTGAGTTTCAAGATTGGTTTGTTCATGTTTTAATGATGAAATCTTTTTCTTTAGGCAGTTAATTTTTTCTTTGTAACTGTCTTCGACCTTTTTGAATTCAGATTTCATTTGATGAAACTCTTCATTTTGATCTATTAGGTTTTGATTATGCTTTCTGTAGCCTAAAACCTTATCAATACAGGGTTGGGAACATAGATGCTCGTATACCTGAGGCGGTATCTCAGTTGTGTCTGCCATAAGAGCTTGGTTGTTAGTAGGCAGATCTTCATACTGGAAGCTCCAGTCAAAGTCAGATGTTCCAACAGCTGCACAAGCTGCAGTTTGAGCTGGAGGAGTAGCTTGTTGCTGTTGATGTCTTGGTTGGGCTTGGTGAGCTGCTGGGTTTTCCCTAGGTGCCTTGCATTCTCTAGCAAAATGACCCAGTTGGTTACAGTTGTAACATTTCAATTTGCTTTTATCCAAGCCAACTCTGGTATTGGAGCTGTTGCTTGGAATGGGTCTTCCGGTTCTAGAGTAGAACCTTTTTGCTCTTATAGAGAGCATGGCACACGAGTGCTGTATATCCATTTCTTCTAGATCATCTGGATGGAAGCACTCAAGATCCTCCTTGATAAAGTACATGTTGCTTGAGTTTTCAGAAACAAAAGCAGCAGTGGATGAGGATTGAGAAGGAGCTTCAAGAAGAAATGGTGATGTGTTTGTTTTAGAGGTAGGATTTTGAGGATGTGTGACTATGGGAGGACAGTAGTTGCTAGTACTAGGACCTGAGTGCTCGGAGTGAAAAGCAGAAGAGGTGGTGGTGGATGTTGAAGCCGTTTGGTAGCTTGAACTTCGTTCTTTTGCCTGAATCATCTCTAGCTCATAAGTCTTCAGCATACCGAAGAGCTCAGTCATTTGGAGAGTCTTCAGATTCTCAGTTCTTCTAATGGACACCGTGTAGAGTGTCCAGCAGCTAGGTTAAGACCTGATGAACTTTTTGAGAATATCCTCATTCTCCAGATTCACCTTTGAGCACTGCAGCTCACCTACAAGATAAGTAAATATGTTATATAAAACAGTTAGGGACTCACCTTCCTTCCAGATGAAGTTTTCGTACTGCTGCTTCAGGATGTCCCGTCTGTTTTCTTTGACTTCTTCTGAGCTAGCAAACATCTTCTCAAGAGCCTCCCAGAGCTCTTTGGCGGTTTTGTAACTTCTGAAGTTGTGAAAAACTTCATTTGGAAGGCACATTTGGATAGCTCCTAGTGCATTGAAGTCCACCTCCATCTTTTTTATATCCTCTTCCGAGTACTTGGAGGGATCCTTTGGAACTGATGGTCCTCCAAAGTCAGCAGATGCCACCATGGGAATGTAGGGTCCATCCCTGATGGATTTCCACATTCCGAACTCCTAATAACAGAAAAAACTTTCCATGCGATTTTTCCACATGTCGTAGTCTTCTCCAGACACCAATCTTGGTGGTCGGTTGATGCTGCCGATGTCTTCAAAACCATTGCTTTGTGTCATTTTTTTTCATGGTTTTGGGTGACTTGATCAAAGAGAGAGAGTTTAGAATAGAACCAGAAGTGATTAAACAAGTGTTAGTTTGTTTAATCTGGGCCAAAGCTCTGATACCACTTGTAGGATCATGAAATTACAAGATGGTTCTGTTCTTAGTTGAAATTGGCAGAAACAATAACAACTACACAAATGTAATCGAAGAGACAGAAAGAATACTAATAAGAACACTGTTGTATTAAGCTTTTGCAGGTAAACGATTACAAGTAAAACTCTATCAGAAAACACAAAAAGCACACATACAATGAAGTGTTTACAGATTATTTATACTCACTTAGAATCATGACAGCCCGTTGATCTGTTGTATCTTGCTAACTATTACATGTTTTGTCTATATCTAGTTAACTTTATTGAAGCGTCTTCTTTATGCATCATTACTTGCATGCTTGGAGAAGAGCATTGTTGTCCGTCATTGGTTGTGCCATTGAGGTTCCTTCTGCTTTGAGTGTGTCAGTTGCTTTTGCAGAAAGTTGTCAGTGACACTTGGCATGGATAGTCAGCTGCAACGATTTGTCTTCAAGGAACACAGCTATCAGCAGCAAGATTGAGAATGATGCTGCTGATAAGCCTATCAGCAGCAACAAGTGTTGAGTGCTGCTGATAAGCCTATCAGCAGAAGAATGAGAATGAATGCTGCTTATAAGCCTATCAGCAGCAACATGTGTTGAATGCTACTGATAAGCCTATCAGCAACATTTGTACTTAGAATAATTTAGAAGCAATCAGTCTTTGGTTCTACATAAGGGTTAGTCGAGGTGAGTCGGGATATAAGCTAAACGCTTATGATTACGTATAAGACGTGTTGTCCTAGTGCTTTGTGTGGGGTGCAGGTGTAGTTAATGAGTCACGTGAATGAAATGTGATGTTGTTATGTGTTTTTGTTTGCATCGTTGTCTTTGTGGCACGGCAAACGGGTGTGTTTGCATCGTCCTCTTTGCGACACGACAAACGGGATTGTGAAGGAAGAAGTCCTTCGGGAAGTCACCAAATGTGACAATATTGAGCAGGTTAATGATGAACTTGAGTTGTGTCGAACGCCTTGACGAGGGTAACCCTGACAAGTGTGGAGTGATGAGTTATATGTTTGTGTGCATATATATGTTTTAAATTGCATGCAAGTGATGAGTTATAATAATTGTGTATGAGATGTTATTGATGTGGTTAGTAAACGACATTAATGTGGTGTGTAGTGTCTGATTGACCGTTGTGTCGAGATGAGTACATTGTCTTACAACTTGTCACACCCCGACCGATGGCGCAATTATCGTGGCGGGACATGTAGACTGTTCATAAGCACAAGGTTGACTAAATTGAAATATATTAAACTTCAAATTCCATTACAATCATTCAAACAAAACCAAATCCAAGACAGAAACAAAATTTCAAAACATAGACTTCTATATTTAAATTAGCTAATTCCAAAGCCTAAGTGTAGCACATCTTGATCAAACTCACACATTAGTACCTGAAACATGAATAAAATAAAGTCAACTAAAAAGTTGGTGAGTATAACACAGATTTGTATATAGATAGCATATAGATTGTAAAACAAATCCTTACATAACATGATAAATAAGGCATTTATGGGGAGCAGCTATTGTGTAACCAAGTACAATCAAACCTTTGTAACTAGCATGTAAAATTGTGTTGTCGGTATCAATCATCTTACCTGGGTGGGTTTGTCAGACTCAATAGATCTATCATTGAAAACCGTCGGCTTGAATAGTTAATGATTGCACATAAGTGTTCACAAAAGTTAGCACACATAGCACTCGGGCATAAAGCTCAAATTGCACACATGAATGTAAATAGGATTTGTATTTGTGTTGTTTGTGTAAATGTAAACATGTAATTTGATAGAGTTCATGTTTCACCCCAAAAGTGTAAAAGAGTAAAAGGGGCTATGAAATACTCACTTGTATCAAAATGTAGTAGTTAACACGAGTGTTGTATAATCCAAGTGATTTGCTAATCACTAAGTTCGACCTATAGTAAAATAGTATAACTGTGGATTAATAGTTAGCATAATGTCTACGGAAATTCTAAGGCTTCAATAGGAGTGACTGTGTGGATTTGTACAAGGGTTGGTGTATACGTTTACGTTTATATTTGAATGAAAAATGTAAGTTCAATTAAATAATGAAAGACTTAAGGTTTAATTTGAATGATTACCTAAAATAATAATTTAATTCTTTTTATTTAGTTGTTCATGAAAATGTGTCAAGAGGCATTTTAAATATATATTAGAATATAAATAGTTTGTGTAGGTTTGAATAAAACAATTATATGTAAAACTTTTATTTTAAATTTATTACTTTTTAATCCATTAGAAACGACTTAATTAATTTGTTTAATATTTCCAAGTTGATAGTTTAGATTATGAAAAAAATTCTAGCTTTGGAGTTTTATAAAATAATTTTTATAAAAGAAAATGAGTTTATATTAAAATAACAGAAGAAATAGTTTCTGACCAAAGGTAGCACAACCGTGTCAAATGTATGGCGCGACCGCGCTTAGGCACGGTGCGCGATCGTGCTTAGGCATGGGGCTCGACCGTGCTTAGGCCTGGGGCGCGACCATGCCTGGACAAGAGGCACGACCATGCCTGGACAAAAGGCACGACCGTGCTAATTGATTAGCACGACCGTGTCTGAATGTTCCAGAAGTTAATTTGTCTAAATCCTGTATTAATAGCGGGTGAATTCATGGGGCTTTCGATTGTTGATTGTTTTAGAATCTATCCATGTATTTTAATTGATTGGAGATCATGTCTAGGGTGTAGCTCGATTAAACTAAAATATAATGAACCCTAGATTTTATTCGTGTTCAATTCGATTGTATAAGCCCTGAATAGGTTAGGGCTTTCATTCACGGGATTGAAATGAGTCTGAGGATGTGTTTACTTACCTTAAACGATATCGAATTGGTAGAGTTCGACTAAACAGAGTTCCGATTTCGGCGCGTTGATCCTTGGCGTCTTCTCCTGGGATTCCAGCACGATTGATGTGAGGAATGTGATCACAGAAGCTTGAAGATCATTCGCAGAGGTTTGATTTCGAGAGTGATACGGAATTGGACGAGATTGAGAGAAAGAAATGACTAAGTGACGGTTTTGGGTTTCTAATTGCAATTGTGGTTATTCAGGAGTTTGGTCATTGATGAATTAAACTGGAAACGGCACAAAAGACGTTACAATCGCGGACTTGAACAGACTTTGTGATTAAGGCAGTGTTTACGTTTCAACTGGGTTTCAGGCGCGACCGTGTCAGTTCTCGGGGCGACCGTGTTTACGGAGCGTGACCGTGCCAGGTCATGGCGCGACCGTGCCAAGTGATATTTTGATAATTTTCAAGACTAGTCCTTGTAGTTTGTGAGATAACGTAGGTTTGTTTCAGTTGTTATTGTAGCAATGTAAAATGTGTGTATGTACTTTTAACATTATGATAATACTCCTTAATTGCACATGAAAATAGTAAATGATGTGACACAACGTTTTGAATGTGAACATTAGATTGAAATTGTCATTTATTGCACAATATGAAATACCAGGAAAAACATGGATGTTACAGTATCCCCTAGTTGAGGGAATTTCGTCCCGAAATTTAACTAGTTGAGGCTACTGAATCAGCAAACAGGTGGGGGTACTTGACTTTCATTTGGTCCTCTCGTTCCCAAGTGAATTCAGGACCACGCTTAGACTCCCAACGAACTTTTATAATAGGAATACGACTTCGCTTGAGTTGCTTGATTTCACGATCCATAATTTCTACCGGTTTCTCAACTAAGTGCATCGTTTCATCAATGCGCACGTAATCAAGTGGTATATGGAGATTCTCATCAGCGAGACATTTCTTCAGATTAGATACATGAAATGTAGGATGCACATTGCCAAGAGATGGAGGTAACTCGAGTTTGTAAGCCACTTTCCCAATCCTTTCAAGGATTTTGAATGGACCAACGTATCGACGGGCTAACTTGCCTTTCTTTCCAAAATGGATCACACCCTTCCACGGGGACACCTTAAGAAGAACCTGGTCACCGACTTGGAATTCCAAGGGTTTTCGACGTTTGTCGGCATAACTCTTTTGCCGACTTCTCGCTGTTCGGATGTTGTCACGGATTTGAATAATCTTGTCGGATGTTTCTTGAATTTGCTCGGGACCGGTGATTTGTGCTTCACCAATCTCGTTCCAACAGATAAGAGAACGACACTTGCGACCATAAAGAGCTTCGAATGGAGCCATGTTGATACTTGTGTGGTAGCTATTATTGTAAGAGAACTCAAAGAGGGATAAATGTGAATCCCAATTGTCACCAAAATCGATTACACAAGCTCTAAGCATGTCTTCAAGAGTTTGGATTGTTCGCTCGGTTTGACCATCAGTTTGAGGATGGTAAGCCGTGCTCAAATCCAATCGTGTACCAAGTGCAGTTTGGAGAGATTGCCAAAAACGAGAAGTGAACCGGGCATCTCGGTCGGATATTATGTTCAAGGGAACACCATGACGGCTCACAATTTCATCAATGTAAATTCGGGCAAGTTTCTCAACCCGATAGTCTTCACGGATAGGCAAGAAATGAGCAGATTTGGTGAGACGATCAATGATTACCCAAATGCTATCATAACAACTCAAGGTGCGAGGGAGTTTGGTAATAAAATCCATGGCTAAGTTCTGCCATTTCCACACGGGAATTTCCGGTTGTTCAAGTAATCCGGAAGGACGTTGGTGTTAGGCTTTGACTTTGGAACACGTTAGACATTTGGCAACATAGTGAGCAATGTCCTTTTTCATACCGGGCCACCAATATTGTTGGCGAAGATCTTGGTACATTTTATCCGCACCAGGATGAATAGAATAACGAGTATTGTGAGCCTCGTTCATGAGAAATGTACGGAGATCATCGCGATCGGGAATCCAAATACGGTTCAAGTAATAAAGTAAGCCATTGGATTTTGATTCGACTAGGAGTTCAACACCACACGACATTTCCTCATACATGTTACCCTCGGTGACTGAGACGTGTTGAGCTTCTAAGATGAGGTTTTGAATGTCGGTTTGAATCCGAACACATTGAAGCATGGCATGGTCCTTTCGACTCAAAGCGTCGGCTACAACATTCGTTTTGCCGGGATGGCAACGAATCTCGCAGTCATAGTCGTTAAGTAGTTCAACCCAACATCGTTGCCTCATATTGAGTTCCTTTTGATTGAAGATATGTTGAAGACTTTTGTGGTCGGTGAACACCACGCATTTCGTGCCATAGAGATAATGTCTCCAAATCTTCAATGCGAATACGACCGCACCCAACTCGAGATCATGCGTCGTATAATTCTTCTCATGAATCTTAAGTTGCCTTGATGCATAAGCGATTACTTTGCCTCGTTGCATGAGGACACAACCGAGACCTTGGTTAGAAGCATCACAGTAGACAACTAGATCATCATTCCCATCAGGGAGAGTCAAAATGGGAGTATTGCACAACTTTTGCTTGAGGGTTTAAAAAGCTTCTTCTTGTTTTGGTCCCCATTCATAAGTCTTACCCTTGTGGGTCAAAGCGGTAAGGGGGACAACAATCTTATAGAAATTTGAGATGAAACGAAGGTAATATCCCGCAAGACCAAGAAATGAACGAACTTCAGTGGGAGTCTTCATGGCATTCCAATTCTTAACCATTTCGATCTTAGCAGGGTCAACATGAATACCCTTGTCGTTGACAATATGACCAAGAAATTGAACTTCTTTTAACCAATATTCACATTTGGAGAATTTGGCATATAGTTGTTCTTTCTACAAGAGATCCAAAACCAATCTAAGATGTTGCTCATGATCGGCTTTAGTCTTGGAATAGATTAAGATGTCATCGATGAAAACGATCACGAACTTATCAAGGTACGGTTTGCACACACGATTCATGAGGTCCATGAAAACTGCGGGTGCATTGGTTAGTCCAAAAGGCATAACCATGAACTCGTAATGACCATACCTTGTTCGGAAGGCAGTCTTTGGAATATCGTCTTCTTGCACACAAAGTTGGTGATAACCGGATCGAAGATCAATCTTCGAGAAGCAAATAGAACCTTGAAGTTGATCAAAGAGGTCATCAATTCTAGGCAAAGGATAACGGTTTTTGATAGTAAGCTTGTTGAGTTCGCGGTAGTCAATACACATGCGAAATGATCCATCCTTCTTTTTGATGAATAAGACAGGTGCACCCCACGATGAATGACTTGGACGAATGATGTAACATTTCTGATTTTTAGTATTCATATTTCAATTCAATGTAATGAAATTTCAAGTTCTATACTCGTGCAATGTCTCAATATTTTTCCCGCGGTAAATAAAATGCAATGATTCTATACAAGTTCGCAAGTTTTACTCGATTATATGCACATAAACGCTATACAAGTAACTATATATTTCAAATTTATAAATTCTGAAAAGTCAAGGACTAAAGTTGAAAATTTATCAAGAAACCCTAGTTAGCACGGTCGTGCTTCGTTCTAGCACGGTCGCGCTAAGTGCCTCGGCACGATCGCGCGGCTGGTCCTGGAACGATCGCGCCCGGTTCCTAAGCACGGTCGCGCCAATCTTGGCACGGTCGCGCCTGCGAAACAGTCGAAACGTAAATGTGATTTCAAAACGCTCAATCGTTCGAATTTCAAATCCGATTACGTCTCTTTTCCTTTAACGCGAGTTATACCATTTTCAATTACTCAACGCCTCAGTTTTTCTCCATCAATCTCGAATTCTCTCTCAAGCAATTCAAACAAAACTCGAGTCTTCCTCCTGGAACCCAAATTCTCCCGATCAAGAGAGGATTTATCATCTCCCGGCTCTCTCCAAGACTCTGGACTCTCTGGCCTAGCCGGAATCGCAGTCGAAGTCACCGGAAACCTTTACCTCCGTCGCCGGAACTCATCTCTGCCGTTCTTCATCGATTCGTTACGTTTCAGGGTAAGTATACTCTCCATCTCACTCATTTCAGTAACGTTATCAAAAGCCCTCATTCAATTTGGGCTTCCATTATAGAATTCGATCAGAATCAGAAATCATATTTTAATAAAAATGATTTAATCGAACCCATGCTTAAACTCGATTTCCATACAATTAAGTTATATGAAAAGACTCTTAATAACCCATTAATCAAAAGCCCTAACAATTCCTGTGTTCAAAATACAAGAAACTCTCGATTCGTGTCTGATTTGGAATAGACACGGTCGCGCTAATCATCTAGCGCGGCCGTGCCTCGTTTAGCGCGGTCGTGTCGACTAGCAGCGCGGTTGTGTCATCCGTCCAGACCTTGTCATGCCTTTTGGACTAGTCTCTGTTGTGTCTAAAAATCATAGACGCGACCGTGCCGGGCTAAGGCACGGTCGTGCCTGATGACTTGTCTAGATTGTGCTCCTGATTGATCAACCCGGTCGCGCCCCGACTAGCGCGGTCGCGCCCGTGGCTTGAGCACGATCATGCCCTTCCGAGACACGGTCGTGCTAGACTCAGAATTTTTAACAGAATTATAATTTTTTATATTTTAATTAGTAAATGTTTCAGATTTTATAAAAATATGTTTTCTGTATTTAAAAATAGATTAAAAGTTTAATCTTGGCATAAATGTAATTTATTGAAAAGTTTATAAAAATTAAATTTATATTTATCATCTTACACTTAAATGATATTTTAAATAATTAAGTTACAAAATTTATAAATAATGATGACTTATTTACTTTATATTTTAAATCAAAATCGTTTTATTTATTTATACTTAATTACAATTAATATTGACATTATTTCATAAACTATAGTTATACACTTATTTATTTAATTCAAACCTAATTAAATTGTTTCAAACATATTTTACCTCAAAATTTATATATTTTATTCAATCCTTTTTAAATACAAACCAATGGTTTTATATACAAATCCAACTTTCATTTTTAAACTTTATACATCTATGTGATTCAATGCATATTACTATTTAGGTTAAAGTGTGCTTTTCAAAGATCTTTTTGCTATCTATATTCCTTGTTAGCTTCACTTCCATACCAAGTGAGTATTCACAACCCCTTTTACTCTTTTACACTTTTGGGGTGGAACATGAACTCTATACTCATTACACATTACACATTTACATTTACACAAACTACACAAGTGCAAAAAAAAATCCTATTTACATACATGTGTGCAAAAATTTGAGCTTTGTGCCCGAGTGCTAGGTGTGTTTAACCTTTGTATGCTCTTATGTGCAATCATTAACTATACAAGCCGACGGTTTTCAATGATGGATCTATTGAGTCTGACAAACCCACCCATGGTACGCGGTGATTGAAACCGACAATACACTTTGTTTTGCATGCTAGTTACAAGGTTTGATTGTACATTTGGTTACACAATAGTTACTCCCCATGAACGCCTTATTTATCATGTCATGTAAAGGATTTGTTTTCAACTATATGCTATCTATATACAACTGTGTTATACTCACCAACTTTTTAGTTGACTTTATTTTATTCATGTTTCAGGCCCCAATATGTGAGATTGATTCAAGACGTGTTCAACATAGGATTTGGACTTAGCAAAATAAATCAAGATTTTATGAATTGTTTATGTTTCTTGTTTGAATTTGATCTTGTACTTGGATTTATTGTAATGCAAATTTGACTTTAATATATTTCAATTTAGTCAACCATGTGCTATGAACAGTCTTACATGTCCCGCCCCGATGATTCCGCCATCGGTCGGGGTGTGACAGATTGGTATAAGAGCCTTGGTTATAGGGATTTAGGTTATTAGACATCTTGACCTAGACTATAACTTTAGGACACCCACTTATGTTATGCTTCATGATTTTGTGCTATGTGCTACATGCTATGTGCTACATGCTTACCATGATTAATTATTATTATATTTGCTACCTTCTTTGTTAGAAATGCATGACTTATTAGGATATTCTTAAATAATAATTAAATAAATAACATCCTTTCCTATGGCCTAAACCTCTTATTATTCTTATCTTCTTTTTCTATCTTTATCCTTTCTAAGCATGTGGAAAATTCTTGAAGCAAAAATCTTTAAATAAAATTGTTATTTCTTCGTTGAGGTTTTTAAACTTGTTAAATTATTTGAGGACACGTGCAATCTGGAAGGGTGACACCTGTATTTTGGGTTTTCTGTCTAGGAAAGCATTTCGCATAAATCCCAATCAACCGAGGGACCCGTATGCTTTCCTGGGAACTCCCGAGATGAGTGTTTACCTATAGGCTAAAGCATGTCTCGTTGAAAATTATATGAGTTTAAATTAACCTTAATATGCCTTAGTATTCAAGTGAATTTTTGTCACTTTTGAGTACAATCCAAACTATGATTATCTATCTTTTATTTTGTTATCTCATTCTATTCAATCCTAGCAATTCTCATAAGTTCTTACAATCTCTCTTGTCTTGTGTTTCAAATCTGTAGAATGCCTCCTCGTCGTGCTCCCGCCGCTAACGCCAACTCCGACATTGCTGCTATCCTTACTCAATTGGTGACACAACTCACCCAAGCCAATGGTGCCACTAATGGCAATGGAAGCAATAGTGGTAATAATGGTGGTAATGGTGGAAATGGTGGTAATCCATCCCAATGCACCTTCAAGCACTTCAATTCGTGCAATCCCCTAAAGTTTTATGGAACCGAAGGAGCTACCGGACTCCTCCAATGGTTCGAAAGTATTGAGAATACCTTTCTCAATAGTGACTGTCCCAACAACCTCCGTGTTCGTCATGCTACTAGTGTCCTTCAAAAGCTGGCACTTACATGGTGGAATGGGGAGAAAAGGAATAGGGGTGTTGATGTAGCTATGGCCTTACCTTGGGATGAGGTCAAAAGGCTTATGACCGAGGAGTTCTGTCCTCGCAATGAAGTGAAGAAGTTAGAGGCCGAATTTTGGAATCTTGCCCAAGATAGTGGGGAACACTTGGCTTACACAACTCGGTTCCATGAATTGAGTCTTCTTGTGCCCCACATGGTCACTCCATTATCTCGTTGCATCGAAAAGTACATTGGTGGGCTACCAAGACAAATTCAAGATACTGTCTTAGGTAGAAATCCTGCTACTTTGGAAGATGCCATCCGCCTGTCTGCTACCCTAACCGATAATCATATTAAAGCTGGAACTCTTACCAAAAAGGGTTCTAAGAAAGTTGCTGAAACCGTAACCCCTCCTAACCACACCAAAGAAGCTACAACCGAGCCCTCTCGCAACACTAGAAAGAGGAAGGTTAGAAATTTTGCTGTGGTTACTCCTGCTGTTCCCGTGAACCAAGCTGCACCTATGGTTCAAGCACCAGTCAAAAAGCCATATGGTGGAATTTACCCACTTTGTGCCACCTGCAACTATCATCATCCCCAAAACATCCCATGTCGCCTTTGTACTTATTGTGGGAGATATGGTCATACGGTTAATGTTTGTAGGACCAAAGCCCTTACGGGCCAAGTCAACCCTCCAAACCAAACCGTACCTCAAGTGGCTAATCAAGGTGCTCCCGCCATTGCTAATGGGCGTGCTTGTTATGAGTGTGGTGACCCGAATCATTTTCGTAATCTATGTCCAAGGCTCGCAAATACTAGACAAGGTGGAGCTCGTGGGCGTGCTTTCAACATTAACGCCAACGAAGCTCAAGCCAACAACGACGTGGTTAATGGTACGTTCCTTGTTAATAGTCAATATGCCTCCATTTTGTTCGATACCGGTGCCGATAAAAGTTTTGTGTCACTTAATTTTGAGCCTTTACTTGCAAAGACACGATCCCAATTAGAGAAAACCTTCACCGTTGAAATAGCAAATGGTGACTCCCTTACAATTGAGTCTATTATCTATGATTGCTCTTTAGAACTTAATGATCATGCATTCCCAATCAACCTTATTCCAATGCCACTAGGAAGCTTTGACATTATCATAGGTATGGATTGGCTATCAAATCATCATGCCGAAGTTATTTGCTTTGAAAAGTGCATCCGAATTCCGCTACCTTCGGGAGAAACCTTAAGGGTTTTTTGGTGAAAAGCCTTGCAAGGGTCTTAAATTGATGTGTTGTACTACTGCTCAAAAGTACTTGCGAAAGAAGTACATCGCCTTCCTAGCTCATATTGTTCAAAAGGATGTCAAGGAGAAGAGTATCCAAGACATTCCCATTATTCGAGATTTTCCCGAAGTGTTTCCTAAAGATTTATCCGGTCTTCCTCCCGTTCGTCAAGTCGAGTTCCGTATTGATCTCATGCCCGGAGCTAACCCTGTTGCTAGAGCTCCTTATCGTCTTGCACCTTCCGAAATGCAAGAGCTCGCAAGTCAACTTCAAGAACTCTCCGATAAAGGGTTCATTCGCCCGAGTCATTCACCGTGGGGTGCACCCGTCTTATTTGTAAAGAAGAAGGATGGATCATTTCGCATGTGTATTGACTATCGCGAACTCAATAAGCTTACTATCAAGAATCGCTATCCTTTGCCTAGAAACGATGATCTCTTTGATCAACTTCAAGGTTCTACGTGTTTCTCGAAGATTGATCTTCGATCTGGTTATCATCAGCTCCGTGTTCAAGAAGATGACATTCCTAAGACTGCTTTCCGAACAAGGTATGGTCATTACGAGTTCATGGTTATGCCTTTTGGATTAACCAATGCACCCGCAGTTTTCATGGACCTCATGAATCGTGTGTGCAAACCGTACCTTGATAAATTTGTGATCGTTTTCATTGACGATATCTTAATCTATTCCAAGACTAAAGCCGACCATGAAGAACACCTTAGATTGGTTTTGGACCTTTTAAAGAAAGAACAACTATATGCCAAGTTCTCCAAATGTGAATTTTGGTTAAAAGAAGTTCAATTTCTTGGTCACATCGTCAACGACAAGGGTATTCATGTTGATCCTGCTAAGATTGAAACGGTTAAGAATTGGAATGCCCCGAAGACTCCTACCGAAGTTCGTTCGTTCCTTGGTCTTGCGGGTTATTATCGTCGTTTCATCTCAAACTTCTCAAAGATTGTTGTCCCTCTTACCGCCTTGACCCATAAGGGTAAAGCTTATGAATGGGGACCGAAGCAAGAAGAAGCTTTCCAAACTCTTAAGCAAAAGTTGTGCAATGCTCCCATCTTGACTCTCCCCGATGGAAATGATGATCTAGTTGTCTATTGTGATGCTTCTAACCAAGGTCTTGGTTGTGTCCTCATGCAACGAGGCAAAGTGATCGCTTATGCATCAAGACAACTCAAAATTCTTGAAAAGAATTATACGACGCACGACCTCGAGTTGGGTGCGGTCGTATTCGCGTTAAAGATTTGGAGACACTACCTATATGGCACGAAATGTGTGGTATTCACCGACCACAAAAGTCTTCAACATATTTTCAACCAAAAAGAACTCAATATGAGGCAACGACGTTGGGTCGAACTCCTTAACGACTACGACTGCGAGATTCGTTACCATCCCGACAAAGCGAATGTTGTAGCCGATGCCTTGAGTCGAAAGGACCATGTTATGCTTCATTGTGCCCGTATTCAATCCGATATTCAAACCCGTATCCTGGAAGCTCAACACGTCTCGGTTACCGAGGGTAACATGTATGAAGAAATGTCGTGTGGTGTTGAACTTCTTCTTGAATCTAAACCCAATGGCTTACTATATTACTTGAACCGTATTTGGGTTCCCGATCGCGATGATCTCCGTGCAATTCTCATGAACGAGGCTCATAAGACTCGTTATTCTATTCATCCTGGTGCGGATAAAATGTACCAAGATCTTCGTCAGCTTTATTGGTGGCCCGGTATGAAGAAGGACATTGCTCTTTATGTTGCCAAATGCTTAACTTGCTCCAAAGTCAAAGCCGAACATCAGCGTCCTTCTGGTTTGCTTGAACAACCGGAAATTCCCGTGTGGAAATGGGAGAATTTAGCTATGGATTTCATTACCAAGCTCCCTCGCACCTCGAGTGGTTATGATAGTATTTGGGTGATCATTGATCGACTCACCAAATCTGCCCACTTTTTGCCTATTCGTGAAGACTTCAAAGTGGAGAAACTTGCCCGAATTTACATTGATGAAATTGTGAGCCGTCATGGTGTTCCCTTGAACATAATATCTGATAGAGACGCTCGGTTCACTTCTCGATTTTGGCAATCTCTCCAATCTGCTCTTGGTACTCGTTTGGATTTGAGCACGGCTTACCATCCCCAAACTGATGGCCAAACCGAGCGAACAATCCAAACTCTTGAAGACATGCTTAGAGCTTGTGTAATCGATTTTGGTGGCAATTGGGATTCACATTTATCCCTTATTGAGTTTTCTTATAACAATAGCTACCACACAAGTATCAACATGGCTCCATTCGAAGCTCTCTATGGTCGCAAGTGTCGTTCTCCGATCTGTTGGAACGAGATTGGTGAAGCACAAATCACCCGTCCCGAGTTAATTCAAGAAACTTCCGACAAAATTATTCAAATCCGTGACAATATTCGAGTAGCGAGGAGTCGGCAAAAGAGTTATGCCGACAAACGTCGAAAACCCTTGGAATTTCAAGTCGGTGATCTCGTTCTTCTTAAGGTATCTCCATGGAAGGGTGTGATCCGTTTTGGAAAGAAAGGCAAGTTATCACCTCGTTATGTTGGTCCATTCAAAATCCTTGAAAGGATTGGGAAAGTGGCTTACAAGCTCGAGTTACCTCCATCTCTTGGCAATGTGCATCCTACATTTCATATATCTAATCTAAAGAAGTGTCTCGCTGATGAAAATCTCCATATACCGCTTGACGACGTGCGCATTGATGAAACGATGCACTTCGTTGAGAAGCCGGTGGAAATTATGGATCGTGAAGTCAAACAACTCAAGCGAAGTCGTATTCCTATCGTCAAAGTTCGTTGGGAGTCTAAGCGTGGTCCTGAGTACACTTGGGAACGAGAAGACCAAATGAAGCTCAAGTACCCTCATCTTTTTACTATTAATGTTGTTTCCTCTAGCTAAATTTCGGGACGAAATTCTCTCAACATGGGGAGACTGTAACATTTCTGATTTTTAGTATTCATATTTCAATTCAATGTAATGAAATTTCAAGTTCTATACTCGTGCAATGTCTCAATATTTTTCCCGCGGTAAATAAAATGCAATGATTCTATACAAGTTTGCAAGTTTTACTCGATTATATGCACATAAACGCTATACAAGTAACTATATATTTCAAATTTATAAAATCTGAAAAGTCAAGGACTAAAGTTGAAAATTTATCAAGAAACCCTAGTTAGCACGGTCGTGCTTCGTTCTAGCAAGGTCGCGCTAAGTGCCTCGGCACGATCGCGCGGCTGGTCCTGGAACGATCGCGCCCGGTTCCTAAGCACGGTCGCGCCAATCTTGGCACGGTCGCGCCTGCGAAATAGTCGAAACGTAAATGTGATTTCAAAACGCTCAATCGTTCGAATTTCAAATCCGATTACGTTTCTTTTCCTTTAACGCGAGTTATACCATTTTCAATTACTCAACGCTTCAGTTTTTCTCCATCAATCTCGAATTCTCTCTCAAGCAATTCAAACAAAACTCGAGTCTTCCTCCTGGAACCCAAATTCTCCCGATCAAGAGAGGAGTTATCATCTCCCGGCTCTCTCCAAGACTCTGGACTCTCTGGCCTAGCCGGAATCGCAGTCGAAGTCACCGGAAACCTTTACCTCCGTCGCCGGAACTCATCTCTGCCGTTATTCATCGATTCGTTACGTTTCAGGGTAAGTATACTCTCCATCTCACTCATTTCAGTAACGTTATCAAAAACCCTCATTCAATTTGGGCTTCCATTATAGAATTCGATCAGAATCAGAAATCATATTTTAATAAAAATGATTTAATCGAACCCATGCTTAAACTCGATTTCCATACAATTAAGTTATATGAAAAGACTCTTAATAACCCATTAATCAAAAGCCCTAACAATTCCTGTGTTCAAAATACAAGAAACTCTCGATTCGTGTCTGATTTGGAATAGACACGGTCGCGCTAATCATCTAGCGCGGCCGTGCCTCGTTTAGCGCGGTCGTGTCGACTAGCAGCGCGGTCGTGTCATCCGTCCAGACCTTGTCATGCCCTTTGGACTAGTCTCTGTTGTGTCTAAAAATCATAGACGCGACCGTGCCGGGCTAAGGCACGGTCGTGCCTGATGACTTGTCTAGATTGTGCTCCTGATTGATCAACCCGGTCGCGCCCCGACTAGCGCGGTCGCGCCCGTGGCTTGAGCACGATCATGCCCTTCCGAGACACGGTCGTGCTAGACTCAGAATTTTTAACAGAATTATAATTTTTTATATTTTAATTAGTAAATGTTTCAGATTTTATAAAAATATGTTTTCTGTATTTAAAAATAGATTAAAAGTTTAATCTTGGCATAAATGTAATTTATTGAAAAGTTTATAAAAATTAAATTTATATTTATCATCTTACACTTAAATGATATTTTAAATAATTAAGTTACAAAATTTATAAATAATGATGACTTATTTACTTTATATTTTAAATCAAAATCGTTTTATTTATTTATACTTAATTACAATTAATATTGACATTATTTCATAAACTATAGTTATACACGTATTTATTTAATTCAAACCTAATTAAATTGTTTCAAACATATTTTACCTCAAACTTTATATATTTTATTCAATCCTTTTTAAATACAAACCAATGGTTTTATATACAAATCCAACTTTCATTTTTAAACTTTATACATCTATGTGATTCAATGCATATTACTATTTAGGTTAAAGTGTGCTTTTCAAAGATCTTTTTGCTATCTATATTCCTTGTTAGCTTCACTTCCATACCAAGTGAGTATTCACAACCCCTTTTACTCTTTTACACTTTTGGGGTGGAACATGAACTCTATACTCATTACACATTACACATTTACATTTACACAAACTACACAAGTGCAAAAAAAAATCCTATTTACATACATGTGTGCAAAAATTTGAGCTTTGTGCCCGAGTGCTAGGTGTGTTTAACCTTTGTATGCTCTTATGTGCAATCATTAACTATACAAGCCGACGGTATTCAATGATGGATCTATTGAGTCTGACAAACCCACCCATGGAACGCGGTGATTGAAACTGACAATACACTTTGTTTTGCATGCTAGTTACAAGGTTTGATTGTACATTTGGTTACACAATAGTTACTCCCCATGAACGCCTTCTTTATCATGTCATGTAAAGGATTTGTTTTCAACTATATGCTATCTATATACAACTGTGTTATACTCACCAACTTTTTAGTTGACTTTATTTTATTCATGTTTCAGGCCCCAATATGTGAGATTGATTCAAGACGTGTTCAACATAGGATTTGGACTTAGCAAAATAAATCAAGATTTTATGAATTGTTTATGTTTCTTGTTTGAATTTGATCTTGTACTTGGATTTATTGTAATGCAAATTTGACTTTAATATATTTCAATTTAGTCAACCATGTGCTATGAACAGTCTTACATGTCCCGCCCCGATGATTCCGCCATCGGTCGGGGTGTGACAAATGAATCCCTTGTCGGAGAGCTCTTGAAGTTGACTTGCAAGTTCTTGCATTTCAGAAGGTGCAAGACAATAAGGAGCTCTAGCCACGGGGTTAGTTCCGGGCACAAGATCAATGCGAAATTCTACTTGTCGAATGGGTGGAAGTCCGGATAAATCTTCGGGAAATACTTTGGGAAAATCCCGAATGATAGGAATGTCTTGTGTAGTCTTCTCTTTGACATCCTTTTGAACAATATGAGCTAAGAAAGCGATGTACTTCTTTCGTAAGTACTTTTGAGCAGTAGTGCACGACATTAACTTAAGTCCTTTGCAAGGCTTTTCACCAAAGATTCTTAACGTTTCTCCCGATGGTAGGGGTATTCGGATGCACTTCTCAAAACAAATGACTTCGGCATGATGATTTGATAGCCAATCCATGCCTATGATGATATCAAAGTTTCCTAGTGGCATTGGAACAAGGTTGATTGGGAATGTATGATCATTAAGTTCCAAAGAGCAATCATAGATAATGGATTCAATTGTAAGAGAGTCACCATTTGCTACTTCAACGGTAAATGTTTTCTCTAAAAGGGATCGTGTCTTTGCAAGTAAAGGTTCAAAGTTAAGTGACACAAAACTCTTATCGGCATTGGTATCAAATAAAATGGAGGCATATTGACCATTTACAAGGAACGTACCATTGACCACGTCATTGTTGGCTTGAGATTCGTTGGCGTTTATGTTGAAAGCACACCCACGAGCTCCACCTTGTCTAGCATTGGCAAATCTTGGGCATTGATCACAGAAATGGTTCGGGTTGCCACATTCATAACATGCACGCCCATTTGCAATGGCGAGAGTACCTTGATTAGTCATTTGGGTGTTGGTTTGGTTTAGTGGGTTGACTTGGCCCGCAAGAGCTTTGGCCCTACAAACATTGACCGTATGGTCATATCTCCCACAGTGAGTACAAAGGCGACATGGGATGCTTTGGGGATGATGGTAGTTGCAGGTGGCACAAAGTGGGTAGATTCCAACATATGGCTTTTTGGCCGGTGCTTGAACCATAGGTGCAGCTTGGTTAACAGGTATGGCAGGAGTGACCACATCAAAATTTCTAGCCTTTTTCTTCTTATTGTGCCGGGAGGGCTCAGTTATGGCTTCTTTGTTGTGGGTGGAAGGAGTTGCAGTGTCGGAGACTTTCTTTGCGCCCTTTTTATTAAGAGTCCCCGCCTTCACATGGTTATCAGTTAAGGTGGCAGATAAGCAGATAGCATCCTCAAGTGTTGCGGGATTCCTTCCTAGGACTGTATCTTGAATTTGCCTAGGTAGTCCCCCAATATACTTTTCAATGCAGCGGGACAAAGGAGTGACCATGTGGGGCACAAGAAGACTCAACTCATGGAACCGAGTTGTGTACGCCAAGTTTTCACCACTATCTTGGGCAAGATCCCAAAATTCGGCTTCAAGTTTCTTTACTTCATTTCGAGGACAGAATTCCTCGGTCATTAGCCTTTTAACCTCATCCCAAGGTAAGGCCATTGCCACATCCACACCTCTATTTCTCTTCTCCCCATTCCACTACGTGAGTGCCCGTTTTTGTAGGACACTTGTGGCATGACGAACACGAAGGTTGTCGGGGCAGTCACTATTGAGAAAGGTATTCTCAATGCTTTCGAACCATTGAAGGAGTCCGGTAGCTCCTTCGGTACCATAGAACTTGAGGGGATTACACGAGTTGAAATGCTTGAAGGTGCATTGAGATGGGTTGTTACCACCATTTCCATCATTACCACTATTACTACCATTTTCACCATTGTTGCCATTGGTGGCACTATTAGCCTGAGTGAGTTGTGTCACGAGTTGTGCAAGAATCGCAGCAATGTCGGTATTGGTGTTGGCCGCGGGAGCACAACGAGGAGGCATTCTACAGATTTTCACAAGACAAGAAAAGATGTAGAACTTATGAGAATTGTTTGGATTTAATAGAATAAGATAACAAAATAAATAGATAATCATAGTTTAGATTGTACTCAAATAGTGATATAATCACTCGAATACTATGACACATTAAGGTTAATTAAACTTATATAATTTTCAAGGAGACATGCTTTAGCCTATAAGTAAACACTCATCTCGGGAATTCCCAGGAAAGCATACGGGTCCCTCGGTTGATTGGGATTTATGCGAAATGCTTTCCTAGACAGAAAACCCAAAATACAGGTGTCACTCTTCCAGATTGCACGTGTCCTCAAATAATTAACAAAGCTTAAAATCCTTAACGAGGAAATAAAGAATTTTTTTTTTATGAATTTAGCTTCATGAAGTTTCCACATGCTTAGAAAGATAAAGATAGAGAAGAAGATAAGAATATTATGAGGTTTTAGGATATAGGAAAGGATATTGTTTATTTAATTTATTATTTAAGTATATACTAATAAGTCATGGATATTTAACAATTAAGTCATCAAATAAAATAATAACTAACCATAGTAAGCATGTAGCACATAGCATGTAACACATAACATATAACATATAGCATGTAGCATATAACATGTAATCATGAAACATAGCATAAGTAGGTGTCCTAAAGTTATAGTCTAGGTCGGTGTCTAATAACCTAATTCCCTATAACCAAGGCTCTGATACCAATCTGTCACACCCCGACCGATGGCGGAATCATCGAGGCGGGACATGTAGACTGTTCATAAGCACAAGGTTGACTAAATTAAAATATATTAAACTTCAAATTCCATTACAATCATTCAAACAAAACCAAATCCAAGACAGAAACAAAATTTTTAAACATAGACTTCTTTATTTAAATTAGCTAAGTCCAAAGCCTAAGTGTAGCACATCTTGATCAAACTCACACATTAGTAACTGAAACATGAATAAAATAAAGTCAACTAAAAAGTTGGTGAGTATAACACAGATTTGTATATAGATAGCATATAGATTGTAAAACAAATCCTTACATAACATGATAAATAAGGCATTTATGGGGAGCAGCTATTGTGTAACCAAGTACAATCAAACCTTTGTAACTAGCATGTAAAATTGTGTTGTCGGTATCAATCACCCCAATCTGGGTGGGTTTGTCAGACTCAATAGATCTATCATTGAAAACCGTCAGCTTGTATAGTTAATGATTGCACATAAGTGTTCACAAAAGTTTGCACACATAGCACTCGGGCATAAAGCTCAAATTGTACACATGAATGAAATTAGGATTTGTACTTGTGTTGTGTGTGTAAATGTAAGCATGTAATTTGATAGAGTTCATGTTTCACCCCAAAAGTGTAAAAGAGTAAAAGGGGCTATGAAATACTCACTTGTATCAAAATGTAGTAGTTAACACGAGTGTTGTATAATCCAAGTGATTTGCTAATCACTAAGTTTGACCTAGAGTAAAATAGTATAACTTTGGATTAATAGTTAGCATAATGTCTAAGGAAATTCTAAGGCTTCAATAGGAGTGAGTGTGTGGATTTGTACAAGGGTTGGTGTATACGTTTACGTTTATATTTGAATGAAAAATGTAAGTTCAATTAAATAATGAAAGACTTAAGGTTTAATTTGAATGATTAACTAAAATAATAATTTAATTCTTTTTATTTAGTTGTTCATGAAAATGTGTCATGAGACATTTTAAATATATTAGAATATAATTAGTTTGTGTAGGTTTGAATAAAACAATTATATGTAAAACTTTTATTTTAAATTTATTAATTTTTAATCTATTAGAAACGACTTAATTAATTTGTTTAATATTTCCAAGTTGATAGTTTAGATTATGAAAACAATTCTGACTTAATTAAAATAACAGAAGAAATAGGTTCTGACCAAAGGTAGCACAACCGTGTCAAATGTATGGCGCGACCGCGCTTAGGTACGGGGCGCGATCGTGCATAGGCATGGGGCGCGACCGTGCTTAGGCATGGGGCGCGACCATGCCTGGACAAGAGGCACGACCATGCCTAGACAAAAGGCACGACCGTGCTAATTGATTAGCACGACCGTGTCTGAATGTTCCAGAAGTTAATTTGTCTAAATCCTGTATTAATAGCGGGTGAATTCATGGGGCTTTCGATTGTTGATTGTTTTAGAATCTATCCATGTATTTTAATTGAGTGGAGATCGTGTCTAGGGTGTAGTTCGATTAAACTAAAATATAATGAACCCTAGATTTTATTCGTTTTCAATTCGATTGTATAAGCCCTGAATAGGTTAGGGCTTTCATTCACGGGATTGAAATGAGTATGAGGATGTGTTTACTTACCTTAAACGATATCGAATTGGTAGAGTTCGACTAAACGGAGTTCCGATTTCGGCGCGTTGATTGTTGGCGTCTTCTGCTGGGATTCCGGCACGATTGATGTGAGGAATGTGATGACAGAAGCTTGAAGATCATGCGCAGAGGTTTGATTTCGAGAGTGATACGGAATTGGACGAGATTGAGAGAAAGAAATGACTAAGTGACGGTTTTGGGTTTCTAATTGCAATTATGGTTATTCAGGAGTTTGGTCATTGATGAATTAATCTGGAAACGGCATAAAAGATGTTACAATCGCGGACTTGAACAGACTTTGTGATTAAGGCAGTGTTTACGTTTCAACTGGGTTTCAGGCGCGACCGTGTTTACGGAGCGCGACCGTGCCAGGTCATGGCGCGACCGTGCTTACGGGGCGCGACCGTGCCAGGTCATGGCGCGACCGTGCCAAGTGATATTTTGATAATTTTCAAGACTAGTCCTTGTAGTTTGTGAGATAGCGTAGGTTTGTTTCAGTTGTTATTGTAGCAATGTAAAATGTGTGTATGTACTTTTAACGTTATGATAATACTCCTTAATTGCACATGAAAATAGTAAATGATGTGACACAACGTTTTGAATGTGAACATTAGATTGAAATTGTCATTTATTGCACAATATGAAATACCAAGAAAAACATGGAAGTTACACAACTGTTGTGTCAGTTGGTTGGTGAGAGTCTTGGTTACGGTTGGTTAAGTAGGTGTCCAGAGGTTGGTTGAGATAACTAGTGTTTGGTTAATATGTGTAGTAAATTTTGAGTTACCAGAGTAGTAAGTTCGATCCATGTTGGCGAGGCTTACTGAGTTAAAGTGGTGGGTTGAGTCTAGGGCGGTGCATCTTTTGGGACATCATAAGATAATAGGGCTTATCTATTTGATGATAATTTATAAAACTATTTTATAAGGACAGGAGGGTCTTGAGTGGAGATAAATAACTTTTGTGACGAGTTGGTTTTTATTTAAATTAAACTATTAGAACTCACTCAATGTAGCTGACTTTATGTGTAAGTTAGTTTGTGTTGTAGGTGAGCTTTGGGGTCGGCGCATCTTGGCTTAGGAGCGGTGCTACTCGGATTGGTGTGCAGGCATTCGTGAGGTAAACTTAATGACGATAACGAAAGTTAATAGTAATTAATCTTTTACAAAGACTTCTGCTGTATGTTTGAGCCATTTACGGGGGGAGTGTATGGTTGATCTATAGAACACAAGTAAGAACCTCAAACACGAGGCTTACTTAGCTTGAGAGGAATTAAGAACCTCAAGAACTAGGCTCTCTAGGCTTCAGAGGACCCAAACACAACTAAAAAATAAAGGAGAAAGGAAAAGACTCAATGATTTCTAGCGAGAGAAAGTAGAGAGAGGCTAGAGAGATATATAAGAAGATTTTATTTCTTTCCAAAGATGATCTACAAACTAAGGGGAGCTTTCCTTATATAGGGGAGGAAAGGAATGAATTAAATCATTCATGACATCACCCACAATTATACAAAAGAAAATTACAAAAAACATAACCTAAGCGCTTACATCACTTTAAGAGTGATTTTAAGCTTTATTTTTAAGCACACACGTAGAACACTATTAATACATAATTAATAAATAAAAAAGCCTTTTTAATTATAGCTCTTCTCGATTCTTTTCTTGGGTATGAAGATATCATTGCATGTGATATTCTGACATCTTTCTTTTCCAAGTGGGGCTGGTATTCTCTAGAAGATCCGTTTGTTTGTTTCTTCAAGAATCTCTGCCGACGGTGTCTCATCAGTAAATTGCCTTCTTAGAAGTTGAGTCATTGTTTTGGCTAGGAAGTGACGTCAGCATTGGCCTGGTTTCATCTTCTGAATCACTTGTGTATGATTCACTTGAGTCACTGCTTGAGCTTGAAACGTCTGAATTATCATACATTATCGAACAGATTGTTCGATCTCTTGGCTCATCATCAAGAGAATACAGTGATTCTAGATCAGAGACATCAATTGGTTCAACCATGTTGATTTGTTGGAGGAGGGATTAGGTTTTCTTCTTGTCTTTGTAGTCTTTTGCCAAATGCCCATTTTTGCCTAAAAATTTCCAGCTTCTTTTTGACTTGTATCTTCTTGTATGAGATATCTTTTTTCTTGAGAAATATTCATCATCATATTTCAGAGAACGAGACTTTCTGGAAGAGTGGGAGCAGTCACATGAGGATTCATCTTTACACTTGATCTTGAGATACCTGTCGTTGTAGGGTGAACAAAGATGTTTTCCAGCTTTTTTTGAATTCAACTATGAACCTTTTTTTGTTACATAGCTTAGATAAAGCGTTTAGGATCAGTTAGTACAATTCTCCAAGTGAGGCTTGAGCAACTGTGATGTTCATGTTTTCTGATGCTCTAAACGTTTCATTTGACAGAGACTCTGGGAAAGAGTTTGAAAAGACCTGCTTGAGATTTACATCATCGACTCCATGGAGGCAGTAGAATCGGTTTGACATTCTATTGTAGTGCTTCTCGAGGTCTTTTGGTTGGAAATAACAACACTTCAATTTTAAGAATTCTTCTCGAGCCCAGACTTTGAATTTAACTGGATTTCCGATGAACACAGTATGGATTATATGTATGAATTCTTCTGGTGTCTTAACATGCTAGAGTTGTAACTGTCTGTATTCACCAAGGCTTAAGAATCAGTCTCTAAGCCGCCCTTGAGATCTGGTTTAAAATGTTTAATTACCATATCAATGTTATAATATTGGAGTTCAGCAGAACACCATGATAACATTTCAACACTTCTTTCACACCATTTTGATGGTGGGATGTCATCGAATGTGAATTATTGTTTTGAATTAGTGTTTATAAACACATTTCTGCCATGTGCTTGGTCTTGTGCTTCTGCTCTGGAGGTAGCATCTTCAATATCAGAATCAACTCGTTCAGTCTGTTCTGGTTCTGCCATGAACAAGTGCTCAAACTCGCGGTTTGACAACTCGTCATAGGAAATTGATTCAACATCCGACTGAATATTCATTTCTTCATTAGAATGAGGGGTGAAAAGTGGAGCAATTATTGTTTGGACAGTGGACTGGAAGAGGGGGGAAATAGGGTTATCCACGTTAGATGGTAGCATTTCTGGGGCTTTTGAGGAGACCATCATCATACTGTCATCTTTGGCACCCTTTTCTTTTTTGGGACCACTGGTTGATGGTTTGTGTCTTGTACTGCTCGAGGAAGTACTGCAGTTTGATGATGACTTTCTGTCTCTTGCTCTAATCTGAGCTTGTTCATTTGACCAGAGATTCATTGATGTTGATGTTTGTGAGAATGGTGGTATAGGCAACAGATGGGGATCGAAAGCTGTTATGACAAACGGGTCACCCGACAATCTCCATGGGTCATCAATCATAGTTGAAGTCCTTTGCTGTTTGTAATGTCTTTCAAGATCTGTAAGTTGGGTTTTGAGGAAATTCATCTCAGATTCTTTCTGAACAAGTCCTCTCAGGTTTTGTGGAATAGTGCTGGTATGGACCATCTCGAGTAATTCATTATGAAGTCCAAGAATTTTGGATAGAACTTCAAAGATGATGTTCTCAAGAGAGTGTACTCTATCAACAAGGTTTCTTGGGTCTGGTTAAACCTACTTTGTTGAGCTATTATAGTTTTAAGAACGTTGTTCTGATCAACAGCGTTCTCGCTTTGCCAGTTCAGTGTAGATTCTGCAACAGTAATCTGGTTGGGGGAACCAGTCGGACCCACGATGTTGGAACTCTGAATCTTCCAACTATGCTTGGTTTTCTGTTGAGGGTTTTCGAACGTGGTTAAGGCTGGGAATTCAACTTTGTACTTTGAGGTTGAGGGAGATGGGGTGATCATGAACATTCCTTTTGGCTGGGAAGGACGAAGGGTTCTGAGTGATGAAGGCTTGCATGGTTTAGGTTTTGACTTTGGGGGTGAGTCACCATAGAGGACATAGTAATCAAACTTGCCTGATGGTTCACCGAGAAGACCAACGCTTGGATCTCCTGCTTCGTATCTCTTCTTCAAAGATTTTTGGAATCCTTTCTTCTTCTTAGGGACACCTTCATCATATTCAACCATGTCAGCTTCTTTTAAGCATGTTTTACAGTTGCATACGTCATACTAGAAATGTTCTGTCTCGCTTGGGGTTTTTACAAGCTGCATCATAAACATCATTGAGAAAACATCTCATCGATCTTGCCTTTTGAACTTGACTTCGAAGAGGCCGTCCTAGTGTCGGACGAACAACGCGTTTCCACTATTTTCGATGAACATATGTGATGGTGGGAACAGCGTTTGCGTCTATATCGATGAACAACGCGTCTCCATTGTTGTCATTTCCTAGGACTGTGATGTCAAAAGAATTATTTTGGACCCTGTACGCGATTTGGTAATGGAAGGTTGCTTGAAAGGTATTAACTTGTTGGACACCTCCAATCTGGATCTGAGCTTTTAAGGCGGTGAACAGTGATGGGTTATTTAGGGGCATATTGAAGTTTGGATAAAAAGTGACAAACAAAGTGTCGGCGTTCAACGTGGTCTAGATAGTACCAATACAGGCGTATTGGTATTATACAAATCTGGTGTCGACCAAGGCAATACAGGAGAACACTGGTAGGCCTTTTCTACCATGGAAGGTAAGAGCGAGTCTTATTGCACCAAAGTGGATGTGGGTGAAACCTTGTGCTTGACAGATCCTTGGAAGATCTGGGGGAAGGATAGGGTTACTAGGTGTTCGAAAGTTGTAGCTGGAAGCTGGTGAGAATCAAACTTGGAGGTTTGAACATACTCCTTCACACATGGGTTGGACGAAGGACTAATTATTTTTTTGACTCTTATTGTTAAAGAATTTTGGGGTTTAGAGACGACACTATAAGGATTTACTAAAGGCATACTAGTTATAGGGATTTTAGAATCATCTGGTAGATATGAGATTTCATATAACTGATCAATTCTAGAAGCTGAGGACTGACGGAAACTGGAACTAGAATGGGACAGACTTGACTCTTGGTTCATATCTGAGTTTTGACGTGACCTGACACTTAAGGAGTTTTCCCAACTCGTACCAAATAGAGACTTACAATGACCTCTTTGTCGACTTATCACTCACACAACAAATTTTCTATGACTCGGATAAGTGTTTACATGTCGTATCTTATCGTTCAAGTCCTTAGCAAGATTAGTTTTATGATGTGAGAGATCCGCACTATAAAACGATTACCTTTAGAGAGAATGCTTAGGGATGAGAACCAACTGTAGGGTGCCTGGTTTGGGGCCTTACAAGTTGGTATCATAGTCGAGGTTTATGAGAAAATCGGTGTTTTTATTAAAATAAAATACATTAACTTAAACTGAAAATGGGACAAGGGTGAAACGAATGCCACCACGAGTAACCACGAGCCAAGATGTACGTCTTTTGAGTTATACAATAATTGTTAGAGTATTAATTGTGTAGTGTAACACTATGTGGAGTTGTGTGGTGTGATTAAGTGAGATTATGTTACGCATTGAGTAATGTGGAGTGGCATTAATTGTAACTATGTGAGATAGTTTGGTGTGTCAGTGGGATTTAATGATTCGTATGTAATCATGTGATGTGACTATGTGGAGTTGCTTGGTATGAATATTTATATTAGTGATTCCGTGTGGAATTATGCTGAGTAATTGTGATATGCATGACTACGCGATAGTTATTGTGTGGTGATAGGTGGATTGTGTGGGATGCATGTGCATCCGTTATGTGTGGAGGATAGAAAGCTTGTGTGAGTACTATGGGGAACGTTTAGGATTCAAGTAGCAACGTGGACAACCGATCACATTTGATCACCGTGATTTGGCGGTCTACCATTATTCTTATTTTCTAAATCTGTTACCTGTAATAACTGCATAAATGTTCTATCTTAGGTAGGATTAGAGGGCTAAGGCCAAGCACACGAGATCGTTCAGGCGTAGAGGTCTTGCTAGAAGTAATGCAGAACGACAAGTCAAGCTGACGACGGCTGTACATGGAACTACCTGTGAGTTAGGAGTAGTGTTGGCACTTCCCGCGCCGAATTTGACTAGAGATTTGGTGGGTGACATACCGCGTGGAGCTATGATTTGAAAGGACAGAATGGAGAAGGACAGCAGTGTCAGTGATACATGATTTTCCTCCAAAACGTGGACCTGTATGGTGGAGAGATCGACCATTTACGGTGGTTAAGAGAGCTCTGTTTCAGGAGGACACGCCAGATGCACCCGATGTGGTCTAGCAGTTATTTTGCGGGCAGTGTTTGGGGATGCTCGATTACTTGACGATTAGTTAGTGTGGCAGCTATCACGAGAGATTCTAGGGTGATTTAACGTTATGACTGATTAGACGTTTACGTGGGGTGATGCTCAATTCAAATATTGATTATTTCATTTTGACATTTATTGTGAGTCTTACCGCATGGTGATTTGAACAAAATTAAAGATAATTGAGTGTAAGGACCAAAAATATAATAGGCTGACGCATCAAAGAATCACCGAGTTGTTAAGAAGTTCGGAAGGCGAAGATCGAAAGAAGCAAGAAAGTGTATAGCAGCATACTTCATGCAGCAGCATACTTCATGCAGCAGCATACTTCGTCCAGCAGCATACTTCGTCCAGCAGCATACTTCATGTAGCAGCATACTTCATGCAGCAACATACCTCATGCTGCAGCATATTTCATGCAGCAACATACTTCATTCAGCATCATACTTCAGAGCCAGCAGCATAGTTGAAGTATGCGACCGCATACATGAAGTATGCGGTCCCGGCAGCATACTTGAAGTATGCGGGCGCATACTTATCCATGCCCAGGCCCACCGAATACTTTTGTCTTGTTATAAATAGCTTATCTTGTAACAGTATTCAAGTTAGACAAGTTGGACGACTGAGACAGTCAGAGAGAGGAAGATTTAGACGAGTTGTTAAGCGACATTTGTATTGTTTTTCAGTGATCAATCAATATACGAATCATTTGACAATCATTGGTGTCTCGTCATTACTGTTTGTACCTACAAGTCACGTGTCGAGTCTGTTTCCGCCAGGTTCAACACGTCGTTGAATCCGTTGATTGAAGATCCTCAGGAATCCGGACCTTGCAATTGGTATCAGAGCCTTAGCGCTTATTCGGTGAAGCTTAAAATGGATTTCTTTGACTCGTGAGTTTACGGTTAATTACTTGATTTTCGATCAAAGTTTTCGGTCAATTTCTTCATCTGGAAGTTTACGGTTAATCAAGTTTGCGGTCACTCAAGTTTGCAGTATTTGAAGTATACGGTATTCGAAGTTTGCGGTATTGAAGTATACGGTCTTGAAAGTTTGTGGTATTGAAGTATACGGTCTTGAAAGTTTGCGGGATTGAAGTATACGGTCTTTAAAGTTTGCGGTTTTTCAAAGTTTGCGGTTTTGGAAATTTGCGGTTTTGAAAGTTCATGGTTTTTCAAAGTTTGCGATTTTTCAAAGTACTTGTCATCGGGTGCGAATACTTTTTGTTACGTGAATTTGCGACATGGGAGAAAGTAGAAAGGATATACTTAAGCAAAATTTTAATATGTTCAATCATGTTCGGGGTGAAAAATTGGAAGCTCAAATCAATAGATTCATGCAATTGATGACGGAGATGAAGAGTGCTGAAATAGAGTTGACAAAGGGAGAAATCAATAAAAGGCTACTCAACTCTTTACCAATAACCTGGAACTTCAATTGCACCACCATCAAAAGATCCAAGGATATGTGTCAGACATCCTTGAGTGAGCTGATCTCTATTGTGTACTCTTATGAAATGGATGATAAACATTGCCACCTTAATTATATCAGTTCAATGGATGTTTCTGAAATTGTTGAAGCTAGTAACTCTACTTCAGATGAATCAAAGGCACTTGTGAGCCAGTAGGACAGTAGTGATAAAGTTCAAGATTTGGATGTGAAACAACATCATGCCTTCGTGGTTGAGGTCACCGACACAGAGGTAACCAAAAATCTTTGCTCTGCTGTTTGTATTGAGAAAGTCAATCGTTACAAAAATGATAACGATATCTTAAATCAAGAAATAACAAAGCTTAGATATTCCAACTCAGAACACAAACGATCAGAAAGGTTTTCAAAGATACAATTGAAGCAAGCAAAAATGATTTTTCAAAGCTTGAAATGGATTTTAGCAATAAGGAATGTCTTTATTGTGATGCATTAAAACGGATAGACGGTCTTAGCTTAAAATTAAATGATGTTGTGACTCGGTTGGCAAACACTAAACTAACAATCGAGAAAATTGAACACTCTCGATCATTAGTTTATGACATGATTGATTCTCAAGTAAGAAAGAAAGGGAATCCAGGAATTGGTTATCATACAGTTGAACATCCTTTCAATGGCAATTTTACTTCAACGCCAAGTGTTCAACATGAAGATGTTGAGATGGAATATGGTATAGGCCTTAAACCAGATCCCACGGTAGAAAATGTGAACATTACTAACCCGTCTAAGTCTTGTACAGCAACAAGATTAGTAGAGGGCATATTGGAGGATTATGTGAGTGATGATGATAAGGAGGATGGTCACGTTTTTGAGTCTAAGTCTGCATTATTTAAAAACAATTTGTCTTGTTTTCTAAATGGTACTTTTTTAAAAGGGGATAAGTTGAAAGGGAGTTTGACATCTACATTTATTAAAAGTGGTACTTTAGAAATGGAAGAAAAACAAATTGCCAACGGTAAAAATCATTAGTTTGTCAAAAATAAAAATCGTTCCCTTAATAGAGAAAGTAGCAAACCATCTACAAGTCAGTCAAACTATAAACAATTGCCTCAATGGTTTACCAAAAAATGAATTTTATTCAAAATTTGATAATCATCATCATGTTTTTGAACAAAATGTTAAAAATTCTGATAGGAATTGTTTTAGATCAAATCGCAAAAATTGTGATAGATATGATGACCAAGTGTTTGATAGAAGGTTTTCTATGAGCTGTGAAAATGCAGGTTACTTCACACGTTCTCCTCAACGGTCATCATCATGGTTCGACAGATCGGTATATGCTCCTTATGCTAGGTAGCGGACATGCTACACTTGTGGTAAAGCTGGTCACATTGCAAGAAATTGCATACATCGTCCTTATGAGCCCTATTATTTGCAAAATCAGAGGGCTACACCAAGGGAAAAGTGTTATTCTAAGCCAATGAAGGTTGAAAAACCTAAGGCAATGAAGAATAAGCATCCCAAAGTTAAGCCTTTTGATAGTGATTGGAATGCTTCTAAGAACAAACAAAAGGTTTTTCGTGAAAACAAGCAATGTAAAAAACCTAAACAAGAAGAAAAACCTAAAGTTGGTACTCCTAAAGAAACTAAAAAGTTTGTTAAACCTACACCAATTTGGAAAACTAAATCAAAAGCAGTTGAATCACCAGTGTTAGAGAACGATTAGGATATGTGTTTACACGAAGTATCTTACATTGACACTTTGGGCGTATCCAAGACCACTATGGCTTGGGTACCTCTGTCTAACTAACTTGCTTGAATCATGCAGGAACAACCAAGGAGGACTATCAACAACATATGGTACGTTGATAGTGGTTGTTCCAGGTACATAATGCGGGACATCTCTCTACTACATGATATCAAACACTTTGATGGAGGGTATGTTTCCTTTGCATGAGATAAATGAGGTAAGATCAGCATGAAAGGTACAGTCACTAATGATACTCTTTGCTTTGAGGATGACATTTATGTTTAAGATGTTTTTATAAAATCCATTGATCTGACCATATTCATTTTTCTGGTTTAGTGTTTCAAAATGTTCTGCTTCGATTAACGAGTCACAAGCTCGGTCATCAAAAAAATAATTTTTGTTTATTTTGTCTTTCTTAGGATATAATTTTGTTTTGTTTATTAGTTATACAAAAGAAAAAGTTTTAGGGGAGAAAATTCAAAAAATTACCAAAAAGATTTTATCTTTGAGTCTTTCTATTTTTTAGTCCAGAAAAATACAAAAAGATTTCATGTTTATTTCTTATTTTATTACTATGAAAATTGAGAACTCTATCAAATGGGAAATGATAGTACATCATTTTAGAGGTTGGATCATCATATGTAAGGCCTGTAGTTGAAAAGATTAGGATCTTAGTGTGATATGTTGATAGGCTCTGCTAAAACTGGAAAGACAGCATGATAGTGTTTTACTTAAACATAATGATCATTGTCATAGTGGGAAACATCTCATAGATTGGTAGAATAATTATTTCCTGTTAATAATCGAACACTTAAACATAAAGATTGGTGAACTGTGGATGAACATAATATATCTGGATTGAACAAACCGAGACCATTCACAAAGGGGTTGCGAGCTGACTTGATACAAGTCTGTACATATTATATATAGATAAAAGACATGCATTGACATGCAATAGGTGAAAAGACACTCAATAATAGTGCAAAGCTACTCTTCAAAGCAGAATTTTGAGCCAAAATACACCCAATGTTAATGCCGTGCTGTAGGAAAATTGCAAACAGATATGTCTAAAGACGTACATATAAGTATACTTGTAAATATTTTTCTCTTTAGGAATATGTAATTGGGAAGGAATCTCTTATCAAGGCATGTTAGTCCGCCATGCTATGTTTTGTATCACATTTGTCAGAGATCTCCTAAACTTCATGCAGCAGCATACTTCATCCAGCAGCATACTTCATGCAGCAACATACTTCACGCTGAAGCATACTTCATGCAGCAACATAGTTCAGAGCCAGCAATATACTTGAAGTATGCGGTTCCCGGCAGCATACTTGAAGTATGCGGTCCCAGCATCATACTTGAAGTATACGGTCCCGACAGTATACTTGAAGTATGCGGCCGCATACTTGAAGTGTACGGTCCAGGCCTAGGCCCACCGAATACTTTTGTCTTGGTTATAAATAGATTATCTTGTAACAGTATTCAGGTTAGACAAGTTGGACGACTGAGACGGTCAGAGAGAGGAAGAGTTAGACGAGTTGTTAAGCGACATTTGTATTGTTTTTCAGTGATTAATCAATATACGAATCATTTGACAATCATTGGCGTCTCGTCATTACTGTTTGTACCAACAAGTGTTGATGCACTTTCCTGTGACAACACTCTGGATAGAGTCTTAGTTTGTATGTCTAATGTCTGTATTTTGTCTTTGTATGTAAGAGCTGTTATGTAATAGTTTATCGAGTTGTATTTACTTTTACATAATGTTTGTTGCATTTCTTCTAAGTGTTTTGCGCACTTGTATGTGCGCAGGAGAAAGCTCCTGCGTACTTAGCAAGTACGCAGGAAGACCCATGCGTACTTGTTAAGTACGTAAGAGCATTTGGTCTTGCTAAGTGCGCAGGCATCAGGTTTTTATAAATAGGATAGGTTGACAGAGGATAAGTACGCAGAACCATTTGTTTAGACGAACTCAGTTTTGCTAAGTACGCAGCTTGTAATCTCTCTGTAACCGTCAAGTGTTTATAATACAAAGAACGTTTATTGTGACTCTCGTGTTTGGTTTACTTTGTTTAGTAAGACTCTTCACCTAGTCACGGGTATTCCGCAACCCGGTTCGACTAGTAGACCACTTGCATGTGATGATCCGACACACACGAAGGGACCTACAAGTGGTATCAGAGCATTGCTCTTGAATTCGAGTGTTGTAAGTGAGTTTGGAGACGTTTTACTGAGTTTTTCAAGCAAAAAGAGGTATTTTTGTGATAAAAAAGGGGTAGCTCTTGAGCAATTTTTTAGAAGCAAAAATCTCTCAAAACCGATTTTTGTTGTGTATTTGTGTGTTTTGAGCATCAAAGGTTGGTTGGAAACTTGTTTCTGATCCTTTGGCTCGATTGCATTGATCATCAGCCTATTTTTCACTATCTCCGGCGATTTTCAGGTGACCGGAAAAGTTTGGTGAGAGTTGCTGAAAAGGTATCCTGCGTACTTACCATTTTTGGTAAAAAGTACAGTTTTTTGCGTACTTACTAACTACGCAAGAGTTATCTCCTGCGTACTTACAAGTGCGCAAGACTGAACTTGTGCGAACTTAAGTTATATCCTGCGTACTTAATATTTCCTCCTGCGTACTTACAAGTACGCAAGAGCAAATCTTAACTACGCAAGACCATTTCTCAAGTGCGCAAGGCCAAAACCAAGTGCGCAACAGTGTCTGACTTTTCTGATTTTTTTGACCAAGTAATTCACTATGTCGAACCTTCAGAATCTTGGAAACATGTTAAATTATGATAATGAGATCGGTACACCTCAGAAACCGCCGAAACTATTAAATGTAAACGATTATTCGAATTGGAAGGCGCGTTTTGAGCACTACATTTCATACACCGACTCATCATTATGGATACCAATCCTTGAGGGATATAAGCATCCCACACACATCTATCTTGATGAAGAGGTGCCAAAGCCCATCTCTAAGTTTGATGATGAACAAAAGAAAGCTTATGATCGGGAAAAGAAGGCTCTTGGCTCAATCACTATGTCATTAACTCGGGAATTGTTTCACAGTTTCCGAGGCTATGACACCTCCAAGGATCTTTGGAAAGCACTTCAGAAAAGATTTAAGGGGAACAGTGACATTAAGAAGAGTAAGCGGGATCTTCTCCGAAAGCAGTATGAATGCTTCAATTTCATGGAAAATGAATCGTTAGATGATCTCATCTCTAGATTCTATCATTTACAAACGGAGTTGAAAGCTTTTGAACTGAAATATCCCGATGAAGAACTGGTGGAAAAATTTCTTGGCCACCAAAGTTTGAGATGTATACAACCCTGATGAGGGAAAATCCTAAATTCTATGAGTTAACAGTAGATGAGGCAATAGCCAAAATAGCTGAAGATCACGTAGCATTGTTTTCATCATGTATGCATGCGTATGAGAATTTCATAGGCGGCAAGCTAACGGATCCTGAAACTATTGAAGAAGACTTTAACCACGTGGATCCTGATGATATTGAGGACATGGATATTCAATGGAATATGGCCATGCTTTTGAGGAGGGCCAAGCGTTTCCTGAACAGAACAGGAAGAAAGTTCATTGGTGGACACTCTAATGCCAAGGTTGGATTTGATAAATCCAAGGCCAAATGCTACAAGTGTCTGAACTATGGACACTTTGCTCGTGAGTGTCAAAAAGACCGAGCACCGGCCTCTAGTTTCACCAGACCTAGCCAGGGAAACAGCCACGGCCACAACAACACTAGCCACCACAATCAACACCAAGGTGGTTCGTCAAATGCACTAGTAGCTCAGCATGACGAAAATTTTGATTGGGGTATTCATCTAGAGGACGCCATCATTGCTCAAACATAGGTTGGTCTCATGGCTGAGATCATGGAGCTGATGGAGGCTGAGAGAAAAGAAGCTGAGGAGAAGGAAGCTTCTGTAGCTGTTGAAAAGGAGTCTACCACTGCCGTTGCTCTCATGGCCATTGGAGAAGCACAGAGTTCATCATCTGAGGTAGATTCTAACCCTTTCTTTGTTATTTCTTGTTCTAAGTGTCTAGAGATAAAGCATGTAATTTCTAAGCTCCAAGACAAACTCGAACCCCTAACTATGGCAGCTCATAATTACAAAGCAAACGAAAAACGTTTTAAAGATTCTGTTGAAACGTTAAAAAAGGAAAAATGTGAATATTCTTTACAAATAAGTGAGCAACAAGTTCACTTGGATATTGCGTATAGGGGGTTAGAAAAACGGAACAATGAAAACAACAAACTGCAAAATGAGATCCTGCAATTAAAATGTACAAATGAGAAGTTGAAAAACTCTCGCTTTGTGGTGGAGCACTACGAATCAGTAGTGAGGAAAATGAAGGGTATAGGTCTTGGTACCAATGCCATTCCTCCACCAATAAGTGGAAAGTTTGTCAATAGCTTGATAGACATTGATCTCACCTGTCTAGATGAGTCCTCTGATAAGGATGATTCCCCGAAAAAGGATGAATCCTCAAGTAAGGCTAACTCCACATCTAGTGAGGAGTATGTTACTGCTTCTGAAGATGGGTCGGTTGACACTTGCCCTGAAGGAGTAGTCTCTGAGGAGTTGTTGACTGAACAGAAAGTCCACAAAAACATTATCACTAATAGTGATAACTGCATTTTAACTGAACCTGATATCATTGAAACAAATGATAAACTTTAGGTAATGCTTTACGTGGGTTATAAAAATATTAACCAAATTAAGAAAGAGGTTTTTTCAGCTCATTATGGGCTTGGTTACAAAGAGAATTTGCAAAAGTATTATACCCCCAAAAACCAAACTGAAAAAGGTTAGACTTCTGTTCATAAACCAACTCCTCCTGCTCATAATGGAGAGTTTTCTAAGGCTAGATTTAATGAGCCTTACAAGAGAACTTATGTAGACAAGAGGAACTGTTTTCACTGTGGCTTGGTTGGTCACATTTTTGTGAACTGTCCTTCTAAGAACCAAGGGAAACGGCCTGTTGTTTCACAGCCAGCTGTTATCCCCAGGTCGCCACCAGTGAAACCATCTCCCAAAAGTCCAAAGCAGAATGTGGTGAAACCACTAGTACAACCTATGGGAAAACCTAAGATTAAGTCTGAGGTCAAACCATCTGTTGCAAGAAAGGTAAAGCAACCTGCTGTACCTCGTGTGTCTACATCTGGTAGTACACGCACTGGTGAGAAATCTGTGGCTAGACTCTTTAAGCCACAAAGAAGAAGAAGGAATAAGAGGTTGAGAAAGCTGGAACAGCTAACTAAGACTCAATCAAGTGAAGCTTCCACAAGTTCACCGGCTGTGGTTGAGCCAAAGTCTACTGTTCTGGTTAAGAATCAAAAGAGATCCTGGAACAAGAAAGTTAAAAGTTTTCAATCTCCTGTTCCAAATTCATCCAAAGATTCACCGATTTCAAACAGTCATCATGACTGTGAGTTGAAAGAAGTAGTTTATTTTGAGAAGGATGGACGACCCAAGACCACAATGGCTTGGGTCTCCAAATCTAACTAATTCTTTTGTTACTCGTTCAGGGACGTCCGAAGGGTACTATCTCTAACCGTTGGTATGTAGATAGTGGATGCTCCCGGCACATGACAGGAAACATGGCCTTGCTTCAAGACGTTAAACCATTCAGAGGCGACTATGTGGCCTTTGCCAGAGAAAAAGGCGGCAGTATCACGTGTTAAGGCGTGGTTTCGAACGGTTGTGTCAGCTTTGACAATGTCAACTTCTGCGAGCAGCTGAAGCATAACCTGTTGAGTGTCTCCCAAATGTGTGACAAGGAGTACTCGGTGATGTTTGACAAGTCAGAATGCCTGATTCTCAAACCCGGTTTTGAAGTTCCGAAAGATTGGATCCTGATGAGAGCACTAAGAACAAACGACACCTATCAGATCGATATGAGCGTGGCAACAACCACCTCATCAGTTCCTACCTGTTTGCTTACCAAAGCGACAGAACTTGACTCCATCTTGTGGCATAGGAAACTCAGACATATTTCTTATCGTAAAATGAATCATCTTGTCCGAAACGGTTTGGTAACCGGGGTTCCTAAGCTGAGGTTTACCGTTGCAGATGACTGTATGCCTTGTAAAAGGGCAAACAGCAACGGAAGTCTCACAAGCCCAAGCTCCAAAACTCTATCGGTACCCCTTTGGAGCTATTACACATGGATCTGCTTGGCCCCATAAGTATCAGGAGTATTGGAGGTAAGTCATTATGTCTGGTTGTAACTGATGATTTCTCACGTTTTTCTTGGGTTCATTTTTTAGGTACTAAAAACGAAACTGCTGATATTCTTCAATACTTGATCCTGAGCTTGGAATCTCTTTGCAAGCTGAAAGTTAGAAGAATTAGGAGTGACAACGGAACTGAGTTCAAGAATAACTTGATGGAGCTTTTCTGTCTCAAGAAAGGGATCCGTCACGAATTCAGCGCGCCGTACACGCCTCAGCAGAATGGAGTTGCTGAAAGGAAGAACAGAACACTGATTGAGACTACAAGGACTATGCTGTCAGATGCAAAGCTTCCTGTTACTTTCTGGGCAGAAGCCGTTAATACAGCTTGTCACGTCTTAAACAGGGTTCTGGTTGTGAAGAGGCACAACAAAACTTGCTACGAGTTGATCAACAATCGACTTCCCAATCTTGTTTACCTAGTTCCTTTCGGTAGTCCTTGTTCCTTGTTGCTACAGTACAAAGACCGCAAGTCTAAGTTTCATGCAAAAGCGGTGGAAGGCATCTTCTAAGGATACGTTGCCAACTCGCCTTGAAAGAGAGTGTACAATATAGGAACTCGTACTGTCGAGGAATGGTTTGAAGTGGATTGCAGTAAACACAGCATTCCACCAGAACCAAAAGGTCCAGCTTGGGGTTTTGATTATGATGCGCTATTCAAGTCCTTCAATCTTCCTGATTTATCTGCAGAAGACGCCGCAAATGTTTATGACTTATTTGGTGGCGGCGATGACTCCAGTTTTTCAACTCGTACTACTGTTCCAATTTTAACTCCAGAGTCCAATGCTGCTTCTGCATCTGGAACTCATGACAGTGAAGATGTTCGTGTTGTTGGAGATGACGCTCCAGCCAATCCTAACACAACTGTAGGAAATGAAGCTCCAGCTGATCCAATAAACATTGAATCTTCTTCCTCTGGTACACATGAAATGGGGGAGTTAAGCACGAATCTAGATCCAGAAATTCAGGAACCGATTGTACCGGAGACGAGAGTGCATAGGAATCATCCAATCGACAACATTATTGGTGATCCTTATGCCGGTGTTCAGACTCGTCACAGAACGATCACTGAGAACACCAGTCTTTACACAGAGATATTTGACACCGGTGTCATGGAAACATGTCTGCATGCTGCATTTGTGTCCCAGTTAGAGCCAAAGAATGTGAAGGAGGCTCTCACTGACAACTGCTGGTTTAAGGCGATGCAAGATGAACTGTCTCAATTCCAAAAGTTGCACGTGTGGGATTTAGTTGACTTGCCAAAAGGCTTTCAGCCAATTGGTACCAGATGGGTGTTTAAATGCAAGACAGATGATCGTCATGTTGTTGTGAAGAACAAAGCAAGATTGTTTGTTCAGGGTTTTTATCAACAAGAGGGCTTGGATTACAATGAAGTATATGCCCTAGTTGCTAGAATTGAGGCCATTCGATTGTTCTTGGCTTATGCCACATATGTCGGCTTCAAGGTCTATCAACTTGATGTGAAGAGTGCTTTCCTTTATGGTAAGGTTCATGAAGAAGTCTATGTCACTCAACCTCCCGGTTTTGAAGATCCGCATAACATCAATAAAGTGTACAAGCTCGACAAAGCACTTTATGGTCTTCATCAAGCACCGCGGGCATGGTATGAGACATTATCTAAGCATTTACTATCTAATGGTTTCGACCGTGGACAGATTGACTCGACTCTCTTCATACGGAAAGCAGAAGGTGACATTCTTCTTGTGCAAGTATATGTCGACGACATTATCTTTGGGTCGACCAATGAAGGGATGTGTAGGAAATTCGAGAAGGTGATGAAGTCCAAGTTTGAAATGAGCAATATGGGTGAACTGTCATTCTTTCTTGGTCTACAAGTCAGTCAAAGAGAGAATGGTATTTATCTATATCAAACTAAGTACGTGCAGGACATCTTGTCAAAATACAAGATGAGTGATAGCACTACGTATGGCACACCAATCCCAGTCAATCATGGTTTGCATCCCGACAGAGATGGAAAGGATGTGGACAACAGGTTGTACCGTGGGTTGATCGGATCACTTATGTATCTCACAGCTTCAAGACCCGATATAATGTTTGCTGTATGTTTGTGCTCAAGGTTTCAGTCTCAACCTAAGGAGTCACATATGATAGCCGTGAAGAGAATTTTCATATACCTGAAAGGGAAATCCCGATTAGGTCTTTGGTACTCTAAGCAGCAGTCATTTGACTTCAAAGCCTACACTGATTCGGATTATGGCGGTTGTAACCTTGACAGAAAGTCAACTTCTGGTGGATGTCAATTCCTGGGAGACTGGCTGGTCTCCTGGCAGTGCAAGAAGCAGTCAACGGTTTCTGTCTCAACTTGTGAAGCAGAATACATTGCTGCAGCTAGCGGTTGTTCTCAGATATTGTGGATTCAGCAGCAATTGCGAGACTACGGCTTGAACTTCACTGGAACTCCTCTGTTCATTGACAACAATGCTACCATGTCTATCACAAATAACCCGGTGAAACATTCCAAAACTAAACATATTGAGATTCGTCATCATTTCATCCGTGACTGTGCTGAAAAGCATTTAATTGAACTTATAAAAGTTCACACGGATGACAATCTTGCTGACCTTTTCACAAAGGCATTTGATCGATCCCGCTTTGAGCATCTTGTCAACTTGATAGGAATGTTCAACCCTGAGTGAAAACTAAGTTTTCTTAAATCATTTCAATTCATGGAAGTTAAATTTTTAATTCTTTTAAATTTTCTGTATAGTTCTTTTAATCTTTAAAATATTTTATAAAAACCAAAAACAAAATAGAAAATGGAGAAAATTTCAAAGTTAACTTGAGAAAAGAGGAAATGATAGTACATCAGAAATGATCTAAACACCATAGACTGCTCATATGGGAAATGATTGCGTCATGCTTACTTATCTGTTTAAAATTATTATGTTTTTAATCTGTTTATTTACAAGTAATTTGAAGTGTCAGTAGGCTGTATGCGTATTTGAATCACTAGTAGTGTGGAAACTAAATCTAAATTACAACCGTGATTTGAACACATGTTTGCAAGTGTGTGTGTGCGTAAAAGAATAGAAAAGATCATTATCAGATAAAGGATGTTAGATTTTGACAATAATTTTCTTTTGAGATCAGTTTCGGGTTATGTTGTTAGCACAATTAATGCGGTTCATCTCACTGCCCATACTCACAAGTATGCAAGGAGAGATTGAATCAAGACATGTCTCTACATTAACCGTTGAGCATGTATACACCCTTGAATCATTCCTGGTTCATTGAAATCAAATCCAGATAAAAGTTGGATCCCCTTACCGTATAATCAAACACCATGTTCATTATCCCGAATCATCGTACCGATATTCAAAGAAGAAGCTCACATGAAACCAAGACAAACGAATCAATCGATTCTGAATCTTATGATTCCTGATAATCCTTATGGATTCTGCTTGATTTTTCTGTGCTAACTGATGTAACTTCAGTCTGAAAATTAAGAAAATAATTGATAATAATCTTAGATGCCTTGAAGATAGTGCAAAATATCATAGCATCTCAGTGGGGTACACGTTGTATATCTTATAATTAATACCTTAATACATACGAACATGATACAAAGATACGTATAGTTTCAAATCTTATAATATTGTCAACTTGAATTACTTGTTTATGTGCTTACTACGTTTGAATAAAAAGTAATACATGACATGATCCCATATTCTTTGATGTTTATTTTGTATCGTTTTTGCTAAAATATAGCCTGATATGATCCTTTGCTCGTGTCTTTGATCAAAAATAGCTTGTGTAAATGATTGTATATATCTATCTTGAAAAGCACAAAACGATTTTATGTTTTTAAGTTTATACATTATTCAAGTTTAATCAGAAAAAGCCAAAACTATTTTATGTTTAACCTTCATGAATTGTATTTGAATCCTCTTGGTTGAATAGTTTTATCATGTTCGTTATTTGACTTGAAAATCTTCATAAATTCTGAGTTGAAAAGTTGCGCACTTAAGGTTTCTGCGCACTTAGCTAAGTACGCACGTAGTAAAACTTGCGCACTTAGCAAGTACGCAAGAGTTAAGCCTTGCGCACTTGTTAAGTACGCAAGAGTTAATTCGTGCGCACTTAACAAGTACGCACGAACAATTTCTGAGGGGTATAAATCCGACACTTAAAAAATTTTTCAGGTTTCACGCTTTCAAACCTAATTTTTTTCCCCCCTGCAATTTTTCTCTCAAAAATCGAGTATGTTCAAACCCTCTTTTCATCCCGTCAATACTTTCATCATCGTATTACATCTCATTGGTGAGAATCTAGGGCAATTCCAACCGTCGATTCATGACTTTTGGACCGATTTGACATAGAATTTTTTTTTTGGTTAAATCCGACAAAAATTGGGATAATCTGGGATTGTTTGGGTAACTTATTATCATTAACATGTTAATGGAAACCTTAATCGCATCTCTAATCATCCACCTGTCCTAGATTTGATCTGTTGGTTGAAGATGAACCGAAAGTGGGTCGTAGACTGTCTAGGTCAAAATTTGGTGTATTTTGGTAGTTGCTGGTGTCAACAATGGTCCCATAAGTTAGAATCGTTGATTCCGACTAAGTGGCGACCTACTAGACCTGTCAATATGCAATCTGTGATTTTTTTTCAGGTTTCTGAAATTTTGCTAAGGGTTGTTCTTGCGCACTTAGCAAGTACACAAGAAGTAATTCTTGCGTACTTGTTAAGTACGCAAGAGGAAAATCCTGCGCAGTTGCTAAGTGCGCAGGAACAACACTTAGAAATTTTTTCCAAGTCTGAAAATTTTTTCAAAGTGTAACGATTATACAGTGTCATGTGTGTCTACTTGCAGTGTTATAAGCTATTCTGAATATGTTTTCTGTGTGTGTTTGCAGGCTATGGCTCGTGCATTCACTGACGAATTTAACCTAGTGGCTAACACCGAACCTGAATGGAAAGGCGCAGCCTTGCAATACCGGTAGATTGTGGATTTTCTCAACAGATCAAGAATAAGTTATGCAAACTCAGCAAACCCAACAGTCTCAAGACCTTACCTGGAGCAATTCTGGGCGACTGCCGAGCACGATTGCACGGTGTCCCCTAATGTCATAAGGGCAACAGTTGACGGTCGGGCTATTGCTATCTCGGAGGATACAATCAGGAGAGGACTGCGGTTTGGAGACCTTGCTACCGACCCGACATCCTATCCAGATTACTACGTGGATGGGTGTTGGAGGCATAGAATGGGGTATGTCGGGGCAAGGGACTATGCTTCTTACAAGAAGATGTGGGTATTGGATCAATGGCGTTATTTTGCCCACATCATGATCATGTGCATCTCATCCAGGAAAGCGGGGTAGGATGCCATGGGTCATAACCTAGCAGCGGGCATGGTAGGCCTGTCTCTCAATTGGGGCTATAACTTCTCTCGCTACATCTTCAAAGCACTAAATGACCAGATATATACAGCAGAGAGGTTCAGGTTCCTTTTGTACCCAAGGTTTGTGCAGCTACTGATCGATGATGCACTGCCAAACCTACGCGCTATCGGGGAGAGATTGCAGGTAAAACGGGTGGACAAGAGAGTCTTTGCACAGTTTCTAAAGCCAGGCAGTGTAGAACCTACCCCTGAGCATACTGAACTCTTCGGCCACCTGATTAATGAAGCATACGTCGCTCCGGAGGACTGGAACTGGTATAGTCCCAACTCGGGACCAGAGATGAGTGATCACTCTGATGAAGAACAGGAGAATGAGGATGATGAAGGTGATGATGAACATGATGGTGATGATGAAGGTGGTGTTGGTGGTGCTGAGGAATCCGATTCGGAGGCAACAGAATCAGATTCTTCTGATTCCGATGACGCACCATCACAGGTACATCCGAGGAGGTTGGCACAGGTTACCCTGCCTGCGTCGTCTTCAAAAAGAAAGCGACAAAGCTCGAGCAGCGAATATGAGCCGGATTCCGACTCTGACGCTGCTCTACAAAGACAGAGGCATGAGAGTGCTAACAAGGAAAGGGGCGATCGGCAAAAGGTTGCTATCCCCAGGGTTGAAGAGATTCCAACTGTGCAGCCAGTACAGGTTGAAGCTGCCAGACCAGAGTTAGAATCTACCCCATCAGAACAGCAACTGTATAGACGGAGGAGAAGGCCACTAGTACAAGCAGATGTGGCAGTCACGGCTGTCACAGAGGAGATTCCTGTGACGGTGACCCTCCCTACTCCAACTGTCCAGGTGACAGTGACTATTCCAATTCTAACGGAGTCAGTCACCGTCACCCCAACCATAACTCCCATCATTACATCCCCAATTCCAATACCCACCAAAGAGCCGTCGGGTCAACCCTTCAACTATGGTGATTTCTCACAAGGGTTTGACTTTGACACAATCTTCTCCTCTCCCATCCATAATGCCAAGCCTCATCTTCTAGGCATCCTGATCCGAATGATGCAAGGATCGATGTGCCAGAGACCCAAGTTGCTGAACTGTTGAAGACAATTCAAAAGTCAAAGGAGGAGTCTGATGCTCAACAAGCACAGATCAATTCTCTGGCCGATAAAGTTAGGATTCTCAATAGCCAGAAAACAGGGACGAATGAGCGGCTGAAGAATGTGATGGCACAGAATGAACTTTTAATGAAGACGAATGAAATGATTCTAGGCCATAGAACTTCACTTGAACTAAGGATGGATTTGCAGAGAAAAGAGCACGAAGCGATGGTCAAATTAATTGAAGAACTGACCAAGAAGCTCGGTGCTCAGGGGGAGAAGGAGACAGAGAAAGAGAAAGACAAAGAAAAGAAATCCACCGGTGCCGAGCTTGTCATCCAATCGATCTGACTAAGGATGATGATAAAGACAAGGATCCTGAAGTCGGTCCTAGTGGAGGTGAGCACCTAGCTTTGGCGATTGTGCCCATCTCTTCTATTCCATTGGCTGAGGGGGAGTCTACTCAGCAAGAGGGTGGTGATACCTCAGGTGGTGGTGGCGGAGACAAAGGAAAGTCAGTGGCTGATGAGATTCTCTATCTCGAGCCTGACTATTCTAAAGAAGCACAAATCGATGCTCTTCTTAATCTGGAAGAAGGAGAGATCGACTCTGGTGATGATTGGAACAATGATGATGATGATGTGATAATCGAGATTCCGAAGGGCGACGGGGAACTAGAGTACGAGTTAGAGGATGGTGAGATCTTTGGAATACCATCGCTCGAATCTCTGCTCAAAACAGACACAGGCTCAGTTGACATGGCAAGTAATGTTGAAGCTACAACTGAAGCCTCCCCAGTCGACCCTACACCTGTGGACCCCGAGGCACCGAAAGAGAAAGACATGCCTTCTGCATCTACAAAGGGTCCAGCTCCCGTGTGGCAAAAGACGTCTATCACAGACAGGCACGGAGCGACATGTATGATCTTAGCTGTTAGGTTCGAGGAGGACAAGCAGATGTTCGCCATCAAAAGATCTGGGGGGTTCAATACTTGAAACCCACCAGTGAGGCGTTCAACTCTTTGCCCAAGTACAACCATGTGAACCTCGCAAACCACGACCTGCTGAGTCACTCGAGTAATGCAGTAGCAATGGGTTTGTGGGTAATACTACAGTGGGAAGCAAGATCAGGGAAATTTGAATACCTCAAGCCTCAGGTGCCCAGAAGAGTCAAGGATAAGCACGTTGTGCATCCTGTGACTAAGAAACCCTTAAAGAGATTGGTATACAAGCCAGTACGATGTGAAACTAAGATTCCCCTGAGCAAGTTACCTCAGGATATTCTTGGTGACATGTGGTACTGGTACGTTGATCCAAAAACGGGCGAGGCTGTGGTTATGGGTAAAGGTAAGTCAGATATTGGAAACACAGTGCCAAAGGAAGTGATCAGGGTTTTTGATGAAGTTTGCATCATCAATTTCTCTGTGAGAGATCTGGAGGTACTAGCAGACAAGTTCTACATCCACACTGATGAATGGACAGAGCTTCTCTCGGCCAAATACGACAAGTTAATCAAGTTTTGTCTTGATTACAAAAAGAAGATGGAAGCTAAGGAACCAGTGCTGTGAAGACTGAAGATTGAAGACTGAAGACAATGAAGATCCCGAGCTGTTGTCAAGGGGGAGTTTGTTGAAGCACTTTCCTATGACAACACTCTTGATAGAGTCTTAGTTTGTATGTCTAATGTCTGTATTTTGTCTTTGTATGTAAGAGCTGTTATGTAATAGTTTATCGAGTTGTATTTACTTTTACATAATGTTTGTTGCATTTCTTCTAAGTGTTTTGCGCACTTGTATGTTCACAGGAGAAAGCTCCTGCGTACTTAGCAAGTACGCAGGAAGACCCATGCGTACTTGTTAAGTACGCAAGAGCATTTGGTCCTGCGCACTTGCTAAGTGCGCAGGCATCAGGTTTGTATAAATAGGATAGGTTGACAGAGGATAAGTACGCAGAACCATTTGTTCAGACGAACTCAGTTTTGCTAAGTACGCAACTTGTATTCTCTCTGTAACCGTCGAGTGTTTATAATACAAAGAACGTTTATTGTGACTCTCGTGTTTAGTTTACTTTGTTTTGTAAGACTCTCCACTTAGTCACGGGTATTCCGCAACCCGGTCCGACTAGTAGACCACTTGCATGTGACGATCCGACACACACGAAGGGACATCCAAGTGGTATCAGAGCATTGCTCTTGAATTCGAATGTTGTAAGTGAGTTTGGAGACGTTTTACTGAGTTTTACAAGCAAAAAGAGATATTTTTGTTCATTTTTGTGATAGAAAAGGGGTAGCTCTTGAGCACTTTTTTAGAAGCAAAAATCTCTCAAAAACCGATTTTTGTTGTGTATTTGTGTGTTTTGAGCATCAAAGGTTTGTTAGAAACTTGTTTCTGATCCTTTGGCTCGATTGCATTGATCATCAGCCTATTTTTCACTATCTCCGGCGATTTTCAGGTGACCGGAAAGGTTTGGTGAGAGTTGCTGAAAAGGTGTCCTGCGTACTTACCATTTTTGGTAAAAAGTACAGTCTTCTGCGTACTTACTAACTACGCAAGAGTTATCTCCTGCGTACTTACAAGTGCGCAAGACTGAACTTGTGCGAACTTAAGTTATATCATGCGTACTTAATATTTCCTCCTGCGTACTTACAAGTACGCAACAGCAAGTCTTAACTACGCAAGACCATTTCTCAAGTGCGCAAGGCCAAAGCCAAGTACGCAACAGTGTCTGATTTTTCTAATTTTTTGACCAAGTAATTCACTATGTCGAACCTTCAGAATCTTGGAAACATGTTAAATTATGATAATGAGATCGGTACACCTCAGAAACAAACCTAAACTATTAAATGTAAACGATTATTCCAATTGGAAGGCGCGTTTTGAGCACTACATTTCATACACCGACTCATCATTATGGATACCAATCATTGAGGGATATAAGCATCGCACACACATCTATCTTGATGAAGAGGTGCCAAAGCCCATCTCTAAGCTTGATGAAGAACAAAAGAAAGCTTATGATCGGGAAAAGAAGGCTCTTGGCTCAATCACTATGTCATTAACTCGGGAATTGTTTCACAGTTTCCGAGGCTATGACACCTCCAAGGATCTTTGGAAAGCACTTCAGAAAATATTTGAGGGGAACAGTGACATTAAGAAGAGTAAGCGGGATCTTCTCCGGAAGCAGTATGAATGCTTCAATTTCATGGAAAATGAATCGTTAGATGATCTCATCTCTAGATTCTCTCATTTACAAACAGAGTTGAAAGCTTTTGAACTGAAATATCCCGATGAAGAACTGGTGGAAAAATTTCTTGATGCTTTGCCACCAAAGTTTGAGATGTATACAACCCTGATGAGGGAAAATCCTAAATTCTATGAGTTAACAGTAGATGAGGCTATTGGTAAGATTCAAGCTCATAACATGAATCTTATGAAGAAGGAGAGCTCGGGAAGACCTCAGATACAGGACCCTTCCATGTATCATGGGACGACTTCCACTTCAAAATCATCGGGCTCTGGAATTGCCCTCTTTACTGGACACTCCAATGAAGAAGACCACTCAAATGGGTGTGGTGGTCATGCTTGTTATGCATCCGGATCAGGGTTGGGAACTAATCATCAACACACCTCAAGAAATCCTCCAGCTACGTCTTCAGCTAACCATTCTGCAATAATCAAAATAGATGAAGATCATGTAACTTTGTTTTCATCATGTATGCTTGCGTATGAGAATTTCATAGGCGGCAAGCTAACGGATCCCGAAACTATTGACGAAGACTTTAACCAAGTGGATCCTGATGATATTGAGGACATGGATATTCAATGGAATATGGCCATGCTTTTGAGGAGGGCCAAGCGTTTCCTGAACAGAACAGGAAGAAACTTCATTGGTGGACATTCTAATGCCAAGGTTGGATTTGATAAATCCAAGGCCAAATGCTACAAGTGTCTGAACTATGGACACTTTGCTCGTGAGTGTCAAAAAGACCGAGCACCGGCCTCTGGTTTCACCAGACCTAGCCAGGGAAACAGCCACGGCCACAACAACACTAGCCACCACAATCAACACCAAGGTGGTTCGTCAAATGCACTGGTAGCTCAGCATGACGAAAACTTTGATTGGGGTGTTCATCTAGAGGACGCCATCATTGCTCAAACACAGGTTGGTCTCATGGCTGAGATCATGGAGCTGATGGAGGCTGAGAGAAAAGAAGCTGAGGAGATGGAAACTTCTGTAGTTGTTGAAAAGGAGTCTACCACTGCCGTTGCTCTCATGGCCATTGGAGAAGCATAGAGTTCATCATCTGAGGTAGATTCTAACCCTTTCTCAGTTATTTCTTGTTCTAAATGTCTAGGGCTAAAGCTTGAAATTTCTAAGCTCCAAGGCAAACTCGAACCCCTAACTATGGCTGCTCATAATTACAAAGAAAACGAAAAATGTTTTAAAGAGTCTGTTGAAACGTTGAAAAAAGAAAAATGTGAATATTCTTTACAAATAAGTGAGCAACAAGTTCACTTGTTTATTGCATATAGGGGGTTAGAAAAACGGAACAATGAAATCAACAAACTGCAAAATGAGATCCTGCAATTAAAATGTACAAATGAGAAGTTGAAAAACTCTCGCTTTGTGGTGGAGCACTATGAATCAGTAGTGAGGAAATTGAAGGGCCTAGGTCTTGGTACCAATGCCATTCCTCCACCAATAAGTGGGAAGTTTGTCAATAGCTTGATAGACATTGATCTCACCTGTCTAGATGAGTCCTTTGATAAGGATGATTCCCCTAAAAAGGATGAATCCTCAAGTAAGGCTAACTCCACATCTAGTGAGGAGTATGTTACTGCTTCTGATGATGGGTCGGTTAACACTTGCCCTGAAGGAGTAGTCTCTGAGGAGTTGTTGATTGAACAGAAAGTCCACAAAAACATTATCACTAATGGTGATAACTGCATTTTAACTGAACCTGATATCATTGAAACCAATGATAAACTTAAGGTAATGCTTTACGGGGGTTATAAAAATATTAACCAAGTTAAGAAAGAGGCTTTTTCATCTCATTATGGACTTGGTTACAAAGAGAATTTGCAAAAGTATTATACCCCCAAAAAACAAACTGAAAAATGTCAGACTCCTGTTCATAAACCAACTCCTCCTGCTCATAATAGAGAGTTATCTAAGGCCAGATCTAATGAGCCTTACAAGAGAACTCATGTGGACAAGAGGATGTGTTTTCATTGTGGCATGGTTGGTCACATTCTTGTGAACTGTCCATCAAAGAACCAAGGGAAACAGCATGTTGTCTCACAGCCAGCCGTTATCCCTAAGTCGCCAATAGTGAAACCTCCCAGAAGTCCAAAGCAGAATGTGGTGAAACCACCAGTACAACCTATGGGAAAACCTAAGATTAAATCTGAGGCCAAACCATCTGTTGCAAGAAAGGTAAAGCAACCTGCTGTACCTCGTGTGTCTACATCTGGTAGTACACGCACTGGTGAGAAATCTGTGGCTAGACTCTCTAAGCCACAAAGAAGAAGAAGGAATAGGAGGTAGAGAAAGCTGGAACAGCTGACTAAGACTCAATCAGGTGAAGCTTCGACAAGTTCACCGGCTGTGGTTGAGCCAAAGTCTACTGTTCTGGTTAAGAATCAAAAGAGATCCTGGAACAAGAAAGTTAAAGGTTCTCAATCTCCTGTTCCAAATTCATCCAAAGATTCACCAATTTTGAACAGTCATCATGACTGTGAGTTGAAAGAAGTAGTTTATTTTGAGAAGGATGGACGACCCAAGACCACAATGGCTTGGGTCTCCAAATCTAACTAATTCTTTTGTTACTCGTGCAGGGACATCCGAAGGGTACTATCTCTAACCGTTGGTATGTAGATAGTGGATGCTCCCGACACATGACAGGAAACATGGCCTTGCTTCAAGATGTTAAACCATTCAGAGGCGGCTATGTGGCCTTTCCCGGAAAAAAAGGCGGCAGCATCACGTGTCAAGGCGTGGTTTCAAATGGTTGTGTTAGCTTTGACAATGTCAACTTTTGCGAGCAGCTGAATCATAACCTGTTGAGTGTCTCCCAAATGTGTGACAAGGAGTACTCGGTGATGTTTGACAAGTCAGAATGTCTCATTCTCAAACCCGGTTTTATGGTTCCCGAAGACTGGATTCTGATGAGAGCACCAAGATCAAACGACACTTATCAGATTGATATGAGTGTGGCAAAAACCACCTCATCAGTTGCTACTTGTTTGCTTACAAAAGCGACAGAACTTGACTCCATCTTGTGGCAAAGGAAACTCGGACATATTTCTTATCGTAAAATGAATCATCTTGTCCGAAACGGTTTGGTAACCGGGGTTCCTAAGTTGAGGTTTACCGTTGCAGATGACTGTATAGCGTGTAAAAAGGGCAAACAACAACGAAAGTCTCACAAGCCCAAGCTCCAAAACTCTATCGATACCCCTTTGGAGCTATTACACATGGATCTGTTTGGCCCCATAAGTATCAGGAGTATTGGAGGTAAGTCGTTCTGTCTAGTTGTAACTGATGATTTCTCACGTTTTTCTTGGGTGCATTTTTTAGGTACAAAAGACGAAACTGCTGATATTCTTCAATACATGATCCTGAGCTTGGAATCTTTTTGCAAGCTGAAAGTTAGAAGAATAAGGAGTGACAACGGAACTGAGTTCAAGAATAATTTGATGGAACTTTTCTGTCTCAAGAGAGGGATCCATCACGAATTCAGCGCTCCGTGCACACCTCAGCAGAATGGAGTTGCTGAACGGAAGAACAGAACACTGATCGAGACTGCAAGGACTATGCTGTCAGATGCAAAGCTTCCTGTCACTTTCTAGGCAGAAGCTGTTAATACAGCTTGTCACGTCTTAAATAGGGTTCTGGTTGTGAAAAGGCACAACAAGACATGTTATGAGTTGATCAACAATCGACTTCCCAATCTTGATTACCTAGTTCATTTTGGTAGTCCTTGTTCCTTGTTGCTACAGTATAAAGACCGTCAGTCTAAATTTCATGCGAAAGCGGTGGAAGGCATCTTCTTAGGATATGTTGTCAATTCGCCCTGCAAGAGAGTGAACAACATAGGAACTCGTACTGTCGAGGAATGGTTTGAAGTGGACTGTAGTAAACACAGCACTCCACCAGAACCAAAAGGTCCAGCTTGGGGTTTTGATTATGATGCGCTATTCAAGTCCTTCAATCTTCCTGACTTATCTGATGAAGACGCCGCAAATGTCTATGATTTATTGCGTGGCGACAATGACTCCAGTTTTTCTACTTGTGCTACTGTACCAATTATAACTCCTGATTCCAATGCTGCATCTGCATCTGAAACTCATGACAGTGATAATAGTGAAGGTGTTCATGTTGTTGGAGATGATGCTCAAGCCAATCCTAACACAATTATAGGAAATGAAGCTCCAGCTGATCCAATTAACATTGAATCTTCTTCCTCTGGAACACAGGAAATGGGGGAGTTAAGCACAAATCTAGATCCAGAAATTCAAGAACCAATTGTACCGGAGACGAGGGTGCATAGGAATCATCCAATCGACAACATTATTGGTGATCCTTATGCCGGTGTTCAGACTGGTCATAGAACCATCACTAAGAACACCAGTCTTTACACAGAGATATTTGACACTGGTGTCATGGAAACATGCCTGCATGCTGCATTCGTGTCCCAGGTAGAGCCGAAGAATGTGAAGGAGGCTCTCGCTGACAACTGCTGGATTGAGGCGATGCAAGATGAACTGTCTCAATTCAAAAAGTTGCAAGTGTGGGATTTAGTTGACTTGCCAAAAGGATTTCAGCCAATTGGTACCAGATGGGTGTTCAAATGCAAGACGGATGATCGTCATGTAGTTGTGAAGAACAAAGCAAGATTGGTTGTTCAGGGTTTTTATCAATAAGAGGGCTTGGATTACAATGAAGTATATGCCCTAGTGCTAGAATTGAGGCCATTCGACTGTTCTTGGCGTATGCCACATATGTCGGCTTCAAGGTCTATCAACTTGATGTGAAGAGTGCTTTCCTTTATGGTAAGGTGCATTAAGAAGTCTGTGTCACTCAACCTCCCGGTTTTGAAGATCTGCATAATATCAATAAAGTGTACAAGCTCGACAAAGCACTTTATGGTCTTCATCAAGCGCCGCGGGCATGGTATGAGACATTATCTAAGCATTTACTGTCTAATGGTTTCGATCGTGGACAGATTGACTCGACTCTCTTCATACGGAAAGCAGGAGGTGACATTCTTCTTGTGCAAGTATATGTCGAGGACATTATCTTTGGGTCGACCAATGAAGGGATGTGTAGGGAATTCGAGAAGGTGATGAAGTCCAAGTTTGAAATGAGCAATATTGGTGAACTGTCATTCTTTCTAGGTCTGCAAGTCAGTCAAAGAGAGAATGGTATTTATCTACATCAAACTAAGTACGTGCAGGACATCTTGTCAAAGTACAAGATGAGTGATAGCACTACTTATGGCACACCAATCCCAGTCAATCATGGTTTGCATCCCGACAGAGATGGAAAGGATGTGGACAACAGGTTGTACTGTGGGATGATCGAATCACTTATGTATCTCACAGCTTCAAGACCCGATATAATGTTTGATGTATGTTTGTGCTTAAGGTTTCAGTCTCAACCGAAGGAGTCACATATGATAGCCGTGAAGAGAATTTTCAGATACCTGAAAGGGAAACCCCGATTAGGTCTTTGGTACTCTAAGCAGCAGTCATTCGACTTCAAAGCCTACACTGATTCAGATTATGGCGGTTGTAACCTTGACAGAAAGTCAACCTCTGGTGGATGTCAATTCTTAGGAGACAGACTGGTCTCCTGGCCGTGTAAGAAGCAGTCAACGGTTTCTGTCTCAACTTGTGAAGCAGAGTACATTGCTGTAGCTAGCGGTTGTTCTCAGATATTGTGGATTCAGCAGCAATTGCGAGACTACGGCTTGAACTTCACTGGAACTCCTCTATTCATTGATAACAATGCCACCATGTCCATCACAAATAACCCGATGAAACATTCCAAAACTAAACATATACAGATTCGCCATCATTTCATCCGTGACTGTGCTGAAAAGCATTTAATTGAACTTATAAAAGTTCACACGATGACAATCCTGCTGTAACATCCCAAAATAAATGAGGATTTTAAATAACGGGTTGAACCGGGACGAACGGGATAAAAGAACGAGGCATAACGGGCCGGGCCGGTTGGGCCGGCAAACTTGAAGGGGGGGGGGGGTTTCCTCCCTTTACATAGCCAACACACACACCATTTCTCTCATTTGCAAGAATCTAGAGAGAGAAACCGTAGAGAGAGAAAGTTGGCGGATCGACCCGAGATTGAAGGAGCTTGTTGCTACTGAACTCGTGAGCAAAACCTCCGGATCAGAATCTCGAAATCAGGTAACACCCGAACCAAATCTGAGTTTTTGTTCGTTTTTGGGTTTTCGGGTATTTTTGTGAAAATGACGGGTTTTTATAAACCAAATGAGGAAAGGGTTATAAATCTGGAATCACGAAAGGAAAATACACGTTTTGAATACAAAAAGTCCGGATCTTGACAAGATCGGACCTGCATACGAAAGTTAGGGTTTTTGGGGAAGATAGCTGAGTTCTGCAGGTATCGAAACTAGAGTTTCGAGTGGCCTGCAGGTGTCGAAACTAGAAGTTTCGAGTGACCTGCAGTTGTCGAAACTAGAAGTTTCGAGTGACCTGCAGTTGTCGAAACTAGAAGTTTCGAGTGACCTGCAGTTGTCGAAACTAGAAGTTTCGAGGGGCCTGCAGGTATCGAAACTAGAAGTTTCGAGGGGCCTGCAGGTATCGAAACTAAGTAGTTTCGATAGGTCTGCATCAGTAAGTGAAGTCAGTGTATTCACCTGTAACAGAACGAGTAAACCGTTAGAGTCGGGATTTAGGTCTGATGTGTATTTAATTAATCAATTCAGATCGGAAGTGACGTTGTTGGACCTTTGTTTAGGACAACCCAAGAGTAACTTATAAGGTGAGTTCTAGAAGCCCTTCTTTTAATGTTTTAATTAAATGTTTTGGGCTGGTGTGCATACATACGAAACGAGGTTTATGAAACGAGGTTTACGAAACGAGGTTTATGAAACGAGGTTTACGAAACGAGGTTTATGAAACGAGGTTTACGAAACGAGGTTTATGAACGATGCTTCCGAAAGGGGAAGACGAAACGAGTTAATGAGATGTTTACGAAACGAGGTTTACGAGATGATGTTTATAAAATATTTTGCCAAACGAAGTTGTGAAAGGTTTACGAATGAAGTGTTATTTAATAAAACGTACGAATGCTTTAACTAAAACGAGGTAAAGTTTTTATGAAAGTCACGAATGAACGAATCTGCCACGAGTTCCTACGGGAGCTAGAGTATGTATGTATGTATGTATTGGCCTTACCTTACGGGGGGCCTTTGTGGCTGGCTAACGGTTGTACAACTGGTTGAGGATGGGGTGACGACGGTCACCCATGGGATTACCGGGATCCCGATGGAAGGTACTATTCCTTGCGGGGAAATATTGCCTATGGTATGTTTAGTCTTCCTAGAGGTAACGAGCCTTAGGAGACGTGTGTATGGTCTTCCTAGAGGTAACGAGCCTTAGGAGACGTGTGTATGGTCTTCCTAGAGGTAACGAGCCTTAGGAGACGTGTGTATGGTCTACCTAGAGGTAACGAGCCTTAGGAGACGTGTGTATGGTCTACCTAGAGGTAACGAGCCTTAGGAGACGTATGTTTGGTCCACCTAGAGGTAACGAGCCTTAGGAGACCTGGATGACGGATGACTTAGAGGTAGCGAGCCTTAAGTTCATCCGCTGGTATGCGATGTATGGGTTTGACGGTTACGAGAAGGCGCAGATTCGGTTCATATTGACTAGTGTTATGATGCTATGTTACGATGTTTTGATGATGTTAAGTTATTGCATATTTTACGTACGCTTTTATTAAATAAAGTATGATGTTATGTTTTTGGCAAATATTTGATGTTAATGATTTATGTTAAAACTAGAACTCACCAACGTAGCTGACCTTTTTAGTATGCACATTCAGGTTAAGGAAGTTATGATGATGGATGGTGATGCTGGGCGGCTTGAGGAGTTACCCGGATGATATGAAGACTGGCATCCCGTTACGAGTTGTTTTTGTTATGTATATGTATTTGAAAATGTTACGCTTCCGCATGTTAAACGATGTAATGTTATGTTTGAAATGAAATTTTCCGCTGCGTTATTTGATATTCTAGTTTGAGAACTGTTTGTGAATGAGTAAATCCAACGCGTGGGGCCTCCCGGGTTTGGGGCCTCACAAGTTGGTATCAGAGCAATAGTTTGAGAGATTTGGACACTCCCTGTGTCTGAACTTAAACTGAGAATGGGACCGAAAGCGGATGCCAGTACGGGTAACTCGAGCCACCGCATCAGGTATGAAAAGTAGAGTATGTGTATATAGTATGCCTTAGAAGAGGTTAGATGAGGACTTGAGTTCTGATGGAATCACAAAGGTGGTCAAATGGAAATCGAAAAGTAGTGTAATGGTTAATTACAGATGGCCAGTGTATATTAACATCTTACAATGCTTGTTGAATTCTATTTGTTAACTAGCGTGATGACATTGGATTTCCTTGTCTTGTAGAACGGAATGGCAAGAAGAGGGAACGGAAAGCGTGGTGGGGGCCGTACCGGTGGTCGTACCGGTGGTGGCCGAGGTAGAACTCCTATTCACCAGGAGTACAGTGAAGAAGGAAGTGTTCACACTGAGCCAGAAGCTAGTGTGCACGGGACTGAGCCGACTCATGCTGAAGAACAACAATTCACTTTTGAACCGGAAGTAAGAGCGGCTCTGGCACGTGAGTTCACCGAATTGATGAAGGCTTCTTTGCCAGGACTACTGGCAGAAGCACTAAAGAAGGCTAATGAGAAGGGCGGATCTAAACTGACAACTGATATTCCAAACATTGAGGCCGTTAACGCACCGCCTGCTCGCGGCTGCGACTATAAGTCATTCAAGGTATGTGACCCGCCGGTTCTGACTGGAAAGAAGGACGCGGTGGCTACTTTTGACTGGGTAATTCGTATGGAAGCCGCCATTCGTCTGAGTGAATGTCGACCGAATCAGGTCGTGAAGTTTGCTGCTAACTCCTTGAGGGAGGAAGCATCTCACTGGTGGGAAGGTGTACGCCAGGCTAAGGGGAACGAGGTGGTTGATTCGATGATGTGGGATGATTTGAAAACTTTGGTGATCAAGAATTTCTGTCCAAGGAATGAGATCGAAAAGGTAGAAAGGGAATTTCTGGGTTTGAAGGCTGGGAGCATGACGCACCGGCAGTATACGACACGGTTCAATGAACTGGCACGTCTGGTGCCACACCTTATCACTACTGAAGGAAGAAAGATCGCTTGTTATATTCAAGGGTTGCCGGACAAGGTCCGCACATATGTTAAGGCAAACGCCCCTACTACCTACGATTCGGTAGTAGAACTGAGCGGCGTGGTATTTGATGATCTGGCACTGAATGTCGTTGCCATTGAAGAGCCTAAGAAGAAGCTGAGTTTTCCCGCTAAGCGATCGGGTGGGAAGTTGTTTGGGGCTCAGGACAAACGGGCCAGGGTAAATGAATTAGCAGTCTGTGGGAAGTGTGGGGGAAGGCATGCCGGTGAATGCCGGTTGGGATCAAATTTGTGCTACAAATGTGGCAAGACCGGGCACTACTCCCGAGAATGCCCGAACGGTATCAAATGCTACAACTGTGGGGAGAGTGGCCACATGAGCCGGGAATGCACTAAGCCCAGGATGGGCGAGACCGGGAAAGGGAAAGGCCCAGAGAAGAGGGAGGAAAGGCCCCGAGCGAAGACTCGAGCGTATGCACTAACGCAAGAACAGGCCAGGAATGACCCCGATGTGGCGTCAGGTACGTTCATCCTTGACAACACTTTTGTTTCAGTGTTATTCGATTCGGGTGCCAGTAAGAGTTTTATATCTGCAACTTTCTGTAAACGAGTAAAGTACACGGTTAGTAAAGTAGAACGAGCCTTTAATGTAGAAACCGCTGAGGGTAGAACCGTAATGGTAACCGAAGTAGTTGACGATTCCACGATAAAGATAGAAGGCCATAGATTTCCCGTCAGATTATTTGTTATGGTTTTGGGAGGGTTTGATGTCGTGTTAGGTATGGATTGGTTAACTGCCAACGAGGCTCAAATTATATGCAAACGAAAGATAATCCGACTCAAGGCTCCGGACGGTAGCGAAGTGGAAGTACTTGGGGATCGCGATGCCCCGATGCCCAACGTCATCTCGATGATTAAGGCAGCAGATTACTTGAGGCGCGGATGCGAGGCTTATCTGGTATACGTAATTGACAAGTGTAAGGAAGTGAAAGAACTGGACGATGTACCCGTGGTACGCGAGTACCCGGAGGTGTTTCCAGAGGAGTTGCCTGGGATACCACCCGATAGAGAGATTGAATTTCGAATCGACTTAGTACCAGATGCCCAGCCCGTGGCTAAGGCTCCATATCGACTAGCACCAGTGGAAATGAAAGAATTAATGGCACAACTAGACGAGTTACTTGAGAAAGGATTTATCCAACCAAGCATCTCGCCGTGGGGTGCTCCGGTGTTGTTTGTGAAAAAGAAAGACGGTTCGATGAGAATGTGTATCGATTATCGCGAGTTGAACAAACGAACGGTAAAGAACAAGTACCCTTTACCAAGGATCGATGACCTGTTTGATCAATTGCAAGGCGCAAGTTGGTTCTCGAAAATCGACCTTCGGTCCGGGTACCATCAGTTGAAGGTGAGGGAAGAAGACATACCGAAAACTGCATTTCGCACGCGTTATGGACATTTCGAGTTCCGCGTAATGTCTTTCGGATTGACGAACGCCCCCGCAGCGTTCATGGATTTGATGAATAGGGTGTGTCGACCGATGCTGGACCGATCGGTAATTGTGTTCATTGATGATATCCTCGTCTACTCCAAGAATGAGGGTGATCACGCTTGTCATTTGAAGGAAGTGTTGGAAGCTCTAAAGAAGGAGAAGTTGTATGCTAAGTTCTCCAAATGCGCGTTCTGGCTTAGGGAAGTCCAATTCCTAGGTCACGTCATTAACCCGAACGGCATTATGGTAGACCCAGCAAAGATAACGACGGTAAGGGACTGGGATATTCCTAAGACGCCAACGGAGATCCGCAGTTTCTTAGGGTTGGCAGGCTACTATCGGAGATTCATTCAGGATTTCTCGAAAATAGCTTCGCCATTGACAAAGTTGACACGAAAGGAAGAAAAGTACGAATGGGGTCCGAAGCAGGATGAGGCATTTAAGGAGTTAAAAGAAAAGCTAACCCAAGCTCCAGTCTTGGCCCTTCCCGAGGGCAGTGAAGACCTGGTGGTATACTCTGACGCGTCGGGTCAGGGATTAGGGTGTGTGTTGATGCAACGCGGTAGAGTGATTGCATATGCGTCGCGGCAGTTGAAAGTTCACGAAGTCAACTATCCGACTCACGATTTGGAACTTGCTGCTGTCGTATTTGCATTGAAAATATGGAGGCACTACCTGTACGGGGTAAAGTTTACTATTTACTCCGATCACAAAAGTCTGAAGTACTTCTTCGAGCAAAAGGAGTTAAATATGAGGCAGAGGCGATGGTTGGAACTTTTGAAAGACTATGACTGTGAAATCATGTACCATCCTGGAAAAGCAAACGTGGTGGCTGACGCTCTAAGCCGGAAGGATGTGCCTGCTCCTATTAGAGTGAAAGCTTGCCAAATGGTGGTAACGTCGGATGTGATGAGGGAAATTGAAAAGGCTCAAGAAGAGGCACTAAAGGGGGAAAACATAAAGAAGGAAAGGATGGTTGGCCAACAGGATAAGTTAGAATATAACACCCTTGGTGTTAGGACACGTTTTGGTCGAGTATGGATACCTATGGGTGGCGAGCTTAGGACCAAAATCTTGGATGAGGCTCATAAGTCTCGTTACTCTATCCATCCCGGTACCAACAAAATGTACCAAGATCTGAAGAAGGAATACTGGTGGCCTGGGATGAAACACGAAGTGACGAAATACGTAAGCAAGTGCTTGACTTGCTCACAAGTGAAGGCCGAACACCAGAAACCGTATGGGAAAATTCAACCACTTGAGATACCGGAATGGAAGTGGGAACACATTACTATGGACTTCATAACCAAGCTACCTCGCACAGCTAAAGGTCATGACACCATTTGGGTAATTGTGGACCGTTTAACGAAGAGTGCTCATTTTCTACCTATTCGCGAGACGTTCTCGTCGGAAAGGTTAGCGGAAGTATTTATTAACGAAGTAGTGGCGCGGCATGGGATGCCTTTAACGATTGTATCCGACCGGGACACACGATTCACATCGAGGTTCTGGAAAAGATTTCACGAGGCGATGGGTACGAGACTTAATATCAGCACGGCATACCACCCGCAAACGGATGGTCAGACCGAAAGGACCATTCAGACGTTGGAGGATATGCTTCGTGCTTGTATTATCGACTTCGGTGGCAGTTGGGACAGTCATCTGCCGTTAGCCGAATTCTCCTACAACAACAGTCATCACACGACGATAGGCATGCCACCTTATGAAATGTTGTATGGGAGGAGATGCAGGACCCCGGTTTGTTGGGGTGAGATTGGACAGAAGGAATTGGGAAGTCTTGAAGTTGTAAAAGAAACGTCGGAAAGGTTTGATCAGATCAAAGCACGAATGAAGGCCGCCCAAGATCGTCAGAAATCCTACGCGGATAGACGACGAAGGCCTATTGAATTTAATGTTGGGGACAGAGTAATGTTGAAAGTGTCGCCCTGGAAGGGAATCATACGATTCAGGAAGAGAGGAAAGTTAAGTCCGAGGTTTATCGGACCATTCAGGATTATGGCACGGGTTGGTGAAGTCGCTTATCGGTTGGAATTGCCTGATGAGTTAAGTGGGATTCATCCTACCTTCCATGTATCACACTTGCGAAAGTGTTTGGCGGATGAAACGGCTCACGTACCACTTACGGACATCGAGGTCGACAACAGCCTTAACTACATTGAAGAACCTGTGGCCATCCTAGACAGGAAAGAGAAACGTTTACGTAACAAAGTTATCCAGTTGGTTAAAGTCCAGTGGAAGCACCGGAAGGGATCGGAAGCTACATGGGAAACGGAGACGGAAATGAAGGAGTCGTACCCTCAACTGTTTGACTTATGATAGGTTTCGGGGACGAAACCTATTGTAAGGGGGGTAGACTTGTAACATCCCAAAATAAATGAGGATTTTAAATAACGGGTTGAACCGGGACGAACGGGATAAAAGAACGAGGCATAACGGGCCGGGCCGGTTGGGCCGGCAAACTTGAAGGGGGGGGGGGGTTTCCTCCCTTTACATAGCCAACACACACACCATTTCTCTCATTTGCAAGAATCTAGAGAGAGAAACCGTAGAGAGAGAAAGTTGGCGGATCGACCCGAGATTGAAGGAGCTTGTTGCTACTGAACTCGTGAGCAAAACCTCCGGATCAGAATCTCGAAATCAGGTAACACCCGAACCAAATCTGAGTTTTTGTTCGTTTTTGGGTTTTCGGGTATTTTTGTGAAAATGACGGGTTTTTATAAACCAAATGAGGAAAGGGTTATAAATCTGGAATCACGAAAGGAAAATACACGTTTTGAATACAAAAAGTCCGGATCTTGACAAGATCGGACCTGCATGCGAAAGTTAGGGTTTTTGGGGAAGATAGCTGAGTTCTGCAGGTATCGAAACTAGAGTTTCGAGTGGCCTGCAGGTGTCGAAACTAGAAGTTTCGAGTGACCTGCAGTTGTCGAAACTAGAAGTTTCGAGTGACCTGCAGTTGTCGAAACTAGAAGTTTCGAGTGACCTGCAGTTGTCGAAACTAGAAGTTTCGAGGGGCCTGCAGGTATCGAAACTAGAAGTTTCGAGGGGCCTGCAGGTATCGAAACTAAGTAGTTTCGATAGGTCTGCATCAGTAAGTGAAGTCAGTGTATTCACCTGTAACAGAACGAGTAAACCGTTAGAGTCGGGATTTAGGTCTGATGTGTATTTAATTAATCAATTCAGATCGGAAGTGACGTTGTTGGACCTTTGTTTAGGACAACCCAAGAGTAACTTATAAGGTGAGTTCTAGAAGCCCTTCTTTTAATGTTTTAATTAAATGTTTTGGGCTGGTGTGCATACATACGAAACGAGGTTTATGAAACGAGGTTTACGAAACGAGGTTTATGAAACGAGGTTTACGAAACTAGGTTTATGAAACGAGGTTTACGAAACGAGGTTTATGAACGATGCTTCCGAAAGGGGAAGACGAAACGAGTTAATGAGATGTTTACGAAACGAGGTTTACGAGATGATGTTTATAAAATATTTTGCCAAACGAAGTTGTGAAAGGTTTACGAATGAAGTGTTATTTAATAAAACGTACGAATGCTTTAACTAAAACGAGGTAAAGTTTTTATGAAAGTCACGAATGAACGAATCTGCCACGAGTTCCTACGGGAGCTAGAGTATGTATGTATGTATGTATTGGCCTTACCTTACGGGGGGCCTTTGTGGCTGGCTAACGGTTGTACAACTGGTTGAGGATGGGGTGACGACGGTCACCCATGGGATTACCGGGATCCCGATGGAAGGTACTATTCCTTGCGGGGAAATATTGCCTATGGTATGTTTAGTCTTCCTAGAGGTAACGAGCCTTAGGAGACGTGTGTATGGTCTTCCTAGAGGTAACGAGCCTTAGGAGACGTGTGTATGGTCTTCCTAGAGGTAACGAGCCTTAGGAGACGTGTGTATGGTCTACCTAGAGGTAACGAGCCTTAGGAGACGTGTGTATGGTCTACCTAGAGGTAACGAGCCTTAGGAGACGTATGTTTGGTCCACCTAGAGGTAACGAGCCTTAGGAGACCTGGATGACGGATGACTTAGAGGTAGCGAGCCTTAAGTTCATCCGCTGGTATGCGATGTATGGGTTTGACGGTTACGAGAAGGCGCAGATTCGGTTCATATTGACTAGTGTTATGATGCTATGTTACGATGTTTTGATGATGTTAAGTTATTGCATATTTTACGTACGCTTTTATTAAATAAAGTATGATGTTATGTTTTTGGCAAATATTTGATGTTAATGATTTATGTTAAAACTAGAACTCACCAGCGTAGCTGACCTTTTTAGTATGCACATTCAGGTTAAGGAAGTTATGATGATGGATGGTGATGCTGGGCGGCTTGAGGAGTTACCCGGATGATATGAAGACTGGCATCCCGTTACGAGTTGTTTTTGTTATGTATATGTATTTGAAAATGTTACGCTTCCGCATGTTAAACGATGTAATGTTATGTTTGAAATGAAATTTTCCGCTGCGTTATTTGATATTCTAGTTTGAGAACTGTTTGTGAATGAGTAAATCCAACGCGTGGGGCCTCCCGGGTTTGGGGCCTCACACCTGCTGAACTTTTCACAAAGGCATTTGATCGATCCCGTTTTGAACATCTTGTCAACTTGATAGGAATGTTCAATCCTGAGTGAAAACTAAGTTTCCTTAACTCAATTCAATTCAGGAAAGTTAAATTTTTAATTCTTTTAAATTGTCTGTATAGTTCTTTTAGTCTTTAAAATATTTTACAAAAACCAAAAACAAAATAGAAAATGGAGAAAATTTCAAAGTTAACTTGAGAAAAGAGGAAATGATAGTACATCAGAAATGATCTAAACACCACAGACTGCTCATATGGGAAATGATTGCGTCATGTTTACTTAATTGTTTAAATTATTATGTTTTTAATCTGTTTATTTACAAGTAATCTGAATTGTCAGTAGACTGTATGCATCTTTGAATCACTAGTCGTGTGGAAATTAAATCTAAATTACAACTGTGATTTGAACCCATGTTTGCAAGAGTGTGTGAGTAAAAGATTAGAAAAGATCACTATCAGATAAAGGATGTTAGATTTTGAGAATAATTTTCTTTTGAGATCAGTTTCGGGTTATGTTGTTAGCACAATTAATGCGGTTCATCTCACTGCCCATACTCACAAGTATGCAAGGAGAGATTGAATCAAGACATGTCTCTACATTAACCGTTGAGCATGTATTCACCCTTGAATCACTCCTGATTCATTGAAATCAAATCTAGATAAAAGTTGGATCCCCTTACCCTATATTCAAACACCATGTTCATTATCCCGAATCATCATACCGATATTAAAAGAAGAAAATCAGATGAAACCAAGAAAAAAGAATCACTCGATTCTGAATCTTATGATTCCTGATAATCCTTATGGATTCTGCTTGATTTTTCTGTGCTAATTGATGTAACTTCATTATGAAAATTAAGAAAATAATTGAAAATAATCTTAGATGCCTTGAAGATAGTGCAAAATATCATAGCATCTCAGTGGGGTACACGTTGTATATCTTATAATTAATACCTTAATACACAAGAACATGATACAAAGATGCGTATAGTTTCAAATCTTAAAATATTGTCAACTTGAATTACTTGTTTATGTGCTTATTACGTATGAATAAAGAGTAATACATGACATGATCCCATATTCTTTGATATTTATATTGTATCGTTTTTGCTATAAGATAGCCTGATATGATCCTTTGCTCGTGTCTTTGATCAAAAAAATAGTTTGTGTGAATACTTGTATATTTCTATGAGAAAAGATCAAAAATATTTTAAGTTTATGCATAGTTCAACTTTATTCAGAAAAACCAAAAATATTTGTATTTAACCTTCCTGAATTGATTTTGAATCCTCTTGATTGAACGCTTTTATCTTGTTCGTTATTTGACTTGAAAATCTTCATAAATTCTGAGTTGAAAATTGCGCACTTAAGGGTTGTGCGCACTTGTCAAGTACGCACGAAGTAACACTTGCGCACTTAACAAGTACGCAAGAGTTAAGCCTTGCGCACTTGTTAAGTACGCAAGAGTTAATTCGTGCGCACTTAACAAGTACGCACGAACAGTAAGTGAGGGGTATAAATCAGAGACTTAGAACTTTTCTCACACCCAAAGTTTCCCCCTGCAATTTTACTCTCAAAATCGTTTGTGTCCAATCCATCGTTTCATCCCAATCACATTGTCATCTTCGTATTTCATCTCAGTGGTGAGATTATACGCCAATTCCATCCATCGATTCATGACATTTGGACCGATTTTTGACTTAGAAAATATTAGGTTAAATCCGATACATTTTGGGGTAAAATGGCGTTGTTTGGGTAACTTATTATCGGTAACAAGCGAATAGGAAGCCTTAATCGATTCCCTAATCATCTCCTGGTCCTCGATTGATCCGTCGGTTGAAGTTGAACCGACAGTGGGTCGGCGACTGGTCTAGGTCAAAATTGAACGAGTTTAAGCAGTGTGTGGTGTTGATAATGGTACCATAGGTTAGAATCCTTGATTCCGACCTAGTGGCGACCTAATCAACCCACATTTTGAACGAATTACAAGTTTCGGAAATTTTTGCTAAGGGTTGTTCTTGCGCACTTAGCAAGTACGCAAGAAATACTTCTTGCGTACTTGTTAAATACGCATGAGGAAAATCCTGCGCACTTGCTAAGTGCGCAGGACCAACACTTAGAAATTTTTTCTAAATTTAAAAATTTTTTCAAAGTGTAACTACTATCCTATGTCATGTGTGTCTACTTCCAGTCTTATAAGTTGTTCTGAATATGTTTTCTGTGTGTGTTTGCAGGCTATGGCTCGTGCATTCACTGACGAATTCAACCTATTGGCTAACACATAACCAGAATGGAAAGGCGCAGCCTTGTAATACAGGGAGATTGTGGATTTTCTGAACAGATCGAGAATAAGCTATGCAATCTCAGCAAACCCAACAGTCTCAAGACCTTACCTAGAGCAATTCTGGGAGACTACAGAGCACGATTGCACGATATCCCCGAATGTCATAAGGGCTACCGTTGACGGTCGGGCTATTGCTATCTCTGAGGATACAATAAGGAGAGTATTGCAGTTCGGAGACCTCGCCACTGACCCGACATCCTATCCAGATTACTACGTGGATGGGTGTTGGAGGCACAGAATAGGATATGTCGGGGCTAGGGACTATGCTTCTTACAAAAAGATGTGGCTATTGGATCAATGGCGTTACTTTGCCCACATCATGATCGTGTGCATCTCATCCAGGAAAGCGGGAAAAGATGCCATGGGTCATGACCTTGCAGCGGCCATGGTGGGCCTGTCTCTCCATCGGGGCTACAACTTCTCTCGCTATATCTTCAAAGCACTCAATGACCAGATAAATACAGCAGAGAGGTTTAGGTTCCTTTTGTACCCGAGGTTTGTGCAGCTCCTGATCGATGATGCATTGCCAAACCTACGTGCTATCAGGGAGAGACTGCAGGTAAAAAGGGTGGACAAGAGAGTCTTTGCTCAGTTTCTAAAGCCATGCAGTGTAGAACCAACCCTTGCGCACACTGAACTCTTTGGCCACCTACTGAATGAAGCATACGTCGCTCCTGAAGATTGGAACTGGTATAGTCCTAACTCAGCACCAGAGATGAGTGATGACTCTGGTGACGAGCAAGAGGAAGAGCATGATGATGATGAAAGTGATGATGAAGGTGATGATGAAGGTGATGTTGGTAGTGCTGAGGAATCCGATTCGGAGGCAACAGAATCAGATTCTTCTGATTCCGATGACGCACCATCACAGGCACATCCGAGAACGTCGGCACAGGTAACCCTGCCTGCGTCGTCTTCCAAAAGAAAACGACAAAGCTCGAGCAGCGAGTACGAGCCGGATTCCGACTCTGACGCTGCTCTACAAAGACAAAGGCGTGAGAGGGCCAACAAGAAAAGGGGCGATAGGCAAGAGGTTGCTATCCCCAGGGTTGAAGAGATTCCGACTATGCAGCCAGTACAAGTTGAAGCTGCCCGTCCAGAGTCAGAATCTACCCCGCCAGCACGGCAACTGTTTAGAAGGAGGAGAAGGCCACTGGTACAAGCAGATGTGGCAGTCACGGCGGTCACAGAGGTGATTCCTGTGACGGTGACCCTCCCTACTCCAACCGTCCAGGTGACGGTGACTGCTCCACTTCTCACGGAGTCAGTCACCATCACCCCAACCATAACTCCCATCATTACATCCCCCATCCCAACACCCACCAAAGAGTCGTCAGGTCAACCCTTTAACTATGGTGATTTCTCACAGGGGTTCGACTTTGACACAATCTTCTCCTCCCCCATCCATAATGCTGAAGCCTCATCATCTAGGCATTCTGATCCGTATGAAGCAAGGATCAATGTCTTAGAAACCCAAGTTGCTGAACTGTTGAAGACCATTCAAAAGTCGAAGGAGGAGTCTGATGCTCAACAAGCACAGATTAATTCCCTGGCCGATGAAGTTAGGATTCTCCACAGCCAGAGAACAGGGACAAATGAGCAACTGAAGAATGTAATGGCACAGAACGAGCTGCTGATGAAAACCAATGAAATGATTCTAGGCCGCAGAACTTCACTTGAGCTAAGGATGGATTTGTAGCTAAAAGAGCACGAAGCTATGGTCAAACTAGTTGGTGAACTGACCGCGAAGCTAGGTGCTCAGGGGGAGAAGGAGACAGAGAAGGAGACAGAGAAAGAGAAAGAGAAAGACAAAGAAAAGAAATCCACCGGTGCCGAGTCTTGTCATCCAGTCGATCTGACTAAGGATGATGATAAAGACAAGGATCCTAAAGTCGGTCCTAGTGGAGGTGAGCACCTAGCTTTGGAGATTGTGCCCATCTCTTCTGTTCCATTGGCCGAGGGGGAGTCTATTCAGCAAGAGGGTGGTGATACCTCAGGTGGTGGTGGCGGAGATAAAGGGAAGTCAGCGGCTGACGTGCTCAAGGACTTATCTGATGATGAGATCCTCTATTTAGAGCCTGACTATTCCAAAGAGGCATAGATCGATGCTCTCCTTAATCTGGAAGAAGGAGAGATCGACTCTGGTGATGATTGGAACGAGGATGATGATGATGTGGTGATTAAGATTCCCAAGGGCGACGGGGAAGGTAAGTATGAGTTAGAAGATGGTGAGATCTTTGAAGTACCATCGTTCGACTCTATGCTCGAAACAGGCTCAGTTGACACGGCAAGTAATTTTGAAACTACAACTGAAGCCTCCCCGGTCGACCCTATACCTGTGGACCCCGAGGCACAAAAAGAGAAAGACATGCCTTCTACATCTACAAAGGGTCCAGCTCCCGTGTGGCAAAAGACGTCTATCACAGACAAACACAGAGCGACATGTATGATCTTAGCTGTTAGGTACGAGGAGGACAAGCAGCTGTTCGCCATCAAAAGATCTGGGGGGGTTCAATACTTGAAACCCACCAGTGAGGCGTTCAACTCTTTGCCCAAGTACGACCTAGTTAACCTCGCAAACCTCGATCTGCTAAGTCACTCGAATAATGCAGTAGCAATGGGTTTGTGGGTAACACTACAGCGTGAAGCAAGATCAGGGAAATTTGAATACCTCAAGCCTCAGGTGCCCAGAAGAGTCAAGGATAAGCACGCTGTGCATCCTGTGACTAAGAAGCCCATAAAGAGATTGGTATACAAGCCAGTGCGATGTGAAACTAAGATTCCCCTGAGCAAGTTATCTCAGGATATTCTTGGTGACATGTGGTACTGGTACGTTGATCCAAAAACAGGCGAGGCTGTGGTAATGAGTAAAGGTAACTCAGCAAGTGGAAATATTGTGCCAAAGGAAGTGATCAGGATATTTGATGAAGTCTGCTTCATCAACTTTTCTGTGAACGATCTGGAGGTACTAGCCGACAAGTACTGCATCCACACTGACTAATGGACGAAGCTTCTCTCTGCTAAATACGACAAGTTGATCAAGTTCTGTCTTGATTACAAAAAGAAGATGGAAGCTAAGGAGCAGATGCTGTGAAGACTGAAGACCGAAGACTGAAGACGATGAAGATCCCGAGCTGTTGTCAAGGGGTAGTTTGTTGATGCACTTTCCTGTGACAACACTCTGGATAGAGTCTTAGTTTGTATGTCTAATGTCTGTAATTTGTCTTTGTATGTATGAGTCATTATGTAATAGTTTATCGAGTTGTATTTACTTTTACATAATGTATGTTGTTTTTAAGCCAAGTGTTTTGCGCACTTACATGTGCGCAGGAGAAAGCTCCTGCGTACTTAGCAAGTACGCAAGAACACCTTTGCGTACTTGTTAAGTACGCAAGAGCAATTGGTCCTGCGCACTTGCTAAGTGCGCAGGCATCAGGTCTGTATAAATAGGATAGGTTCACAGAGGCTAAGTACGCAGAACCATTTGTTCAGACGAACTCAGTTTTGCTAAGTACGCAGCTTGTATTCTCTCTGTAACCGTCGAGTGTTTATAATACAAAGAACGTTTATTGTGACTCTCGTGTTTGGTTTACTTTGTTTTGTAAGACTCTCCACCTAGTCACGGGTATTCCGCAACACGGTCCGACTAGTAGACCACTTGCATGTGACGATCCGACACACACGAAGGGACCTACATTATCCTAGTCAGACAATAACGAGGGTTGAGTAAGAAATCCGTGTCCATGGTTCGATACTTGATTCTTACCTAGACTATACTACGTTGCAATAGTTACACTTGCCTATAGTGTGTGTGTTTAGTTGAAGTATTTATCATTTTAATCTATAAATTAAAAACATGATTTTGTGTAACTTTAAACAGAACATTATTAAAGATATATATTATGTCACTCGTATTTGGTATCAAGTTTATATATTTATGGAGCCCGAACCTCGTTCCTTTTTCGGCCCAAGTCCAAGCTAAGGGTTCGCTCCCTTCCCTTTCTTAGTTTAATCCACGTAAACGATTTCTGTTTAGGTTTTCAAAAACTCGGGATGTTACAAGTCTACCCTCCTTACAACAGGTTTCGTCCTCGAAACCTACCATAAGCTATACTGATAGCAGATCACATAATGGTTTGGTCATGGTGGTCATTGTGATTAACTACCATTGAGAGTACAACCGGGGCAATTCTGTACTTCTAAGGCATCTAAGCTAATAGGGCTAACTACGAGAAACAGAGCAATAATTTAAACTTGCCATAACATGAATAAGAAATTGCAAAGTACCTTACTGATTCATCTAGTAGATTCTTGCCCTTGCTGCGGCTTTCGGTTTCATACATCCGTTACTAATATGCCTTTTCTTGCCGCAGTTATAACATATATGCCCATCTGGGCATTCGTGAGAGAGGTGGCCATGTCTGCCACACCTATAACACCCCTCCGATACTAACCTACATTCACCCCCGTGTCTCTTTCCACATTTACCACATGAGCCTTTTTGTTGAAAGTTTTCTTTCATGCATTCCATTTCTACAAAATTTTGTTTGTGTCGCTTTGATGGATTTATTTCCTCACTTTCAATCTCAGCACCCAATCCTTCGTCATTGGTTATCTTTTCTCCTATATTTTCTTCCTTGGGATCCTCGTCTGATTTAGCCCTAACCCATCGGCCTTTCCCCAGCATCTTTCTAACATATTTCATGGCTTCGGCTATGGCTGCAGGCATGATGTCTCGAAGGAGATGAGCAACTGCTTTCCTTATAGTTTCTTCTTTTGCAAACCCCATGGTTCGTTGCCCATCCACTCTATTTTTTTGCTGTATTGCACTACACCCGTGCCTTTTGCCTTTCACTTTGAAGGTTCCTGACCCATAGGAAGATTACCCATCCTTCCTTACCCGCCTTTGGTTACACGATGATCCTCCTTTTTTGGCCGATACGACCTCCTACTTTCGCTACCTCCATAGATGACGACTATCTAGAGATAACGGAACACCAACGTCACCCTATTTGGTATAATTGAGAGTGTCATAAGAGGTAATTTTCTAATGACAGTAACGGTCTGTATTACTAATTTACTCTTCTTATCATGTTCTAAGCGTTCCTGTCGGAAGTATGTACCCTACACTTATAGGCATACACTTCTCATCCTCTATCATTCGTGGTCATCTATCTAAAGCTGGTACAAGAAAATATGGTCATATATATTAACTGTACGAGGAAAGGGATTCAATGCCATCATGCTAGTTAACAAATAGAACACAACAAGTATTGTAAGATATTAATATACACTGGCCATCTACAATTAACCATTACACTACTTCTTGGTTTTTATTTGGTCACCTTTACGACTTCATCAAACCCTCTTTCTAGTCTAACATATTCTAAAGGAAGAGCTACACTTACTTTACGTGTCTGATGCTTTGGCTTGAGTTACCCATACTGGCATTTGCTACATGGTCCCATTCTCAGTTTAAGTCTGGACATCGGGGATGTCCAAATCTCTCAAAGTATGGCTCTGATACCAACTTGTAAGTCCCCAAACCTAGGAGGCCTCACGTATTAGATTTACTCATCAACACATAGCTCTTAAACTTAAGACATTCATAATCGCAGCGAAAACGATTTAAAACTTTGACATACGCAGCGGAATACATAACATATCGTAAATGTACTTGTCTGGTATGAATACTTGTCTTAAGACATCATAAACTGTAAACATAAAATACTAAACATAACAACGGGATGCCAACTCTTCTCTTCGGGTAACTCCTCAAGCCAGCCAAGCAATCCAAACTGTCAACTGCACTTAACTGATATGCATACTAAAAATCAGCAACGCTGAGTGAGTTCTAACGTTTATTTTAAATCAGTCATACAAATGATTAACTTTTTCATACATACTTCCCTTACGGTAAAACTTTTCATATAGTATCTTTTTAAATCGTACATACATTATCTTAACTGAAACTTATCTTTAGATTTCCATTTCTTCCCATAATTGCCCCAAATAACTCAACTCCAATGGCCGACAATTAAGGGAAAATAACCCGATGAATCACCGTAACATTTTTGTAACAGTCCAGACTAGTGTCAAGATGCTGTCACCATACCGTTAATTCCATTAGTAACTGCTCAGGTACAAAACCTGCTTAGGCACTTAAGCCCTACTATAGGCACTGAGCCCTTCAATAGGCACCTAGCCCTTCAATAGGCACTGAGCCCTTCTAAGCCCTTCTATAGGCTCTACGTTAGGAACCGAACCCTTGTATAGGCACTGAAGCCCTACTATAGGCACCTAAGCCCTTCTATAGGCACTAAAGCCCTACTATAGTCACCGAAGCCCTTCAATAGACACCGATGCCCTATAATAGGCACTGAAGCCCTTCTATAGGCACTGAAGCCCTGCTATAGGCACTGAAGCCCTTATCTGACTCTCTATACATTGTAACATTTGTCCCCGTAGGAACCGTAGCTTGACTTGGTACTTGTTCGCGAAGGAAAATTTTATCTTTACTTCCCTTTTTAACGAAATGACTTTCTTTAAGACTTTACATTCATTCTTCATTTAACATCATCTTTTACTGCTCGTAATCATTTCATATTATCATTCATAAAACTTTGTTTGCCTTTTTTTAACTTTCTTTTTAAATCATGACTTTCGCCTTCGTTTATTATTTATTAATATAATATATAATAAACATATTACTCACTAAGTATGCACACCACCCCAAAAGTAGGTAAGAAAGGGGATTATAACTCACATGCTTTACGATCTACTATGAAAACTATAAAATCTTTGGGCTATCCGAGTGCTACGTGATCTGTACGAATACCATACATGACAATGGTTAGACTTTGCTAGTGTCAGCTGACACTCTCTAGTGTCATCCGATAGTGTCGACCAGGCAAACAGAGTGTCACCCGATAGTGTCGACCAGGCAAACATAGTGTCGCCCGACAGTGTCGACCAGGCACTCTGAGTGTCACCTGAACGTGCATTGGGGATTTAGGAGGACCGACTCTCTGGCAGACTTTCTGGTCAAATCTCTGGCAGACTCTCACTTCATCTTCTTCCCTGACTGTCGCTACTTGCAGGTAGCGACACTCGAGTGTAGGCTCAAGAACACCATAACCATACAGGCCCATTTTTAGTCTAAAATCATAACTTTTACGTTCCAAAACGTTATAATCCTATCCATGAAGTTAGATCCAAGTTTAAAACCTCTTTTTACACATAAAAATCCGACCTTTAGGTTAAAAACTCCATGAAACCCTAAAACCCCATTTTTAACAAAAACTCAAATCTGAGCTAGTTTCTTACCTCAAATCAGCTCGTTTCTTCAGAAAAGCTTCGTGTAATCACTTGAGAAGAAGAATGGTTCGATATTGGAGCAAAACTGACACCTCTCTCTCTAGCCTCTCTCCCTAAATGTAACACCCTAGGCAAATCCCACATCGGCCGTGGACAGGAGAGATTCTTGGTTCATAAGGAATGCCCCGCCTCTAATACAACAACGCGTTTTAGGGCTTAATGTAGTGGATGAGAGGAGAACTCCACAGTTAAGCGTGCTCGGGTGGGAGTAATCCAGGGATGGGTGACCCCCTGGGAAGTTTTCACCCGGGCAACCAAAAACAAATCCGTGAGCTCTTAGTGGGCAAAGCGGACAATATTGTTGGTACGAGGGGCCGGATGTTACAAATGGTATCAGAGCCACTCCTGTGTCGTTCGGGATGGTGGGGCAAACCTCATCGAGTATGGTGAGTCCCCGGGGGTGTTCAGAGGGACACCTTAGGCAAATCCCACATCTCTGATTGGGATGGTGGGGCAAACCTCATCGAGGACGATGAGTCCAAAGGGGGGGTGTTTGTAACACCCTAGGCAAATCCCACATCGGCCGTGGACAGGAGAGATTCTTGGTTCATAAGGAATGCCCCGCCTCTAATACAACAACGCGTTTTAGGGCTTAATGTAGTGGATGAGAGGAGAACTCCACAGTTAAGCGTGCTCGGGTGGGAGTAATCCAGGGATGGGTGACCCCCTGGGAAGTTTTCACCCGGGCAACCAAAAACAAATCCGTGAGCTCTTAGTGGGCAAAGCGGACAATATTGTTGGTACGAGGGGCCGGATGTTACACTAAAGTGGAAATAGTGAAATAAGGGTGGAAGGGATGAAGTTGGGGTTTTATGGAGCCCAAAGCTCCTTCCTTTTTCGGCCCAACTCCATGCTCTGGGTCCACTCCTTTCCCTTGCTTAGTTTAATCCTCGTGAATGATTTCTCTTTATGTTTTCAAAAACTCGGGATGTTACAAGTCTTCCCTCCTAACAACAGGTTTCGTCCTTGAAACCTGCCATAAGCTACTGATAGCTGATCACAGAATGGGTAGCCAAAACCGTAGCTATGCGAGGCAGCTTGGTCATGAAGGCCATTGTGATTAACTACCATTGAGAATATAACTCCGCAGGTGGATTTTGATGGTTTTTACCTTTCGCTTCTGCATTTACTCTAAACATTAATGGTTTTTATTAGTTTCATATAGTGTCGTTTGATATGACTAATGACTGAGATTCTGGTTTGTCACACGCCTCGCGGTAAAACTCCACAGGAGGATTTTGAGGGTGTGACAATCACCTTTGGTGACCTCCCAAAAGACTTAGTCTTCCACAATCCCGGTTTCCGTGTCATAAAGACAACGATGCAAACACAATACCCGTCATGTCACAAGGACAGCGACACAATACACACAACATCATACTTCATTTACAGGACTCATTAACTACACATGCACCCCACACATAGCACTAGGATAATGTATACACGTATTCATAAGCATTTAACTTACATCTTGACTCACCCCAACTAACTCTTAACACAATACACCACTAATATAGCAACTCATATAAAAATACTATGTTTCGTCATCTAAGCCAATACCATGTACATGCACACCCTGTAACACCTCTTATTCATAACCACACGACATGTAAACGCGTCCTCCGACTCACCCCTATTAGGTCACTATACGACCCACGACCACATACCCACCTTTAACCTACACCTCATATGGACAAAACATAGTCCCTTAGCCCCCTTTTTATAATACTTAAATTAAGAAACTCACCGGGTTAAACCTCAAAACTCGTTACACATTTAATGTAATAAAACACGTCATGAAAGTATGTACCATAGCCCGAAAACATTAAAAACATTTAAAGAGGGAATTAGAAACTCACAGATACGAAGATCCGACTTCTTGCACTTCACTGGTCTCCTAGCACGACAACCGAACCTGTCAACGTATGATCACATAGTTAGAGTACGTCCTAAACATGTGTCACTTATGTGCAAACATTAGTACTCCCAACCATCGTCTCGCTTGCACACCTCTTCACACATACAAGCACCTTAGCTCCATATTCACGCAAATTGGGTTATCCCGGACCCGATTAGAATCCGCATGCATGCACGCATACGTGCCATGCAAAACCCTAATCATATGGATTACACACAGATGAGTCGAGCTTCCCATTCACGTCCAAGCCATGCCATGCAAGCCCTAGGCTCACCATGACCCTAGATGGGTGTAACCAGACTCCGTTCTTCTCCTCATTCATCACCATGAACCACCACCGTTCGTTATTGCCACACCTTCCATCACCATCGTTGCATCCACCTTAGCCGGTTTCTTCCTCCCCGTATACTCCCGATATCACCGTCTCCGCTACCATACCACCACAACCATCACCGACTGTTGCAGGCCCCACGCCACACCACCACAACCCCCATCAGGGCTGTCATTCTAGCTCCACAGCCGCTGAAACCACCACGGGTCCCCGGTGTCCTTTCCTTCTCTCTCCTTGGCAACCCACCATTATGACCAACAGGTGGAACCTGAGTTCCCCTTGACCGTCTGCCTACATCGTGCACCACTTCCACCTTGCCGTCTTCGCCTGCTCCACCCGTGGCCACCACCACAGCTGACTATCGCCTTCATCCCTGCCTCCGTGTTGTATGCCAAGAACAAGAACTCACAAACACTAATCGATTCATTCATGAAAAACACGAGTGGATCAAGTAAAACGGATACGAATGGGGTTTCCCTTTGATACAATGGAGTTCCCTCTCGAAACCACCCTCTCCGGCTTATCCTTCTCTGTGTCTCTCTATGCTCGCCGTCGTGGCCTAGGGTTTTCCCTTAGCAAGGTTTTTACACCAAATAAAGTTACGCTCGGGTTCCCGAGCTCCCGTTTTACGCGTCTAGATCCACACTGTTCCTATCTTGACTACTTGGGTCCCTCGATATTCAAAGAATAGGCTTTTACATGAAAACCCTCGTCGACCGTTTCATTACAAGAGACTTAGATAAACCGTTAGCTCAAATAATCCATAAGCGGGTTTTCGGGATGTTACATTGGCTTATCAAAATCTGCTTGTATAAAGACGTACACATTTCAAGAGAAGTTTGATTAAATAGGTTTTACGGTCTTACGCTTTCAAATCAAGAACACTCACAAGTGTAAAGACAAGTTTAGAAAATAATAAAAAGCCCACATAGAAAGTGGTTTTAAGAGCGAATAATTAAAGATTAACATACACCAAACCTCCCTTGCAATACAAAGAGTTTAGCCACGAATAGCCATACTAACTAGCGTAACGCTGAGTTTCGTAGGCTCCTCTATTGCGGACATAGAGGAGGAGCCTCTCTACTCTCTACTCTAAACTACAAAAACTAACTCTCTTGAGCTCTAGTAATGTATCTTGCGGTGTGTGGAATGAAGAACCCATGTCTTCTATTTATATGCCTCAAAATGAGCAATACACGGTTGTGCATTGGATTGCACGGGCGTGCAAACACCTCGGGAATCAAACAGTGTACAAAGGACAATGTACTGGAGCTTGGGGAGCAAGGAGAGCAAATGCACGCCCATGCATCCCCTCTCTGCTGCCAAGTTTTGTCTTTTAGCTGCTGGTTTTAATTTTGTTAACCTTGGTTGACTTCTTGGGGGTCAAAGCTTGGGAATGATCTTTCTAGAAGATTAATTTCTTGGTGTTTTTGATTGGTTTTAGCTTTGTTTATCTTTAAGACACCAAATAACCTGCGGTTACGAAATATTAACGTTTTAAGTATCAATTGAAAGGTTATTAATCAATTAGTACCATAATATGGGGATTATTATGCACGCACAACATGTATAATTTGGGGCATAACATAACACCCCACACTTAAACTTTGCTTATCCTCAAACAAACTCATGCATGATCAGACCCATAACTAAAAACTTTTACAAAAGGTAAGGGAACTCCAAGTAGTTGGAAACTCTGGGATAACTCATGAGTCGCTTTATTCTATTTTTGTGCTTTTCTATCTTTAGGATGATGGAATCCATGACAAGCCTACTAGAACTTAAATTATGCATAATCTATCACTCCTGACAATGTTCACTCAACTCTAGGGTTATATATATGTGGATAATGTAAGTTAACTCGAACACTCAAGTTTGAATCGAATTATGCAATGGTCATAAGCTTGTATGCAAATTAAGTCTCCACCAACTAACTAAGTAGTATGCATGATCCAAGAGGACTTAAAAAGAGTTGTAATGTGGCGAAAAAAAAATAAAGGGTGAAAATGAAAATCTTTTTGGGTTTTTCTTAGGGATTTAAAAACGGTTTAAAAAGGGCTGCAGCTAATGTGGAACACACAGCTATGACTTCATGGCTTAAGATGGAAAATACTAGCGGATCCCTCTACAGTACTCAGATCATGAGGGTATAACTAATCTGAGGGCTCGTTTACGGTCAGATTGTCAAGACTGATATTTCTTATCATGTTCAACTCTTCCCTCACTGCGTAGTACACATTACTGCCTTTCCGTATGGATCCCTCTATATTTAACCTAATAGCACCCATTTTGATCATATGCGTACACCCATGTTGGGAATAAGTTTGATTCTTGCTACACTTTCTACCGTGGCTCCAATTTCCACACTTCATACATTTGTCATATCTTTTGGCTCTTCTTTTGGTGGCGCTTTTTTGACAAACCGCGTGTGCCACCATTTTCTTACATCACTTGTTGCTTAAAAAACTTTCTCTCGGAGTTCAGGCGGTAATTCTGGCTTTGTGAAAGAATACAAGAAAGCAAAATTGAAATCAAAAGAATGCATATCCAGCTCTTTTAGTTCTAACCGGTAAAATACCAACTTCTCTCTTTTCTTTTTCTATTCTTTTTTTCAAAAAAAAAACAACAAGACTGCTTTGTCAATAAATCTTTTTCCTCAATTTCCTTGAAATATTTTTCCATATCTTCCTTGTAGATCGTTCGGCTGTTTCCTCCTAATACAACCACTTTCTTCTTGTATATTCCAATTCCTTGAGTGAAACAAATTCTTTCCAAACTGCCTCAATGGTTGTAAACTTGAAATAACGACATAATATAATCTAATAATTCTCCATCTTGAAGACTGTTAGCCAATAACCGGCGTTTACGAAAAGCTGGTTTGGTGACCAATGTGGGTAGTAGAAAAGAAAAGGCTAAGGCTTAGAGGGTTGTCTCGACGGATACTGTTTTTGGTATTTTGGGTTTAAGGATACTATATAAGGGTAATAAAGTCCTAGGTGCCTTAATCATTTTCATACATCTACTAGTTCATTGTCTTGATATATATAAGTCATACAAGTTCTAATTATGCATAAAATCTGATAGAAAAATACTCAGTATACGAAACGAGAGAGCATGCGAAAAATAATGATAATAATGCTCGTTAAATGGCTCAAATTAATCTCACATGAAAACATATGAGATAGGGTTTAGTGATTTGTTATGCATAGTATCCATTTGTTTCTACTTGCCATGTTTCCATTTATTCATTTTAGTTTATTTAAGCGTGAACTCAAAGAGGTTTAGATTTTTAGGGTTTTAAAATTTTCAAAAAAGTTTAGAGTTTTTAATAAAAGTGGTTTTTGGTTAAGGCAAAGTTTTAGTCAAATGGGAAGAAAATCACAAGTTTAGTTTTACTGCTTTGAGGAACAAGTTTGTCCTCAATCTCTAATTCCCCCACCCCACACTTAAAACTGTGCATTGCCCTCAATGTACAAATACATGTAATGAAATGCTATTTAGGAATTTAATTGCATGAAGTTTTAAGGGAAAAGAAACGGGTACTCCCCCGGTTAATTCGGTGTATAACCTATGGCCAAAACTTATTGTTGTTGTCAATGTTACGCCAAAAACTTCTATCAAATCTCTCACAAATTTGATGTGGTTTGCCGGCGTCCAAGCTTGTAGAGGTGGAGCGGAACTCCTCAAAGAAATAGAGAAACTACTTGGTGATGCTATGCAATTTGACACATAAAGAAAAGCATAAAAATAGAAAACTGAAATAAATGGTAGTAGTTAAGCACTAAGGTCCTAGTATCGAGAAGGCATACCTAGGGGCTGAAGTATGAGAAACTTAAACATGGAAAAACCAAACCTGAGGTCCACGTGTTCTTTCGTATACACCAACTTCTCAATTTATTCATGATCATCGGGTTGCCTCCCGGACGCGCCACATTTATTTAAGGGTCGTTGGCCAGATCCGTACGTGATTCATCAGTCTTTCTTCAGGTGGGGACTATTGACCTCCCCCATGTCTCCCGTTCCTTCCTTCAAGTCCTTTAACTTTGGCATTTTGTCCCAGTATTTATCAATCGAGTTAGTGTTGTTAAGATCTTTGCCAAGGTCTGGTTTCTTTCCTTTGTTAAATTCCTTAGCTTTCTTCAGTTGGTAGTCCAGATTGGTATCGATGAATTGTGCATTTTCAAAGGGATCATTGGATACACATTCATTTCCTCTGATGTTGTAAGTTACCGATTGTTTTCCAACATGAAGTGTCAGAATTCCTTCGTTCATGTCAACGACAGCTCTAGGAGTGGCTAAGAATAGGCGACCAAAAATCAAAAGCACAGAATAGTCGGGCCCCATTTCTAAGACCATGAAGTCGACAGGGAAGACAAACTTTCTGACTTTTACGAGTAAATTTTCAATAACTCCCATAGGTGATTTGACATTACCATCCGCAAGTTCGATTGTAGCATTGACAGGTTGCGGATTCCCAATCTTTAGTCTTTTAAACATGTTATATGGCATTATGTTCACACTTCCTACCAGATCAACGAGTGCGAAAGTTATCAGTAGTGGTCCGATAGAACATGGTAAAGAAAACTTTCCGGGATCTGAAAGTTTATTTGGAGGGCATCGTTCGATGAGAGCGACACATTGATTAGTTCTTTTAACTGCTTCTTCCGTGTTTCTTTTGTTAGTGAGGAAATCCTTCAGAAATAGTCCGTACTTAGGCATCTGTTGTATTATATCCAGGCAAGTAAGATTGACATGAATTTAGGTTAAAAGCTTGATGAATTTCTCATATTGTTTGTCAGTCCTTTGCTTCACTAGTCTTCCTGAGTATGGTATGTGAGATTTGAAGGCTCTATTTTTCAGAACAATAGGTGGAGTGTTCACTGGATTGGGTTATGGATTCTCCTTTAGTGGTTGAGTCTTTGACAGGTAGATGAAGCAGTATTCCAGTTAATATTTCCTTTAGTGGTGTCTGAACTTCTTCTTCTTCTTTTTCTTCTTCAGGCATTTGTGGTTCTGGGTAAACCTTATTATTTCTGAGAGTTATAGCACTTACATTTTCTTTCGGATTTGGTTCAGTGTTGCTAGGAAGACATCCTGGTTGTCTCTCGGATAGAAGTTTTGCAATTTGTCCTAGTTGTACTTCATTGGACTGTAGAGTTGCTTTCTGTGTCCTAAACTCAGCTTCGTGAAGACTAAACTTTTCCTCATATTATTTCTGATGGGCATTCGCTAAGAGGGCTTGACTTTCGGTTATAGATATCAACTTAGTTACCGCATCCTCCAAGCTCAACCCATTACTTGGCTTGTTAGTTCCTTGAAATTGTTGATGAGGCTGATAGTTTTGAGATTGTCTTTGTTGAAACTGTTGTTGTTGTCCGAAGCCAGATTGTCCTTGGTTGTAGTTATCCTTCCAGCTGAAATTCGGGTGGTTTCTCCATCCAAGATTGTAAGTGTTACTATAGGGGTTGTTCTGCCGGTGATTTGTTTTGATAAAGTCAACCTGCTCAGCATCAACAGTGATGCTTTTTACCTCTTCAGTAGTCTCAGCGATTATTTTGCCCTTGCTAAGTTGATTAAGTCGAGTGGTGAGGGCATCTAGTTGAGCAGAAAAGGAAGTGACAGTCTCGAGAGAGTGAACTCCTTGCCTGGCTCCCCTGTTACACCTTGGATTATACCATTGATAGTATTTCCTCAATTAGGTTGTAAGCTTATTGTGGCCTCTTGTTTCCAAAAATGCCACCTGTAGTAGCACCGAGTGTGTGACGAGCTTGATTGTGCAACTCATTGTAGAATGATGATACTTGCAGCCAAACTTCATGCCCATGATGAGGGCATTTCCTCAACATGTCCTTAAAACGTTCCCATACCTCATATAGTGATTCACCATTGTCCTGGGTGAAAGTGGTAATATCATTTCTCAGTTATGAAGTTTTTTTTGCTGGCGGGAAGTATTCTGATAGGAATTTCTGACCAAGATCATCCCATGTAGTGATTCACTTGGTAGGAAGAGAGTTTAGCCATGCCTTTTGATGTAGTGCGAAGCACACATCTTTATTCCTAGTGTTTTAGTGCATTTTTTATTAGTGTTATCTTTGTTTTGAGTCGTTTTTGTATACTATTGAGTCGTTGTTATGTTTATAGGTGTCCGTGAAGATTATAAGTGAATACATGAAGAAATCGAGCAAGAAAGTGAAACCCAAAGTTCAAAAGTAAAAAAATACTAAAACTAGAGTTCTCGCGGTACGCGAAGGAGGAAGACCAAAGCCTCGCGGTACGCAAGGGTATCTAGAAAGAGCGTTCGACTAATTTGTTCATCACGGTACGCGAGGAACCCAACCCATTGTCTCGCGGTACGTGGGAGACTAAAAATTCGAGAAAAAAACCCTAAATTTAAGTAAATAGAACTTGATTGAAATTATGCAAGGGGTTCGACATTCAGCCGTCTGAGAAGAGAAACAAGGCGATTTTGGAGCTTAGGAGGTCAATTGAAGAGGAAAGTTGAAGACTTTTCTTCCAGGTTCGTTAGATATAGCGTTTTCGGTTTCAAGATTCGACTTTTATCTTTGATTGCTATGTTTGATACCATGTTCTTGTTTAATACCTCTGTTCTAGTTGTTTTGAGCATGATTTTTGGCTAAAACAATGATACTGTCTGGGTCACATGATGATTACTTGTTAAAGTGTTGATTTTTATCTGGTTTTAGATTATATTGATGTTTTAAGGATTTTGTAAAAGGTTTCTTGATATTAATTGTGATGAATATGTATGCTTAGATGTGATGTATGTTTAATTATAATTCCTTGCGTTGATTGTGGATGTCTGGTTTACCATTAAGCTGTGCTACACTCGACATGTCCACTTGCCTGTCAATGTGGTTTAGTCGAAGATACTCCATTTATTACTTAGGAGTCTAGGTTAGGTTTTGTTAGTTTTTTATATAGACCGTCTTGGCGACATTATGTTTTGGGCGCCGTTGCCTGGGACACTTGGCATTAGCAATATTAGCTTTGACTAGTTCTTTTAGTGATTTTTGGTTTGTTTGTTTTTTAGTCTTATTTGTGTGTCTTTGTCTTATCAGCTACTTGTGTGTCCTATCTGAATGTCTAACATATGATCGAGTCTTTCTGTTTTTGAGTCTTTATTTATTTTCTTTAATTCTTGTGTCAGTTTATGCACCACACTCGTTCGCAGGGATCACCACCATATTCTACTTCTTTAGAGCCCGAACGAGAGCTTCACGAGCGCACCCGTGACTTCTGAGAGTGTTTGAAAGCACTGTGTAGAAAAAGGTACATCCCACTAGCCCAATTCCTTTTCCTAATATGGGCGACGCTGACCCACCAGCGAGGCGTACTGTGCACTAGAGAGCAAGTGATGGGGTCCTAGGGGCGAGATCTTTGATCGCACGCCCCACTATCACTAATGCCAATAGTTGGTAGATCCCATCTCATGTCATGAGCACGATCACTCATGCCACATATTTCATGGCCTCGTGGATGAGGATGCACCCGGACACCAGTCCCCCTTCGTGCGTATATGTGATACCTTCAATATCACGGGTGTGTCTAAGGACGCTATCTACTTACGTCTCTTTCCATTCTCGCTCACTAGGCGTGCATCTACTTGGCTTGACACCCTCCCCGACAATTCTATCACCACATGGGAGGATCTTCAAGCCAAGTTCTTTAAAAAGTACTATCCCCCTTCCAGGGCTGCTCGCCTTAGTGATCAAATCCACTCCTTCCGGATGGATCCCGACGAGCCTTAACACATGGCCTGAGAGCGGTTCAACGCGCTGTTGAGCCAATTCCCAAAGCATGGTCTTTCTGACTGGGCAATTGTGGAGAAGGTCTATAATGGCCTTACCTTTGAGAAGTAGCAAATGTTCAACACAGCTGCAGGAGGCGATATCATGGACAAGCTAGAGCCAGCTGGGTGTGAAGAGATGTTCGAGAGATTTGCTCTGGCGGAACAACAACAACCATCTACTAGGACTTCCATTCCTAGTGCTAGGATACCTGCCTCTTCTCCTAGAGGTGTGCATCAGGTCAACACTGATACTAGCCTGGCTGCTGCACTTGCAGCTATGACAAATGAGATCAAGGAGTTGAAGCTCAGTGCTCAATGGTGTGAGGTGTGCAGGGAAGGCCATGACACTAGGGACTGCCCCGTCACTCAACAGGAGCAGGTGAGCTTTGCGGGCAACCAGAACCAAGGGTACAATAACTTTAACAATTCTTTTGGCTCGGGATGGAGATCTGGAAATAACCTGCCTGGGTTTAGTGCCCGCCCGCATCAGTATGGAGGAGCTGAAGCAGGAGCGAGTTCGAGAAGCAGTGTCAACACAAGGAAATTTGAAGATATGATAGAGAATCAGACACAGATGCTTGCCCACTTAGTCCAACAGGACAGGGACGCTCGACAGAGACTGAATGCCCATGATAGTTTATTGAAGAATCAGCAGTCAGCATTCCAGGATTTGCAGCGCACGATAGGAGACATCGCTAAGAGCCTGAATGATAGACAGGGAGGTCCATGTTCATTCCCTAATGCTTCATTGATGGCCAAATCGATCGGGAGTGGAAGAGAGGAGGAGGAAGCCTCCCACAACGTTGACTATTACATTCTGTCGCCTGAAGAGGTGAAGAAGATAGATTGGAGGGCTCGTTTTGCTGTGATCGATGCTAGGATGGTAGAGGAGCTCGAGTCAACTGTTGTGTCAACAAGGAGTAAAAGGGCAGAAGAGAAGGAGAGCCCACTGGTAGAAGAAGAAGAGCCGGTGGATGAGAAGATAGAGATGGAGAAGCCTTCCGAGAAGGCAGTGGAGAAGAAGAGTGGGGGTGAGATTAAGACCCCCGAGATTGACTTGAGTCGTGTTCCCTACCCAGCGCGCTTGCTGCCAAATAAGAATACCAGGGAATACGGTACTTTCCTTGATATGTTTAAACAACTCAAAGTCAATCTCCCGTTCATAGAGGTCCTCCAACATATGCCAAAGTATGGCAAGTTCCTCAGAGATCTTTTTTCCAACAAGAAGAAGCTAGAGGGGATCTATAAAGTCTCACTTAGTGAGCAATGTTGCTAGAGAAAATGGGGGATTCGGGTCGTTTCACAATCCCGTGTCTTCTTGGCGATTTACCTCTAAACCACGAGTTGTCTGACGTAGGTGATAGCATCAATTTGATGCCATATTCTATTTATAAGCAGCTAGACCTAGGGGAACAGCAGGCGACGTGGATGAGCATTTCCTTGGCTGACCATTCAGTCAAGTATCCACGGGGAATTGTGGAGAACCTGTTAGTGAAAGTAGTAATATTTGTCGTCCCCGTGGATTTTGTTATCTTGGACATGGAAGTGGATGATAGAGTCACACTCATCCTAGGACGTCCATTCATACGTACCGCCAAAGCAATGATCGATGCCTTTGATGGGAAACTCACACTTCGTGTGGGGGATGATTCTATTACTTTCGATGCTATGAAACTTGTGAAGGGGTCTACTGAGCAGAGCGATTCAGTTTGCATGAATGATGCCTTCATAGGTGACCATTGGGACCCTAATCCAGTGGAGGATGTTGTTGATGGAGATAGAAGAGGAATGATAGAGGACCCTCCGGATTGGCTTGAGGAATTTGAAAAGAAATTGATAGGATCCTCGTTTCTAGGTGCTGACAGTGATGATTGTGACTTATTTGAGTTATTAGAGCAAGTGGGTTTGATATTCCGTGACACACCCACAGTGGAGAGCTTAGAGGATCACGAAGATCCAGGTGAGAGGTTATGGGCCAAACCTTTAAGGATACCACACATTGAGCCTTTGACCTTTACTATTGTCCATGCTGAGGGGATAGAAGCCGATTCATCCCCTAAATATAGGCCGCCCCGTAAGAAACTCCGAGAGTTGAGAGATGCATGTGAGTTGGAGAGAGTGAAAACCCCAAGTGTAGGGAAGTTTAAAGGTAAAAAGTTACTAGGATATTTTATGCATATCATCTTCGGACCGGGTAGGTATAAGATGTGGTGGAAGGATCTGAGTGCTACATGTGATATGGGTTCATTATTTAATAGGATTTTGAGCGTGTTGATGCTGGGGAGAAGCAGGAGACCGCGTAGGATGAAGGCTGTACTGGTTAGGATCAAGGAGAAGCCTCCTGATAGGCTTGCTTGAGTCTCGAGCAAGTACTCGGGATGTAGAGTTTGTGTGCATTACTTGCGTTGAGTTCGTGTCATTTTAGGTTTTTCGGTATGTATGTTTTGTTTGTGTCATGTCTTGTAGGGATTCGCGCTTGATTCGGTGAGGAAAATCATTGGGAACGAAGTTCTAGGTATGTTTAACATTGGTTTTTATCATTGGAATAGGTTTTTTTAGAGAATTTGGGTGAAAAGAAGTTAAGGGGTGAAAATATTCAAAGTATAAAAACCCCCTTAACATTCTGTCACCAGGGGTTTCTCGTGGTACGCGAGGCGTTGGTTTTGGTGTCTCACGGTACGCGAGAGACAAAGAAGAAGGACGGCGTGATTTTTTGTTCCTCGCGGTACGCGAGGAGTAGTGCCGGTTGTCTCGCGGTACGCGGGGCACTACTGATTTGTCCATTATGCTTTGTTTTTTTCTGTGGCATCTGTCACACCCCAACCGACGACGGAATTATCGGGGCAGGACATGTAAACTGTTCATGAGCTCAAGGTTGACTAAATTGTAATATGTTAAATCCATTTCCATTCAAATAAACATGAATCAAGTTCAAAGTACATAATGAAATACAATTTGTTTTTTTTATTTAATATTAACTAGGTCCAAAGCCTATGTGTAGCATGTCTTGATCAAACTCATATGAAAGCACCTAAAACATGAATAAAATAAGGTCAAATAAAAAGTTGGTGAGTATAACACAGGTTTGTATATAGATAGCATATAATTTGTAAACCAAATCCTTTACATAACATGATAAATAAAGCATTTATGGGGAGCAGCTATTGTGTAACCAAGTACAATCAAACCTTTGTAACTAGCATGCAAAAATTGTGTTGTCGGTATCAATCACCCTACCTGGGTGGGTTTGTCAGACTCAATAGATCTATCACTGAAAACCGTCGGCTTGAAAAGTTAATGATTGCACATAATCGCATACAAAAGGATAGCACACCTAGCCCTCGGGCATAAAGCTCAAATTGCACACATGAATGTAAATAGGATTTGTACTTGTGTTGTTTGCGTAAATGTAAACATGTAAGTTGAATAGTGTTCATGTTTCACCCCTAAAATGTAAAAGAGTAAAAGGGGCTATGTATACTCACTTGTATCAAGGATGAAGATAGCACAAGCGAATAGGTACCAAGGTGATCCTTGTAACTCACAATATTAACCTAGAGTGTAATGTATATGAATCTAGATTAATAACATGCACAAAAGTCTAAGACAAGGTCTAATGTTCCTTGGGTCCGAATATGTGTGGGTTTGTGTTTGTTTTGAACAAGAGTTTATTGATAAAGTAGATTTAAAATATATGCTAATAGTTTTGGTGTTTTAGTTTAAATAATTTAAATAAATAAGTTCCCATCATTTCTCTATTTAAAATAGTGTGCCTTTATAATATATGTGATATGATATTCATTAAAAATAAATAAATATATTTTATTTATTGATTTATTTATTTATTTATAACGGTGTGTCAAAAAAATCTGTATTGGTATAAAATTTGAGGTAAAATACATTTCAAAACCCTAAATAGATTTCAAATAAAGAGGTAAATAACATTTCTTTTAGTTTAAACTTTGTCAAAATAGGGTGTCTCAAAATAAGTGCATATGTATATATATCTAGGAAAATTTAAGTTTGTTTAAATAGAATTTAAACCCTAATAATTATCAAAAATGATAATGTGATTTTAAATAATCTCTTCATGATTTATATAAAACTTTGGTACTTAAATACCTTGTGTTGTAATTAAATAATTGGGTTTAAAATAATTTTTAAATGATTAAAATGAGATTCTAATTAACTAATTTGTGACAATAAAGGTTTTATGTTTAAACATGCAATTTATCGTACTAATCAGTTCAAAAGTCATTAGGTTTTATAAAACAATTCTTAAGAATTGATTGAAGTTGTTAAAAATGGTTTTTAAAAGAATATGCAGACCACCCGGTTCGAACCCGGGTGGTTTCTGCAGGGGGACAACGTTTTACCACTACACCAAGGGGACTGGTACTGATATAAGCCAGTTCGCAATTGTGATAAAGTGGTATCAGGAAGGAGTTGGGTCTAGTTTTAATGAACATGCAAAAAGCCGCTCGGTATGGATTTGAACCCATGACCTGAGCTATAAAGGGAGCAGCGTTTAACCAGATGATCTATAGAACAAGTCTTGATAAGAATAAGTGCGTTAACCAATTTAATAAACAGCCCCAACCCACCATCTTCCCCATTCGCGCAACTCGTAGCCCTATCCCCAAATTAGATCCTTGGAGATCGATTGAAGCATATGGTTCGAGCACCTTGGAGATTGAACAGATCGCAGAGGTGATTTGGGAGGGGTTTGAGAGTGACGAGAGTGACGAGAGTAACAGGGAGGTGTTGTGAGTGTGTGGGGCTTGCTAAATAGGTTCAATTTTAAGTAATCATTCGAATTGAATGTGGTTTAATCACGAGACAGTTTCGGAAGGAAATTTTGAATCCACTCATTGAAATTCCACCAATTGGTTCACGAAACTTACGCGGATGAGTTGTTAACGCGTATAGGCATGATCGATTGAAGTTAATTCGCGTGAATTTAGGGACTTGGTAACTGATTTGGAGTTTGTTGACTTTAGATAGTCAAAGTGACGGGATTGTTTTCAAAATTTGAAAATGAGTCTATCTTGAGATGTTGGGGGGTTTAATTTGAGGGTTCAAGGGTATGAAGGGGGTTCAATTGGTCTATTTAAATTGAAATTATATGTACATGCATATATATATATTCTTGTTTTAAAACTTTATGACATTAATTATTCTATAAATTTTGAAATGGTTTATTAAAAATGTTGAATATATATATATTTGTTTTAACACTGGCCGACACAAACAAGAGGTTTAAAAGTAAGATTTTACTTGCGTAATTATATACATAACTTTTAAAATAATTACACGTATATATGTATACGTACACCAAGTGTGTTATAAAATTTAATATGTAACGTAAGTTGGATTTTGGATAGAAACTTTAGTTAACATAATAGTTTACGTGACCTAAGGTGCTTGATGAAATATAGAATTTAATGTAGTGTTGTTAGTGTATTAATCAAAATATACTAAAATAGGATCGGAAAATTAGGGACGTTACAGTCTCCCCATGTTAAGGGAATTTCGTCCCGAAATTAAACTGGGGGGGGGGGGGGCTAGTAAACCTGGAAAGGTGAAAGTTTTGGATTGACTGCTAGGTTCTGGGGAGTGTAACTGATGACATGGTTTAGGCCTGATACTCAAAGTCGGTTATGAATGATGATAATGACTTTAGTTTTTGGAATGAATTTAAGGAGAAAATTGTCGTATAACGAATTGGATTCTAAAGGTGAGATGCTTTCCTTGGAATGAATTTGATGGGATTTTGATAATTAGGGTTTGTGTAAGAAGTATTCTAATATGCTCAAAATTGTTAGTGGATAAAAGATTTCACAAATATTTGGTCTGGGTCAAAACTTCACATGACATGAACAACGCTACTTCTGATAATATGATAGAGCACTTATATATAGGAAGTACCATCGGCGTATCCACATGCTCTTGTCATATCACATTAGTTTCGTTGTTATATATCACGATAGGTTTTAGGTCACAACACACGACAAAATTTGCTATATTTTCCATGCGCTGATCTTTATAATTCCGTGTGCACCCGTAATTACTCAAATCATCGCATGGTTCGTATAGATCCTTCCGTTGTGTGCGGGTCAAGGGGGCACAAATATACATAGTTCATGTCTATAGTTTTCACATATAAGTTGCTAATACGTAACTATGTCCCTAAATAGGCCGGTCTGTTAGCAACTAATGAGTAACAAGGTAGTATAACTTAAAGTTTCATAGTTTACTCGTGTTTGAACAAGAGTACGTTAAACACCGAGTTGTCTTTAAGTGTTACAGCTTCCTCGTGTTTGAACAAGTATACGTCAAACCCCGAGTAGCTTTAATGTGTTATGGTTTTCAAGTTTGGTGAACAAAGTGTTTGACCATGCTTCATGTATGTTGTGATCAATCAATTGCAAGAATCGTAAGTATCCTAGTTCCATACATAATGTGAACACACAAGTCTCATGTATGATCTAGTGTTATGTAGTTAGTAATCAAATAGGTTTCATGTGTAACGTGAACAACTTGGCATCATGTATCTTGTAAAAATCAACTAAACTTGTATGGTAAGTAATGCAGTATCATGTGTATTGCAAGCAACAAATTTCATGTATGGTATTAACAACTTAGTACCACGTATTTGTAAACCAACAATCTTTCATGTGTAATGTCAGTAATGTAATATCGTGTATCTTGTAACCAAATAAGTTTCATGTTCAATGCGGACACTCAAGTATTATGTATCAAACAAACGATTGTTATGTATTGTGTGATCATTTCAGTATATGTATATTACAAACAACTACGTTTCATGTATTACATAATCAATCCAGTAGAGCGTGTATTGCAACTAATCAAATTTCACATAACATGTAATTAGTGTAGCATTGGGTATATTGGAAATAACTGGTTTTCATGTATCATGTGATCGTGTTGTGTATATTGTAAATGTGCATATGTAAGTTATTGAGTTTCGTGTGTGACATGTGCTAACGAGTTTCGTATGCGGTCAAGTGTTGCGGAGAAGCGTGTTGTTTGGCGTTCATGTATAGTGTGGTGGTTAGGTTCTAGCTCTTCAAATCTCATTGAGGTTGATGGGGATGGTTAACGTCTACGCGGTATGGATCGTCTCTTGAAGCGGCAAGTGAAAGGTAACGAGGAGGTTCTGAAAACACTCAGGGAAAATATGATTACAAATAACTGATCTTTGTTTGTATATAGGTGATTGTAATTTGTTCTTGTTTGTAGATAAATATGGCAGTGAAACTAATTAGTTGAATAATCTAAATAATTGGACAATTTATAGGAAACCTTTTTATTAAAATTTTCAATTATTATAAGGAGAATATTTTTAAGAGAAATTAATGGCTAAACAAGTAGTTGTATATTAATTTAGCCAAGATTTAGAAATAATTAATTTAATGAGAACAAGTCAAAATTATTTATCAATTTGAAATAATGCTTTTATAAAATAGGTTGTATTAAGTTTTCTTACAAGTTGAAAATGTTTTTGGAAAAATTTATATTCCTGATACTCTCTAGAAGTTTGATAAACGTTTGGTTTGAAAATAACGAGGTGGTTTAAGTCTAATAGGATGAGTTGTTTACGAAGGAGATTGTCGGTAGTGTACTAAATCGTATTGAATGAATAAGGTGATACTTGGGAGATTTTTGATGAAAATATGATGGGTGTAATTCACACTCAACGTGTCAAATCAATGAATAATAACTTTAGAGTTGGAACATATAAAATTGATTAAATGCGTAAATGTTAAACATTACTCAAAACATAGGGAAATGGTTCTCAAACTGAAAATTTAAAGACAATAGATAAATAAAAGAAAATTTTGTTAACGTCTCTTGTAGCTTTCCACTAGAAGGAAGATAATTCCCAAGACAAGCACCGCTATGGTCACTCGGGTAGCCGATCTGGCTTCATCTTTAGCTGTCTCCGTGCGATGCTCCAGTATTTCTTTTTCGAGGATGGAGATTAACTCTTTTTGGTACCCTAATTGGTTTGCTAGGCTATCCATTCTTTGTCATTGCAAGTCGTGCATTACCCCCTGCTCTATCTTTTGCCTCTCAAATTCTGAGGTCCTTACATATTGGTGAATGTCATTGGTTGGAATTCCTATAGCACTAGTGGGTGCCATGGTATGCCTTACCCACGGGTTAGGATGATACTGGTCGAGCACTAGATACGGGTCTCTTAGTGGGGGTGGTAGTTGAGTGTGTAGGGGGTGTTTGGTACTGGTTTCTGTGTGAGGGTGATCCAGGTGTTCGAAGTCTTGGGCCGGTGTTCCTAGTCCAATCTGCCCTTACATCAAACCATGGCCTGGCAGCTGGGGGTGGTGGTGACCGATACACGGGTGACCTGATGTCTTCTTCCCAATCATACTCTGCTCTGGGACGGTATACTGGGGAGGAAGGAGAGTAGGAGTCCTTGTCTAACAGAGAAATAAAGAAAAAGGTTGTAAGTGATAATAAAATACTGAGTGTTAAATATAGGAGTTCTCATAGCTTTAGAGTTGGACTAGTCATAACACCGAGTCTTCACAATAGTATTTTTGAAATACACTTGACCTATAAGCGATGTATTCCTGAGGGGAATTCCCAGGAAAGAGGGGTGGGCCACTAAGACACACTTAAGTACCCTGTCTTCCCTTAGTCAGAATCCCTCATGGGCCTACACACTCTTCCAGCCATCATGTATTAATAACACTATTGTTGGGCTCATGGTTATAATGAGAATTGTTGTGGACTGGGCTTTGAGGCCTGAAAGTGAGGCTTGTATATTGTAGTAGGTTTCTTCTTCTTGGAGGGTGAGTGGGCTTCTTGTTTATTATTAATGGGCTTTAGGCCCAATAGTTTAGATTTAGATCACAATAGGTGGTGACATTATATGTGTGAGTTTAAGGGTGCATGAAGAACTAAGTGTGTATGAGTGTGTGTGAAAACATAGGATAGCACTTTAAATAATTCAAATAGGTAGCAATGAATATGAGGCAAAAGTTGGTAGGTAAAGTGACACATAGACTATTAAGTATTGTATCATATGATGTAATTATATAGTATAACATGTAAGAATATTCACATAAGAAATAATCATGTAACATGTAGTAGCATGGCATAGTATGGGTGTCCTAAGGTTATAGTCTAGGTCAAGAGTGTCTAATAACCTAATTCCCTATAACCAAGGCTCTAATACCAATTTGTCACACCCCAACCGACTGTGGAATCATCGGGGTGGGACATGTAGACTGTTCATGAGCTCAAGGTTGACTAAATTGTAATATGTTAAATCCATTTCCATTCAAATAAACATGAATCAAGTTCAAAGTACATAATGAAATACAATTTGTTTTTTTATTTAATATTAACTAGGTCCAAAGCCTATGTGTAGCATGTCTTGATCAAACTCATATGAAAGCACCTAAAACATGCATAAAATAAGGTCAACTAAAAAGTTGGTGAGTATAACCCAGGTTTGTATATAGATAGCATATAATTTGTAAACCAAATCCTTTACATAACATGATAAATAAAGCATTTATGGAGAGCAGCTATTGTGTAACCAAGTACAATCAAACCTTTGTAACTAGCATGCAAAAATTGTGTTGTCGGTATCAATCACCCTACCTGGGAGGGTTTGTCAGACTCAATAGATCTATCATTGAAAACCGTGGGCTTGAAAAGTTAATGATTGCACATAATCGCATACAAAAGGTTAGCACACCTAGCCCTCGGGCATAAAGCTCAAATTGCACACATGAATGTAAATAGGATTTGTACTTGTGTTGTTTGCGTAAATGTAAACATGTAAGTTGAATAGTGTTCATGTTTCACCCCAAAAATGTAAAAGAGTAAAAGGGGCTATGTATACTCACTTGTATCAAGGATAAAGATAGCACAAGCGAATAGGTACCAAGGTGATCCTTGTAACTCACAATATTAACCTAGAGTGTAATGTATATGAATCTAGATTAATAACATGCACAAAAGTCCAAGACAAGGTCTAATGTTCCTTGGGTCCGAATATGTGTGGGTTTGTGTTTGTTTTGAACAAGAGTTTATTGATAAAGTAGATTTAAAATATATGCTAATAGTTTTGGTGTTTTAGTTTAAATAAATTAAATAAATAAGTTCCCTTCATTTCTCTATTTAAAATAGTGTGCCTTTATAATATATGTGATATGATATTCATTAAAAATAAATAAATATATTTTATTTATTGATTTATTTATTTATTTATAACGGTGTGTCAAAAAAATAAGTATTGGTATAAAATTTGAGGTAAAATACACTTCAAAACCCTAAATAGATTTCAAATAAAGAGGTAAATAACATCTCTTTTAGTTTAAACCTTGTCAAAATAGAGTGTCTCAAAATAAGTGCATATGTATATATATCTAGGAAAATTTAAGTTTGTTTAAATAGAATTTAAACCCTAATAATTATAAAAAATGATAATGTGATTTTAAATAATCTCTTCATGATTTATATAAAACTTTGGTACTTAAATACCTTGTGTTGTAATTAAATAATTGGGTTTAAAATAATTTTTAAATGATTAAAATGAGATTCTAATTAACTAATTTGTGACAATAAAGGTTTTATGTTTAAACATGCAATTTATCGTACTAATCAGTTCAAAAGTCATTAGGTTTTATAAAACAATTCTTAAGAATTGATTGAAGTTGTTAAAAATGGTTTTTAAAAGAATATGCAGACCACCCGGTTCGAACCCGGGTGGTTTCTGCAGGGGGACAACATTTTACCACTACACCAAGGGGACTGGTACTGATATAAGCCAGTTCGCAATTGTGATAAAGTGGTATTAGGAAGGAGTTGGGTCGAGTTTTAATGAACATGCAAAAAGCCGATGGGTATGGATTTGAACCCGCGACCTGAGCTATAAAGGGAGCAGCGTTTAACCAGATGATCTATAGAACAAGTCTTGATAAGAATAAGTGCGTTAACCAATTTAATAAACAGCCCCAACCCACCATCTTCCCCATTCGCGCAACCCGTAGCCCTAGCCCCAAATTAGATCCGTTTAATCATAGGTATGATATCGATTTGTTGGGGCTTTCATTCAGGGAATCAAAACGAGTCAAGGGATGGTTTAATTACCTAGAACTGTTGCGGGAAGGAGGAGATCGATTGAAGCATATGGTTCGAGCACCTTGGAGATTGAACAGATCGTAGAGGTGATTTGGGAGGGGTTTGAGACTGACGAGAGTAACAGGGAGGTGTTGTGAGTGTGTGGGGCTTGCTAAATAGGTTCAAATTTAAGTAATCGTTCGAATTGAATGTGGTTTAATCACGAGACGGTTTCGAAAGGAAATTTTGAATCCACTCATTGAAATTCCACCAATTGGTTCACGAAACTTACGCGGATCAGTTGTTAACGCGTATAGGCATGATCGATTGAAGTTAATTCACGTGAATTTAGGGACTTGGTAACCGATTTGGAGTTCGTTGACTTTAGATAGTCAAAGTGACGGGATTGTTTTCAAAATTTGAAAATGAGTCTATCTTGAGATGTTGGGGGGTTTAATTTGAGGGTTCAAGGGTATGAAGGGGGTTCAATTGGTCTATTTAAATTGAAATTATATGTATATGCATATAAATATATTCTTGTTTTAAAACATTAAGACATTAATTATTCTATAAATTTTTAAATGGTTTATTAAAAATGTTGAATATATATATATATATATATATTTGTTTTAACACTGGCCGACACAAACAAGAGGTTTAAAAGTAAGATTTTACTTGCGTAATTATATACATAACTTTTAAAATAATTACACGTATATATGTATACGTACACCAAGTGTGTTATAAAATTTAATATGTAACGTAAGTTTGGATTTTGGATAGAAACTTTAGTTAACATAATAGTTTACGTGACCTAAGGTGCTTGATGAAATATAGAATTTAATGTAGTGTTGTTATTGTATTAATCAAAATATACTAAAATAGGATCGAAAAATTAGGGACGTTACAGCATCCCTCACCTGCATCTATCACCATCACCAGTTTTCATCACGCCGTCCACTACTCCCACCACTATCACCACCAGTCACACCCCAACCGATGGCGGAATCATCGGGGCGGGACATGTAGACTGTTCATGAGCACAAGGTTGGCTAAATTGAAATATATTAATCACCAAATTTCATTGCAAATATTCGAACAAATCCAAATCCAAGAAAGAAACATAATTGTAATACATAAACTTCTTTATATAAATTAGCTAAGTCCAAAGCCTATGTGTAGCATTTCTTGATCAAACTCACACATTAGTACCTGAAACATGAATAAAATAAAGTCAACTAAAAAGTTGGTGAGTATAACACAGGTTTGTATATAAATAGCATATAGATTGTAAAGCAAATCCTTACATAACATGATAAAATAAGGCATTTATGGAGAGCTGCTATTGTGTAACCAAGTACAATCAAACCTTTGTAACTAGCATGCAAAATTTTGTTGTCGGTAACAATCACCCCAAACTGGGTGGGTTTGTTAGACTCAATAGATCTATCATTGTAAACCGTCGGCTTGAATAGTTAATGATTGCACATAAATCGCACACAAAAGTTAGCACAACTAGCACTCAGGCATAAAGCTCAAATTGCACACATGAATGTAAAGAGGATTTTTATTTGTGTTGTTTGTGTAAATGTAAACAATAGTATTGTATAATGTTCATGTTCCACCCTAAAAAGTGTAAAAGAGTAAAAGGGGCTATGTAATACTCACATGATTCGAAGGCGTAGTTTACACAAAATAATAGATAGAAATATGGAACCTTGAAATGCACAAGTTAACCTAAAGTGTAAAGTATATTGTATTAATAGTGTGCACAAAAGTTTAAGTCTAAAGTTGCATTTGGACTTGTGTAAAAAGTCATTGATTTATACTTGAAAGTATTGAATAAAATATAAAGTTTGAAACGAATATTTTTGGAACATTTTGATTTAAGGTTTGAAATTGATTAACTAAATAAGTAATCTAAATAATTATTGTTAATGAAAATAATGTAAGTATTAGATGTAATTAAGTATAAATAATTAATTGTTTATGTTTAAATATAAATTAAATAAATAACCATTTCCAGGATTTGCAGCGCACGGTAGGAGACATCGCTAAGAGCCTGAATGATAGACAGGGACGTCCATGTTCATGCCCAAATGCTTCATTGATGGCCATGTCGATTGGGAGTGGAAGAGAGGAGGAGGAAGCCTCGCACAACGTTGACTATTACATTCCGTCGCCTGAAGAGGTGAAGAAGATAGATTGGAGGGCTCGTTTTGCTGTGATCGATGCTAGGATGGTAGAGGAGCTCGAGTCAAATGCTGTGTCAACAAGGAGTAAAAGGGCAGAAGAGAAGGATAGCCCACTGGTAGAAGAAGAAGAGCCGGTGGATGAGAAGATAGAGATGGAGAAGCCTTCCGAGAAGGCAGTGGAAAAGAAGAGTGGGGGTGAGATTAAGACCCCCGAGATTGACTTGAGTCGTGTTCCCTACCCAGCGCACTTGCTGCCAAATAGGAATGCCAGGGAATACGGTACTTTCCTTGATATGTTTAAACAACTCAAAGTCAATCTCCCGTTCATAGAGGTCCTCCAACGTATGCCAAAGTATGGCAAGTTCCTCAAAGATCTTCTTTCCAACAAGAAGAAGCTAGAGGGGATCTATAAAGTCTCACTTAGTGAGTAATGTTGCCAGAGAAAATGGGGGATTCGGGTCGTTTCACAATCCCGTGTCTTCTTGGCGATTTACCTCTAAACCACGAGTTGTCTGACGTGGGTGATAGCATCAATTTGATGCCATATTCTATCTATAAGCAGCTAGACCTAGGGGAACAGCAGGCGACGCAGATGAGCATTTCCTTGGCTGACCATTCAGTCAAGTATCCACGGGGAATTGTGGAGAACCTGTTAGTGAAAGTAGTAATATTTGTCTTCCCCATGGATTTTGTCATCTTGGACATGGAAGTGGATGATAGAGTCACACTCATCCTAGGACGTCCATTCATACGTACCGCCAAAGCAATGATCGATGCCTTTGATGGGAAACTCACACTTCGTGTGGGGGATGAGTCTATTACTTTCGATGCTATGAAACTTGTGAAGGGGTCTACTGAGCAGAGTGATTCAGTTTGCATGATTGATGCCTTCATAGGTGACCATTGGGACTCTAATCCAGTGGAGGATGTTGTTGATGGAGATGGAAGAGGAATGATAGAGGACCCTCCGGATTGGCTTGAGGAATTTTAAAAGAAATTGATAGGATCCTAGTTTCTAGGTGCTGACAGTGATGATTGCGACTTAATTGAGTTATTAGAGCAAGTGGGTTTGATATTCCGTGACACACCCACAGTGGAGAGCTTAGAGGATGACGAAGATCCAGGCGAGAGGTTAGGGGCCAAATCTTTAAGGATACCACACTTTGAGCCTTTGACCTTTACTGTTGTCCATGCTGAGGGGATAGAAGCCGAGTCATCCCCTAAATATAGGCCGCCCCGTAAGAAACTCCGAGAGTTGAGAGATGCATGTGAGTTGGAGAGAGTGAAAACCCCAAGTGTAGGGAAGTTTAAAGGTAAAAAGTTACTAGGATATTTGATGCATATCATCTTCGGACCGGGTAGGTATAACATGTGGTGGAAGGATCTGAGTGCTACATGTGATATGAGTTCATTATTTAATAGGATTTTGAGCGTGTTGATGCTGCGGAGAAGCGGGAGACCGCGTAGTATGAAGGTTGTACGGGTTAGGATCAAGGAGAAGCCTCCTGATAGGCTTACTTGAGTCTCGGGCAAATACTCGGGATGTAGAGTTTGTGTGCATTACTTGGGTTGAGTTCGTGTCATTTTAGGTTTTTCGGTATGTATGTTTTGTTTGTGTCATGTCTTGCAGGGATTCGCGCTTGATTCGGTGAGGAAAATCGTTGGGAACGAAGTTCTAGGTATGTTTAACATTGGTTTTTATCATTGGAATAGGTTTTTTTAGAGAATTTGGGTGAAAAGAAGTTAAGGGGTGAAAATATTCAAAGTATAAAAACCCCCTTAACTTTCTGTCACCAGGGGTTTCTCGTGGCATGCGAGGCGTTGGTTTTGGTGTCTCACGGTACGCGAGAGACAAAGAAGAAGGACGGCGTGATTTTTTGTTCCTTGCGGTACGCGAGGAGTAGTGCCGGTTGTCTCGCGGTAAGCGGGGCACTCCTGATTTGCCTATTATGCCTTGTTTTTTTCCGTGGCATCCCTCACCTGCATCTATCACCATCACCAGTTTTCATCACGCCGTCCACTACTCCCACCACTATCACCACCAGTCACACCCCAACCGATGGCTGAATCATCGGGGCGGGACATGTAGACTGTTCATGAGCACAAGGTTGGCTAAATTGAAATATATTAATCGTCAAATTTCATTGCAAATATTCGAACAAAACCAAATCCAAGAAAGAAACATAAGTGTAATACATAAAATTCTTTATTTAAATTAGCTAAGTCCAAAGCCTATGTGTAGCACATCTTGATCAAACTCACACATTAGTACCTGAAACATGAATAAAATAAAGTCAACTAAAAAGTTGATAAGTATAACACAGGTTTGTATAAAAATAACATATAGATTGTAAAACAAATCCTTACATAACATGATAAAATAAGGCATTTATGGAGAGCTGCTATTGTGTATCTAAGTACAATCAAACCTTTGTAACTAGCATGCAAAATTGTGTTGTCGGTAACAATCACCCCAAACTGGGTGGGTTTGTCAGACTCAATAGATCTATCATTGTAAACCGTCGACTTGAATAGTTAATGATTGCACATAAATCGCACACAAAAGTTAGCACAACTAGCACTCAGGTATAAAGCTCAAATTGCACACATGAATGTAAAGAGGATTTTTATTTGTGTTGTTTGTGTAAATGTAAACAATAGTATTGTATAATGTTCATGTTCCACCCCAAAAAGTGTAAAAGAGTAAAAGGGGCTATGTAATACTCACATGATTTGAAGGCGTAGTTTACACAAAATACTAGATAGAAATATGGATCCTTCAAAAATGCACAAGTTAACCTAAAGTGTAAAGTATATTGTATTAATAATGTGCATAAAAGTTTAAGTCTAAAGTTGCATTTGGACTTGTGTAAAAAGTCATTGATTTGTACTTGAAAGTATTGAATAAAATATAAAGTTTTAAACGAATATTTTTGGAACATTTTGATTTAAGGTTTGAAATTGATTAACTAAATAAGTAAATTAAATAATTATTGTTTATGAAAATAATGTAAGTATTAATTGTAATTAAGTATAAATAATTAATTATTTATGTTTAAATATAAATTAAATAAATAACCATTTCTTTATTTATTCATTTATAAAATATGTAACTTAACCATTAAAATATATTTTTTTTAACTGTGAGGTTTAACATTAAGTGTAAATTTAATTTTATAAACTTTAAATAACAATTTCTATTTATTCCCAGATTAAATATTTTATCTTTTTAAATAGAGTCAAATTCATTTTTATAAAAAATAATTATTTTATTTTGAAAATTAATCTGAGATATTCATTGTTTATAAAAATTATAATTCTGTCAAGAAATTCTAACTCACACACGACCGTGCCTGGGAAGGGACACGATCGTGCTCTAACCACGGGCGCTATCGTGCTAGTCAGGGCGCGACCGTGTTGATTAAACAGAGGGCATAACTAACCAAATCATTAGGCACGACCGTTTGAAACGAATATTTTTGGAACATTTTGATTTAAGGTTTGAAATTGATTAACTAAATAAGTAATTTAAATAATTATTGTTTATGAAAATAATGTAAGTATTAGATGTAATTAAGTATAAATAATTAATTGTTTATGTTTAAATATAAATTAAATAAATAACCATTTACAGGATTTGCAGCGCACGGTAGGAGACATCGCTAAGAGCCTGAATGATAGATAGGGAGGTCCATGTTCATGCCCTAATGCTTCATTGATGGCCATGTCGATCGGGAGTGGAAGAGTGGAGGAGGAAGCCTCGCACAACGTTGACTATTACATTCCGTCGCCTGAAGAGGTGAAGATGATAGATTGGAGGGCTCGTTTTGCTGTGATCGATGCTAGGATGGTAGATAAGCTTGAGTCAAATGTTGTGTCAACAGGGAGTAAAAGGGCAGAAAAGAAGGAGAGCCCACTGGTAGAAGAAGAAGAGCCGGTCAATAAGTAATTTAAATAATTATTGTTTTTGAAAATAATGTAAGTATTAATTGTAATTAAGTATAAATAATTAATTATTTATGTTTAAATATAAATTAAATAAATAACCATTTCTTTATTTATTCATTTATAAAATATGTAACTTAACCATTAAAATATATATATTTTTTTAACTGTGAGGTTTAACAATAAGTGTAAATTTAATTTTATAAACTTTAAATAACAATTTCTATTTATTCCCAGATTAAATATTTTGTCTTTTTAAATAGAGTCAAATACGTTTTTATAAAAATCAATTATTTTATTTTGAAAATTAATCTGAGATATTCATTGTTTATAAAAATTATAATTCTGCCAAGAAATTCTAACTCACACACGACCGTGCCTGGGAAGGGACACGATCGTGCTCTAACCACGGGCGCGACCGTGCTAGTCAGGGCGCGACCGTGTTGATCAAACAGAGGGCATAACTAACCAAATCATTAGGCACGACCGTGCCTTGGCCAGGCACGATCGTGTCTATAATTCTAAAACACGACTGAGATTAGCCAAAGGGCATGAACGGGTCTGAGCAGGAGGCACGGACGCGCTGGACGCCGGCACGTCCGTGTTTCATGAGGCATGACCGCGCTATATGATTAGCGCGACCGCGTCTGTTCCAAAATAGGAAACGAATTGACAACTTCTTGTATTGTTAGCGTTGGAAATCATAGGGCTTTTATTTATAGCGTTATTACGAGTCTTGTTATATAGATTAATTGTATTTAAATCACGTTTAGGACCGGATTCGATTAAACCATTTTGAACGAAAATGTGGCTTTGGGTTTCTAGACGATTTCCATAATGAAAGCCCAAATTAATATGGGGCTTTTGATCTATGAACTGAAACGAGTGAGAAAAGGTTTCAATTACCCGGAAGAGTAGCGAATTAATAGAGAACGGTAGGGAGGAGTTCCGGCGTCGGCGAGATTGGCTTTCGACGTCTTCTGCTACGATTCCGGTTGCTTCAAATGGGTCAGTAGCTTCTAGGAGGATCGTGTAGCATTATGTTGGGGGAAATTCACTCCAGAGTAGGAGGATCGATGTTCAAATGAGAGGATTTTGATTTTCTTGAGACGAATTGGTTTCTGATGTTAATGGTTACAATTGATAATATTATTTTCTTTGTTAATGAAAGTGAAACGTATATCGGTTACGAAACTCAACGATTTCACGTTTAAAACTGCATTTACATTTCAACTGGTACTAGGCACGATCGTGCCCAAGCGAGGCACGACCGTGCCTAGACACCGGGCGCGATCGTTCCAAAGCGAGTCGCGCGACCGTGCCAAAGCACTTGGCGCGACCGTGTCAGAACGAGGTGCAACCGTGCCTATTAGGGTTTCTTGTTACTTTTCAACATCAGACCTTGTAACTTTAGTCTTTGACATATTTGTATAAATAGATACTTATGTAGTGTTTAGTAGGTTGTAACCGAGTAAAATTTGCGGATTTGCATTGAAATATAGTTTTTAATTGATGGTACGAATAGAACAAAACAGTGCACTAGAATTGGGTTTGAAATGCATTACATTGAATCGAAATACGGATACTAAAAATCAGAAATGTTACAGTCTCCCCATGTTGAGGGAATTTCGTCCCAAAATTTAGCTAGAGGAAGCGACGGCATCAGTAAAAGATGGGGGTACGTGAGCTTCATTTGGTCCTCTCGTTCCCAAGTAAATTCAGGACCACGCTTAGATTCCAAACGAACTTTGACAATCGGAATATGACTTCGCTTGAGCTGTTTGATTTCACGGTCCATGATTTCTACTGGTCTCTCAAAGAAGTGCATCGTTTCATCAATGTGCACGTTGTCAAGAGGTATGTGAATATTTTCGTTAGCAAGGCATTTCTTCAGATTAGACACATGAAATGTAGGATGCACATTGTCAAGTGATGGAGGTAACTCGAGTTTGTATGCGACTTTCCCAATCCTTTCAAGGATCTTGAATGGACCCACATAGCGGGGTGATAATTTGCCTTTCTTTCCAAAACGGATCATACCCTTCCACGAAGACACCTTTAGAAGAACAAGGTCACCGACTTGGAATTCTAAGGGTTTTCGTCGTTTGTCGGCATAACTCTTTTGCCGACTTCTCGCTACTCGACTGTTGTCACGAATTTGGATAATCTTGTCAGATGTTTCTTGAATTAGCTCGGGACCAGTGATTTGTGCTTCACCAATCTCGTTCCAACAGATAGGAGAACGACACTTGCGACCATAGAGAGCTTCAAATGGAGCCATGTTGATACTCGTGTGGTAGCTATTATTGTAGGAGAACTCGATTAGGGATAGATGTGAATCCCAATTGCCACCAAAATCAATTACACAAGCTCTAAGCATATCCTCAAGAGTTTGGATTGTTCGCTCGGTCTGACCATCAGTTTGGGGATGGTAAGCTGTTCTCAAATCCAATCGTGTACCAAGAGCAGTTTGGAGAGATTGCCAAAAACGAGAGGTGAACCGAACATCTCTATCGGAGATTATGTTTAAGGGAACACCGTGACGGCTCATAATTTCGTCAATGTAATTTCGGGCTAGTTTCTCAACCCGATAGTCTTCACGGATAGGCAAGAAATGAGCAGATTTGGTGAGACGGTCAATAATCACCCAAATGCTATCATAACCACTTGAGGTGCGAGGGAGTTTGGTAATGAAATCCACAGCTAAGTTCTCCCATTTCCACATGGGGATTTCTGGTTGTTCAAGTAAACCGGAAGGACGTTGGTGTTCGGCTTTTACTTTGGAGCAAGTTAGACATTTGGCAACATAGAGAGCAATGTCTTTCTTCATACTAGTCCACCAATATTGTTGGCGAAGATCTTGGTACATTTTATCCGCACCGGAATGAATAGAATAACGAGTCTTATGGGCCTCGTTCATGAGAAATGCACTGAGATCATCGCGATCGGGAATCCAAATGCGGTTCAAGTAATAAAGTAAGCCATTGGGTTTCGATTCAAGCTGAAGTTCAACACCACACGACATTTCCTCGTACATGTTACCCTCGGTGACTGAGACGTGTTGAGCTTCTAAGATGGGATTTTGAATGTCAGTTTGAATTCGGGCACAATGAAGCATGACATGGTCCTTTCGACTCAAAGCGTCGGCTACAACATTCGCTTTGCCGGGATGGTAACGAATCTCGCAGTCATAGTCGTTAAGAAGTTCAACCCAACTTCGTTGCCTCATATTGAGTTCTTTTTGGTTGAAGATATGTTGAAGGCTTTTGTGGTCGGTGAACACCACACATTTCGTGCCATAGAGGTAATGTCTCCAAATGTTCAATGCGAATATGACCGCACCCAATTCGAGGTCGTGCGTCGTATAATTCTTTTCGTGAATCTTAAGTTGTCTTGATGCATACGCGATTACTTTACCTCGTTGCATGAGAACACAACCGAGACCTTGGTTGGAAGCATCACAGTAGACAACTAGATCATCATTCCCATCAGGGAGAGTCAAAATAGGAGCATTGCACAACTTTTTCTTGAGAGTTTGGAAAGCTTCTTCATGCTTTGGTCCCAATTCATAAGTCTTACCCTTGTGGGTCAAAGCGGTAAGGGGGAAAGCAATCTTAGAGAAGTTTGAGATGAAACGACGATAATACCCCGCAAGACCAAGAAATGAACGAATTTCGGTGGAGTCTTCGGGGCATTCCAATTCCTAACCGTTTCGATTTTAGCAGGGTCAACATAAATTCCCTTGTCGTTAACGATATGACCAAGAAATTGAACTTCCTTTAACCAAAATTCACATTTGGAGAATTTGGCATATAGTTGTTCTTTCCTCAAGAGATCCAAAACCAATCTAAGATGTTGCTCCCGATCGGCTTTAGTCTTGGAATAGATTAAGATATCATCAATGAAGACGATCACGAATTTATCGATGTACGGTTTGCACACACGATTCATGAGAGCCATGAAAACTGCGGGTGCATTGTTTAGCCCAAAAGGCATGACCATGAACTCGTAGTGTCCATACCTTGTTCAGAAGGCAGTCTTTGGAATATCATCCTCTTGCACACGGAGTTGGTGATAACCAGATCGAAGATCTATCTTCGAGAAGCAAGTAGAACCTTGAAGTTGATCAAAGAGGTCATCAATCCTAGGTAAGGGATAACGGTTTTTGATAGTAAGCTTGTTGAGTTCGCGGTAGTCAATACACATGCGAAATGATCCATCCTTCTTCTTGACGAATAAGACGGGTGCACCCCACGGTGAATGACTTGGACGGATGAAGCCCTTGTCGGAGAGCTCTTGGAGTTGACTTGCAAGTTCCTGCATTTCAGAAGGTGCAAGACGGTAAGGAGCTCTAGCCACGGGGTTAGCTCCGGGCACAAGATCAATGCGAAATTCTACTTGTCGAACGGGTGGAAGACCGGATAGATCTTCGAGAAATACTTCAGAAAAATCCAGAATGATGGGAATGTCTTGGATACTCTTCTCTTTGACATCCTTTTGAACAATATGAGCTAAGAAGGCTATGTACTTCTTTCATAAGTACTTTTGGGCGGTAGTGCATGACATTAACTTTAGTCCTTTGCAAGGCTTTTCACCAAAGACTCTTAACGTTTCTCCCGATGGTAGAGGTATTCGGATGCACTTCTCGAAACAGATGACTTCGGCATGATGATTTGATAGCCAATCCATGCCTATGATAATATCAAAACTTCCTAGTGGCATTGGTACAAGGTTGATTGGAAACGTATGGTCATTAAGTTCTAGGGAGCAATCATAGATAATGGAGTCAATTGTAAGAGAGTCACCATTTGCTATTTTGACGGTGAAGGTTTTCTCTAATTGGGATCGTGTCTTTGCAAGTAAGGGTTCAAAGTTAAGTGACACAAAACTTTTATCGGCACCGATATCAAATAAAATGGAGGCATATTGACTATTAACAAGGAACGTACCATTGACCACATCATTGTTGGCTTGAGCTTCATTGGCGTTTATGTTGAAAGCACGCCCACGAGCTCCGCCTTGTCTAGCATTGATAAATTTTGGGCACTGGTCACGGAAATGATTTGGGTCGCCACATTCGTATCAAGAACGCCCATTTGCAATAGCGGGAACACCTTGATTAGCCACTTGCGGGTTGGTTCGGTTTGGTGGGTTGACCTGGCCTGCAAGAGCTTTGGCCCTACACACATTGACTGTATGGCCATATTTCCTACAATGAGTGCAAAGGCGACATGGGATGCTTTGGGGATGATGATAGTTGCATGTGGCACAAAGCGGGTAGATCCCAACATATGGCTTTTTGACTGGTGCTTGGACCATAGGTGCAGCTTGGTTAACGGGGATAGCAGGAGTTACCATAGCATAGTTTCTAGCCTTTCTTTTCTTATTATTGCGGGAGGGTTCAGTCGTGGCTTCTTTGTTGTGGGTGGGAGGAGTTGTGGTGTCGAAAACTTTCTTTGTGCCCTTTTTAGTAAGAGTCCCCGCCTTCACATGCTTATCGGTTAAGGTAGCGGATAAACGGATAGCATCTTCAAGTGTTGTGGGATTTCTCTCAAAGACAGTATCTTGAATTTTCCTAGGTAATCCACCAATATATTTTTCAATGCAGCGCGATAAAGGTGTGACCATGTGGGGCACGAGGAGACTCAACTCATGGAACCGAGTTGTATATGCCAAGTTTTCACCACTATCTTGAGCAAGATCCCAAAATTCGGCTTCGAGTTTCTTTACTTCATTTCGAGGACAGAATTCTTCAGTCATTAGCCTTTTAACCTCATCCCAAAGTAAGGCAATTGCTACATCCACACCTCTATTCCTCTTTTCCCCATTCCACCATGAGAGTGCCCATTTTTGTAAGACACTTGTGGCATGTCGAACAAGAAGATTGTCGGGGCAGTCACTATTGAGAAAGGTATTCTCAATACTTTCTAACCATTGAAGAAGTCACATAGCTCCTTCGGTACCATAGAACTTGAGGGGATTACATGAGTTGAAATGCTTGAAGGTGCATTGAGAGGGGTTGGCACCACCATTTCCACCATTACCACTATGGTTACCATTGGCGGCACCATTAGCTTGAGTGAGTTGAGTTACAAGTTGTGTAAGGATGGTAGTAATGTCGGTGTTGGTGTTGGCCATGGGAAGACGAGGGGGAGGCATTCTATAGATTTGCACAACACAAGAAGAGATGTAAGGACTTATGAGAATTGCTTGATTAAAAAAAGGACAAGATAATTAAATAAAATAGTTAATCATAGTTTAGATTGTACTCAAATAGTGATATAATCACTTGAATACTAAGACACATTAAGGTTAATTAAACTCATATAATTTTCAAGGAGACATGTTTTAGCCTATAAGTAAACACTCATCCTGGGAATTCCCAGGAAAGCATACAGGTCCCTCGGTTGATTGAGATTTATGCGAAATGCTTTCCTAGACAGAAAACCCAGAATACAGGTGTCACCCTTCCAGATTGCACGTGTGCTCAAATAATTAATCAAAGTTTAAAAGCCTTAACGAGAAAATAAATATTTTTATAGATTTAGATTCATGAAGTTTCAACAAGCTAAGAAGATGATGATAGAGAAGAAAAAGATAAGAATATTATGAGATTTTAGGGTATAGGTAGGGATATTAATTATTTAATTTATCACTTAAGTATATTCAAATAAGTCATGAATTTTAACAAGTAAGGCATCAATAATAATTAATCATAGTAAGCATGTAACACATAGCATGTAGCACATATCACATAATCATGAAACATAGCATAAGTGGGTGTCCTAAAGTTATAGTCTAGGTCAAGGGTGTCTAATAACCTAGTTCCCTATAACCAAGGCTCTGATACCAATCTGTCACACCCCAACCGATGGCGGAATCATCGGGGCGGGACATGTAGACTGTTCATGAGCACAAGGTTGGCTAAATTGAAATATATTAATCGTCAAATTTCATTGCAAATATTCTAACAAAACCAAATCCAAGAAAGAAACATAATTTTAATACATAAACTTCTTTATTTAAATTAGCTAAGTCCAAAGCCTATGTGTAGCACATCTTGATCAAACTCACACATTAGTACATGAAACATGAATAAAATAAAGTCAACTAAAAAGTTGGTGAGTATAACACATGTTTGTATATAAATAGCATATAGATTGTAAAACAAATCCTTACATAACATGATAAAATAAGACATTTATGGAGAGCTGCGATTGTGTAACCAAGTACAATCAAACATTTGTAACTAGCATGCAAAATTGTGTTGTTGGTAACAATCACCCCAAACTGGGTGGGTTTGTCAGACTCAATAGATCTATCATTGTAAACCGTCGGCTTGAATAGTTAATGATTGCACATAAATCGCACACAAAAGTTAGCACAACTAGCACTCAGGCATAAAGCTCAAATTGCACACATGAATGTAAAGAGGATTTTTATTTGTGTTGTTTGTGTAAATGTAAACAATAGTATTGTATAATGTTCATGTTCCACCCCAAAAAGTGTAAAAGAGTAAAAGGGGCTATGTAATACTCACATGATTCGAAGGCGTAATTTACATAAAATACTAGATAGAAATATGGATCATTGAAATGCACAAGTTAACCTAAAGTGTAAAGTATATTGTATTAATTGTGTGCACAAAAGTTTAAGTCTAAAGTTGCATTTGGACTTGTGTAAAAAGTCATTGATTTGTACTTGAAAGTATTGAATAAAATATAAAGTTTTAAACGAATATTTTTGGAACATTTTGATTTAAGGTTTGAAATTGATTAACTAAATAAGTAAATTAAATAATTATTGTTTATGAAAATAATGTAAGTATTAATTGTAATTAAGTATAAATAATTAATTATTTATGTTTAAATATAAATTAAATAAATAACCATTTCTTTATTTATTCATTTATAAAATATGTAACTTAACCATTAAAATATATTTTTTTTAACTGTGAGGTTTAACATTAAGTGTAAATTTAATTTTATAAACTTTAAATAACAATTTCTATTTATTCCCAGATTAAATATTTTGTCTTTTTAAATAGAGTCAAATTCATTTTTATAAAAAATAATTATTTTATTTTGAAAATTAATCTGAGATATTCATTGTTTATAAAAATTATAATTCTGTCAAGAAATTCTAACTCACACACGACCGTGCCTGGGAAGGGACACGATCGTGCTCTAACCACGGGCGCGATCGTGCTAGTCAGGGCGCGACCGTGTTGATTAAACAGAGGGCATAACTAACCAAATCATTAGGCACGACCGTGCCTTGGCCAGGCACGACCGTGTCTATAATTCTAAAACACGACTGAGATTAGCCAAAGGGCATGATTTGGTCTGAGCAGAAGGCACGTCCGCGCTGGAAGCCGGCACGTCCGTGTCTCATGAGGCACGACCGCGCTATATGATTAGCGCGACCGCGTCTGTTCCAAAACAGGAAACGAATTGACAACTTCTTGTATTGTTAGTGTTGGAAATCATAGGGCTTTTATTTATAGCGTTATTACGAGTCTTGTTAAATAGATTAATTGTATTTAAATCGCGTTTAGGACCAGATTTGATTAAACCATTTTGAACGAAAATGTGGCTTCGGGTTCGAGACGATTTCCATAATGAAAGCCCAAATTAATATGGGGCTTTTGATCTATGAACTGAAACGAGTGAGAAAAGGTTTCAATTACCTGGAAGAGTAGCGAATTGATAGAGAACGGTAGGGAGGAGTTCTGGCGTCGGCGAGCTTGGCTTCCGGCTTCTTCTGCTACGATTCCGGTTGCTTCAAATGGGTCAGTAGCTTCTGGGAGGATCGTGTAGCGTTTGGTTGGGGGAAATTCACTCCAGAGTAGGAGGATCGATGTTCAAATGAGAGGATTTTGATTTTCTTGAGACGAATTGGTTTCTGATGTTAATCGTTACAATTGATAATATTATTTTCTTTGTTAATGAAAGTGAAACGTATATCGGTTACGAAACTCAACGATCTTGCATTTAAAACTACATTTACGTTTCAACTGGTACTAGGCGCGATCGTGCCCAAGCGAGGCGCGACCGTGCCTAGACACGCGATCGTTCCAAAGCGAGTCGCGCCACCGTGCCAAAGCACTTGGCACGACCGTGCCAGAAAGAGGCGTGACCGTGCCTATTAGGGTTTCTTGTTACTTTTCAACATCAGACCTTGTAACTTTAGTCTTTGACATATTTGTATAAATAGATACTTATGTAGTGTTTAGCAGGTTATAACCGAGTAAAATTTGCGGATTTTCATTGAAATATAGTTTTTAATTGATGGTACGAATAGAACAAAACAGTGCACTAAATTTGGGTTTGAAATGCATTACATTGAATTGAAATACGGATACTAAAAATCAGAAATGTTACACCACCACCGTCCACCACATAATTCATTATCATCCAGTACCATCACTTCCATCCATATCATTCACTACCACCATGACCATGGGAAACTGTGAAACCGTTTGTGATCGATTACCTACCTTGTTGTGGCATTCATGTCTATGTATTTGTCACTCATCGAGTACGTTTCTCTGCTATCTATTTTGAGTCTTAGTGTGTCAGTCGAGTCTTTTATCTTATTTTAGTTTGAGTCAGTCTTTTGTTTCAGTTTAATGTTGCGGGTATTGTGTGAGCTTGTTTTGCAGGTATACATCATTCCGTTCATACTCAATCTCCATTCGAACGGAATAGATCCTGATATTATTGAGCAAGCCCAACAGCTTATGTGCAACCACGACCGAAATACTATATGGTGCACACAAGGATTAACGAAGCTGGACATTCTAGAGCATATACATTACCAGCTAAGTCGTTTTCTATTTTATTTTTTCATTTTTTTATTTGTAGTTGTGTCTTGCTTCACATTGAGGACAATGTATCTTTCAAGTATGGGGATGTGAGTGTCTAGTTTGTCTAGGTTTGTCTTATTTTATAAAAATTCAAAAATACAAAATCAAAATTAAAAATTTTGAAAAATGTCCTTGGAAATAACTGCATATATTTAGAAAATGATAGTACAACTGGATCTGCTTGTTGAGTTTAAATGATTAAATAATTGAAAACGCGTCTAATTAGTGATGTTTTGGTAGACCCAACCAGCTTGAAAAGCTTAAATACCCTATTTGTGTTGTTTAGGAATTAATTGATTAAAATCGTGATATCTTTTGGGTGTTCATCTTAGAGTAATCGGTAATACTAAAACTGTCAACATAGGGTGATAGGTACCACATTAAGTTAAAATTTAGAGATTCTGAAATTTCTTTGCACACCACTCTCTTTTTATGAGAATAAATCTGAGTTTTGCTGGCGCCCGCATCCATAACTTCCATGTTATTGAGCTTATTTGTTAGAATACTGAGTTTTGCTTATATGTTACACTCCGGGATGGCCACTTGGAGAAAACACCCCTAAGTGATACTTATGTGCTTGAGTGATTATAACTTAGTCTATGTGTTAACTTCCGGGATAGCGACTTGGTTGAAACGCCTCTAGATGAAGTTTAATTTGCTTAGTAATGCTCATTTTCATCCATTATTGATCATCTAATTTCTAAAACCTGTAAATCTTAGTTTAATGTGGTGGGTAAAATCTATAAGGTTTAATCCGTGCCAAGACATGACCGTGAGACGGGATTAGGTAGTGATGTAACTGTTAAGTGTGAGTCACATAGATTGATTGATATGCTTGGTAATATGTTTTAGAACACATAACGTGGGCTTGAAAGTTGGTGGTTAGGTTTAATCGGAAAGAAATACTGATTATTGCTTTTTAACAAGTGAGTATGTGTTACTTATTGGTGATTGATTAATGTTAAGTTAGATCTCAGTTATGATTCCATTGTAGCTTTTTCGAGGACGAAAAAAGGATAAGTGTGGGGATGTTTGATGTAGTGCGAAGCACACGTCTTTATTCATAGTGTTTTGGTGCGTTTTTTATTAGTTTTAACTTTGTTTTGAGTCATTTTTGTATACTATTGAGTCCTTGTTATGTTTACAGGTGCTCGTGAAGATTACAAGTGAATACATGAAGAATCCGAGCAAGAAAGTGAAACCCGAAGTTCAAAAGTAAAAAATGTTGAAAATAGAGTTCTCGCGGTACGCGAAGGAGGAAGACCAAAGCCACACGGTACGCGAGGGAATCCAGAAAGCGCATCCGACTAATTTGTTCCTCCAGGTACGCGAGGAACACAGCCTATTGTCTCGCGGTACGTGGGAGACTAAAAATCCGAGAAAAAACCCTAAATTCGAATTAAATAGAATTTGATTGCCATTGTAGGTCCAGGTAACTCAACTACTGATCGAACTCGTGATATGACGTTTCTATAACACGAAGTGCAGAATCCTTCGTGTTAACGTTTGTATACTAACCGACAATTCAAACAACACGCGTAAATAAACTTCTCAAATATATTCAGATTCACAATGGTTACAGACTCAATCAGACAAATCGTTCTCCATGTTCTCTCTGTTCTGTGTTATGTCTAATGACTCTGTAAACTCATATATATAGAAACTAACCTGCTGTAAGCGAACTTATTAAGTTCGCCTGAAACAGACTAAGCGAACTTAACAAGTTCGCCTCAGTTAGACCTAAGCGAACTTATTAAGTTCGCCTCTGATAGACCAGGCGAACTTAACAAGTTCGCCTCTAGGCACACTTGTAAAAACACTTAGCAACTTTATACAATTACATAGCAAAAACATAAAGACATAAAATCTAACTATTACAAGCTTTTGTCATTACAAATCTATGTCCTAACAAACTCCCCCTTGACAATAGCTTGATCTTATGTCTTCAGTCTTTATCTTGAACTCTTCCAGTTGTCTCGTAGTCTGCTGCCAGCATGCACACCGTATCTTCTGCATATCTCCAAAACTCTTTTGTACTGTAGACCTTGTTCTCTCCATTCATCAGTATACATTATCTCATTCTTTCGCAACGTCCTCTGATCTTTCTTTGAAAAATTAATAAGATTCATTGCGTCATAGAAACACACAATGACCTTATTGTCTTTATCTTCAACCCTTGCTTCACCAGTATTAACATCAACATACCACCATTTCATATTCCCAAGAAAGTCTTGAGGAATATTCTTTAATGGTATCTTGTGTATAGCACGCACTGGTCTATACTTGTATCTCCAGGTTACTTTCCCAGTCTTAGGATCTGTGTTTTTCACTCTCTTTCCCTTCTGTGGTTTCAGCCGTTCATACTTTCCCGAACTACCTTCTTTCTTTATCAGGTTTGTTATCACATCAGCCAAACCATTCTTCGATCTATTTATGAGTGGCTTTGAAGCTAGACCATTTATTTCACACCTCGGCAAGGTATTGAAATATTTGATCCTTGGCTTTAAGTATTGAACACCATCAGATCGTTTGATTACAAACAATTTTGATTCACCATCATAGAACCAACTTATGATCCATCCTACACACTACTCTTTATTCACATATTTCTCTTTCTGAGCAGGTTGTGCTGGAGACTTGGGTAGCACCTTCATCCAACTCTTTACAACTTCTCTCCACTGTTCTCGTGTCATTCCTGTATCTCTGAACATCACAGGTTCTTCATTAATCTTTGGAGACTTAGTGTGAGTAGTTTCAGTTTCAGCACCCTTATTGAATTGAAGATTCTCATCATCAGTATCCATCTTTGACTCAGCTGTATCATCATGCAGTGTGACGTCTTCAATAGAGTCCATAGAGTCAGTTATTCCATCATAAGAGAACTCAGGAACAACATCCTCTTGGATGAAGTATAAGACACCTTAAGACCATCACAACCTTCATAGGTAACACTTTCTTTATCTTTCTCTATTTCAATCTCTACTATTTCACCTTCTTCTATCTCCGTATCTAATATATCTTCATCCATGTCATTGAATAAATCATCAATGTCATCAAGACATTCAATCTTTTCAGCTTCCTCTTCTTCTGAGTCTTGAAAGAATTCTAATAACAGAATTTCTTCGTCATTAGTACCAGAAGTATCTTTGTCTTTGTTTCCTTCAAGAGATTGTGATGTCGACTCCCCCTGAACTCTAGATATAGGATTAGCGTCAGTGTATCGACGATCACCCTCAATATTTCCAGCAGGATCATTGTCTTCATCATCACGTCTTTGAATTGACTCTGTGTGACAAGTATCAGGTATCCTCAACCCCCCCTGAGCATCAAGACGCTGAACGAGTTTGGACACTAATGCTTGCATACAGCAATCTGTTGAGCTTGAGTCTGAATCACCAGCTGCCGTTGGGAATCAATAGACACCAGAGAGTTTACTTGTGTTTGTAGAGAAAGCACTTGAGATTCAAGGAAAGTAATCCTGTCAGAATCAGAAGGCTTTGACGGACCAGCTGTTGATTGTGGAATAGAAGGACTTGAAGTAGTAGGAATGACTGGAGGAACAGGAGTATGAACTAGAGATGGATCCTTAGATCGTGGAGGAGTAATGATCAGAGAAGCAACAAAATTTGCATCCTCAACTCCTTGAGAAGATTTTGCAGCAGCAATCGATGCAGACATTAACTTTGGACGTGTAGGATCTGGATTAAAGTCACTGTCAGTGTCAGAACTCTCATCGTCCAAAGATCTTTTTCCAAGTACTGATCCGGAAGGAGGATCCCGAACAGACTTGCGTCGTGGTCGTCTGGCTTGAGATTTAATGCGTTTTCCAGCATTAGCCAGTGGAATAGCAGCCAACCGTTCATAATGACCTGGAGAAAAATCCCTAGATTCATCAGAATCAGTGCTGTCATCATCAGATGATGTTGTATCACTTGAACTGGAACTAGACTCAGCATCTGTCACCATATTCCCTTCTTATTCATGAATGGGCGAGTTCACATCATCATCAACAAAATCATCCATGTTCATTCCTAGATCTTGATTAGGATCATGAACGACCTCTTCTTGAACTGGTTCCTGAATCGAAATATCAACTGCAGCTTGTGGAATAGGAACTTGTTCAGGAATAGGAAATTGAGGTTGTATAGGATCTTGTATTTGTGGTTGTTGAACTTGTATTTGTGGAACCGGTATCTGTTGTTGTTGTGCAGGTTGTTGTGGTTGTTGCTGTTGTTGTGCTGCAACGTTAACGCCTTGAGCTTGAGCAAGTTCATTAGGATGAAACCAGTTATCATTAGGTGGTGCAACATAATCAGGATTGATTAAGTGCCCAAACAGTGGAGTATTGACTGGAATCAAAGCAGCATTCTGCTGTTTCACCTTTGTACAGTTAGTAAAAATACGTTTTGACATTGGAGTCAAAGTCAATCTTATAGCATGTTGTGGAAGATCCGGAATAAGATGATTGAGTATCATTTGAATAAAACGTGGATACATCAAGAAACCTTGACCTTCAGCTGGATTGATATGCATTACCATTTCCCGATAGAAATAAAGTGGAAAATTGAATCTTTTATTCAATGTTAAGGCCACCATTGCTGTTTGAAGAGCCATCTTCAATCCATCAGTACCAGCTTTTCGCGGAGATATGCATTGTATAATCACATGCATAAAATACCTCCATTCACCTACTAGTCCACCTTTCCTAGCTTGTGTATCATTTTGTCGTCCACGATAACCCATCCTTTGAAAACAACCCATAATAAGAATGTTAGGATAAGATATTGGATCTTCAGCATTTCCTCCCAAATCAAGAGCAGCACGAATCGTCTCTTCTAAAATTGCAATCTCGGTATTGTTTACTGTTGCACGAAGTACATGCGGTTCCACATCGATATCTTGATGTACCGTATCCCAGAATTGTTGTATATACACCAAGCTAATATAGGGATCCGCAGATAATGCAACATGCAGTCTTATCGATTCAGAAAATTGATGATGCCTTGAAAATTAACTGCTTCTAGCATATTAGGATCTAACAACGCCACTTGATTATGCTTATATTCGACACGTCGAGCCATCTGTGAAAATATCGGACAACATAACAAACATTAGTTGACTAACACATATATGAAACAACAAAAAATTTCAAACAAAAAAAAAAATTTTAAAAATTTCAAACAAAAAAAATCACAAGTCCTTTTCACTACTGACCCCTAGACGAACTTAATAAGTTCGCTTAGTAGTGCAAGAGGCGAACTTATTAAGTTCGCCTGACAAGTTCGCTTCGAACAAGTTCGCTTGGAACAAGTTCGCCTGAACCTGAGACGTTTCAAATTCAAACACAGATTTTTCAAACTTCGGCAAATCGAATGAAATTTGAAAATAAGCATAAACAATCTATCGAATATCACATTATAACCAAGAATGATGATCAATTTTATATTTAGGTCAAAACTTTGTTCAAAGACGTCCCTGAAATAGTTCGACTAAAACCGAGACTAAAAACCCTCGAATACACTCAATTTAGCGGATGAAAATCGACGAAAATACCTTTGTTAGATTCGCAATGCAATTTTGATCAAGATACAACCATCAATTAACACTCACAACACAGTTTTAAAGTTTTGAGAAATTTGGGTTAAGTTCGCTCGAGTCTGATGAAGACGATAAGAAGGACAAGTTCGCCTGATTCAACACTTAATCAGATTAAGTTCGTTAAGTTCGCTTAACAAGCCTTCGGCGAACAAGATAAGTTCGCTTCACCCTTAAGTTCGCTTCACCCTAGACTGAAAATTAAGTTCGCTTCACTGATTTAAGCGAACTTATTAAGTTCGCTTCACTGTACACAGGCGAACTTAATTACTTTTTAACCTTTTTGCCTTGAACACAAATTTTATCAACTTCAATCTTTCAAATCTTGAACTTCCGTTAGCAACACATAGTTGATCCAATCCTGAACAATTTTAATAAAAGTTTAGAATTTTCATGGAAAGTAAAAATCAAAATCTTTTTGAATTTTATCTATACAGACGGAAACACATATTTTTGATTTTTCTCTGTACAAACTGAAATCACATTTTTGGTTTTTCTCTATACAAACAGAATCACATATTTTTGATTTTTATCTGAATAAACTGAAATCACATATTTTTGGTTTGTATATCATGAGCAAGAAGATCATATCAGTATTCAATTAATTCATCACACATATTATCAATAACAAAGGGTAACCTATAGTAAGAGACCATTCAACTCAATTTTGTGCATTTTGCATCTTTTTCTTTTTGAAACTCGTTTAATTTGAATAATATTTGAAATGATACGCGATAAATTTCAAAGTAAATAAGACCAGGTTATAAAATGCTCTTTTATTTATACCGAATTTGAAATATAAAGCCTGAATTCTTAAAATTGTCAATATTATATTATTTGAAACTAAAAGCGTTTATTCTCCAAATTCATGTGATTTAGTGCCATTTTGATGATAAACATCGTGTACCCCACATATATGCCAAATAGAAAAGGAATTGCACTATCTTCAAGACATATATAAGATTTTACTAAAGATTATCCGAATATTCAGAATGAGGAGACATCACTTAGCACATGAATAGCAGAATCCAAATTGGATTGTAAAGAAATCAATGAGATTCAGAATCGAATGATTCAATGTTTTGGCTTGTATCTGAGGAATCATAAGATTCAGGTACGTGGATCCAACTGTTATCTGGATTATGAATTCAATGGAATCAGTAAATATGATTTATCAATATGATCCAAGGGCTAGTATATGTTTGACAGATGTTGTCAAGTACATATCTTGATTATACTTCAAATTGCATGCTTTTCGGGACATGGGCACTGAAGCAAATCGAATGAATAGTGCTAAGGACATAACCCGAAACTGATCTCATAGGAAAATCCTTATTAAAAGCTAATATTCTTTATCTGATAGTGATCTTTTAACACACACATCCAGGCATATAATGGATTTAAATCACAGATGTAATCATATTATATTTAATTTTCACACTACTATTAGTCTCAAAACGCTTTTAGCCTATTGACAATTCAAGTTTCAAATTTTATACACAAACTATAAAACAAATTATCAAGAATAGAGCATTCACAACACTATCATATCTTATTTATGCAGACTTTGAAATTTAGATCAGATCAAATTATTTTAATCATTCATATATCAAGGTCTATTAAGGTCGTGTGAAATGAACTAATCACTGATGTACTTATCATTTCTTCTTAAAACCTCAAATGATGTCAAATTTTATATTTTTCAATTTGTTTTGACTTTTTATAATTTAAACTTTTTGACTGAAAATGTAAATGCAGAAATGTAATAAAGCAATAAAAGAACTTAAAAGAAATTTTTCCATGAAATTCTGATTTTGAAAAACTTTTATTCGGGATTGATCATACCAATCATTTTTATCAGGAATTCAAACCTGGTACGATCAAATGCCTTAGTAAACAAATCAGCAAAATTATCTTCAGTGTGTACCTTGACTAGCTCAATCAACCTTTTCTCTGCACAATCACGTATAAAATGATATCGAATTTCGATGTGCTTAGTTTTACTATGTTTAACAGGATTATTCGTTATGGACATAGTAGCATTGTTATCAATAAACATGGGGGTTTCTGTGAAATTCAAACCGTAATCTCTCAATTGTTGTTGTATCCACAGGATTTGTGAACAGCAACTTGCATCAGCAATGTATTCTGCTTCGCATGTAGAAATCGAGACTGTGGTTTGCTTTTTGCATTGCCAAGATACAAGTCGATTTCCTAAGAATTGGCAACCACCTGTTGTAGATTTCCTGTCCAGACAACAACCACCAAAATCAGAATCAGTATAAGCATTGAAATCAAAGTTAGAACCATGAGGATACCATAGCCCTAAACGTTGTTTTCCTTTTAAATACCGAAAGATTCTTTTCACAGCAATTAAATGAGATTCTTTTGGCTTTGCCTGAAATCTGGAACAGATACACATGGCGAACATTATATCCGGCCTTGAAGCGGTTGAGTGCATGAGGGATCCAATCATAGCTCTGTAAAGTCGACAATCCACTTCTTTTCCTTTCGGGTCAGAATTTAACTTATGATTGACCGGAATTGGAGTATCGTATGAAGTACAGTCCTCCATCTTGAACCGGCTCAAGATGTCTTTGACATACTTGGACTAATGAATAAAGAAACCATCTTCCTTTTGATTTACTTGTAAACCTAAGAAAAACGATAACTCTCCCATCGCAGACATTTCAAATTTCGACTTCATAACACCCTCAAAGTCTTTGCACAACCCTTCATTTGTCGAGCCAAAAATAATAAATTCCACATAAATCTGTACCAGTAGGTAATCTCCCCCTGATTTCTTTATGAATAAGGTCGAGTCTATCTTTCCACGAACAAAGTCATTCGCCAAAAGATGTGTAGATAAAGTCTCATACCACGCACGAGGAGCCTGATGAAGACCATAGAGGACCTTATCTAGCTTGAAAACCATGTTCGGATTCAGTGGATCTTCAAACCCCGGCGGCTGACACACATAGACTTCCTCCTTGACCTTTCCATATAAAAATGCACTCTTGACGTCTAATTGAAACACCTTAAAACCTTTAAAGGAAGCAAAAGCTAGAAACAGCCTTATAGCTTCAAGCCTTGCAACCGGCGCATAAACCTCGGTGTAATCAATTCCTTCTTGTTGATTGAAGCCCTGGACAACTAATCTTGCCTTATTGCGTACCACGACACCTCGATCGTCTTTTTTACATTTAAACACCCATTTTGTTCCTATCGGATACGCACCTTTCGGAAGATCAACCAGATTCCAAACCTTAAGTTTGTCAAATTGAGCAAGTTCTTCCTGCACAGCTTCTATCCAGTTATTGTCATTTAAAGCCATCTCAACATTCTTGGGTTCAACCTGCGAAATAAAGCAAGAATGTGAGCAATCATCAAGAACACCAGAATCTTTAATGCAAGTATACAAACAAGTATTGTCAACAAGAGAACGAGTTTTCACTCCATCCTGTAAATTTCCAATTATATTTGTTACTGGATGATCTTTGTGTTCCTTGATGGATGCGACCTCAGGAACCGGCAAGACATCAACTTGAGTAGAGTCAGATTGATAAGAATAATCTTGAGGAATGGGAATTTCTGAGTCTAAATTTGTTGGAATCTCCCCCTGAGCCTGTGTCGAAGGTAATGGATCATCACTCAACAACGGATCAGCAGAAGAATCTTGAAAAATAGCATTATCCTCCTCACTCTCTGAATCTTGTGGACCTGAACAAGAAGCAACATTTGGATCTGGAGCAGAAGTAGATGGAATCGATGAATTGGGAACTGCATTTGGTAGAAATCCATTGTGCTGAGCATCTTGACAAGAATCATAGATAACAGCAGCATCTTCATCAGAAATGTCAGAAGGTAAATGAAAAGACTTGAATAAGTTTTCATAATCAAATGCCCAATCCGGACCAATTGCCATTTGTGGTAAAGACCGATTTGAACAGTCAATATGGAACCATTCTTCAACTTGGCGTGTCTCTTTGTTATAAACCCTCTTGGTTGTTGAATTAGCCACATACCCCAGAAAAATCCCTTCAATAGCCTTTGCACTGAATTTTGGTGGGACATCTTTAACCTTCAGTAGGGTACACGGATTACCAAAAGGTAGTAAATATTCCAGATTCGGCTTTCGATTATTTAGCAATTCATAGCAAGTCTTGTTATGTCTCTTTACGGTCAAGACCCTGTTCAAAACATGACACGCAGTATTCACAGCTTCAGCCCAAAAGGTGACCGGAAGCTTAGAATCTGCAAGCATCGTGCGAGCCTATTTCGACCGACGTCCTGTTCTTTCGTTCAGCGACACCGTTTTGTTGAGGAACATATGGCGCACTGAATTCATGATGAATTCCTTTTTGTAGACAGAATAACCCCATTTTGCTATTCTTAAATTCGCTGCCATTTTCACTCCTGATTCTTCTGACTTTCAGATTGAATAAATTTTCCAAACCCAGGATTAAGTATTGTACCAACTCAGTGGTTTCAGCTTTAGAAGAAAGAAACTTAATCCATGAAAATCTGGAGTAATCATCAGTCACGACCAAGCAATACGATTTCCCACCAATGCTCCTAATACTGATAGGACCAAACAAATCCATATGCAGCAACTCCAAAGGAGTTACGATAGAATTCGTCGACTTTGATTTGTGAGATTTCTTTCTTTGCTTCCCCTTCTTGCACGGAATACAATCATCAGGAACTGAGAATTTCATTTTCGGAATACCAAGCATAAGATCATTCCTAACAATGTAGTTCATCTTCCTGTAGTTTATGTGAGCTAGCTTCCTGTGGCACAATATTGAATCAGAATTCGACACCTTGGAGAGTAAACAAGTTGAAATTGAATCCGTTGTAGTGGCGACACTCATGTCAAGGACATACGTGTCATTTCTCCTTTGAGCCTTCATGAGAATCCATTCATCAGGAATCACAAAACCCGGTTTCAGAATATAGCATTCATGATCGTTGAAATGGAACGAAAACTTCTTGTCACAGACTTGTGATACGCTTAAAAGATTGTGTTCCAGCTGCTCAACATAATTCACCTTTTCAAATTTTACTTTGTCATTCTTTAACGTTCCCTGGCCTGTTATGTACCCGCCTTTATTACCCGCAAAAGTGACATAACCACCATCAATTTTAATCATATCCTCAAGCAATCTAACATTCCCTGTCATATGTCGAGAGCAACCACTATCCACATACCATGTATTGTTGATAGTCCTCCTTGGTTGTCCCTACACAAACAACGAGAATCAGTTAGAAAGTGGAACCCAAGCTTCTTGTAATTTACAATCAATTTTATCATTCACTTTTGGAACAGATGTTTGACAAACAGACCTTTTCAAAGAAGAACCATTTTTGTTATTTTGAAAAACATTATGTGATATATTATTGTCAGATTCAGATGTTTCCAAAATTTTCTTTAATTTTCTGTTTCTTCTTCTTCTTTGAGGTCTAGACAATTTAACCTCCTGAACAGAATCCTTTGAAATTCCAACTTTTGGAATCTCAAGTTTCTCTTTGCAAACAAAGGATTTAGCATTCAATGTATTCTGTTGTTTAAATCCATGGGATTTAACAAAAAAATGACCAGTCATATTTTTCTCCACACTAGAAGACGATTTTCCCTCATCGTTTCTTTTAAGAATCTTCACCACTTTCGGTTGTGAAGGAACAGTCTTCATTTTACCCTTGTTCTTGTATGGACAATTAATCAAAATATGACCAGCCTCATTGCAATGAAAACACACTCGTCTTTCTTGGTAACTTCTGAAATAAGATGTTTTCTTTGAATTTGAAGAACCATCAGAAGAATAAGCTTCGGATGAATGCCAAGAACAATTTATCGGCTTCTTAGGAACATAAGTCTGTTTTGGCACATTTGAAGAATTCACCTTTTGAAAACCAGCCGCAACAAACCCACTTGACTGTAAGATTGGAGAAAGTTTAGTTGGAACCACTTTCACCTCTTCAGGTTATGTCAAGATGCATCTATCCCTAGTAACATTCTTCACAACCTTTGGTTCCTCAATTTTCACTTCTCTCGGAATGCCTTCAACCTTTGAATCATCAAACACTTCATCCACTGTATCAGAATCATACACCATGTCTTCACCCGTCACTGGATTCACTTTTAATACTGTCTTGGGATCAATCTCCTCTTCATGAATGATTTCAGGCTCAACTACATAATTTGCATTGAACGGAGGAGGAACAAACCCAATACCAGCAACCCTTTTTGTGGGATCAGCATTAGCATTGAAATAATCCAAAACTACAGACGAATTCTCAAACTGTTCTAGCTTTCTATGTAACTTTATCACCTCAGATTCTTTTTCAGAAATCTCCTTGTTCTTTCGGGCAACTACTTCATTTCGTTTTTCGATTTCAGCACAAGCCATATCTAGATGATAACCCTGCTCTTTGTATGTTAACCCAAGAGAATTTAAGTCTCTTTTCAAAGACTCAATTCTATCAATGCACAGTTTATCATTATCTTTCAGTTTCTGATTAACTGAATGCATTGATTTCATGTCACAAATCAAATTTGTGTTATCATCCATGACTTTTTGCAATTTACCTATAACAGAAATGCAATTAGAACAAAATATATGACAAACAGAGTCTTTTACCTTAGTCGGGTCAGACATGTCTGCCATGAATACTTTGGCAATCGGAATATTTTCTGAATCTTCACCAACTGAAGCATTTTCTGTAAGAACAATTTCTTCCTCAGCAACCCCTGTCACAGCATCAGAATCAATACTTTGCTCTCTTTTTTCCTCATCATCAACACTTGGAACACTATCATCATCACACGAATCATCACTAGAACTTTCATCATCAGTAGACTCTTCTGGTTTTTCTGAATGAATTTCTACAATAAAAGCCTTACTCACAGCACCCACCATATCTTCCAGATGAATGCCCCAATCATAGTTTTCGTCGTTTTGAGCAACTAAAGCTGATGATGCAGATGCATGATTTGTATTACCAGAAGGACCATGATTTTGATTACCAGATGAACCATGTGACAGATTCCTATTATGCTGAAAGTTAGATTGCTTCTTTTGAGAATCAAATTCTACCTTTGGCTTCACACACTCCTTAGCAAAGTGACAATACTCTTGGCAATTGTAACACCTAACTTTGCTCTTATCAAAACCCATACGCGATCGACTATTTGAACCAATATATTTTCTGCCAGTTCTCTTCAAAAAATCTTTAGCTTGTCGCAATAACATGGCCATATTCCATTGGATATTCATTTCTTCCAGATCAACAGGGTCAATCTGTCTGAAATCTTCTTCTATTACCTCAGGATCATGTATTTTTCCTCCAACGAAATTCTCATATGATGCCATGAATGAAGAAAACATAGCCAGATAATCATCAGCAACTTTCTGATTCACATGAGATCCTGATGATGTTGAAGTAGTAGTAGCAGAAAATCCAGAATGGCTTGTATGACCAGAATAAACTGGAACTCCATAACACTGATCATTTGAAGACTCTTGAGCATCACCAGAAAAGAATGCCACTCCAGTACCAGATTTACCAACAGATTTGGCAAAATACATCGAGGGATCCTGGATATGCTCCATATTAGTCTCTTTCTTCTTCATATTCATGTCATGTGACTGAATCTTCCCTAGGACTTCTTCAAGAGACATGGTTTTGTACTTAACATTTTCTTTGATCAAAACCGTATACACATCAAACTTTGATGGTAAAGCCTCCAAGAATTTATCATTGATTTCCTCAGTCTCATATACCACAGATGCACTAGCCAGTTCACTAAGAAGATGATAGAATCTTGTAGCAAGATCATCCAAAGATTCATTCTGAAAATGTTTAAAAACTAGAAAATGCTTCTTTAGTAACTCTTTTCTACTTTTCTTCACATCTAAACTCCCTTCACACCTTTTCTGTAATGCTTCCCACAGTTGTTGAGAAGACTTGAACTGTTTAAAACTGTGATAAATTTCCTTTGGTATAGACATCGAAATGCTAGCCATTGCTTTCTTTTCTCGATCAAATAACAGCTTCTCTTCAGTAGTTAAAGCTGACACTGGTTTTGGAACATCATCTTTTCCCATTCATGAATAAGTAGGATGTGTATATCCTTCCAAAATTGGAATCCACAAACTAGTATCGGTAAAAGATACGAATTTGTCAAACCGATCTTTCCAATTTGAATAATCAGCTAGATTCAGCAACTTCGGAGGTTTTTGAGATGTACCAATCTCATTGTCATAATTGAACATGTTTGTGACTTGAACCATATTTGCCATGTTAAAAAAAAATTTCTGAAAAATTTCTAAGTATTGAGCAGTTTTACCCTCAGGCGAACTTAATAAGTTCGCTTTAGTGAGTACTAAGCGAACTTGATATCAAGCGAACAAGACAAGTTCGCTTAAGGAGGAAATCCGGTAAGTTCGCTTAACAACTAAGTTCGCTTGAAAATGTGAGAAGTGAACTTAATAAGTTCGCTTGCTAAGTTCGCCTGCACATGAACTCAGCAAGTTCGCTTAAACTGCTGTAACAGATTCAAAAGAATCTTCACCCAAACACGAACCGAAAACTTAAAAAATCATGATTTCTCAGCGAATTGATGGAATTTAAGGAAATTGAACCGTATGATTATGAATTTTATCAAATAGAACAGTTCTATCGGACTAATTTCGTCAAAAACACTTCCAAAATCACTAATTCAACAGAGAAACGATCTTCAAGAACTTGAAAAACTCCATTGTTGCAGAAACTTCAAAAATGTTGATTTTCTTGTCGAATTGTACACAAAAACCGTCACTAATCACCGAGAATCGTACTTAATTCACGAGCATAGGCTCTGATACCACTTGTAGGTCCAGGTAACTCAACTACTGATCGAACTCGTGATATGACGTTTCTATAACACGAAGTGCGGAATCCTTCGTGTTAACGTTTGTATACTAACCGACAAATCGTTCAGATTCACAATGGTTACAGACTCAATCAGACAAATCGTTCTCTCTGTTCTCTCTGTTCTGTGTTATGTCTAATGACTCTGTAAACTCATATATATAGAAACGAACCTGTTGTAAGCGAGCTTATTAAGTTCGCCTGAAACAGACTAAGCGAACTTAACAAGTTTGCCTCAGTTAGACCTAAGCGAACTTATTAAGTTCGCCTCTGATAAAGTTCGCCTCTAGGCACACTTGTAAAAACACTTAGCAACTTTATACAATTACATAGCAAAAACATAAAGACATAAAATCTAACTATTACAAGCTTTTGTCATTACAAATCTATGTCCTAACTGCCATTATGCAAGGGGTTCGACATTCAGCCGTCTGAGAAGAGAAAAGAGGCGATTTTGGAACATAGGAGGTCAATTGAAGAGGAAAGTTGAAGACTTTGTGTAACATCCCAAAATTCTCTTTTACTTAAAACACGAGAATTCAAGGAACGAGAGCATGGCACAACAATTTTACTACTAATCGAATTAAAAGCTATAAATGTAATTTATACAAGTTGAGGGGAGCAACGTGAAAAGAATATTAAACCTAATTAACCTATTCTATCTACCAGCCGCCACCCCATTTTAATTCATTCTCTTCTTTATCAACCTGCACCCCACGCATTGCTCGGTTCTCATGAAGGAAACAAGAACCATGGAAAAGGATGGACGACAACAACCGAGAGAGGGTAATTGAACCCGTGTTCAAATGGGATATCAGGCAATGAAGGAGACAAGGGGTTCCAACACAAGAAGATGGTTACACACAGTAGCTCACGGCACCAGGCGATGTACTCCGGAAGCAGGAGCTGCGTACGACTCAGCGGCGACGGCAAAGGGGTTTGGGTAGAAGTCTCACAACAGCAATGGGTTCATGGACGCGAGTATAGTGGCGACGAGCTTCATGGTAGTGTTCAGATCCTACAATGGTCATGATGGTGGTGATATGGTGGTGGTTGTTAACAGCCATGATAGTGGTGGTCGGAGGAGTATGACGGAGGTGGTAACCTTGGTTGTGTTTCATGATGGGGAGTGGGGTGACTGGGCGGATTAGCGACGTGAAGGCGGTGCACGGTGGTTCCATAAAAGTGAAGGGTGATGTTGGTTGTTTGGGCTTCACGGTGGAGGAAGGAGGTCGTACTGGTTTTACAATTGGAGGTAGCGGCGACTGTTACGGTTCATGGTGGTTAACGGTGGAAGCTCTTAATGGTACTACGGTAATGACGCTGAAAACAGTGGATGTACGGTGGTAGTGCGGGCAGTCGTGGAGGTGGTTCATGTTGTTGGTTAGTAATAACCATGGTGGTGGTTGCATGGTATAGAAGATGAAGGTATTGATTCAGAATGTAGCTGGCAAGCGAGACGAGACCCTGGGCTTTCGAATCACCCGATTCGGAGTCCGTTCGGTCTAGTTACGGGTTCGTGTTCATGTTCTTGGAACCGTGTTCGAGAAGGTATAATTCTTAAAACCCGTAGAATATTAATTAATATTATTATTAATTGGCTCGGGTCAAGAATACCGGGTTCGAGGGGACGTGTAGAGTTATAAATATATAAATAATGAAAAATAACCAACAAGATTGATTATTTTATAAATGATAAAATATATAAAGATGGATATATAAGACAGAAGTTAAAAACCCGGTCATTTAGGTAATTTGTTATGATTTTGTAATGGAAAATAGACAATTTGAAATGTCTGGATTAGACCAAAAACAAACGGGACTCTGTCCGATTTTCGTTAGAATTAAAGAAGTGTATTTTACTTAGACATCCTCATTACGGTATGGGTTACTTGGGAAGAGAACCAGTTCAGGTGAACTTAGCATGTTCGCATGAAGCAAGGATGGCGAACTTAGCATGTTCGCCTAATGTAGAGGAGGCGAACTTGTTGCGAACTTACTAAGTTCGCTGGGAATGAACTAGGCGAACTTGACCTATGTTCGCATGTATGTTCGCCAGGGTTATAAGGGGAGAACTTAGCCTTAAGTTCGCCTAAAACAGAACGAGTAGACCGTTAGAGTCGGGATTAGGTCTGATGTGTATTTAACTACCCAATCCAGATCGTATGTGACGTTGTTGGGCCTTCGACTTGGACAACGAAACTAGCTTATCAGGTGAGTTCTAGAAGCCCTTATTTAAATGTGTTAAATAAATGTTTTTGGGCTGGTGTGCATACGTAATGAAGTGACTGTTTTATAAAACGATGTTTATGAATGATATTTGTGACTGTTTTATAAAACGATGTTTATGAATGATATGTGTGACTGTTTTATAAAACGATGTTTATGAATGATATGTGTGACGTTTTATGAAACAATGTTTATGAACGATGTTTTGGAAGGAAAAGGTTATGAAAGAAGTGCTTATAAATATTTTGCCAAAAGAAGTTTTTGAAGTGTTTATGAATGAATGAAATGATTTTTAATAAAACGTACGAATGCTTTAACTGAATTTTTGAAGTAAAAGAAGTGAATGTTTACGAAAGTCACAAATGAACGAATCTGCCATTATTCCTAAGGGAATGAAGGTTATGGGTATGGGAAGTATGTTATGGGCCTTTAACTTTTAGGGGCCTTTATGGCTGGCCAACTGTTGTACAACTGGGGTGATGACGGTCACCAAGGGGAGTACCGTGATCCTTGAAGTTGGTACGATTTACCTTACGGGGTAGTCGTGCTTGAAGTTTGGTACTTGTGCCTTACGGGGTGCAGTGCTTGAAGTTTGGTACGTGTCATCCTTGTGATGCCGTGCTTGAAGTTCGGTTAAATAGCCTAAGTGTTGGGCCCTAGGTTTCTCTGCCCGAAGGAAAGTACGGTGTTGAAGGGCCTAGTGGTGGCGATCTTAGGGTTATTCCGCCAGTATGTGACGTTTGGAGTTGATAGTTACGAGAAGGCAAAAATTCGATGTGTTTGTTGACTTATAGGTTATGATGTGTAATGTTTTTGTTATTGCATTATTTTATGTATGCTTTTATTAAATGAAGTATGAAGTTATGTTTTTGGCAAATATTTGAAGTTAACGTTTTATGTTAAAACTAGAACTCACTAGCGTAGCTGAATTTTAGTAGGCACATTCAGGTTAAGGACAGGTATGGATGATGGACGGTGATACATGGCACGTGAGAAGAGTTACCTGGTCGATCTACGAAGTCTTGCATCCCGTTACGTTTTAGTTATGCTTTGTTTATGTTATAGACAATGTTTACGCTTCCGCATGTTTAACAATGTTGATGTTATGATTGAATAAAATTTTCCGCTACGTTATTGGATATTCAATTTTAAGAACTGTTTGTGAATGAGTAAATCCAACACTTGAGGCCTCCCGGGTTTGGGGCCTTACACTTTGCTTCCGGGTTAGTTAGATATAGCATTTTCGGTTTTCGTATTTGATTTTTATCCTTGATTGCTATGTTTGATACCATGTTCTTGTTTAATACCTCTGTTCTAGATGTTTTGAGCATGATTTTTGGCTAAAACATTGATACTGCCTGGGTCACATGATGATTACTTGTTAAAGTCTTGATTTTTATCTGGTTTTGGATTATATGGATGTTTTAATGATTTTGTAAAAGGTTTCTGGATATTAATTGTGATGAATATGTATGCTTAGATGTGATTTATGTTTGATTATAATTCCGTGCGTTGATTGTGGATGTCTTCCAGCTTGATTTGCTTATCTAGGTCATATACTTTAGGGTTTGTGATTATTTGTGTGGTTTGCTAGAAATTGTAGCCATAGGAGTTGTGATTGAGTATTATTTAGAACTGAGTGTGTATCCTGTCTCAATACTCGAGAAGTGAGAGATAGTCGTTTAGTCTTCGTCAATAGGAATCCGAGTGTTACTTGTCCGAGAGAAAGTTGGTATTAGGTGTCTAGTGAATGTTGCTATTCTGAATCATAGTTCTTATCTTGAGATTACCCCGTGCATTCTTTGAATGTATTGTGGATAGTGAGACTAAAAGGTGATCTGTCTTTCGGGTACTTTGTCATTGTTGGAGAGACCGAAAGATAATCCACTATTTGGTGAGTTATAACATCTTTAGGTTCCATAGTTGGTGACACCCTGAGAGTGATTAGGGATTCACTAAGTGTTATAGAGTTGTTTCCTATGAAACCCAGATCCATCATAGTTTCCAGAACCGGTAGAAGTTGTGCTTTAAAAGTAGGATTCTGACTTAGGTGGTATTCTTCCCATTCCTGATATTTCCTTAGTTATTTGTCTTGATAGCTTGAGTCGACTTTGTTTGCTGCATTAGTAGTTAACCTTTAGTGTAGTCAACCCCCCATAGATCAATCTTTAGTCCGAGTCAGAGTCTAGTATAGTTATCATAGTGTCTCTTGGGTTCGATAATCCGGTTTGCCACTAAGCTGTGCTACACTCGATAGGTCGACTTGCCTGTCAGTGCAGTTTAGTCGAAGATACTCCATTTGTTACTTAGGAGTCTAGGTTAGGTTTTGTTAGTTTTGTCTAGGTTTGTCTTATTTTATAAAAATTCAAAAATACAAAAAAAAATTAAGAATTTTGAAAAATATCCTTAGAAATAACTACATATACTTAGAAAATGATAGTACAACTGGATCTACTTGTTGAGTTTAAATGATTAAATAATTGAAAACGCGTCTAATTAGTGATGTTTTGGTAGACCCAGCCAGCTTGAAAAGCTTAAATATCTTGTTTGTGTTGTTTAGGAATTAATTGATTAAAATTATGATATCTTGTGGGTATTCATCTTAGAGTAACCGGTAATACTGAAACTGACAACATAGGGTGATAGGTAGCACATTAAGTTAAAAATTAGAGGTTTTTGTAATTTCTTGGCACACCACTCTCTTTTTATGAGAATAAATCTGAGTTTTGGTGGCGCCCGCATCCATAAATTTCATGTTATTGAGCTTATTTGTTAGAATACTGAGTTTTGCTTATGTGTTACCCTCCGGGATGGCCACATGGAGAAAACACCCCTAAGTGATACTTGTGTGCTTGATTGATTATAACTTAGTGTATATGTTACCTTCCGGGATAGCGACTTCGTTGAAACGCCTCTAAATGAAGTTTAATTTGCTTAGTAATGCTCATTTTCATCCATTCATTCATTGATCATCTAATTTATAAAACCCGTAAATCTTAGTTTAATGTGGTGGGTGAAATCTATATGGTTTAATCTGTGCCTACACATTACTGTGAGACGGGATTAGGTAGAGCTGTAACTGGTAAGTGTGGGTCACACAAATTGATTGATATGCTTGGTTATATGTTTTAGAACACATAACGGGGGCTTGAAAGTTGGTGGTTGGGTTTAATCGGAAAGAAATACCTATTATTGTTTTTTAACGCGTGAGTATGTTTTGCTAATTGGTGATTGATTAATGTTAAGTTAGATCCCAGTTATGATTGCATTGCAGCTTTTTCGAGGATGAAAAAAGGTTATGTGTGGGGATGTTTGATGTAGTGCAAAGCACACATCTTTATTACTAGTGTTTTAGTGCGTTTTTGATTAGTTTTATCTTTGTTTTGAGTCGTTTTTGTATACTATTGAGTCATTGTTATGTTTACAGGTGATAGTGCATATTACAAGTGAATACATGAAAAATCGAGCAAGATAGTGAAACCCAAAGTTCAAAAGTCAAAAATGTTGAAAATAGAGTTCTCGCGGTACGGAAGGAGGAAGACCAAAGCGTCGCGGTACGCGAGGGAATCCAGAAAGCGCGCCCGATTAATTTGTTCCTCATGGTTCGTGAGGAACCCATCCCATTGTCTCGCGGTATGCGGGAGACTACCAAGAAAAAACCCTAAATTCAAATTAAATAGAATTTGATTGCCATTATGCAAGGGGTTCGACATTCAGCCGTCTGAGAAGAGAAAAGAGGCGATTTGCGAGCATAGGAGGTCAATTGAAGAAGAAAGTTGAAGACTTTGCTTTCAGGTTAGTTAGATATAGCATTTTCGGTTTCCAGATTTGATTTTTATCTTTAATTGCTATGTTTAATACCATGTTCTTGTTTAAAACCTTCGTTCTAGATGTTTTGAGCATGATTCTTGGCTAAAACATTGATACTGCCTGGGTCACATGATGATTACTTGTTAAAGTCTTGATTTTTATCTGGTTTTGGATTATATTGATGTTTTAATGATTTTGTAAAAGGTTTCTTGATATTAAATGTAATGAATATGTATGCTTAGATGTGATGTATGTTTGATTATAATTTCGTGCGTTGATTGTGGATGTCTTCCAGCTTGATTTGCATATCTTGGTCATAGACTTTAGGGTTTGTGATTATTTGTGTGGTTTACTAGAAATAGTAGCCATAGGAGTTGTGATTGAGTATTATTTAGAACTGAGTGTATCGTGTCTCAATACCCGAGAAGTGAGATATAGTCGTTTAGTATTCGTCATTAGGAATCCGATTGTTAATTGTACGAGAGGAAGTTGGTATTAGGTGTCTAGTGATTGTTGCTATTCTGAATCATAGTTCTTATCTTGAGATTACCCCGTACATTCTTCGAATGTATTGTGAACAGTGAGACTGAAAAGTGATCTGTCTTTCGGGTACTTTGTCATTGTTGGAGGGACCAAAAGGTAATCCACTGTCTGGTAAGTTATTACATCTTTAGGTTCCTTAGTTGGTGACACCCTAAGAGTGATTAGGGATCCACTAGGTGGTCTAGAGTTGTTTTCTTAGAAACCCAGATCCATCATAGTTTCCAGAACCGGTAGAAGTTGTGCTTTAAAAGTAGATTCTGACCTAGGTGGTATTCTTACCATACTAGCTTGAGTCGACTTTGTTTGCTGCATTACTAGTTAACCTTTAGTGTAGTCAAACCCCATAGATCAATCTTTAGTCCGAGTCAGAGTCTAGTATAGTTATCATAGTGTCTTTAGGGTTCGATAATCTGGTTTACCATTAAGCTGTGCTACACTCGATAGTTTCACTTGCCTGTCAGTGTGGTTTAGTCGAAGGTACTCCATTTATTACTTTGGAGTCTAGGTTAGGTTTTGTTAGTTTTATCTAGGTTTGTCTTATTTTATTAAAATTAAAAATTTTGAAAAATGTCCTTGGAAATAACTACATATAATTGGAAAATGATAGTACAACTGGATCTGCTTGTTGAGTTTAAATGATTAAATAATTGAAAACGCGTCTAATTAGTGATGTTTTGATAACCCAGCCAGCTTAAAAAGCTTAAATACCTTGTTTGTGTTGTTTAGGAATTATGTGCTTGATTGATTATAACTTAGTCTATGTGTTACCTTCCGGGATAGAGACTTGGTTGAAACGCCTCTGGATGAAGTTTAATTTGCTTAGTAATGCTCATTTTCATCCATTCATTCATTGATCATCTAATTTCTAAAACCTGTAAATCTTAGCTTAATGTGGTGGGTGAAATCTATATGGTTTAATTCGTGCCTAGACATGACTGTGAGACGGGATTAGGTAGAGCTGTAACTGTTAAGTGTGAGTCACATAGATTGATTGATATGCTTGGTAGTATGTTTTAGAACACATAACGGGGGCTTGAAAGTTGTTGGTTGGGTTTAATCGGAAAGAAATATTGATTATTGCTTATATATATTTTTTATTAACAAGGGTATAATGGTCTTTTTACATATACTTTATAGAAAAATTCTGATGGGGTTAGTGTACTGGACTTTAATTGATACAAAAATGAAACTATTAGACTAAAAAAGTCAAATTTAAAGTTTTGGACTAAAACGGTTATTTGTGTCAAACCACAGGGACTAAAACCGTATTTAACTCTTATTTTTAAGGTTGTTGCAGGTGGATCCTTTAGTGGCATTTCAAATAGGTAATGTATGTGGATAGTTATATGGAAAGTCAGAGGATTATGATGGATGAAGGCATGCTTGGTAGAGATGTCTTGTGGATGTTTTGAACTGATGTTTATTGGTTTGGTTAGATTGTAATAGATATTTGGTTTATGATGTAAAACAATTTAGTTATTAATGAAAGAGGTTTCATGGTTTAGCTTCCGTTGTGTGTTCTGTAGCATGCGCACGTCTAACCGGTGCCTGGGACCGGAGTGTGACACACATATTTGGACTAAGTTTGACTAGAGTTTGTTCTTTGACCATATCTAATGTTGTTCCATGAAAGGCACTAATAAGGGTATGATTGGGAATAAATCTGTTAGGACATAGATTTTATGAAAAAAGCTTTGTAATAGTTTAGGTCTTATTGTCTTTATGTTTTTATGTAATTGTTTAGTTTTGTCTAAGTATAAGTACAAGCTGATAAGTTCGCCTAAGCATCTTTGAAGCGAACTTGTATGCATACGTTAATATGGTAGGATTCCGCACTCCGTGTTAACGAGGCGTCTTATCACGAGATCGATCTGAGATGAGTCATGTGGACCTACAAGTGGTATCAGAGCTTTTTCTCGTGATTTGTGTTTGATTCTTGGTGATTAGAGACGTTTTTGTGTACAATTTGACAAGAAATTGATCATTTTTTAAGTTTCTTGTATCCATGGAGTTTTCAAGTTCTTGAAACTGATTTTACTGCTGAATTCATGGATTTGAAGTTGATTTTGGTGAAATTAATCCGATAGAAGTGTTCTAATTCATAAAATACTTAATCCTACGGTTCAATTTCTTCAAATTCCTTCTAATCTGTGAGAAATGATGATTTTTGCTGCTGTTTGTTCGTGTTTGGGTTAAAGTTCATGCTGAGTTTATTTCAGCTGTTGTAAGCGAACTTGCTGAAAGTTGTTGCAGGCGAACTTAGCAAGCGAACTTATTAAGTTCGCTTCTCTCAGTTTAAGCGAACTTTGTAGGCGAACTTATCAGTAAGCGGACTTATTGGATTTCTTGGGTAAGCAAACTTTTCAAGTTCGCTTGATATCAAATTTTCTTGTTTGGCTGAAGCGAACTTATTATCTTAGCCTAAGGGGAGTTTGTGTTCAACACTTGGAAATTTTTTCTTAAAATGGCAAATATGGTGCAAGTGACTAATATGTTAAATTACGACAACGATATTGCTACATCTTAGAAACCGCCCAAATTGTTAAGTCTTGCAGATTATTCCAACTGGAAAGATCGGTTTGATCAGTTCGTATCTTTTACTGATACAAGTTTATGGATTCCAATCATGGAAGGTTATACGCATCCGACATATACTTGGATGGGAAAGGATGATGTTCTTAAATCAGTATCTGCGTTAACCAGAGAAGAAAAATTATTGTTTGATAGAGAAAAAAAGGCAATGGCTAGTATCTCAATGTCTCTTCCTAAAGAAATTTATCACAGCTTTAAACAATTCAGGACTTCTCAACAATTGTGGGAAGCGTTGCAAAGGAGGTGTGAAGGTAGTTTGGATATTAAGAAAAGCCGAAAAGAATTACTGAAGAAGCATTTCTTAGTATTCAAGCACTTTCAAAATGAATCTTTAGATGATCTTGCAACGAGATTCTATCATTTGCTGAGTGAGTTGTCAAGTGCTTCAGTGGTTTATGAGACTGAAGAGATAAATTATAAGTTCTTGGAGGCATTACCATCTAAATTTGATGTGTATACGGTATTGATAAAAGAGAATTTCAAGTATAAAACTATGTCTCTTGAAGAGGTTCTTGGCAAGATTCAAGCACATGATTTGAATATAAGGAAGAAGGAAACCAATATGGAGCATATTCAAGATCCTTCGATGTATTTTGCTAAGCCTTCTGGCAAAACTGGTGCAGGGGTTTCGTTCTTTTCTGGTGATACTCAAGATGTTTCTCATGATCATTGTTCTGGGGTTTCAAGTCATTCAGGTTTCTCTGCAAATACAACTTCTTTATCATCTGGAACACATACTATGAATCAAAGAGTTGCTGATGATTATTTAGTGATGTTTTATTCCTTTATGGCTTCTTATGAAAATTTTATTGGAGGAAAGATTCATGATCCAGAGGTTATTGAAGAAGATTTTTCAGACAGATTGATCCTGTTGATTTAGAAGAGATGAACATTCAATGGAACATGGCTATGCTGATGCGACAAGCAAAGGATTTTTTGAAGAAGACTGGAAGAAAGTATATTGGGTCTAACAGTCGTTCACGTATGGGATTTGATAAAACCAAAGTTCGTTGCTATAATTGTCAAGAGTATGGTCATTTTGCCAAAGAATGTGTGAAACCGGAAGTTGAATTTGATTATCAGAAGAAGCCTAATAACTTTCAGAACAATCATAATCAGTCACATGGTTCTTCTGGTTCTGGAAATTCTAATCATGCATCTGCATCATCTGCTTTGGTTGCTCAGAATGATGAAAATTATGACTGGGGTATTCATCTTGAAGATTTGGTTGGTTCGGTAAGTCAAGCGTTTGTAGCTGAGATTCATTCTACAAAATCTGAAGAGTTAACTGATAATGATAGCTCAAGTGATAGTGAGAGTTTGCCAAGTGCTGATGAAGATCGTGATCAAGTACAAAATGGTGAGACTGATATTGCATCTGGTGTATCTGAAGATGATATTGTTTTAACTCAAAATTCTTCTGATGGTGCTGATTCTGAAAATATCCTGATTGCAAAAGTCTTCATGGCAGATATGTCAGATCCTTCAAAGGTAAAATATTCTGTCTGTCACATTTATTGCTCAAATTGCATAAGTATAAAAGATAAAATGCAAAAAGTAATGGATGATAACACAAATTTAATTTGTGATATGAAATCGATGCATTAAGTTAATCAAAAATTGAAAGATAATGATAAATTTTGTATAGATAGATTTGAGTCTTTGAAAAAAGATTTGAACTCTTTGGGATTGAAATACAAGGAACAAGCATATCATATGGATGTGGCTTATGCTGAGATTGAGAAGCGAAATGAAATTGTCGCTCAGAAGAACAAAGAAATTTCTGATAAAGAATCTGATGTGATCAAATTACATAGAAAGCTGGAAAACTTTGAAAATTCATCTGTAGTATTGGATTACTTTAATGCTAATGCTGATCCTACTAAGAGGGTTGCTGGAATTGGATTTGTTCCTCCACCATTCAATGCAAATTATGTGGTTGAACCAGAGATTATCCATGAAGAGGAAATTGATCCAAAGACAGTGTTGAAGATGAATCCAGTAACTGGTGAAGATATGATCTATGATTCTGATTCTGAGGATGAGGTTTTTGATGATAATAAGGTTGAAGGCATTCCTAAGGAAGTGCAAATTGATGAACCAAAGGTAGTGAAAACTGTTACCCGTGATAGATGCATTTTAACATAACCGGATGAGGTGAAAGTTGATCAACCTAAACTTTAAAAAATGCTACAATCAAGTGGTTTTGTTGCTGCTGGTTATCAGAAGAAGAATTCATCAACGGTGACTAAACAAATTTTTGTTCCAAAGAAGCCAGTCAACTGTTAAGAAAAATCTTCTGAGACGGGTCATCAAATTCAAGAAAAACTCCTTATATCAGAAATCATCAAGATAAAAGAGTTTGTTTTCATTGTAATGAGGTTGGTCATATTCTGATTCACTGTCCTTATAAGAATCAAGTCAAATTAAAGTGTGATCCCTTACAAAAACAAGTGGTGACGATTCTGAACATTTAGTGTTGAAAAGAATATCCCTTGTCAATCATTTGCTAAATCTTCGGGATTTAAGCAACATGATAAGCGTATTTTTAAATCCGTTGTTTTTCAAAAGAAGTTCGAGATTCCACATGTTGAAATTCCAAAAGAGTCTCAACCTGAGGTCAAACTTTCTAGACAATAACGAAGAAGACGTAACAGAAAACTAAAGAAATTTTTGGAAATACCTGAATCTGATAATCATAAATCTAATAATGTTTTTCCAACAAATCATACTATGTCTTCTTTGAGAAATCTAATTGTAAATCTTATGTTCCAAAGGTTGATGAAAATGTTGATTGTGAATTGCTTGAAGTTGTTTATTTTGATCCATCTGGACGACCCAAGACCACAATGGCTTGGATTCCAATTTCTAACTGATTTTCTTTGTTTATGTAGGGACAACCAAGGAGGACTATCAACAATACGTGGTATGTGGATAGTGGATGTTCTTGACGTATGACAGGGAATATTCGTTTGTTGGAAGATGTGATTAATATTGATGGTGGTTATGTCGCTTTTGCTGGAAACAAAGGCGGGTACATAACTGGTCAGGGTACTTTAAAGAATGAAAAAGTCAAATTTGAGAAAGTGAACTATGTGGAGCAACTTGAACATAATTTTTTAAGTGTATCTCAAGTGTGTGACAAGAAATTTTTATTTCATTTCAATGATTCTGAGTGTTATATCTTGAAACCGGGCTTTGTGATTCCTGACGAATGGATTTTAATGAAGGCTCTAAGGAGAAATAACACATATGTCCTAGACATGAGTGTTGCTACTACTACGGATTCAATTCCTACATGTTTACTCTCCAAGGCATCTGAGTCGATTTCTATTTTGTGGCACAGGAAACTTGCTAACATCAATTATCGGAAAATGAATTATCTTGTGAAGACTGATCTGGTTTATGGTGTTTCGAAAATGAAATTTTCAGTTCTTAATAACTGTATTCCTTGCAAGAAGGGGAAACAACACAAGAAGTCCCATAAATCTAAGACAAAGAATTCTATTGTAACTCCTTTGGAGGTACTGCATATGGATTTGTTTGGACCGATTAGTATCAGGAGCATTGGTGGTAAATCTTACTGTCTGGTAGTAACAAATACCACTTGTAGGTCCACATGACTCATCATAGATCGATCTCGTGACAAGACGTCTCGTTAACACGGAGTGCGGAATCCTACCGTATTAACGTATGCATACGAATTGACAATAGAAACAGCAGGTAAATAAACTTTCTTTTTTATATCACCAAACAGAGTTTACAGAATACTTGATCGTTCAATCATTCAATCTTGCCTTATTTCTCACCACAACAACTAATTAGCAGGAAGAACTTGCTCAGTTTGACAAACTTAAAGTTTGGAATCTTGTAGATCTTCCAAAGGGTGTGTATCCAATTGGTACAAAGTGGGTGTTTAAATGCAAGAAATATGATCGAGGTGTTGTGGTGAGAAATAAGGCAAGATTAGTTGTACAAAGTTTCAATCAACAAGAGGGAATTGATTACACCGACGTTTATGCGCCTGTTGCTAGGCTTGAAGCTATAAGGTTGTTTCTGGCTTTTGCTTCATACAAAGGGTTTAAGGTGTTTCAATTAGATGTAAAAAGTGCTTTCTTATATGGAAAAGTCAAGGAGGAAGTTTATGTGTGTCAGCCGCAGGGGTTTGAAGATCCAATTAATTCGTCCAAAGTTTTCAAGCTTGATAAAGCTCTCTATGGTCTTCATCAAGCTTCTCGAGCTTGGTATGAAACGTTGTCTACACATCTTTTGGAGAATGATTTTGTTCGTGGACATATTGACTCGACTTTATTCATTAAGAAAGCAGGGGGAGAATACCTACTGGTACAGATATATGTAGATGATATTATTTTTGGCTCTATAAATGAAGGGTTGTGCAAAGAGTTTGAGAGTATTATGAAATCAAAGTTTGAGATGTCAGCTATGGGAGAGTTATCATTTTTCCTAGGTCTTCAAGTTAATCAGAAGGAAGATGGTTTCTTTATTCATCAGTCCAAGTATGTAAAGGACATCTTGAGCCGGTTCAAGATGGAGAACTGTACCCCATATGATACTCCGATTCCGGTCAACCATAAATTGAATTCTGACCCTGATGGAAAAGAAGTTGATTGCCAACTCTACCGTGCAATGATTGGATCTCTCATGTAATTAACCGCTTCAAGGCCAGATATAATGTTCACTGTGTGTATTTGTTCCAGGTTCCAAGCAAAACCAAAAGAGTCTCATTTGATTGCAGTAAAGAGAATCTTTCGTTATTTGAAAGGAAAACAAAGATTGGGACTATGGTTTCCTCATGGTTCTAACTTTGAATTCAATGCTTACATTGATTCTGATTTTGGTGGTTGCTGTTTAGACAAGAAATCTACTACAGGTGGTTGCCAGTTCTTGGGTAATCGTCTAGTTTCCTGGCAATGCAAAAAAGCAAACTACGGTCTCCATTTCAACATGCGAAGCAGAATACATTGCTGCTGCAAGTTGTTGTTCATAGATCTTGTAGATCCAACAGCAATTAAGTGTAACATCCCAAAAATAATAAAAACGAATAAATATAGTGAGGTCGGAGATTTAGTCAAAAAAAAAGAGAGAGAAAGGGAGCGGGCTTGGGCTCGGCTTCAAATGGGCCGAGGGAGCCAAGTTATATAAAGGACAAGGCAGCCCTCTTCTCTGCTCATTCCCCACTCACGCGACTTTTAGAGAGAGAGAGGAGAGCTCGGGTCTAGAGGGAGAAAGTTGACGGATCGTCCCGGAATTGAAGGAGCACGTTACTGCTAAGCTCGTGAGCAAAACCTCTGAATCAGAACCCCAATCCAGGTAACGATTCGACCCTAAACTGAGTTTTTGTTTAATTTGGGATTTTCGGGTTTTGGCTAAAATGGTAACGATTTTGCGGATGAAACTTGAAAATGAGCTTAGGTATAACATCTAGAATGAAAACCAAACGTTTTGATCTACGAAAATTGAGATATTGACTCGATCAGACTCGCATGCAAAAACTTCAGATTTTTGGGGAAGACGATATGTGCAGACCCATCGAAACTACTCACTTTCGATATGTGCAGACCCATCGAAACTACTCAGTTTCGATATGTGCAGACCCATCGAAACTACTCAGTTTCGATATGTGCAGACCCATCGAAACTACTCAGTTTCGATATGTGCAGACCCATCGAAACTACTTAGTTTCGATATATGCAGACCCATCAAAACTACCATAGTTTCGATATGAACCCATGACTCGAAACTACCAAGTTTTGACATAAGCAACCTATTGAAACTACCAAGTTTCGACATAAGCAACCTATCGAAACTACAAAGTTTCGACATAAGCAACCTATCGAAACTACCAAGTTTCGATATAAGCAAATCCATCGAAACTACTAGGTTCAAGCATAGTAATGTCTAGTGTCATCTTGGAACACTACCTTACGTGTATGACCTTATTATACAGATTGTGAGTGACATTAGTGACGCTCAGTAACCAGCTAAGTGTATCTCAGAAACTACTCATCAGGTGAGTTATATGTGCCCCCTCTATGTTATGTGCAAACCTTATTAAATGTTTTGGGGCTGAAGTGTATACACTAAATGAATGAATGATAAGAATGCCAATATGATCATACGTGTTACATGAAAGTAAAGATGAACAAAGAATGGACCCAATAACTACAAAGAATGAAATGAAAGTATGACATAACTTATAAGAATGAAATCTTGCTTTATATCCATATATATTGCTTGCTATGAATGTATAAATGTTATGAATGGAACAATGATAACGGATACCTTAGGGCAGTCAGACAAATATGACGGACTACGACGGTAGGACGGTTGTAAGATAATGATGGACTACTTCGGTAGGACGGTTGTAAGATAATGACGGACTACTACGGTAGGACGGTTGTAAGTATGACGGAATACTTCGGTAGGACGGTTGTAAGATAATGACGGACGGACACTAGTTGCCGGACGGTTGTAAGTATGGTGGACTACGACGGTAGACCGTGACGTTTGTCTTTGTGACTCACGTAATCATTGATAGGCCGATCCCCCTTATGTGTAAGACCAGCAAAGGCACAAATAAATGTAAGAATGTATGTATCTATATATGTACCCACAAAGATTATAAATATGAAGGAAAGAATCGAAATGGAGTATATATATACATGAATACTTACGAAAAATTATGACAAGAATTAATGTTTATGCCTACTTGATTTGAACTAGAACTCACCAGCGTTAGTTGACTTTTAGTATACATTTCAGGTGACAAAAGGAAGGGTCGTGCGAAGGCGTGATGGTTACCCGGCATCAAGACTGACATCCCACTTTTATATATGTTAAGACAAATGTTATGTTTAATGTTAAGACTTCCGCTGCTATGTTATGTTATTGCATGACGTATGCTTCCGCTGTGTTTGAATGTTTTTAATTAAAAGTTCAGTGATCAAGGACTACGTTTATAAGTAAATCCAACAGGTGAGGCCTCCCAGGTTTGGGGCCTTACATTAAGAGACTATGGTTTGAATTTTACAGTAACCTCCATGTTTATTGATAATAATGCTACAATGTCTATTCCAAATAATCCTGTTAAGCACAGTAAAACAATGCACATTGAAATTAGATATCATTTTATTCGTGATTGTGCAGATAAGAAGTTGATTGAGATGGTAAAGGTACATACATATGATAATTTTGCTGATCTTTTTACTAAGGCATTAGATCGTACTAGGTTTGAATTCTTGATCAAAATGATCGGTATGATCAATCACGAATAAAAGTTTTTTAAAAAAATTTCATGGGAGATTTTGTTTTTAATTTCTTTTATTGCTTTATAACATTTCTGCATTTTAAATTTCAGTCAAAAATTGTTATTTATAAAAGTTCAAAAACAAAATGAAAAATTTAAAATTGACATCATTTGAAGTTATAGAAGAAATGATAGTACATCAGTGAATAATTCATTACACATGACCATAGTAGACCTTTGATATATGATACTTTAAAGTAATTTGATTTGATCGAAATTTCAAAGTCTGCATAAATGAGAAATGATAGTGTTTTGAATGCTCTAATCTTGATAATATGTTTTAATTTGAATATGAGTTTGAAACTTGATTTGTCAATAGACTAGAAGCGTTTGTGAACCAATAGTAGTGTGAAAATTAAATATGATATGATTACATCTATGATCTGAATCCATTATATGCCTGAGTGTGTGTGTAAAAGATCATTATCAGATATAGAATATATAGTTTTAAGAATTTCATGAGACCAATATCGAATTATGTCTTTAGCACAATCTCTTTCAGTTCACTTCACTGCCCATGCCCCGAAAAATATGCAATGTGTTGCTGAACTAAGATATGTTTCTGACAACATCTGTTAGAACATATATTCACCCTTGGATCAGTTAGATACATCATCTATTCTGATTTCATTGAAATTTATCCAGATAATAGTTGGATCCTCCTACCTGAATCTATTGATTCTCATTATAAAGCCAATTCATTAGAATAATTCGATTCTGAATCATTCTGATTCTTATATCCTTTGGGATCTGCTTTTCTATACTTTTGCTAACAGAGATAATTTCATCTTGGAGATTGATCTAATCTTTTAATAAACTGTGTATGTCTTAAATATACTACAAATTTAATTTTTGTTAGCATATATGTGGGGTACACGATGTTTTTCATCTAAATGGTATTAACTCACATGAATTTGGAAGAAAAATGCTTATATTTTCAAATCATATAATATTGACAATTTAAAAATTCATGCTTTGTATTGCAAATTCGGAATGAAAATTTGAGCATTTCATGACCTGATCTTGTTTACTTTGAAATTTATTACGTATCATTTCAAGTATTAGTCAAATTGATTGCAAAAGTTTCATAAAATTTGAAAACGTATTGAGTTACATTAGTATGAGTTTGATTGTTTCATATCATAGGTTACCCATAGTTGATAATAAATTGTGTGATTAATTGCTCATATACTGATATGATCTTTTTGCTCATGATGTTCATCCAAAAATATGTGTTTTTTAGTTTTCTCAGATAAAAACCAAGAATATGTGTTTCCGTTTGTACAGATAAAATCCAAAAATATTTTATTTCTATCTTCCATGAGAATTTTATTTTAAATTAAAATGATTCGGGATTGGATCAGATACATGCCACAAATGGAAGTAAAGAAGAATGTGTCATGTTGAAAGTGAAGAATTTTGTTCAAAGGAAAAGGTTTGGAGCGAACTTAATATGCTCGTCTGGTTCTGAGTAAGCGAACTAATATGTTCACCTTAGGCTTGTTAAGCGAACTTATCAAGTTCGCCTAATGAAGCGAACTTAATTGTGAATTAATATGTTGTTCATGCAAACTTATTCATATATTTTATTCACTGTTAGAGCGAACTTATAAGAGCGAACATACGGAATAATTAGCGAACTTGTGTTTTCAGATTTGGGTTTCTGATTTGAACTTTGTGTATTTGTTTCTCGATCGGTTTTTTATTGCGAGTAATTCTAAGGTAATCTCAACGAATTTTATCCGTTAAATGGTCTGGAATTTGGCCTTTTACCTCTATGTTCGTCAGTTTTAAAAGTTTTACATTTTTTTTTAGATTTGAACAAATTTTATGAATTAAAACTTGAAATTGATGATTTAACTTTTGCCGTGAGTGTTAATCGATGATAGTGTTATATTTGAATTGAGAATTTATACATGATTTAGACATGTTTGTGATTCTGTGTGGAACTTGTATTGACAAAACTGGTTCAGGTGAACTTGTTCAAGCGAACTTGTTTAGGCGAACTTATTATGTTCACCTCTTGCAACACTAAGCGAACTTAGTAAGTTCGCCAAAGGGCTCAGGAGTGTTTTGGACTTGTGATTTTTTTTGTGTTAAAATTTTTTTTTATTCTTTTTGTCTGTTTTGCTTACTAATGTGTTTTTGTCCTCTACATTTACAGATGGCTCGTCGTGTTGAGTACAAACATAATCAAGTGGCGTTATTGGATCCTAATATGTCTGAAGCTGTTAATTTTCAAGGAATTATCAATTTTCTAAATCGTTCAAGATTGCATGTGGCTTTATCTGCTAATCCGTACATCAGTTTACCATATATTCAACAATTCTGGGATACCGTCCATCAAGATACGGATGTTGACCCTCACGTACTTCGTGCTACAGTAAATAATACAGAGGTAGCTATTTTAGTGGAAACTATTCATGCTACATTGGCATTAGGTTGTGCTGTTGATGATCCTATGTCATATCCTGGTACACTGATAATGGGGTGTTTTCAGCGGATGGGTTACAGAGGAAGACCAAATGATACACAAGCAAGGAAAAGAGGTTTAGTTGGCGAATGGAGATATTTTATGCACGTCATCATACAATGTCTGTCTCCAAGAAAGGCTGGTACTGATGGGTTGAACAGTGCACTACAAGATGCTATGGTTGCTTTGACACTCAACAACGGATTAACTTTGCTTTATATATCAACCGTGAGTTGGTCATGCAAATCAATCCTCTAGAAGGTCAAGGGTTCCTTATGTATCCTAGGTTCATGCAATTGATTTTGAATCTTTTAATTCTGGATTTACCTCAGTATCCAATTCGCTTGACTTTGACTCCTATGTCAAAAAGGATCTTTACTGATTGTACTAAGGTGAAACAACAAAATGCTGCTCTAGTTCCTATTCCAACTCCTCTGTTTGGTCACATAATCAATCCTGATTATGTTGAGCCACCTAATTATCATTGGTTTCATCCTGAGGAGTTAGTACAAGGACAAGTCCAGAATCAAATTCCAATTCAACAACCAGTTCAAGTTCTAGTTCAACAACAAGTTCCTAAACAACAACGACAACAACAAGTTCCTACTCAACAACAACAACAAGTTCCTATTCCACAAGAACAGGTTCAAATTCCTGTCAATGAACTAGTTCAAGATGATATTGCTCAAGATAATGATGAAGATTTGGGTATGAATATGGATGATTTTGATCATGAAGCCGTGAACTCACCTATTCATGAAGCTAAAGGCAATGTTGAAGATACGAGTTCCGGTGATACTATCTTACCTGATTCTGAAGCTACTGATACTGATTCATCTAGAGATTTTAGCTCATATCATTATGCATGGTTGGCTACGTTACCATTGGCTAATGTGGAAAAACGTATTAAATCTAAAGCCAGAAAACCGAGGCGTAAGACTATTCGGAATCCTCCTTCTGGATCAGTAATTGGCAAGAGAACTTTAATCGATGAAAGTTCTGACTCGGATAGTGATGCTTTTCCTGTTCCTAAAGCTCAGAGGCTTATGTCTGCTTTTGTTGCTGTTGCTCATTCTTCTCAGGGTGTTGAGGATGCGAATTTTGTTGCTTCCTTATTGATTACACCTCCTGCTTGTAAACATACATCTCCAGTTCTTTCTCCATATGTTCCACACACATCTGAAGCTGGTCCTTCAAAGCCGTCTGATTCTGAAAGAATTACATTCCTTGAATCACAGGTGCTAGCTTTACAGACTCAAGTAGATACTCTTGTGTCTACTGATTCTCAGAGACAGTTGGTCCTTCAAGCTCAAGCTACACAGATTGCTGACATGCAATTATTGGTGTCTAAACTTGTTGAGCGTCTTGACGCTCAGGGGGAGTTAAGGATACATGATAAGTGTCATGCTGAATAAATTCAACGAAAAGATAATGATGACAATGATCCTAGTGGTAATGTTGAGGGTGATCGTCAATACGCTGACGTGAATCCAATATCAAAAGCTCAGGGGGAGTCTACATCACATAATATTGAAGGAACAAAGCATGATTCTGGAGTGAATGAAGAAATATTATTATTGTAATTCTTTCAAGATTCTGAAGAAGAAGAAGCTGAGAAATTAGAATGTCTGGATGATATAGACGAGTTATTTGATGATGATGAAGAAGATGTGTTGGATAATGAAGTTGAAGAAGGGGAGATTGTAGAGATTGAAATAGAAAAGAGTAAATCTAAGGTTACATATGAAGGAAGTGATGGTCTGAATGTTCCGTATAACTTCATCCAAGATGATGTTATTCCTGAGTTTTCTTATGATGGAGTAACAGATTCTATGGACTCTGTTGAAGACATCACTACACCTGATGATACTGCTTAATCCAAGAAAGATTCTGATGTTGATACTACTCATACCATGTCTGCTAAGCTGAATGAAGAACCTGTGATGTATAGAAATACAAGAATGACTAGAGAACAGTGGAGAGAAGTAGTTAACAGTTGGATGAAAATACTACCAAAGTCACCTGTACAACCTGCTCAGAAAGAAAGATAGGTGAATAAAGAGAGGTGTATTGGAAAGATCATAAGTTGGTTTTATGATGATGAAACTAAGCTGTTTGCTCTTAAATGATCTGATGGTGTTCAATATTTAAATCCTAGGATCAAGTATTTTAATACCTTGCCAAGGTGTGAAATGAATGGTCTAGCTACGAAACCATTGATTAATAGATTTAAGTGTGGATTAGCCCATGTGTTTGCCAATTTGATAAAGAGAGAAGGTGGATCAGGGAAGTATGAAAGGTTAAAACCACAAAAGGGAAAAAGAGTGAAGCTTGTAGATCAAAAGACTAAGAATGTGACTTGGAAGTATAAGTTCAAGTCGGTACGTGCTGTACAGAAGATACCATTGAAGAAAATCCCACAAGATTTTCTGGGAATATGAAATGGTGGTATGTAGATGTGAATACTGGTGAAGCTAGGATTGATGATAAAGATAATAAGGTCATTGTCAGTTTCTATGATGCAATGAATCTTTTTAACTTCTCAAAGAAAGATCAGAGGACATTAAAAAAGAATGAGATCATGTTCACTGATGAGTGGAGAGAACAAGGATTGCAATATAAAAGAGTGTTATAGATATGTCAAAGATATGGAGTGCATGCAGGAAGCAGATTACCAGACAACTGGAAGAGTTCGTCACTTAAGATATAAGATCAAGCTATTGTCAAGGGGGAGTCTGTTAGGACATAGGTTGTATGACAAAAGTTTTGTAATAGTTTAGGTCTTATTGTCTTTATGTTTTTATGTAATTTTTTAGTTTTGTCTAAGTATAAGTACAGGTTTTGCTAGAGGTGAACTTGATAAGTTCGCCTAGCCTATTAGGGGCGAACTTGTTAAGTTCGCCTAAGCATCTTTGAAGCGAACTTGTTAAGTTCGCTTAGTGCAGAACACGTGTCTATAAATATAGAGTTACAGAGTCTGTTTAGTGTGCGTGAGAGAACGATTGAATGATCAAGTATTCTGTAAACTCTGTTTGGTGATATAAAAGAGAAAGTTTATTTACCTGCTGTTTCTATTATCAATTCGTATGCATATGTTAATACGGTAGGATTCCGCACTCCGTGTTAACGAGACGTCTTGTCACGAGATCGATCTGAGATGAGTCATGTGGACCTACAAGTGGTATTAGAGCCTCACGCTCTTGATTTGAGTGCATACGAATTGATTCTAGATGATTTCTGACTAGTACTGTTGTTGATTACAAGTTTTCTCGATTAAATTTGGTTGAAATTGATGGATTGTTGAAAATTTTGTTCTTCACGTTCGTATTTTTTTTTCTCATGAATTTGTTCAAATTGGACATGATTTTTTGCTTGAATTGAAAAATTGATCTGTTAGGGTTGTTTAGTTTTCACTCCAGATCAATCCTATTTGAACAATTATTTAATTTCATCAAGTTTTGAAGATTTGTTGATTTCTTGTTGAAAGTTCTGAACTGATCAAATTGTTATATGTGCTAGACCTGTTGATCAAGTTCGCTTGATTATCTGATACAATGATTAAGTTCGCTCAATTATCTGATTCATTATCTTCGCTAGATTTGATTTCTCATCTGCACCTGATTGAATGTTCTGAACAGAGGTGTATCTGAGCTAACAAGTTCGCTTGAGATGACATACTATGCTCGCCTGAATTCATTTGAAATCAAGTTCGCCTGAACAAAAATTAAGTTCGCTAGCTTCAAATTCGCCTGAGCAAGATTAAGTTCGCTTGATCTAATCATATATGCTAGCAGACCTCAAATGCGCTTGAACAACTCAGAATTTGATATTTATATAACTATTTTGCGGATGTTTTTTCGTTGTATTTCGGCCTATTTTTCAGGATGTTAACGTGTATGTTCGGGAAAACGGAAGTGATATCAAGTATCTTGGATGTGATGAGCATTGGTTCGGGAAAATTTTGAAAGATTTCGAACTCGTTTTGATCTATTTTGCATAGCTTAAAAACGTGTAATTGAAGTATACAAGTGATTTTTTGAGTTTTTCGAACACGGATTTCGGTGGTTTATCATTGTTTCCGGGAAATACAACTTGGTTTTCTAGAGACTCGAGCACGACTTCTAGTTGTTCGAAAAATATTCAGTTCATTCAGAACTCGTTTAAAGTTGTTTCGGTTGGTCTTAAAGTGCGACAAGAAAGTGTTCATATTTTCTAAAAATTATTTTTCGGGATTTTCGATCGTGATTTACGGGGTGATAAATACGTCTCTGGTTGAATCAAATATTTTTTGGTGAAACTAGAACGTGATTTTTAGTTGAACAGGAAAGTTAAATATTGTTTAGGTTTCGTTTTAAATCGGTTTGGACGTGCTCTAAGTTGGTTCAATTTTTTAAGATTTTAATTCCGTCAAGCGTTACAATCATGTTGTCGTTCAACAATATGTTAGGAATTTCGTCACCTCCTAGGCTCGTATCTTTCGCAGATTATTCTACCTGGAAAGCTCGGTTTATGGAGTATGTTTCTTTGTCCGATACAAATTTTTGGAGACCAATAACAGAAGGATATAAACATCCTACTTATTCATTCATGGGTCAAGATGCTCCTAAACCAGTGACAGCTCTAACTAAAGTTGAAAAGCAGATGTTTGATAGAGAGATGAAGACGCAAAATACTTTAAAATTGTCTTTACCAAAATAAATCATTCACAGTCTCGGGAAGTGTCCATTTTCAAGAGATCTATGGAAAGCTTTGAAGAAAACGGGTTGTGACACCCGATATTTCCATGTCATAATCTGTACATAACATAAACGTGTTTGCATTCCCAAGTTTCCCGATTGACTTAATTGCATGAATTATGTCCTAAAGCCTAGCAATAGCCATGCATTAATTTGTTCCATATTTTGGTAATTTTAGGAATTACCGGGTCACGTATACGCATAACTCAACTAATACGAACGTTGGTGACAAACCTAAAGGTCCAAAATAATGTCCAAAGATCCATAACAAATGAAATATATGTTTATACATTCAAATATATATTTTAAAGTTCACATTTCATAAAACGATTCGTAACGACGTATTACGAAGCTTTCACCGCCTACCGTCAACCCTTAACATAACTGCACGTAATAAAATATATCTATATCCAATACAATACATGAATTCAGTGTTTTTCACTAAACTAGACATAAACTAGTTAACTTTAGTTTAAAATGTCATCAAAGAATCGAGAACCGCATTAAATTACCATTTCGAGCCCTAACCGTGATTAACGCACCTAATGACCTAAATATCTACACTAACTAACCATCTAACCACCCAAACTACCCCACCCACTCCCCTTGACCAGAAATCTCGACCTCAAGGCCATGTGGGTCCACCCCACACCCTAAATTTCAACATATTCTACTTACTTAAGCAATCTCCCATACCCATCTTTCAAGTCATGTCCTTAAAGCCATCCACCCCACATCACTTTTCCATCATTCATTCATTTATCCACTCTAACAATTCACACCCTCTCTCCCTCCTCTCTTTGGACAGAACACAAACAAGAACACACACTCTCCACTTTGTTCAAAGAATCATCCAAGATTCAAGGGAGATTCATGTCACACCCCAACCGACGGCGGAATCATCGGGGCGGGACATGTAGACTGTTCATGAGCTCAAGGTTGACTAAATTGTAATATGTTAAATCCATTTCCATTCAAACAAACATGAATCAAATTCAAAGAACATCATGAAATACAATTTGTTTTTGAATTAAGATTAACTAGGTCCAAAGCCTATGTGTAGCATGTCTTGATCAAACTCATATGAAAGCACCTGAAACATGAATAAAATAAGGTCAACTAAAAAGTTGGTGAGTATAACACAGGTTTGTATATAGGTAGCATATAATTTGTAAACCAAATCCTTTACATAACATGATAAATAAGGCATTTATGGGGAGCAGCTATTGTGTAACTAAGTACAATCAAACCTTTGTAACTAGCATGTAAAAAAATGTGTTGTCGGTTTCAATCACCGCGCACCTGGGTGGGTTTGTCAGACTCAATAGATCTATCATTGAAAACCGTCGGCTTGTATAGTTAATGATTGCACATAATCGCATACAAAGGTTAGCACACCTAGCACTCGAGCATAAAGCTCAAATTGCACACATGAATGTAAATAGGATTTGTACTTTGTGTTGTTTGTGTAAATGTAATGTGTAATTTGAATAATGTTCATGTTTCACCCCAAAAGTGTAAAAGAGTAAAAGGGGCTATGAAATACTCACTTGTATCGAAGGCGTAGCTAACACGAGATACTAGATAGTAATGTGATCCTTGTATTGCACAATGTTAACCTAGAGTGTAATGTATATTGCATTAATAATGCACAATAGTCTAAGTCTAAGTCTAAGGTTGAATTGGATAAAGTTAGTGATTGGTACTTGAAAGTATTGTATAAAATGGAAGATTTGAAATGAATTTTTTTAGAATATTTTGAAAAAGGTTTGAGTTTGAAATAATTAAATAAGTAAATTAGATAATTATTGTTTATGAAAATGATGTAAGTATTAGATGTATTCAAGTATAACAAAATAGATGCTTTTGTTCAAATATAAACCAAACCAAACGTACCCAGTATAATCCCACACATAGCTAACGCTATTAGTAGGGTCTGGGGAGGGTGTGATGAGGGCAAACCTTACCCCTATCCCAAGGGATAGAGAGGCTGCTCCCGTTTAGACCCCCGGCTCCATGGGAAAGAAAAAGATAAAAATATAAATAAAATTAACGAGTAATAAAGTAAAATAAATCTAACAGTAATCTAACAATTAGCAGTGTATGACTAGAGTATATTAGTCACAAGAAACACAACACACCTACAAGAAACAAGACATACGCAAAATCTTTGCTAAACAACTCTACTCTCCCACACAACGGGTCACTCATCCTAAAACCCTAATACGACGTCTCCATGAAATCCTATCATTGATCATGTCCTCTGAGAGGTGTAAATCTAGCAAATCAAGCCTAATCCTCTCATCCCACGTTAATTTCGGTCTCCCCCTGCTCCTTTTCCCCTCTACAACGAGAGTTTCCACCGTTCTCACTGGATCTGTGCTCTGTCTCCTCTTGACATGTCCAAACCATCTCAATCTTCCTTCTCTTATCTTATCTGAGATACATGTGACTCCCAATCTCTTTCGAACAACTTCATTTCTTATTCGGTCCTTTCTTGTGTGCCCACACATCCACCTCAACATCCTCATCTCAGCTACATCCATTTTTCGAGCTTGTGTCTTCTTGATGGCCCAACAATCGGTTCCATATAGCATCGCTGGGCGAACTGCTACCCTATAAAATTTACCCTTTAACCCTATTGGGAACCTCTTGTCGCACAAAACACCTGAGGCCGCTCTCCATTTACACCAACCAGCCTGCACCCGATGGACTACATCATTGTCGATGTCCCCGTTACTCTGGATGACAGATCCTAGATACTTTATTCATTTATTTATAAAGTGTAAATAAATGAATAAAGTAACTTAGACATTAAATTATTATTAAGTGTAACTTTATTCATTGTCGATGTCCCCGTTCCATATAGCTTTTGTTCAAATATAAATCAAATAAATAATTATTACTTTATTCATTTATTTATAAAGTGTAACTTAGACATTAAATTATTATTAAGTGTAGGGTTTATAAATTAGATGTTGGACTTTAAATAATTCTCTTTTATTTTAAGATTAAACATTTGATCTTTTCTAAATAAGGATAATACAGATTTTTAAATTTAATTACTTTTATTTTAAAAACAACTCTGGAATATTAATTGTTTTAAAAATATAAAAATATAAACATTCTGCCAACACACACGACCGTGCCAGGGAAGAGCACGATCGTGCTTGGTCGGGCGCGACCGCGTTGGTCAGAAAAAGGGGACAACTGGCCAAATCACTAGGCACGACCGTGCCTTAGATAGGCACGACCGTGTCTGTGCTTATGGGGTACGATCAAGTCTAGCCAACGAGCATGACTGGGTCTGAGCAGGAGGCATGACCGCGCTAGAAGTCGACACGACCGCGTCTCCTGAGGCACGACCGCGCTAGATGATTAGCGCGACGGTGTCTCTTTCAAAACAGGAACGAATTGATTGATTCCTATATTGATAGTGCTGGAATGTATAGGGCTTTCATTCACAAGGTTAGTACGAGTCTGTTGGTGTAGATTAATTGTGTTTAAAACATGGTTAAAGTAGTATTCGATTAAACCATTTTGGAATGAACCCTAGATTCGGGTTCATGTTAAATTGTATATTGTAAGCCCAAATTAGTTTAGGGTTTTTGATCTATAGACTAAATCGAAAGTGTAGGAGGTTTCAATACCCGGAAGGACGATGAATTGATAGCGTACGGTAGAGATGAGTTCCGGCGACGACGGGTTTGATCTCCGGCGTCTTCTGCTGCAACTCCGGCTAACTCAATGTGTTCTGAAACTTTAGGGAGGTTCGCATATCGTGAATCTTCTGTTTGGTTGAGAGAATTCGGATCGAAGGAAGAGTTTATGTTTTCTTTGAAATGTTTGAACGATTTTTCGAGTTCGAAGGAATTAAACTGGGACGTTCGTGTAATTGAAAATGTTATTACTCTCGTAAATGGAAATGAAGTGAGGAACGGTTACGAAACTCAACGATCGAGCGATTAAAACTGCATTTACGTTTCAACTGATGTGAGGCGCGACCGTGCCTCTTATAGGCGCGACCGTGCCAGACGAGGCGCGACCGTGCCAACACGTGGCGCGACCGTGCCTACTAGGGTTTCTGGTTATTTATAAAATCAGCCCGTGTAACTTCAGCTTTGACAGAATTAGCTTGGTTAGGGTTTAACAGAACACCTAACGAGATTACTAACTGGATTAACTCTAATAGGTGTTACCACTTGATTATGAGTTCTAAATCCTTGAATTGAATACGATCGGCTAACGATTAATGAGGTGCAGGTTTGAACAAGTATATGATTCAATATCGTGTTGTTATTTTATTAGTTAAAATAAGTTAAAATAGGGTCAGAAAATCAGGGATGTTACAGTCTCCCCATGTTAAGGGAATTTCGTCCCGAAATTTAACTAATGGAGGCTATTAAAAATCAAGAAACAGGTGGGAGTTTTGGGTTCTCGGTGAGTTTTGATTGTTGTATTCTCGGGAGTGTAACCCTTGACATGGCTTAGGCCTGATACTTAATGTTGAATATGAGGGTGGTAATGAAATTTGTTTTAAGATGAATGTAAGGAGGAGACTGTCAAATAGAAATTTTGAATTCTTCATGTGAGATGTATTATTTGGAATGAGTTTAATGAGATTTTGAAATCTAAATTTTGTGTAAGATATAGTCTAATAGGCTCAAAGTTGCTAGCGGGTAAAGGTTTCATAAACACTGGTCTGGGTCAAAACTTCACGTGACACTAACAACGCCACTCATGATAATATGGTAGGACACTTATATATAGGAAGTACCATCGGCGTATCCACCATGCCCTCGTCACATTACATCAGTTTCGTTGTTACACCTCATGATAAGTTTTAGGTCACAACACACGACAAAAATTCACTATAGTTTCCATGCGCTGATTTTCATAATTCCGTGTGCACCCGTAATTATTCAAATCATCGTATGGTCTGTATAGATTGTTTCGTTGTGTGTGGGTAAGGGGGCACAATTTCACTATGATCACGTCTATTGTTTACACATAAAAGTCATTAACAAGTAACTATGTCCCTAATCAGGTCAGTTCGCAACTAAAGAGTAGTAAAGTAGTAACACTTAAAGTTTCTTTGTTTGCACGTGTTTGAACAAGAATACGTCAAACCCCGAGTCGTTTCAATGTATTATGGTCTTCAACTTTGGTGTATAAAGTGCATGACCATGTCTTATGTAGAATGTAATCAATCCATCGCAATAATTGTAAGCAAATTTTTTTGTTTCGAGTATATAGTAAGCACACAAGTCTCATGGATGATCTAGTGTCACGTAGCTCGTAATCAAATAAGTCTCATATATAGCGTAAATAATTAAGCGTCTTGTATTTTGTAAGTCAATGAACTCTGATGTGTAATGTAAACAACATAGTATTATGTGTATAGTAGGAAATGAATTTCATGTAGAGTATTGGCAACTTAGCATCATGTATATTGTACAATGTGCACATCTTAGTGTAATGTACTTCGTAACCAAATAAGTTTCATGTATAGTGTGGTCAATCTAGAATTATGTATCAATGAAGCAATTCTTATGTATCATGTATATTGCAAACAACTAAGTTTCGTGCATTACGTAATCAATCGAGTAAGTTGTGATTTGTAGGCAACTAGTTTCATGTATCATGTAATTTGTGTAGCATTGGGTATATTGAGAATATTTGAGTTTCATGTACCATGTGGTTGCGTTGGATATATTATGAACGTGTATACGTAAGTATTGAACTTCACGTGCGATGTATATTAACGGGTTTCGCATGTTTTCGAGTGTTGCGGACAAACGTGTTGTTTAGCGTTCTTGCATAATGTGGTAGTTGGGTTCGAATCTTCAAATATCGTTGAGGTTGGTGGGAAAGGTTAACGTCTATGCAGTATGGATCGTCTCTTGAAGCGACAAGTGAAAAGTAATGAGGAAGTTCTGAAAATGTTCGGGGAAATGTGTTTACAAATACGGATCTTTGTTTGAAATTTGAAAGTGGTAAGTCGTCCTAGATTGTAGATATATAACGTAGTGAATCCATTGAGTCACATAATTCAAATAAATAGACAATTTATGGGAAAAATATGTTAATTTAAATTTTCAGCTATTTAATAAGTGAATATTTTTAAGCGAAATTATTAGCTAAACAATTAGTCGTATATTAATTTATCTAGGTTTTAGAAATATTTACTTAAACGAGGAAAACCATAATTATTTATCGATTCAAAATAATATATATATATATATATATATATATGCCTATATATATATTTATTTTTTTATTTTTTTATAAAATCGGTTGTATTAACTTTCCTTATCAGGTGGAAAGTTTTATGGAAAATTTATGTTTTTGATACTATCTAAAAGATTGATAAACATTTTGTTTGAACGAAGTAACGAGGTTTATTTAAATCAAATAATTGAATGATTTGTTTACGAAGGAGATTGTTCGTAGTGTACTAAATTGTGGTGAATGGGAAAGATAATACTTGGAGAATTTTGATGAAAATATGATGGGTGTAATTCTGTCACACCCCAAGACAACGAATTGCAGCGGAAATGTTTATGAAAGCATGGTGGTAACATAAGTTGGAGCCCATAATATAATAGCAAACACTTTTATTTATAAATTAGGGAAAATAAGTCTTACATAAGATAAAATTAAGTTTGAACATAAGTTTAATGATCCGATACAAGGCGGATCATATTACAAAAGATAGTCCCAAATGAATTTCCCACGTGAAGCGTTTGCCAAAAGCCCATTTTTCATGACCGCGCGTTCTTGCATCTATTTTCCTGAAAAACATGCTTAAAAACATCAACAAAAAGTTGAGCGAGTTTCACAGGTTAAATAATTACTAACCGAACCATCATGCAACTTTTGACTAACATGTGATAAGTTGTAAGCTTGCAAGGGATACAACAAGATGATAGTACCTAAAGCTTATAATCAAACCGAGACACGAAATATACAATATGTCCCCACAAAACCTTTCAAAATATACTCTCTCGTACAAACGACTGATCAGCGCTACTAATCACGAGAGTGGGTGGTCATACCCAAATAGATCTATCAATATACCCTGTGGCCCATAAGAGGCTAATGATTTTAACGGCGGGGCTATTCATGAACGATTTACACGAATATATATATATACACATATATAAATGCCCTTACTCGAGATAATCACACAAACACATAAGTAAGTCAGGTATTATGATAAACGAACGAAAGCATGTTCTTCCCCCATATTTTATAAACGATTAAGATAATTCAAAAGGGGGCCGTGAAAACTCACCTTGAGCAAGGAACAATTGAAATTGACAAGTACTAGCAACTACGCCCACGAGCGCCGGTCGGACCTAATAGTGCCCTAAATAAGATAGACATTTTAATAATCGAACTCTAGTCTTACAAGTAAGTTGTTCATACAACCTACTAGACTTATAATATTTTTAAGAAAATATTTATTTACGAGAACCGTTGGTGACTTCGACACTCGGTTAAGATTTTATGAAAATGATGGATTACGCACCCTTAGATAAAATGCTAATCAACGATCAAAATGTGAAATTATAACCAAATAGCACATAAAAACATTCATACTTATATACATAAGTCCTAGATCATATGTGGACATACCCAAATCATACTACTTGCATATGCACATTATTTAAGTGAAACGGTCAATTAGTCAAATTCTCAATTTACCAATACTAGGGACCACATATCATCTCATAACATGAAATCATAATTGTCAAACCATGTTTCATGAATCAAAACAATCTTTCATCACATTAGCATCAATGTACCTAAAACATGGCAATTTCTACACATACGAGGTAATCGAATAGTCAAATAATGCATATAGAAACATGTTAATGACGTTAATCAATTTATAACATAAATGCTGTAAATAATCCATAAAATATGACCAAACTTTCTGCTCAAAATTATATTGATAGAACACTTATTTTTCATACCAAAAATAGTCGATTTTTATGACTAGTTTACCATAAAACCTAACGAAATGCATCCAAACACCAAGATTCATACATATAACTAAAAACCTAAGTTTTAAACATGAAATATCATCAAGTTACTGCCATAGCTCCAGATTTTTAACAATTTCCTTTTTATGGCGAAAATTCACCGTTTTAGCGTATTTTTAAGCATCATAAGCTAGCCCACTATTTGGCCAATCATCCCAACACATGATATACTTTTAGAACAGGTTATTATAGCCAAAATACATCACATTTATCACATTATTTTCAGATTTCAATAATCCTTTTAATCCTTGCTCAAGACCCAAATTTAAACATGCATTTTAATGACAATTTTAAGCAATAAACACCTAAATCAACAAATCAATGATCCGTCCATAATCTATCATGCTTTTATACAATAATATATCCTAATTTACTATTTAAAACTAACCATAATAAACATTTGTTTTGCATGCCAAGATCAAGTCATAAATCATAACATTTTGCAAGATATGAACAAATACATATATACATATATACACGACACACATACACACCCGTAAACATTTCAAAACCTTCAATAATAAGCCATAATTTACTTATTTAAAACTTTATAAAAAGTTCCTCTTAGTTGGTGGTGAACAATCACTTGTAAGTGTCAAATTCGGTAAAAATAAGTGAACGAATGGATGGGGTTCTCTTACCACTTAAGTAAATCAAGGGAAGCACTATAAATGTAGGTGAAAAGAGAGTATTTTCTGCTGGAAATTCAGCTCCAAGAAACTCCAAGACTCAAAACACCGTAAAAACTTCAAGAATACTTAAGAACTTTGGGAGAAAATGCTTGGAGATGGTGTGAGATTTGTTGCAAGAGTTGAAGGGTATAAATAGGGGGAGGGGGCTGGTTTTCGAACTCAAGAGGGAGGGAGAGAGGGGAGTTGGTCCAATGGGTGTTCATGCAAAGAAATGATGAGGATTTGGTATGTAAGATTGGTTTTAAGCAAATGTGTAATCTTGGGTAAAATAATTAGATTAGATTTGATTATTTGTGGTAGGTGGGACCCACATTTTTTAGAAGATTTTTAAAGGGGAAGGGCTTCTAGAAGACCATTTTTATAAAAATCCCCATAAGTAGGTAATTCTTTGTATAAAAACCAACCTTTTATAAAAATAAACCATTTTAAGCATGGTTTCTCACCAAATAAAAATTATATAAATTAACTACTAATTTTTCTCTATCATAATTGATAAAGATCATAATTTTTACTAAAAGTGAATTTTTAACACTTCCGGTGCGCCAAACGGTTAAAATACCGGTAAAACGCGATAAAAATTACCAAATGCAACAATTAATAAGTAGCACATAATTTTCACATATAATCCACCAATTTAATTTTTATTCAAGTAATTTCTGACACAAACGGATATTTTTATCTTACCGGGTCGTTACCGGCTCGTATTACGGGCATTTTACCGATACGCGGTACCGAAATTTCTGAAATTTCATGAAATGCCAATTCTTGTAAACGAAGGGCTTTGCTAGACTTTATAATATCCTAATTGACTAAAATTAAGTCTAAGATGCGTATAATTAATTTACGATGCGTATAAGGGCTTAACGGTAATTAACCTGAAAATCGTCGAATGTCACAGCCTTCCCTCCTTTAAGAAATTTCGTCCCGAAATTTTCAACTATACAGTTTGGTTACGAACAGACTTGAACAAATGCGGGTACTTCTGCCTCATCTCATTTTCACGTTCCCACGTAAACTCGGGACCACGTTTCGAATTCCACCGTACTTTTACCAACTTGATGCAACTACGTTTCAACTTGTGAACAATCCAATCCGTGATTTCCACGGATTCATCACGAATATGAAGTTTGTCATCGACACGAACTTCATTAGGAGGTATCATGAGTGTCTCGTCGACTAGACACTTTTTCAGATTGGAAAAAAGAAATACGTTGTGCACTCCGCTTAATTCTTGCGGCAACTCGAGTCGGTAAGCAACTGGGCCAATGCGAGCAATAATCTTATAAGGACCGATATTGTCACACCCTCGTCAAGGCGGAAACGCGAAGCGTGACGTAACATGGTTTCCAAAGCATATGATTACCGTAAACACATACATGATAAATGGATACATAAACAAGTTTAAAGTTTTACATTCCAAAATGTAAATTGAGTTTACAAAAAGTGAAGATTTCACAAATATGACTCTATTACAATGAGTTATACAAGAGAAATCCCCCAAAAGTTGTATCCATCGTGCATGCATGTATCCTACATTGCTAACATTGCGATCACGTTCAATTTCCTGAAAAACATACTTAAAATTGTCAACACTAGGTTAGTGAGTTCACAGGTTTAATCAAATAGTTCTTTGTAAAATTCAATTGTTCGTAAATAGTTTCAGGTGTATGTGATAAACAGAATAAGAATTCTTGACCCATTTGTAAACTAGCTAGGAATACAAATAATATGTTCATACATGAGGCGTAACCAAACCATGACAATTGTACACGCCCCTAATTTCGTTATCCGGTTCTATGCGGCCATAAATCCTCCAGATTGTGGTTAGCGCGACTAACCATGACTGGGAGACGTCACTCTCCATAGTACTATTCATAGGACCCTAGGCTACAGTTAATGGTTACTACATTGTTCCATGGGAACTTTAGCGGCCTCACTTGTTGTTCTCATCTCATGTAAACATAAAAGTCGTGCCTTATTCTCTTGTTATCTCATAAAATAGTTGTAAGTATGTTCTTCCCCCAAATATTGAAAAACAGTAAAAAGGGGTCGTGAAACTCACCTTGTTTTTGTGTATGTTTGTAATGATACTTGTTGTAGTCGAACTTGATAATTCGTACCCTAAATACCAAAGGGTAAATTGTGTTAAGACCGAACGTCTCATATTGCAAATTGTTCACCGACTTTGTAAATCTGGTTGCTTTTGTTTAAAATATCCTCTTAGTGGTTCAACACTTGTTTCGTTATAAAAACAGTTCCAAGTTACTGCCCAAAGGGGACTGACACAGGTATCGAAACTACCTAGTTTCGATTGGGCAATTGAGTATCGAAACTTCCTAGTTTCGATTGAGTAGTTGGGTATCGAAACTACCTAGTTTCGATTGAGTATGACAGTTGTCGAAACTTCCTTGTTTCGATTGACAAGAAGGATATCGAAACTACCTAGTTTCGATTGAACAACTAGTATCGAAACCCCTAGTTTTGATTGAGTAAACAGGTATCGAAACTCCTACTTTCGATTGAGTAAACAAGTATCGAAACTCCTAGTTTCGATTGAGTAAACAGGTATCGAAACTATAGTTTCGATTGCTGGACCTCTGTTTGACAGAATCAGTCCTGCATATTTTTATGTTTTAATCTTGAATTCGACACACTTTCTTGTTAACTTACTTGCGTTTGAATATTTTGTATGTTTAGCTACGGTTTTAAAGAAAATAATGTAGATATTATGTAGTTTTTACCTTAAAACAGAGATGAACATGATGAGAGAAAACAGAGAATGATCTTGAGTTCCTTAGCTTGATTCTTGAGAAAAACACCTGGGATTCTTCTTAAAACACCGTATTATGGTAGGTTTTTCCTTAGAACTTGACTTCGATTTGGAGAGAGTTGGAATGTTTGCCGTATGAAAATGAGAAATATGAAAAGGAAATTGTGATGTTGAGACCGAGAGGGTATGGTTTTATCTGAGTTTTCTCAGGTATGGGATGGGTCGAGTGAGGGGGTATGGTCTTCTCTGGCTTCGGCCGAGAAAGTCAAAAAGTGGGTTGAGGGTTAATAATTAGTTTTAAGTATTAGTTTATTGAGAGTTTTAATATCAATTAGAGTTTTAAGGGGGTAATTTAATTCGGTTTATGTTTCTCACGGTATTATAAATTTAGCAAGTTTATGGCTCGTTAATGAAAAATATTTAAATCTTAGATTGTATAATTCGTTGAGGTGATTACTCGTAGGTATAAATACCTAAAGGTGACGATACGTGGTAACGTCTTCGAAAAGTCCATTATTTTACTTTTACGTATATTATATGATTTAGTCTTAAAAATAAATTATAGTTCAACGTAACTTTTGTGTAATATATATTTATATATATATATATATATATATATATATATATATATATTTTTCTGGTTATTTAATTTAACCACTAGTGTTCGTATTTAGTCGGGTTATCCTGGTACGTGAACCGGTAATTCCTAGAATTACCAAAATATGAAATGAACAATGTACGGCTTTTCTTAGACTTTAATGTCCTAATTTATGCAATTAGGTAAATCACGAAAACAAATATAATATAAACTCGTTTATATCGTGTACGGATATTGACCTGAAATGTCGGGTGTCACATTCTCCCCATGTTAAAAGAATTTCGTCCCGAAATTCAATTTGCGTCATCTTGAACTGGTGTATCCTTAAACAAGGAGGGGTATTTCGTTTTCATTTGATCTTCTCGTTCCCATGTATACTCAGGACCACGTTTTGAGTTCCAACGTACTTTAACCAGTTTGATTCGACTACGTCTCAGCCTTTGAACTTTCCAATCTGAAATCTCAATCGGTTCATCGATGAAATGCAACCTGTCGTCTATGTGAATCTCATCAGGCGGTATAATTAGCGTCTCTTCTGATAAACACTTCTTGAGATTTGATACATGAAACGTATCATGTACATTGCTTAGTTCTTCTGGCAACTTGAGCCTGTAAGCTACAGGACCAACCCTAGCCAGTATTTCAAAAGGTCCAACGTATCTAGGGTTGAGCTTACCACGGTTACCAAACCTTGCAACGCCTTTCCATGGTGAGACTTTTAATATTACTCGGTCACCAATTTGAAATTCTAATGGTTTCCGTCTGTTATCAGCATAGCTCTTCTGTCTGTCTTGGGCTGCTTTTAGACGGTCCTTAATTTTGAAAATCTTATCAGTGGTTTCCTGGACAATCTCAGGGCCTGTCAAATGTTTTTCACCAACTTCCGCCCAACATAGCGGTGAGCGGCATTTACGACCATATAAAGCTTTAAACGGATCTGCCTTAATGCTCGTGTGGTAGCTGTTATTATACGAAAACTCCGCCAATGGTAAATGAGTATCCCAATTACCTCCGAAATCAATTACACACGCACGGAGCATATCCTCTAAAGTTTGAATGGTCCTTTCGCTTTGACCATCCGTTTGTGGATGGTAGGCGGTGCTCATGTCTAGGCGCGTGCCTAAGGCTTCTTGTAATGATTTCCAGATTCTAGACACGAATCTGCTGTCTCTATCAGAGATAATAGAAATTGGCACTCCATGCCTAGCCACAATTTCCTTGATATAAAGCTTTGCAAGTTTCTCGGTTTTATCCGTCTCTTTGATAGGTAGAAAATGAGCTAATTTTGTTAAACGGTCGACAATTACCCATATGGTATCATAACCACTAGACGTCTTGGGTAATTTCGTGATGAAGTCCATAGAAATATGTTCCCATTTCCATTGGGGAATTTCGGGTTGTTGTAACAATCCCGATGGTTTCTGATGTTCTGCCTTTACCTTTGAACATGTCAGGCATTTACCGACATAAATAGCAATTTCTCCTTTCATGTTCGGCCACCAATAGTGTTCTTTCAGATCCTTATACATCTTATCTGAACCTGGGTGAATGGAGTACCTGGACTTGTGGGCTTCTTCCATAGCCAACTCCCGTAAATTACCAAAACATGGCACCCAGATTCTATTTGCAAAGTATAAAGTATCATCTGATTTTGGCTATAACTGTCTGGTCATTCCTCGTAAAGCTTCATTATGAATGTTTTCTTCTTTGATTGCCTCTTTGTTGTGCCATCCGGATTTGAATCGTGAGACTCGTATGAATTGTCAATCCTAGGGCACGAACACGAAGAGTTTTAACCCGTTCCTTACGACTCAAGGCATCTGCTACGACGTTCGCTTTACCAGGGTGATACTTGATATCACAGTCGTAATCATTCAGTAGTTCTACCCAACGACGTTGTCTCATGTTGAGTTCCTTTTGATCGAAGATATGTTGAAGACTCTTGTGATCGGTAAAGATAGTGCATCTTGTACCGTAAAGATAATGTCTCCAAATCTTGAGTGCAAACATAACTGCACCCAATTCTAAGTCATGGGTCGTATAATTCTTTTCGTGCACTTTTAGTTGTCGTGAGGCATATGCGATGACTTTGTCTCTTTGCATTAACACGCAACCAAGTCCTTGGTGTGATGCATCGCAATATACGACAAAGTTGTCGATTCCTTCAGGAAGGGATAAGATCGGTGCACTACACAGCTTCTGCTTTAGTAATTGAAAAGCTAACTCTTGCTTGTCATTCCAATCAAACTTCTTTTCTTTCTGGGTTAATGTGGTTATAGGCAGGGCTATTTTTGAAAAATTCTCGATGAATCGCCTGTAATAGCCTGCCAATCCCAGAAATTGACGCACCTCAGTCAGAGTTCTTGGTGCTTCTCAGTTTTTGATAGCTTCAATCTTGGATGGATCTACGTGAATACCATCCTTATTGATGACGTGTCCGAGAAAGTGAACCTCTCGGATCCAAAACTCACACTTTGAGAATTTAGCATAAAGCTTCTCATTCCTGAGTAGTTCTAAGATTAATTTCAGATGATGTTCATGATCCTCCTTGGTTCGTGAATATATTAATATATCATCGATAAATACTATCACGAATTTATCCAACTATGGCTTGCACACATGAGATCCATGAAGACAGTCGGTGCATTAGTCAAGCCAAATGGCATAACTAGAAACTCGTAGTGACTGTAACGAGTCCTAAAAGTCGTTTTTGGTATATCTTCTTCCTGAATTTTCAGTTGATGATACCCTGATCGTAGATCAATTTTTGAATAGAAACTAGAACCTTGTAGTTGATCAAACAAATCGTCTATTCGAGGCAGAGGATATCGGTTTTTGATTGTCAGCTTGTTTAATTCTCGGTAATCGATACACATCCTAAAGGTTCCATCCTTTTTCTTTACGAATAGGACCGGAGCTCCCCAAGGTGAGAAACTCGGTCTTATGAAACCTTTATCAAGCAACTCTTGCAGTTGATTAGATAATTCCTGCATCTCGGAAGGTGCTAGTCGATACGGTGATCGAGCAACCGGTGCGGCTCCTGGTACCAAGTCGATTCGGAATTCGACTTGCCTCGGTGGTGGTAATCCAGGTAAGTCTTCAGGAAAAACTTCGGGGTAATCTTTAACGATTGGTATGTCTTCAAGTCGACGTTTCTCGGGTTTCTTCTCGACGACGTGCGCCAGGAACACGCAATAGCCTTTACGTAGGTACTTACGAGCTTTCATGTAGTTTATCATCCTTAATGTCGCTCCACTCTTCTCACCTTGAACCGAAAGAACTTCTCCATTCGGGAGAGGAATATGAACAATCTTCTCAAAACAAACAATCTCGGCGTGATTCTTCGACAACCAATCCATACTAATAACAACGTCAAAACTTCCCAAGTCAACAGGTAGTAGATCTATACTAAATGTGTGGTTCTTAAAACATAAGGTACAACCCTGAATGACTTCCCCAGTTTTAATTAATTTCCTGTTTGCTAATTCAATTGTATAATTTTGGTCTAGTTTGCTGGGCTTAATACTGAGTAGGGACTTAAAGTCATTTGACACAAAACTCATATCAGCACCCGTATCGAAAAGTATAGAGGCATAGTGATTATTTATCGGGAACATACCAGTGACAATGTTTGGATCTTGTCGTGCGTCACCAGCCCCCATCACAAACGCTCTTCCACGGGCCTGATTGTCGTTTCGGTTCTTCAACTTTGGACAGTCTTTTCTAAAGTGCTTTGGATCTCCACACTCAAAGCATCCTTGATTCATCCTTTCTGCTCCTGGGTTGACTTTTCCTGCTACTTGATTAGCCTTATTAGGGTTCGCATTGTTCCAACAGTTATGGGCTAGATGCCCATGCTTTTTACATTTTCCACACTGGGTACACCTTCCACTGTGATGATACCCACATTTGTCACACTTCGGTAGTGTTCCAAGGTATCCATTTTGTCCTTCAATGTTGGCAGCATAGGCTTTCATGGTTTCAGGTCTCTTGTAAGCTTGATTCTTGTTTTGATTACTGGGTTTTCCAAACCATTTCCTCTTTTCCCCAGACCTTCCTTCCTCGGTCTCCTTCTTCTCAAACAAACCATCACGCACAGCATTATCTCTTAGTTTGGAAGCTAGAATTATAGCGTTCTTGGCATCTATAGGGTTCGATGAAGTTACCAGGCTTCGGATTTGAGGAGCAAGACCCCACAAGTATCTTTAAACTTTCTTGTATTCTGGGGTGACCATGTGTGGAACCAAACTTGCTAACTCATTGAATCGGTCAGTGTAACCAGCCACATCATCTCCTATCATTTGAAGGTTCCACATTTCAGTTTCGATTTTCTGCAATTCACTTCGAGGACAGTACTCCTCGATCTTCATGGCTTTTAGATCATCCCATGATAGCTGGTAGGCAGTCTGTCTTCCCAAAGTTTACATCTGAGAATTCCACCAGGTTAATGCTTTGTCAGCAAGTGTGCAAGTGGCATATTTCACCATACAGTCAGCTGTGCATTCACTAATATCAATTACATATTCCATCTTCTCAATCCACCTCATCAGACCTACTGCACCCTCGGTGCCATTGAAGTTGCGAGGGTTGCAGGATAGAAAAGCCTTATAAGTGCACTTCTTGTTCGGAGCATCTGTAGGGTCACAAGTCAATATTTTAATAATGTTTTTATCTTAGATCGCGACTGTGTTTCAGAGGTGTTTACACATCCTATTACCTCTAGAACCTCCAGTAGTGTCACTGCCTCCTGCACCTCCTCCGCTACCACTACCATTTCCTCCGACGTTATTTCGATTGACTTCGTACTGCTCCAAGGCGGCGGCTACACGTTGGGATATGAGTTGCTCAACTTCTGCGGAAATCATCGTGTTGTTTTCACCAGTAGTGTCACGCGGTGTCCTTCTTTTGGGTGCCATGGGTCTGAAGTCGAAATGGGGTTAGTGTGTGACGATATTCAGTGTCTACGATATCCGTACAATAGGATGATAGGTTATGAAATGCATATGCAATGAAAAACGTCTTAGTGAGTCATTTAAATTATAGACTAGGCTCGATTTTTTTTTTTTTTTTTTGACTCCGAGTTCGCTATAATCAATGGCTCTGATACCAATTTGTCACACCCTCGCCAAGGCGGAAACGCGAGGCGTGACGTAACATGGTTTCCAAAGCATATGATTACCGCAAACACATACATGATAAATGGATACATAAACAAGTTTAAAGTTTTACATTCCAAAATGTAAATTGAGTTTACAAAAAGTGAAGATTTCGCAAATATGACTCTATTACAATGAGTTATACAAGAGAAATCCCCCAAAAGTTGTATCCATCGTGCATGCATGTATCCTACATTGCTAACCTTGCGATCACGTTCAATTTCCTGAAAAACATACTTAAAATTGTCAACACTAGGTTGGTGAGTTCACAGGTTTAATCAAATAGTTCTTTGTAAAATTCAATTGTTCGTAAATAGTTTCAGGTGTATGTGATAAACAGAATAAGAATTGTTGACCAATTTGTAAACTAGCTAGGAATACAAATAATATGTTCATACATGAGGCGTAACCAAACCATGACAATTGTACACGCCCCTAATTTCGTTATCCGGTTCTATGCGGCCATAAATCCTCCAGATTGTGGTTAGCGCGACTAACCATGACCGGGAGACGTCACTCTCCATAGTACTATTCATAGGACCCTAGGCTACAGTTAATGGTTACTACATTGTTCCAGGGGAACTTTAGCGGCCTCACTTGTTGTTCTCATCTCATGTAAACATAAAAGTCGTGCCTTATTCTCTTGTTATCCCGTAAAATAGTTGTAAGTATGTTCTTCCCCCAAATATTGAAAAACAGTAAAAAGGGGTCGTGAAACTCACCTTGTTTTTGTGTATGTTTGTAATGATACTTGTTGTAGTCGAACTTGACTATTCGTACCCTAAATACCAAAGGGTAAATTATGTTAAGACCGAACGTCTCATATTGTAAATTGTTCACCGACTTTGTAAATCTGGTTGCTTTTGTTTAAAATATCCTCTTAGTGGTTCAACACTTGTTTCGTTATAAAAACAGTTCCAAGTTACTGCCCAAAGGGGACTGACACAGGTATCGAAACTACCTAGTTTCGATTGGGCAATTGAGTATCGAAACTTCCTAGTTTCGATTGAGTAGTTGGGTATCAAAACTACCTAGTTTCAATTGAGTATGACAGTTGTCGAAACTTCCTAGTTTCGATTGACAAGAAGGATATCGAAACTACCTAGTTTCGATTGAACAACTAGTATCGAAACCCCTAGTTTCGATTGAGTAAACAGGTATCGAAACTCCTAGTTTCGATTGAGTAAACAGGTATCGAAACTCCTAGTTTCGATTGAGTAACTGATATCGAAACTATAGTTTCGATTTCTGGACTTTTGTTTGACAGAATCAGTCCTGCATATTTTTATGTTTTAATCTTGAATTCGACACACTTTTCTTGTTAACTTACTTGCGTTTGAATATTTTGTATGTTTAGCTACGGTTTTAAAGAAAATAATGTAGATATTATGGAGTTTTTACCTTAAAACAGAGATGAAGATGATGAGAGAAAACAGAGAATGATCTTGAGTTCCTTAGCTTGATTCTTGAGAAAAACACCTAGGATTCTTCTTAAAACACCGTATTATGGTAGGTTTTGCCTTAGAACTTGACTTCGATTTGGAGAGAGTTGGAATGTTTTCCGTATGAAAATGAGAAATATGAAAAGGAAATTGTGATGTTGAGACCGAGAGGGTATGGTTTTATCTGAGTTTTCTCAGGTATGGGATGGGTCGAGTGAGGGGGTATGGTCTTCTCTGGCTTCGGCCGAGAAAGTCAAAAAGTGGGTTGAGGGTTAATAATTAGTTTTAAGTATTAGTTTATTGAGAGTTTTAATATCAATTAGAGTTTTAAGGGGGTAATTTAATTCGGTTTAGGTTTCTCACGGTATTATAAATTTAGCAAGTTTATGGCTCGTTAATGAAAAATATTTAAATCTTAGATTGTATAATTCGTTGAGGTGATTACTCGTAGGTATAAATACCTAAAGGTGACGATACGTGGTAACGTCTTCGAAAAGTCCATTATTTTACTTTTACGTATATTATATGATTTAGTCTTAAAAATAAATTATAGTTCAACGTAACTTTTGTGTAATATATATTTATATATATATATATATATATATATATATATATTTCTGGTTATTTAATTTAACCACTAGTGTTCGTATTTAGTCGGGTTATCCTGGTACGTGAACCGGTAATTCCTAGAATTACCAAAATATGAAATGAACAATGTACGGCTTTTCTTAGACTTTAATGTCCTAATTTATGCAATTAGGTAAATCACGAAAACAAATATAATATAAACTCGTTTATATCGTGTACGGATATTGACCTGAAATGTCGGGTGTCACAGATATAGCGGGTGCTAAGCTTATCATGCTTACCAAACCTAACAACCCCCTTCCATGGAGAGACTTTCAACATAACTTTATCTCCTATCCGGAATTCTAACGGCTTTCTTCTTCTATCGGCATACTTCTTTTGCCTATCCAAAGCGACTTTCAACCGATCTCGGATCTTAAAAATCTTATCAGTAGTCTCTTGGATAAGTGCAGGTCCAGTTAATTGCTTATCTCCAACTTCTGCCTAACAAAGTGGGGAACGACATTTTCTACCATACAAAGCTTCAAACGGAGCGGCCTTAAAGCTGGTTTGGTAGCTGTTATTGTAGGAAAACTCAGCCAACGGTAGATGAGTATCCCAACTTCCACCAAAATCAATTACACAGGCTCGAAGCATGTCTTCTAAAATTTGGGTGATCCTTTCACTTTGGCCATCACTCTGCGGATGATAAGCTGTGCTCATATCCAGGCGAGTACCTAAGGCTTCTTGTAGGGCTTTCCAAAACCTTGACGTAAATCGGCTATCTCTATCCGAAATGATCGATAATGGCACACCATGCCTAGCCACTACTTCTTTAATATAAATGTTGGATAATTTCTTCATACGATAGGATCCTTTAATGGGTAGGAAATGCGCTGATTTCGTCAAACGATCCACAATTACCCAAATGGCATCATAGCCACTACGAGTGCGGGGTAACTTGGTGATGAAATCCATGGCAATACTATCCCATTTCCACTGCGGAATCACAGGTTTTTGAAGAAGTCCAGACGGTTTTTGGTGCTCAGCTTTGACTTTCACGCAAGTCAAACATTTACCAATATATGTAGCAATGTCACCCTTCATGTTTGGCCACCAATAGTGCTCTTTGAGATCCTTATACATCTTATCCGATCCTGGATGAATCGAATACCTGGATTTATGTGCTTCGTCCATAACCAATTTACGTAGGTTCCCAATAAGGGGTACCCATACTCTATCCATAAAGTACAAGGTATCATCAGACTTGGGCACTAATTCTCTAGCCATACCACAGAGATTCTCATTCTTCAAATTTTATTCCTTCAAAGCTTCATGTTGTACATCACAAATTTGTGCTGCGAGGTTTGAATGAATGGTCAACCCCAGTGCACGCACCCGTAAAGGCTTAACTCGCTCTTTCGTACTCAAAGCATCGGCCACGACATTAGCCTTGCCTGGGTGATAACGGATATCACAATCGTAGTCATTGAGCAATTCCACCCAACGTCTCTGCCTCATATTCAACTCCTTTTGATCAAAGATGTGCTGGAGACTTTTGTGATCGGTAAATATTGTACATTTACTACCATAAAGGTAATGCCTCCAAATCTTATGTGCGAACACTACGGCACCTAATTCCAAATCATGAGTTACGTAATTCTGTTCGTGCACTTTTAGCTGGCGCGAAGCATAAGCTATAACTTTTCCATTCTGCATCAGAACACATCCGAGTCCTTGTCGTGAGGCATCACAGCATACTACAAAACCATCCGTCCCTTCAGGAAGAGACAAGATAGGGGCACTGCATAACTTTTGTTTCAGCAACTGAAAGGCTGTTTCTTGTTTTTCACTCCAAACGAATTCCTTTTCCTTTTGCGTCAATAGCGTCATAGGCTGTGCTATTTTGGAAAAATTCTCAATGAACTTTCGGTAATAACCTGCCAAACCTAGGAATTGTCGAACCTCGGTTGGACTTTTAGGCGCTTCCCAATTCTTAATTGCCTCAATCTTTGCTGGATCCACGTGAATGCCCTTCTCATTGATCACGTGTCCAAGAAAATAAACTTCTCGGACCCAGAACTCACACTTTGAGAACTTTGCATAGAGCTTCTCATTCCTTAGCAACTCCAAAATCAGCTTCAAATGTTGCTCATGCTCCTCTTTTGTTTGCGAATAGATGAGTATGTCATCAATGAATACTATAACGAATTTGTCTAAGTACGGGCGACACACCCTTTTCATGAGATCCATGAATACAGCTGGGGCATTGGTCAACCGAAAGGGCATGACCAAAAATTCATAGTGACCATACCGTGTTCGGAACGCAGTCTTCGGAACATCTTCATCAATGATTCTCAATTGATGGTAACTAGAACGCAAATCAATCTTCGAGTGATAACTCAAACCTTGTAGTTGGTCGAACAAGTCATCAATCCTTGGCAAAGGATACCGATTTTTGACAGTAAGTTTATTCAACTCTCTATAGTCGATACACATCCTCATTGATCCGTCCTTCTTTTTCACAAATAAAACCGGCGCTCCCCAGGGCGAGAAACTCGGTCTTATGAAGCCTTTGTCCAACAATTCTTGCAATTGCTTGGATAACTCTTGCATTTCGGACGGCGCCAAACGATAAGGAGATCGAGCAATTGGGGCGGCTTCTGGCACTAGATCTATTTTAAACTCAACTTGTCTTTGCGGCGGCAAACCAGGCAATTCCTCGGGGAACACTTCCGGATAATCACGGACTATCGGGATTTCTTCAAGCTTCTTTTCTTCCATTCTAGTGTCAACCACGTGAGCTAAGAATGCCGGATATCCCTTTCGCAAATACTTGTGCGCCTTCATCATAGTGACAATTTTCAATGGGGCACTCTCATCACCTTGAATCTTCAGCACCTTGCCGCTTGGGAGTGCTAATTGGACTATCTTTTCGGAGCACATAATCTCCGCATGATTCTTTGATAACCAATCCATGCCAATAACAACATCGAAACTTCCAAGTTCTACTAGCAGAAGGTCAATACTAAACGTATGATCTCCTAAACGTAAATTGCACCCACGAAACACTTCATTTGTTTCTATTAATTTACCGTTAGCTAACTCTATAGAATATTTAACATTTAATTTACTTGACTGCGAGCTCAGGAGAGGTTCAAAGTTTTTAGAAACAAAACTTCTATCAGCTCCAGTATCAAATAAAACGCAAGCATAATGGTTATTAACGAGAAACGTACCACTAATAACTGACGGGTCCTTCTTCTCCTTCTTTCCGTCCATCACAAAGGCTCTTCCACGGGCTTCATTATTCTTCAGTTTTGGGCAGTCTTTCTTAAAATGCCCAACAACACCGCATTCGAAACAACCAGAGTTTGGTTCTTCCTTCTTCACAGTTAACTTCACACGGCAGGTTGGGGCTTGGTGCCCAAACTTGTTGCAACGAGCGTAGACATTGCATGTGCCGGTGTGAAAGTAACCACACTTGTTGCATTTAGGGCTTGGACCCCTATTCCTTCTTGGTTCAGTAATATTTGCTGCAAACATCCTTCCCGGATTCTTCTTCTTGTTCTAGAAGTTTGTAACACGACTCCCAGAAGCTTCAGTCCACTTACGCTTCCCTTCATTAGACCATTTTCCTTTCTCCTCACAAGCTTCCATTGGCGTTTTCCCAGTACTACCCTTCTTCAATAGCCAGTACGAACCGCATCATCAGCTAAAGTGTGTGCCAGTTGCACAGCATCCTGAATGGTTGTGGGGTTTGCTGATGTCACCATACCACGAATTTGAGGTGCCAACCCCCAAATATAACACTCAATCCTTTTCGGCTCAGGGGTGACAAGATGGGGTACAAGCCTTGCCATCTGATGAAACTGGGTAGTGTACTCTCTAACTTCAGCATCAATCATAGTCAAGTTCCAAAATTCAGCTTCAATCTTCTGGATCTCATTGCGCGGGCAGTATTCACGCATCAACATTTCCCTCAGTTGATTCCAATTGAGACCATAAGCATTCGCTTCACCGAGCCCATGTACTTGGGTGTTCCACCAGGTTAATACTTCGTCTTGAAAGCAACTTGATGCATACTTTACACGTTGAGCAGGAGTGCAGTTGCTTATGACCATTACGGACTCCATCTTCTCGATCCAACGAACGATTCCCACGGGTCCTTCTGTTCCAGAGAAAGATCGTGGTTGGCACGCTTGAAAAGTCTTGTACGAACAGCCCTCGTTCGGGTTCCCTGTTTTCACAAGTACAAACCATTTCTCAATAAGTGGTTATACAAGAACAGTTACTTGGAACCCTACAAAAACATCATCCATTGGTGCTATAAAGCATCATTAGGAGAGTTTGGCATACCTTGGTTCGCTTGAACACCATGAGTAGCAGCAAATTGGGCAAGAGCAGCATTCACATGTTGAGTAATCACTTGATTCAACTCTTCAGCAGTGGCTGGAAGCATCGTTCTACTAGTTTCACGTCTTGGTGCCATTTTCACTCTAATACATACGATACAAGATAATTACGACAATATCATACGCAATATTTGATTAAATCATGCCCGTAAGTAAGGAAAATAAATAAGCACAACACATAAAACCTAAAGATAATTCATGTCATTTCCATAATAGATAATGTTTGACTTGACAACATCATTTTAAACTAGAATGACAACCAAAAATGGGTATGGCATACAACCAACCCTCAAGTTCACCAATACAGTACATGAAATGACATAAATAATCCCAAAAGGAACAACCACCAATAACTAACGAGTACGACGGGTGACAACACCGACATGAGCAATAGTAGCAGCAAGGAAAACACATGCTACAGCTAGGGCTAGTGTAGCCTCGAGGCGCTCTTCGAGTGCGTCCATACGCTGCAGAGCCTCGGCTTCCCTAACTTCCGCTGCTGCGGCTCTAAGTGTGGCATTTTCAGCCACCAACCTAGCCTGCTCAGTCACGCTCTCGCACTCATCCATCCTTTTCTTTAAGTCAGTAATCTCGTCACGCGTCTTCACCTGATCGCTACTCACTACCTTAACATGATCACTAATCCTCTCAGACCTACGGTCAACACGATCAACTTTGGCTCCCATAGAATCCATCCTAGTCTCCTCACGAGCACACCTAGCGGCTAATAATGGAACTGTCCTCTCAATGGGCTGGCCTTTAAGGGGTAATACCCTCGAGGAGGAGGACTCTCCAACACAACGAATATTAGGGACACCCTCTTCATTGGCCCATTCTTACACACGCTCAGATAGCCAACCCCAACGCCTTGCAACAAAGGCCCTCGTCTTTTGTGGAGGACGCTCACTATGTAACCAACCGTAGCCGATTCATTTTCCCTTTCATCCATTTTTCTTTTCTTAACTGGTGATACAGATTTTCTAGCAGTCATTTTAAATAGCGCACCCCTAGGAGACTCACGAAAAGAATGGGGAGATGGAAGACGTAATGCCCCTGTCATTGGCCTAGGTGGCTCAACGGCAATAGCAACGTCCTCGCCCTCGTATACAGGGCTGTCAGCAGTAGGGGTCACAGGTGTAAGTTCCAAAGGGGCCTCTTATTCTTCTTCTGATTCTTCTATCCACCCATTTCGATTATCTGGATGATCAGCATCCTCAGCCATGTGGGTTGCAAAGCCATCGAGGACCGAGTCTGGTGACATGGGTGAAACTGGTGAGAACTCCGGCTCGTCGTCTGATGAGATTGGAATAATCGGAGAAGGAGAAGTCATCTGTGACACGAAAATATTTACACGGTGTAAATAACTAGCCCATAATATAAGCACATACGTATGCAACATATTAAGGCACTAAACAAATAGAGAGGAAAACTTGTAAGCACATACGCATGCAAACTATTAAGAAATAAACGAATAACTTGTAAGCACATACGCATGCAAACAATTAAGTATTTAGATATAAGGAAAAAAAAAATACTCATACCTAACTAAGATGCACGCGGTTTGAAAAAAAACGCTTCTTAACCCAAAAACTCTTTTACCCCTTTTTTTTATTAGTTATAGACTAGATTTTTAAGAAAAATATTTTCTAGTTAGCTTTAACCTGGCTCTGATACCAACTTAACTGTCACACCCCAAGACAACGAATTGCAGCGGAAATTTTTATGAAAGCATGGTGGTAACATAAGTTGGAGCCCATAATATAATAGCAAACACTTTTATTTATAAATTAGGGAAAATAAGTCTTACATAAGATAAAATTAAGTTTGAACATAAGTTTAATGATCCGATACAAGGCAGATCATATTACAAAAGATAGTCCCAAATGAATTTCCCATGTGAAGCGTTTGCCAAAAGCCCATTTTTCATGACCGCGCGTTCTTGCATTTATTTTCCTGAAAAACATGCTTAAAAACATCAACAAAAAGTTGAGCGAGTTTCACAGGTTTAAATAATTACTAACCGAACTATCATGCAACTTTTGACTAACATGTGATAAGTTGTAAGCTTGCAAGGGATACAACAAGATGATAGTACCTAGAGCTTATAATCAAACCGAGACACGAAATATACAATATGTCCCCACAAAACCTTTCAAAATATACTCTCTCGTACAAACGACCGATTAGCGCTACTAATCACGAGAGTGGGTGGTCATACCCAAATAGATCTATCAATATACCCTGTGGCCCATAAGAGGCTAATGATTATAACGGCGGGGCTATTCATGAACGATTTACACGAATATATATATATATACACATATATAAATGCCCTTACTCGAGACAATCACACAAACACATAAGTAAGTCAAGTATTATGATAAACGAACGAAAGCATGTTCTTCCCCCATATTTTATAAACGATTAAGATAATTCAAAAAGGGGCCGTGAAAACTCACCTTGAGCAAGAAACAATTGAAATTGACAAGTACTAGCAACTACGCCCACGAGCGCCGGTCGGACCTAATAGTGTCCTAAATAAGATAGACATTTTAATAATCGATCTCTAGTCTTACAAGTAAGTTGTTCATACAACCTACTAGACTTATAATATTTTTAAGAAAATATTTATTTACGAGAACCGTTGGTGACTTCGACACTCGGTTAAGATTTTATGAAAATGATGGATTACGCACCCTTAGATAAAATGCTAATCAACGATCAAAATGTGAAATTATAACCAAATAGCACATAAAAACATTCATACTTATATACATAAGTCCTAGATCATATGTGGACATACCCAAATCATACTACTTGCATATGAACATTATTTAAGTGAAACGGTCAATTAGTCAAATTCTCAATTTACCAATACTAGGGACCACATATCATCTCATAACATGAAATCATAATTGTCAAACCATGTTTCATGAATCAAAACAATCTTTCATCACATTAGCATCAATGTACCTAAAACATGGCAATTTCTACGCATACGAGGTAATCGAATAGTCAAATAATGCATATAGAAACATGTTAATGACGTTAATCAATTTATAACATAAATGCTGTAAATAATCCATAAAATATGACCACACTTTTTGCTCAAAATTATATTGATAGAACACTTATTTTTCATACAAAAAATAGTCGATTTTTACGACTAGTTTACCGTAAAACCTAACGAAATGCATCCAAACACCAAGATTCATACATATAACTAAAAACCTAAGTTTTAAACATGAAATATCATCAAGTTACTGCCATAGCTCCAGATTTTTAACAATTTCCTTTTTATGGCGAAAATTCACCGTTTTAGCGTACTTTTAAGCATCATAAGCTAGTCCACTATTTGGCCAATCATCCCAACACATGATATACTTTTAGAACAGGTTATTATAGCCAAAATACATCACATTTATCACATTATTTTCAGATTTCAATAATCCTTTTAATCCTTGCTCAAGACCCAAATTTAAACATGCATTTTAATGACAATTTTAAGCTATAAACACCTAAATCAACAAATCAATGATCCATCCATAAGCTATCATGCTTTTATGCAATAATATATCCTAATTTACTATTTGAAACTAACCATAATAAACATTTGTTTTGCATGCCAAGATCAAGTCATAAATCATAACATTTTGCAAGATATGAACAAATACATATATACACGACACACATACACACCCATAAACATTTCAAAACCTTCAATAATAAGCCATGATTTACTGATTTAAAACTTTATAAAAAGTTCCTCTTAGTTGGTGGTAAACAATCACTTGTAAGTGTCAAATTCGGTAAAAATAAGTGAAGGAATGGATGGGGTTCTCTTACCACTTAAGTAAATCAAGGGAAGCACTATAAATGTAGGTGAAAAGAGAGTATTTTCTACTGGAAATTCAGCTCCAAGAAACTCCAAGACTCAAAACACCATAAAAACTTCAAGAATACTTAAGAACTTTGGGAGAAAATGCTTGGAGATGGTGTGGAGATTTGTTGCAAGAGTTGAAGGGTATAAATAGGGGGAGGGGGGCTGGTTTTCGAACTCAAGAGGGAGGGAGAGAGGGGAGTTGGTCCAATGGGTGTTCATGCAAAGAAATGATGAGGATTTGGTGTGTAAGATTGGTTTTAAGCAAATGTGTAATATTGGGTAAAATAATTAGATTAGATTTGATTATTTGTGGTAGGTGGGACCCACATTTTTTAGCAGATTTTTAAAGGGGAAGGGCTTCTAGAAGACCATTTTTATAAAAATCCCCATAAGTAGGTAATTCTTTGTATAAAAACCAACCTTTTATAAAAATAAACCATTTTAAGCATGGTTTCTCACCAAATAAAAATTATATAAATTAACTACTAATTTTTCTCTATCATAATTGATAAAGATCATAATTTTTACTAAAAGTGAATTTTTAACACTTCCGGTGTGCCAAACGGTTAAAATACCGGTAAAACGCGATAAAAATTACCAAATGCAACAATTAATAAGTCGCACATAATTTTCACATATAATCCACCAATTTAATTTCTATTCAATTAATTTTTGACACAAACGGATATTTTTATCTTACCGGGTCGTTACCGGCTCGTATTACGGGCATTTTACCGATACGCGGTACCGAAATTTCACGAAATGCCAATTCTTGTAAACGAAGGGCTTTGCTAGACTTTATAATATCCTAATTGACTAAAATTAAATCTAAGATGCGTATAATTAATTTACGATGCGTATAAGGGCTTAACGGTAATTAACCTGAAAATCGTCGAATGTCACAAATTCACACTCAACGTATTGAATTTATGAATAATAAATTTGGAAAATATAAAATTTAGTAATGCTGAAATGTATTCAAAACACAGGGAAATGGTTCTCAAACTGAAATAAATAAGAAAAATAATCCTGTTAACGCCTCCTGTAGTTTTCCACTAGAAGGAGAATAATTCCCAAGGCGAGCACCGCTTCGAGGATGGAGATTAATTTCCTTTTGGTATCCTAATTGGTTTGCTAGGCTATTCCTTGTCCTTGCAAGTCGTGCATTAACCCTTGCTCCATTCTTTGTCTCTCAAATTCTGAGGTCCTTACATATTGGTGCGTGTCATTGATTGGAAATTTGATAGTACTAGTGAGTGCCATGATATGCCCTACTCAAGGATTAGAGTAATATGGGTCGAGAATTAGATATGGGTCTCTTAGTGGAAGTGGTAGTTGATTGTGGGGATGGGGTGTCTGATACGGGTTTCTGGGCGTGGCTGGTCCAGGTGTTCGAAGTATTGGGCCGGTGTTCCTAATCCAATCTACCCTTACATCAAACCTTGATCTAGCAGCTACGGGTGTTGGTGATCGATGTACGGGTGGTCCGGTGTCTTCTTCCCAATCAGACTTTTCTTCGGGACGGCATACCTGGGAGGTAGGAGAGTAGGAGTCCATACTTAGCAGGAAAACAATGGAAAGGTTGTAAGCGATAATAAAATACTGAGTGTCAAATGTAGGAGTTCTCATAGGTTTAGAGTTTGACTAGTCATAACGCCGAACCTTGACAATGGTATTTTAGAAATACACTTGACCTATAAGCAATGCATCCCTGAAGAGAATTCCCAGGAAAGAGGGGTGGGTCACTAGAACACACTTAAGTACCCTATCTTTCCTTAGTCAGAATCCATCATGGGCCTACACACTCTTCCAGCCATCATGTATTAATAACACTATTGTTGGTCTCATGGTTATGATGAGAATTGTTGAGAACTGGGCCTTGTGGCCCGAAAGTAAGGTTTATGCATTTCAGTGGGCTTTTGCTTCTTGGAGGATAGATTGATTGCTTAGTTTATTATTGATGGACATTAGGCCCAATAGTTTAAAAATTTGTTGTTTAGAAGAGGTGTGGTATTATGTATGTGAGTTTAGGGGTGCATGAATAACTAAGTGTGTATGAGTGTGTGAGGAAACTTAGAATAGCACTTTTAAATAAGTTAAATAGGTAGCAATGAATAGGAGAAAAAGTGGGCAGGTAATGTGACACATAGATTATTAAGTATTGTATCATATGATGTAGTTATATAATATAACATGTAAGAATATTCACATAAAAATAATTATATAGCATGTAGATAGTAATGAGTGTAAGCACAAAAGTTTTCAAGTAGTGTGACACATAAGTCATTATGTATTGTATCACGTAGTGTAAATACTTATGATAGCATGTAAAAATATTTACACAAGAACTAATAATGTAACATGTAGTAGCATGGGATTGTATGGGTGTCCTAAAGTTATAGTCTAGGTCAAGAGTGTCTAATAACCTAGTTCCCTATAACCAAGGCTCTGATACCAATCTGTCACACCCCAACCGACGGTGGAATCATCGGGGCGGGACATGTAGACTGTTCATGAGCTCAAGGTTGACTAAATTGTAATATGTTAAATCCATTTCCATTCAAACAAACATGAATCAAATTCAAAGTACATCATGAAATACAATTTGTTTTTGAATTAAGATTAACTAGGTCCAAAGCCTATGTGTAGCATGTCTTGATCAAAATCATATGAAAGCACCTGAAACATGAATAAAATAAGGTCAACTAAAAAGTTGGTGAGTATAACACAGGTTTGTATATAGGTAGCATATAATTTGTAAACCAAATCCTTTACATAACATGATAAATAAGGCATTTATGGGGAGCAATTATTATGTAACCAAGTGCAATCAAACCTTTGTAACTAGCATGCAAAAAATTGTGTTGTCGGTTTCAATCACCGCGCACCTGGGTGGGTTTGTCAGACTCAATAGATCTATCATTGAAAACCGTCGGCTTGTATAGTTAATGATTGCACATAATCGCATACAAAGGTTAGCACACCTAGCACTCGGGCATAAAGCTCAAATTGCACACATGAATGTAAATAGGATTTGTACTTTGTGTTGTTTGTGTAAATGTAATGTGTAATTTGAATAATGTTCATGTTTCACCCCAAAAGTGTAAAAGAGTAAAAGGGGCTATGAAATACTCACTTGTATCGAAGGCGTAGCTAACACGAGATACTAGATAGTAATGTGATCCTTGTATTGCACAATGTTAACCTAGAGTGTAATGTATATTGCATTAATAATGCACAATAGTCTAAGTCTAAGTCTAAGGTTGAATTGGATAAAGTTAGTGATTGGTACTTGAAAGTATTGTATAAAATGGAAGATTTGAAATGAATATTTTTAGAATATTTTGAATAAGGTTTGAGTTTGAAATAATTAAATAAGTAAATTAGATAATTATTGTTTATGAAAATGATGTAAGTATTAGATGTATTCAAGTATAAATAAATAGATGCTTTTGTACAAATATAAATCAAATAAATAATTATTACTCTATTCATTTATTTATAAAGTGTAACTTAGACATTAAATTATTATTAAGTGTAGGGTTTATAAATTAGATGTTGGACTTTAAATAATTCTCTTTTATTTTAAGATTAAACATTTGATCTTTTCTAAATAAGGATAATACAGATTTTTAAATTTAATTACTTTTATTTTAAAAACAACTCTGGAATATTAATTGTTTTAAAAATATAAAAATATAAACATTCTGCCAACACACACGACCGTGCCAGGGAAGAGCACGATCGTGCTTGGTCGGGCGCGACCGTTCTAGACAGGGCGCGACCGCGTTGGTCAAACAGAGGACAACTGGCCAAATCACTAGGCACGACCGTGCCTAAGATAGGCACGACCGTGTCTGTGCTTCTGGGGTACGATCAAGTCTAGCCAACGAGCATGACTGGGTCTGAGCAGGAGGCACGACCGCGCTAGAAGTCGACACGACCGCGTCTCCCGAGGCATGACCGCGCTAGATGATTAGCGCAACCGTGTCTCTTTCAAAACAGGAACGAATTGATTGATTCCTATATTGATAGTGCTGGAATGTATAGGGCTTTCATTCACAAGGTTAGTACGAGTCTGTTGGTGTAGATTAATTGTGTTTAAAACATGTTTAAAGTAGTATTCGATTAAACCATTTTGGAATGAACCCTAGATTCGGGTTCGTGTTAAATTGTATATTGTAAGCCCAAATTAGTTTAGGGTTTTTGATCTATAGACTAAATCGAAAGTGTAGGAGGTTTCAATACTCGGAAGGACGATGAATTGATAGCGTATGGTAGAGATGAGTTCCGGCGACGACGGGTTTGATCTCCGGCGTCTTCTGCTGCAACTCCGGCTAACTCAATGTTTTCTGAAACTTTAGGGAGGTTCTTATATCGTGAATCTTCTGTTTGGTTGAGAGAATTCGGATCGAAGGAAGAGTTTATGTTTTCTTTGAAATGTTTGAACGATTTTTCGAGTCCGAAGGAATTAAACTGGGACGTTCGTGTAATTGAAAATGTTATTACTCTCGTAAATGGAAATGAAGTGAGGAACGGTTACGGAACTGAACGATCAAGCGATTAAAACTGCATTTACGTTTCAACTAATGTGAGGCGCGACCGTGCCTCTTATAGGCGCGACCGTGCCAGACGAGGCGCGACCGTGCCAACACGTGGCGCGACCGTGCCTTCTAGGGTTTCTGGTTATTTAAAAAATCAGCCCTTGTAACTTCAGCTTTGACAGAATTAGCTTGGTTAGGGTTTAACAGAACACCTAACGAGATTACTAACTGGATTAACTCTAAGAGGTGTTACCACTTGATTATGAGTTCTAAATCCTTGAATTGAATACGATCGGCTAACGATTAATGAGGTGCAGGTTTGAACAAGTATATGATTCAATGTCGTGTTCTTATTTTATTAGTTAAAATAAGTTAAAATAGGGTCAGAAAATCAGGGATGTTACAATTCAAGGGTTTTTAAGGTGTTTCTCAAGAAGAATAGCAAGGTTTTTGGGCTTGGAACTTCCTTCTTACTCCTTTATTCTATCCTACTTGTTGTGAGTTCCTATCTGTCTTCATCCTCTTCATTTTTACTAGCACCAAGTTGTTGTCATGCATAAAACTCCAACCAAAAGAATAATGCTCAAAAACTAGCTTAAAGCAGGATTTACATCTTTTAAACAAAACGTTCTTTTAAAAACTCATGGATCTAGTGGTTTGGATGAACAAATCTGGAAAATGGACTTTAGAACATGTCATATATAACTTAAACATCAACCATTTGGTAAACAAGAGTCAAAACAAGTACAAAATTTGAATAGTTGTTGAAATTGAGTGTTATAGAACCAAAACAGTGAGCTGGCAGAATTTTAAACCGACTTTACCATGCCATAACCCGGTCCATGCTCACCCAAACTTGTCGAATATTAGGTCTAAAATCAAGTACAAAGAGTCAAGAGTCCAATCCAAGTGGTTTCATGAAATTTCGTTGAGTTTTGATACCCCAAAATGGTCATACAAGAAAGTGTGTCAAGGCTGTCCTTTTTGACAGAATTTTAGCATCACTTCTGAGAGTCATAATTTGGTCATAACAAGTTTAAATAACCTGATTCCACTTTCTAAAGTTATTATTTTATGTACATAGTAAAAGTTGTAGGGTCTTGGGTCATGAAAACGGGTCTAGATCGGTCAATTAAAAAGGAATCCCCAAGACACTCCAGAACCAAATGCTGCTGCCCTCTCTTGTCCGAATAAATATTTAAAAATACTTAAACTTGTCAAAAGTTGTTGATTAATACATCCCTGTAACCCTAAGACATGTAGGTATCTTGGTATAAATTTTCATGACTAAACGAGTTCATTTGGTTAATCAAAATGGCGACACACGGACAACTTAAAATTCAGGAAAATATCTATAGACTAGGGTTACCTTAATATTGTAGTTTGAAGTGAATAACTACCAAAACCCTAACATAATGTATATACAACAACCTATGGATAAGCATCTGTTTGTATAACATAAATAATGTATATATGTGTGAATAAATACGAACACGCATCATGAATTTCAATGACAAGTCACCAACGGTTCGTCGGGTCACATTTTCTAAACATGACACTTACGTTTTTGAGTCTAACATATTGGATGGACTTTGTACATGACCGACTTGTATGATGACACTCAATATTAAGGTCATAAGATAACCGTCACTATTTAGGTCACGGTTAGGACAGTCTTGCATACACATCGGCCTTGCTAGCACTTAAACATTGAAAGCTCATCAGGTGAGTTCAAGGCCCCCTTTTTTTAATGTTTTGTAAACTGCGGGGGAGAAACATACTTACTGGCTATGTTTTCAAAACATGAAATACAATTGCTTATACGTTTGACAATATGAACATTATGGTTTAACTCGTTGTGAGTTCACTGCCCCCTTTTAACTTTTTAATGTTTTATAAACATCGGGGGAGAAACATACTTGTACAACATATTTGCTTACATATTTGAAAGCATGAAAAAAATGAATGATTGATACATTTGGGAAAACATGGAACACTTACAAACATTTTCGTATGATAACAAGAAAACAAGACCCGACCTTTATGTTTGCGTGAGTTAACATATATAGAGCGCTGGAAGTCCCCTGACCATCATATTTATAACCATTAGCTATAGGATAGTACTATTGGGATTGACACCCCCAGTCATGGTTAGTCGCGCTAACCATAGGTCCCTTTGGCCAAATGACCGCATAGTGTTCAAACATTGCTCGTGAGGTATGAGCGAGGGGCAAAACACCTGTGTCATGGTTTGGTTATGCCTCATGTATGTACATATTATTTGTATTCCTAGCTAGTCTACAAATGGTTCAACATTACTTGTTTTGTTTATCATATTCATTGAAACGTTTTCGTGCAGATGGATCTGCCAATCACTTATACACCAATGGTTTTGCCATTCGTTTACGTGGAAATGTTTTTATCAATGTTTTCAAGGAAAACAGTTTCATATTATGGCCATGTACACAGTATCAATGTTTTCAGGAAAAATGACTTGTTTTATGACTATGACGTTATCACATGTTTTCATTGGGAAAACTACTTGTTTTATGACTATGAAGTCATCACATGTTTTCATTGGGAAAACTACTCGTTTTATGACTATGAAGTCATCACATGTTTTCATTGGGAAAACTACTCGTTTTATGACTATGAAGTCATCACATGTTTTCGAGGAAAACAACCTTACATTAAACCCGTGTACATATTTTCAATGTTTTCACGGAAAACAGTTTCGTATCATGGCCATGTACACAATATCAATTTTTTCAAGGAAAATAACTTTACATTGCAACAATCAAACCTGTGAACTCACCAACCTTTGTGTTGACATTTTTAAGTATGTTTTTCAGGTAATTCATAGCCATGGCACGGTTGGAATAGGCTAGCTATAATTGGATAAATTCCTACTAGCTGGAAGGACATAGATTATCCGGCCTCAAGTCTATCGTTGATCTAGAAGAACTTAGATCATTGTATTACTTAGTCTTAGTATTTGTGTATGTATTCAAGTCTTAGAAATCACTATTACAGCTTCCGCTATCGTGTAATGAACCAATCGTTGCAACCTGTATTTATTTATTTCTTCATTAAGTAAATAAATCTGGGGGTGTGACACGGGTGAAGCAACTACTCAAGCGTTTGTGGTCTTGAATAGAGAAAAAATAGTAAAGCATAGTAGTGACTCTGAAAGATCTTCTGCATATTTAAGTGATAGTGAGAGTATTCGTTCAGGTGAAAGTACTCAGTCTAATGAGAGTGATGTGGAGACTGAAGAAAGCTTCCAAATAGTTAAAGATGATCTGAGTGTATCAGAAATTGATGCGAAGTCTATCATTGTTGATCAAAATAGTGAAGCTGATGATGAAGTATTCATGGCTTCTGGTGCATTTTCTTTAGAAGAAAAGGATACGGTTGTTTCTAACTCTGAAACGTTTTGTTCTAACTGTGTTTCAGTGAAGGATGAAATGATGAGGGTTATGGATGACAATGTAAACCTCATTTGTGATATGAAATCCATGCACACGGTAAATCAGAAATTAAAGGATAATGATAAGTTGTGTATTGAAAGGATTGAATTACTTAAGAGAGATCTGAATTCCTTGGGGTTGAAGTGTGAAGAACAGACATATCATGGCCTATGCAGAAATTGAAAAGAGAAATTTCATTCTTGCTGATTAAAACAAAGAATTTTCTGATAAAGAGGAAAAAGTGATTAGATTACACAGAAAGTTGGAGAGTTTTGGAAATTCATCCATATTGATGGGTTACTTCAATAATAATGCTGATCAAGATAGAAGTACTAGTGGTCTTGGTTATGTTCATTCTCAGTTCAGTGAAGATTACACTAAGATTCCTGATGAAAGTGCTGATGAAGTTTTTTATGAAGCTAAGGTTGAAGAGATACCGAAAGCGGTTAAGATTGAAGAATCAAAATCTATGAAACATAACCAAAAAGGTGTTGATTCTAAATCATCTGGAAATTATACATTTTGATGTTCTTCAAACTTAAGGAGAGTTCCATATGTCAGAGATTATAAAGACATGTGTACATGTTTTCATTGTCATGAGATAGGACACATTGTGGTGAACTGTCCTTACAAAAATAAAGAGAAGAAGCATGTAGTTCCTGAGAAGATGAAGTCTGAATCAAAACCTATTGAGAAAACGTTTATTGATTCTCAAATTCCAAAAGAAGTGCATATAGGCGAATCTTCTACAAGTGCATCTTGTCGTGTGAAGATTCCTTTTAAGAGAGAATATAGTGAGAAGAGATCTTTCTTTTACTGTGGTCTTGTGGGTCACATTAAGATCAATTGTCCTCACAATGCCAAAGGCAACCCACTTGTTACTCCAGAAAAGGTAAGAACTCCTAGTAACCCTTATGCTAACCCAAATGTGGTTAAACCTTGTGATACACGAAGGGTAATTCAAATTCCAAGGTTAGGCTTTCTAGACCTCAAAGACGGAGGAGAAACAGAAGACTGAGAAAAATTTTAGAACACAAGAGTTTTCATAATCTAAACATTTTTTAAATGAACAAGATTGTTCAAACACTTCACATTTTAAGCAAAAAGAACTTAATGAACATAAGTATGTTTGGAAATCTAATGTTTTTGTTTCTGATTAGTCGGAGCAATCACCGAAAAGCGATGAGAGATTTGATTGTGAATACAGTGAATTCTTTTATTATGATACAATTGGACGACCCATGACTACGATGGCTTGGGTCCCAATTTCAAAATTAATGTTTCTTGTTAGATGTGCAGTATTAACCAAGAGGGACTATTAATACCATTTTGGTTGTTGATAGTGGTGGTTCATAGCACTATTATGATACAGTTTTTGATAACTTAAAGTCTATTTGATTCAACAACTTGATTCTCAAGGGGAGAATATGTCACACATGTAACATTTATGATTTTTAGTATCCGTATTTCAATTCAATGTAATGCATTTCAAGCTCAATTCTAGTGCACTGTTTTGTTCTATTCGAACCATCAATTAAATACTATACTTCAATGCAAATCCACAAATTTTACTCGGTTATATTCTATTAAAAAACTACATAAGTATCTATTTATACAAATACGTCAAAGACTAAAGTTACAAGGTCTGATGTTGAAAAATAGCAAGAAACCATAATAGGCAACGTCGCGCCTCGCTTTGGCACGGTCGCGCCAAGTGCTTTGGCATGGTCGCGCGACTTGCTTTGGAACTATCGCGCCCGGTGCCTTGGCACGGTCGCGCCTCATTTGGACACGGCCGCGCCGAGTACCAGTTGAAACGTAAATACAGTTTCAATCACCGAATCGTTTGATTTCGTAACGGATATTCACTTCATTACCATTAACGAAAATATTAAGACTACCAATTACAGCAATTGACTCAATATCATTCGATTAAACCACAAAACCGTCAAAACATTCTTGAAACCACCGATTCTCCATTTTCAATTAGAAATTCTCTCAATCAAACCCTCCATACGCATCACTCGATCATCTCTAAAGCTTCTGGACACGTCGATATAGCCGGAATCGCATCAGAAGACGCCTGAAGCCAAACCCGTCGTCGCTGGAACTCTCCTCTACCGTACGCTATCGATTCATCGTCTTTCTGGGTAATTGAAACCATATTTTCATTGGATTTAGTCTATAGATCAAAAGCCCCATCCTAATTTGGGCTTCTAATATGGAAATCATCTCAAACCCGAATCTAGTTTTCGTTCAAAATAGTTTAATCGAATTCGGTCCTAAACACGTTTTAAATTCAATTAATCTATACAAAAAGACTCGTAATAATCTATTGGGTGAAAGCCCTATGATTTCCAGCCCTGTTATTATAAGAATTAGTCAAATCGTTCTTGATTTGGAACAGACGCGGTCGCGCTAATCATCTAGCGCGGTCATGCTGGTTACCAGCGTGGTTGTGTCCTCCTGTTTAGACCCAGTCATGCCCTTTGGCTAATCTCAGTCGTGTCTCAGAATCATAGACACGATCGTGCCGATCCAAGGCACGGTCGTGCCTAGTGATTTATCTAGTTATGTCTCTGTTTGATCAACCCGGTCGCGTCCTGACTAGCACGGCCGCGCCCGTGGTTCGAGCACGATCGTGCCCTTCCCAGGCACGGTCGTGTGTGAGTTAAATTTTTGGTAGAATTATAATTTTTATATATTTTTTCAAACAATAAATATTTCTGATTAAATTTCAAAATAAAAATAGTTGATTTTTATTAAAATGAATTAATACTATTTAGAAAGATCAAATAGTTAATCTTGAAATAAATAGAAAATTATTTATTTAAAGTTTATAAAAATTAAATTTAAAATTATTGTTAAACCTTTCATTTAAAAAATATCTTAATGGTTAAATTACATATTTTATAAATAAATAAATAAGGAAATGATTATTTAATTAATTTATATTTAAACAAAAACAAATTTATTTATACTTAGTTACATCAAATACTCACACTATTTTCATAAACAATAATTATTTAACCTACTTATTTAGCTATTCAATTTCAAACCTTATTCAAAATGTTCCAAAAATATTTATTTCAAACTTTATATCGTATTCAATACTTTCAAATACAAATCAATGGCTTTATACACAAATCCAAGTTCAACATTTGACTCAAACTTTGTGCACGCTATTGATACAATATACATTACCCTTTAGGTTAACTTGTGCTTTTCAAGGATCCTTATTACTATCAAGTACCTTTTGTTAGCTACGCCTTCAAACCAAGTGACTATTTCATAGCCCCTTTTACTCTTTTATACTTTTGGGGTGAAACATGAACTCTATCAAATTACATGTTTACATTTACACAAACAACACAAATACAAATCCTATTTACATTCATATGTGCAATTTGAGCTTTATGCCCGAGTGCTATGTGTGCTAACTTTTGTGAATACTTATGTGCAATCATTAACTATTCAAGCCGATGGTTTTCAATGATAGATCTATTGAGTCTGACAAACCCACCCAGATTGGGGTGATTGATACCGACAACACAATTTTACATGCTAGTTACAAAGGTTTGATTGTACTTAGTTACACAATACGTGCTCCCCATAAATGCCTTATTTATCATGTTATGTATGGATTTGTTTTTCAACTATATGCTATCTATATACAAACCTGTGTTATACTCACCAACTTTTTAGTTGACTTTATTTTATTCATGTTTCAGGTCCTAATATGTGAGATTAATCAAGATGTGCTACATACAGGCTTGGACTTAGTTAAAATAAATAAAGAACTTATGTATTTCAATTATGTTCCTTTTCTTGGAATTGGTTTTGTTTGAATGTTTGTAATGAAATTTGACAATTAATATATTTCACTTTAGTCAACATTGTGCTTATGAACAGTCTACATGTCCCGCCCCGATGATTCCGCCATCGGTCGGGGTGTGACAGATTGGTATCAGAGCCTTGGTTATAGGGAACTAGGTTATTAGACACCTTTAACCTAGACTATAACTTTAGGACACCCACTTATGCCATGCTTCATGATTATGTGTTACATGCTTAATATGATTAGTTGATATATTATTTTGATGCCTTACTTGTTAAAAAAATTCATGACTTATTAGAATATATCTAAATAATAAGTATATAAACAATATCCCTACCTATACCCTAAGCCTCATAATATTTTTACCTACTTCTCTATCTTCATCTTCTTAACATGTGGAAACTTCATGGATCTAAAACTATAAAAATCTTTTTATACCCTCGTTAAGGTTTTCAAACTTTGTTAATTATTTGAGGACACGTGCAATCTGGAAGGGTGACACCTGTATTCTGGGTTTTCTGTCTAGGAAAGCATTTCGCATAAATCCCAATCAACCGAGGGACCCGTATGCTTTCCTGGGAATTCCTGGGATGAGTGTTTACTTATAGGCTAAAGCATGTCACCTTGAAAATTATATGAGTTTAATTAACCTTAATGTGTCATAGTATTCTAGTGATTATATCACTATATGAGTACAATCTAAACTATGATTAACTATTTTATTTCATTACCTTGTCCTTTTAATTCAAGCAATTCTCATAAGTTCTCACATCTTTTCTTGTCTTATGAAAATCTGTAGAATGCCTCCTCGTCGTGCTCCCGTGGCCAACACCACACCGACATTGCTACCATCCTTACACAACTCGTAACTCGACTCACTCAAGCTAATGGTGCCGCCAATGGTAACCATGGTGGTAATGGTGGGAATGGTGGTGGTAATGGTGGAAATGGTGGTGCCAACCCATCTCAATGCACCTTCAAGCATTTCAACTCGTGTAATCCCCTCAAGTTCTATGGTACCGAAGGAGCTACCGGACTCCTTCAATGGTTCGAAAGCATTGTGAATACCTTTCTCAATAGTGACTGCCCCGACAACCTTCGTGTTCGTCATGCCACAAGTGTCCTACAAAAACGGGCACTCACGTGGTGGAATGGGGAGAAGAGAAATAGAGGTGTAGATGTAGCAATGGCCTTACCTTGGGATGAGGTTAAAAAGCTAATGACTGAGGAATTCTGTCCTCGAAATGAGGTGAAGAAACTCGAAGCCGAATTATGGGATCTTGCCCAAGATAGTGGTGAAAACTTGGCATATACAACTCGGTTCCATGAGTTGAGTCTCCTCGTGCCCCACATGGTCACACCTTTATCCTGCTGCATTGAAAAATATATTGGTGGATTACCTAGGCAAATTCAAGATACTATCCTAGGGAGAAATCCCGCAACACCTGAAGATGCTATCCGTTTATACGCGACCTTAACCGATAACCATGTGAAGGCGGGGACTCTTACTAAAAAGGACACCAAGAAAGTTTCTGACGCCATAACCCCTCCTACTCACATCAAGGAAGCCACATCTGAACCCTCTCGCAATAATAGAAAGAGAAGGACTAGAAATTTTGCTGTGGTCACTCCTGCTATTCCTGTTAACCAAGCTGCACCTATGGTTCAAGCACCGGCCAAAAAGCCATATGTTGGAATCTACCCTCTTTGTGCCACCTGCAACTACCATCATCCCCAAAGCATCCCATGTCGCCTTTGTACTCATTGTGGGAGATATGGTCATACGGTCAATGTTTGTAGGGCCAAAGCTCTTGCGGGCCCACTCAACCCACCAAACCAAACCAACACCCAAGTGACTAATCAAGGTGCTCCCGCTATTGCAAATGGGCGTGCATGTTATGAATGCGGCAACCCGAACCATTTCCGTGATCAATGCCTAAGGTTGGTCAATGCTAGACAAGGTGGAGCGGGCGTGCTTTCAACATAAACGCCAATGAAGCTCAAGCCAACAATGATGTGGTCAATGGTACGTTCCTTGTAAATAGTCAATATGCCTCCATTTTATTTGAAACCGATGCCGATAAAAGTTTCGTGTCACTAAATTTTGAACCCTTACTTGCAAAGACACGATCCCAATTAGAGAAAACCTTCACTGTCGAAGTAGCAAATGGTGATTCACTTACAATTGAGTCTGTTATCTATGACTGCTCTCTAGAACTTAAAGAACATACATTCCCAATCTATCTTGTACCAATGCCATTAGGAAGTTTTGATATCATCATAGGCATGGATTGGCTATCAAATCATCATGCGGAAGTCATCTGTTTCGAGAAGTGCATCCGAATACCTCTACCATCTGGAGAAACGTTAAGAGTCTTTGGTGAAAAGCCTTGTAAAGGACTTAAATTAATGTCATGCACTACCGCTCAAAAGTACTTACGAAAGAAGTACATAGCCTTCTTAGCTCATATTGTTCAAACGGATGTCAAAGAGAAGAGTATACAAGACATTCCCATCATTCGGGATTTTCCCGAAGTATTTCCCGAAGATCTATCTGGTCTTCCACCCGTTCGTCAAGTAGAATTTCGCATTGATCTTGTGCCCGGAGCTAACCCCGTGGCTAGAGCTCCTTACCGTCTTGCACCTTCTGAAATGCAAGAACTTGCAAGTCAACTTCAAGAGCTCTCCGACAAGGGATTCATTCGTCCAAGTCATTCACCGTGGGGTGCACCCGTCTTGTTCGTCAAAAAGAAAGATGGATCATTCCGCATGTGTATTGACTACCGCGAACTCAACAAACTTACCATCAAGAACCATTACCCTTTGCCTAGAATTGATGACCTCTTTGATCAACTTCAAGGTTCTACTTGCTTCTCGAAGATTGATCTTCGATCCGGTTATCACCAACTCCATGTACAAGAGGAGGATATTCCAAAGACTGCCTTCCAAACAAGGTATGGTCACTATGAGTTCATGGTCATGCCTTTTGGGCTAACCAATGAACCCGCAGTTTTCATGGACCTCATGAATCGTGTGTGCAAACCGTACCTTGATAAATTTGTGGTTGTCTTCATCGATGACATCCTAATCTACTCCAAGACTAAAGCCGACCATGAGCAACATCTTAGGCTGGTTTTGGATCTCTTGAGGAAGGAACAACTATATGCCAAATTCTCCAAATGTGAATTTTGGCTAAAGGAAGTTCAATTTCTTAGTCACATCATCAACGACAAGGGTATTCATGTTGACCCTGCTAAGATCGAAACGGTTAAGAATTGGAATGCCCCGAAGACTCCCACTGAAGTTCGTTCATTTCTTGGTCTTACGGGATATTACCGTCGTTTCATCTCAAACTTCTCAAAGATTGCTGTCCCTCTCACCGCTTTGACCCACAAGGGTAAAACTTATGAATGGGGACCAAAACAAGAAGAAGCTTTCCAAACTCTCAAGCAAAAGTTGTGCAATGCTCCCATTTTGACTCTCCCTGATGGGAATAATGATCTAGTTGTCTACTGTGATGCTTCTAACCAAGGTCTCGGTTGTGTCCTCATGCAACGAGGCAAAGTAATTGCTTATGCATCAAGGCAACTTAAGATTCGTGAGAAGAATTATACGACGCACGATCTCGAGTTGGATGCGGTCGTATTCGCGTTAAAGATTTGGAGACATTACCTCTATGGAACAAAATGTGTGGTGTTCACCGACCACAAAAGCCTTAACGACTATGACTGCGAGATTCGTTACCATCCCGACAAAGCGAATGTTGTAGCCGACGCTTTGAGTCGAAAGGACCATGTCATGCTTCAATGTGTTCGAATTCAAACCGAAATTCAAAACCGTATCTTAGAAGCTCAACACGTCTCAGTCACCGAGGGTAACATGTATGAGGAAATTTCGTGCGGTGTTGAACTTCAACTTGAATCAAAACCCAATGGCTTACTTTATTACTTGAACCGTATTTGGGTTCCCGATCGCGATGATCTCCATACATTTCTTATGAACGAGGCTCACAAGACTCGTTATTCTATTCATCCTGGTACGAATAAAATGTACCAAGATCTTCGCCAACAATATTGGTGGCCCGGTATGAAAAAGGACATTGCTCTCTATGTTGCCACATGTATAGCGTGCTCCAAGGTCAAAGCCGAACACCAACGTCCTTCTTGATTACTTGAACAACCGGAAATTCCCATGTGGAAATGGGAAAACTTAGCTATGGATTTTATTACCAAACTCCCTCGCACCTCAAATGGTTATGATAGCATTTGGGTGATCATTGATCGTCTCACCAAATCTGCTCATTTCTTGCCCATCCGTGGAGATTATCGGGTTGAGAAACTAGCCCGAATTTACATTGATGAAATTGTGAGCCGTCACGGTGTTCCCTTAAACATAATCTCCGATAGAAATGCTCGGTTCACCTCTCGCTTTTGGCAATCTCTCCAAACTGCACTTGGTACACGATTGGATTTGAGCATGGCCTACCATCCTTAAACTGATGGTCAGACCGAGCGAACAATCCAAACTCTTGAGGATATGCTTAGAGCTTGTGTAATTGATTTTGGTGGCAATTGGGATTCACATTTACCCCTAATTGAGTTCTCTTACAACAATAGCTATCACACGAGTATCAACATGGCTCCATTTGAAGCTCTTTATGGTCGCATGTGTCGTTCTCCTATCTGTTGGAACGAGATTGGTGAAGCACAAATCACCGGTCCCGAGCTAATTCAAGAAACATCTGACAAGATTATCCAAATCCGTGACAACATTCGAGTAGCGAGAAGTCGGCAAAAGAGTTATGCCGACAAACGACGAAAACCCTTGGAATTCCAAGTCGGTGACCTCGTTCTTTTAAAGGTGTCTCCGTGGAAGGATGTGATCCGTTTTGGAAAGAAAGGTAAATTATCACCTCGCTATGTAGGTCCATTCAAGATCCTTGAAAGGATTGGGAAAGTGGCTTACAAACTCGACTTACCTCCATCTCTTGGAAATGTGCATCCTACATTTCATGTATCTAATCTGAAGAAATGTCTCGCTGATGAGAATCTCCATATACCGCTTGATGACGTGCGCATTGATGAAACGATGCACTTCGTTGAGAGACCGGTAGAAATCATGGATCGTGAAATCAAGCAGCTCAAACGAAGTCGTATTCCTATTGTCAAAGTTCGTTGGGATTCTAAGCGTTGTCCTGAATTCACTTGGGAACGAGAGGACCAAATGAAGCTCAAGTACCCCCACCTTTTTACTGATGCCGTAGCTTCCTCTAACTAAATTTCGGGACGAAATTCCCTCAACATGGGAAGACTGTAACATTTCTGATTTTTAGTATCCGTATTTCAATTCAATGTAATGCATTTCAAACTCCATTCTGGTGCACTGTTTTGTTCTATTCGAACCATCAATTAAATACTATACTTCAATGCAAATCCACAAATTTTACTCGTTTATATTCTATTAAAACACTACATAAGTATCTATTTATACAAATACGTCAAACACTAAAGTTACAAGGTCTGATGTTGAAAAATAGCAAGAAACCCTAATAGGCACGGTCACGCCTCGCTTTGGCACGTCGCGCCAAGTGCTTTGGCACGGTCGCGCGACTTGCTTTGGAACGATCGCGCCCGGTGCCTTGGCACGGTCGCGCCTCGTTTGGACACGGCCGCACCTAGTACCAGTTGAAACGTAAATGCAGTTTCAATCACCGAATCGTTTGATTTCATAACGGATATTCACTTCATTGCCATTAACGAAAATATTAAGACTACCAATTACAGCAATTGACTCAATATCAATCGATTAAACCACAAAACCGTCAAAACATTCTTGAAACCACCGATTCTCCATTTTTAATTCGAAATTCTCTCAATCAAACCCTCCATACGCATCACTCGATCATCTCTAAAGCTTCTGGACACGTCGATATAGCCGGAATCGCATCAGAAGACGTCGGAAGCCAAACCCGTCGTCGCCGGAACTCTCCTCTACCGTACGCTATCGATTCATCGTCTTTCCGGTTAATTGAAACCATATTTTAATTTGATTTAGTCTATAGATAAAAATCCCCATCCTAATTTTCGCTTCTAATATGGAAATCATCTCAAACCCGAATCTAGTTTTCGTTCAAAATAGTTTAATCGAATCCGGTCCTAAACACGTTTTAAATTCAATTAATCTATACAAAAAGACTCGTAATAATCTATTGGGTGAAAGCCCTATGATTTCCAACCCTGTTATTATAAGAATTAGTCAAATCGTTCTTGATTTGGAACAGACGCGGCGCGCTAATCATCTAGCGCGGTCGTGCCTCATGAGACGCGGTCGTGCTGGTTACCTGCGCGGTCGTGTCCTCCTGTTTAGACCCAGTCATGCCCTTTGTCTAATGTCAGTCGTGTCTCAGAATCATAGACACGGTCGTGACGATCCAAGGCACGGTCGTGCCTAGTGATTTATCTAGTTATGTCTCTATTTGATCAACCCGGTCGCGTCCTGACTAGCACGGCCGCGCCCGTGGTTCGAGCACGATCGTGCCCTTCCCAAGCACGGTCGTGTGTGAATTAAATTTTTGGCAGAATTATAATTTATATATATTTTTTCAAACAATAAATATTTCTGATTAAATTTCAAAATAAAAATAGTTGATTTTTATAAAAATGCATTAATACTGTTTAGAAAGATCAAATAGTTAATCTTGGAATAAATAGAAAATTATTTATTTAAAGTTTATAAAAATTAAATTTACAATTATTGTTAAATCTTTCATTTAAAAAGTATCTTAATGGTTAAATTACATATTTTATAAATAAATAAATAAGGAAATGATTATTTATTTAATTTATATTTAAACAAAAACAAATTTATTTATACTTAGTTACATCAAATACTTACACTATTTTCATAAACAATAATTATTTAACCTACTTATTTAGCTATTCAATTTCAAACCTTAATCAAAATGTTCCAAAAATATTTATTTCAAACTTTATATCGTATTCAATACTTTCAAATACAAATCAATGGCTTTATACACAAATCCAAGTTCAACATTTGACTCAAACTTTGTGCACGCTATTGATACAATATACATTACACTTTAGGTTAACTTGTGGTTTTCAAGGATCCTTATTACTACCTAGTACCTTTTGTTAGCTACGCCTTCAAACCAAGTGAGTATTTCATAGCTGTCACACCCCGACCGATGGCGGAATCATCGAGGCGGACAATGTGGCCACGTTGCATAAGGACACAACCAAGACCTTGGTTGGATGCATCACAATAAACGACAAAGTCGTCATTGCCATTAGGAAGTGTTAGAATAGGAGCATGGCAGAGCTTGTGCTTGAGAGTTTGAAAAGCTTCCTCTTGTTTGGGTCCCCACTCGTAAGGTTTACCTTTGTGAGTCAAGGCAGTGAGCGGAACCGCGATCTTGGAGAAATTTGAGATGAAACGACGATAGTAACCCGCTAGTCCGAGGAAGGAACGAATCTCGGTAGGAGTCTTAGGAGTACTCCAATTCTTTACCGCTTTGATTTTCGCCGGGTCCACATGAATTCCCTTATCGTTGACTATGTGTCCCAAAAATTGAACTTCCTTTAGCCAGAATTCACACTTGGAGAACTTGGCGTATAGTTGTTCTTTCTTCAAGTGTTCTAAAATCAAACGAAGATGTTGTTCATGCTCCGCTTTCGTCTTAGAATAGATAAGAATGTCGTCAATGAAAACGATCAAGAACTTGTCCAAATAAGGTTTGCATACACGGTTCATGAGGTCCATGAAGACCGCATGTGCATTAGTCAACCCGAAGGGCATGACCATGAACTCGTAGTGACCATATCTAGTCCGAAAGGCAGTCTTCGGAATGTCTTCATCGAGAACACGAAGTTGATGGTATCCGGAACGAAGGTCAATCTTGGAGAAACATGTTGAACCTTGAAGCTGATCGAAAAGATCGTCGATACGGGGTAAAGGATATCGGTTCTTAATTGTAAGCTTGTTGAGTTCACGATAATCAATGCACTTTCGAAATGACCCATCCTTTTTCTTTACGAATAGCACGGGAGCGCCCCAAGGTGAATGGCTCGGGCGGATGAATCCTTTGGATGAGAGTTCTTGTAATTGACTTGCAAGCTCTTGCATCTCGGAAGGTGCAAGACGATAGGGGGCTTTTGCCACGGGAGTTGCCCCGGGCACAAGGTCGATACGAAACTCCACCTGTCTAGTGGGAGGGAGACCAGGTAAATCCTCGGGGAATACCTCGGGAAAATCTTGGATGATGGGAATGTCTTGCAATTTCTTACCCTTGTCTTTCGTGTCAACTATGTGGGCCAAGAAGGCAACGTACTTTTTCCGCAAGTACTTTTGTGCCAATGTGCAAGACATGAGTTGAAGACCACTACACGGCTTTTCACCAAAAATAACTAACGTGTCGCCCGAAGGGAGAGGTATACGAATGCTCTTTTCGTAGCAAATAACCTCGGCATGGTGTTTGGATAACCAGTCCATGCCAATTATAATGTCGAAGCTTCCCAATTGCATTGGAAGGAGATCAACGGAGAATTCATGACTATTAAGCTCGAGATTGCAGTTGCGGATAACAGAATTTATGGTAATAGATTTCCCGTTTGCTATCTCCACGGAATAAGAATTGTCAAGTTTCATTCTTTGTTTAGCAAGTCGAGATTCAAAAGTAAGAGACACGAAACTCCTATCGGCACCGGTATCAAATAAAATGGATGCATAATGATTGTTTACGAGAAACGTACCGTTTATTACGTCGTTGTTTGCTTGTGCCTCATTAGCGTTTATATTAAACGCTCGTCCTTGGGGGCCACCTTGGTGATGAAGTTTTGGGCATCGGTCACGGAAATGGTTTGGGTCTCCACACTCATAACATGCCCGACCATTGAGAAGTGCCGGATAGTTTGGACGGTTGGCCGGAGCAGCTTGGTAGGCGGGAGGACGGGTACGGCAGGTAGTGACCACGTGTCCATACCACCCGCAGCTTGAGCACAATCGGCATGGTAGATTGGCAGGGTGATGGTACTTGCAGGTCTGGCATTGGGGATTCGGGCCCTGGTAAGTTTTCGGGTTTTGACCCAAAGGGGCCGCTTGAATAGCAGGCACAGCGGGAGTTACGGCTGCGAAGTTTCGACCCTTACGTTTCTTGTTGCGGTTAGAAGACTCGGGTTTCACATCTTTGACGGCCGCAAGAGTAGACACGCCCTTCTTGGAACCCTTTCTTGATAAGGTTCCGGCTTTGACATGGTTGTCGGATAGTGGAGCAGATAGACGGATAGCATCTTCAAGAGTAGGAGGATTACTTCCAAGCACAGCATCTTGAATTTGCATAGGCAGGCCGCCTATGTATTTTTCAATTCCCCGAGCGAGGGGAGTGATCATATGAGGCACCAATAGACTTAGTTCTTGGAACCGGGTGGTGTAAGCTAGATTATCCCCGTTGTCTTGGGCAAGATCCCAAAACTCAGCCTCGAGCTTCCTCATTTCATTCCAAGGACAGAATTCATCAGTCATGGCCTTTTTCAGATCATCCCATGATAAGGATGTAGCAACCTCAGCACCACGAGTGCGTTTCTCACCGTTCCACCAGGTGAGGGCTCTCTTTTGGAGTACACTTGTGGCATAACGAACCCGAAGATTATCGGGACAGTCACTGTTTAGGAACGTGCTTTCCATGCTTTCAAACCATTGCAGTAGGCCGGTAGCACCTTCAGTTCCGAAGAATTTTGTAGGATTACACGAGTTAAAGTGCTTAAACGTGCAGTGAGGCGGGTTGGTACCACCGTTCCCTTGGATGTTGTGAGACCCGTCACTGTTGTTATTTGATTGGGTCATTTGCCCTACTAGCTGGGCAAGAAGAGTAGCAAGATCCGGGTTGGAAGTGCTAGAGTTTGCACGTCGAGGAGGCATTCTAACACCATAAGAAAAGACAATGATATTTTAGATAAGATGGATATATAGCGGGAAATAATGTAAGCAGAAAAACGGGATTCATCATGACGCGTGCCAGTGCATGGGTATTTATTCTAAGTTGATGGGGGAAACTAAGTCATCTATTCCGGATAGAACATGATGTTATAGATCATTATTCGCGTAATAGGAATTGCCGGGACTTGCATGCACTACAAATCGTTATTGCGTGTGCACCCGTAATAATGATTTGCTTTACATGTTCGTCTAGTTCTTCCTATCTTGCTATAATGTCCCCAAATTTTGAGTTTAAGTTCAGATCGTATCCTTGCGAATACATTGACGTATCAACGTTAGATAATCCCTCAAAACTTTCAAGGAGACATGCTTTAGCCTATAGGTAAACACTCACTTCAGGAATTCCCAGCAAAGCATACGGGTCCGTTTATTTGGATTTATACGAAATGCTTTCCTAGACAGAAAACCCAATGTACAGGTGTCACCCTTCCAGATTGCACGTGTCCTTTACTGGTTTCAAGAAATTAAGTCGTTGACGAGATTTTCAATATTTTAATAGACTTGAGAGTCCATGCTTATAAAATGTGTAGGAATGTTGCAATTAATATGGATTAGGAAAGAGTATGGATAAGGATGAGTAGTGTATTTGTTTTCATAAGTTTGTTTGTCAAATATGTATGTAAAGTATGTATCATGTATCAAAGTCTTGTATGTATGTGTATAAGTCTCATGTACCAAACTTGGGAAAATTCAAATAATACCTAACTACAAATAATTCACATAGCAATTAATCATTTAGCACATAACACATAAAAGGGAGTCCTAGGGTTATAGTCTAGGTCATCGTGTCTAATAACCTAATTCTCTCTAACCATGGCTCTGATACCAATCTGTCACACCCCGACCGATGGCGGAATCATCGAGGCGGGCAATTTGATGATTGTTCAAAAGCACATGATAACTAAAGGTTGCATAATTCATTAATTAAATTTAAAGACAGCAAGTTCCAAATACAATACATTTCAAATAACCTAGTCTAGTTCAAAACATTAATTTATTTAACTAGGTCCATAGTTCCTAAGTGGAGAGATCTTCGGCATGCAGTCACATATCCAAACGTGAAACATTATTTAAATCAAATGTCAACTAAAACGTTGGTGAGTACATATGTTTAGTAAATCCGGTAAATAGTAGTGTAAATCGTTTTGCAACTCATTGTTTATCTTGTTAAACATAGTATATGATGTATCATTTATTTAATCACAATTCAAACCGAGTTTGACGCGCTTGAACAGAGCACAACAGCTAAGTCCGGTATGTTTGAATATAGTTACCCACTATATCCGATATGATTGAATATAACACGCGGTTATATCCGAGTATGCAGTAATAAACACCCTAACCGGGTGGGCTGGTTAGGCACAATAGATCTATCAATATTACAGTTGGTTGTCTTGTGTTTTAAATGTATGTACATCCAAAGAATAAGCATATAGTCTCATGTATAACACGTATAAACAATTTGATTAAGTAGCATGAAATAATGTTTCACCCCAAGGTATGTAAAGATGTAAAATAGGGGCTATGTAACTCACCTGGCTAGCGGATATGATAATCCACGAGAGTAGGTGATACGGATGTTTGAAACCTAAGCACGATGGAACCCTATGTAGATAAATGGGTATTATTATATGCTTATAGGTGTGTATCCGCATTTAATTGTGTATAGGTTTAATATAATATTTCTTAAAATTATTTGTGTAAAGTGTAGGTTTAGATTTACTTGAAATCACTGATTTTGATCGAAACTGTTTCAGGTATCGAAACTATGTTCAAGTATCAAAACTATTTTCAATTATCGAAACTATGTTCAAGTATCGAAACTATGTTTAAGTATCGAAACTATGTTCAATTATCGAAACTATGTTCAAGTATCGAAACTATGTTCAATTATCGAAACTATGTTCAATCGAAACTATGTTCAATCGAAACTACTAGTTTCGATTGACCACAGAGCTGTCGAAACTTTCTTCTATCGAAAGTACTTAGTTTCGATAAGTAGTTATTATGTATTATGTATTTATATAATAATAACCAATGAAAGAAAAGTCTTTATTTGACTAATTATATTGATATTTTATATATTAAAATTTATTTTAACAAGTTTATTAAAAATAATGCAAGGTTCATAAAAAATGAGGCATTTTATATATTAAATGTATTTTAATAAGTTTATAAAAATGTTACAAGATTTATAAAAATTATGGGACATTTTATATAAAAATGTATTTAAATAAGTTTATAAAAATATTATAAGATTTATAAAATATATGAGATATTTTATATACATAAACATGTATTACAGGATTTATAAAAATTGGAATAGTTTATAGATAAAAAGATCGTTTAATTGATTTCAAAATAAACGAACGATCAAACCGACTCGTTTTAGTCTTTAGTGTATAAAAATAATATTAAAATAAGTTAAGATAATTAAATAAAGTAAAAAAAAATGAAAACAGAAGCAAAATGGGGTTGGGCCGGAGGCCGGAAGGTTCGAACCTGCGACCTCAGCCTCGGACACACACACGCATAACCAGCCAGGCTACTGCCCATCGCTGGTTATGTGTGTAACGGATAAATTAAGTACACAAGGGCAATTCAAGTCGCTGGACCTCGGTGACCGGCAAACCTTGTCCGAGGACATTGGGTTCGCCCGGTAATTCTCGTGCGATTGCTGTGATTTCGACTGGGATTGTTTACCTGATGATAACAGAAGCTAATGGAACCGAAATGAGGTTCGAACTTGGTCGCGAAGGTCCTGGACGGCAGGGCTTTGGAACTCAAAAAAGTCACAAGCGGGGATCGATTTCTGAGTGGAATTAGCTCTTGTAACTCTGGTCACAGCTTCACTCAGGGTCGACGAAGGTGATAGAGTCCTCAATTTGGAGTGAGAGTGTGTGGAAGGAGGGTAGCTAGTTCGCGCAGGGCCGGCCATGGCCATTTATAGCCGGGCTTGATTCTTATGTTCAACGTGCAATTGGGCACGTCCCGACATTAGTCTGGACGAGACGAAACTAATTAGACATTAAACAGGCGTGGGGGTGGCTTGTCGGGCACGAATTCGAACGTGTATATCTCGGCCACCAACAGGATCAGACGATCCTTATGTTGGGGAGACCAATCGGTCGAGGGGTATTGTTCGCGTGGAGGAGACGAAGCCAGAGAAGCCTTTGTCGGCTGTTGAGGTGCAGGGAACAGTCCTGTCGGGCGTTCGCCGGAGAAAGCCTTGGACTGCCGGACCATGGTTGGGGGTGACCGGATAAACGAATCGGGTATTGGCAGTTTTAGTCCCTGAAGTTTGGTTTGACTTAAATTTAGTCCCTAGAATAACTTCGGATTAAACCTTTTAGTTTGCTTTGTCCAGGAATGGTCCCTCAATAGGTTTCAGTTTTAAAACCTTCTAGTTTGATGAATTACCAAACAACCCTTGAACTTTTATTTAACTAAATTAATTTAATTTCTTTTAAATAAAATTAATTTAAAAACGTTTTTATAAACTTATTTTATTTATTTTTTTATTATTATAAATAATTTTTATAAAAGTTATTTATCTTATTTAAATAGATTCTTTTATTAAATATGCAACTTTTAAAATTTAGATTTTATATAAAATTTTATATAAGTTTTTTTTTTTTTTAAACTTATAAAATTTTAATTAATTTATTTCCGTGAAATAAAATACCTAATCGTATAAAACTAAATAAAACTCTTACACTCTATTAAAATAGGAGATGACTACACGATAAATATAACACAAGTGTGTGAATGAAAATCCGAAACGTCACAATAGCCCCTTTTACTCTTTTACACTTTTGGGGTGAAACATGAACCCTATCATATTACATGTTTACATTTACACAAACAACACAAATACAAATCCTATTTACATTCATATGTGCAATTTGAGCTTTATGCCGAGTGTTATGTGTGCTAACTTTTGTGAACACATATGTGAAATCATTAAATATTCAAGCCAACGGTTTTCAATGATAGATCTATTGAGTCTGACAAACCCAACCAGATTGGGGTGATTGATACCGACAACACAATTTTTCATGCTTTACAAAGGTTTGATTGTACTTAGTTACACAATACCTGCTCCCCATAAATGCCTTATTTATCATGTTATGTATGGATTTGTTTTTCAACTATATGCTATCTATATACAAACCTGTGTTATACTCACCAACTTTTTAGTTGACTTTATTTTATTCACGTTTCAGGTCCTAATATGTGAGATTGATCAAGATGTGCTACATATATGTAACATTTCTGATTTTAGTATTCCTATTTCAATTCAATGTAATGCAATTTCAAGTTCTATACTCGTGCAATGTCTCATTATTTTCTCGCCGTAAATTTAATGCAATAATTCTATACAAATTCGCAAGTTTTACTCGGTTATATACATTTAAATGCTGTACAAGAAACTATTTTATTCAAACTCATCAAACCTGAAGAGTCAAGGACTAAAGTTGAAAAATTATCAAGAAACCCTAGTTAGCACGGTCGTGCTTCGTCCTAGCATGGTCGCGCCAAGTGCCTCGGCACGATCGCGCGACTGGTCTTGGAACGATCGCGCCCGTTGCCTAAGCACGGTCGCGTCTCTCTTTGGCACGGTCGCGCCTGCGTAACAGTCGAAACGTAAATGTGATTTCAAAACGCTCAATCATTCGAAATTCAAATCCGATTACGTTTCTTCTTCCATTAACGTGAGTTATACCATTCTCAATTATTCAACGCCTCAGTTTCATACCATCAATCTCGATTTCTCTCTCAAACAATTCAAGCAAAACTCGAATCCTATTCTGAGACGCAAATTCCCCCGATCAAGAAAGGATTACGCATCTCCCGGATCTCTCCAAGACTCTGGACTCTCTGGCCTAGCCAGAATTGCAACCGAAGTCGCCGGAAGCCGTTCTCTCCGTCGCTGGAACTCCCTTCTACCGATCGTTACAAATTCCTTCCTGTTTTAGGTAAGTATACTCTCCATCTCATTCGTTTCAGTATCATCATCAAAAGCCCCCTATTAATCTGGGCTTTCATTACAGAAATCGTTCGAATCAGAATTGTTATTTTAAATAAAAAGGATTTAATCGATTCCACTCTTAAACACGATGTTCATGCAATTAATTTAAATGATTAGACTCGTAATATCTCTTTAATCGAAAACCCTATCAATTCCATCGTTATAAATACAAGAAATTGTCAATTCGTGTCTGACTTAGAATAGACACGGTCGCGCTAATCATCTAGCGCGGCCGTGCCTCATGTAGCGCGGTCGTGCCGACTATCAGCGCGGTCGTGTCCTCCTGTCCAAACCTTGTCATGCCCTCTGGGCTCGTCTCTGTTGTGTCTAAAGATCATAGACACGATCGTGCCTGGTCAAGACACGGTCGTGCCTGGTCAAGACACGGTCGTGCCTGTTGTCTGGTCTAGATTGTGCTTCTGTTGGTCAACCCGGTCGTGCCCCGACTAGCGCGGTCGCGCCCGTGGCTTGAGCACGATCGTGCCCTTCCGAGGCACGGTCGTGTGTGACTCAGAAATTGTAACAGAATTATAATTTTATATTTTTCGATCAATAAATGTTTCGATTCTATAAAAATATGTTTTCTGTATTTAAAAAATGGATTAAAAGTTTAAACTTGGCATAAATATAATTTATTTAAAAGTTTATGAAAAATTAAATTTATATTTATTATCTTACACTTAAATGATGTTTTAAATAATTAAGTTACAAAATTTATAAATAATGATTAGTTATTTAATTTACATTTTAAATCAAAATCATTTATTTATTTATACTTAATTTCAATTAATATTTACATTATTTCATAAACTACAATTATATATTTATTTATTCAATTCAAACCTAATCAAATGGTTACAAACATATTTTACTTCAAACTTTATATATTTTATTCAAAACTTTTTAAATACAAATCAATAGTTTTATATACAAATTCAACTTTCACTTTAGACTTAAACTTTGTACATCTATTTGATTCTATACACTTTACTCTTAGGTTAAAGTGTGCATTCCAAGGATCATATTTGCTATCTATATTTCCTTGTTAGCTTCATTTCCATACCAAGTGAGTATTCACAACCCCTTTTTACTCTTTTACACTTTTGGGGTGGAACATGAACTTTATACACATTACACATTTCGCAACTACATTTACTCAAACAACACAAGTACAAAATCCTACATACATACATGTGTGCAAAATTTGAGCTTTGTGCCCGAGTGCTAGTTGTGCTAGTCTTTGTGAAAACTATGTGCAATCATTAACTATACAAGCCGACGGTTTTCAATGATAGATCTATTGAGTCTGACAAACCCACCCAAGTGGAGGTGATTGATACCGACAACACAATTTGCATACTAGTTACTAAGGTTTGATTGTACTTGATTACACAATAGCAGCTCCCCATAAATGCCTTATTTTTCATGTCTTGTAAAGGATTTGTTTACAACTATATGCTATCTATATACAACTGTGTTATACTCACCAACTTTTTAGTTGACTTTATTTTATTCATGTTTCAGGCCCTAATATGTGAGAATGATTCAAGACGTGCTCAACATAGGATTTGGACTTAGTAATATTAAATCAAGAAGTTTATGAATTGTTTATTGTTCTTTGTTTGGATTTTGGTTTGTACTTGGATTATGTGAAATGGAAATTTGGCTTTAATATATTTCAATTTAGTCAACCTTGTGCTGTGAACAGTCTTACATGTCCCGCCCCGATGATTCCGCCATCGGTCAGGGTGTGACAGATTGGTATCAGAGCCTTGGTTATAGGGATTTAGGTTATTAGACATCTTGACCTAGACTATAACTTTAGGACACCCACTTATACTATGCTTCATGATTTTGTGCTATGTGTTACATGCTATGTGCTACATGCTTACCATGATAAATTGTTTATTATATTTGGTACCTTACTTGATGAAATTCATGACTTATTAGGATCTTCTTAAATAATACCTTTCCTATATCCTAAAATCCCATGATATTTCTACCTTCTCTTATATCTTTATTCTTTCTAAGCATGTGGAAAATTCTTTAAGCAAAAATCAAAAAAAAAAAAAAAATCTTTTAAAATTTTTATTTCTTCGTTAAGGTTTTTAAACTTGTTAAATTATTTGAGGACACGTGCAATCTGGAAGGGTGACACCTGTATTTTGGGTTTTCTGTCTAGGAAATCATTTCGCATAAATCCCAATCAACCGAGGGACCCGTATGCTTTCCTGGAAATTCCCGAGATGAGTGTTTACTTATAGGCTAAAGCATGTCTCCTTGAAAATTATATGAGTTTAAATTAACCTTAATGTGCCTTAGTATTCAAGTGATTTTATCACTTTTGAGTACAATCCAAACTATGAATATCTATCTTTTTTTTGGTTTTCTCATTCTATTAAATCCTAGCAATTCTCATAAGTTCTTACAATCTTTCTTGTCTTGTGAAAATCTGTAGAATGCCTCCTCGTCGTGCTCCCGCCGTCAACGCCAACTCCGACATTGCTGCTATTCTTACCCAATTGGTGACAAAACTCACCCAAGCCAATGGTGCCACAAATGCCAATGGTGGAAATGGAAGCAATAGTGGTAATAATGGTGGTAATGGTGGAAATGGTGGAAACAATCCATCTTAATGCACCTTCAAGCACTTCAATTCTTGCAATCCCCTAAAGTTTTATGGAACCGAAGGAGCTACTGGACTCCTTCAATGGTTTGAAAGTATTGAGAATACCTTTCTCAATAGTGACTGTCCCGACAACCTCCGTGTTCGTCATGCCACTAGTGTCCTTCAAAAGAGGGCACTTACATGGTGGAATGGGGAGAAAAGGAATAGGGGTATTGATGTAGCTATGGCTTTACCTTGGGATGAGGTCAAAAGGCTTATGACCGAGGAATTCTGTCCTCGAAATGAAGTGAAGAAGTTGGAAGCTGAATTTTGGGATCTTGCCCAAGATAGTGGGGAAAACTTAGCATATACAACTCGGTTCCATGAGTTGAGTCTTCTTGTGCCCCACATGGTCACTCCTTTAGCCCGTTGTATCGAAAAGTATATTGGTGGGCTACCAAGACAAATTCAAGATACTGTCTTAGGTAGAAATCCTGCTACTTTGGAGGATGCCATCCGCCTGTCTGCTACCTTAACTGATAATCATGTTAAAGCTGGAACTCTTACCAAAAAGGGTTCTAAGAAAGTTGCTGAAAACGTAACCCCTCCTACCCACAACAAAGAAGCCACAACTGAACCCTCTCGTAATAACAAAAAGAGGAAAGTTAGAAACTTTGCTGTGGTTACTCCTGCGGTGCCCGTTAATCAAGTTGCACCCGTAGTTCAAGCACCGGCTAAAAAGCCATATGTTGGGATTTATCCTCTTTGTGCCACCTGCAATTTTCATCATCCTCAAAATATCCCATGTCGCCTTTGCACTCATTGTGGGATATATGGTCACACTATCAATATTTGTAGGGCCAAAGCTTTTGAGGGTCAAGTCAATAAACCGAACCAACCCAACCCGCGAGTGGCTAATCAAGGTGCTCTCGCCATTGCTAATAGGCGTGCTTGCTATGAGTGTGGTGACCCGAACCATTTTCGTAATCTATGTCCAAGACTTGCAAATGCTAGACAAGGTGGAGCTCGTGGGCGTGCGTTCAACATAAACGCCAACGAAGCTCAAGCCAACAACGACGTGGTTAACGGTACGTTCCTTGTTAATAGTCAATATGCCTCCATTTTGTTCGATACCGGCGCCGATAAAAGTTTTGTGTCACTAAATTTTGAGCCTTTACTTGCAAAGACACGATCCCAATTAGAGAAAACCTTCACCGTTGAAATAGCAAATGGTGACTCCCTTACAATTGAGTCTATCATCTATGATTGCTCCTTAGAACTTAATGATCATACATTCCCAATCAATCTTATTCTAATGCCACTAGGAAGCTTTGATATTATCATAGGTATGGATTGGCTATCAAATCATCATGCTGAAGTCATTTGCTTTGAAAAGTGTATTCGAATTCAGCTACCATCGGGAGAAACCTTAAGGGTTTATGGTGAAAAGCCTTACAAGGGTCTTAAATTGATGTCTTGTACTACCGCTCAAAAGTACTTACGAAAGAAGTACATCGCCTTCCTAGCACATATTGTTCAAAAGGATGTCAAGGAAAAGAGTATCCAAGACATACCTATCATTAGGGATTTTCCCGAAGTGTTTCCTAAAGATTTATCCGGTCTTCCTCCTGTTCGTCAAGTAGAGTTTCGTATTGATCTTATGCCCGGAGCTAACCCCGTTGCTAGAGCTCCTTATCGTCTTGCACCTTCGGAAATGCAAGAACTCGCAAGCCAACTTCAAGAACTCTCCGACAAAGGTTTCATTCACCCGAGTCATTCACCGTGGGGTGCACCCGTCTTATTTGTTAAGAAGAAGGATGGATCATTTCGCATGTGTATTGACTACCGTGAACTCAATAAGCTTACTATCAAGAATCGTTATCCTTTGCCTAGAATCGATGATCTCTTTGATCAACTTCAAGGTTCTACTTGCTTCTCGAAGATTGATCTTCGATCCGGTTATCATCAGCTCCGTGTTCAAGAAGATGACATTCCTAAGACTGCTTTTCGAACAAGGTATGGTCATTACGAGTTCATGGTTATGCCTTTCGGGTTAACCAATGCACCCGCAGTTTTCATGGATCTCATGAACCGTGTGTGCAAACCGTACCTTGATAAATTCGTGATCGTTTTCATTGACGATATCTTAATCTATTCCAAGACTAAAGCCGACCATGAAGAACACCTTAGATTGGTTTTAGACCTTTTAAAGAAAGAACAACTATATGCCAAGTTCTCCAAATGTGAATTTTGGTTAAAAGAAGTTCAATTTCTTGTTCACATCGTCAACGACAAGGGTATTCATGTTGATCCTGCTAAGATTGAAACGGTTAAGAATTGGAATGCCCCGAAGACTCCTACCGAAGTTCGTTCATTTCTTGGTCTTGCGGGTTATTATCGTCGTTTCATCTCAAACTTCTCAAAGATTGCTGTCCCTCTTACCGCCTTGACCCATAAGGGTAAAGCTTATGAATGGGGACCGAAACAAGAAGAAGCTTTCCAAACTCTTAAGCATAAGTTGTGCAATGCTCCCATTTTGACTCTCCCTGATGGAAATGATAATTTAGTTGTCTATTGTGATGCTTCTAACCAAGGTCTTGGTTGTGTCCTCATGCAACGAGGAAAAGTAATCGCTTATGCATCAAGACAACTCAAAATTCATTAAAAGAATTATACGACGCACGATCTCGAGTTGGGTGCGGTCGTATTCGCGTTAAAGATTTGGAGACATTACCTATATGGCACGAAATGTGTGGTATTCACCGACCATAAAAGTCTTCAACATATCATCAACCAAAAAGAGCTCAATATGAGGCAACGACGTTGGGTCGAACTCCTTAACGACTACGACTGCGAGATTCGTTACCATCCCGGCAAAGCGAATGTTGTAGCCGATGCCTTGAGTCGAAAGGACCATGTTATGCTTCATTGTGCCCGTATTCAAACCAATATTCAAACCCGTATTTTAGAAGCTCAACACGTCTCGGTAACCGAGGGTAACATGTATGAGGAAATGTCGTGTGGTGTTGAACTTCTTCTTGAATCAAAACCCAATGGCTTACTATATTACTTGAACCGTATTTGGATTCCCGATCACGATGATCTCCGTGCAATTCTCATGAACGAGGCTCATAAGACTCGTTATTCTATTCATCCTGGTGCGGATAAAATTTACCAAGATCTTCGCCAACTTTATTGGTGGCCCGGTATGAAGAAGGAAATTGCTCTTTATGTTGCCAAATGCTTAACTTGCTCCAAAGTCAAAGCCGAACATCAACGTCCTTCTGGTTTACTTGAACAATCGGAAATTCCCGTGTGGAAATGGGAGAATTTAGCTATGGACTTCATTACCAAACTCCCTCGTACCTCAAGTGGTTATGATAGTATTTGGGTGATCATTGATCGACTCACCAAATCTGCCCACTTCTTGCCTATTCGTGAAGACTTCAAAGTGGAGAAATTAGCCCGAATTTACATTGATGAAATTGTGAGCCGTCATGGTGTTCCCTTGAACATAATATCTGATAGAGACGCTCGGTTCACTTCTCGATTTTGGCAATCTCTCCAAAAGGCTCTTGGTACTCGATTGGATTTGAGCACGGCTTACCATCCGCAAACTGATGGTCAAACCGAGCGAACAATCCAAACTCTTGAAGACATGCTTAGAGCTTGTGTAATCGATTTTGGTGGCAATTGGGATTCACATTTATCCCTTATTGAGTTTTCTTACAACAATAGCTACCACACAAGTATCAACATGGCACCATTCGAAGCTCTCTATGGTCGCAAGTGTCGTTCTCCTATCTGTTGGAGTGAGATTGGAGAAGCACAAATCACTGGTCCCGAGTTAATTCAAGAAACATCAGACAAGATCATTCAAATCCGTGACAATATTCGAGTAGCGAGGAGTCGGCAAAAGAGTTATGCCGACAAACGTCGAAAACCCTTGGAATTCCAAGTCGGTGACCTTGTTCTTCTAAAGGTGTCTCCTTGGAAGGGTGTGGTCCGTTTTGGAAAGAAAGGCAAGTTAGCACCTCGTTATGTTGGTCCATTCAAAATCCTTGAAAGGATTGGGAAAGTGGCTTACAAGCTCGAGTTACCTCCATCTCTTGGCAATGTGCATCCTACATTTCATATATCTAATCTGAAGAAGTGTCTCGCCGATGAAAATCTCCATATACCGCTCGACGATGTGCGCATTGATGAAACGATGCACTTCGTTGAGAAACCGGTAGAAATTATGGATCGTGAAGTCAAGCAGCTCAAGCGAAGTCGCATTCCTATCGTTAAAGTTCGTTGGGAATTTAAGCGTGGTCCTGAGTTCACTTGGGAACGAGAAGACCAAATGAAGCTCAAGTACCCTCATCTTTTTACTAATAATGTTGTTTCCTCTAGCTAAATTTCGGGACGAAATTCTCTCAACATGGGGAGACTGTAACATTTCTGATTTTAGTATTCCTATTTCAATTCAATGTAATGCAATTTCAAGTTCTATACTCGTGCAATGTCTCATTATTTTCTCGCCGTAAATTTAATGCAATAATTCTATACAAATTCGCAAGTTTTACTCGGTTATATACATTTAAATGCTGTACAAGAAACTATTTTATTCAAACTCATCAAACCTGAAGAGTCAAGGACTAAAGTTGAAAAATTATCAAGAAACCCTAGTTAGCACGGTCGTGCTTCGTCCTAGCATGGTCGCGCCAAGTGCCTCGGCACGATCGCGCGACTGGTCCTGGAACGATCGCGCCCAGTGCCTAAGCACGGTCGCGCCTGCGTAACAGTCGAAACGTAAATGTGATTTCAAAACGCTCAATCATTCGAAATTCAAATCCGATTACGTTTCTTCTTCCATTAACGTGAGTTATACCATTCTCAATTATTCAACGCCTCAGTTTCATACCATCAATCTCGAATTCTCTCTCAAACAATTCAAGCAAAACTCGAATCCTATTCTGAGACGCAAATTCCCCCGATCAAGAAAGGATTACGCATCTCCCGGATCTCTCCAAGACTCTGGACTCTCTGGCCTAGCCAGAATTGCAGCCGAAGTCGCCAGAAGCCGTTCTCTCCGTCGCTGGAACTCCCTTCTACCGATCGTTACAAATTCCTTCCTGTTTTAGGTAAGTATACTCTCCATCTCATTCGTTTCAGTATCATCATCAAAAGCCCCCTATTAATCTGGGCTTTCATTACAGAAATCGTTCGAATCAGAATTGTTATTTTAAATAAAAAGGATTTAATCGATTCCACTCTTAAACACGATGTTCATGCAATTAATTTATATGATTAGACTCGTAATATCTCTTTAATCGAAAGCCCTATCAATTCCATCGTTATAAATACAATAAATTGTCAATTCGTGTCTGACTTGGAATAGACACGGTCGCGCTAATCATCTAGCGCGGCCGTGCCTCGTGTAGCGCGGTCGTGCCGACTATCAGCGCGGTCGTGTCCTCCTGTCCAGACCTTGTCATGCCCTCTGGGCTAGTCTCTATTGTGTCTAAAGATCATAGACACAATCGTGCCTGGTCAAGGCACGGTCGTGCCTGTTGTCTGGTCTAGATTGTGCTTCTGTTGGTCAACCCGGTCGTGCCCCGACTAGCGCGGTCGCGCCCGTGGCTTGAGCACGATCGTGCCCTTCTGAGGCACGGTCGTGTGTGACTCAGAAATTGTAACAGGATTATAATTTTATATTTTTCGATCAATAAATGTTTCGATTCTATAAAAATATTTTTTCTGTATTTAAAAAATGGATTAAAAGTTTAATCTTGGCATAAATATAATTTATTTTAAAGTTTATGAAAAATTAAATTTATATTTATTATCTTACACTTAAATGATATTTTAAATAATTAAGTTACAAAATTTATAAATAATGATTAGTTATTTAATTTACATTTTAAATCAGAATCATTTATTTATTTATACTTAATTTCAATTAATATTTACATTATTTCATAAACTACAATTATATATTTATTTATTCAATTCAAACCTAATCAAATGGTTACAAACATATTTTACTTCAAACTTTATATATTTTATTCAATACTTTTTAAATACAAATCAATAGTTTTATATACAAATTCAACTTTCACTTTAGACTTAAACTTTGTACATCTATTTGATTCTATACACTTTACTCTTAGGTTAAAGTGTGCATTCCAAGGATCATATTTGCTATCTGTATTTCCTTGTTAGCTTCACTTCCATACCAAGTGAGTATTCACAACCCCTTTTTACTCTTTTACACTTTTGGAGTGGAACATGAACTTTATACACATTACACATTTCACAACTACATTTACTCAAACAACACAAGTACAAAATCCTACATACATACATGTGTGCAAAATTTGAGCTTTGTGCCCGAGTGCTAGTTGTGCTAGTCTTTGTGAAAACTATGTGCAATCATTAACTATACAAGCCGATGGTTTTCAATGATAGATCTATTGAGTCTGACAAACCCACCCAAGTGGAGGTGATTGATACCGACAACACAATTTGCATACTAGTTACTAAGGTTTGATTGTACTTGATTACACAATAGCAGCTCCCCATAAATGCCTTATTTTTCATGTCTTGTAAAGGATTTGTTTACAACTATATGCTATCTATATACAACTGTGTTATACTCACCAAGTTTTTAGTTGCCTTTATTTTATTCATGTTTCAGGCCCTAATATGTGAGAATGATTCAAGACGTGCTCAACATAGGATTTGGACTTAGTAATATTAAATCAAGAAGTTTATGAATTGTTTATTGTGCTTTGTTTGGATTTTGGTTTGTACTTGGATTATGTGAAATGGAAATTTGGCTTTAATATATTTCAATTTAGTCAACCTTGTGCTACGAACAGTCTTACATGTCCCGCCCGATGATTCCGCCATCGGTCGGGGTGTGACAATATAGGCTTGGACTTAGTTAAAATAAATAAAGAACTTATGTATTTCAATTATGTTCCTTTTCTTGGAATTGGTTTTGTTTGAATGTTTGTAATGAAATTTGACAATTAATATATTTCAATTTAGTCAACCTTGTGCTTATGAACAGTCTACATGTCCCGCCCCGATGATTCCGCCATCGGTCGGGGTGTGACAACACACAATGTTTGGAAAGAGTTTTACAAAGTCCAAATGATAACATGAAACTTAGGATGACAATGGTGAGCATAAAGTCGTTGATGCAACCTTTTGACTAGTTGAGGGGGAGTCTATAGGACAGGGGGAGTACATATTTGTGTTGGTGACAAAGGCAAAGGCATTTAATTAAAGGATTACATTGGTTTGAGTTTTTAATTGATTGACTTGCTTAATTCCATGTAACCAAGTAAAATGTTTTTCATAAAATGTTTTCATGGAAGGTTTATTTTCGTTTGTTTGAAAAAGATTTTGAAAAAGCCAAACAAATTGAAAAAGTTAAAATCGACATTACTTGAAGTTATAAGGATAAATGATAGTACATCAGTAGATGTTCAGTCACACATGACCTTAGTTGGACTTTATGATGCTTATCTAATATATATGTGATAAATGTTTTAAGTTAACTTCTTAGACTGCACAGTATGGGAAATGATAGCTTCATAACTACTTATGCTTAACAAAAATTGATGCTTGATGCTTATATTTTAATTTGGATACTAGTATGTAGTCTGAATTGTCAATAGGCTATGAGTATCTTTGGTCCATTAGTAGTGTGACAACATAATGATCTTTGTGACAACTGTGATTTGAACCCATGGTATGCCAGGTGTGTGTGTAAAAGATCATTATCAGATAAAGAATATAAGATCTAAAGTACTTCATGAGACCAGTATCGGTTATGTCGTTAAACATAATTTTTCCAGTTCACTTCACTGCCCATGCCCGAAAAACATGCTGTATGATCTTGAACTAAGATATGTTTCTGACTATATTTGTTGTAACATATACTAGCCCTTGGATCAATATCTTGATTCCATTGAATATATCCAGATAACAGTTGAATCACGCTACCCTATGTCATTGAATCAATCGATTCCTTGATCAATCTTATGTTGAAGAATTTTATTGGTACAATCTTTCTGTTACTATGAATCATGATATTTCATCCAAACCAAGACATTTGAATCATTCGATTCTGAATCATTCTGATTCTCTGTTTGATATTTTCCTGTGTTTATCGGTATAATTCATCCTGGAGATCAAATATTATCTTGGAATGATCTTATATGTCTTGAAGATAGTGCACATTTAAATTTCTGTTAGCATATTTGTGGGGTACACATTGTATTACAAAATAAATGCTACCTTAATTCACAAGAACATGGGACAAAGATACTAACGGTTTCAATTCTTAAAATATTGACCACTAAGATTGACATGTTATGTATAGGATTGGTAAATACAAGATGGTTCTATTCCAGTTGAGATTGGCAGACACAATCACAGCTTAATCAAAGTAAATAAGTAAACACAAGAAGTACTGATAAATGCAATTTGTATTAAGCTTCAATGGTTACAAGATTACAGAGAAAACTCTAAGAAAAGCACTAAGATACAATGACTCTATGTACTACTTATATAGTAACTTAGAATCAAGACAGACCCTTGATTCTAAGGATCAGATCTAACACAAACCGTTGATCTTGTATTGAAGCTATTCTACATATAATGATAATAAACACTATAAAAGTTAACTTTACTCAAACGTCTTCTTAGGTATCATTGTTTGCATGCTTGGAGAAGAGCGTTGTAGTACTTAATTGTCTGCACAAGTGACATTCTTTCTACGTGGAGTGTGTCAGTGGTAATGGTTGTTTTATCGAAGTCAGTCAGCTGCAACGTTTGATCTTCAGTGGAAATGGCTATCAGCTGCAAAGTTGGAGATCAGCAGCAAGACGCAACCATCCAAAGCTGCTGATGATTTGCCTATAAGCAGCATCAAGTGTTGATACTGTTGAGAAGCCTATCCGCAGCAACTCTGGTCTTCAGCAGGTAAGGCTATCCACATCAGATTTGTTTTTCAACAGAAGAACATGTATCCGCTGCAGATAAGCTTATCCGCATCAGTTTGTTGGTCAACAGCAAACTCGAGGTAAGCAGCATTTGTACTTAAAAAGTTTTGTAGCCATCAGTCTTTATTTATACAAACTCCCCTTAGACTGATGCTACCAAAACTCTCTTACTTCTTTTGCTGCCGAAGCTTTTCCATGTTGCTGACTATTCTTACAACCTCATATCCTCTCTGGTCCTTGCTGTGATTGTTAAGAGGGAGCTCAGATAGAGTCTTGATGTCTTTGCTTGCCATTTTGAAGATGGCCTTGCTTGAACACCTCATCTTTTGTCCTTTAACATCTGTCAATGTGAACTCATTCTTTTCAGCATTGTAGGACCAACTGATGAATGGAGAGTGGGATTGGAGAGGTTTGGCATCAATGATTTCATCTTTGCTGGGTTTGAAGTAATGTTTGATCACCAACAACAGATGTCTCCCACCTTCATTCTCAGGCTCATTGGCTTCACCCAGCTCCATCATTCTTCTTAGATCAGAATCTGGAAGCTGCAATACCTCATCAACAGTGGTATAGAGTGATCTTCTTTCTTCTATTCTTCCCCTGAAGACTTCAAACCTTTGATCTTGAGTGCTGTAGGACCAATTGATAATTTCTCTTGAGTCTTCTGGTTTGGTAGTAGGTTTGCTTTTCTTCTTGGGAGGTTGTTGATGAGTAGGAGCTGGGTGGGAGGATTTGGACTTTGTGGGTGGGGAGGAGGTAGGTCTAGGATGGAGAGTGGAAGGTTGTTGGATAGAGGAAGTGGTGGATGAGGGAGAAGGCTTGGGTTTCTTTGGTTTCCTTTCTTCTTCTTGATTGATTACCCTCTTCTTTGAGCCTTTCTTCCCCAGTCTTTCTTCCTCTTCCTTTTTGACATTAAAGTAAAAGGCTTGCAGGTTCATGAAACTCATGGGACCCAGCCTTTTTCCACTCTCTCCTCTAGCCTTTAGGAAGTCAATCATGACCTTCATTTCTTCATGGGTTCTTTTGTTGAAGGCAATGGTCTTCTTGGATTTCTGTTTGGATTTTTCTTCTTCTTTAGCCCTTTTCTTAATTCCCAATTGACCATGCTGACCCATGAAGTCTCTGTAGATTTCTTTATTTGATAGTTTCTCAAGGTAGTCTGCATCCTCACCTTGAGAAATCAGAGCTTCTATCCACTCCCCTCTCATTTCTTTGGCTAGTTCAGAATTAGTTAATCTGAACTTGGCCTCTTCCTTCTTCTTCTTCTCTCTTTCTTCTTTTTCTTTATTAAATTGTTCCTGCAGTTGAAGAGCAAGAGCTTCATCTTCTTGAATTTGATAGACTGCGGGAATTTTGACTTTCAGATCATCCAGCTCGATCTGTTGTTCTCTGAGGAGAATGGCCGCTTTTCTTTCTTGAGCTTTTCTTAGTTCAGCCATCTCCTCTTCTTCTTCTTCTTTCCACCCTTTCCTTCTTCTCTTTCAATAACTTTTCTTCATCTTCTTCTATCATAGGTCTTTTCCCCTTGTCTTTGCTGGATGCCTCTGCTTCAGCCTCATGGACCATAACAGCAGATGTAAGAGATGCTATTGGGATCTCATCTTCAGCTTCATTGGCATGATGGGGAGTAGACATAGAGGAAGGGACTGCTTCACTCTCTTCCTTTTCCCATTCATTCCCATATATAGCTTTAAAGGCCTCTTTGATATTCTGAGCAACCACTTTTCTCGACCCTTATGCTACATTCAGTATGACGGTTGGTGAGGAGGGAAGGGATAGATCTAAGTCAGAGTCATTCATTGGAGGCGATTCCTCCTTATAAAGAGAAGCCTTGATGAGTTTGATCATTTCTTGACTCTCTAAGGAGTTGATGTTGCAGATGAGTGAACTGAGCTCAAAGACCTTGTGCAGGAAGTCTGAAGGTAGGAGTAAGATCTCTTTGATGTTGATTGAGAGGGAATATCCATTGCTTAGGAAGAAGGTGAAATCAAAGGAATCAGTGCTCACCCATCCTAGCACTTCCAAGTCCCAGACCATGATGTTGTACAAGAATCTTCGCCAGCAGATAACTTCTTCTTTAGTTAAAGCACTGCTCCTAATTATGTCAAGTCTTCTTAGAGCCAGTCTTTGTTCTGCTGTTGATGAAGATTCAGGATAAGCCACCCTATTTGTTTCTTTTTGTAGTCTTTTAAACCAGGGCATATTATCCTCTATTAAGTTATAGAACCTACTGATTGCAAGTTCTGCTGAGAGATCTAATGAAGTGTTGATACATCTTGTCAGATACAGATTAAGAATCTGGAGGGCATTAAGAGTGTTCCAGTTTAGCTCTTCTACTCCACTAAACTCCCATCCAACACAGAATCTCTCAGCTATGTCATCATACCCCAAGCTAGAATGGAGTCGAATTCTAGCTTGTTTGAAGTTAGTGAGAATTGGGGAGTAGTTGTTTGACTTATTATGGCTGCAGCTTTAGGAAGTATGTTGAATGATGGAGGTGTGTCTTCATGGAGAGTTTCACCTTGCAACACCTCATCAACAACTCGGATAACTAACTTCCAATCCTCAGTGATATCTTCCTCTTCATCTACTGAGTCTGGCAAGTTATGAATTTGAACAAAAGCAGGTTTGTATAGCGAACTTTGAAACACAGTCTGCTCTTGTATCCATTCTTCTAGGTTGTCCGCATCATCTTCCTTGGTAACTACCTCCCCCTTTTTGGTTGCATCGGTGCATAGAGTGTTATCTGTTTGAGTTCCCACTGATATAAGGGAGGGAGAAGTCACTGGAGGGCATTGATGGGCTTCATGTATAGAGACTTGGTGCAGCAGTTTGGACACTTCAGCCTCTAGCATTGCCACCCTTGCCGTCAATTCCAAATTATGAAGTTTCAGTATGTCCTCATCCACAGTTGTGGAGTCCTTGGAGTTGGATGGGGTCTTAGGCCTAGCCTCTGCATCCCCATCACCTTGCTTTTCTTGGCGCCTGGGATTCCTCTTAGTGAAGAGTGTTTCTAAGGAAACATCCTTACTGTGAGTTGCCGTGGTTATGGTCTTAGTTATGTTATCACTGTCCTCCTGGTCAGTTGATGTACCAGGAGTAGTGACAACCCTTTCCACATTCACTCTATCAGTACCACCAGAGTTAACCTTCTTGTGTGATGAACTTGGGTTAGGTGCACCAGCAGCCAAGTCAATCAATACCTCCGAGATAGTGGTTGTTGGAGAAGGTACATCATCTTGACAAGGAGTCTCTGCACTTAAGTTCAGAGAAGAGAAATAAAGGTATGGCTCAGCAGGTTGTTCTATGGATCCGGGATGTGATCCTGATCCTAGTAGAGAAACTTCCAAGGAGGTTTCTCTAATGTTTTGGCTATCCCTTTTGATATTCTCATCAGAATGTTGGGATTCTGAATGAGGGCTTAGAGGTTGGGATTGGGCCTTTGAGACAAGAAGAGAAGGAGTCTTCTTGCTCCTTTTTCTAGTGTTTGTTGTTGCAACTGGGGCCCTTTGTTCCGGTTGAACGATAACATCCAAAACAGATGTAGGTGATTTTTATACCTTTGCATCCTTAGTGGAAGCATATGGTTGTTCGGGATGTGAGGTGGAGGGTGTGGGATCAGTATCAGCTGGGATTGCTAAACTGTCACCCTGGGTACTTTGTATGTTCAGCATTATAGATAACAATGGAACATTGACCCCTAAGAACTTTTTGGAAACAGTTCTCATACTTTGAAAAATATTATTTTTATGACCCAACATGATGTAGATTCTTGCAGGTTTTGAGATATCTTTTAATTCCTGGTCGAAAACCTCCTGCAAGAATCTGGGGTACATAAAAAATTGTTGATTTGCACCCTCTTGAAGGTTATATCTCAAACCCTCAAAGATGAGTTGTGCAAAGTTGAATCCTTGGCCAGTAATCATACCATGAACAACAGAGGCAAGTGCAGAGCTCACTTGATGCCATCCACTTCTCTTCTGAGATATGCATTGTAGAAGAGTGTGGCAGAGATACTTCCATGGACGGCCCATCAGTGCCTTCTCTATTGTGTACTCATTTTGATTTCCAGTGTACCCTATGGATACAAAGGTCCTCATGTATTCTTCCTTTGAGTATGAAATGGCTGCCCCCCATCTTGAAGCTGAAGATGTTTTTGGAGAGTAGCTTTGAGATGATGATGTCTTTGCCGTCTACCTTGGCTTTTATTTGGGGAATCCCCTGTTCGGTAGAGTAGACGGCGGTATTCCAAAAATCCTCCATATGAGGAATATATATGGTAGGGTTGACTGTTAGTGCAAAATGTATCTTTGATCGGCATAGAAAATCGATCATATCATCGAATCCCTCGGACTTCTTTCCTTTGGTAAAGTATGCCGTGAGGTTGTGATACGGGGAGAACTTATCATCAGGATTGTTTATGTCTGCCATTTTTGTTAGATTTTGGAGGGAAAGAGGAAGGTTTTGAAGGGTGGTTAGGAATGGAAGGCTTTGAATGTTGTGGGGGCTTGAGAGAAAGTGATGGGAGTTAGGGAGAAATTGAATGTGAAGGGGTGGTGAAGAAATTTGTTTTGTTTCTTATAACGGCAGAGGAGGGAAAAGCAAACTCACTTGTACAGTACAACCTTATTCACTTTTTACTGTTACAGCTGTAATGCACTATAGCAGTCATGGTAAAGACTGAAAGAAATTTTTACAGCGGGTAAAAGTTAATTTAGACTTAATTTTACCCATCAGCAGCAAACTTGGTTACTGCGGATGGTTAAGCCTATCCGCTGCAAGCTTGGTTGCGGCGGATAGTTAAGTCTGTCAGCAGCATACTTTATTTCTGCTGATGGATGCAATGATCCGCAACAAGGGTGTTGCTGCTGACTGCCTTAGAGCTATCCGCAGGAAACTTGTTCCTGCTGATTACTTAAAGCGGTCAGTGGCAAAATCTTTGCCGCTGATTATTAAACCTGTCAGCAGCAAAAATGGATGCTGCTGACTTGTGACTTATATTTATAACAAAAGACAAACATATTTACAAAGACAAATTTTTAGAGACATATTTGAATCAAAGTTCATCATACCAATAGTTTCAACTAAATATCTAAATCTAGCTTCATCAAACGGTTTAGTAAACAAATCAGCATATTGCTCATTGGTATGAACTTTAGTTACAATAATTCTCTTTTTATCAGCTTGATCTCTTATAAAGTGATACCTGATGTCAATGTGCTTTGTCTTGGAGTGCTACACCGGATTGTTTGTGATTGATATAGCACTCATGTTGTCAATGTGAATGGGAGTTGCCATGAAAGTCATCCCATAATCCAGCATTTGATTTTGTATCAAAATGACTTATACACAGCAACTTAATTCTGCTTCTGCTGTAGAAGTTGAAACACATGTTTGCTTCTTGCACTGCCATGAAATCAGTCTCCCTCCCAGAAACTGACATCCCCTGATGTGGAGTTTTTGTCCAAGTTGCATCCCTAATAATCACTGTCAGTGTATGCATACAGATTGAACTTATCATTTTTAGAGTACCATAGCCTAAGTATTGGGGCTCTCTTCAGGTATCTGAGAAATCTCTTGACAGCTTGAAAATGTGAAGTGTTTGGAGCTGCTTGGAATCTTGCATAGAGACATACTGCAAACATGATATCTGGCCTTGAGGAAGTTAGATACATGAAAGACCCTATCATTGCACGGTACTGATGTTGATCAGTGTCTTGACCATCTTTGTCTGGAGTCAGTTGATGGTGCACTTGCATAGGGGTTCTTGCATCAGAGCAGTCAGCCATCTTGAATCTTTCCAGAATGCTCTTTACATATTTGGATTGGCTGATGAAGATTCCATTTGGGACTCGTTTGACTTGAAGACCCAGAAAGAAATTTAGCTCACCCATTGAGCTCATTTCAAACTTTGAGTGCATCAGGATCTCGAAGTCTTTTCACAGCTTCTTCCTTGTTGATCCAAAGATGATATCATCAACGTAGATTTGAACTAGTAAGATTTCTCCCCCTTCATATTTGATAAACAAGGTCTGGTCAATGGCACCTCTTCTGAAGTTGTTGCTTAGTAGATATCCAGACAAAGTTTCATACCAGGCTCTTGGGGCTTGATGTAGTCCATATAGAGCTTTGTCTAGTTTGAACACTTGGTTAGGATGTGCGGGATCTACAAAGCCTGGAGGCTGTTTGACATATACTTCTTCACCAATCTTCCCATACAGAAAAGCACTCTTGATATCCATTTGATGGACCATGAAATTCTTGGATGCAGCATATGCAAGGATGATTCTGATGGCCTCCAGTCTGGAAACAGGAGCAAAGACTTCATCATAGTCAAATCCTTCTTCCTGAGTGTAGCCTTGAGCAACAAGTCTGGCTTTGTTCTTGACTACAATGCCTCTCTCGTCTTGGTTGTTCCTGAATACCCATCTTGTGCTAATGGAAGATTGACCAGGTGGAAGGTCAACAAGCTTCCAGACATCCTGTCTCTTGAATTGCAGCAACTCTTCCTGCATTGCCTCAATCCAACTGCTATGTTGCAGAGCTTCATCTCTCTTCTTGGGTTCCACCTGAGATAGAAAACATGAAAACAAACATATATTGGCCTCATGAGATTTGCTTCTTGTTAGAACTCCTTGGTGAACTTGGCCAATTATATTTTCTAGAGGATGTTCCTGTTGATCCTTTGAGCTGGTACCACCTCCAGCTGTATCCCTTGCTCAAGATTGCTATGATTTTGATCAGGGATTTCTTCATTCATGGTTGAAGAGTCTTCAAGATCAACCCCTACATCAGTATTATCAGCAAAAGTATTTGCATCATCTACAACATTTACCGAAGAGTCTTCATTAAAATTTTCATTTTCATACAGGCTGTTGCCGGTGACATTTGAGAGTGTGGTTCTGGCTGCACTTGCTTCAATGGCTTCCATAACAGATGCAGGATCAATCGATGGTCTTCTCAGACCGATAGAAGATTTTGGAATATCCAGTCTGTAGTCAGAGGAGGTGTAGGCAGGTGCTTGAGAAGAGGAAGACTCCATATTTGAGAAGATGAGAGGCTTAAATATTTGGGTGAAGGAGTCTATGTCAAAAAGCTAGTTTGGGCATTTTCCTTGTTCACAGACAATGTGTTCTCTGCATTCCACATTGGCTGATTCTTCCATAATTCTTGTTCTTGAGTTGAATACTCTGTAGGCCTTGGATTGAGAGGAATAGCCCACAAAATATCCTTCATCAGATTTTGCACCAAACTTAGGAAGAACCCCATGTGTGATTAGAATTGTGCATGGACATCCAAAAGGTTTTAGAAATCCAATGTATGGAACTCTTTGGAACCGTAGTTCATAAGGTGTCTTGTTGAGAGGCTTGACTATGAGAACTCTATTTTTCACATAGCAGGCTGTGCTTACTGCTTCTGCCCAAAATGTGAGAGGCAGTTTTGATTCAGCCAACATAGATCTTGCTGACTCAATTAGAGTTCTGTTTCTTCTTTAAGCAACTCCATTTTGTTGAGGAGTTCTTGGAGCACTGTATTGCCTTTCGATTCCCTTGCTCTCACAGCAACAATTCAAAGTGTGGTTCTTGAACTCTGTTCCCTGATCACACCTTATTATCTTCACCTTCTGATTGCTTTGATTCTCTACCCTAAGGATGTAGCATTTGAGAGTTTCGACAGTTTCATCTTTAGTTCATAAGAAGTATACCCATGAGAATCTGGTGTAGTCATCAATTATCACAAGACAGTATGACTTCTTACCCATTGACATAATAATTGTTGGACCAAAGAGATCCATATGCAGCAGCTGTAGTGGAGTATCATTTGTATTCAAAGTCTTGTGCTTGTGAGAACTCTTGTGTTGCTTCCCCTTCAGACAAGCAATGCAGTGATCTTCTAGCTGGAATTCTTTATCAGGAAGCCCTCTGACACGATTGCCCTTCACCAATTTGTTGATGGTTTTGATGTTAACGTGGCTTAGTCTCCTGTGCGAGAGAGCTGATCCACTATCAGATGGAGTGACCTCATTCATGTCGAGCACATAAAGATTTTCTTTTCTCTGAGCATTTAATAAAATCTTCTCTGGAGGAGGTTTGGATAAGCTAGGAGATAGTACAAAGCATTCTTTGTCTGTGAAGAGCATCCAATGCTTTTGATCATAGACCTGGGAAACACTCATGAGATTGAAGTCCAATTCTTTGACATAGTTTACCTTATCAATACTCATTCTTTCATTTGACACAGTCCCTTGTCCAGTAATAGATCCTCCTTTTGAGTCACTCCCAAAGGCAACATATCCTCCATTGAAGTGTCTGAAGTTAGAGAGGATGGATCTGTTGCTTGTCATGTGCCTGGAACAACCACTGTCAACCACCCAGGTGTTATTCTTGTGACCTGGCTGCCTCTGCACATGAGAGAGATCTAGTTAGTGGGAGGAATCCAAGAGCTTGCATCCTTGAAGAAAAGGGTTCTTGGAATATCAGATTCAGCATGTATGCATTCAACAGAGCCAATGATGATTCTTGAAGGGATAGAAGCTGGGATCTTGGCTTTCCATTACTGAGGAGATGGTTTTCCAGTTCTCATTGCTCTGTTGGCAGCTAATGTTTCTTTGGCTGCGGATGGATTTGCTTTATCAGCAGCAGATTTTGCTGCTGATGACTTTAGCTTATCAACAGATGATTTTGTTGCTGCTGAGGACCTCGGCTTATCAGCAGTAGATTTTGATGCTGGTGATGATTTTGCTTGAGCAGCATCAGACTTGGTTACTGCTGAAGGCTTGTCCTTTGGTTTCTTGGGCTTGGCTTGATTACCAACATTTTTGCAGGCTGCTGATGGTTCAACAACCAATGTATGCTTATCCTTCTTTACCTTGTTGAAGGAAGGCTTCTCTGTAGAAGTTCTCATGCTGATGGGCTTTTGTTTAGGAGGGGCTTAACGAAGGATCTGGTTGAAGGGATTAAAATCACAATTTGCAGCAAAGTGGTCTGATTCACCACAGATGATGCAAGATTGTTGAGGCTTTGGCAGCTGCTTCCTTGGTTGGGAAAGAGAGTTTCTGAAATGAGTTGCCTTGGCTTCAGAACTCCTTACCTTTCTGTTCTTGTGTGTCTTCTCAAAAGCATGTTGTTTGAGGTTTCTTTGCTGCTGAAGGTAGTAGAAGCAAGTGCTGGCAGTGTAGTTGTATTTTCCATAGACAAAGCATGATTTGGCCAGTTTGTCCCTTGAAAGGTAAACATAGTCCTTTCTTTTGAATAGGTCTTTAAAGTTCCGGGGGTAAGCTTTGTTGTGCTTAAAGGTGGCTTCTTCCAATGTCTTTTGAACATATGGAATTCTTTCTACAGGTGCATGACATATGTTAAACACCATTCTTTAAGGCTTTGAGTTGTTGGAGGTTGAAGATTGCCCCTTTTCAACATTTAGCTTTCTTCATTCTGGAGGATAGCTGATTTTGATTTGGTTGAAAGGCACAGGAACCAGAACAGCTGGTAAATTGACAGGAGCACTTGTTTGAATGAATTCGAGAACAGGCGGTTCTGGTACTTGTACTGGTGATGAGGCCTCCTCAGTTTTAGTAGACTCTGAGCAGGTTGACTTAGATTCTGACGAGGTAGTACATTCTTGTACCAATGGTTCATGCCTTGAAGGATTAAGATCTCGGTTGGCCTTTTCAAGATTTAAGAGATTGAAGCTTGGTTCATGGATGGCAACGTAGTCAGCAGGAGGTGCAACGGCTTGATATTGTTCAACATGATACCCCACACCAGTTTTTACCTTGTCATGAATTTGAGAATCCAAAAGTCTTTGCAGGTTTTTGGATGCAAATTCATATTTGTCAACATGAACTTTCTGTTCTGCCAATTCTCCTCTGGTAGCTTTTAATCTAGCCAGTAGATCATCAATCTGAGTTTCAAGATTGGTTTGTTCACGTTTTAGTAATGATATTTCTTTCTTTAGGCAGTTAATTTTTTATTTATAACTATTTTCTACTTTTGTGAATTCAGATTTCATTTGATGAAACTCTTCATTTTGATCTATAAGGTTTTGATTATGCTTTCTGTAGCCTAACACCTTATCAATACAAGCTTGGGAACAGAGATGTTCATATACCTGAGGCGGTATCTCAGTTGTGTCTACCATAAGAGCTTGGTTGTTAACAGGAAAATCGTCATACTGGAAGCTCTAGTCAAAGTCAGAAGTTCCAATGGCTGCACAAGCTGTAGTTTGAGCTGGAGGAGTAGCTTGTTGCTGTTATTGTCATGGTTGGGCTTGGTGAGCTTGTCTTGATTGAGGAGCTGCTGGGTTTGCCCTAGGTGCCTTGCATTCTCTAGAAAAATGACCCAGTTGGTTACAGTTGTAACATCTTAATTTGCTTTTATCCAAGCCAACTCTGGTGTTGGAGTTGTTACTTGGAATGGGTCTTCCGGTTCTAGAGTAGAACCTTTTTGCTCTTATAGATAGCATGGCATACGAGTGATGTATGTCCATTTCTTCTAAGTCATCTAGATGGAAGCATCCCAGATCCTCCTTGATAAAGAAAATGTTGCTTGAGTTTTCAGAAACAAAAGCAGCAGAGGTTGAGGTTTGAGTAGGAGCTTCTAGGAGAAATGGTGATGTGCTTGTTTGAGAGGTCGGAGTTTGGGGATGAGTAACGATGGGAGGATAATAGTTTCTTGAACTAGGTCCTGAGTGGTCAGAGTGGAGGGTAGAAGAGGTGGTGGTGGATGTTGAAGCTATTTGGTAGCTTGAGCTTCTTTCTTTTGCCTGAATCATCTCAAGCTCATAGGTTTTTAGCATTCCAAAGAGTTCAGTCATCTGGAGAGTCTTCAGATTTTCAGTTCTTCTGATGGAAATTGTGTAGAGTGTCTAGCAACTCGGTAGAGACCTGATGAACTTCTTGAGAATATCTTCATTCTCCAGCTTCACCTTTGAGCACTACAGCTCACCTACAAGATAAGTAAATCTGTTATATAAAACCGTTAAAGACTCACCTTCCTTCCAGATGAAGTTTTAATATGCTTCAGGATGTCTCTTCTGTTTTCTTTCACTTCTTCTGAACCAGCAAACATCTTTTCAAGATCCTCCCATGGCTCATTTGCAGTTTTATAACCTCTGAAGTTATGAAAAACTTCATTTGGTAAGCACATCTGGATGGCTCCCAAGGCTTTGAAGTCTACCTCCATTTTCTTGATGTCTTCATCAGAGTACTTGGAGGGTTCTTTGGGAACCAGTGTACCTCCGAAATCAGCTGAGGCCACCATGGGTATGTATGGTCCATTTTTAATGGATTTTCACATCCCATATTCTTGATAGCAGAAGAAGCGTTTCATTCTGTTCTTCCACATATCATAATCTTCTCCAGACACCAGTCTTGGTGGTCTGGAGATGCTTCCAATATCTTCAAATCCATTTTTTTATGTCATTTTGTTTTGACTTGTGATAGTGAGAGACTTTAACAAATAGATAGCTTAGAATAGAACTGAAGAATGATTAAACAAGTATGAGTTTGTTTAATCTGTGAGCCAAAGCTCCGATACCACTTGTAGGATCGGTAAATACAAGATTGTTCTATTCCAGTTGAGATTGGCGGATCAACTTAATCAAAGTAAACAAGTAAACACAAGAAGTACTGATAAATGCAATTTCTATTAAGCTTCAATGGTTACGAGATTACAGATAAAACTCTCAGAAAAGCACTAAGATACAATGACTCTTAGTACTACTTATATAATAACTTAGAATCAAGACAGACCCTTGAATCTAAGGATCAGATCTAACACAAACCATTGATCTTGTATTGAATCTATTCTACATATACTGACAATAAACAATATAAAAGTTAACTTTACTCAAACGTCTTCTTAGGCATCATTTGTTTGCATGCTTGGAGAAGAGCGTTGTAGTGCTTTATTGTCTGCACCAGTGACATTCTTTCTGCGTGGAGTGTGTCAGTGGTGTAGCCGAAAGTTTTCAGTGGTAATGGTTGCTCTATCGAAGTCAGTCAGCTGCAACGTTTGATCTTCAGTGAAAATGGCTATCAGCTGCAAAGTTGGAGATCAGCAGCAAGATACAACCATCCAAAGCTGCTGATGATTTGCCTATCAGCAGCATCAAGTGTTGATACTGCTGAGAAGCCTATCCGTACAACTCTGGTCTTCAGCAGACAAGGCTATCCGCAGCAGATTTATTTTTCAGCAGAAGAACAAGTATCCGTTGCAGATAAGCTTATCCGCAGCAGTTTGTTGGTCAGCATAAAACTTGAGGTAAGCAGCATTTGTACTTAGAAAGTTTTGTAGCCATCAGTCTCTATTTCTACATTACGTGTTGCAAATTCGTATGTAATTTATATTATAAGCATGTTATGATCTGATTCCATCTTCTTTGGAGTTCTTCGCGTATCATTACAAGTTATGGTTGAAGATTAAAAGATTTGATCTTATCTGATATAAAGAAAGGATGAATCTGGATAGGATACCCTTAGAATGTTTAGGGATGTTTATCCAAAATGTGTGATTGATGCATTGTTTTTACTGATATGATCTTCTTACTCATGATGTTCGACCAAAAAAATGTGATTTTGTATTTTACAATTTAGTTTATATAGAGAAAAACCAAAAAATATTTTGTCTTTCTTATGTTTGAAAAACCAAAAAGATTTTATTTTTCCAGCTTCCATGGAAATTTTAATTGTCGGTTATTCCTGGTTGTTCTCCTTTGCATAAAATGAAAGATGCAGATAGAAGTTAACAAGGGGTCCTTCTCCCAAGTTTTCTTCTTGATAAAAAGAAAAAGTGTAGATGAACAAGACGAAGACTACGGTGTGTTCGATGATATATGAATACGGATGACAATCTTCTAAAGCTGTTGTCAAGGGGGAGTCTGTTGGAACATATTCTAGTGAGAACGAGCTTGAAGATATTATGTCGTAGTCTTAGAGTCTTTGATTTGTAATTGATAGAATTGTTAGCAATAGTTAAGGGGGAGTCCGTTAGGAAATGTTTCGTAACTGTTGATAAAATTCTGTATAAGTTCGCAGATAAGCGAACTTAACAAGTTCGCCTAAGCATCTTTCAGAGCGAACTTATTAAGTTCGCGTATGGTTCAAGAGGCATTTGTGGTTAATATAAATAGGAGTTAAAAGTTCATATTTCATAGAACACTAGAGAAGAAAAAGGTGTAAGCGTGTGTTTTGGAGAGAACTGTTGAAATCAAGGATTATAGTAATGCAAAGCGTTTATTTAGATCTTGCGTGTTACTAGTAGATCGTTCATGTCTACGTGATTTGGATTCCACACTCGTTGCATAGATTCGTCAGTTTTAAATGCAAGAAAGACGATCGAGGTGTTGTGGTGAGAAATAAGGCAAGATTAGTTGTACAAGGTTTCAATCAACAAGAGGGAATTGATTACACCGAGGTTTATGCGCCTGTTGCTAGGATTGAAGATATCAGGTTGTTTCTGGCTTTTGCTTCATACAAAGGTTTTAAGATGTTACAATTAGATGTAAAAAGTGTTTTCTTATATGGTAAAATCAAGGAGGAAGTTTATGTGTGTCAGCCGCCGGGGTTTGAAGATCCAATTAATCCGTCCAAAGTTTTCAAGCTTGATAAAGCTCTCTATGGTCTTCATCAAGATCCTCAAGCGTGGTATGAAACGTTGTCTACACATCTTTTGGAGAATGATTTTGTTCGTGGACATATTGACTCGACTTTATTCATTAAGAAAGCAGAGAGAGAATACCTACTGGTACAGATTTATGTAGATGATATTATTTTTGGCTCTACAAATGAAGGGTTGTGCAAAGAGTTTGAGAGTATTATGAAATCAAAGTTTGAGATGTCAGCTATGGAAGAGTTATCATTTTTCCTAGGTCTTCAAGTTAATCAGAAGGAAGAAGGTTTCTTTATTCATCAGTCCAAGTATGTAAAGGACATCTTGAGCCGGTTCAAGATGGAGGACTGTACCCCATATGATACATCGATTCCGGTCAACCATAAATTGAATTCAGACCCGGATGGAAAAGAAGTTGATTGTCGACTCTACCGTGCAATGATTGGATCTCTCATGTACTTAACCGCTTCAAGGCTAGATATAATGTTCGCTGTGTGTATTTGTTCCAGGTTCCAAGCAAAACCAAAAAGAGTCTCATTTGATTGTAGTAAAGAGAATCTTTCGTTATTTGAAAGGAAAACAAAGATTAGGACTATGGTTTCCTCATGGTTCTACCTTTGAATTCAATGCTTACACTGATTCTGATTTTGGTGCTTGTTGTTTGGACAGAAAATCTACTACAGGTGGTTGCCAGTTCTTGGGTAATCGTCTAGTTTCCTGGCAATGCAAAAAGCAAACTACGGTCTCCATTTCAACATGCAAAGCAGAATACATTGCTGCTGCAAGTTGTTGTTCACAGATCTTATGGATCCAACAACATATAAGAGATTATGGTTTGAATTTTACAGGAACCCCCATGTTTATTGATAATAATGCTACAATGTCTATTAAAAATAATCATGTTAAGCACAGTAAAACAAAGCACTTGGAAATTAGATATCATTTTATTCGTGATTGTGCGGATAAGAAGTTGATTGAGCTGATAAAGGTACATACAGATGATAATTTTGCTGATCTTTTTACCAAGGCATTTGATCGTACCAGGTTTGGATTTCTGATCAAAATGATCGGTATGATCAATTACGAATAAATGTTTTTCAAAACAATTTTCATAGGAGATTTTGTTTTCAATTTCTTTTATTGCTTTATTACATTTCTGCATTTTAAATTTCAGTTAAAAATTGTTATTTATAAAAATTCAAAAACAAAATGAAAAATATAAAATTGACATCATTTGAAGTTATAGAAGAAATGATAGTACATCAGTGAATAATTCATTACACATGACCTTAGTAGACCTTTGATATATGATACTTTAAAGTAATTTGATTTGATCTAAATTTTAAAGTTTGTAAAAATGAGAAATGATAGTGTTTTGAATGCTCTAATCTTGATAATATGTTTTAATTTGAATATGAGTTTGAAACTTGAATTGTCAATAGACTGGAAGTATTTATGAACCAATAGTAGTGTGAAAATTAAATATGATATGATTACATCTGTGATCTGAATCAATTATATGCCTAAGTGTTTGTGTAAAAGATCATTATCAGATATAGAATATATGGTTTTAAGAATTTCATGAGACCAATATTGAATTATGTCTTTAGCACAATCTCTTTCAGTTCACTTCACTGCCAATGCCCCCGAAAAACATGCAATGTGTTGCTTAACTAAGATATGTTTCTAACAACATCTGTTAGAACATATATTCACCCTTGGATCAGTTAGATACATCATCTATTCTGATTTCATTGACATTTATCCAGATAATAGTTGGATCCTCCTACCTGAATCTATTTATTCTCATTACAAAGCCAATTCATTAAAATCATTCGATTCTGAATCATTCTGTAGAACCAAAGACTGATGGCTACAAAATTCTCTAAGTACAAATGTTGTTGATCTCAGATTTTGCTGCTGACCAACAAACTGCTACGGACAAGCTTATATGCTGCGGATACTTGTTCTCCTGCCGAAGAACAAATCTGCTGCGGATAGCCTTATCTGCTGAAGACCAAAGTTGCTGCGGATAGGCTTCTCAGCAGCATCAACACTTGATGCTGCTGACAAGCAAATCGTCAGCAGCTTTGGATGGTTACATCTTGCTGCTGATCAACATCGTTGCTGCTGACAGCCTTGTGCCTTGAAGACAAATTGTTGCAGCTGACTATCCATACCAAGAGTCACTGACAACTTTCTGCAAAAGCAACTGACACACTCAAAGCAGAAGGAACGTCAATGGCACAACCAATGACGGACAACAATGCTCTTCTCCAAGCATGCAAGTAATGATGCATAAAGAAGACGCTTCAATAAAGTTAACTAGTTTTAGACTAAACGTGTAATAGTTAGCTATATACAACAGATCAACGGCATGGGTTGTTACCACCATTTCAACCATGGGTGGGTTTGTCAGACTCAATAGATCTATCATTGTGTTTTTGGTAACAACAGATCAATAGATCTTCGATTGTTCGAAATCATTGAGAATACCTTTCTCAAAAGTGACTGCAAAATTGTGTTGTCGGTATCAATCACCCCAATCCGGGTGGGTTTGTCAGACTCAATAGATCTATCATTGAAAACCGTCGGCTTGTATAGTTAATGATTGCACATAAGTGTTCACAAAAGTTAGCACACATAGCACTCGGGCATAAAGCTCAAATTGTACACATGAATGAAATTAGGATTTGTACTTGTGTTGTTTGTGTAAATGTAAGCATGTAATTTGATAGAGTTCATGTTTCACCCCAAAAGTGTAAAAGAGTAAAAGGGGTTATGAAATACTCACTTGTATCAAAATGTAGTAGTTAACACGAGTGTTGTATAATCCAAGTGATTTGCTAATCACTAAGTTTGACCTAGAGTAAAATAGTATAACTTTGGATTAATAGTTAGCATAATGTCTAAGGAAATTCTAAGGCTTCAATAGGAGTGAGTGTGTGGATTTGTACAAGGGTTGGTGTATACGTTTACGTTTATATTTGAATGAAAAATGTAAGTTCAATTAAATAATGAAAGACTTAAGGTTTAATTTGAATGATTAACTAAAATAATAATTTAGTTCTTTTTATTTAGTTGTTCATGAAAATGTGTCAAGAGGCATTTTAAATATATATTAGAATATAAATAGTTTGTGTAGGTTTGAATAAAACAATTATATGTTAAACTTTTATTTTAAATTTATTATTTTTAATCCATTACAAACGACTTAATTAATTTGTTTAATATTTCCAAGTTGATAGTTTAGATTATAAAACAATTCTGGCTTTGGAGTTTTATAAAATAATTTTTATAAAAGAAAATGAGTTTATATTAAAATAACAGAAGAAATAGGTTCTGACCAAAGGTAGCACAACCGTGTCAAATGTATGGCGCGACCGCTCTTAGGCACGGGGCGCGACCGTGCTTAGGCATGGGGCGCGATCATGCCTGGACAAGAGGCACGACCATGCCTGGATAAAAGGCACGACCGTGCTAATTGATTAGCACGCCGTGTCTGAATGTTCCAGAAGTTAATTTGTCTAAATCCTGTATTAATAGCGGGTGAATTCATGGGGCTTTCGATTGTTGATTGTTTTAGAATCTATCCATGTATTTTAATTGAGTGGAGATCGTGTCTAGGGTGTACTTCGATTAAACTAAAATATAATCAAACCCTAGATTTTATTCATGTTCAATTCGATTGTATAAGCCCTGAATAGGTTAGGGCTTTCATTCACGGGATTGAAATGAGTCTGTGGATGTGTTTACTTACCTTAAACGATATCGAATTGGTAGAGTTCGACTCAAATTTCGGCGCGTTGATCCTTGGCGTCTTCTGCTGGGATTCCGGCATGATTGATGTGAGGAATGTGATCACAGAAGCTTGAAGATCATGCGCAGAGGTTTGATTTCGAGAGTGATACGGAATTGGACGAGATTGAGAGAAAGAAATGACTAAGTGACGGTTTTGGGTTTCTAATTGCAATTGTGGTTATTCAGGAGTTTGGTCATTGATGAATTAATCTGGAAATGACACAAAAGACGTTACAATCGTGAACTTGAACAGACTTTGTGATAAAGGCAGTGTTTACGTTTCAACTGGGTTTCAGGCGCGACCGTGTCAGTTCTCGGCGCGACCGTGTTTACGGAGCGCGACCGTGCCAGGTCATGGCGCGACCGTGTTTACGGGGCGCGACCGTGCCAAGTGATATTTTGATAATTTTCAAGACTAGTCCTTGTAGTTTGTGAGATAGCGTAGGTTTGTTTCAGTTGTTATTGTAGCAATGTAAAATGTGTGTATGTACTTTTAACATTATGATAATACTCCTTAATTGCACATGAAAATAGTAAATGATGTGACACAACGTTTTGAATGTGAACATTAGATTGAAATTGTCATTTATTGCACAATATGAAATACCAGGAAAAACATGGATGTTACAGTATCCCCTAGTTGAGGGAATTTCGTCCCGAAATTTAACTAGTTGAGGCTACTGAATCAGCAAACAGGTGGGGGTACTTGAGTTTCATTTGGTCCTCTCGTTCCCAAGTGAATTCAGGACCACACTTAGACTCCCAACGGACTTTGACAATAGGAATACGACTTCGCTTGAGTTGCTTGATTTCACGATCCATAATTTCTACCGGTTTCTCAATGAAGTGCATCGTTTCATCAATGCGCACGTCATCAAGTGGTATCTGGAGATTCTCATCAGCGAGACATTTCTTCAGATTAGATACATGAAATGTAGGATGCACATTGCTAAGAGATGGAGGTAACTCGAGTTTGTAAGCCACTTTCCCAATCCTTTAAAGGATTTAGAATGGACCAACGTAGTGAGGGGCTAACTTGCCTTTCTTTCCAAAACGGATCACACCCTTCCACGGGGACACCTTAAGAAGAACCTGGTCACCGACTTGGAATTTCAAGGGTTTTCGACGTTTGTCGGCATAACTCTTTTGCCGACTTCTCGTTGTTCGGATGTTGTCACGGATTTGAATAATCTTGTCGGATGTTTCTTGAATTAGCTCGGGACAGGTGATTTGTGCTTCACCAATCTCGTTCCAACAGATAGGAGAACGAAACTTGCGACCATAAAGAGCTTCGAATGGAGCCATGTTGATACTTATATGGTAGCTATTATTGTAAGAGAACTCAATGAGGGATAAATGTGAATCCCAATTGCCACCAAAATCGATTACACAAGCTCTAAGCATGTCTTCAAGAGTTTGGATTGTTCGCTCGGTTTGACCATCAGTTTGAGGATGGTAAGCCGTGCTCAAATCCAATTATGTACCAAGTGCAGTTTGGATAGATTGCCAAAAACGAGAAGTGAACCGGGCATCTCGGTCAGATATTATGTTCAAGGGAACACCATGACGGCTCACAATTTCATCAATGTAAATTCGGGCTAGTTTCTCAACCCGGTAGTCTTCACGGATAGGCAAGAAATGAGCAGATTTGGTGAGACGATCAATGATTACCCAAATGCTATCATAACCACTCGAGGTGCGAGGGAGTTTGGTAATAAAATCCATGGCTAAGTTCTCCCATTTCCACACGGGAATTTCCGGTTGTTCAAGTAATCCGGAAGGACGTTGGTGTTCGGCTTTGACTTTGGAACACGTTAGACATTTAGCAACATAGTGAGCAATGTCCTTTTTCATATCGGGCCACCAATATTGTTGGCGAAGATCTTGGTACATTTTATCCGCACCAGGATGAATAGAATAACGAGTCTTATGAGCCTCGTTCATGAGAAATGTACGGAGATCATCGCGATCGGGAATCCAAATACGGTTCAAGTAATAAAGTAAGCCATTGGATTTTGATTCGAGTAGGAGTTCAACACCACACGACATTTCATCATACATGTTACCCTCGGTGATTGAGACGTGTTGAGCTTCTAAGATGCGGTTTTGAATGTCGGTTTGAATCCAACACATTGAAGCATGACATGGTCCTTTCGACTCAAAGCGTAGGCTACAACATTCGCTTTGCCGGGATGGTAACGAATCTCGCAGTCATAGTCATTAAGGAGTTCAACCCAACGTCGTTGCCTCATATTGAGTTCCTTTTGATTGAAGATATGTTGAAGAATTTTGTGGTCGGTGAACACCACGCATTTCGTGCCATAGAGATAATGTCTCCAAATCTTCAATGCGAATACGACCGCACCCAACTCGAGATCGTGCGTCGTATAATTCTTCTCATGAATCTTAAGTTGCCTTGATGCATAAGCGATTACTTTGCCTCGTTGCATGAGGACACAACCGAGACCTTGGTTAGAAGCATCACAGTAGACAACTAGATCATCATTCCCATCAGGGAGAGTCAAAATGGGAGCATTGCACAACTTTTGCTTGAGGGTTTGAAAAGCTTCTTCTTGTTTTGGTCCCCATTCATAAGGCTTACCCTTGTGGGTCAAAGCGGTAAGGGGGACATCAATCTTAGAGAAATTTGAGATGAAACGACGGTAATATCCCGCAAGACCAAGAAATGAACGAACTTCAGTGGGAGTCTTCGAGGATAGAATTCCTCGGTCATTAGCCTTTTAACCTCATCCCAAGGTAAGGCCATTGCCACATCCACACCTCTATTTCTCTTCTCCCCATTCCACCACGTGAGTGCCCGTTTTTGTAGGACACTTGTGGCATGATGAACACGAAGGTTGTCGGGGCAGTCACTATTGAGAAAGGTATTCTCAATGCTTTCGAACCATTGAAGGAGTCCGGTAGCTCCTTCGGTACCATAGAACTTGAGGGGATTACACGAGTTGAAATGCTTGAAGGTGCATTGAGATGGGTTGTTACCACCATTTCCACCATTACCACTATTACTACCATTTCCACCATTGTTTCCATTGGTGGCACTATTAGCTTGAGTGAGTTGTGTCACGAGTTGTGCAAGAATCGCAACAATGTCGGTATTGGTGTTGGCCGCGGGAGCACGACGAGGAGGCATTCTACAGATTTTCACAAGAGAAGAAAAGATGTAACAACTTATGAGAATTGTTTGGATTTAATAGAATAAGATAACAAAATAAATAGATAATCATAGTTTGGATTGTACTCAAATTGTGATATAATCACTCGAATACTATAACACGTTAAGGTTAATTAAACTTATATAATTTTCAAGGAGACATGCTTTAGCCTATAAGTAAACACTCATCTCGGGAATTCCCAGGAAAGCATACGGGTCCCTTAGTTGATTGGGATTTATGTGAAATGCTTTCCTAGACAGAAAACCAAAAATACAGGTGTCACTCTTCCAGATTGCATATGTCCTCAAATAATTAACAAAGCTTAAAATCCTTAGCGAGGAAATAAACAATTTTTTTTTATGAATTTAGCTTCATGAAGTTTCCACATGCTTAGAAAGATAAAGATAGAGAAGAAGATACGAATATTATGAGGTTTTAGGATATAGGAAAGGATATTGTTTATTTAATTTATTATTTAAGTATATACTAATAAGTCATGGATATTTAACAATTAAGTCATCAAATAAAATAATAAGTAACCATAGTAAGCATGTAGCACATAGCATGTAACACATAACATATAACATATAGCATGTAGCATATAACATGTAATCATGAAACATAGCATAAGTAGGTGTCCTAAAGTTATAGTCTAGGTCAAGGTGTCTAATAACCGAATTCCCTATAACCAAGGCTCTGATACCAATCTGTCACACCCCGACCGATGGCGGAATCATCGGGGCGGGACATGTAGACTGTTCATAAGCACAAGGTTGACTAAATTGAAATATATTAAACTTCAAATTCCATTACAATCATTCAAACAAAACCAAATCCAAGAAAAGAAACATAATTGAAATGCATAAGTCCTTTATTTATTTTAACTAAGTCCAAGCCTATATGTAGCACATCTTGATCAATCTCATATATTAGGACCTGAAACATGAATAAAATAAAGTCAACTAAAAAGTTGGTGAGTATAACACAGGTTTGTATATAGATAGCATATAGTTGTAAAACAAATCCTTACATAACATGATAAATAAGGCATTTATGGGGAGCAACTATTGTGTAACCAAGTACAATCAAACCTTTGTAACTAGCATGCAAAATTGTGTTGTCGGTATCAATCACCCCAATCTGGGTGAGTTTGTCAGACTCAATAGATCTATCATTGAAAACTGTCGGCTTGTATAGTTAATGATTGCACACAAGTGTTCACAAAAGTTAGCACACATAGCACTCGGGCATAAAGCTCAAATTGTACACATGAATGAAATTAGGATTTGTACTTGTGTTGTTTGTGTAAATGTAAGCATGTAATTTGATAGAGTTCATGTTTCACCCCAAAAGTGTAAAAGAGTAAAAGGGGCTATGAAATACTCACTTGTATCAAAATGTAGTAGTTAACATGAGTGTTGTATAATCCAAGTGATTTGCTAATCACTAAGTTTAACCTAGAGTAAAATAGTATAACTTTGGATTAATAGTTAGTATAATGTCTAAGGAAATTCTAAGGCTTCAATAGGAGTGAGTGTGTGGATTTGTACAAGGGTTGGTGTATACGTTTACGTTTATATTTGAATGAAAAATGTAAGTTCAATTAAATAATGAAAGACTTAAGGTTTAATTTAAATGATTAACTAAAATAATAATTTAATTCTTTTTATTTAGTTGTTCATGAAAATGTGTCAAGAGGCATTTTAAATATATATTAGAATATAAATAGTTTGTGTAGGTTTGAATAAAACAATTATATGTAAAACTTTTATTTTAAATTTATTATTTTTAATCCATTAGAAACGACTTAATTAATTTGTTTAATATTTCCAAGTTGATAGTTTAGATTATGAAAACAATTCTGGCTTTGGAGTTTTATAAAATAATTTTCATAAAAGAAAATGAGTTTATATTAAAATAACAAAAGAAATAGGTTCTGACCAAAGGTAGCACAACCGTGTCAAATGTATGGCGCGACCGCGCTTAGGCACAGGGCGCGACCGCGCTTAGGCACAGGGCGCGACCGTGTTTAGGCATGGGGCGCGACCGTGCTTAGGCATGGGGCGCGACCATGCCTGGACAAGAGGCACGACCATGCCTGGACAAAAGGCACGACCGTGCTAATTGATTAGCACGGCCGTGTCTGAATGTTGTAGAAGTTAATTTGTCTAAATCCTATATTAATAGCGGGTGAATTCATGGGGCTTTCGATTATTGATTGTTTTAGAATCTATCCATGTATTTTAATTGAGTGGAGATCGTGTCTAGGGTGTAGTTCGATTAAACTAAAATATAATGAACCCTAGATTTTATTCGTGTTCAATTCGATTGTATAAGCCCTGAATAGGTTAGGGCTTTCATTCACGGGATTGAAATGAGTCTGAGGATGTGTTTACTTACCTTAAACGATATCGAATTGGTAGAGTTCGACTAAACGGAGTTCCGATTTCGGCGCGTTGATCCTTGGCGTCTTCTGCTGGGATTCCGGCACGATTGATGTGAGGAATGTGATCACAGAAGCTTGAAGATCATGCGTAGAGGTTTGATTTCGAGAGTGATACAGAATTGGACGAGATTGAGAGAAAGAAATGACTAAGTGACGGTTTTGGGTTTCTAATTGCAATTGTGGTAATTCAGGAGTTTGGTCATTGATGAATTAATCTGGAAATGGCACAAAAGACGTTACAATCGCGGACTTGAACATACTTTGTGATTAAGGCAGTGTTTACGTATCAACTGGGTTTCAGGCGCGACCGTGTTAGTTCTCGGCGCGACCGTGTTTACGGAGCGCGACCGTGCCAGGTCATGGCGCGACCGTGCCAAGTGATATTTTGATAATTTTCAAGACTAGTCCTTGTAGTTTGTGAGATAGCATAGGTTTGTTTCAGTTGTTATTGTAGCAATGTAAAATGTGTGTATGTACTTTTAACATTATGATAATACTCCTTAATTGCACATGAAAATAGTAAATGATGTGACACAACATTTTGAATGTGAACATTACATTAAAATTGTCATTTATTACACAATATGAAATACCAGGAAAAACATGGATGTTATATATACCCCAAAAAACATGCAATGTGTTGCTGAACTAAGATATGTTTCTAACAACATCTGTTAGAACATATATTCACCCTTGGATCAGTTAGATACATCATCTATTCTGATTTCATTGAAATTTATCCAGATAATAGTTGGATCCTCCTACCTGAATCAATTTATTCTCATTACAAAGCCAATTCATTAGAATCATTCGATTCTGAATCATTCTGTAGAACCAAAGACTGATGGCTACAAAATTCTCTAGGTACAAATGTTGTTGATCTCAGAGTTTGCTGCTGACCAACAAACTGCTGCGGACAAGCTTATATGCTGCGGATACTTGTTCTCCTGCCGAAGAACAAATCTGCTGCGGATAGCCTTATCTACTGAAGACTAAAGTTGCTGCGGATAGGCTTCTCAGCAGCATCAACACTTGATGCTGCTGACAAGCAAATCGTCAGCAGCTTTGGATGGTTACATCTTGCTGCTGATCAACATCTTTGCTGCTGACAGCCTTGTGCCTTGAAGACAAATTGTTGCAGCTGACTATCCATACCAAGCGTCACTGACAACTTTCTGCAAAAGCAACTGACACACTCAAAGCAGAAGGAACCTCAATGGCACAACCAATGACGGACAACAATGCTCTTCTCCAAGCATGCAAGTAATGATGCATAAAGAAGACGCTTCAATAAAGTTAACTAGTTTTAGACTAAACGTGTAATAGTTAGCTACATACAACAGATCAACGGTCTGTGTTAGATCTGATCCTTAGAACCAAGGGGTTGTCTTAATTCTATGTGAGTATAAATAATGTGTAAACACTTCATTGTAAGTGTGCTTTTTGTGCTTTTTGATTGAGTTTCAATTGTAATCGTTTATTTGCAAAAGCTTAATACAACAGTGTTCTTAAAAGTATTCTTTCTGCTTACTCGATTACACTTGTGTAGTTGTTATTGTTTCCACCAATTTCAACTAAGAACAGAACCATCTTGTAATTTCTCGATCCTACAAGTGGTATCAGAGCTTTGGCTCAGATTAAACAAACTCACACTTGTTTAATCACTTCTGGTTCTATTATAAACTCTCTCTCTTTCATCAAGTCACCAAGAACAAAGATGGCATAGAGAAACGGATTTGAAGACATCGGCAGCATCAACCGACCACCAAGATTGGTATCTGGGGCATGGAAAGTTTTTTCTGCTATCAGGAGTACGAAATTTGGAAATCCATCAGGGATGGACCCTACACACCCATGGTGGCCTCTGCTGACTCTGGAAGACCACCAGTTCCAAAGGAGCCTTCCATGTACTCAGAAGAGGACGTAAAGAAGATGGAGGTGGACTTCAAGGCACTAGGACCTATCCAAATGTGCCTTCCAAATGAAGTTTTTCATAACTTCAGAAGTTACAAAACTGCTAAAGAGCTCTGGGAGGCTCTTGAGAAGATGTTTGCTGGCTCTGAGGAAGTCAAAGAAAACAGAAGAGACATCCTGAAGCAGCAGTATGAAAACTTAGTCTGGAAGGAAGGTGAGTCTCTAACTGTTCTATACAACAGATTTACCTATCCTGTAGAGAGCTGCAGTGCTCAAAGGTGAAGCTAGAGAATGAAGATATTCTCAAGAAGTTCATCAGGTCTCTACCAAGCTGCTGGACACTTTACACAGTGTCAATCAGAAGAACTGAGAATCTGAAGACTCTCCAGATGACTGAGCTCTTTGGAATGCTAAAAACCTATGAGCTAGAGATGATTCAGGCAAAAGAAAGAAGCTCAAGCTACCAAACAGCCTCAACATCCACCACTACCTCCTCTGCCGTCCATTCTGAGCACTTAGGTCCTAGTTTAAGCAACTACTATCCTCCCATCATCACTCATCCTCAAACTCCAATCTCTCAAACAAACAGCTCACCATTTCTCCTAGAAGCTCCTCCTCAAACATCAACCTCTACTGCTTTTGTTTCAGAAAACTCAAGCAACATGTCATTTATCAAGGACGATCTGGAATGCTTTCATCCAGATGATTTAGAAGAAATGGACATACAGCACTCATATGCATTGCTCTCTATAAGAGCAAAAAGGTTCTACTCTAGAACCGGAAGACCCATTCCAAGTAACAACTCCAACACCAGAGTTGGCTTGGATAAAAGCAAACTAAGATGTTACAACTGTAACCTACTGGGTCACTTTGCTAGAGAATGCAAGGAACCAAGAGCAAATCCAGCTACTCCTCAGTCAAGACAAGCTCACCAAGCCCAACCCAAACAACAACAACAACAAGAAGCTACTCCTCCAGTTCAAACTGCAGCCTGTGCAACTGTTGGAACTTATGAGTTTGACTGGAGCTTCCAATATGAAGAACTGCCTGTCAACAATCAAGCTCTGATTGCAGACACTACAGAGATACCACCTCAGGTATTTGAACATCTTTCCTCTCAAGCCTGTATTGATAAAGTTTTGGGTTATAGAAATCATAACCAAAACCTTATAGATCAAAATGAAGAGTTTCATCAGATGAAATCTGAGTTCAAAAAGGTTGAAAATACTTATAAAGAAAAGATTAACTGCCTTAAGAAAGAGATTTCATCCCTAAAACACGAACAAACTAATCTTGAAACTCAGATTGATGATCTACTGGTCAAACTAAAAGCTACCAGAGCTGAACTGGCAGAACAGAAAGTTCATGTTGAAAAATATGAATTTTCCTCCAAAAAGTTACAAAGACTTTTAGATATTCAAGTCCATGAGAAGGTAAAAACTGGACTTGGGTATAACAATGATCAGTACAATGCTGTTCCTCCTCCTGCTGACTATATTGCCATATACGAACCAAGCTTCAATGTTGCAAATCTTGATACTGCAAACCGAAACCTTTATCCTTCAACGGATGAACCTTTCATCGAAGACTGCACTACCTCATTGAAATCTGAGTCAACCCACCCAGGCCATGATGAAACCAGTGCAGTCTCATCTGAAGTTGTTCTGAATAGAGTTGCAGTTCCTGCTGTTCTTCCAACTGTTCCAGCCCCTGTACCATTCAAACAGATGAAGATCAGCTATCCTCCAGATGGAAGAAAGCTAAACATTGAAAAGGGACAGACATCAGGACCCACAAACCCCAAGCCTCAGTCAAAGCCGATCACAAAGAGGAAGGTATTTGATATATGGCGTAAGCCTGAAGAAAAAGTTCCATATGTTCAAAAGACCCTAGAAGAAGCCACTTTTGAACATAACAAAGCTCATCCATGGAACTTCAAGGATCTGTTCCAAAGAAAGGACTATGTCTACCTTTCAAGAGACAAACTGGCAAGATCATGCTTAGTGTGTGGCAGATATAACCACACTGCCAGCACCTGCTTTCATTACCTGGAATACCAAAGAAATTCAAAGCAGCATGCCTTTGAAAAGACTAACAAAAACAAGAAGGTAAGAAGCTACGAAGTCAAAGCAACTAAGTTCAGGGAGTCTCTATCTCCCCCAAGAGTGAAGCTGCCTAAATCTCAACAAACTTGCATCATTTGTGGTGAATCAGACCACTTTGCTGCAAACTGTAAGTTTAACCCCTTCAACCAGATCCTTCATCAAGCCCCTCGAAGTCAAACGGTAAAGAAGGATCAGCATACATCGGTTGTTAGTCAAGTTAAGCCCGAGAAAACAAAGCAGAAGCTTTCAGCAGCAACCAAGTCTGCTGCTGATAAGCTAAAATCATCTGCAGCAAAATTTGCTGCTGATAAGGCAAAGCCATCAGCAGCAAGAGTGACCATTGCTGATAAGGCAAAGCCTTCAGCAGCAAAGAATGCTGCCACTTCAACAAAGCCATCAGCAGCAGGATCTACTGTCTACAAGCCAGAAACATCAGTAGCAAAATCTGCTGCGGACAATGTGAGGAAAACTAGAAAATCACCAACAAGGCAATGGAAAGCCAAACCATCTCCAAGCACTGTCATTGGTTCCATTGACTGCAAACATACTGAAAAGGATAAACTAACAACCATCTTTTTCAAGTCTGCAGACTCTTAGGTTCCTCCTACTAATTAGAAATCTAGCATGTGCAGGGACAGCCAGGTCACAAGAATAACACCTGGGTGGTAGACAGTGGGTGTTCCAGGCACATGACAGGCAACAGATCCATCCTATCCAACTTCAGCATTTCAATGGAGGATATGTTGCCTTTGGAAGTGACTCAAAGGGAGGATCCATTACTGGACAAGGAACTGTGTCCAACGAAAGAATGAGCATTGATAAGGTCAACTATGTTAAAGAATTGGACTTTAATCTCATGAGTGTTTCCCAGGTCTATGACCAAATCCATTAGATGCTCTTCACAGATAAAGAATGTTTTGTACTAACTCTTGGCTTATCCACACCTCCTCCAGAAAGCATTTTATTAACTGCTTAGAGAAAAGAAAATCTCTATGTACTGGACATGAATGAAGTCACTCCATCTGGGAGTGTTTCCTGCTTTTTATCAAAGGTCTCAGTTGATGAATCAGCTCTCTGGCACAGGAGATTAAGCCATGTTAATATCAAAACTATCAACAAATTGGTGAAGAATAATCTTGTCAGAGGGATTCTTGACAATGAATTTCAGCTGGAAGACCACTGCATTGCATGCTTAAAGGGGAAGCAACACAAAAGCTTTCACAAGCCCACGACCTTGAATACAAATGACACTCCACTGCAACTGCTGCATATGGATCTCTTTGGTCCAATAAATGTCATGTCAATGGGCAAGAAGTCGTACTGTCTGGTGATAACTGATGACTACACCAGATTCTCATGGGTATACTTCTTGAGAGCTAAAGATGAAACTGCTGAAATTCTCAAATCCTACATTCTCAGGGTAGAGAATCAAAGCAATCAAAAGGTGAAGATCATAAGGTGTGATCAAGGCACAGAATTCAAGAACAACACCTTGAACTGTTTCTGTGAAAGCAAGGGGATAGAAAGACAATATAGTGCTCCAAGAACTCCTCAACAAAATGGAGTTGCTGAAAGAAGAAACAGAACTCTTATTAAGTCAGCAAGATCTATGTTGGCTGACTCAAAACTGCCACTCACATACTGGGCAGAAGCAGTTAGCATAGCCTGTTATGTGCAAAACCGAGTTCTAATTGTCAAACCCCTCGACAAAACACCCTATGAACTTTGGTTTCAAAGAATTCCCTACATTGGGTTCCTAAAACCTTTTGGGTGTCCATGCACCATTCTCATCACACATGGGGTTCTTCCTAAGTTTGGTGCCAAAAATCTGATGAAGGATATTTCGTAGGCTATTCCTCTCAATCAAAGGCCTATCGAGTATTCAATTCAAGAACAAGAATTGTTGAAGCAGAGAACACATTGTCTGTGAGCAGGGAAAAGGTCCAAACTGGCTCTTTGACATAGACTCATTCTCCCAAATATTTGAGCCTCTCACCTACTCAAATATGGAGTCTACGTCTACACAAACACCTGCCTCCACTTCATCCACTGACTACAGACTGTATTTTCCCAAATCTTCTATCAGTCTGAGAAGACCATCAATTGATCCTCCATCAGTTGTGGAAGCAATTGAAGCAAGTGAAGCTGGAACAAGACGGTCTAATATAACTAGCAGCAGCCTGTCTGAAACTGAAAATCTAAATGAAGACTCTTCGATAAATGCTGTAGATGCTGCTGATGCTCTTGCTGAAAATATTGATGTGGATAATGCGGTTGAAGACTCTTCCACCATGAATGAAGAGACCCATGATCAAAATCAAAGCAATCAGGAGCAAGGGATACAGCTAGAGGTGGTACCAGCACAGAGGATCCACAAAGAACATCCTCAAGAGAATATTATTGGCCAAATACACCAAGGAGTTCTCACAAGAAGCAAATCTCACGAGGCCAATATATGCTTGTTTTCATGTTTCCTATCTCAGGTGGAACCCAAGAAGATAGATGAAGCACTCAAACACATCAGCTGGATTGAAGCAATAGAGGAAGAATTGCTGCAATTCGAGAGGCAGGATGTCTGGAAACTTGTTGATCTTCCACCAGGTAAAAATGCTATTGGCACATGATGGGTTTTCAGGAACAAGCAAGACGAGAGAAGCATTATAGTAAAAAATAAAGCCAGACTTGTAGCTCAAGGCTACACTCAGGAAGAAGGAATTGACTATGATGAAGTCTTTGCTCCTGTTGCCAGACTGGAGGCCATCAGAATCTTCCTGGCATATGCTGCATCCAAGAATTTCACTGTCTATCAAATGGATGTAAAAAGTGCCTTTCTGTATGGGAAGATTGGTGAGGAAGTATACGTCAAACAGCCTCCAGGCTTTATAGATCCTGCATATCCTACTCAAGTGTTCAAACTAGACAAAGCTCTATATGGCCTACATCAGGCACCAAGAGCCTGGTATGAAACCTTGTCAGGATATCTACTAAGCAACAACTTCAGAAGAGATGCCATAGACCAGACCTTGTTTATCAAAGATGAAGGGGGATAAATCTTACTAGTTCAAATTTATGTCGATGATATCATCTTTGGATCAACAAGGAAACAACTGTGCAAAGACTTTGAGATTCTGATGCACTCAAAGTTTGAAATGAGTTCAATGGGTGAAACAAATTTCTTCTTGGGTCTACAAGTCAAACAGGTCCCAAATGGAATATTCATCAGCCAATCCAAATATGTAAAAAGCATTTAGGAAAGATTCAAAATGGCTGACTGCTCTGCTGCAAAAACCCCTATGCAAGTGCATTATCAACTGACTCCGGACAAAGATGGGCAAGACACTGATCAACATCAGTATCGTGCAATGATAGGGTCTCTCATGTATCTCACTGCCTCAAGGCCAGATATCATGTTTTGCAGTATGTCTCTGTGCAAGATTTCAAGCAGCTCCAAAAGTTTCACATCTTCAGGCTGTCAAGAGAATCTTTAGATACTTAAAGGGTGCCTCAAGACTTGGGCTATGGTACTCTAAAAATGACATGTTTAATCTGTATGCATACACTGATAGTGACTATGGGGGATGCAACTTGGACAAAAAGTCCACTTCAGGGGGATGTCAGTTTCTGGGAAGGAGATTGATTTCATGGCAGTGCAAGAAGCAAACATGTGTTTCAACTTCTACAGCTGAAGCAGAATACATTGCAGCTTCAAGTTGCTGTGCACAAGTCATCTGGATACAAAATCAAATGTTGGATTATGGGATGACTTTCATGGCAACTCCAATTCACATTGACAACATGAGTGCTATCTCAATTACAAACAATCCGGTGCAGCACTCAAAGACAAAGCACATTGACATCGGGTATCATTTCATAAGAGATCAAGCTGAGAAAAAGAGGATTATTTTAACCAAAGTTCATACGAATGAGCAATATGCTGATTTGTTTACAAAACCTTTTGATGAAGCTAGATTTAAATATTTAGTTGAATCAATTGGTATGATGAACTTTGATTAAAATCTATCTGTAAAAAAAATTCTATTTTAAAATATGTTCCGTCTTATGTTGTAAATAAAAGTTATAAGTCAGCAGCATTTTTGTCCTTCAGTTGCTGATAGGTTTAATTCTCAGCAGCAAAAGATGTGCAACTGACTGCTTTAAGTTATCAGCAGGAACAGGTTTCCTGCGGATTTCTTTAAGACTGTCAGCAGCAACATCCTTGCTGCGGATTATTAAATCCATCAGCAGCAGATAAGTTTGCTGCTGACAGACTTAACCTTCGCCTCAACCAAGGTTGCTGCGGACATGCTCACTCATCCACAGCAATCAAGTTTGCTGCTGATGGGTAAATTTAAGTCCAAATTAACTTTTACCCGCTATAAAAAAAATTTAATTAACGTCAGTCTTTACCATGACTGCCTCGGTGTACTACAGCTGTAATAATAAAAGGTGAATTGGGTTGTACTTTACAAGTCATTTTTCTTTTTCTCTCCTCTGCCGTTATAAAAATAAATCAAATTTCCTTCCACTTCTCCCTAAACCAACATCACTTTCTCTCAAGTCCACATCACGTTCAAAGCCCTTCATCCCTCACTTTCATACCTAACCAAGTGAAAGATATCCGAAGGATTCAATGATATGATCGACTTCTTATGTCGATCAAAGATCCAATTTGCCCTCATAACCAACCATGCCACATATATCCCTCATATGGAGGATTTCTAGAGTACTGTCGTCTACTCTACCGAACAGGGGATTCCCTAAATCAAAGCCAAGGTAGACGGCAAGGATATCACCATCTCGGAAGCCACACTCTTCTCCAATGCATATCCTTTAGGATCTGCTATTCTATACTTGTGCTAACAGAGATAATTTCATCTTGGAGATTGATCTAATCTTTTAATAAACTGTGTATGTCTTGAAGATACTGCAAATTTAATTTATGTTGGCATATAAGTGGGGTATACGATGTTTTTCATCTAAATGGTATTAACTCACATGAATTTGGAAGAAAAATGCTTATAGTTTCAAATCATATAATATTGACAATTTAAAAATTCATGCTTTGTATTGCAAATTCGGAATGAAAATTTGAGCAATTCATGACCTGATCTTGTTTACTTTGAAATTTATTGCGTATCATTTCAAGTATTTTCAAATTGATTACAAAAGTTTCATAAAATTTGAAAAAGTATTGAGTTACATTAGTATGAGTTTGATTGTTTCATATCATAGGTTACCCATAGTGATAATAAACTGTGATGAATTGCTCATATACTGATATGATCTTCTTGCTCACGATGTTCATCCAAAAATATGTGTTTTTCAGTTTGCTAAGATAAAAACCAAAAAATACGTGTTTCCGTTTTTACAGATAAAATTCAAAAATATTGTGTTTCTATCTTCCATGAGAATTTTATTTTAAATTAAAATGATTCGGGATTGGATCAGATTCATGCTACAGATGGAAGTTCACAAGAATGTGTCGTGTTGAAAGTGAAGCATTTTGTTCAAAGGAAAAGGTTTGGAGCGAACTTAATATGTTCGACTGGTTCTGAGTAAGCGAACTTAATATGTTCGTCTGGTTCTGAGTAAGCGAACTTAATATGTTCGCCTGAGGCTTGTTAAGCGAACTTAACAAGTTCGCCTAATGAAGCGAACTTAATTGTGAATTAATATGTTGTTCAGGCGAACTTATTTATTTATCTTATTCACTGTTAGAGCGAATTTATAAGAGCGAACATGCGGAATATTTAGCGAACTTGTGTTTTCAGATCTAGGGTTTCTGATTTGAACTTTGTGTGTTTATTTCTGGATCGGTTTTTGATTGCGAGTAATTCTAAGGTAATCTCACCGAACTTTATCCGTTAAATCATCAGGAATTTGGCCTTTTACCTCTGTGTTCGTCAGTTTTAAAAGTTTTACGTTTTTTTTTAGATTTGAACAAATTTAATGGATTAAAACTTGAAAGTGATGATTTAACTTGTGTCGTGAGTGTTAATCGATGATAGTGTTATATTTGAATTGAGAATTTATACATGATTTACACATGTTTGTGATTCAGTGTGGAAGTTGTATCGACAACACTGGTTAAGGCGAACTTGTTTAGGCGAACTTGTTCAAACAAACTTTTTTAGGAGAACTTATTATGTTCGCCTCCTGCAACACTAAGCGAACTTAGTAAGTTCGCCTAAGGGCTCAGTAGTGTTTTGGACTTGTGATTTTTTTTGTGTTTAAATTTTTGTTTATTCTTTTTGTTTCTTTTGCTTACTAATGTGTTTTTGTCCTCTACATTTACAGATGGCTCGTCGTGTTGAGTACAAACGTAATCAAGTGGCGTTATTGGATCCTAATATGTCTGAAGCTATTAATTTTCAAGGAATTATCAATTTTCTAAATCATTCAAGATTGCATGTGGCTTTATCTGCTAATCCGTACATCAGTTTACCATATATTCAACAATTCTGGGATACCGTCCAACAAGATACGGATGTTGAACCTCACGTACTTCGTGCTACAGTAAATAATACGGAGCTCGATATTTCAGTGGAAACTATTCGTGCTGCATTGGCATTAGGAGGTGTTGTTGATGATCCTATGTCATATCCTGGTACACTGATAATGGGGTGTTTTCAGCGGATGGGTTACAGAGTGTCACACCCCGACCGATGGCGGAATCATCGGGGCGGGACATGTAAGACTGTTCATAGCACAAGGTTGACTAAATTGAAATATATTAAAGTCAAATTTCTATTACAAATAATCCAAGTGCAAACCAAATTCCAACAAAGAAACATAAAACAACTCATAGAATTCTTGATTTAAATTGCTAAGTCCAAATCCTATATTGAGCACGTCTTGAATCATTCTCACATATTAGGGCCTGAAACATGAATAAAATAAAGTCAACTAAAAAGTTGGTGAGTATAACACAGTTGTATATAGATAGCATATAGTTGAAAACAAATCCTTTACAAATCATGATAAATAAGGCATTTATGGGGAGCAGCTATTGTGTAACCATGTACAACCAAACCTTTGTAACTAGCATGCAAAAATTGTGTTGTCGGTTTCAATCACCGCGCACCTGGGTGGGTTTGTCAGACTCAATAGATCTATCATTGAAAACCGTCGACTTGTATAGTTAATGATTGCACATAATCGCATACAAAGGTTAGCATAACTAGCACTCGGGCACAAAGCTCAAATTTTGCACACATGTATGTAAATAGGATTTTGCACTTGTGTTGTTTGCGTAAATGTAAATGTGTAATGTGTATAGAGTTCATGTTCCACCCCAAAAGTGTAAAAGAGTAAAAAGGGGTTGTGAATACTCACTTGGTATGGAGATGTAGCTAATAAAGAGTATAGATAAAATAAGGGTTCTTGATATGCACGTGTTAACCTAGATAGTAATGTATATTGAATCAAATCGGTGCACAAAGTTTAAGTCTAACATTGAAGGTTGAATTTGTGTATAAAAAGTATTAAATGAAATATATAAAGTTGTAGTAACCATTTTTGGAACATTTGATTAAAGTTTGGAATTTAAATAATAAAATAGAATTTTTATAAAATTGTTGATTATGAAAATAATGCATGTGTTAAATGTAAATTAATAAATAAATAAATGATTATAGTTTATGAAATAATTTAAATATTGATTGTAATTAAGTATAAATAAATAAATGATTTTTGTTTAAATATTAAATAAATAATTATTATCTTATTTATTTATAAACTTTGTAACTTAATCATTTAAAACATCATTTAAGTGTAAGATAAATATAAATTTAATTTTCATAAATTTTTAAATAAACTTTTAAATAAATAATATTTATCTCCAGATTAAACTTTAAATCTCTTCAAATACAGAAAACATATTTTTTATAAAATTTGAAACATTTATTGATTGAAAAATATAAAATTATAATTCTGTTAAAGTTTCTGAGTCACACACGACCGTGCCTCGGAAGGGCACGATCGTGCTCAAGCCACGGGCGCGACCGCGCTAGTCGGGGCGCGACCGGGTTGATCAACAGAGGGCACAAACTAGACTAGTCAACAGGCACGACCGTGCCTTGGCTCGGCACGGTCGTGTCTATGATTTTTAGACACAACAGAGGCTAGCCCAAAGGGCATGACTAGGTCTGGACAGGATGACACGACCGCGCTGCTACTCGGCACAACCACGTTTCATGAGGCACGGCCGCGCTATACGATTAGCGCGACCGTGTCTCTTCCAAATCAGACACGAATTGAACAAATCTTGTATTTATAGTGTTGGAATTGATAGGGCTTTTGATTACTGAGTCGATACGAGTCTATTTATATAAATTAATTGTATGTAACTAGTGTTTAAGAGTGAAATCGATTAAAAACATTTTTTATTAAAACGATAGTTTCGGTTCTGGAAGATTTCTGTAATGAAAATTCTGATTAATAGGGGGCTTTTGATATATGGATCGAAACGAATGAGAGGGATGATTCAATTACCTAAAACAGAAAGGAATTGATAGCGATCGGTAGAAGGGAGTTTCGGCGACGTCAAGATTGGCTTCCGGCGACTTCTTCTGCGATTCCGGCTGATTCAACCCCTTCAGAAACCTTAGAGATGATCGGAGGATCGAGTTCCTTGATTATTTGGTAGCAATTGGATCGAAAATAGAGATTTGAGGCTTGGGAGATAATTTGGACGGTTTCTTTTGAGAGTAATTTGTATTTTGGAAATGATAATGGTAATTGACGGAGATATTTTCCTTGATAACTAAAGTAAAACGTAAAGCGGATTTGAATTCGAACGATCGAGCGTTTTGAAACTGCATTTACGTTTCGACTGTTACGCAGGCGCGACCGTGCCCAAGAGAGGCGCGACCGTGCTTAGGCACCGGGCGCGATCGTTCCAGGACCAGTCGCGCGATCGTGCAGAGGCACTTGGCGTGACCGTGCTAGGACGAAGCACAACCTTGCTAATTAGGGTTTCTTGATAAAATTTTCAACTTTAGTCCTTGACTTTTCAGGTTTGATTAGTTTGAAATAAATAGTTACTTGTATAGCGTTTAAGTGTATCTAATCGAGCAAAACTTGTAAATTTGTAATGAATCATTGCATTTAGTTTACGGAAAGCAAAATAATGAGGCAGTGCACGAGTATTGAGTTCGAAATTGTATCACATTGAATTGAAATATGAATACTGAAAATCAGAAATGTTACAGTCTCCCCATGTTGAGAGAATTTCGTCCCGAAATTTAGCTAGAGGAAACAATAGTATCAATAAAAAGATGAGGGTACTTGAGCTTCATTTGGTCTTCTCGTTCCCAAGTGAAGTCAGGACCACGCTTAGATTCCCAACGAACTTTGACAATAGGAATGCGACTTCGCTTGAGCTGTTTGACTTCACGATCCATAATTTCTACCGGCTTCTCAACGAAGTGCATCGTTTCATCAATGCGCACGTCGTCAAGCGGTATATGGAGATTTTCATCAGCGAGACACTTCTTCAGATTAGATATATGAAATGTAGGATGCACATTGCCAAGAGATGGAGGTAACTCGAGCTTGTAAGCCACTTTCCCAATCCTTTCAAGGATTTTGAATGGACCAACATAACGAGGTGCTAACATGCCTTTCTTTCCAAAGCGGATCACGCCCTTCCGTGGAGACACCTTAAGAAGAACAAGATCATCGACTTGGAATTCTAAGGGTTTTCGACGTTTGTCGGCAAAACTCTTTTGCCGACTCCTCGCTACTCGCATATTGTCACGGATTTGAATAATCTTGTCGGATGTTTCTTGAATTAACTCGGGACCGATGATTTGTGCTTCACCAATCTCGTTCCAACAGATAGGAAAACGACACTTGCGACCATAGAGAGCATAGAATGGAGCCATGTTGATACTTGTGTGGTAGCTATTGTTGTAAGAAAACTCAATGAGGGATAAATGTGAATCCCAATTTCCACCAAAATCGATTACACAAGCTCTAAGCATGTCTTCATGTGTTTGGATTGTTTGCTCGGTTTGACCATCAGTTTGGAGATGGTAAGCCGTGCTCAAATCCAATCGTGTGCCAAGAGCAGTTTGGAGAGATTGCCAAAATCGAGAAGTGAACCGGGCATCTTGAAAAGATATTATGTTCAAGGGAACACCATGATGACTCACGATTTCGTCGATGTAAATTCGGGCTAGTTTCTCAACCCGATAGTCTTCACGGATAGGCAAGAAATGAGCAGATTTGGTGAGACGATCAATGATCACCCAAATACTAACATAACCACTCGAGGTGCGAGGGAGTTTGGTAATAAAATCCATGGCTAAGTTCTCCCATTTCCACACGGGAATTTCCGGTTGTTCAAGCAAACCAGAAGGACGTTGATATCCGGCTTTGACTTTGGAGCAGGTTAAACATTTGGCAACATAAAGAGCAATGTCCTTTTTCATACCGGGCCACCAATATTGTTGGCGAAGATCTTGGTACATTTTATCTGCACCAGGATGAATAGAATAACGAGTCTTGTGAGCCTCGTTCATGAGAAATGTACGGAGATCATCACGATCGGGAACCCAAATACGGTTCAAGTAATAGAGTAAGCCATTGGGTTTTGATTCAAGAAGGAGTTCAACACCACATGACATTTCTTCGTACATGTTACCCTCGGTCACCGAGACGTGTTGAGCTTCTAAGATACGGGTTTGAATATCGGTTTGAATACGGGCACAATGAAGCATAACATGGTCCTTTCGACTCAAAGCATCGGCTACAACATTCGCTTTGCCGGGAAGGTAACGAATCTCGCAGTCGTAGTCGTTAAGGAGTTCGACCCAACGTCGTTGCCTCATATTGAGTTCTTTTTGGTTGAAAATATGTTGAAGACTTTTGTGGTCGGTGTACACCACACATTTCGTGCCATATAGGTAATGTCTCCAAATTTTTAACGCGAATACGACCGCACCTAACTCGAGATCGTGCGTTGTATAATTCTTCTCATGAACTTTGAGTTGCCTTGATGCATAAGCGATTACTTTGCCTCGTTGCATGAGAACACAACCAAGACCTTGGTTAGAAGCATCACAATAGACAACTAAATCATCATTTCCATCGGGGAGAGTCAATATGGAGCATTGCACAGCTTTTGCTTGAGGGTTTGAAAAGCTTCTTCTTGTTTCGGTCCCCATTCATAAGTCTTACCCTTGTGGGTCAGAGCGGTAAGAGGGACAACAATCTTTGAGAAGTTTGAGATGAAACGACGATAATAACCCACAAGACCAAGAAATGAACGAACTTCGGTAGGAGTCTTCGGGGCATTCCATTTCTTAATCGTTTCAATCTTAGCAGGATCAACATGAATACCCTTGTCGTTGACGATGTGACCAAGAAATTGAACTTCCTTTAGCCAGAATTCACATTTGGAGAATTTGGCATATAGTTGTTCTTTTCTCAAGAGGTCCAAAACCAATCTAAGGTGTTGTTCATGATCGGCTTTAGTCTTGGAATAGATTAAGATATCGTCAATGAAGACAATCACGAATTTATCAAGGTACGGGTTGCACACACGATTCATGAGATCCATGAAAACTGCGGGTGCATTGGTTAACCCGAAAGGCATAACCATGAACTCGTAATGACCATACCATGTTCGAAAAGCAGTCTTAGGAATGTCATCTTCTTGAACACGAAGCTGATGATAACCGGATCGAAGATCAATCTTCGAGAAGCAAGTAGAACCTTGAAGTTGATCAAAGAGATCATCAATTCTAGGTAAGGGATAACGGTTCTTGATAGTAAGCTTATTGAGTTCGCGATAGTCAATACACATGCGAAACGATCCATCCTTCTTCTTAACAAATAAGACGGGTGCACCCCACGATGAATGACTTGGGCGAATGAAACCTTTGTCGGAGAGCTCTTGAAGTTGACCTGCAAGCTCTTGCATTTTGGAAGGTGCAAGACGATAGGGAGCTCTAGCAACGGGGTTAGCTCCAGGTATAAGATCAATACGGAACTCTACTTGACGAACGGGAGGAAGACCGGATAAATCCTTAGGAAAAACTTCGGGGAAATCCCGAATGATCGGAATGTCTTGGATACTCTTCTCCTTGACATCCTTTTGAACAATATGAGCTAAGAAAGCAATGTACTTCTTTCGTAAGTACTTTTGAGCGGTAGTACACGACATCAACTTAAGTCCCTTGCAAGGCTTTTCACCAAAAACTCTTAAGGTTTCTCCCGATGGTAGCGGAATTTGGATACACTTTTCAAAGAAAATGACTTCGGCATGATGATTTGATAGCCAATCCATACCTATGATAATATCAAAGCTTCCTAGTGGCATTGGAACAAGGTTGATTGGGAATGTGTGATCATTAAGTTCTAAAGAGGAATCATAGATAATGGACTCAATTGTAAGGGAGTCACCATTTTCTACTTCAACGGTAAATGTTTTCTCTAATTGGGACCGAGTCTTTGCAAGTAAAGGTTCAAAATTAAGTGACACAAAACCTTTATCGGCTCCGGTATCAAATAAAATGGAGGCATATTGACTATTAACAAGAAACGTACCATTGACCACGTCATTGTTGGCTTGAGCTTCGTTGGCGTTTATGTTGAACGCACGTCCACGAGCTCCACCTTGTCTAGCATTTGCAAGTCTTGGACATTGATCACGAAAATGGTTCGGGTCACCACACTCATAGCAAGCACGCCCATTAGCAATGACGGGAGCACCTTGATTAGCCACTTGAGGTACAGTTCGGTTTGGAGGGTTGACTTGGCCTGCAAGAGCTTTGGTCCTACAAACACTAACTGTATGACCATATCTCCCACAATAAGTACAAAGGCGACATGGGATGATTTGGGGATGATGGTAGTTGCAGGTGGCACAAAGTGGGTAAATTCCAACTTATGGCTTTTTGACCGGTGTTTGAACCATAGGTGCAGCTTGGATAACCGGAATAGCAGGAGTGACCATAACATAGTTTCTAGTCTTCCTTTTCCTATTATTGCGGGAGGGTTCAGTTGTGGCTTCTTTGTTATGGGTAGGGGGGTTATAGTGTCAGAAACTTTCTTGGTACCCTTCTTAGTAAGTGTTCCCGCTTTCACATGGTTATCAGTTAAGGTAGCGGATAGACGAATAGCATCCTCTAGAGTAGCAGGATTTCTACCTAAGACAGTATCTTGGATTTGCCTTGGTAGCCCACCAATATACTTTTCGATACAACGGGACAAAGGAGTGACCATGTGAGGCACTAGAAGACTCAACTCATGGAACCGAGTTGTATATGCTAAGCTTTCCCCACTATCTTGGGCAAGATCCCAAAATTCAGCTTCTAACTTTTTCACTTCATTTCGAGGACAGAACTCCTCGGTCATAAGCCTTTTGACCTCATCCCAAGGTAAGGCCATAGCTACATCAACACCCCTATTCCTTTTCTTCCCATTCCACCATGTAAGTGCCCGTTTTTGTAGGACACTTGTAGCATGACGAACACGGAGGTTGTCGGGACAGTCACTATTGAGAAAGGTATTCTCAATGCTTTCGAACCATTGTAGGAGTCCAGTAGCTCCTTCGGTACCATAGAACTTTAGGGGATTGCATGAGTTGAAGTGCTTGAAGGTGCATTGAGATGGATTATTACCACCATTTCCACCATTTCCACCATTATTACCACTATTGCTTCCATTTCCACCATTGTTGCCATTGGTGGCACCATTGGCTTGGGTGAGTTGTGTCACCAATTGGGTAAGAATAGCAGCAATGTCGGTGTTGGCGTTGGTTGCGGGAGCACGACAAGGAGGCATTCTACAGATTTTTCACAAGACAAGAAAAATTGTAAGAACTTATGAGATTTGATAGGATTTAATAGAATGAGGTAACAAAAATAAAAATAGATATTCTTAGTTTGGATTGTACTCAAAAGTGACAAAATCACTTGAATACCATGACGCATTAAGGTTAATTAAACTTATATAATTTTCAAGGAGACATGCTTTAGCCTATAAGTAAACACTCATCTCGGGAATTCCCAGGAAAGCATACGGGTCCCTCGGTTGATTGGGATTTATGCGAAATGCTTTCCTAGACAGAAAACCCAAAATACAGGTGTCACCCTTCCAGATTGCACGTGTCCTCAAATAATTTAACAAGTTTAAAAACCTTAACGAAGAAATAAAAATTTTAGAGATTTTTGCTTCAAGAATTTTCCACATGCTTAGAAAGGATAAAGATAGAAAGAAGACAGAATTATTATGAGGTTTTAGAATATAGGAATAGATATTATTTATTTAATTATTATTTAAGAAGATCCTACTAAGTCATGATAACAAGTAAGGTATCAAATATAATAATAATTAATCATGGTAAGCATGTAGCACATAGCATGTAACACATAGCACAAAAATCATGAAACATAGTATAAGTGGGTGTCCTAAAGTTATAGTCTAGGTCAAGATGTCTAATAACCTAATTCCCTATAACCAAGGCTCTGATACCAATCTGTCACACCCCGACCGATGGCGGAATCATCGGGGCGGGACATGTAAGACTGTTCATAGCACAAGGTTGACTAAATTGAAATATATTAAAGTCAAATTTCCATTACAAATAATCCAAGTGCAAACCAAATTCAAACAAAGAAACATAAAACAACTCATAGAATTCTTGATTTAAATTGCTAAGTCCAAATCCTATATTGAGCACGTCTTGAATCATTCTCACATATTAGGGCCTGAAACATGAATAAAATAAAGTCAACTAAAAAGTTGGTGAGTATAACACAGTTGTATATAGATAGCATATAGTTGAAAACAAATCCTTTACAAATCATGATAAATAAGGCATTTATGGGGAGCAGCTATTGTGTAACCATGTACAACCAAACCTTTGTAACTAGCATGCAAAAATTGTGTTGTCGGTTTCAATCACCGCGCACCTGGGTGGGTTTGTCAGACTCAATAGATCTATCATTGAAAACCGTTGGCTTGTATAGTTAATGATTGCACATAATCGCATATAAAGGTTAGCACAACTAGCACTCGTGCACAAAGCTCAAATTTTGCACACGTGTATGTAAATAGGATTTTGCACTTGTGTTGTTTGCGTAAATGTAAATGTGTAATGTGTATAGAGTTCATGTTCCACCCCAAAAGTGTAAAAGAGTAAAAAGGGGTTGTGAATACTCACTTGGTATGGAGATGTAGCTAACAAAGAGTATAGATAAAATAAGCGTTCTTGATATGCACGGGTTAACCTAGATAGTAATGTATATTGAATCAAATCGGTGCACAAAGTTTAACTCTAACATTGAAGGTTGAATTTGTGTATAAAAAGTATTAAATGAAATATATAAAGTTGTAGTAACCATTTTTGGAACATTTGATTAAAGTTTGGAATTTAAATAATAAAATATAATTTTTATAAAATTGTTGATTATGAAAATAATGCATGTGTTAAATGTAAATTAATAAATAAATAAATGATTATAGTTTATGAAATAATGTAAATATTGATTGTAATTAAGTATAAATAAATAAATAATTTTTGTTTAAATATTAAATAAATAATTATTATCTTATTTATTTATAAACTTTGTAACTTAATCATTTAAAACATCATTTAAGTGTAAGATAAATATAAATTTAATTTTTATAAATTTTTAAATAAACTTTTAAATAAATAATATTTATCTCCAGATTAAACTTTAAATCTCTTCAAATACAGAAAACATATTTTTTATAAAATTTGAAACATTTATTGATTGAAAAATATAAAATTATAATTCTGTTAAAGTTTCTGAGTCACACACGACCGTGCCTCGGAAGGGCACGATCGTGCTCAAGCCACGGGCGCGACCGCGCTATTTGGGGCGCGACCGGGTTGATCAACAGAGGGCACAAACTAGACCAGTCAACATGCACGACCGTGCCTTGGCTCGGCACGGTCATGTCTATGATTTTTAGACACAACAGAGGCTAGCCCAAAGGGCATGACTAGGTCTGGACAGGAGGACACGACCGCGCTGCTACTCGACACGACCACGTTTCATGAGGCACGGCCGCGCTAGATGATTAGCGCGACCGTGTCTCTTCCAAATCAGACACGAATTGAACAAATCTTGTATTTATAGTGTTGGAATTGATAGGGCTTTTGATTACTGAGTCGATACGAGTCTATTCATATAAATTAATTGTATGTAACTCGTGTTTAAGAGTGAAATCGATTAAAATCATTTTTTATTAAAACGATAGTTTCGGTTCTGGAAGATTTCTGTAATGAAAATTCTGATTAATAGGGGGCTTTTGATATATGGATCGAAACGAATGAGAGGGATGATTCAATTACCTAAAACATAAAGGAATTGATAGCGATCGGTAGAAGGGAGTTCCGGCGATGTCAAGATTGGCTTCCGGCGACTTCTGCTGCGAATCCGGCTGATTCAACCCCTTCAGAAACCTTAGAGATGATCGGAGGATCGAGTTCCTTGATTATTTGGTAGCAATTGGATCGAAAATAGAGATTTGAGGCTTGGGAGATAATTTGGACGGTTTCTTTTGAGAGTAATTTGTATTTTGGAAATGATAATGGTAATTGACGGAGATATTTTCCTTGATAACAAAAGTAAAACGTAAAGCGGATTTGAATTCGAATGATCAAGCGTTTTGAAACTGCATTTACGTTTCGACTGTTACGCAGGCGCGACCGTGCTTAGGCACCGGGCACGACCGTTCCATGACCAGTCGCGAGATCATGCCGAGGCACTTGGCGCGACCGTGCTAGGACGAAGCACGACCGTGCTAATTAGGGTTTCTTGATAAATTTTCAACTTTAGTCCTTGACTTTTCAGGTTTGATTAGTTTGAAATAAATAGTTACTTGTATAGCGTTTAAGTGTATATAATCGAGCAAAACTTGTAAATTTGTATTGAATCATTGCATTTAGTTTACGGTAAGCAAAATAATGAGGCAGTGCACGAGTATTGAGTTCGAAATTGTATCACATTGAATTGAAATATGAATACTGAAAATCAGAAATGTTACACAGAGGAAGACCAAATAATACACAAGCAAGAAAAGGAGGTTTCGTTGGCGAATGGAGATATTTTATGCACGTCATCATACAAGGTCTATCTCCAAGAAAGGCTGGTACAGATGAGTTGAAGAGTGCACTACAAGCTGCTATGGTTACTTTGACACTCAACAAACGGTTTAACTTTGCTTTATATATCTACCGTGAGTTGGTCATGCAAATCAATCCTCTAGAAGGTCAAGGGTTCCTTATGTATCCTAGGTTCGTGCAAATGATTTTGAATCATTTAATTCCGGATTTACCTCAGCATCCAATCCGTTTGACTTTGACTCCTATGTCAAAAAGGATTTTTACTGATTGTACTAAGGTGAAACAACAAAATGCTGCACTAATTCCTATTCCAACTCCTCTGTTTGGTCGCATAATCAATCCTGATTATGTTGAGCCACCTAATGATCATTGGTTTCATCCTGAGGAGTTAGTACAAGGACAAGTCCAGAATCAAGTTCCAATTCAACAACCAATTCGAGTACAACAAGTTCTAGTTCAACAACAAGTTCCTGCTTTACAAGAACAACAAGTTCCAATTCCACCAGAACAGGTTCAAATTCCTGTCAATGAACCTGTTCAAGATGAGATTGTTCAAGATAATGATCAAGATTTGGGTATGAATATGGATGATTTTGATCATGAAGATGTGAACTCACCTATTCATGAAGTTGAAGGCAATGTTGAAGATACGAGTTCCGGTGATACTATCTTACCTGATTCTAAAGCTACTGATACTGATTCATCTAGAGATTTTAGCTCAGATCATTATGTAAGGTTGGCTACGTTACCATTGGCTAATATTGGGAAATGTATTAAATCTAAAGCCAGAAATCCGAGGCGTAAGACTGTTCGGAATCCTCCTTCTGGATCAGTACTTGGCAAGAGAACTTTAATCGATGAAAGTTCTGACTCGGATAGTGATGCTATCCTAGTTCCTAAAGCTCTGAAGCTTATGTCTGCTTCTATTGCTGCTGCTCATTCTTGTCAGGGTGTTGAGGATGCGAATTTTGTTGCTTCCTTATTGATTACACCTCCTGCTTCTAAACATACATCTCCAGTTCTTTCTCCACATGTTCCACACACATCTGAAGCTGGTCCTTCAAATCCGTCTGATTCTGAAGGAATTTCATTCCTTGAATCACAGGTGCTAGCTTTACAGACTCAAGTAGATACTCTTGTGTCTACTGATTCTCAGAGATAGTTGGTCCTTCAAGCTCAAGCTACACATATTGCTGACATGCATTTATTAGAGTCTAAACTTGTTGAGTGTCTTGACACTCAGGGGGAGTTAAGGATACATGATACGTGTCATACTGAATCACTTCAACGAAAAGATAATGATGAAAATGATCCTAGTGGTAATGTTGAGGGTGATCGTCAATACGCTGACGTGAATCCAATATCAAGAGCTCAGAGGGAGCCGAAATCACATACTATTGAAGGAACAAAGCATGATTCTGGAGTGAATAAAGAAATATTATTATTGGAATTCTTTCAAGATTCTAAAGAAGAAGAAGCCAAGTAATTAGAATGTCTGGATGATATAGACGAGTTATTTGATGATGATGAAGAAGATGTGTTGGATAATGAAGTTGAAAAAGGAGAGATTGTAGAGATTAAAATAGAAAAGAGTAAATCTAAGGTTATATATGAAGGAAGTCATGGTCTGAATGTTTCGTATAACTTCATCCAAGATGATGTTACTCCTGAGTATTCTTATGATGGAGCAACAGATTCTATGGACTATGTTGAAGACATCACTACGATACTGCTCAATCCAAGAAAGATTCTGATGTTGATACTATTCATACTATGTCTCCTAAGCTAAATGAAGAACCTGTGATGTATAGAAATACAGGAATGACTAGAGAACAGTGGAGAGAAGTAGTTAACAGTTGGATGAAAGTACTACCAAAGTCACCTATACAACCTGCTCAGAAAGAATGATATATGAATAAAGAGAGGTGTATTGGAAAGATCATAAGTTTGTTTTATGATGATGAAACTAAGTTGTTTGCTCTTAAAAGATCTGATGGTGTTCAATATTTAAAGCCTAGGATCAAGTATTTTAATACCTTGCCAAGGTGTGAAATGAATGGTCTAGCTACGAAACCATTGATTAATAGATCTAAGTGTGGATTAGCCGATGTGATTGCCAATTTGATAAAGAGAGAAGGTGGATCGGGGAATTATGAAAGGTTAAAACCACAAACGGGAAAAAGAGTGAAGCTTGTAGATCAAAAGACTAAGAATGTGACTTGGAAGTATAAGTTCAAGCCAGTACGTGATGTACAGAAGATACCATTGAAGAAAATTTCACAAGATATTTTGGGGAATATGAAATGGTGGTATGTAGATGTGAATACTGGTTGAAGCTAGGATTGATGATAAGATAATAAGGTCATTGTTAGTTTCTATGATGAATGAATCTTATTAACTTCTCAAAGAAAGATCAGAGGACGTTAAGAAAGAATGAGATCATGTTCACTAATGAATGGAGAGAACAAGGATTGCAGTATAAAAGAGTGTTGGAGATATGTCAAAGATATGGAGTGCATGCAGGAAGCAGATTACCAAACAACTGGAAGAGTTCGTCATAAAGACTGAAGACAGAAGATCAAGCTATTGTCAAGGAGGAGTCTGTTAGGACATAGATTGTATGAAAAAAGCTTTGTAATAGTTTAGGTCTTATTGTCTTTATGTTTTTATGTAATTGTTTAGTTTTGTCTAAGTATAAGTACAAGTTCTGCTAGAGGCGAACTTATTAGAGGCGAACTTGTTAAGTTCGCTTAGTGCAGAACATTTGTCTATAAATATAGAGTTTACAGAATCTGTTTAGTGTGCGTGAGAGAACGATTGAACGATCAAGTACTCTGTAAACTCTGTTTGGTGATATAAAAGTGAAAGTTTATTTACCTGCTGTTTCTATTGTTAATTGGTATGCATACGTTAATACGGTAGGATTCCGCACTCCGTGTTAACGAGACGTCTTGTCATGAGATCTATCTGAGATGAGTCATGTGGACCTACAAAATCTGAAGTTTAGTGGGAGTTGTATGTGGCCAAACAAATTATGTTCTCCTTTGATTAGGAGTTGGATATTCGGGCGCCCTCGTTAATTCGAACTGGTGTAAAACACATGGCCATGCTCAAACTAAGTGAAGTTTGTTAGACCACATTGAATTAGATAAGAGAACAAGAATGTTTGAACAATATATGAGACATGATTAGGATCCATGTCTCATGTTCAACGGATGCCTTAAACATAAAGGATAAATAGATAACTTTACCATGATTGTTATACTTGTTTAAGTAATGATTACTTGAACACAAGTAAGTAGTTGACGATTGAAATACGTCATACATTGTAATGGTTATTTAACGTTTACTCGTAAACGTTATAGTTCACGAAACACAGATTTATTATTCGGTGGATAAATATTTAGAGGATATTTAACGGTTTAATTCGTTAACTAATTATTTAGTGAAATAAAGAAAAGACAAAACATTTAAACAGTTTTAAGTTTAAGAGTTAAACGTTATACGGTTGTGGTTTACTAATTATTTGTAACTAGTAATGTGCGAGGATCAAAGGGAACTAACTGTTAATTACCCGAGGTGTGATTTGGAATTCTAGGGATTGTAAATACATGCTTAAATCAAAACCCTAATAAGGTTTTTGGCCTCCCTCCCCTTTTGCGCAAACCGTGATCTTAAATCAAAACCCTAATAAGGTTTTTGGCCTCCCTCCCCTTTTGCGCAAACCGTGATGGCCCCCACTCCTCCGCCCCGCTGCCACGTAATTGCTAGCCCATGCCGCCTTGTCCGGCTGCCCACCCTCCTCCGTCCTGAACCGGGTTCGTTGTGCGGATCTGGTTTTACGCAAAGTGTTTGACAGTTTAGTTGATTGTGGGATTTTCGTGTACGTGTCACTAGCGAGACGCTCGTTGATTCAAAGTGCGAGTCTTTCATAAATCGTTGAAGATATAACTTTCTAATCCGCTATGGTTGGTTTATTTAGTTGTTTATTCGTGTGTAATCGGATCACTAACGTGATTCTGGTTTAGAACCGTAAACGTGTACCACCGTTTTCGCTAATCACAAATCTGATTTTCTAAACTAATATGTTTTTAAAAGTTAAAAACCGGTACACACATTCCGACAGTCAGAACCATCCACATTATGGGAATCTCACCCGTAATACGTGCACCATTTGATAAAATAATACGTATACTAATGATATGGATGCTTATCAATAGACAACATTTATGCTTTAAAGTATTTAATACATGCTTTGCCATTTTTGCAAATAAAATTGATGTGTTGCAAAACACATGTCTTTTATCCTATTGTTTTAGTGCATTTTCATTAGTTTTGTAATTGTTTTTGTCTGTTTTTAGTTCGTTCAGAGTTTGTTTCATGTTTACAGGCACTCATGTAAAATCAAGAGTTATACCATGAAGAAATAGAGCACACGAGGAAGGCCTTGAAAAATAATTTTAAAAAAGTTGGAAATTATGATCTTCGCAACACGCGAAGATGTTGAGATGGAGGTTCGCGACACACGAAGAAATTCAGAATTTGTCCTGACTGTTTTGGCCTTCACGCCACGTGAAGGGACTGCATGCTTGGTTCATGACACGCGAACTTTAAAAAATGCGGGGAAAAAGCCCTAAATCGATAACTAATAGAATTAGATAGCCATTGTGATAGAGGATCGATTTCCAGCCGTCAGAGCAGAGTTTAGAGGCGATTTTGAGAGCAAAGGAAGCAACTTGAGCCAAAGTTTGGAGCTTTGTTGATCGTGGTGGTTAGATCCTAATCATTCGGTTTATGATCTTCACTCTTTTGTATTCAATTAATTTGATTAACATTATGATTATGACTTTTATTTCTGGTTTGATGTTTTCGATCATGATTGTTGACTAGACTATAGTAGCTACCTAGGTTTGTGATGAATATTTGTTAAAGTTAGGATCTTTATTGGTTTTTCGTAATTTATGATGGTTTGACATTATTGTAATGAATATTGGTTCAATTGATATGATGTGTATGCATGCTTGATTCTGATTTAGTATTGATTTGTATTCCGCATGTGTCTTGTTGAATATCTTTCAGTTATAGATGCATGTTTAGGTTGCTTGCTTTATGTTTGTGACTTTTTATGGTATTGCTAGACGTAGTGATCCATAGGAATATTAGTTAGTGGTTTATTAGAGTTGAGTGTTCTTCCAACTTCGGTAGCTGAAAGGTGAGAGGTAGTCGGTGAGTCTTTGGTGTTATTATGTGTATAGGAGTAAATTCTCTGAAAGGAGGTTTACCTTAGGGTTCTTAGTATCCTTGCTAGTCCGTGTAGTGTCGCTTGTTTTGAGATTACCCATTGCATTCTTTGAGTGTATTGTGATAGTGAGACTGAATGGTGATCTATCTTTAGGGTACTGTAGTGTCGTTGGAGAGACTGAAAGGTAATCCGACTAGCTGGTGAGCACTATACATTCCTTAGAGTTTCCTATTAGGTCACACCTTGAGAATGAGCATGGATCCTTTAGATATTCTCAGAGTGTCATATATTAGAACCCCAGTTCATCATAGTTACCATAACCGAGAGAGGTCTGAGTTTTGCAAATAGGATTCTTACCTAGGTAGTGCTTTCTCCATTCTTGAGTTCATCTGATTCTTTTGTCTGATAGTTAGTTGCCGTCTGGTTTTCATTTACTTTTGATTAGATAATCTTAGTTCATAGAATTTCCCCCAAACCAAATAATCTTAGTTCTAGTCATAGTCTAGTTTTAGTTATTGTCTGTGTCTCGTGGGTTCGATATCCGGACTTCCGTCATGTTGTATTGCAATTGATAGGTACACTTGCTTGTCATTGTGGTTTAGTTTAGAGGATTTCTAGAGTATTACTAGACTGGCTAGGTTAGGTTTTTGTTTAGGTTTTATAGACCACCTGGACGACGTCAAGTTTTTGGCGTCGTTGCCGGGGAAACTTGGCAATAGCAAAATTAGTTTCGATTAGTTCTTTGTTTGGTTATTTGTTTTATTTTCTCTTTTGTGTTTAGTTTAGTTTGGTAGTTTATTTCCTTTCATCTTAGGTATTAATTTTTTTCTTTGTTTAGTCTTTCTTCATTTGTTTTTTTGTTCTTTTATTGTATGCAACATACTCGCTCACAGGGATCACCCCAATTTACAACTTCTTTAGAGCCCGAGCGAGAGCTTCACAACCGCAGCCGCAACCTTCGTGAGCGTTTGAGAGTTTTGTGCGACAATCTAGTACATAGTCCTAGCCCTATTCCATTTCCTAACATGGGTGATGCTAATCCACTGCTAGACGTACCATGCACAAGAGAGCTAGTGATGGAGTTATAGGGGCCAGATCTTCGATCACCCGCCCAACTGTGCCTAACGCCAACAATTGGAAAATTACGTCTCATGTCATGAATACCGTCATCCATTCCACTCAGTTCCACGGGCTTGAGGACGAGGATGCACCAGGACACCTGTTCCGCTTCATTTGTATTTGCGATACCTTTTGCATTGATGGTTATTTGCGTCTCTTCCCATTCTAACTCCCTGGTCGTTCCGCCACTTGGTTGGATACCCTGCCAGATGATTCCATCACCACACGGAAAGATCTTTAGGCCAAATTTCTGAAGAAGTATTATCCACCTTCTAAGGTCGCTCGCCTAAGGGACCAGAATCATTCATTCCGCATGGACCCTGACGATCCTTACCACATGGCTTGGGAGAGGTTCAACGCCCTATTGAGCTGATGCCCCCAGCATGGCCTTTTTGATTGGGCGTTAGTGGAGAAGTTTTATAACCGCCTCACCTTCAAGAAGCAACAAATGTTTAACACTGTTGCAGGAGGGCATATCATGGATAAAAAGGAGTCAGCTACGTGTAAAGAGATATTTGAGAGCTTTGCTTTGGCCAAGAAACAACGACATCTACTAGGACTTCCATTCCTAGTGCTAGAACACCCGCCTCTTCTGCTAGAGGTGTTTATCAGGTCGCCCCTTATGCTAGAGTGGCAGCTGCACTTGCGGCTATGGCAAAGGAGATCAAGGAGCTGAAGTTGAGTGCTCAGAAGTGTGAGGTGTGAAGGGGAGGCCATGACACCAGAGACTGCCCCGTCAGTCAACGAGTGCAAGTTAATTTCATAGGGAACTAGAACAGAGGTTTTAACAATGCCTTTGGCTATTCATATAACTCGGGATGGAGAGCTGGCGGGAGCCCACCTGGGTTTCAATCGCGCCGGAATCAGTTCAGCGGTGGAGAAGCAGGTCCGAGTGCAGGGGGTAGTGTTCGTAACTAGAGGATAGAGGAGATGTTGGAGAATCAGACTCATATGCTTGCCTAGTTGATAGTGAGGGATAAGGAGACCCAACAGAGGTTAGATGCACATGATACTTTGTAGAGAAATCAGAATTCTGCATTCCTAGATCTGCAGCGCAAGCTAGGAGATATTGCTAAGAATCTGAAGGACAAGCAGGGATGCTCTTCTTCGGGTTCTAATGCCACAGTGATGGCCGTGACGACTCGCAGTGTCAAAGGAGAGGAGAGAGAGAAGCCACCGGTGGATGAAGAAATATAGATAGAGACGCCTGTTGAGAAAGTAGTGGAGAAGAAGAGTGAAGGGGAGAAGAAGATCCCCGAAGTTGACCTGAGCAGTGTTTCTTACCCAACCCGTCTTATGCCCCATAAGTATGCTAAGGAATACAGTCACTTTATAAATTTGTTCAAACAACTAAAGGTCAATCTTCAAATCATCGAGGTACTCCAACGTATGCCCAAATATGCTAAATTCTTAAAAGATCTGCTTTCTAACAAGAAGAAGCTGGAGGAGGTCTCGAAAGTCTCAAGTGAGAGGTGTTCTGCGGTGGTCCAGAACACGCTGCCAGAGAAATTGGCAAATCCGGGTCATTTAACGATCCCGTGTATGTTCGACGGTTTGACTATGAACTACGCGTTGGCTGACCCAGGAGCTACCAACAATCTGATGCCATATTCGATATATAAGTAGCTAGACATTGGAGATCCGAAGCCGACGCGCATGAGCATATCCTTGGCTGACCGTTAAGTCAAACATCCAAGGGGAATAGTGGAAAACTTGTTGGTGAAGGTGGGTAGGTTTGTTTTCCTCGTGGATTTCGTGATTCTCGACATGGAGGTCGATGACAGAGTCCCGCTCATCCTAGGACGCCCTTTTATGTGTACCGCCAAGGCATTGTTTGATGTCTTTGATGAAAAGCTCACACTTCGTGTAGGGGATGAGAATGTTACTGAGTCACCCCTAGGTCTAGGCCGACACGTAAGAAAATGCGATAGACAGGAGATGTAGATGACTTGGGAGTAGAGAAAACCCCATGTGTGGGGACGTTTAAGGGTGAGAGATTAATGGGATACATGTTGCAGGTTATTTTTGGATCTGGTAGGTTTAAGTGCTGGTGGACAGATCTGAGACAGAGTAATGGTGGTCGTGCGAAATTAGTTGGTAGTTATGTGCTAGTGAGAGTAGGTGTGCCGCGTTGGATGAAGGCGGTGTCAAGAGTCTGTATAATTCTATTGTGTCTATTTTCATGTTATTTTTGGTGTTTTTGGTTTGTGTGTTGTTGGTTGTGTTTGTTTTGCAGGGATTCGGAATTTATTCGGTGAGAAAAATCATCAAGAACAAAGTTCCAGGTATGTCTTCACTTGATTTTATTGTTGGAACCCACTTTTGAGGTAATTGGGTGAATGAGGAATTAGGATGGTAAAATTTTTCTAAGTATAAAATTGATGAAAAAATTCTGTGGAAAACAGGTCTTCGCGCCACGCGAAGACCTTGCCATCCTTTTTCACGACACGCGAAGTACGAAAGGTTTGGACCGGGTCAAAACTCACCTCATCGCGCCACGCGAGCAGAGTCTTCCTGGTTTTCACGACACGCGAAGTCCTTGTTTCTCTCCTATAACACCTAGATAATTCCCAAGTGTTATAGGGGCTAGAAGTATTCAAAGGAAAAACCCAATGGGTAAAAGTGCAAAGTTCCAAGAGTTCAAGGGCTAAAAAATAACAAAATTGGAAAACTAGTCTGTGACGGACCGTCACCAAGACATAACGGTCCATTACGACTCGTGACGGACCGTCACCTCTCATGACGGTTCGTGCCACCAAAACAAGAAGCGATTTAGGGTTTCTGAATCGTGTCCAGTGACTCAGCTTCATGACGGACCATCACCATCTCGTAACGGTCTCTTACGTGGTCCCGAAGTGCGTAGCCGCCAAGCAAAGCCATGACGGATCGTCACGACCCTGATCTTTGCTCTATAAATAGTTGATTGAGCCCGACCATTTTCTCACATAATTACATTCTTAAACACACACACACACTATGGTGATTCCATTTCCTATCCGAGGTTCACATACAAGGGTCCAGTTTCTAGCAAAACGTCTGCAAACTGCCGTAAATAGTGCCAAGGTAAAATTTCCTAACATCTTGAAGTTCCTTTGTGTAAACCTAAAATAGGGATATAGTTTATAATAAAGTCGGATATGATTTAGGGTTATATCGAGGTGCTGATTGTTATATCCGACTAAGAAGGAGTTTCTGCTTGAGGTGAGTTCCTCTAAACCGTGCTTAGTGTAAAATGTTTTGAAATGATTTTATTGAAACGAGTCAGATCCCTCTTTGAATTCCATGTATATATACATGTGAATAGCGCTTATTATAGTCGGGAATGGGATGAGACTCAGGGACAAGACTGATCCTCTTGTTTTTAGACTGGTCCTTGTATGGCAAGTAGCCGGAAGGTCTCAATATATATAATAAAAGCTCAGGGTCCTTGTGTGGCCATATGGTGGGGATTGGGATGGATGGTCATTTCGTAAGGTGAATATGATTGTAAAAACATGATTTGTTTATGTACTCACCAGCCTTGTGCTAATCCAAAATATTTTCAAATGATTTTGAACACAGGTGATCACTATCTTGTAATTGGCATTCCATGAGATGTATATGTGTTATGAGATAGGGATAACTGAGGGCAGGTTCTTGTGTAACTGTAAGAACTAAGTGGATGGTCTATTATCCGTTAACTATAAGTCCCGAGTTATATGTGTTCCTGCTAGGAACAATGTATTGTATTCACCAGTCAGTCCTTATTGTAAAACATTATGATATGTGCAATGAAATGTTTATGATTTTAAGTCTTCCGTTGTGTGTTTTTGGTATCAACGTCACAGTAACTAGAAGGCGACCTTCTAACCGATATGTAGTTATCTGACAAACGAAAAATTCTATCTAAGGAAATAGCGGTGTATAAATTTCTCCTAGGCCCGTCGTTCTTTCCTAGGAACATATCTGTTGGAGGTACTACTCTGCTTAGATAACTGTCCTATGTTACGGATGTGACAAGTTGGTATCAGAGCCGCGGTTTAAGGGATTTAGATACTAATAGGAAATATTAGTATCTAGACTTAAACTAAGAGCTCTGAAAATAGCTGGAATGTCACAGGATACAGGTTGAGATGTTGATTATCATTATGAATATAACGGGGATATATCTAGGAAACAGATAATTAAGTACATTCTTCGTCAAATGTCTTTAATTTCTGATTTTCTGGATCATAAACAGTTATATGAATTTTGATGTCATACATTTGTGTGTATAGGTAACAATGGTTGGAAGAGGAAAAGGTAGAGGAGCAGGCCATACTCCGGTTACTAGGTCTCGTAATCAAACCGAGAATAACACTGACACTAATGATCATCATGAAACAAGTGAAAACGACAATAACACGAATCCTCATGTTGAAGTGGTGGTTATATATCCGAGTCCCAATTTCAAGATGCTGTGGCCAGTGAGATGACAAAGGCATTGTAGAGATAAAGACTGATGGCTACAAAATTCTCTAAGTAAGATTGCCGCGGACTTCACAATTTTGATGCTGACTTACAAGTTGCTGCAGATAAGGCTAAGTGTTGCAGATAGTTGTGTTCTCCTGCTGATGAACAAGTTTTCTTTGGATCGCATTATCTGGTGAAGTCCAAAGTTGTTGCTGATAGGCTTCTCATCAGCATCAACCATTGATGCTACTGATAGGAAAATCATCAGCAGCTTTGACTTTGCTTCTAACACCTATGTTGTAACACTGACACATCTATCAGCAGAAGCAATGTTATTGGTGCAAATGATTAAAGACAAAGCTATTACTTCTGAAGTCTCCTACAAAGATTCCTATGAAGACTTTTGACCTGAACAGAACTGTTTGCAGTAGCTTGTCTTTTAGTTATCCACCAATTGTAGTGCAGCTTGTAAGTGTCAAAGATCAACGACTTGTGTTTGATCTGATCCTTAGAATCAAGGGTCTGTCTTGATTCTAAGTTCCTTTATATGTATTGTATCTTCCATTTTTGTACAAGTGTAATTCCTAAGTGTTTTCTCTGTAACTTGTAAACCTTGAAGATTAATACAACTTGCATTTATCTGTATTATCATTGTTTACTTATATACATTGATTAGTTGTTATTATTTCTGTCAATCTCAACTAAGAACAGAATCATCTTGTAAACACTGATCCTACAAGTGGTATCAGAGCTTTGGCTCTAAGATTAAACAAACTTACACTTGTTTAATCGCTCTCTGATTCTGTTCACTACTATCATCTTGTTTATTCAGAAATGGCATAACACAATGGTTTTGATGATATTGGAAGTATTAACAGACCACCAAGATTGATGTCTGGCGAAGACTATGATATGTGGAAGAATATGATGGAAAGTTTTCCCTGCTATCAACAGTATGGAATGTGGAGATCCAAAAAATATGGACCATATGTACCCATGGTGGCCTCTGCTAATTCCGGAGGTCCATCAGTCCCTAAAGAAGCCTCAAAGTACTCAGAGGAAGACATCAAGAAGATGGAGGTAGACTTCAAAGCTTTGGGAGCCATTCAGATGTGCTTGCCAAACGAAGTTTTCCATAACTTTAGAGAATACAAGACTGCTAAGGAGCTATGGGAAACTCTTGAGAAGATGGTTGCTGGTTCTGAGGAGGTGAAGGAAAATAGAAGAGACATTCTGAAGCAACAATATGAGAATTTTGTCTGGAAGGAAGGTGAGTCTCTAATTGTTTTGTACAATAGGTACACCTATCTGGTGGGAGAGCTACGGTGCTCTAAAGTGAAGCTGGAGAATGAGGACATTCTCAAAAAGTTTCTCAGATCTCTTCCAAGTTGTTGGACACTCTACACAGTGTCAATCAGAAGAACATAAAACCTGAAGTCTCTCAAAATGACTGAGCTGTTTGGAATGTTGAAGACATATGAGCTGGAAATGATTCAAGCCAAAGAAAGATGCCCAAGTCATTCATCCTCATTAACCACCACTTCCTCTGCACTACACTCCGACCACTCACTTCCAAGTTCAAGTAACTACTATCCTCCCATTGTTACCCATCCGCAAACTCCTAACTCACAAACTAGCAACTCAATGTTTCTTCTTGAAAACACACCTCAAAGTAACTCTGTTGCGTTTGTCTATGAAAAGCCAAGCAATATGTCATTTATCAAAGAAGATCTGGAGTATTTCCATCTGGATGACTTAGAAGAAATGGACATACAACACTCTTATGCTATGTTATCTCTTAGAGCTAAAAGGTTCTACTCTAGAACTAGAAGACCCATTCCAAGCAACAACTCTAACACTAGAGTTGGGTTGGACAAAAGCAAGCTAAGATGTTACAACTGTAACCAACTTGGTTGCTTCGCTAGAGAATGCAAGGCACCAAAGGCAAACCCAACTGCTACACAACGAAGACAAGCTCAGCATGGTCAAGCAAGTCAAGGCAACACCACTCCTGCTCAAACTACAGCCTGTGCAGCTGTTGGAACAACTGATTTTGATTAGAGCTTCCAGTATGAAGATCTTCCTGCCAACAACCAAGCACTCATGACGCACACAAAAGAGATACCACCTCAGGTATATGAACATCTTTGTACTCAAGCTTGTATTGATAAGGTTCTTGGATACAGGAAACATAACCAAAACCTTATAGATCAAAATGAAGAGTTGCACCAAATAAAATCTGAATTTAAAAAGGTTTAAAACAGTTATAAAGAAAATATTAACTGCCTAAAGAAAGAGATTTCATCATTAAAACATGAACAAATAAATCTTCAAAGTCAGATTGATGATCTAATTGTTAAGTTAAAAGCTACCATAGCAGAGTTGGCAGAACAGAAAGTTCATGTTGAGAAATATGAATTTGCATCCAAAAAGCTGCAAAGACTTTTCGATGTCCAAGTTCATGACAGAGTAAAAACTGGTCTGGGGTACCATGCTGACCAGTACAAAACTGTTGCACCACCTGCTAACTATGTAATTATCCATGAACGAAACTTCAATCTCTCCAATCTTGACCTGGCCAACCGAGATCTTGATCTGTCAAAGGAAGAATCATGTGTGTAAGAATGCACTACCTTATCTGAGTCTGAGTCTACATACTCAGACTCCACTAAAACAAGTGAAGCCCCATTACTTCCCACAAAGGAAGTAATACTCAAAACCACCATGTCTGGCAAAGTGATCCAAACCAACGGTCCAAGCCCATTCATTCCCTCAATACCAGTACCTCCACCCACCAAACAAATCAAAATTAGCTATCCTCCTAAAGGAATAAAGTTAAAAGTTGAACAGGGACTATCTTCAACCTCCACCATTATCCAATCAAAATCTAATCAACTCAGGAAGGTGTTTGACATTTTTCATGCATCTGGAGAGAGACCTCCATATGTTCAGAAAATATTGGAGGAAGCCACTTTTGAACATAACAAAACTCATCCCTGGAACTTCAAGGATCTATTCAAAAGAAAAGATTATGTATACTTTCAAAGGGATAAATCAACTAAATCATGTTTCGTCTGTGGCAAATACAATCACACTGCCAGCACAGGCTTCTACTACCTTCAGCAGCAAAGAAACCTCAAGCAAAATGCTTTTGAGAAGACAAACAAAAACAAGAAGGTAAGAAGCTATGATTCCAAGACAACTCAATTCAGAATGTCTCTCTCTCCTCCAAGAAAGCAGCTTCAAAAACCTAAACAATCCTGCATCATATGTGGTGAATCATACCACTTTGCTGCTGATTGTAAATTCAATCCTTTCAGCCAGATTTTTCAACCAGCCTCCATAGCAGTTCAAACTACTCCAAAACAGAAGTCTATCTATAGAAGAACTCCCACATAGGAACCCACTTTTAATAGAAAGGTAAAGCAGGAGAAGCATGTATCTGTTGAACCATCAGCAGCCATAAAAAATGTTGTTGATCATGTAAAGTTAAAGAAGTCCAGGAACAAGCCTTCTGTAGCAATCAAAGTGTTTTCTGATCAAGTAAATCCATCAGCAGCAACCAAGTTTGCTGCTGATCAGCCAAAGCCATCAGCAACAAAATCCACATCAGCTGCTGATAGAGTAAAAACGTCCGGAAAATCACTTCCTCAACAATGGAAAGCCAAGTCCACTGCTTCCATCCCTCAAAGAATCATCATAGGATCCATTGAATGCAAGCACACTGATGTTGTTGGCTCAAAGACACACTCACCCAAGTTTATAAGTTGTTGGGTTCCTCCCTCTAACTAGTTCTCTCTCATGTGCAAGGACAACTAGGTCACAAGGATAACACCTGGGTTGTAGACAGTGGTTGTTCCAGGCACATGGCCGGCAACAGGTCCATCCTCTCCAATTTCAGACATTTCAATGGAGGATATGTTGCCTTTGGGAGTGATTCAAAGGGAGGATCTATAACTGGACTAGGAACCATGTCCAATGAAAGAATTAGTATTGAAAGGGTAAACTTTGTCAAAGAAATGGACTTCAATCTCATGAGTGTGTCTCAGATCTGTGATCAAAAGCATTGAATGCTTTTTACAGACAAAGAATGCTTTGTGCTCTCCCCTGGGTTAAGCAAACCTCCTCCAAAGAAGATTTTATTAACTGCCCAAAGAAAAGACAGCCTATATGTGCTTGACATGAATGAGGTCACTCCATCTGGCAGTATATCCTGTTTTCTGTCAAAGGCATCAGTTGATGAATAAACTCTCTAGCATATAAGATTAAGCCATGTTAATGTAAAAACCATCAACAAGTTGGTAAAGGGAAATCTTGTTAGAGGTCTTCCTGACAAGGAATTCCAACTTGAAGATTATTGCATAGCATGCCTGGAGGGGAAGCAACACAAGAGTTCTCATAAACCCAAGACGTTGAATACAAATGATACTTATCTACAACTGCTGCATATGGATCTTTTTGGTCCTACAAATGTCATGTCAATGGGCAAGAACTCATACTGTCTTATGATAACTGATGACTATTCCAGATTCTCATGGGTATACTTTTTGAGAATAAACGATGAAACTGTTGAGATTCTTAAATCCTACATTCTTAGGGTAGAGAATCAAAGCAATCAGAAAGTCAAAGTCATAAGGTGTGATCAAGGTACTGAGTTCAAAAACCACATCTTAAACTATTTTTGTGAGAGCAAGGGTATTGTGACAATCCGACTTTTCAGGTTAATCCCGTTAGTTATTCCGTTAAATATTCTGCTAAATCCTAACCAGGTTAACCCAATTCTAAAACCAAGGGATCAATTCTGTCAAAGCTGAAGTTGCAAGGACTGATTTTGTAATTTACCAAAAACCCTAGTAGGCACGGTCGTGCATTGTTTTGGCACGGTCGCGCCTAGTGTTCTGGAATGGTCGCGTCCGGTGTGAAGACACGGTCGTTCCTCGTGCAGTTACGACGCGAATTAAAGCAATAATTATTCTAATCAACCGACCCTAACAGAAACACGCAACAATGATGAGTTCAATCATCATTTAATTGATTCAATTCGTCTTTGATGACCCTTATAGCGAATTAAGAGCCATAAACCCGTAACCATCGTCTTCATCGTTTTGTATCAACAAATTTGCACAATGTGCGTATCATTTCCACAATCAAACCCTCTACACACTTCACTTGTACCTCCCAGAAGCTTTTGCGCATTTCCATTTGGCCAGAGAAGCAGCAAAAGTCACCGGAGACAACCCCGCCGCCGACGGACCGACGTTTACTCGAACTCCATCGATCCGTCAACGTTTCTGGTAATTTCTTTCATGTTTACTTTCGATTTTAATTCTGGAACAAAAGACCTAAGCCAATTCAGGTTTATATCATCGAATTGGTCATGTACCGAATCTTGGGTTCATCGTCTAACCGATTTAATCATTCTCAACCCGAGACACAATCTCAATGCAATTAAACTACAGGGATAGTTTTGTGATCATCCATTCTATAAAAGCCCTATGATTTCAGCGAGTAAACTTATCCATATTATTCAAATTGGTCTCGTGTTCGTAGCTAGAGTTTTGGTTTCAAATCAGGAAATTAATCGATCGAAATCTTGGTGTTTTCACAATTAAAACCACCCTATGATTCGCATATTACTGTTAAACAGAACCCCCATGTCCTTTTGATCAATCGCGATCGAAACCAAACGGATTTGAATTTATTGGGTTATTCTATTAAACTCTGTGTCTGCAAATCCAGGAGACACGGTAGTGCCAGGTTTTAGCACGGTCGTGCCTCACCTGTGACCCAGTCGTGCCTCTTGGCTAGACATTTGTTAGGACATTTTTTGTAACTGTTGATAAAATTCTGTGTAAGTTCTGCTAGAGGCGAACTTAACAAGTTCGCCTAGCCTATCAGAGGCGAACTTATTAAGTTCGCCTAGTATAGCAGAGGCTATAAGTTCGCTTAGCCTATTAGAGGCGAACTTAATAAGTTCGCCTAAGCATCTTCTAGGCGAACTTGTTAAGTTCGCTTGGTACAGAATAGTAGTTTATAAATACAGAACAGAGTCTTTTAGAGAGACAGGTGAGAATAGACGATATCAGAGTAGACTTGATTAGAGACGGAATCTTGTAACCTGATATTGTGGTGGAAATACAAAGCGTTTATTTACACCGTTGTTGTTGATTGAGTCACACGAGCACGTGGATTCCGCACGTTATTACCGTGTTGTACCGCGAGTCTAGAGATCCGTCACACACCGAATTAGGGACCTACAAGTGGTATCAGAGCTATTACTCTTGATTAGCAGAAGATTCGTGGTGTTTTCGTGTCCAATCAACATCAAATTCATCATTTTTGAGTTTTTCATTTCAATGGAGTTTTCAAGACTGATTTTGATCTGATTTGGTGTTTTTGAAGAGGATTATGATGAAATTGATCCGATATAAAGCTTCTAATTGACAAATTACACAATCCTACGGTCCAATTTTGTTTAATTCCTTCAATTCAGTGATTAATGACGATTTTTGGTTGATTTTGGTTCGCGGCTGTGGTCTGAAGAAGTTCTTGATCAAGATTCTGTTACGGCAAGCGAACTTGCTGAATCTGTGTGCAGGCGAACTTAGCAGCAGACGAACTTGTCAAGTTCGCTTCTCACAGGATTTAGCGAACTTATTTTAGGCGAACTTGAACGGATTTTTGAATTCTGGTTTAAGCGAATTTATTAAGTTCGCTTCTCATTAAGTTCGCTTGGGTGTCTCTGAGGCGAACTTATTAAGTTCGCTTGTACAGTATCAGGCGAACTTATATGTTTGCTAGTTTTATAAAAAAAAATAAAAAATAAAAAATCATTTTTTGGCGGGAAAATTCTTCTTGTCCAAATTTTTTAGGGAAAGTTTATATGGTTGTTTTGAATCATTTTTTAAATTTTGAATTTTCGAAATTTTTTAAAAAGAGTATTTTGGCGGGAAACTTTTTTCCGGATATTTTCGCAAAAATTTCAAAACGTCAGTTTCATATGATGATAATGAGATTGGAACTATGCCACCGAGACTTTTGTGCATATCAGATTTTCGTAGCTGGAAAGTCCGGTTCGAACAGTTCGTATCAGAAACTGATGAAAACTTTTGGTCATCCATATTTGAAGGATATGTGCATCCTACTTATGATTATATGGGATATTATGATGTTCCTAAACCAATGTCAGCTCTTAGTAAACTATAAAAGCAGAAGTTTGATCGAGAGATGAAGACGCGTGAAACTTTAACGTTGTCTTTACCAAAAGAAATCATTCATAGTCTCGGGAAGTGTCCAACTTCAAGAGAACTATGGGAAGCTTTGAAGAAAAAGGGTGAAGCTACTACTCAAGCATTTGTGGTCTTGATCAAAGAAGTATTGGAGAAGCCGAGTTATTCTCCAAGTGATTCTTCTACAGATTTAACTGATAGTGAGAGTATTCGTTCTGGTGAAAGTACTCAATCTACTGAGACTGATGTGATAAGTGAAGAAAGTTTCCACACAGTTGAAGATGATATGAGTGAATTAGAAACTGATGCAGAGCCTGTCATTGTTGATCAAAAGAGTGAAGCTGATGATGACGTATTTATGGCTCCTGGTGCATCTTCTTCAGAAGTAAAACCTGAGGTATTTTCTAACTCTGAGACGTTTTGTTCTAACTGTGTTTCAGTTAAGGATAAAATGATGAGGGTTATTGATGACAACGTCAACCTCATTTGTGATATGAAATCGATGCAGATGGTAAATCAGAAATTAAAAGATAATGAGAATGTGTGTATTGAGAGAATAGAATCACTGAAGAGGGATATAAATTCTCTGACTTTGAAGATCAAAGAGCAGGCATATCACCTGGATATGTCCTTGGTAGAAATTGAGAAAAGAAATAATGATCTTGTTGAGAAAGATAAGGAACTAGTTGAATCTAAAGCAGAGGTGATCAAATTACATAGAAAGTTAGAAAGCTTTGGAAATTCATCTTTCTTATTAGGATATTATCATGAGAATACTGAAGAGGGGAAGGGAACTAGTGGTATTGGCCATGTTCCTCCACCATTCAACGGAAATTATTCTGTTGCACCTGAGATTATAAAAGATGAGGATTTAGATCCTAAGACTGTGTTGAAAGTGAATCCAGTCACAGGTAAAGATATGGTGTATTCTGATGAGAGTGATGATGAATATTTTGATGAAGCTAAGGTAGAGGGGATACCAAAAGAGGTTAAGAAAGACGACTCAAAGGTTGATTCTAATTCATCTGGAAATTATAAATTTGGAAGTTCTTCAAATTCAAGGAGAGTTCCATATGTTAGAGATTCTAAAGACAGGCATACATGTTTTCATTTTAATGAGATAGGACACATTGTGGTGAACTATCCTTACAAAAATAAAGGAAAGAAGCATGTAGTTCCTCAGAAGATGAAGCCTGAATCAAAACAAGTTGAGAAAAAGTTTATTCATTCTCAAACTCCAAAAGAAGTTCATGTAGGAGAATCTTCTTCAAGTGCATCTTATCGTGTGAAGATTCCTTATATGATAGAATATAGTAAGAAGAGATCTTGCTTTTACTGTGGTCTTGTGGGTCACATTCGGATGGATTGTCCTCATAAAGATAAAGGTAACCGACATGTTACTCCAGAAAAGGTAAGAACTCATGGTAAGCCTTATGTTTACCCAAATGTGGTTAAACCTCATGATACACCAAAGGGTAACTCAAAATATGAGGTTAGGCTTTCTAGACCTCAAAGACGGAGGAGAAACAAAAGTTTGAGAAAACTTTTAGAACAACAAGCGTTTTCACAATCAAATCAATTTTCAAATGAAAGAAAATGTTCAAACACTTCACATTTTAAGCAAAAAGAACTTAATGAACAGAAGTATGTTTGGAAATCTAAAGTTTCTATTTCTGACTCGTTGGAACAATCTCCTAAAATCAATGAGAGATTTGATTGTGAATGGAGTGAGCTTTATTATTTTGATACAGATGGAAGACCCATGACTACCATGGCTTGGGTCCCAATTTCATATTAATGTTTCTTGTTAGTTGTGCAGGATTTACCAATAGGGACTATTAATACCATTTTGGTTGTTGATAGTGGTGGTTCTAAGCACATGACAGGGAATGACATCTGCAAGAGTAAAAAGTTGTTGATAACTGTGAAACTATTTGACTCAACGACTTGATGCTCAAGGGGGAGAATATGTTACACACAATGTTTTGGAAACAGTTTTACAAAGTCCAAAGGATAACCTGAAACTTAGGATGACGATGGTGAGCATAAAGTCGTTGATGCAACCATTTGACTAGTTGAGGGGGAGTCTACAGGACAGGGGGAGTACAGAAATGTGTTGGTGACAGAAGCAAAGGCATTCAATTACAGGATTACATCGGTTTGAGTTTTTAATTGATTGATTTGCTTAATCCTGAGTAACCAAGTAAAATGTTTTTCATAAAATGTTTTCATGGAAGGTTTATTTTCGTTTGTTTTACTTTCTTTGAAAAAGATTTTGAAAAATCCAAACAAATTGAAAAAGATAAAATCGACATTACTTGAAGTTAAAGAAGAGATGATAGTACATCAGTGGATGTTCTTTCACACATGACCTTAGATTGACTGGTTGGTGCTTTATGTTAATATATCTGAATTATATGTTTTGATCTAAACTTCAGAGACTGCACAAATAGGAAATGATAGTGTTGTGTATGCATATAATTTGAATTGTCAGTAGACTAAAAGTGTCACTGAACCATTAGTAGTGTGAAAACATAATTTCATATGTTACAACTGTGATTTGAACCCATTTTATGCCTGGGTGTGTGCGTTAAAAGATCACTATCAGATAAAGAATATTAGCTTTTAATAAAGATTTTCCTATGAGATCAGTTTCGGGTTATGTCCTTAGCACTATTCATTCGATTTGCTTCAGTGCCCATGTCTCGAAAAGCATGCAATTTGAAGTATAATCAAGATATGTACTTGACAACATCTGTCAAACATATACTAGCCCTTAGATCATATTGATAAATCATCTTTACTGATTCCATTGAATTCATAATCCAGATAACAGTTGGATTGACGTACCTGAATCTTATGATTCCACATATATAAGCCAAAACAATTAATCATTCGATTCTGAATCTCATTGATTCCTATACAATCCAATTTGGATTATGCTATTCATGTGCTAAGTGATGTCTCCTCATTCTGGAAATTCGGATAATCATTAGTAAAATCTCATATGTCTTGAAGATAGTGCATTTACTTTCTGTTGGCATACTAGTGGGGTACACGTTGTATTTCATACTTAAATGGTACCTTAACTCACAAGAAAGTGGGAATGAGATTCTTTAGTTTCAAATCTTATAATATTGACAATTTGAATTTGTGTGTCATAGCCTGATACTATTTTCTTTGAATGTTTATCGCGTATCATAACATGCAATATGAAAGTCTTAAAAAGATAGAGTGTGATAATCTTGAAAGATATTGGTTTGATTGGTCAAGGCTTGAAAGAATGACATAGGATACCTTTTGATATTATATGGATTTTATATCCAAGATGTGTGATTGATATCTCATATATACTGATATGATCTTCTTATTCGTGATGTTCGAACAAAAAGATGTGATTTTGTATTTTACATTTCAGTTATACAAAGAAAAACCAAAAAGATTTTGTCTTTCTTATGTTTGAAAAACCAAAAAGATTTTATTTTTCCAGCTTCTATGGAAATCTTAATAGTTGGTTATTCTTGGTTGTTCTCCTTTGCAAAAACTGAAAATTGCAGACAGAAGTTGACAAGGGGTCCTTCTCCCAAGTTTTCTTCTAGAATAAAGAGAGAAAGTGCAGATGAACAAGACGAAGACTACAACTTGTTTGATGATATTTGAAGACGGATGACAATCTTATGACGCTGTTGTCAAGGGGGAGTCTGTTGGAGCATATTCTGGTGACAACGAACTTGAAGATATTATGTCTTAGTCTTAGAGTCTTTGACTTGTAATTGATAGAATTGTTAGAAACAGTTAAAGGGGAGTCTGTTAGGACATGTTTTGTAACTGTTGATAAAATTCTGTGTAAGTTCTGCTAGAAGCGAACTTAACAAGTTCGCCTAGCCTATCAGAGGCGAACTTATTAAGTTCGCCTAGTATATCAGAGGCGAACTTATTAAGTTCACTTAGCCTATTAGAGGCAAACTTAATAAGTTTGCCTAAGCATAAGTTCGCTTGGTGCAGAACAGTAGTTTATAAATACAGAACAGAGTCTGTTAGAGAGACAGGTGAGAATAGACGATATCAGAGTAGACTTGATTAGAAACAAAATCGTGTAACCTGATATTGTGGTGGAAATACAAAGCGTTTATTTACACCGTTGTTGTTGATTGAGTTACACGAGCACGTTGATCATGGATTCCGCACGTTATCACCGTGTCGTACCGCGAGTCTAGAGATCCGTCACGCACCGAATTAGGGACCTACAACATGGTCGTGCCTCAGAACCCTAGACAAGGTCGTGTCTGACTCAGACACGGTCGTGCCTAGTGAGCAGCCTTGTTGTGTCTTCTGTTTTATCAACACGGTCGCACCCTTGACCAGCGCGTTCGCGCCCGTGACCTTAACACGGTCGTGCCTTGTCTTAGGCATGGTCGTGCGTGAGAAAACTTGTTGTCAGAATGTTTTTTTTAATATTTATATTTTTAATTTATTTTCAAAACAAAAATTATTATATTTTATTTGTCGTTTATCGCGAACGCATTTATACTAATTTAAAAATACGTATTTCCGTAAACTCGTTCGTTTAGCCGTTAATCCTTAGAATGTTTAAAGACGTTCTAATCTTCCGTGTCGTCGTTAGAAATCCCAATGTGTCCCTAACTGTTATGTTTATATTCCAAGGCATACGCGATCCATTTCAGGCTAACACTTGTGGTTTCAATCTCATACTTGTATGATTACTACCTACGCCGTTCAGGTGAGTTTTCACGACCCCTTTTACTGTTTTATCTTGGGGGAGAAAACATGTCGCAAACTATTTTTGGAATATTGTATTCATATATTATCAATGTTAAAGCTAAGTGTAACACGCTATCACTGAAAGTCCTCAACACACATCGAACCATTAATATGGATCTTAGCGAGGTAATGTTTAGTAGTACTACTGGGTTTGACAAATCCCACCCGCGTTAGTCGCGCTAACTCGATTGGAGATCGAACGGGTGAAATGTTAGCCTACTCACATCGCCGGGGTTGATAGACCTGGCAGGAGGCAAATAAACAAACAGCCAGCTTCAGTTGCGAGCAACATAGGTTAGCTACCTATAGATACATATTGAAGGATCAATAATCTGGTAAACGTTTATTTATATACTGAAACCTGTGAACTCACCAACCTCGTGTTGAAAACTTTTCTTACATGTTTTTCTCAGGTCACTAAGTTAAGGCACAAGTGCACATTAAGACATGCATGGGATCCTTCTATTAATTGTTGTTTTATTAAATTGTTTGGACTATTTTGAATTGTGTTTGGTTTGGACTTTTGGACATTTTGGGCGCGTGTGTTTTGCGCATTTACTTTTCTTTACACTTCCGCATTAAACTCTGATTGTTATGATATTTTCATTTGAGTCCCATGTAGATTCGTTTTATGTAACTAATGACTGAGATCCTGGTTTGTCGCTTCCCAAACGGTAAAACTCCGTTAGTTGAAATTGGGGGTGTGACAGGTATAGAAAGACAATACAGTGCTCCAAGAACTCCTCAACAAAATGGGGTTGCTGAAAGGAGAAACAAAACTCTAACTGAACCAGCAAGATCAATGCTGGCTGACTCAAAACTGCCTCTCACATTATGGGTAGAAGTAGTAAGCACAACTTTCTATGTGCAAAATAGAGTTCTCATTGTCAAGCCTCTCAACAAAACACCTTATGAACTATGGTTCAAAAGAGTTCCCTACATTGGATTTCTAAAACCCTTTGGATGTCCATGTACCATTCTCATCACACATGTGGTTCTTCCTAAATTTGGTGCCAAATCAGATGAAGGATACTTTGTGGGCTATTCGTCTCAATCTAAGGCCTACAGAGTATTCAACTCAAGAACAAGAATTGTGGAAGAATCAGCAAATGTGGAATGTAGGGAACACATTGCATGTGAAAAAGGTAAAGGACCGGACTGGCTCTTTGATATAAACTCCTACTCTCAAGTATTTGAGCCCCTCATCTTCTTAAATATGGAGCCTTCCTCTTCCAAAGAACCAGCTTCCACATCATTAACTGATTATAGAGTGGAGTTCAATAGTCCCTCTATAAGAATCAAAAGGCCATCTATTGATCCTCCATCTGTTATGGAAGCTATTGAAGCCAGTGAAGCAGGAACAAGTCTTTCCAATGTCACCAGCAGCAATTTCTCTAAACATGAAAATCAAAATGAAATTCATGACAATTATGAAGCTGGTGTAGAGGCATTTGCTGCTGATGAAGAAAATACCATTGGAAAAGAGGCATCTGCTGCTGATGCTGCTGCTGATGTTGAAGAATCTTCCACACTGAATGACGATATTCCTGATCAAAATCAAAGCAATATTGAGCAAGGAATACAGATGGATGTTGTTCCAGTACAGAGAATCAACAAGGAACATCCATTGGAAAATATAATTGGCCAAGTTCAGCAAGGAGTCCAAACAGGAAGCAAGACTCATGAGGCAAATATATGTCTGTATTCTTGCTTTCTATCTCAAGTAGAACCAAAGAAGATAGATGAAGCTTTGAAACATAGCAGTTGGATTGCAGCAATGCAGGAAGAGTTGTTGCAGTTCAAAAGACAAGAAGTGTGGACCCTGGTTGATCTTCCACCTGGTCAAACTGCAGTGGCACAAGATGGGTATCCAGGAACAAGCAAGATGAGAGAGGGATTGTAGTAAAAAACAAAGCCCGACTTGTAGCTCAAGGCTACACTCAGGAAGAGGTAGTTGACTATGATGAAGTCTTTGCTCCTGTTGCCAGACTAGAGGCCATCCGAATCTTCTTAGGTTATGCTACATCCAAGAGCTTTACTATTTATCAAATGGATGTCAAGAGTGCCTTTCTGTATGTGATGATTGGTGAGGAAGTCTATGTCAGACAGCGTCCAGCCTTTGTTGATCCTGCCCATCATGACAAAGTATTCAAATTAGACAAAGCTCTCTATGGCTTACATCGTGCCCCAAGAGCATGGTATGAAACCTTATCAGGAAATCTACTTAGCAACAACTTCAGAAGAGGTGTTATTGATCAGACCTTGTTTATCAAACATGAAGTGGGAGAAATCCTACTTGTACAAATCTATGTTGATGACATCATCTTTGGATCAACAAGGAGAGCTGTGTAAAGACTTTGAGGCCCTAATGCACTCACAGATTGAAATGAGTTCAATGGGTGAATTAAATTTCATCTTGGGTCTCCAAGTCAAACAAGTCCCAAATGGAATCTTCACGAGCCAATCCAAATATGTCAAGAGCATCTTGGAAAGATTCAAGCTGGTTGACTGCTCTACTGCAAGAACCCTTATGCAAGTGCACCATCAACTGACTCTAGATAAAGATGGACAAGACACTAATCAACATCAGTACCATGCAATTATAGGATCACTCATGTATCTAACTGCCTCGAGGCAGACATCATGTTTGCAGTATGCCTGTGTGCAAGATTCCAAGCAGCTCCAAAGAATACACACCTTCAAGCTGTCAAGATAATTGTTAGATACCTAAAAGGAGCCCCAAGACTTGGGCTATGGTACTCTAAAAATGACAAGTTCAACCTGTATGCATACATTGATAGTGACTATGGAGGATGCAACTTGGACAAGAAGTCCACATCAGGGGTATGTCAGTTTCTGTGAGGAAGACTGATTTCATGGCAATGCAAAAAACAAACTTGTGTATCAACCTCTACAACAGAAGCATAATACATTGCAGCTTCCAATTGCTGTGCTCAAGTCATCTGGATACAAAATCATGCCGGTTTATGGGATGACTTTCATGGCAACTCCCATTCACATTGACAACATGAGTTGTCACACCCCGACCGATGGCGGAATCATCGGGGCGGGACATGTAAGACTGTTCATAGCACATGGTTGACTAAATTGAAATATATTAAAGTTAAATTTCCATTACAATTAATCCAAGTACAAACCAAATTCAAACAAGAAACATAAAACAACTCATAAAATTCTTGATTTGTTTTGCTAAGTCCAAATCCTATATTGAGCACGTCTTGTATCAATCTCACATATTAGGGCCTGAAACATGAATAAAATAAAGTCAACTAAAAAGTTGGTGAGTAACACAGTTGTAAATAGATAGCATATAGTTGAAAACAAATCCTTTACAAAACATGATAAAATAAGGCATTTATGGGGAGCAGCTATTGTGTAACCATGTACAACCAAACCTTGTAACTAGCATGCAAAAAAAATTGTGTTGTCGGTTTCAATCACCGCGCACCATGGGCGGGTTTGTCAGACTCAATAGATCTATCATTGAAAACCGTTGGCTTGTATAGTTAATGAATGCACATAATCGCAAACAAAGGTTAGCACAACTAGCACTCGGGCACAAAGCTCAAATTTTGCACACATGTATGTAACTAGGAATTTTGCACTTGTGTTGTTTGCGTAAATGTAAATGTGTAATGTGTATAGAGTTCATGTTCCACCCCAAAAGTGTAAAAGAGTAAAGTAATGTGTATAGAGTTCATGTTCCACCCCAAAAGTGTAAAAGAGTAAAAAGGGGTTGTGAATACTCACTTGGTATGCAGGTGTAGCTAACAAAGCGTATAGATAAAATAGGGGTTCTTGATATGCACGGGTTAACCTAGATAGTAATGTATATTAAATCAAATCGGTGTACAAAGTTTAAGTCCAACATTGAAGGTTGAATTGGTGTATAAAAATATTAAATAAAATATATAAAGTTGTAGTAATCATTTTTGGAACATTTGATTAGAGTTTGGAATCTAAATAATAAAATAGAATTTTTAAAAAATTGTTGATTATGAAAATAATGTATGTGTTAAATGTAAATTAATAAATAAATAAATGATTATAGTTTATGAAATAATGTAAATATTGATTGTAATTAAGTATAAACAAATAAATGATTTTTGTTTAAATATTAAATAAATAATTATTATCTTATTTATTTATAAACTTGTAACTTTATCATTTAAGTGTAAGATAAATATAAATTTAATTTTTATAAATTTTTAAATAAACTTTTAAATAAATAATATTTATCTCTTCAAATACAGAAAACATATTTTTATAAAATTTGGAACATTTATTGATTAAAAAATATAAAATTATAATTCTGTTACAATTTCTGAGTCACACACGACCGTGACTCGGAAGGGCACGATCGTGCTCAAGCCACGGGCGCGACCGCGCTTGTCGGGGCACGACCGGGTTGATCAACAGAGGGCACAAACTAGACCAGTCAACAGGCACGACCGTGCCTTGGCCCGGCACGGTCGTGTCTATGATCTTTAGACACAACAGAGACTAGCCCAGAGGGCATGACAAGGTCTGGACAGGAGGACACGACCGCGCTGCTAATCGGCACGACCGCGTTTCATGAGGCACGGCCGCGCTAGATGATTAGCGCGACCGTGTCTCTTCCAAATCAGACACGAATTGACAAATTCTTGTATTTTACACGCTGGAATTGTTAGGGCTTTTGATTATTGGGTTATTACGAGTCTTTTCATATAACTTAATTGCATGTACATCGTGTTTAAGCAGGGATTCGATTAAATCATTTTTTTATAAAACATGAGTTCTGATTCAGATCGATTTCTATAATGGAAGCCCAAATTGAATAGGGGCTTTTGATACTGATACTGAAATGAATGAATTAAAGGTTTAAGTTACCCTGAACAGTAGCGAATCGATGGATATTGGTAGAGAGGAAATTCTGGCGATGACGAGATTGAGTTCCGGTGATCCTTGTTGCACTCCGGCCAATCCAGTCAGTCCAGAACTTCTCGGGAGGGACGAGTGACACGAATATCTTGCTTGAGAGAATACGGATTGCAGGAGATAATTTCTTGGTTTTCTTGAAAAGCTTTGAGAGAGAAATTTCGAGATTGGTAATATGAAACTGAGGCGTTTGAATAATTTGGAAAGCGATAATACGTTTGTTAAGGGAAAAGAAACGGATGGATGTTACGGATTCGAACGATCGGGTAATTAAAGTTTCAGTTACGTTTCAGCTGTTTCACAGGCGCGACCGTGCCTAAATATGGCACGACCGTGCTTAGGCACCGGGCGCGATCGTTCCAGGACCAGTCACGCGATCGTGCCGAGGTACTTGGCGCGACCGTGCCAGGACGAAGCACGACCGTGCTAATTAGGGTTTCTTGATAAACTTTCAACTTTAGTCCTTGACTTTTCAGGTTTGATTAGTTTGAAATAAATAGTTACTTGTATAGCGTTTAAGTGTATATAATCGAGCAAAACTTGTAAATTTGTATCGAATCATTGCATTTCGTTAAAGGTAAGCAAAATAATAAGGCAGTGCACGAACATTGAATTTGAAATTGCATTACATTGAATTGAAATATGAATACTAAATTCCAAGATGTTACATGAGTGCTATATCAATTACAAACTATCATGTGCAGCACTCCAAGACAAAGCACATTGACATCAGGTATCATTTCAAAAGAGATCAAGCTGAGAAAAAGATAATCATTTTAACCAAAGTTCATACCAATGAGCAATATGCTAACTTGTTTACAAAACCTTTTGATGAAGCTTGATTTAGATATTTAGTTGAATCCATTAGCATGATGAACTTTGATTAAAATTTGTCTCCAAAAATTTTAAATAAAATGCGTTTGTCTTATGTTGTAAATAAAAGTTAAAAGTCAGCAGCAAACATTTTTACTGCTGACATGTTTAAGATTCAGCAGTAAAGAATTTGCCACTGAATGCCTTAAGTTATCAGTAGGAACAAGTTTCCTGTTGATAGATTTAACACAATTAGCAGCAACATTTTTGCTGTGGGCCATTACATCCATCAGCATCAACCATGATTGCTGCTGATAGACTTAGCCATCAGCAGCAACCAAGTTTGCTGCTGATAGGTTTAACCACCCACAGCTACCAAGTTTGCTACTGATGGGTAAAATGGGTCCAAATTAACTTTTACCCGCTGAAAAAACCACCTTCAGTCTTTACCATGGCTACCACAGTGTGTTACAACTGTAAAATAGTGAAAAGTAAATCGGTTGTACAGTACAAGTAAATCTCCTTTTTCCCTCCTTTGCCATTATAACACAAATCAAATTTCCTCTTCACCACTCCACATTCAATTCTGACCTAATGCTCATTTTTTTTCTCTCAAGCATTCAAAGCTTTCCATACTTAACCACCTTTCAAAATCTTCCTCCTTTCCCTCCAAACCTTACTAAAATGGTAGAAGTTGATACCAACAACCCCAATGACAAGTTCTCAACCTACCATAATCTCACCGCTTATCTTGTCAAAGGAAAGAAATATTAAGGGTTTAACGACATGATTGACTTCTTTTGTCGATCGAAAATCCACTTTGCACTAACAATCAACCCCACAATATATATCCCACACTAGGAGGATTTCTGGAACATTGCCGTCTACTCTACTGAACAGGGGACTCCCCAAATCAAAGCCTAGGTAGATGGCAAAGACATCAACATCACTGAAGCCACACTAAGAAAACACCTCAAGCTTCAGGACGAGTGAGACGCCATATCATACACTAAAGACGAATATATGAGGACCTTTGTATCCATAGGGTACATTGGAAATCAGGATGAATACACGATTGAGAAGGAACTTATGGATCCTCCTTGTAAGTTCTTATGCAACACTCTTCTTCAATGCATATCTCAGAAGAGAAGTGGATGACATCAAGTGAGCTCTGCCCTTGCGTCTGCAGTTCATGGTATGATAACTGGACAGGGTTTCAACTTTGCTCATTTGATATTCGAAGGTTTGAGACATAACCTTCAGGAAGGTGCAAATCAAGCCTTCTTTATGTATCCAAGGTTATTGCAGGAAGTTTTTAATCATGAACTAAAAGACCTTTCAAAACCTGCAAGAATCTACTTGATGCTTGGTCATAAAAATAACATTTCTTAAAGTATGAGAACAGTTTTCAAAAAGTTCTCAGGGGTCAATGTTCCATTGTTATCTATAATGTTGAACATACAAAGCACCCAGGGCGACAGTTCAACAGTCCCAGCTAATACTGATCCCACACCCTCCACTTCACTACCTGAACATACTTCTGCTTCCCTTGATCGAACCCCTATGCAGCCTATTAAGGGTGCACAGGCACAATAAATACTTACCCCAGTTCTTGAAGTCCAACTGGAAAACAGGGCCCTACTTGAGGCAAGTTATACTAGAAAGTGAAAAAGGAGCAAGAAGACTCCTTCTACTCTTGTCTCACAGGCCCAATCCCACCCCAAAAGCCCTCATTCAGAATCCCAACATTCTGATGAGAATACCAAAAGGGATAGCCACATTATTAGGGAGACTTCCTTGAAAGTCCCTCTATTAGGATCAGGTTCACATCCCGGATCCATAGAACAACCTCTTGAAACTATACAATCTTCTTTTTCTTTGAACTTAAGTACAAAAGCACCATGTCAAGAGGATGTACCTTCTCCAACTACCACTATCTCGAAGGTACTGATTGACTTACCTGCCAAAGTACCCTGCCCAAGTTCATCACCTAAGAAGGTTCACTCTGTAAAGGGCTATCACTACTACTGGTTCATCCATTGACCAGGATGACAGTGATAACATCATTAAGTCCCCAACCACGGCAACTCACGGTGAGGATGTTTCTTTTGAAACATTCTTTACTAAGAGGAATCCTAGACGCCAAGAAAACCAGGGTGATGGGGATGAAGAGGCTAGGCCTAAGGCCCCATCTAGTTCCAATGATTCCACAACTGTGGATGAGGACAGTCTGAAACTAGAAAATCTAGAATTGATGGCCAGGGTGGCTATGCTAGGGGCTGAAGTGTCAAAACTAAGGCACCAAGTCTCTATGCATGAAGCCCATCAATGCCCAAGTGTGGCTTCTCCCTCCCTTGTATCAGTGGGGACCCAAACAAACAAAACTCCATGCACTGATGAAATCAAAAAGGGGGGAGATAGTTACTACTGAAGATGACAAAGATAGCTTGGAGGGTTGGATACAAGAGCAGGTTGCCTTTTAAAGAACACTATTTCATCCCGCCTTTGTTCAAGTCCATGATTTGATGCCTCCCAGAGATGAAGAGGAAGAGATCTCTGAGGAATGGAAGTTAGTGACCAGGGCTGCAGACGAAGTATTCCCTGAGGAGATGGAAATTGAAGATGAAGATGAAGAAATGCCTCTCTTAGTCACTATACTTCCAGCTGCTGCTTCTATCTCAAGACAAGCCTTATACCCTCATTTCCCACTAACTTCTCATAACCTGGAGTTTGACTCCATTATGTCATGGGATATGATGACCTATCTAAAAGATTCTGGATGGGCTGGGAATTTGCTGGATAACTTAAATTTGCTGGAAATACTTACCCTGCATCTAACTGAATGTATCAATACTTCTGATAATCTATCTGTCATGCTTTCCATTGAACACTTCCATGACATATGTGAAGATAACATGCCCAGATTTAAGAGCTTTCTTAAGCTTGCCAAGAAAGTGGCATAAAAATGTTTGAGGATGAAGTAGCAGATTCCTCCCAAGCAGCTCAACAAAGACAGTCTCAAAGGTCTGAATTAATAAGAAGAAGGGTGTTGACAAAAGACCAAGTTCTATGCCTAGGAAGATTCTTGTATAATGATATTGTCAGGGGTTTGGAAGTGCATGGATGGGTAAGCACCGGGTCTTCTAGCTTTCAGTTCTTTCCATATGATAGATCATCCTTTATTATCAACAATATTCAAGAAATCCTTCTCCTCAACCCAGACTTCCTGTACAAGGTCTTCGAACTCAGGACACACATCTGCAACATCAACTCCTTAGAAAGTCAAGAAATGATGAAGATTGTCAAAGCTTTTCTTTAAAAGGAGGGATGGATTGCAATGGATGATTCTAACTCAGAACTATCCATTCCCTCCTCACCAACTATCTTTTTAAATACAGTAGAAGAATAAAAAAGAATGGCTGCACGGAATGTTAAGGAGGGATATGACTGCATATGGAAATGAATGGGAGAAGGATGAGTATGAAGAAGTCCCTTCCTCTTTGTCTGTTACTCAAATTGCCAATGAAGCTGAAGCTGAGATCTCAACAGCATCTCTCACATCTGCTGTTGTGATCCATGCAGCTGAAGCAGAGGCATCCAATAAAGACAAAGGGAAGAGTATCATGACAGATGAAGAAGAAAAGATGATATAGCAAGAAAAGAAGAATATGGAAAGAATAAGATGGAAAAAAGAAGAAGATAAAGAGAGGAGGAGGAGATGGCTGAGCTTAAAAAGGCTTAAGAAAGAAAAACTACCATACTCCTCAGAGAACAACAAATCCAGTTATATGCTAGGCAACTGGATGAAACAAGAGTTCATGTTCCTGAAGCTTTACAACTAAAAGAAAATGAAGCCTGAGCTCTTCAGCTGTAGGAACAGTTCAATAAAGAAGTAGAAGAAGAAGAGAGGGCGAGGAAGAGAAAAGAAGAAGCCAAGGTCAGAATCACTGACTCTGAACTTGCTAAAGAAATGAGGGAAGAATGGACTGAAGCTCTGATTTCTCAAGGTGAGGATGAAGACTACCTTGAGAAATTATCAAATAAAGAAATAGACAGAGCTTTCATGGGACAACAAGGTCAACTGGAAAATAAGAAAAGGGCTGAAGAAGAAGAAAAAAGCAAACAGAAATACAGGAAGACCATTGCATTCAATGTCAGATCCCATGAAGAAAAGAAGGTCATGATAGACTTCCTGAAGGATAGAGGTGAGAGTGGAAAAAGGCTGGGTCCCATTAGCTTCATGAATCTGCAAGCCTTATATGTCAAAGTTAAGAAGGAAGAGGAAGAGAGACTGGGGAAGACAGGCTCAAAAAGAAGAGTAAACACTCAAACTGATGAAAGAAAACAAAAGAATCTGAAGCCTACTCTCTCATCCACTCCTTCCTCTGTCCAACAACCTTCCAATCTCCCTCCTAGACCTCCCTCCTCTCCTCCCAAAGAGTCCAAATCATCTTACCCAGCTCCTCCTCATCAACAGCCTCCCAAGAGGAAAAACCAAACCTATTACCACACTAGAAGATTCAAGAGAAATTATAGTATGGTTCTATAGCAATCAAGACCAATGGTTTGAAGTTTTTAGGGGAAGGGCAGAGTTAAAAAGATCAATCTACAAATCTATTGATGAGGTGATGCAGCTTCCAGATTCTGATATTCAGAGAATGATGGAGCTGGGTGAAGCTCATGAGCCTAAAAATGATGGTGGAAGACCTCTGTTGCTGTTGATCAAGCATCACTTCAACCCCAGAAAAGATGTGGTTATTGATGTTAAACCTCTTCAATCCCACTATCCATTTGTCAGTTGGTCCTACAATGCTGCTCAAGTTGAGTACACTTTGATAGATGTCAGAGGTCAGAAGTTGAGATGTTTAAGCAAGACCATCTTCAGCATGCCAAGCAAGGACATCAAGACTCTCTCTGAACTCCCGCTTAACAATCCAAGAATGGACCCCAAAGGCTATGAGACAGCAAGGATTGTTGCTCAAATCCAAGAACGGACCCTAGAGGCTATGAGACAGCAAGGGAGTTTTGGTAGCTTCAGTCTAGGGGAGTTTGTAGAGATAAAGACTGATGGCTACAAAATTCTCTAAGTAAGATTGCTACGGACTTCACAATTTTTTTTGCTGACTTACAAGTTGCTGCAGATAAGGCTAAGTGCTGCAGATAGTTGTGTTCTCCTATTGATGAACAAGTTTCCTTCGGATAGCCATATCTGCTGAAGTCCAATGTTGACGATGATAGGCTTCTCATCAGCATCAAACATTGATGCTGCTGATAGGCAAATCATCAGCAACTTTGACTTTGCTTCTGACACCTCTGCTTTAACACTGACACATCTATTAGTAGAAGGAATGTTATTGCTGCAGATGATTAAAAACAACGCTATTACTTCTGAAGTCTCCTACAAAGATTCCTATGAAGACTTTTGACCTGAACATAACTGTTTGCAGTAGCTTGTCTTTTAGTTATCTACCAATTGTAGTGCAGCTTGTAACTGTCAAAGTTCATTGGATTGTGTTTGATCTGATCCTTATAATCAAGGGTCTGTCTTGATTCAAAGTTCCTTTATATGTATTGTATCTTCCATTTTTGTATAAGTGTGCTTCCTAAGTGTTTTCTCTGTAACTTGTAAACCTTGAAGCTTAATACAACTTGCATTTATCAGTATTATCATTGTTTACTTGTATACATTGATTAGTTGTTATTGTTTCCGCCAATCTCAACTAAGAACAGAATCATCTTGTAAACAACGATCCTACAGGCATTGAGAACCACGTTACCTGGATTACTAGATGAATTCCTCACAAGGAGGATGAGTACTGGAACTGCTGGAGGAGGAACCAAAAACACCGAAGGGGCAAATGGAAACAGTAATACTAGTTCTGTAACGAGAACTGAGAATCATGAAGGATCTAATCATAAGTCCTTCGAGCAATGTAAACCTAAGCCATTTGACTGTAAGAAGGGAGCAATTGATGCTACTCAGTGGATCACCAAAATGGAAGCATTTATTAAGCTTAGTGAATGCATAAGTGATCAGGTAATAAAATTTGCTACCAACTCTTTGGAAACCACAACATTGGATTGGTAGGAGTCAATGAAACAAGCTAGGAGGGAGCAAGCTGTGGATAACATGAAATGGAACGAGTTCAAGGAACAAGTTCTGCAACGTTTCTACCCTCAAAATGAACTTGATAAAATTGAGGAAGAGTTTTACCGTCTGGAGGCTGGAACTATGATGCATCAGAAATTTGCGACTAAATTTGATGAGATGTGTAAACTGGTTCCACATCTGGTGACACCCAAGTCCCAAAAAATCAAACACTTCATTTTAGGGTTGTCACTAAAGTTACGAACCTTGGTGAAAACCTCTACGACACAAACAATGGATGCAGTTTTGTCTATGAGTGCCACAATTTATGATGATGTGGCCGCACAAGAAGGCAAGGAAAAGGCTGAGAAGGCAGCTGAGGTGAAACATGTGGAACCCAAAAGGAAAAGTGAGGAAGTCATGTATTGACTCAAACCTAAGAATTTTAAGTTCCTTAGGAAAGAGGGAAAGAATTCACCAAAAGGTTCCCAAAAGGTGAAATGTAGTAGATGCCAGAAACCAGGGCATATCTCCTCATATTGTCCAAATCTGAAATGTTATAATTGTAACGAGATGGGACATATATCAAGAAATTGTACTAAACCCGTTTAACAAAAGACCATAGAAGGGACAAAAGGTCGGGTGTTTGTGATAGGTGATGGAAGGAGGAACGATAATGCCAAGGCTATAGCTGGTACATTCCTAATTAACGATATTTATGCTAAAATACTATTTGATACAGGATCAAATAGAAGATTTGTTTCAGATGCATTTAGGCATAAAACCTAACCCACTTGAGCGTGCTTACGTAGTTGAGACGGCAAGTGGAGAACAAATTAGGATAACAAAATCGTACGCGAATTGCAAGATGACTCTTGGCAACGAAAAATCAATGATTGAATTAATGCCAATGACTATGAGTAAGTATGATGTTATCATCGGAATGGATTGGTTAAACCAATGCCGTGCTTAGATCAATTGTGATCAACGAACTATTAGGATTTGAAGGCCTAATGGAGAGTCTATGTTGATACAATGCGACAGTGATGAAAATAAGATTGAAACTATTGATAAAGTTTTGGGTTATAGAAAGCATAACCAAAACCTTATAGATCAAAATGAAGAGTTTCATCAGATGAAATCTGAGTTCAAAAAGGTTGAAAATACTTATAAAGAAAAGATTAACTGCCTTAAGAAAGAAATTTCATTGTTAAAACACGAACAAACTAATCTTGAAACTCAGATTGATGATCTACTGGTCAAACTAAAAGCTACCAGAGCTGAACTGGCAGAACAGAAAGTTCATGTTGAAAAATATGAATTTTCCTCCAAAAGGATACAAAGACTTTTAGATATTCAAGTCCATGAGAAGGTAAAGACTGGACTTGGGTATAACAATGATCAGTACAAATCTGTTCCTCCTTATGCTGACTATATTGCCATTCACGAACCAAGCTTCAATGTTGCAAATCTTGACACTGCAAACCGAAACCTTGATCCCTCAACAGATGAACCTTTCGTCGAAGACTGCACTACCTCATCGGAATCTAAGTCAACCTGCTCAGACCATGATGAAACCAGTGCAGCCCCATCTGAAGCAACTCTGAATAGAGTTGAAGTTCCTACTGTTATTGCAGCCATTCCAGCCCATGTCCCATTCAAAAAGATCAAGATCAGCTATCCTCCAGATGAAGAAAGCTAAACATTGAAAAGGGAGAGACATCAGGATCCACGAACCCTAAGCCTCAGTCAAAGCCGATCACAAAGAGGAAGGTGTTTGATATATGTCATACGCCTGGGGAAAAAGTTCCATATGTTCAAAAGACCCTAGAAGAAGCCACTTTTGAACATAACAAAGCTCATCCAAGGAACTTCAAGGATCTGTGCCAAAGAAATGACTATGTCAACCTTTCAAGAGACAAACTGGCGAGATCATGCTTTGTGTGTGGCAGATATAACCACACTGCCAGTACATGCTTTCATTACCTGGAATACCAAAGAAATTCAAAGCAGCATGTCTTTGAAAAGATAAACAAAAACAAGAAGGTAAGAAGCTACGAGGCCAAAGCAACTAAGTTCAAAGAGTCTCTATCTCCCCCAAGAGTGAAGGTGTCAACACCTCAACAAACCTGCATCATTTGTGGTGAAACCAACCACTTTGCTGCCAAATGCTGATTTAATCCCTTCAACCAGATTGCAAACTGCTCATCTAGATTTACACCATCAGCAGTAAACAAAACAGCTGCTGATCTTGAAAAGTCCAAAAAACAAAAGTTAAGCCTTCAGCAGCAAAAATGTCTACTGCGTATAAAGGGAAATCAAAGGTAAAGCCATCAGCAGCAAGAGTGTCCACTGATGATAAGGTAAAATCCAGAGCAAAGCCATCAGCAGCAAGAATGTCCACAGCTGATAAGGCAAAATCCAAGGCAAAGCCTTCAGCAACCAAGAATGTTGCCACTCCAGCAAAGCTATCAGCAACAGGATCTACTGTTGATAAGCCATAAACACCAGTAGCAAAATCCGTTGCTGACAATGTGAGGAAAACTAGAAAATCACCAACAAAGCAATGGAATGCCAAACCATCTCCAAGCATTATCATTGGTTCCATTGATTGCAAACATACTGAAAAGGATAAACTAACAACCATCTTTTTCAAGTCTGCAGACTCTTGGGTTCCTCCCACTAATTAGAAATCTATCATGTGCAGGGACAGCCATGTCACAAGAATAACACCTCGGTGGTAGACAGTGGTTGTTCCAGGCACATGACAAGCAACAAATCCATCCTCTCCAACTTCAGACACTTCAATGGAGGATATGTTGCCTTTGGAAGTGACTCAAAGGGAGGATCCATTACTGGACAAGGAACTGTGTCCAACGAAAGAATGAGTATTGATAAGGTCAACTATGTCAAAGAATTGGACTTCAATCTCATGAGTGTTTCCCAGGTCTGTGACCAAAAGAATTAGATGCTCTTCACAGATAAAGAATGCTTTGTACTGTCTCCAGGCTTATCCATACCTCCTCCAGAAAGCATTTTATTAACTGCTCAGAGAAAAGAAAATCTCTATGTACTGGACATGAATGAAGTCACTCCATCTGGGAGTGTTTCCTGTTTTCTATCAAAAGCCTCAGTTGATGAATCAGCTCTCTGGCACAGGAGATTAAGCCATGTTAATATCAAAACTATTAACAATTTGGTGAAGAATAATCTTGTTAGAGGGATTCCTAACAAAGAATTTCAGCTAGAAGACCACTGCATTGCGTGCTTAAAGGGGAAGCAACACAAGAGTTCTCACAAGCCCAAGACCTTGAATACAAATGACACTCCACTACAACTACTGCATATGGATCTCTTCGGTCCTACAAATGTCATGTCAATGGGCAAAAAGTCATACTGTCTCGTGATAACTGATGACAACACCAGATTCTCTTGGGTATACTTCTTGAGAACTAAAGATGAAACTGCTCAAATTCTCAAATCCTACATTCTGAGGGTAGAAAATCAAATTAATCAAAAGGTGAAAATCATAAGGTGTGATCAGGGCACAGAGTTCAAAAACCACACTTTAAACTGTTTCTGTGAAAGCAAGGGGATAGAAAGACAATACAGTGCTCCAAGAACTCCTCAACAAAATGGAGTTGCTGAAAGAGGAAACAGGACTCTAATTGAGTCAGCAAGATCTATGTTGGCTGACTCAAAACTGCCACTCACATTCTGGGCAGAAGCAGTTAGCACATCCTATTATGTGCAAAATAGAGTTCTAATTGTCAAACCCCTCAACAAGACACCTTATGAACTTTGGTTTCAAAGAGTTCCCTACATTGGGTTTCTAAAACCTTTTGGGTATCCATGCACCATTCTCATCACACATGGGGTTCTTCCTAAGTTTGGTGCCAAATTTGATGAAGGATATTTTGTGGGCTATTCCTCTCAATCAAAGGCCTATAGAGTATTCAATTCAAGAACAAAAATTGTGGAAGAATCAGCAAATGTGGAATGTAGAGAACACATATTCTGTGAGCAGGGAAAAGGTCCAAACTGGCTCTTTGACATAGACTCCTTCTCCCAAATATTTGAGCTTCTCACCTTCTCAAATATGGAGTCTACGTCTACACAAACACCTGCCTCCACTTCATCCACTGACTACAGACTAGATTTTCCCAAATCTTCTATCAGTCTGAGAAGACCATCAATTGATCCTCCATCAGTTGTGGAAGCAATTGAAGCAAGTGAAGCCAGAACAAGACTGTCTAATGTCACCAGCAGCAGCCTGCCTGAAACTGAAAATCTAAATGAAGACTCTTCGATAAATGCTGATAATGCTATTGCTGAAAATATTGATGTGGCTAATGATGTTGAAGACTCTTCCACCATGAATGAAGAGACCCATGATCAAAATCAAAGCAATCTGGAGCAAGGGATACAGCTGGAGGTGGTACCAGCACAGAGGATCCACAAAGAACATCCTCATGAAAATATTATTGGCCAAGTCCACCAAGGAGTTCTCACAAGAAGCAAATCTCACGAGGCCAATATATGCTTGTTTTCAAGTTTCCTATCTCAGGTGGAACCCAAGAAGATAGATGAAGCACTCAAACACAGCAGCTCGATTGAGGCAATGCAGGAAGAATTGCTGCAATTCAAGAGGCAGTATGTCTGGAAACTTGTTGATCTTCCACCAGGTAAATATGCTATTGGCACACGTTGGGTTTTCAGGAACAAGTAAGACGAGAGAGGTATTGTAGTCAAGAACAAAGCCAGACTTGTAGCTCAAGGCTACACTTAGGAAGAAGGAATTGACAATGATGAAGTCTTGTTGCCAGGCTGGAGGCCATCAGAATCTTCCTGGCATATGCTGCATCCAAGAACTTCACTGTCTATCTAATGGATGTAAAAAGTGCCTTTCTGTACGGGAAGATTGGTGAGGAAGTATACATCAAACAACCTCCAGGCTTTGTAGATCCTGCACATCCTACTCAAGTGTTCAAACTAGACAAAGCTCTATATGGCCAATATCAAGCACTAAGAGCCTGGTATGAAACCTTGTAAGGATATCTACTAAGCAACAACTTTAGAAGAGGTGCTATTGACCAGACCTTGTTTATCAAAGATGAAGGGGGAGAAAATTACTAGTCCAAATCTATGTTGATGATATCATCTTTGGATCAACAGAGAAACAGATGTGCAAAGACATTGAAATTCTGATGCACTAAAAGTTCAAAATGAGTTCAATGGGTGAACTAAATTTCTTCTTGGGCGTACAAGTCAAACATGTCCCAAATGGAATCTTCATCAGCCAATCCAAATATGTAAAGAGCATTTTTGGAAAGATTCAAAATGGCTGACTGCTCTGCTGTAAGAACCCCTATGCAAGTGCACCATTAGCTGACACCAGACAAAGATAGCCAAGACACTGATCAACATCAGTACTGTGCAATGATAGGGTCTCTCATGTATCTCACTACCTCAAGGCCAGATATCATGTTTGCAGTATGTATCTGTGTAAGATTTCAAGCAGCTCCAAAGGTTTCACATCTTCAAGCCGTTAATAGAATCTTTAGATACCTAAAGGGAGCCTCAAGACTTGGGCTATGGTACTCTAAAAATGACATGTTTAATCTGTATGCATACACTGACAGTGACTATGGGGGATGCAACTTGGACAAAAAGTCCACTTCAGGGGGATGTCAGTTTCTGGGAGGGAGACTGATTTCATGGCAGTGCAAGAAGCAAACATGTGTTTCAACTTCTACAGCTGAAGCAGAATACATTGCAGCTTCAAGTTGCTGTGCATAAGTCATCTGGATACAAAATCAAATGCTGGATTACGGGATGACTTTCATGGCAACTCCAATTCACATTGACAACATGAGTGCTATATCAATCACAAACAATCCGGTGCAGCACTCCAAAACAAAGCACATTGACATCAGGTATCACTTCATAAAAGATCAAGCTGAGAAAAAGAGGATTATTTTAACCAAATTTCATACGAGTGAGCAATATGCTGATTTGTTTACAAAACCTTTTGATGAAGGTAGATTTAGATATTTAGTTGAATCCATTTGTATGATGAACCTTGATTAAAATCTATCTCTAAAATTCTATTTTAAAATGTGCTTTGTCTTTTTGTTGTAAATAAAAGTTATAAGTCAGCAGCATTTTTGTCCTTCAGCTGCGGACATGTTTAATCTTCAGCAGCAAAAGATTTGCAACTGACTGCTTTAAGTTATCAGCAGGAACAGGTTTCCTGCGGATAACTTTAAGACTGTCAGCAGCAACATCCTTGCTGCGGATTATTAAATCCATCAGCAGCAGATGAGTTTGCTGTTGACAGACTCAACCTTTCACAGCAACCAAGTTTGATGCGGACATGCTTATTCATCCACAGCAACCAAGTTTGCTGCTGGTGGGTAAATTTAAGTCCAAATTAACTTTTACCCGCTGTAAAAATTAACGTCAGTCTTTACCATGATTGCCTCGGTGTATTATAGCTGTAACAGTAAAAGGTGAATAAGGTTGTACTGTACAAGTCATTTTGCTTTTTCCCTCCTCTGCCATTATAAAAACAAATCAAATTTTCTTACCACCTCTTCACCTTGAATTTCACCCTAAACACACATCACTTTCTCTCAAGTCCCCACCACATTCAAAGCCCTTCATCCTTAAAACATTCATAGCCTTCCATATTCTTAAACCTTCAAACCTTCCGTCCAAATCAAACAACAATGGCAGACATCAATAACCCTGACGATAAGTTCTCCCCATACCATAACCTTACAGCATACCTAACCAAGGGAAAGAAATCCGAAGGATTCAATGATATGATCGACTTCTTATGTCGATCAAAGATCCATTTTGCCCTCACAACCAACCCTACCATATATATCCCTCATATGGAGGATTTCTGGAGTACCGCCGTCTACTCTACCGAATAGGGGATTTTCCAACTTAAAGCCAAGGTAGACGGCAAGGATATCACCATCTCAGAAGCCACACTCAGAAAACATCTTAAGCTTCAAGATGAGGGAGCAGCCATCTCATACTCAAAGGACGAGTACATGAGGACCTTTATATCCATAGGGTACACTGGAAATCAAAATGAGTATACAATTGAGAAGGCGATGATGGGCCCTCCATGGAAGTATCTCTGCCACACTCTTCTCCAATGCATATCTTAGAAGAGAAGTGGATGGCATCAGGTGAGCTCCGCACTTGCCTCCGCCTTCCATGGTATGATCACTGGCCTAGGCTTCAACTTTGCACACCTCATCTTTGAGGGTTTGAGATATAACCTTCAAGACGGTGCAAAGCAACAATTTTTTATGTACCCAAGATTCTTGCAGGAGGTTTACAATCAAGAACTAAAAGAACTTTCAAAACCTGCAATAATCTACATCATGCTGGGACATAAAAATAATATTTTTCAAAGCATGAGAACTGTTTCCAAAAAGTTCTCAGGGGTCAATGTTCCATTGTTTTCTACAATACTGAACATACAAAGTACCCCGGGTGACAGTTCAGCAATCCCAGCTGATATTGATCCCACACCCTCCACCTCACATCCTGAACAAGTATCCGCTTCCACTATTCGAACCCCTATGCATACTACTAAGGATGCACAGGTACAAAAATTACTTACACCTATTTTGGATGTTATCGTTCTACCGGAACATAGCAATGACATATACCATAAAACGGGGCAAGAGAACTCCTTCTTCTCTTGCCTCCAAGGCCCAAACCCAATCTCTAAGCCCTCATTCAGAATCCCAACATTCTGATGAGAATATCAAAAGGGATAGCCAAAAAACTAGAAAGACATCCTTAGAAGCCTCTCTATTAGGATCAGGATCACATCCCGGATCCATAGAGCAACCCCCTGAGCCACTCCTCTCTCTTCTGAACTTAAGTGTTGAGGAACCTGATCAAGATGATGTACCTTCTCCAACTGCCACTATCTTAGAGGTACTGATTGATCTTGCTTCCAACAAACCCAACCCAAGTTCTTCTCCCCCTGAAGGTCCACTCTAGGAGTTATGACAGAGTGGATGTGGAAGAGGCTGTCACTACTGCTGGTCCATCAAATGACCAGGAGGACAGTGACAACATCGCTAAGACCTCAACCATGGCAACTCACAGTGAGGATGCTTCCTTGGAAACTCCCCTCACTGAGAGGAATCTCAGGCGCCAGGAAACCATAGGTGATGGGGATGCAGAGGCTAGGCCTAAGGCCCCATCTAGATCCAAGGATTCCACAACTATGGATGAGGACAGACTGAAACTTCATAACCTGGAATTGACGGCCAGGGTGGCTATGCTAGGGGCTGGAGTGTCCAAACTAAGACACTAAGTCTCTATGCATGAAGCCCATCAATGCCCAACTGTGCCTACTCCCTCTCTTGTATCAGTGGGCACCCAAACTGATGCTTATTTGTCCACTGATGCAACCAAAAAGGGGGAGATGGTCCCAATGAAAGAAGACTCAGACAGACTTGACGAATGGATTCAAGAGCTGGTTGTATTTCAAAGTACACTATTCAATCCAGCTTTTGTACAGGTTCATGACTTGCAAGCTTCAGATGACGAGGAAGAAGAAACATCTGAAGACTGGAAGTTAGTCGTCAAGGCTGTTGATGAGATGCTGACTGATGCTGAAGACATAGAACAAACATATACATCTTTCAGCATCATCCCTGAAGCAGCAACCATCATAAGTCAATCCACTGCCCCCCAATTTCCACTGACTTCAACACAGCTAGAGTTTGACATAATACTAGCTTGGGGGTATGATGGAAAGTCTGAGAGATTCTGGATTGGTTGGGAGTTTGGCGGAGTAGAAGAGCTAAACTCAGACTTTCTCAACAGCATTCAAGTCCTTCACCTATACCATCTACAATGCATCAACAACTCTACGGATCTCTCAGCAGAACTTGCTATTGGCAGGTTCTATGACTTGATGGAGGATAATCTACCCAACTTCGAAAGACAAATACAAGTAGCAAAAAGGGTAGCCTATCCAGAATCTTCAGCAGCAGCAGAAAGAAGACTGACTCCTAGAAGACTTGAAATAATAAGGAACAGTTTTCTCACTGAAGAATAAGTTCTGTGCTGGAGAGGATTCCTGTATAACATAATGGTCAGGGATGTAGAAGTGCAAGGATGGATAAGCACTGACTCCCATGACTTCACCTTCTTCCTGAGCAATGGATCTTTTCTATCAATCAACATCAAAGAGATCTTGCTCCTACCTTCAGCCTTCCTACACAAGGTCTTTGAGCTCAGATCACTCATCTTCAATGTCAACTCCTTAGAAAGTCAAGAAATGATCAAAATCATTAAGGCTTCTCTTTATAAGGAGGAATCTGGATCTGACTCACACCTATCCTTTGTCTCTTCTCCAACAGTCAGACTGAACACAGAAGAAGAATCAAAAAGAAGAGAAGAGGAGAAGATGAAAGAGGCATGGAAAGATGTGACAGGTATGGAATGGGAAGAAGATGAAGTAAGTTCCCCTTTCTTGTCCATTCCCCAAATTGCCAATGAAGCTGAGGCTGAGATTCCAACAGCAGCACAATCATCTACTGTTGTGATCAGTGACGCCGAAGTAGAGGCATCCAACAAAGATAAGGGAAAGGGAATTATGACCAAAGAAGATGAAGAGAGGTTGCTCAGAGAGAAGATAGAGAAGGGAGAAATAAGAAGAAGAAGAAGAAGAGGAAGAGAAGAGATGGCTGAACTATAGAAAGCTCAAGATAGACTCACAGCCATTCTCCTCAGAGAACAACAGATCCAGCTGTATGCAAAACAGTTGGATGATCTGAAAGTAAAGATTCCTGCAGTTTATCAAATTGAAGAGGAAGAAGCTCTTGCTTTTCAACTGCAGGAACAATTCGATAAAGAAGAAGAAGAAGAAGAAGAAGAAGAAGAAGAAAGAGGCTAAGTTCAGAATAACTTATTCATGGCAGACATGTCTGATCCTTCTAAGGTAAAAGACTCTGTTTGTCATATTTTCTGTTCTAACTGTATTACTGTTAAAGATAAATTGCAAAAGGTCATGGATGATAACACAAAGTTGATTTGTGACATGAAATCGATGCATACTGTTAATCAGAAACTGAAAGATAATGATAAATTGTGCATCGATAGAATTGAGTCTTTGAAAAGAGACTTAAATTCTCTGGGGTTGAAATATAAAGTGCAAGGTTATCATCTAAATATGGCTTATGCTGAGATAGAAAAATGTAATGAAGTTGTTGCTCAAAAGAATAAAGAAATATCTGATAAAGAATCTGAAGTGATCAAACTTCATAGAAAGAAGGAAAAATTTGAAAATTGTTCGGTTGTTTTGGATTATTTTAACTCAAATGCTGATCCTACTAAGCGTGTTGCTGGTATTGGATTCATTCCTCCACCATTTAATGCAAATTATGTGGTTGAACCTGAAATCATTCATGCAGAGGAGATAGATCCAAAAACTGTGTTAAAAGTGAATCCGGTAACTAGGGAGGATATGGTTTATGAGTTTGATTCTGAAGATGAGTTGTTTGATGAGAAAAGAAGTTAAAATTGATGAACCAATAGTTGTTAAAACTGTTACCCGGGATAGATGCATTCTGACTGAACCTAAAGAAGTGAAAGTTGGTACATCTAAGCTTTCTCCAATTTTACAGTCGAGTGGTTTTGTCACGGCTGGTTATCAAAAAGTGCATTCATCAAAGGTGCCAACACAGGTTTATGCTCCAAAGAAGCTAGTAAACTGTTGTGGACATTCATCTGAAGCTTATTCCTCTGATGGCTCCTCAAATTCAAAGAAAACTCCTTATTTCAGAACTTATCAAGAAAGAAGAGTGTGTTTTCATTGCAACGAGGTTGGTCACATTCTGATCAATTGTCCTTATAAGAACCAGGGTAAAATGAATAATGTTCCTTCACAACCGAAAGTGGTGAAGATTCTGAAAAGAAAAGATGAGGGAAAGTCGTCTTCTAGCTTGGAGAAAAATTTGCCTGGTCGATCTTTTGTTAAATCCTCTGGATTTAAACAACAGGATAAATTGAATTCTAAATCTTTTGTATGCAAAGAGAAACTTGAGATTCCTAATGTTGGAATTTCAAAAGATTCTCAGCAGAAAGTTAAATTGTCCAGACCTCAAAAGAGAAGAAGAAACAGAAAAATTTAGAAACATCCGAATCTGACAATAATATATCAAATAATGTTTTTCAAAATAATCAAAAGTTGTCTCCTTTGAAAAAGTCTGTTGGTCAAAGTTCAGTTCCAAAAGTGAATGATAAGATTGATTGTGAATTACTAGAAGTTGTTTATTTTGATCAATCTGGATGACCCAAGACCATGATGGCTTGGGTTCCTATTTCTAACTGATTCTCTTTGTTTATGTAGGGACAACCAAGGAGGACTATCAACAATACATGGTATGTGGATAGTGGTTGCTCTCGACATATGACAGGGAATATCAAACTGCTTGAGGATGTTAAACAAATTGATGGAGGTTATGTCGCTTTTGCGGGTAATAAAGGCGGGTACATAACCGGACAGGAAACTTTAAAGAATGAAAAAGTTAAATTTGAAAAGGGGAATTATGTTGAGCAGTTGGAACACAATCTTTTAAGTGTATCATAAGTTTGTGACAAGAGGTTTTCGTTCCATTTCAACGATGCTGAATGCTATATTTTGAAACCGGGCTTCATGATTCCTGATGAATGGATTCTCATGAAGAATCCGATGAGAAATGACATGTATGTCCTTGACATGAGTGTCGCCACAACAGCGGATTCAATTCCTACTTGTCTACTCTCTAAGGCGTCGAAATCTGATTCAATATTGTGGCACAGGAAGCTAGCTCACATTAACTATAGGAAGATGAACTACATTGTTAGGAATGATCTAGTTCTTGGTATTCCGAAGATGAAATTCTCAGTTCCTGATGATTGTATTCCTTGCAAGAAGGGGAATCAAAGAAAGAAATCTCACAAATCTAAATCGACGAATTCTATCGTAACTCCTTTGGAGTTGCTGCATATGGATTTGTTTGGTCCTATCAGTATTAGGAGCATTGGTGGAAAATCATACTACTTGGTAGTAACTGATGATTACTCCAGCTTTTCATGGGTTAAGTTTCTTTCCTCTAAAGCTGAAACCACTGAGTTGGTACAATACTTGATCCTGGTTTTGGAAAACTTATTCAATCTGAAAGTCAGAAGAATAAGGAGTGACAATGGCAGCGAATTTAAGAATAGCAAACTGGGCTTATTCTGTCTACAAAAAGGAATTCATCATAAATTCAGTGCGCCATATGTTCCTCAACAAAATGGTGTCGCTGAACGAAAGAACAGGACATTGGTTGAAACGACTCGCACGATGCTTGCAGATTCTAAGCTTCCAGTCACTTTTTGGGTCGAAGCTGTGAATACTGCGTGTCACGTTTTGAGCAGGGTCTTGACTATCAAGCGACATAACAAGACTTGCTGTGAATTGTTGAATAATCAAAAGCCGAATCTGGATTATTTACTACATTTTGGTAATCCTTGCACACTGTTGATTGTTTGAGATGTCCCAACAAAATTCAGTGCGAAGGCTATTGAAGGGATTTTTCTGGGGTATGTTGCTAATTCGACTACCAAGAGGGTTTATAACAAAGAGATGCGCCAAGTTGAAGAATGGTTCCATATTGATTGTTCAAATCGGTCTTTACCACAAATGGCAATTGGTCCGGATTGGGCATTTGATTATGAAAACTTATTCAAGTCTATTCATTTATCTTCTGATATTTCTGCTGAAGATGCTGCTGTTCTCTATGATTTATGTCACGATGCACAGCACAATGGATTTCTACCAAATGCAGTTCCAAATTCATCGGTTCCATCTACTTCTGCTCCCGATCCTAATGTTGCTTCTTGCTCAGGTCCACAAGATTCAGAGAGTGAGGAAGATAATGCTATTTTTCAAGATTCTTCTGCTGATTCGTTGTTGGGTGATGATCCATTACCTTCGACACAGGCACAGGGGGAGATTCCTACAAATTTAGACTCGGAAATTCCTATTAATCAAGATTATTCTTATCAATCTGAATCTACTCAAGTTGAAGTGTTGCCGGTTCCTGAGGTTGCATCCATCAAGGAACTCAAAGCTCATCCGGTGACAAATATAATTGGAAATTTACAGGATGGAGTGAAAACACGTTCTTTTGTTGGCAATACTTGTTTGTATACCTGTATTAAAGATTTTGGTGTTCTTGATGATTGCTCACATTCATGCTTTATTTCGCAGGTTGAACCTAAAAATGTTGAGATGGCTTTAAATGACAACAATTGGATAGAAGCTATGCAGGAAGAACTTGCTCAATTTTTCAAACTTAAGGTTTGGAATCTTGTTGATCTTCCTAAGGGTGCGTATCCGATAGGAACAAAATGGGTGTTTAAATGTAAGAAAGGCGATCGAGGCGTCGTGGTACGCAACAAGGCAAGATTAGTTGTCCAGGGCTTCAATCAACAAGAAGGAATTGATCACACCGATGTTTATGCGCCTGTTGCGAGGCTCGAAGCTATACGGCTATTTCTAGCGTTTGCTTCCTCTAAAGGTTTTAAGGTGTTTCAATTAGACGTGAAAAGTGAGTTTTTATATGGAAAGGTCAAGGAGGAAGTCTATGTTTTTCAGCCGCCGGGGTTTGAAGATCCACTGAATCCGAATATGGTTTTCAAGCTTGATAAGGCCCTCTATGCTCTTCATCAGGCTCCTCGAGCGTGGTATGAAACATTATCCACTCATCTTTTGGCAAATGACTTTGTTCGTGGAAAGATAGACTCGACCTTATTCATAAAGAAATCAGGGGGAGATTACCTACTGGTGCAGATTTATGTGGACGATATTATTTTTGGCTCAACAAACGAAGGGTTATGCAAAGATTTTGAGGGTGTTATGAAGTCAAAATTTGAAATGTCAGCTATGGGAGAGTTATCGTTTTTCTTAGGTTTACAAGTAAATCAAAAGGAAGTTGGTTTCTTTATTCATCAGTCCAAGTATATCAAAGACATCTTAAGCCACTTCAGGATGGAGGACTGTACCCCATATGATACTCCAATTCAGGTCAATCATAAGTTGAATTCTGACCCGGATGGAAAAGATGTGGATTGTCGACTTTACAGAGCTATGATTGGATCCCTCATGTACTTAACTGCTTCAAGGCCGGATATAATGTTCGCTGTGTGCATCTGTTCCAGATTCCAGGCAAAACCAAAGGAATCTCATTTAATAGCTGTGAAAAGAATCTTTCGTTATTTGAAAGGAAAACAAAGATTGGGGCTATGGTATCCTCATGGTTCTAACTTTGATTTCAATGCTTATACTGATTCTGATTTTGGTGGTTGTTGTTTGGACAGGAAATCTACAACAGGTGGTTGCCAGTTCTTAGGTAATCGACTTCTGTCCTGGCAATGCAAAAAGCAAACCACAGTCTCCATTTCTACATGCGAAGCAGAATACATCGCTGCTGCAAGTTGTTGTTCACAGATCCTGTGGATACAACAGCAATTGGCAGATTACGTTTGAATTTCACAGGAACCCCTATGCTTATTGATAATAATGCTACTATGTCCATAACTAATAATCCTGTTAAACATAGTAAAACTAAGCACATCGAGATTCGATATCATTTTATTCATGATTGTGCAGAGAAAATGTTGATTGAGCTGGTCAAGGTACATACTGACGATAATTTTGCTGATTTGTTTACCAAGGCATTTGATCGTACCAGGTTTGAATTCATAATTAAAATGATTGGTATGATCAATCCCGAATAAAAGCTATTCAAAATCAGAATTTCATGAATTTTTTTTTTTATTTCTTTAATTGCTTTATTACATTTCTGCATTTACATTTCAGTCAAAAAGTTTTTAATTTATAAAAAGTCAAAACAAATTGAAAAATATAAAATTTGGCATCATTAGAGGTTAGAGAAGAAATGATAGTACATCAGTGATTAGTTCATTTCACACGACCTTAGTAGACCTTTGATATATGATTAATTAAACTGAGTTGATTTGATCTAAATTTCAAAGTCTGCATAAATGAGAAATAATAGTGTTGTGAATGCTCTAATCTTGATAATCTGTTTTTAAATTTGTGTATGAGTTTTGAAACTTGAATTGTCAATAGACTAGAAGCGTTTTGAAACTAATAGTAGTGTGAAAATTAAATATAATACGATTACATCTGTGATTTGAATCCATTATATGCCTGGGTGTGTGTGTAAAAGATCATTATCCGATAAAGAATATATAGTTTTAAAGAATATGCCCCGAAAAACATGCAAGGTGTTGTTGAACTAAGATATGCTTTCAAAATCTGTTGAAACATATATTCGCCCTTGGATCAGTTAGATACATCATCTAGTCTGACTCCATTGAATTTTATCCAGATAATAGTTGGATCTTCATATCTGAATCTGTTGATTCTCACTATTCAACCAATTCATTAGAATCTTCTGATTCTGAATCATCATGATTCTTATATCCTTTGGGATCTGCTTCTATACTTGTTCTAAAAGAGATAATTTCATCTTGGAAGTTGATCTAATCTTAACATAAAATGTATATGTCTTAAAGATAATCCAATTTATATTTCTGTTTGGCATATATGTGGGGTACACGATGTTTTTCATCTAAATGGTACTAAATCACATGAATTTGAAGAATAAACGCTTATAGTTTCAAATCATATAATATTGACAAACTTAAGAATTCTTGCTTTATATTACAAAGTCGGTACGAATAATTGAGCATTTCATAACCTGATCTTATTTACTTTGAACATTTATCGCATATCATTTCAAATATTATTCGATACTGAAAAGAATATATCAAAATGAAAAAGATGCAAAGTGCACAAGACTGAGTTGGATTGTTTCATATCATAGGTTACCCTTTGTTATTGCTAAAATGTGTGATGAACTACCCAGATATTGATATGATCTTCTTGCTCATGATATTCATTAAAAAATATGTAATTCCGTTTGTACAGATAAAATTCAAAAATATGTGATTCCGTTTTTACAGATAAAATCCAAAAATATGTGTTTCCGTTTGTGTAGATAAAATTCAAAAAGATTTTGTTTTTTATTTTCCATGAAAATTCTAAACTTTTATTAAAATTGTTCGGGATTGGATCGGATACATGATGCTGACGGAAGTTCAAGACTTGAAAGGTTGAAGTTGGTAAAATTTTGGTCAAGGCAAAAGTGAATAGATATTATGTTCGCCTGTGTACAGTGAAGCGAACTTAATATGTTCGCCCGAGAACAGAGAAGCGAACTTAATATGTTTGGCTGAGGATGGTTAAGCGAACTTAGCATGTTCGCCGAAGGCTTGTTAAGCGAACTTAACAAGTTCGCCTAAATAAGCGAACTTAATGTGTATAAGGCTCTTGGCCAAGCGAACTTATCAGTCATCGTCTTCATTGAACAAGCGAACTTATCTAAAATTTTTTCAAAATTTTTCATCTGTGTTGTTGGAATTGTTTGCCGATTCCATTATATTCGAAATTGAATTGCGATTCTTTCGAAGGTAATTTTGGTGTTTTTCGTCCGCTAAATCGTGCGTATTTTGATGTTTTATTCTCGGATTTCATCGCGATTTTGAATCGACTGTTTTGACCTAATTTTTTATTGGAAATATAAAATTGATCATTATAATTGGTTGCTAAGTGATAATCGACCAATGTACATTGCTTATTTCATGATTTTAACTCACTTTGCCGAATTTTGAAATTCTGTGTTTGGTATTTGAATCGTCACAAGTTCAAGCGAACTTGTTCCAAGCGAACTTGTTCGAAGCGAACTTGTTCGAAGCGAACTTGTTCGAAGCGAACTTGTCCAGTTCGCCTCTTGCAACACTAAGCGAACTTATTAAGTTCGCCTAGGGGTCAGAGGGTATTTGGACTTATGAATTTTTTGTGTGTTCGAAATTTTTTTTTTAATTTTTTTGTTTTTTTTTTGTTGTTTAAATTTTTTTAATGTTCGTGTTTGTTATTTTTTTTAATGTGATTGTTGTCCAAATGTTTTCAGATTGCTCGTCGTGTTGAATACAAGCACGACCAGGTGGTATTGTTAGATTCTAACATGTCAGAGGCCGTCAATTTTCAATGAATAATCGGATTTCTGAATCGTCCGCGTCTCCATACTGCTTTATATGTTGATCCTTACATCAGTTTGGTATACATACAACAATTTTGGGATACAGTTCATCAGGATACGGACGTAGAACCTCATGTTCTTCGTGCCACTGTAAATAATACTGAAATTACCATATCTGAAGAAACAATTTGTGCTGCTCTTGCTTTGGGTGGTAATGCTGAAGATCCGTTGTCATATCCGGGCACTCTTATTATGGGTTGTTTTCAAAGAATGGGTTATCGTGGAAGACAGAATGATACACAAGCTCGTAAAGGTGGCTTAGTCGGTGAATGGAGATACTTCATGCATGTAATTATTCAATGCATCTCTCCTCGTAAAGCTGGAACTGATGGCTTAAACATGGCTCTTCAAACTGCAATGGTGGCTTTAACGTTGAATAAGTGATTCAATTTTGCACTTTACTTCTATCGGGAGATGGTCATGCAAATTAATCCTGTTGAAGGTCAAGGATTTTTGATGTATCCTCGCTTTATTCAAATGATTCTAAATCATCTAATTCCAGATCTTCCACAACATCCTATAAGATTAACTTTGACTCCGATGTCAAAGCGTATCTTTACTGATTACACGAAGGTGAAACAGCAGAATGCAGCATTGATATCGGTTAATACCCCTTTATTTGGTCACTTAATAAATCCTGATTATGTTGCAGCACCGAATGACAACTGTTTTCATCCTGATTAAATTGCTCAGATGCAAGGTCAAAATATTCAACAACAGCAACCACAACAACAACAAGTTCAAGTTCCTGTACAACAACAAGTTCAAGTTCCTGTACAACCACAAATTCCTATTCCTGAACAACTTCAAATTCCACAAGCTGAGGTTGAAATACCTTTTCATGAACCAGTTCAAGAAGAGGTCGTTCATGCACATGAACAAGATCTAGGAATGAACATGGATGATTTCGTTGATGACGCTGTGAACTCACCCATTCATGAAGCTGAAGGGAATGTGGTGACTGATGATGAATCTAGTTCAAGCTCAAGTGATACGATCTTACCCGTTACTGAAAGCACTGACTCTGATGCATCTAGGGATTTTTCCTCAGATCATTATGAGCGGTTAGCTGCTATTCCACTGGCCAATGCTGGAAAAGGCATTAAATCTGTCACACCCCGCCAGGGCGGAAACGCGAGGCGCGACTTTCACTGGTTTCCAAAGTATATGATTACCGCAAACACATACATGTAATTGGATACATAACTGAATTTAAAATATTTACATTACAAAATATCAATTTGAGTTTACAAATGTTTAAGATTTCACAAATATGACTCAAGACCATGAGTTATACAAGAGAAATCCTCCCAAAAGCCGTATCCACATGCATGCATGTAACCTACATTGCTAACCTGATGACCACGTTCAATTTCCTGAAAACATACTTAAAACTGTCAACACGAGGTTGGTGAGTTCACAAGTTATTATAAAGAGTTATCATAAACCCAATGTTTAAATCTGATCTTTTTGCCGATCAAAACTCTTTGTTAAACCTGATCATTTTAACCTGATCAGTACTCTTTCGTTTAAACCTGATCACTTTAACCTGATCAGAATTCTTTACTTTAAACCTGATCACTTTACCCTGATCAGAACTCTTTTGTGTAAAACCTGATCATTTTAACCTGATCAGAACTCTTTTGATAAACCTGATCACTTTACCCTGATCAGAACTCTTTTGTGTAAAACCTGATCATTTTAACCTGATCAGAACTCTTTTGATAAACCTGATCACTTTACCCTGATCAAAATTCTTTTGTGTAAAACCTGATCACTTTACCTTGATCAGAACTCTTTTGTGTAAAACCTGATCATTTTAACCTGATCAGAACCCTTTTATGTAAAACCTGATCATTTTAACCTGATCAGAACCCTTTTGTGTAAAACCTGATCAGAACCCTTTTGTGTAAAACCTGATCATTTTAACCTGATCAGAACTCTTTTGATAAACCTGATCACTTTACCCTGATCAGAACTCTTTTGTATGTATTACCAATGAATATGATTACTAATCCGATCTATTGACCCCATTTGTAAGCTTGCAAGGAATACAAAATAGTATGTAATGTACGAGACCGTAACCAAACCCCAACTTTCTGTGCCTCCCCTCGCCTTTCTACGAGTAAGAAAATATGCGGTCATTCGGCCATTTTGACCCCTGGTTAGCGCGACTAACCATGACCGGAGGCGTCACCCCCAATAGTACTATTCATATAATCCCGGGCTAAATCCATAGCTAATGGTTACTAATTTATTACGTGGACTTTAAGCGCTTTATTGTTCCCTCAATACATACATACGGTCAGATCATTAGCTCCATTCATTTATACACAAAAGTCTTTTACAAGTATGTTTCCACCCCAAATCATTTCAAAAACTTAGAAAAAGGGGAATTAGTGAAACTCACCTCGACAGTATGAATGCTAGCAAATATTTGAATGACGGCAGATTCGCCTATCCGTATCCTAATTACACAAGGATAACATACACGTTAAGACTACCCGTCTTAAACGCAAATTGTTCGCTTGACTTGGCCGATCTGATTACTTTTGTTTTAATTATCTTTTTAGTTTTTCCAACCTTATTTTGTTATAAAAATAGTTCTGAGTTACTGCCTTATGGGCTGATGAACAGGTATCGAAACTTTCTTAGTTTCGATTGAACAGAACAGATGTCGAAACTTCCTAGTTTCGACTGAGTGAAATAGGTATCGAAACTACCTAGTTTCGATTGGCAAGAATAGTATCGAAACTACCTAGTTTCGATTGTACACAGGTATCGAAACTTCCTAGTTTCGATTGAGTAAATAGATATCGAAACTCCTAGTTTCGATAGAACAACCGGTATCGAAACTCCTAGTTTCGATTGAATAACTGGTATCGAAACTCCTAGTTTCGATCAATAGGTATCGAAACTCTCAGTTTCGATTGACTAACAGGTATCGAAACTATAGTTTCGATATCTGCACTTTGATTTACAGAATTCACTCTGTATATTTTTATGTTCAAATCTTGAGTTTGACACAGTTTTCTTGTTATCTTACTTGCGTTTGAACGATTTGTATGTTTAGTTACGGTTTTAAAGCAAATAATATGGATGGTATCGAGTTTTTACCTCAAACCGAGAATGGCGATCTTTAGAGAAAAACAGAGAAGTAGTCTTGAATCTTTTGCTAAGCTTTCTTCAAGAACACTTGAAATTCTCCTTATGACACCGAATTATGGTGATTTTCGCTTTAAAACTGGACTTCGATTTGAAAGGGAATTGGGAATTTGCCGTAAGAAAAGAGAAGGTTTGAAAGGAATGGCGAAGTTTCGTCTGAAGGGTATGGTTTTCATCTGAATCAAAGTGAATCAGGCAAGTGGGAGCATGGCTCCCTGACTCTCGGCCAAGAAAGTCAAGAAGTAGGTTTAGGGGTTAATGATAACCAATTTTTAAATATTAATTTATTATGGTATTAGTATCAATTAGAGTTTTAAAGGGGTAATTTAATTCAGTTTCGATTCTTCACGGTATTATAATTTTTAACCATTTTATGGCTCGTTGAAGAAAATATTAGAATCTTGGCTCAACGTAAATTTTGTGTAATATATATATATATATTTTTCTGGTTATTTTATTTAACCATTTACGTTCGCATTAAGTCGGGTTATCCTGCTTACTTTTTCTAGTAACTCTTTACGGTTTACTAGACTTGGAACAAACTTCTTTGCTAGACTTCTTGACTTTACTTAGTCAAAATAAAATATCAGGAAATAATAATTATGAACGTGCGTTTATGAAATGTGGATATTGACCTGAAATGCTGGGTGTCACATTCTCCCCATGTTACAGAGAATTTCGTCCCGAAATTCAGTTCTTGTCACTCTGACTTGGTGTTTTTGTAAACAATGACGGGTACTTGGATTTCATTTTATCTTCCCGCTCCCACGTATACTCGGGGCCGCGCTTTGAATTCCAACGTACCTTGACCAGCTTAACACGGCTGCGCCTTGTTCTCTGAACCTTCCAATCTGTGACTTCCAAGGTTCCTCAATGAAGTGCAACTTGTCGTCTATGTGAATCTCATCAGGCGGTATTATTAATGTCTCGTCTGATAAACACTTCTTGAGATTTGATACATGGAACGTATCATGTACATTGCTTAGTTCTTGTGGCAACTTGAGCTTGTAAGCTACAGGGCCAACCCTAGCCAATATTTCAAACGGTCCAACGTACCTAGGGTTAAGCTTGCCACGGTTGCCAAATCTTGCAACTCCTTTCTAAGGTGAGACCTTTAACATGACTTTGTCTCCTACTTGAAATTCTAAAGGTCTTCGTCTGTTAACCGCGTAACTCTTTTGTCTGTCACGGGCGGCCTTCAGACGATCCTTGATTTTGAAAATCTTATCTGTGGTCTCTTGAATAACTTCAGGACCGGTTAAATGTTTGTCGCCAACCTCTGCCCAACATAGAGGTGAACGACATTTTCGACCATACAAAGCCTCAAACGGAGCGGCTTTGATGCTGGTGTGGTAACTGTTATTATATGAAAACTCAGCTAGTGGCAAATGAGTATCCCAATTTCCACCGAAGTCAATTGCACACGCACGGAGCATATCCTCTAAGGTTTGAATGGTTCTTTCACTTTGACCATCTGTTTGTGGGTGATATGCCGTGCTCATGTCAAGACGTGTGCCCATGGCTTCTTGTAACGATTTCCAGATTCTAGACACGAATCTGCTGTCTCTATCAGAGATAATAGAAATTGGTACTCCATGCCTAGCCACAATTTCCTTGATATAAAGCTTTGTAAGTTTCTTGGTTTTATCCATTTCTTTGATGGGTAGAAAATGAGCTGATTTCGTCAAACGATCGACGATTACCCATATAGTGTCATACCCGCTCGACGTCTTGGGTAACTTTGTAATGAAATCCATGGAAATCTGTTCCCATTTCCATTGAGGTATCTCGGGTAACAATCCCGACGGTTTCTGGTGTTCTGATTTTACTTTTGAACGTGTCAGGCATTTACCGACATAAATAGCAATTTCTCCTTTCATGTTCGGCCACCAGTAGAATTCTTTCAGATCTTTATACATTTTATCCGAACCTGGGTGAATGGAGTACCTGGACTTGTGGGCTTCGTCCATAACCAACTCCCGTATGTTACCAAAACATGGCACCCAAATTCTATTCATGAAGTATAAAGTGTCATCTGACTTTGGTTCCAACTGCTTTATCATTCCTCGTAAAGCTTCATTCTGACTGTTTTCTTCTTTGATTGCTTCTTGTTGTGACATCCGAATTTGAGTCGTGAGACTCGTATGAATTGTCAATTCCAGGGCACGAACACGGAGTGTTTTAACTCGTTCTTTACGACTTAAGGCATCTGCTACGACGTTTGCTTTGCCAGGGTGATACTTGATATCACAGTCGTAATCATTCAGTAGTTCTACCCAACGACGTTGCCTCATGTTAAGTTCTTTCTGATTAAAGATGTGCTGGAGACTCTTGTGGTCTGTAAAGATAGTACATTTTGTACCGTATAAGTAATGTCTCCAAATCTTGAGTGCAAACACGACAGCACCCAATTCCAAGTCGTGGGTCGTATAATTCTTTTCGTGCACCTTTAGTTGTCTGGATGCATATGCTATGACTTTTTCTTTCTGCATCAACACACATCCCAGACCTTGGTGTGATGCGTCACAGTACACAATGAAATTGTCAGTCCCTTCGGGAAGGGATAGGATTGGTGCACTGCAAAGTTTTTGCTTCAGCAATTGAAAAGCTGATTCTTGTTTATCAGTCCAGTCAAACTTTTTGTCCTTCTGGGTTAACGTGGTCAAAGGCAAGGCTATTTTTGAAAAATTCTCTATAAATCGCCTGTAATATCCTGCCAAACCCAGAAATTGACGCACCTCAGTCGGAGTTCTTGGTGCTTCCCAGTTTTTGATAGCTTCAATCTTGGATGGATCCACATGGATACCCTTCTTATTAATGACATGTCCGAGAAAGTGAACCTCTTGGATCCAAAACTCACACTTAGAGAATTTAGCATAAAGCTTCTCATTCCTGAGTAGTTCCAAGATTAATTTCAAATGATATTCATGTTCCTCCTTGGTTCGTGAATATATCAATATGTCATCGATAAACACAATCACGAATTTATCCAAGTACGGCTTGCACACGCGGTTCATGAGATCCATGAAAACAGCTGGTGCATTAGTCAAGCCAAATGGCATAACTAGGAATTCGTACTGACCGTAACGAGTCCTAAAAGCTGTTTTTGGTATGTCTTCTTCCTGAATTTTCAGTTGATGATACCCTGATCGTAGATCAATTTTAGAATAGAAACTGGAACCTTGAAGTTGATCAAACAAATCGTCTATTCGAGGAAGAGGATACCGGTTTTTGATTGTCAGCTTGTTCAATTCCCGGTAATCAATGCACATTCTAAAGGTTCCATCCTTTTTCTTTACAAATAGGACCGGAGCTCCCCATGGTGAGAAACTCGGTCTTATGAAACCTTTGTCAAGTAATTCTTGTAGTTGACTCGACAGTTCCTGCATCTCGGAAGGGGCTAGACGATACGGAGATCGTGCAACTGGTGCGGCTCCTGGTACTAGGTCGATCCGAAACTCGACTTGTCTTGATGGTGGTATTCCTGGTAAGTCTTCGGGAAATACTTCCGAATAATCTCTGACGATTGGTATGTCTTCAAGTCGACGTTCTTCGGGTTTCTTCTCGACGATGTGAGCCAGGAATGAACAATAACCCTTGCGTAGATACTTATGAGCTTTCATGCAGTTTATCGTTTTTAACATCGTTATATACCTTTCGCCTTGAATTGAAAGAATTTCTCCGCTTGGTAGGGGAATACGTACAATCTTCTCGAAACATACTATCTCGGCACGATTCTTGGTTAACCAATCCATACCAATAACAATATCAAAACTCCCTAACTCGACGGGTAGAAGGTCTATACTGAATGTACGGTTTTCTAAACATAAAGTACAACCCCTAAAGACCTCTCCGGTTTCTATTAATTTCCCATTTGCTAATTCAATTGTATAACGTTGATCTAGTTTGCTGGCCTTAATACCGAGTAAGGATTTAAAATCATTTGACACAAAGCTCATATCCGCACCCGAATCAAAAAGTACAGAGGCATAGTGATTATTTATCGGGAACGTACCAGTGACGATGTTCGGGTCCTGGCGTGCGTCCCTTGCACCCATCACAAATGCCCTCCCTGGTGCCTGAGCGTTGTTCTGATTCTTCCACTTGGGAAAATCCTTCTTGAAGTGTTTTAGATCACCACATACAAAACATCCCGGTTTGATTTTCCCCAATCGGTTGTTAGTTCGACAAGCTTGAGTGGTGTGACCAAACTTGTCGCATTTTCCACACTTGATGCAAACACCGGCATGATGATTTTCACACCTCTTACATCTCGGTAGGCCCCTATCATACTCCTTTCTTTCCACTGTGTTGGCTGCAAAAGCCTTCACAGTTCCTTGTTTCTTAAACTCTTGTTTTCCAGATTTGTTACTTGAATTTCCCATCCATTTTCTTTTCTCCCCAGATCTACCTTCCTCATTCTCCTTCCTCACAAATAATTCATTACGTACTGCATCATCCTTTAGTTTGAATGCTAAAGTTATAGCACTCTTGGCATCTATTGGATTAGATGATGTTACCATGCTACGAATTTGAGGCGCAAGGCCCCACAGATACCTTTCAACACGCTTATGTTCTAGTGTGACCATATGCGGTACCAGAAGTGCCAATTCATTGAAGCGGTCGGTGTATCCCGCTACATTATCTCTTATCATTTGTAGGTTCCACATCTCAGTTTCAATCTTTTGCAATTCGTTCCGAGGACAGTATTCCTCAATCATCATGTTTTTCAAATCTTCCCAAGACAATTGGCACGCTGTCTCTCTCCCCAAAGTCTTCATTTTAATATTCCACCAAGTTAAAGCTTTATCAGTGAGCGTGCAGGTAGAATACTTCACTACGCAATCAGCGGTGCATTCACTTATATCAATCACCGACTCCATATGTTCTATCCATCTCATTAGTCCTACTGCACCCTCGGTGCCATTAAAACTGCGGGGTTTGCAGGATAGGAAGGCCTTGTAGGTACACTTCCTATTTGGAGCATCTGCAGGATCACAAGTCATAACGTCATTAATTCGGATCATGACTATGTGTTATGGCTTATTTATTTTTTTATTACCTCCGGAACCTCCGGAACCTCCTGCTGTACCGCTACCCCCTGCGGTACCGCTACCTCCTGCACCTCCTTCGCTATTTCGGTTTGCTTCATACTGCTCTATAGCGGCAGCTACTCGCTGTGCTATTAGTTGTTCCATGTTTGGGGAAATTGTCTCGTTGTTGTCACCAGTAGTGTTACGGGGTGTCCCACGCTTAGGTGCCATGACGTTCTTTCTAACATGTCAATTAAAAAGAAACAACATCATTTATCAATAATGATAGATCATGACATAACGATACCACAACATCAAACATGAACAACTATCATTACAACATAAACCATTACATACATAGTCAAAACATACATAGTACATTATTCCCAAAAGATAAGGATACAAAAGGATGGGTTCACATGACCTCATCAGTACTAACGTTTTAAACTACATAATGTACTATGGGCACAACCCGCCCATAATAGGTTTAAAAGAAGAAGTGGGAGTACAACCCAATCATCATGGCAAGTCCTGCCATGACAAAGCTAGCTCTCGCCACAAATTCTGCAGCCAAAGTCCTCTCCTCCAGCGCCTCCACCATGTCTCGGACCGTGAGAGTGAACTGCTAGTCCATATCAGCTCTCAACTCGAGGTAGTCAGTGGCACTCTGTATGTCTCGAGTGCTATCCTCCAGAGTCTGTACTCGAGATCCGAGCCCTTGACGTAAGCGCCTGGTTGCATCCCCCTGTGCCCGGATGTCATCTAGGAGATCATCAAGACGCTCCTCATGCGTATGAACGCGAGCTACCAAGGTAGGCACAGTGAGCTCTATGGCTTCCCCAATGTGGGGTAGGGGTGTTGGGGAGTTAGAAGACTCTCCAAGCTCAAAGGTAGATGGGATGCTCTCCATCTCCCTCCAACGTGCCAGGGTACGAGGCATCCAACGGATGGTTCCCACGGTAGGGTGGTAGCAGGGTCGTTGCCTTGGTGGTTCCTCATCGGTCTCCAAGTCCTTCGGGTCACGGGCTGCCAGGTTTCTCTTGCGCGGAAGTCAAACCCTCTTCCTAGCACTTTGCACCTTAACTGGTCCTCCGCTTTTCTTTCGGTAGACGATGGGCGGTTCTCCCAGGGCGACATTGGGTGGTGTCGAGCTGCGAACTTGTACTCGATTTTTAGGGCGTGAGGCGGAAAGTTCCTCGTTGGATTCAGAGTCAGAGACGGGGTCAGAGTGTGAATGTGACGACATACTTGTGACTACAATATCCACATGACATGATGACTGGTTATGCAATGCTTATGCAATGAAAACATTTTAGTGAGTCATTCTAATTATAGACTAGGTTCCGTTTTAGACACCTAGTTCGCTATAATCAATGGCTCTGATACCAAGTTCTGTCACACCCCGCCAGGGCGGAAACGCGAGGCGCGACTTTCATTGGTTTCCAAAGCATATGATTACCGCAAACACATACATGTAATTGGATACAAAACTGAATTTAAAATATTTACATTACAAAATATCAATTTGAGTTTACAAATGTTTAAGATTTCGCAAATATGACTCAAGACCATGAGTTATACAAGAGAAATCCTCCCAAAAGCCGTATCCACGTGCATGCATGTAACCTACATTGCTAACCTGATGACCACGTTCAATTTCCTGAAAACATACTTAAAACTGTCAACAAGAGGTTGGTGAGTTCACAAGTTATTATAAAGAGTTATCATAAACCCAATGTTTAAATCTGATCTTTTTGCCAATCAAAACTCTTTGTTAAACCTGATCATTTTAACCTGATCAGTACTCTTTCGTTTAAACCTGATCACTTTAACCTGATCAGAATTCTTTACTTTAAACCTGATCACTTTACCCTGATCAGAACTCTTTTGTGTAAAACCTGATCATTTTAACCTGATCAGAACTCTTTTGATAAACCTGATCACTTTACCCTGATCAGAACTCTTTTGTGTAAAACCTGATCATTTTAACCTGATCAGAACTCTTTTGATAAACCTGATCACTTTACCCTGATCAGAATTCTTTTGTGTAAAACGTGATCACTTTACCTTGATCAGAACTCTTTTGTGTAAAACCTGATCATTTTAACCTGATCAGAACCCTTTTATGTAAAACCTGATCATTTTAACCTGATCAGAACCCTTTTGTGTAAAACCTGATCATTTTAACCTGATCAGAACCCTTTTGTGTAAAACCTGATCATTTTAACCTGATCAGAACTCTTTTGATAAACCTGATCACTTTACCCTGATCAGAACTCTTTTGTATGTATTACCAATGAATATGATTACTAATCCGATCTATTGACCCCATTTGTAAGCTTGCAAGGAATACAAAATAGTATGTAATGTACGAGACCGTAACCAAACCCCAACTTTCTGTGCCTCCCCTCGCCTTTCTGCGAGTAAGACAATATGCGGTCATTCGGCCATTTTGACCCCTGGTTAGCGCGACAAACCATGACCGGAGGCGTCACCCCCAATAGTACTATTCATATAATCCCGGGCTAAATCCATAGCTAATGGTTACTAATTTATTACGAGGACTTTAAGCGCTTTATTGTTCCCTCAATACATACATACGGTCAGATCATTAGTTCCATTCATTTATACACAAAAGTCTTTTACAAGTATGTTTCCACCCCAAATCATTTCAAAAACTTAGAAAAAGGGGAATTAGTGAAACTCACCTCGACAGTATGAATGCTAGCAAATATTTTAATGACGGCAGATTCGCCTATCCGTATCCTAATTACACAAGGATAACATACACGTTAATACTACCCGTCTTAAACGCAAATTATTCACTTGACTTGGCCGATCTGATTACTTTTGTTTTAATTATCTTTTTAGTTTTTCCAACCTTATTTTGTTATAAAAATAGTTCTGAGTTACTGCCTTATGGGCTGATGAACAGGTATCGAAACTTTCTTAGTTTCGATTGAACAGAACAGATGTCGAAACTTCCTAGTTTCGACTGAGTGAAATAGGTATCGAAACTACCTAGTTTCGATTGGCAAGAATAGTATCGAAACTACCTAGTTTCGATTGTACACATGTATCGAAACTTCCTAGTTTCGATTGAGTAAATAGATATCGAAACTCCTAGTTTCGATAGAACAACCGGTATCGAAACTCCTAGTTTCGATTGAATAACTGGTATCGAAACTCCTAGTTTCGATCAATAGGTATCGAAACTCCCAGTTTCGATTGACTAACAGGTATCGAAACTATAGTTTCGATATCTGCACTTTGATTTACAGAATTCACTCTGTATATTTTTATGTTCAAATCTTGAGTTTGACACAGTTTTCTTGTTATCTTACTTGCGTTTGAACGATTTGTATGTTTAGTTACGGTTTTAAAGCAAATAATATGGATGGTATCGATTTTTTACCTCAAACCGAGAATGGCGATCTTTAGAGAAAAACAGAGAAGTAGTCTTGAATCTTTTGCTAAGCTTTCTTCAAGAACACTTGAAATTCTCCTTATGACACCGAATTATGGTGATTTTCGCTTTAAAACTGGACTTCGATTTGAAAGGGAATTGGGAATTTGCCGTAAGAAAAGAGAAGGTTTGAAAGGAATGGTGAAGTTTCGTCTGAAGGGTATGGTTTTCATCTGAATCAAAGTGAATCAGGCAAGTGGGAGCATGGCTCCCTGACTCTCGGCCAAGAAAGTCAAGAAGTAGGTTTAGGGGTTAATGATAACCAATTTTTAAATATTAATTTATTATGGTATTAGTATCAATTAGAGTTTTAAAGGGGTAATTTAATTCAGTTTCGATTCTTCACGGTATTATAATTTTTAACCATTTTATGGCTTGTTGAAGAAAATATTAGAATCTTGGCTCAACGTAAATTTTGTGTAATATATATATATATATTTTTCTGGTTATTTTATTTAACCATTTACGTTCGCATTAAGTCGGGTTATCCTGCTTACTTTTTCTAGTAACTCTTTACGGTTTACTAGACTTGGAACAAACTTCTTTGCTAGACTTCTTGACTTTACTTAGTCAAAATAAAATATCAGGAAATAATAATTATGAACGTGCGTTTATGAAATGTGGATATTGACCTGAAATGCTGGGTGTCACAAAATCTCAAGCCATACGACCAAGAAGAAAGTCTGTTCGGGATCCTCCTTCCGGATCAGTACTTGGAAAAAGATCCTTGGTTGATGAGAGTACTGATTCTGATGGTGACTTCAATCCAGATCCAAAGACTCAAAAGTTAATGTCTGATTCTATAGTTGCTGCTCAATCTTCGTAGGGAGTAGAGGATGCTAATTTCGTTGTTTCCTTGATTATTACTCCTCCAAGATCTAAAGATACATCTCTGGTTATAACTCCTGTTCCTCCAGTTATTACTCCTACTGGAAGTCCTTCAGTTCCACAATCGTCAACTGGTCCGTCAAAGCTTTCTGATTCTGAAAAAATTACTTTCCTTGAATCTCAAGTGCTTACCCTACAAACACAGGTGAATACTCTTGTTTCTACTGATTCCCAACGACAGCTGGTGATTCAGACTCAAGCTCAAGAAATAGCTGACATGCAAGCATTGGTGTCTAAACTCGTTCAGCGTCTTGACGCTCAGGGGGAGTTGAGGATACACAATACTTGTCACACAGAGTCTATTCAAAGACGTGATGATGTAGACAATGATCCTTCTGGTAATATTGATGGTGATTGTCAATACGCTGACGTGAATCCAATATCTAGAGTTCAGGGGGAGTCGACGTCACAATCTATTGAAGGAAACAAAGATACTTCTGGAGCTAATGAAGAAGAAATTTTATTATTGGAGTTCTTTGCAGATTCTGAAGAAGAAGAAGCTGAAAAGATATCATGTCTTGATGACATTGATGAGTTATTCAATGACAAAGGAGATGATATGTCAGATAATGAAATAGAAGAAGGAGAGATAGTGGAGATAGAGATAGAGAAAGGTCAAAAGAAAGTGACTTATGAAGGCTGTGATGGTTTTAATGTTCCTTATAACTTCATCTAAGATGATGTTATTCCTGAGTTCACTTATGAAGGAATAACTGATTCTATGGACTCATTTGAAGACATCACACTGCCTGAAGATACTATTGATTCTAAGATTGATACTGATGATGAAAATATTCAATCCAATCAAGATGCTGAAGCTGATACTACTCACACTGAGTCTCCAAAGGTGAATGAAGAACCTGTGATGTACAGAAATACAGGTATGACCAGAGAACATTGGAGAGAAGTAGTGAATAGTTGGATGAAGGTGCAACCCAAGTCTCAAGCATAACCTCCTCAGAAAGAGAAATATGTGAATAAAGAGAGGTGTGTTGGAAGAATCATAAGTTGCTTTTATGACAATGACATAAAACAGTTTGCTATTAAAAGATCTGATGGTGTTCAGTACTTAAAGCTGAGGATCAAGTACTTCAATACCTTGCCAAGGTGTGAAATGAATGGTCTAGCTTCAAAACCTCTTATTAATAGATCCAAGAATGGTTTAGCTGATGTGATAGCAAATCTGATCAAGAGAGAAGGTGGTTCGGGAAAGTATGAAAGGTTAAAACCTCATAAAGGAAAGGGAGTGAAGAACTTAGATAAGAATACTGGGAAAGTGACCTGGAATTACAAGTATAAACCAGTACGTGCTGTACACAAGATACCATTGAAGACGATTCCTCAAGATTTCCTTGGGAATATGAAATGGTGGTATGTCGATGTTAATACTGGTGAAGCAAGGATTGAATATAAAGACAAAATGGTCATTGTGTGTTTCTATGACGCAATGAATCTTATAAATTTTTCAAAGAAAGATCAGAGGACGTTGAAAAAGAATGAGATAATGTTCACTGATGAATGGAAAGAACAAGGATTACAGTACAAGAGAGTTTTGGAGATATGCAGAAGATATGGAGTGCATGCAGGAAGCAGACTACCGGATAATTGGAAGAGCTCATCATAAAGACAGAAGACTGAAGATCAGGCTATTGTCAAGGGGGAGTCTGTTAAGACATAGTTTGTAATGACAAAATCTTGTAATAGTTTAGATCTTATGTCTTTATGTTTATGTTATGTAAAAGTCACTAAGTGTTTATGCAAGTTTCCCTAGAGGCGAACTTGTTAAGTTTGCCTGGTCTAACAGAGGCGAACTTGTTAAGTTCGCTTAATCTGTTAGAGGCAAACTTAATAAGTTCGCCTATATCAGGTCAGTTGTTTATAAATAGAGAACAGACTAGAACAAAACAGAACAGAGAATTATCGAATTAGTCTGATTGAGTCTGTAAACTCTACTGTGATTTGGAATACAATTGTGAAGGTTATTTACTTGATTGTCTACATTGTCTTTTGTGCCTATAAACGTTGATTCGTTGGATTCCGCACTCCGAGTTAACGTCACGTCTTATCACGAAATTGATATTTAGAAGTGCCATGAGGACCTACATCTAAGAAGAATGATGGAGTTGGGTGAAGCAAATGAGCCTAAGAATGAAGGTGGGAGACAACTATTGCTAGTAATCAAACATTACTTCAACCCCAGCAAGATGAAATCATTGATGTCAAACCTCTCCAATCCCACTCTCCATTCATCAGCTGGTCCTACAATGCTGAAAAGGATGAATTCACACTGACAGATGTTAAAGGAATGAAGATGAGGTGTTCAAGCAAGGCTAACTTCAAAATGGCAAGCAAAGACATCAAGACTCTATCTGAGCTTCCTCTTAACAATCCCAGCAAGGACCAGAGAAGATATAAGGTTGAAAAAATAGTCAGCAACATTCAAAAGCTTCAGCAACAAAAGCAGTAAGAGAGTTTTGGTAGCATCAGTCTAGGGGGAGTTTGTAGAAATAAAGACTGATGGCTACAAAATTCTCTAAGTACAAATGCTGCTGATCTCAGAGTTTGCTGCTGACCAACAAACTGCTGCGGATAAGCTTATCTGCAGCGGATACGCTTATCTGCAGCGGATACTTGTTCTTCTGCTGAAGAACAAATCTTGTAACATCCCGAAAATAGTAAATAAGTAAATAATAATACGATAGAGATTTAAACGTCATAAAACGAAATAAGAACGGATGGGCTTGGGCTCTGCTCCAACGGGCCGAGGGAAGCCCATGTATAAAAGGGGCAAGGCAGCCCACTAGCTCATTTCACCTTCATTTTCACCATCTTAGAGAGAGAAAGGGAGCTCGGGTCTAGAGAGAGAAAGTCGACGGATCGTCACGAGATTAGAGGAGCACGTTACAGCTGAGCTCGTGAGCAAAACCTCCGAATCAGAACTTCAATCCAGGTAATGATTCGACCATAATCTGAGTTTTTGTTCACTTTGGGGTTTCTCGAGTTTTAGCTAAATAGATGATGTTTTTACAGATGAAACTTGATAATAAGCTTAGAAATAGCATCTAGAATGGAAACCGCACATTTTGATCAAAGAAAATTGTAAGATTAGCATGATCGGATTAACATGCATGAATTCCGAAATTTTGGTCCATGAACCAGGTACTGCGTACTTACCAAGTGCGCAGGAAGGAATTCCTGCGTACTTACCAAGTACGCAGGAGGAAGTCCCTGCGTACTTATCAAGTACGCAGGAGGAACACTCCTGCGCACTTGACAAGTGCGCATGAGCATGTCCCTGCGCACTTACTAAGTGCGCAGGCAGCAGACAGCAGGTTGGTTAAGTAAAGTCAGTAAGTTTAGAATGATTAAACCATTAGAGTCGGGGTTGGATCTAATGTGTATTTAACTACCTAATCCAGATCGGAAGTGACCCCGTTGGACCTTTGTTTTGGACAACCTAGAGTAGCTCATCAGGTGAGTTCTATGTGCCCCCTTCTACGTTATGTGCAAATGATTTATAAATGTTTTGGGGCTGAAGTGTATACACTAAATGAATAAATGTTATAAATGTCAATGTGATCATACGTATATATGTATATATATATATATAAATACTTATATATGAAAATGAATTATGAATAAAGAATGAAGCGTATGACTATAAAGAATGAATGAAAGAAGGACATAACGTAAAAGAATGAAATCTTGCTTTATATTACATATATATTGCATGTTATGAATGAATGTAAACGTTATAAACCCTTCTATGACAACGGCTACTTCGGTAGACGGACGACCACGTGATTATTTTGCAACCGGGACAAAAACGTTCCTTCGCAAGCTAGGACGTATGAAAAGGTATAAATGGACGGTCGAAGCAATTGCCTTAACTATTGTAGAACGGTTGCATACATAATGGTCACGTGGGAAACGGATGCCCTAGGGCAGACGGACAAAAATGACGGACTACGACGGTAGGACGGTAAAGAGCGGACGGACAAAGGTTGCCGGACGGATTTAATGATATGACGGACGGTTTTCTAGAGCCGGACGGTAATGAAATGTGCTACGAAGGTAGTTCTGACTGCGATGACTTCGTGACATTCGCGACAAGTATGATGGGTTGATTTCCCTTAAGATTATGGCCAATAAGTGTTCTCTCAAAGAAAGTATGTATGTACTTATGTATATACCCTCAATGAATGTTATGTGATAAAATAAAGTAAGGAATATTTAAAGGTACGAATATACATATACACGTTATATTCATGAAAACATAAGTATTAATTATGAATGTCTTTAAACTAGAACTCACCAGCGTTAGCTGACTTTTATTATACATTTCATGTAAGGGAAGAAAGGGTCGTGCGATAGCATGAAGGTTACCCGGCACAAGACTGACATCCCACTTTTGTTTGTTAAGAATATGTTATGTTTTATTTGTAAAGACTTCCGCTGTTATGATTATGTAATTGAATGATGAATGTTTTAATTTAAGTTCAGTATTTATGACTATGTTTATGAGTAAATCCAACAAGTGAGGTTACCCGGGAAAGGGGCCTTACAAGTTGGTATCAGAGCATTTAGTTTGAGAGATTCAGACATCCCAAAATGTCTGGACTCAAACTGATTATGGGACCAACGCACGGATGTCAGTATGGGTAACCAACGCCAACGCTAGCACGGTAAGTAAGTCATAAAGTTAATGCTCTTGCATAGGAATAGATACCATAACTTATAACAAGTAGATGTTAATGCCACGACTGATTTGAAGAGTTTCGAACCCGAAAAGCAATGTAAATTAGTAATCACAAACCGGTCACTGTAATTAAGAATTTACCTTGCTCGTACTGTTCCAAACTATGATCTGAAGAAATGACATTGATGTATTCCATTTTTAACTATCAGGAAATTAAGAACTATGGATGGTGGAGGAAGAACAAGACCTCGAAGTGGTCGCACTGGCTGACGAGGTAGACCTCCGTTGAACCCAAGATTTGAAGAAGAAGATAGTGTGCACGCAGAGCACACCGAAAGTGTGCACGAAACAGAAGTGACCCCAATTATGGACGATAGTCCAGGGCCTATACAGTTGGAACCTGAAGTCAGGGATGCTATTGCCCGTGAAGTTGTGCTCACTTTGAAGAAGGTATTGCCTGATCTACTATCCGAGGCAATAAAGAAAAGTAAAGAGGAGGATGAAGGAAACCAAGAAGAAAAAGTATATGACAGCGACGGGGATGAGATAAAAGTGGGGTCAAGCACTAAAGGGTGCACTTATAAAGGTTTCAAAGATGGATACCCACCCAAGTTTGATGGTAGCAAGGATTCGGTGGCTACTTTTGAATGGATCGAGAGGATGAACACTGTAATCAACATCAACGAGTGCCGACCGGACCAGGCGGTTAAATATGTTACTCATTCTTTCACCAATGAAGCGCTAGGTTGGTGGAGAAACATTCAAAGAACAAATTCGCCAAATGCTCTTGCTAGAATGACATGGGAAGACCTGAAGAAACTCATAATCCAAAAGTTCTGCCCACAGAACGAGATTGATCGCATGGAGAACGAGTTCCCAAACTTCAAAGCTGGCGACAAGACTCATCGTCAATATACTTCAAGGTTCAACGAGCTGCCCCAACTGGTACCACACTTGGTGGAAACCGAAGAACGTATGATCAAATACTATGTCAAGGGTCTACCGCAAAGGGTCCGTGTCCACGTAAAAGCCAACCTACCCTCGACCTTTGAGTCGGTAGTCAACCTGTCTAGAATCGTTTACGACGATTATGCCAATGAGGACCCGACACCTGTGACACAAAAGAGAAAGTGGGAGAATCCGTCAAGAGGCACCTGAAGAGGGAATGAAACAACTGAAGTTAAGAAACCGAGGTTGGACGGATATGAAACGTGCAAGAAATGTGGAAAGCAACATATTGGCGAGTGTCGAATCGGCACCACCGTGTGTTATAAGTGCGGGAGGCCGGGGCACTACTCCCGAGATTGTTGGAAGGACGCCAAATGTCAAGTATGTGGATTGTTTGGACATCTGACAAAGAATTGCAGGAAGGCCGGCCAATCTGGTTCGGGAAAGGAGAAGGAACAGGAACAACAAAAGGCAAGGACTCTGGCCTATACCTTAACTGAGGAAGAAGCAAGGGGAAACCCTGATATCGTGTCAGGTACGTTCCTAGTTAATGATGAACATGCTGCTATTTTATTTGACTCTGGTGCTAGTAAAAGTTTTATATCCAATGCATTTAGTCGTAAACTAGAATGCACTATCAACACCATAGTAAAGGCCTTTAGCGTACAAACTGCCGTTGGTAAAAATTCGGCAGTATTCCAAGTAACAGAGGACTGCATAATAGAAATAGAGGGATATAAGTTTCCTTCTAGATTATTCCTTCTCACCTTAGGAGGATTCGATATAGTATTGGGGATGGATTGGCTAGCTGCCAACGAAGCTCAAATCATATGTAAACGTAAAAGGATACACCTCAAGACTCCAAGCGGCAGTCCAATTACGGTTTATGGGGATTGGAATTGCACGATGCCAAGCGTCATCTCGATGATCAAGGCCGAAAGTTACATGAGGCGCGGTTGCGAAGCTTATCTGGCATATGTTATTGACGATAGAATGGAAACGAAAGAACTCAAGAATGTACCCGTGGTGTGCAATTTTCCGGAAGTATTCCCTGAGGATCTACCTGGGTTGCCACCCGATCGGGAAATAGAATTTCAGATTGATTTACTGCCAGGAGCTGAGCCCGTTGCCATAGCCCCCTACCGATTGGCTCCATCAGAAATGAAAGAATTGATGTCTCAACTACAAGAATTAACAGAAAAGGGATTTATTAGACCGAGCATCTCACCATGGGGCGCTCCGATAATATTCGTAAAGAAGAAAGACGGCAGCATGCGCATGTGCATTGACCACCGCGAACTGAACAAGAGGACAGTAAAGAACAAATACCCACTGCCTAGAATAGATGACCTTTTTGATCAACTGCAAGGTGCGAGTTGGTTCTCAAAGATCGATCTTAGGTCGGGATACCATCAGTTTAAAGTAAGGGAAGAAGACGTACCAAAGACCGCGTTTCGGACGTGTTATGGGCATTATGAGTTTCTCGTGATGTCCTTCGGATTAACTAACGCACCAGCAGCGTTCATGGATTTGATGAATAGAGTGTGTCGACCCATGTTGGATCGATCAGTGATAGTTTTTATAGATGACATACTGGTATATTCGAAAAGCAAGGGTGATCACCACTGTCACCTAAGAGAAGTTCTGGAGGTGCTAAAGTAGGAAAAGTTGTACGCAAAATTCTCCAAATGCGCGTTTTGGCTTAGGGAAGTCCAATTCCTAGGTCATGTGATAAACCCAAACGACATCATGGTAGATCCAGCAAAGATCGAGACAGTAAAGGAATGGAACATCCCAAAGACACCAACAGAGATACGAAGTTTCCTGGGTTTGGCAGGCTACTATCAAAGGTTCATTCAAGATTTCTCAAGAATAGCCTCGCCACTAACTAAATTGACACGTAAGGAAGTAAAATATGAATGGGGTCAAACCCAAAACAACGCGTTTGAGGAACTTAAGGCACGATTAACCCAAGCTCCAGTCTTAACACTACCTGAGGGAAATGAAGACTTGGTAGTCTACTCTGACGCTTCGGGGCAAGGTTTAGGGTGCGTACTTATGCAACGAGGAAAGGTAATTGCGTATGCATCACGGAAACTAAAGATTCACGAGGTTAACTACCCAACTCACGATCTAGAATTAGTAGCAGTAGTTTTCGCGTTGAAGATATGGAGGCACTATCTGTATGGAGTTAAATGCACCATATACTCCGATCACAAAAGCCTGAAGTACTTTTTCGAACAAAAGGAATTAAACATGAGGCAAAGGAGGTGGCTAGAGTTACTGAAAGACTACAACTATGAGATATTGTACCATCCGGGTAAGGCAAACGTAGTGGCCGACGCTTTAAGTAGAAAGGAAGAATCGACACCTATCCGAATCAAAGCGTGTCAGCTAATTATAACGCCAGATTTGATGGGTGAAATATCAAAGGCACAAGATGAAGCACTGTTAGTAAGAAATGTGAAACGGGAAAGAATAGTAGGACAACAAGGGAACTTAAGTGCAAATACATACGGTGTATGAACCAGGTTTGGCCGGATGTGGATACCTAAGATTGGCGAGCTTAGGGCCAAAATACTCGATGAGGCCCATAAGTCTCGTTATTCTATCCACCCCGGGACAAACAAAATGTATGAAGACTTAAAGAAAGAGTACTGGTGGCCTGGCATGAAGAATGATGTGACTGAATACGTGAACAAGTGCTTAACGTGTTCACAAGTTAAGGCCGAGCACCAGAAACCATACCAGAATGGAAGTGGGAAGAGATCACAATGGACTTCATTACCAAGCTACCACGAACAGCTAAAGGCAATGATACCATTTGGGTGATCGTCGACCGTTTGACGAAAAGTGCTCACTTCTTGCCAATACGTGAGTCTTCTTCGTCAGAAAGACTAGCAGAAGTATTTATCATGGAGATTGTGAGCAGACATGGTATGCCACTATCAATTGTGTCCGACAGGGATACTAGATTCACATCAAGGTTTTGGAAGAAATTCAATGAAGCAATGGGCACTAGACTGAACATCAGCACCGCTTACCACCCCCAAACCGATGGACAATCGGAAAGGACCATTCAGACCTTGGAGGACATGCTCCGAGCCTGTATCATTGATTTCGGTGGGAGTTGGGACAGCCATCTACCATTGGCAGAATTTTCATATAACAATAGCTACCACACAACTATTGGCTTGCCGCCATTTGAAATGTTGTATGGGAGGAAATGTAGGACCCCGGTTTGTTGGGGGGAAATTAGACAGAAGGATTTTGCAAGTCTCGAAGTGGTCAAAGCTACTTCCAAGAAATTTGATCAAATCAAGGCTCGGATGAAAGCCGCAAAGGACAGACAGAAATCATACGCGGACAAGCGAAGAAGGGATTTAGAGTTTTGGGTAGGGAACATGGTACTGTTAAAGGTATCACCATGGAAAGGAATCATCCGATTCAGAAAGCGTGGCAAACTAAGTCCAAGGTTTGTCGGACCTTTCAAGATTCTAGTAAGAGTGGGTCAAGTTACTTACAGACTCGACCTTCCCGTCGAGCTTAGTGGAATACACCCTACGTTCCACGTGTCGCACTTACGCAAGTGCCTAGCTGACGACACAGCTCACATACCTTACGACGAGATCGAGGTGGATAACAGTTTAAATTATGTAGAGGAACCGATTGCCATTCTTGACCGAGCTGAAAAACGACTACGCAATAAGTCGATACCTTTAGTCAAAATACAATGGAAGCACAGAAAAGGGTCAGAAGCTACATGGGAAAAAGAAGACGAGATGCGGGGACTATACCCTCAATTGTTTAACGTATAAACAGTTTCGAGGACGAAACCTCTTTAAGGAGGGTAGACTTGTAACATCCCGAAAATAGTAAATAAGTAAATAATAATACGATAGAGATTTAAACGTCATAAAACGAAATAAGAACGGATGGGCTTGGTCTCGGCTCCAATGGGCCGAGGGAAGCCCAGGTATAAAAGGGGCAAGGCAGCCCACTAGCTCATTTCACCTTCATTTTCACCATCTTAGAGAGAGAAAGGCAGCTCGGGTCTAGAGAGAGAAAGTCGACGGATCGTCATGAGATTAGAGGAGCACGCTACAGCTGAGCTCGTGAGCAAAACCTCCGAATCAGAACTTAAATCCAGGTAATGATTCGACCATAATCTGAGTTTTTGTTCACTATGGGGTTTCTCGAGTTTTAGCTAAATAGATGATGTTTTTACGGATGAAACTTGATAATAATCTTAGAAATAGCATCTAGAATGGAAACCGCACATTTTGATCAAAGAAAATTGTAAGATTAGCATGATCGGATTAACATGCATGAATTCCGAAATTTTGGTCCATGAACCAGGTACTGCGTACTTACCAAGTGCGCAGGAAGGAATTCCTGCGTACTTACCAAGTACGCAGGAGGAAGACTCCTGCGCACTTGCCAACTGCGCATGAGCAAGTCCCTGCGTACTTACTAAGTGCGCAGGCAGCAGACAGCAGGTTGGTTAAGTAAAGTCAGTAAGTTTAGAATGATTAAACCATTAGAGTCGGGGTTAGGTCTAATGTGTATTTAACTACCTAATCCAGATCGGAAGTGACGCTGTTGGACCTTTGTTTAGGACAACCTAGAGTAGCTCATCAGGTGAGTTCTATGTGCCCCCTTCTATGTTATGTGCAAATGATTTATAAATGTTTTGGGGCTGAAGTGTATACACTAAATGAATAAATGTTATAAATGTCAATGTGATCATATGTATATATATATATATAAATACTTATATATGAAAATGAATTATGAATAAAGAATGAAGCGTGTGACTATAAAGAATGAATGAAAGAAGGACATAACGTAAAAGAATGAAATCATGATTTATATTACATATATATTGCATGTTATGAATGAATGTAAACGTTATAAACCCTTCAATGACAACGGCTACTTCGGTAGACGGACGACCACGTGATTATTTTGCAACCGGGACAAAAACGTTCCTTCGCAAGCTAGGACGTATGAAAAGGTATAAATGGACGGTCGAAGCAATTGCCTTAACAAATGTAGAACGGTTGCATACATAATGGTCACGTGGGAAACGGATGCCCTAGGGCAGACGGACTACGACGGTAGGACGGTAAAGAGCGGACGGACAAAGGTTGCCGGACGGATTTAATGATATGACGGACGGTTTTCTAGAGCCGAACGGTAATGAAATGGGTTACGACGGTAATTCTGACTACGATGTCTTCGTGACATTCGCGACGAGTATGATGGGTTGATCTCCCTTAAGATTATGGCCAATAAGGGTTCTCTCAAAGAAAGTATGTATGTACTTATGTATATACCCTCAATGAATGTTATGTGTTAAAATAAAGTAAGGAATATTTAAAGGTACGAATATACATATACACGTTATATTCATGAAAAGATAAGTATTAATTATGAATGTCTTTAAACTAGAACTCACCAGCGTTAGCTGACTTTTAGTATACATTTCAGGTAAGGGAAGAAAGAGTCGTGCGATGGCGTGAAGGTTACCCGGCACAAGACTGACATCCCACTTTTGTTTGTTAAGAATATGTTATGTTTTATTTGTAAAGACTTCTGCTGTTATGATTATGTAATTGAATGTTGAATGTTTTAATTTAAGTTCAGTATTTATGACTATGTTTATGAGTAATTCCAACAAGTGAGGTTACCCGGGAAAGGGGCCTTACAAATCTACTGCGGATAGCCTTATCTGCTGAAGACCAGATTTGCTACGGATAGGCTTCTCAGCAGCATCAACACTTGATGCTGCTGATAGGCAAATCATCAGCAGCTTTGGATGGTCACATCTTGCTGCTGATCCTCATCCTTGCTGCTGACAGCCTTGTGCCTTGAAGATAAATCGTTGCAGCTGACTCTCTATGCCAAGCGTCACTGATAACTTTCTACAAAAGCTACTGACACACTCAAAGAAGAAGGAACCTCAATGGTGCAACCAATGATGGACAACAATGCTCTTCTCCAAGCATGCAAGTAATGATGCATAAAGAAGACGCTTCAATAAAGTTAGCTATTTTAGACTAAACTTGTATTGTTAGCTTTATACAAAATATCAACGGTCTGTGTTAGATCTGATCCTTAGAATCAAGGGTCTGTCTTGATTCTAAGTTAGTATAAATATTATGTAAACACTTCATTGTATGTGTGCTTTTTGATTGATTTTTCATTTGTAATCGTTTATTTGCAAAAGCTTAATACAACAGTGTTCTTATAAGTATTCTTTCTGTTTACTCGATTATACTTGTGTAGTTGCTATTGTTTCCGCCAATTTCAACTAAGAACATAACCATCTTATACATTCACGATCCAAGAGTATTCATAGTTCATACTTTAGATTCCAAACCTGAACGACAAATTATGGACATTCCTGTAGTATAGGATCACGCGGACGTATTTCCGTAAGAATTACATGGTCTACCACTGGATAGACAAATTGAATTCCGAATCAAACTTATTCCTTGCACCAAACCTGTATCTAGAGAACCATATCGTCTAGCACCTTCTAAATGGAACGAATTAATGAAACTGATCCAAGAATTATTGGACAGAGGATTCATACGTCAAAGTACTTCGCCTTGGAGAGCACCGGTCTTGTTTGTAAAAAAAAGGACCGAAGCATGTGTATGTGCATAGATTATCAGGAACTGAACAAGATCACTATGAAGAACAAATATTCATTGCCTAGAATAGATGATTTGTTCGATCAGTTGCAAGGAGCTAAATACTTCTCAAAAATTGATCTTAGATCTAGATATCACCAGTTGAAGGTGCAAGAGGAAGATATACCTAAGACTGCTTTTAGAACCCGATATGGACACTACGAATTTTTGGTTGTCATTTGGTCTAATGAATGCTCCCGTAGCATTTATGGATCTAATGAATGGAGTCTATAAACCATTTATTGTTAAGTTCGTTATAGTGTTCATAGATGATATCCTTATCTATTCCAGAACTCTGGAGGAACATGCCAAACATCTTCAGATAATCCTAGAAACTCTTAGAAATGAGAATATGTACGCTAAATTTTCCTAATGCGAGTTTTGGAAACAAGAAATACAATTCTTAGGGCATGTCATAAATCATCAGGGAATCCATGTAGATCCAACCAAGATTGAAGCAATTATGAAATGGGACACTCCAAAGACACCAGTTGATACTACAGAAGGTTTATACAAGACTTTTCAAAGATTGCTACTCCATTAACAAACCTAACTCTTGGCTATGCAATTTGAATGGAGTCAGAAGCAAGAAGAGACATTCAAAACCCTTAAGCAGAAACTCAGCTCCGCACCAATGTTAGCATTACCTAAAGGGAGTGATGACTTCGTCATCTATTGTGATGCTTCCCGTATTGGTCTAGGTTACGTATTGATGCAACGCGAAAAGGTGATAGCACATGCATCATGGCAACTTAAATGTAACATCCATGATTTTTTCTCGTATTATTATTTTTATTTATTTCATTTTGTGCATTAATAACATTTGTGATCGCCATATTATTTCAATCTCGTTATAACCTACATGTGCATCAATTTTCAAACGTATAACGACACAGAGTTTTGAGATTTTATACTTTTATTTTATACTTTTATATACCATTTTTATTAAATAAACTAATTATGAACATTTAAGTTTATAAAAGTGAGGTTTTATTTTATAAAAAAAATATTAATAATAAGATAAATAAATATATATGTAAGTTTCTAAGTTTTTTATAGTTTTAATAAAAGGAAATTTATAATTAAAAAAGATTTAAGCTTGAACCCCTTATTTGTCATTTGAACCCTCTCTATAGCATTTGAACCCCTCAATAAGTGATTTAACACCTCTGAACCCCTTCTCATCTTGGTCCCTGGAACAAGCATTAGGCCAATTTTGAATTTGGAAAGTCAAACTCGACCAAATTCACTATCAATCCCTGTAATTTTGGGATTTTTATTCTCCCAAATCAATTTCCTACTCATTTGCGATCGTTAGGAACTTGTAATCAATCAAATTTATTGAAAAACCATATTTTAGAACCCAGTCAAGGAATCACGGTCGTGGGTTTTCAAACCCGTAAACACAAGCCTCAAATCAAGCAAATCTTGTCCCAATCACGCTGTAAAACGCGTTTCAAATCGACTATTAGTATCCTATAAATGCCGATACCGCTTGCAAATCGAAATTCACTACACAAATTAGTCTTACTCTTTCTCTATTTTTTGATCGGCGCAAAGGGGCGGGGGAGAATCTTTCGTACGGCGTGGATTTTACGGGGAACCGACTACAGGTAACCTTTTCCCCATGTTAAACGATTCATCCTTCTATGTTTTCTATCAAAATCGATTTGTAATTTAGGGCTTATAGGGTCTGATTTATGACTGGGATGTAAGGAATATAAGGGCTGGTGCAACTTGGGAAGAAGATGAACTGGGCATTTGGGTTATTAAATAACATCTTGAGAGTTTAATCAAAGCATAGCCTTAGTCTACCGTTTTAATCAATTGTCACCCAACTCAGAGGTCACGGGTTCAAAGAGTGGGGATGTCCCCCTTTTCTTTTTGTGTGTTCTATTCAATTTTGGCACCTCACACACACACAAATACCTTTGGTTAATTAAAATTTATTTCTAGATGAAGAGTTATTAAATCATCTATTCTTTTAAACCATGTTTCAAGACTCGGTTTATATTAGTTATTGATGAGAGTTATGTATTTCATTTAAAACTTATTATGTATTTCGGTGTTAAATTGATTTGAAATCATAGTTCTTATTTATATATATATATATATATATATATATATATATATATATATATATAAAAGGGAAACAATTAATATTATGTGACGGTTAATAAACTAATCTTTTATATAGATTCTCAAGGGTTTATAATTAATATTCTATTTAATAAAAAGAGTATTCATAGTTATGTTTAATTATTCTTTAAAAACATTTTAATCATAAATGAACGCCATTATTTTAAGCACGTAGTATTTCGTTACCACTATATACATTTCAAAAACATGACAAACATTATTATATTATCATAAATCTTATTATTTTATATATAACTTTTAAAATTATAAAATGATCGTGTTTTGTAACGTTATGACTTCTATTAAACGAAAGGGTTATATAAATATATTTAATCTAAATCTTTAGAACAACACGACCTATAAAATATTATTAATAATATTACGATTTTGTTAGTGTTACTAATCCTAATAATTGTTTTATTAATAAATATTTTATCACGTTGTTACTTTCACCAATAACATAGTATTAGTAGCAATATGATGATCTCTCGGTAAATAATTAATATTACTACATTGAATTTTTTATAAATAGTAATATTACAAATTCGCTTAACTTATTTATTTCACATATTTCAAATTATACCCTTATAAATATTATTATACTATTTCATCATGATGTATATTTCTAACATAATTTTAATCACTTTTGGCTTTGTCTTAAAAAATATTGTAGTTATTTTATTTTTATAATTAACACTTTCTATTGACACCTAGTTTGCTTTTATAAATAAAATTTATAAAACATCATTTACACACTCTATTCGTATCCTCGATCACTTGTCCATTCCAAAACCTTAAAGTCCCAAATCGTTCCCTTGTTGTTTCTCTTGACCGTTACTACATTATAATAACCTATTTTATTCAACTTAGGACATCCTTAATTCTTGTTTATAAAAGTTACAAGCACGACCCTCTATTATTCAAGGTGAGTTACATAGCCCATCTTTTTACCTTTTTACATATTTTGGGGTGATTCATGATATATTGAAAACTATTTATAATACAATATACATTTCTACATTTATGATCATATGTGCAATTTATGCTTTGTGCTTGAATGCTATGAGTTGAAACTACATATACATGACATACACGTGCAATCATTAACTCTGTACAAGCCAACGGTAACATTGATAGATCTATTGTGTCTGACAAACCCACCCAGGTAGGGTGATTGTTACCAACACTACATTAGGGTAACCTGCGTGTTATGCCTCAATCACAAGGTTTGATTGTGCACCTAGTTTAACTATAGATTCTCCATAAATGCCTTATTTACCATGTGTCATACGAATTGTATAAAACACTTTAAATCTATTTGAGGTGTCAAAACCTATGTATATACTCACCAACTATTTTTAGTTGACCTTGTTTTTATCATGTTTCAAGTGCAAATCCATGTGTTCATGTTTCAAGTTGATACATATAGGACATGAGGACCTAGTTGATATAAATAATTGAACTTGTTGATGTATTTCATTTCATTTGATTGTTTGATTGTATTTGTTAAACATTGTTATGAAATTGAGTAAATTTAATGTATGGAACTTTAGTTGAATCATGTGCTTATGAACAGTTTACATGTCCCGCCCCGACGTATTCCGCCATCGGTTGGGGTGTGGCATTAAAGTTCATGAAAAAATTTATACCACACATGATCTCAAACTTGGTGCCATAGTATTTACTCTAAAGATTTGGAGACACTATCTATATGGTACTAAGTGTGTGATATATATAGACCATAAAAGTCTCCAACATATATTCAATCAGAAAGAATTGAATATGAGACAGAGGATATGGATGGAGCTCATAAATGATTATGATTGTGCGATTAAATACCATCTCGTGAAATTTAATGTTGTAGCAGATGCATTGAGTGGGAAGGAAAGGATCAAACCTATCAAGATAAGAGCTTTAAGATTAGAAATCAAGATAGACTGGATGAATCAGATCAAAGAAATTCAAACTCAAGCACTACGAGAAGACAACATCAAGAAGGAGCGAATGGTTGGTAAAGAGAAGTTATTAACTAAAGGTGAAGATGAAATCCTAAGATTTGGAAGTAGAATTTGGATACCTAAAGTTGGAGAAATTCAAACAAAGGTAATGGATGAAGCTCACATATCTAAATACTTGATACATCTTGGAGCTGATTAAATGTACAAAGGATTGAAGACTCATTACTGTTGCCCGAGCATGAAGAGATCTATAACTCAGTATATAGAAAAATGTCTGACTTGTCTTCAAGTCAAGATTGAACATCAGAAACCCGCAGGTCAACTACAACAGTTGGAGATAGACGCAGACGGCCATTCGAATTCTAAGTTGGTGACTACGTTATGTTGAAAGTATCACCATGGAAAGGTGTGGTATGTTTCATAAGATGTGGAAAGTTAGGGCCAAGGTATAATGGGCTTTACAAAATCATTAAAAAAGTTGGACCAGTAGCATATAAACTAGAACTACCAGAAGTATTACAAGGTATACATAACACATTCCACATGTCATGTCTACGTACGTGCTTAGTAGACCCCGATCAAGCAGTCACATTAGATGACGTACATGTTGATGATAAGCTCCAATTCACTGAACAATACGTTAAGATCTTAGGAACACAAGACCGTAAGCTGAGAAAGAAAACGATACCAATGATACTGGTACAATGGAAAGGTCGAAAAGGCACAGATCAAACTTGGGAATTAACAAAACAGATGAAGGCTAAGTGTCCTCATTTATTTAAATAATCTTAAATTTCAAGGACGAAATTCTTTTAAGGAGGGAAGATTTGTAACACCCAGATAATTCCCAAGTATTATAGGGGCTAGAAGAATTTAAAGGAAAAGCCCATGGGGAAAAAGTGCAAAGTTCCAAGAGTTCAAGGGCAAAAAATGACAAAATTAGAAAACTAGCCTGTGACAGACCGTCACCAGGACATAACGGTCCGTTACGCCTCGTGATGGACCGTCACCTCTCATGACGGTGCGTGCCGCCACTACCAGAAGTGGTTTAGGGTTTCTGACGCGTGTCCGGTGACTCAGCTTCGTAACGCACCGTCACCATCTCGTAACGGTCCGTTATGTGGTCCCAAAGTGCGTAGCCGGCAAGCAAAGCCATGATGGATCGTCATGCCTGGTAACGGTCTGTCACGACCCTGATCTTTGCCCAATAAATAGTTGAACGAGCCCAGCCATTTTCTCACACCATTACACTCTTAAACACACACATACACACACACTCTCTGGTGATTCCATTCCCGAGCTGAGGTTCTCATACGAGGGTCCGGTTTCTTGCAAAGGTAAAATTTCAAAACATCCTGAGGTTCCTTTGTGTAAACCTAAGATATGGATATTATTTATAATAAGGTCGGATATGATTTAGGGTTATATCGAGGTGTTGATTGTTATATCTGACTCAGAAAGAGGTTCTGCTTGAGGTCAGTTCCTCTAAACTGTGCTCAGTGTAAAATGTTTTGAAAACGAAGGTCTTAATATATATAATAAAAGATCAGGGTCCTTATGTGGCCATAGGGGTGGGGATTGGGATGGATGGTCATTTCGTATGGTGAATATGATTGTAAAAACATGATTTGTTTATGAACTCACCAGCCTTGTGCTAATCCAAAATTTTTCAAATGATTTTGAGCACAGGTGATCACTAGATTGTAATTGGCATTCCATGAGGTGTACAAGTGTTATGAAATAGGGATAACTGAGGTCAGGTTCTTGTGTAACCATAAGACCTGAGTGGATGGCATGTTCTCCGTGAACTATAAGTCCAGAGTTATATGTGTTCTGATGCGTGTGAAACTATATATACTTTAATAGAGATTTATCACACAGTATTAGTTTTAAAAAGGGTTTTCACAAAGACTAATCACACACACATCGTGCAGTGTACCCGTCGGATAGCAATATAGTAAAGGTAAGAACCGGATATCAATCCATGGACACGGTGGAATGCGATAATAAACCGGAACTAAAATCCAATCAAGTAAGGGTAAATATGTTTAAGTTGATTTTTGATTAAACTAATATGCAAGAATATAAAACTAAACTAAGAACATAAATCAAACAATCAAGGAAGGAATATCACTTCGGCCTCGAATCCATTTAGTAAACATCCAACAACAACTATAAATACATGACACGTACACAATATATAAGTTGACTAAATTCTCGTCAAAGACATCTAATCAAATGATTCTTCGGAAAGTTAGAATGAATAACACAAACCAACCACCTAAAATCATACAATGAAGCTCACGTGCTATGAGTACGTAAATGTTTAATAAAGATTGGACTAGCTTCCTGTCAAGGTTGGCTAATTCAACAACTAGTTGGAAAGATTACACGAATCAACACATAACCCACCTCAAATTGATTAAAGTAAACAACAACATGCACTTCTTCAACATACAATGTCCATATCAAGATTACATAAACTGGAAGATTGCGTCAACAAGTCCTAGATGAACATAATACTAAACATGAAACATCATAACAAGCACTTTGTCTTTCCAAACATATGCACAAGGATGCACATTCAATAGTTTTCAACCATAAACAAGACTTCATCCACCATTCCTAGTCAAAGGCCATAAACTAGCATATATACATACACTAATCAATGAATACATGCATAGACCATGGGTTTTCCAACATACAAAGTCAATACATATACAAGTCTTGCAAACAATATCAACTCCCAAATACACAATATCATTGAGGAATAATCATGCCATTGTTATAACATTAACATAAACTATGCCAAAAATCCATAAATGTTGTCAAACGTTACTAAACTTCATCTAAACCAAAGTGATGTCAAGAGTTAGCTCATGGTGAGCATAAGAACAGGAACAAAACAAGGAAAAGTTACAAGACTCATAAAGAAATGCCAAGAATCAAACAACTTCCCCAAGCTAGATGATGATGATGATGATGTATGGTGATCCTCTTGATGTTGTAGTCCTTCCTAGAAGCTTAAAATGTGGCTAGAAACAAGGGAATTCGGAGCACAAAACAGTGCTAAGGGCTTCAACTCTCCAGGTCTCCAGACTTCTGATGTGAGGAAAACTTCTGATATTTATAGAACAAGGGGCACGACCGTGCCTAGTGGGAAGGCACGACCGTGCCAGACAAGGGAACGCGACCGTGGCTAGGGTAAAGCACGGTCGTGGGACAGGTGGTTGACCGATCTGCTTCTTTCATTGGCTCTCTTGCTTCGAGGTGTCAGACTCACGGGTGTACACGCGACCGTGTGGAGGCAGGGCACGGTTGTGCCTTGCCTTTTGGCTTGGCGCGGTCGTGCCATATACGGAGCGCGACCGTGCTTAGGGTTTGCAAGTTAGGAACGACCGTGCCAATTAGGGGCACGACCGTGCCTTCATCACAGAAACCCTAAAAACTTCACTTTTTATCCTGGAATCTTCTTGTTTGTTCACAAGCTTCACAAAAACCTACAAAACAGGAAATGAAGCAAATAAGTGCCTAAACGTTGAATATAACCAAGAATTGATCGTTAAATGAGCGAAGTTTTGTGCCAAAAAGATGTGTAAATGCTAACACATCATGTTCCTGCTAGGAATAATTTATTGTATTTACCAGTCAGTCCTTATTGTAAAACATTATGATATGTGAAATGAAATGTTTATGATTTTAAGTCTTCAGTTGCGTGTTTTTGGTATCAACGTCACAGTAACTAGAAGGCGACCTTCTGATCGGTATGTAGTTATATCACAAACGGAATGTTTTGTCTAAAGAAAGAGCGGTGTATAAATCTCTCCTAGACCCGTCGTTTTATCCTGGGAACATATCTATTCGAGGTACTACTCTGGTTAGATAACTGTCCTATTTTACGGGTGTGACATCTCCCAACTTCACTGTTTTCCCATATCAGCAACCATTCACCATCCAATCCCACTCACCTTCATATTCCACCATTTACCACCCATTCATCACCACCATCCATCACCATTCACAAACCCTTGACACCATGGGAAATTTTAGCATCGTTCAAGATTAATTATACCCTGCTTTGACTTTAATGTCTATGCGTTTGTCATTCATTAGGTACTTTCCCTAATTTTTCTTGAGTCGTGTCAAGTGAGTAAAGTCTTTACTCAATCTCCATTCGAACAATGAATATCCGAGCTTGATATACATGTACAAGGCAACCCTACAGAGTGTGACTACAACCGCGAATGAAATGCTATACGGTTGCACGAGTGTGATGTGGAAGAACAAGGCTGACTAAGATCATTGCTACATTATCAGCTTAGTCTTTTCCAGTATATTTTTGTATAGTTTATTTTATTGTATTTTGTTTTTCGTTATTTCTCGGTTCACATTAGTGACAATGTGAGTTTCAAGTGTGGGGATGGGAGACTACGTCTATCTTAGTTTACTTAGGTTGTTTTACATTGAAAAAATATACAAAAATACAAAACAATTCAAAAAACAACGTACTTCTAATTGGAGTTTTTGACACTAAATGGAAGATGACAGGTAGAACTGGAACTGCCTGTTGAACATAAATGAGAACAACTAATAGAAAGCGCGTCTAGTTTGTGATGTTTTGGGAGATCCAGCTGACTATGAAAAGCTTAAATATCCTGTGAGTGTTAATTAGATTAATTTTGAATAATTAAATCAGGACATCTGGTGGTTCTCATCTTAGGGGGAAACGGTAAAGCTGAAACTGTCAACATAGGGTGATATCTACAACGTTAAATTTTAAAAAGTTATATGTGTTTTTAAATTCTTTGGCACGCCACTTTCTTTTTATGAAAATAAATCCGAGAGTTGGTGGCGCAAGCATTCCATAATTCCATTTACATGATGTTAATTAAATTTAGAAAACTAAGTTTCGCCTACGTGTCACACGTCAGGTTCCAGCCTGATTGAAACACAACTTGGTTAGATTCTTAAGTACTTCATTGCTAGAACTGCCGCCTATGTGCCACACGCCGAGTTGCAACTTGGTTGAAGCACCACTACGTGGGGTTTGATTATATTGCTAATAAATGCTCATATCATTCATACCATTTATCCATCATTCATATTAATCAATTTTTAAAACATATAAGTTTTTGTTTATCATGGTGGGAAAATCTATATGGTTTAACCCGTGCTTTGATATACATTGAGATGGGATTAGGCTAAGCTATGACTTTCTAAGTGTGAGACCCATAGATGTAATGATAGCTTTATAATGTGATAATAAAACATAATCGGGGCTTGATTAGTTGGTGGTTGGGTTTAATCAGACGAAAATATTAATTGTTGCATTTTAACGCGTGATTATATTTATGCTAATGAATTAATGAGATTGTGAAAGCATGTGTTCCAGTTATGATTCCATTGTAGATTCTTTTTCGAGGACGAAAAAAGGTGAAGTGTGGGGATGTTTGATGTGTTGCAAAACACATGTCTTTTATCCTATTGGTTTAGTGCGTTTTCATTAGTTTTGTATTTGTTTTTATCTGTTTTTAGTTCGTTCCGAGTCTGTGTCATGTTTACAGGCATTTGTGTGAAATTAAGAGTTATACCATGAAGAAATCGAGCACACGAGGAAGGCCTTGAAAAAGAATTTAAAAAGTTGGAAATTATGATCTTCGCGACAAGCGAAGATGTTGAAATGCACATTCGCGACATGCGAAGAGCTTCGGAATTGGGCCCGACTGTTTGGCCTTCGCGCCACGTGAAGGGCCTGCATGCTTGGTTCACGACACGCGAACTTTTTAAATCCGGGAAAAAGCCCTAAATCGATAATTAATAGAATTAGATGGCCATTGTGATAGAGGATCGATTTCCAGCCGTCAGAGCAGAGTTTAGAGGCGATTTTGAGAGCTAAGGAAGAAACTTGAGCCAAAGTTTGGAGCTTTCTTGATCATGGTGGTTAGATCATAATCATTCGGTTTATGATCTTCACTCTTTTATATTCAATTAGTTTGTTTGATATTATGATTATGAATTTTACTTCTTGTTTGATGTTTTCGATCATGATTGTTGGCTAGACTTTAGTAGGTACCTAGGTTTGTGATGAATATTTGTTAAGTTCGGATGTTTATTGGTTTTTTGGTAATTTATGATCGTTTGACATTATTGTAATGAATCTTGGTTCAATTGATATGATGTGTATGCATACTTGATTCTGATTTAGTATTGATTTGTATTCCGTATGTGTCTTGTTGAATGTCTTTAAGTTATAGACGCATGTTTAGGTTGCTTGCTTTATGTTTGTGACTGTTTATGCTATTGCTAGACGTAGTGATCCATAGGAATATTAGTTAGTGGTTTATTAGAGCTGAGTGTTCTTCCTACTTCGATAACTGAAAGGTGAGAGGTAGTCAGTTAGTCTTTGATGTTAGGTGTCTAGGTGTAGATTCTCTGAAAGGAGGTTTACCTTAGGGTTCTTAGTATCCTTGCTAGTCTGTGTCTTGTCGATTGTTCTGAGATTACCCCTTTCATTCTTTGAGTGTATTGTGAGAGTGAGACTGAAAGGTGATCTATCTTTAGGGTAATGTAGTGTTGTTGGAGAGACTGAAAGTTAATCCGACTAGCTGGTGAGCGTTATACATTCCTTAGAGTTTCCTATTAGGTCACACCTTGAGAATGATCAGGGATCCTTTATGTATTCTAAGAGTGTCATACATTAGAACCCAGTTCCATCATAGTTACTATAACCGATAGAATTCTGAGTTATGCAAATAGGATTCTTACCTAGGTAGTGCTTTCTCCATTCTTGAGTTCATCTGATTCTTCTGTCTGATAGCTAGTTGTAGTCTAGTTTTCATTTAATTTTGATTAGTTAATCTTAGTTCATAGAATCCCCCCCAAACCAAATAATCTTAGTTCTAATCAGAGTTTAGTTTTAGTTAGTGTCTGTGTCTCGTGGGTTCGATATCCGTAATTCTGTTAGGCTGTATTGAAATTGATAGGTACACTTGCATGTCATTGTGGTCTAGTTTAGAGGATTTCTGGAGTATTACTAGAGTGTCTAGGTTAGGGTTTTGTTTAGTTTTTATAGACCGACTGATAGCGTGTTTTTAGTGTATAAATATATTCAATTTAGAGTTACATAAAATCAGGTTTTAAATTTATAAATTAAAATAATAATTACTTCAACTAAACACACAAACAATAGGCAAGTGTACTTATCGCAACGTAGTATAGTATGGGTAAGAACCAAGTATCGAACCATAGACATGGATCCCGTACTCAACCTTCACTATTGTCTGACTACGATAATAAGTTGAAAAATGGGTTTTGTTTAAAAGGAAAATAAAAAGGGTAAGAAATGTTATCTCGTTTAAGATGTTACTCTAGTTGTTATCCATTGTTTATTAGTGTTATATTTATAGTAAGGTTGGTCATAATTACTAGTACTAACCCTTTCGATAGGGGAGTTAGCATTTCGTAACGAAACAGTGGATACGGTCGGCCAACTATTCCTAATGAATCTCGGGATCCTGGCAAGTCTGCCGGTTATCTCGTGATTCATTATTCGGACTAAGATTATCCAATGACTGACGTACGTCATGTCTTGTAGCTTCTTTCGGTAAGTCAGAATGCACGATTTCCTCCATAGGTACATTATGAATGCTCGGACCTAACAAATTATGTTCTTAAAATAGTTGTCTTTACTTATAATAGTATTTCAAATAAATATAACTCTCATTCGCAAGATCAAACCCCATGGCTCCAGCTAGAAGTCCTCTGCAAGATGACACAAGAGAAGTAAAGAAATACCGACACAAACCGCAAGGTCTAGTTAGGACTCGAACGACTCGTTGAATACCCAAACCTTCAGTCAACCCATAATATTAAATCTATACAAGTCGGCCCCTTAACAGCTCCAAGGTTTGTATATAGACCGTACAAACTGGAATAAACTTCCCAAACAAGAAGTCGTGCTTAAGTGACTCACAAGATTTAAGATTATTAGATTGGTTTAAAGATCACTTACTCTTGTCTTTTTAAGATAAAGTATAGTAAAGACTTTAAAAATATAACATACTAAAAATACTTCATTAATTAATTAAAGTTCAACTAATCCGAACAACGCAAGAGAACTTGCATTGAATGACCGTACAAGTGACTCCACTAACCCTTAGATAATGTGTGGAAGTATTCCAACACCAAGGGAGAGTGGCTATAGGTTGCCTCTTGTTTTACTCGAATGACAAGAATCACTTCATATTACAAGACTTTAAAGAGAAAATAAACAAAGAAAAGCTAAACGGACCAAAACCTAGAGAGTTCTGTTTCTTAGCAGAGCTCTAAGGCCTTCCCAACTCTTGGTCTTGGACCCCTAAAACACTAGAATGAGCTTGCTATTTAAAGGCAAAGATTATGGCAATGCACGTCCGTGCATTGGATTGCACGGCCGTGCAAAGTACCCTTTTCTTTCATGTGCGGAATCTGGTAGCTTTAAAGAGTACAGGGAGCTAAAATAGGGATTGCACGACTGTGCATGGCAATGAACGGCTGTGCATTGCCATATTTTGTTCCCTGCTGACTTTTTGACCTCCAAGTTTGACCTTTTATGTCCGGTTTCGTTCAATTGACTTCCGAATGCTGATTTCTCCTTGATTTTCAGTGATTTCTTCAAGTTTTTGCATATCCATGTCAATTATCCTATTGGAACACAAATAGATGGATTAAGTATCTATTATTACCATATTATCTCTAATTGTGATGAATTTGAGGATAATTATGCGTGCAAAACATGTATAAATGATGGTACATCACCGCTTGGACGACATCAAAAATCATTTGGAGATTTTGAAATAATTAAACGTATTCAACTTTTGAGAGTTTAACAAAACTTGGAAGAGTAGCTTCTAAGTGGGCAGCACTACGGCTTTATATCTTAAACTGGATTCTCCAAAATCCAAGCGTCTTTTCTTAAGCGGAGGAGCTTTTAAGCAAAAGTGTGTCTTTTAAGTGAGTATCAGATATTTTGTGAGAACGGGGAGTTAAAGTGATGGTGAGTTCGTATTCCACTAAAGTGGGAAAGAGTTTTATTTTGAATGTGAAGAATTTTCTATGCATTTGAACTCTATTCATAGGCTGAATTCCTAACCCCGTAGCAGACCGCTAGGTAGAGGGGTAGCGGTCCGTTAATGACAATAAATAGATTGACACGCGGCCAATCATATCAGCTAGAACACGCGGTAGAATCTTTGGACACCCCCCTCAAATAGCGGCGTAGCGGACCTCTAAGGATTGGGTAGCAGTCCGAGCAGTCCGCTACCCTTGCCACGCATCGGATGCCCTTGATGTCTCATTATGGCACATGGCATTCCCCCCTTGTTTGCTTTGGGGCTACGTAGCGGACCGTTAAGAAACGGTTGCGGTTCGCTACCGATGACTTTCACAAATTTTCATTTTTAACCATTGAATTTTGGGTTAATTGCATAATTAACCCTCAGGGTTTATTCCTTGCTTAATTTGGGACCATTTTTGAACAGTTATTACACCATACTTCCATGTTAAAGATTCTACACAAAACATACATTAACCAATACAAAAAAATAACAACAATAAGCAAAAAACATGCAAACTTAACACATTACCTGTTAACAAAAAAATCAAGTTTTTAAAATTGAAAAAAAAGGAATTATCTCAATAACATTATTAGCAACCTATACATGCTCAAACACCTATTAAAGTCATGAAGTGTCAAAAATATGAATAAAAATTACAACATAAGTAAGAAAAACTCGCAAGAACTCGTCACTGTCCAAGTGTTCATACAACGGGTAGTTGATCCATATATAATTTGGAAGATATGCCAAAAAAAGACATACCCACAACAATAAGTATTGGCACCAACAATGACAGCCTATAGGGATATTAGGATGAGAGTTGACAACTCATACACACTCTTTAACCAATGACTACTAATTTGTGATAAAAAAATAACTACCAATAACCAATCTCTTACTTTTCAAAATAGATTGACACAAAGAACCCAAAATCTCATGAACTCGATATCTTCTCAGTCGACAACTAAAGAGTAGTAATCTAGGGAAAGAAAACCAAGAATGTCTTAACTAATTGACATCTAATCAGAATCAGTGGCTTAGAAAAGAACCTTATGTCTTCTCAACAGCCTACTAGAGAGTCGGAATAGAGAAGACAAAGGACAATAACAGACATAGGATCTAGCCCAAACAAGCAAAAAAAATGAAGAACAAACCCTAATTCACACAAACGGATTTGCGTTTACAACTTTAAACACCACAATTAAACTGGACAAATCCAAAAATTCGAGCACTACTGCTGCCCCTAATAATGAAATTCACTTGATATGCAGTCACATAAGAGTTAATGACAATAAATAGCATTACCAGAAGAAGAAGTTATCAACCAGAAGATCTAAATTATGTTGTAGATTCAACCATAAGAAGTTATCAAACATGAATAGTGACTCAGATCTTACTAGACCAGAAATAGAAATTGAATTAGAACTCCTAAACAAGACACAATCACACAAGTACATACAAGTCTACTTCAAAATTAAACAAGCACACATACATAAGGTGACCACGACTAGAGCCAGGTATTCTTGCCACTTGAATGGTAGATCAAGGATTACTTAGGGCACTATGCAAGAACACAAAAGAAAGAAGATGCACAATAAACAGTGTAACAGAGCAATGCAATAGAAACTCAAATACTAACATATATATAACAATGACTAAAGTATCAAGAACTTGTATCAAGCTATTAAACAAGCAATATAATACGTAACACTTATATGCAATACATAAACCGGCTATCATTCACTGAAGATTAATATCTAATGTCGGTCCTTCTAGCCAGACCTAGAAATCCCTAAAAAGATAATTTCATGTAACAAGAAAAATAAAAGGGTAAGAAATTTCTCACAATGCTATAATCGTCAAGCAACTCCAATGCACCATCACTTAGGGTGTTTAGAAAATACCAAGAGAACTTGTAACCTTCACTTAGGGTTACAAGAATTGCACCAGATGATCATTAAAATCCGATCCAATAGAGTGAGTAGTGGACATGATAGTTGAAAGTACACAAGTGATAAAATAACTAGGGTTTCGTGATCGTATCCAAACCCACCAGATACAAACTTCAGATTCTCAATTTTAGCATCTGATGATAGAAAAGTACACTAGAAGCGTCTAGAACCACAGAACCAAAGATCTAAGGTTTCATATCTGGAAAAATTAGTATGCGATATACCTTACACGACAATCAACCAGTAAAAACTCCAATCACCAAGAACTTGCGTCACAATAACCAACAAAGAGAAAATCGCCTTTCATTTTTACAAAATCCTAACAACGGATATCATTGAAATTTATCGAATGACTTCTGATGCTCGAAGAACCAAGAATAAATCTAGACATGAGATCCTAAAGCTCTGATACCATGTCACAAACTGAGAATCTGAAGTTTATTAACCCAAATTAAAGTGTTTAATCCAGACATAAAACAAATCTGAAAAACACAATCAACCAGATACACATGAATAGAGACCGAGACAAGACTAAGATCATCATCCTGATGAACTGTACAATACGATTAATCCTCTAAACATACGGATTCTATCAACTATGTCGATACCCAAACATTAAAATGAAGAAGACGAATATACAGATAGGAAAAGCAATCTGAAGGAGCATCAATAGGCTTGATCAGTATCGCATCTCCTTCCCTAGCTTCTTTGTATTTGTTAGCATAATAAGTCTGTTTATGGGCCTTAGCCCATTTAGCTTGTAACGCTTAGCCTACCTGTTTAATGTTTGTTTTCTCTTCATTGTAACCTAATATTCACTTAAATAATATTTAGCCTCCATCTTTCTCTGTACATGTTTTTTAGTTAACATGGTATCAGAGATGATTTAATCCATGCTTGACTGAAGACTTTTGTTGTAGCTTCCGCTCCGTTGTTGGTTCAATCATTTTGGTTTGTTCGTTGTTGAAGGATTGTTTGTGGCTGTCTCGTTGTTGTTACTCACGCTAGCCTGTTGATTTTATGTCTTCGTGTTCGTCACCTTCTCATTGGTCTGATTACCAAATCTGCGCCGCCGTCATCGAAACTAGGTAACCCTAATTTTTTATCTGTTGTAGAAACTACCCTATAGAAACTACCCTGTAGAAACTACCTTACCGAAACTACCCTATCGAAACTACTATTCTGCTTTATTCTGCCGTCGTTCTGATTTGATAATATGGTTGGGAAAGATGACTCTCTTCAATCCATTAGTACTCACCTGGATGGTAAAAACTACGCCTACTGGAGTTACGTGATGAAAAACTTTCTTCGAGGGAAAAATATGCGGGGTTATGTCATAGATACTAAGGGAAAGCCTACTGATAAGTCTAAGGCTGCTAAGTATGCATTAGCTCTCGATACATGGGAAACGGATAACTCTAAAGTTATCACTTTGATCAAGAACACCGTAAGTCAGTCCATTGGTATTCAGCTGGCTAAGTATGATACAACTAAGGAAGTTTGGGATCATTTGGAAAGGCTGTATACTCGGTTTAATTTTGCCAAGCAGTATCAGTTGGAGTTTGATATCCATGCTCTTCAACATAATGGTATTAGCATTCAAGACTTCTACGAAGCTTTGTCGGATTTATGGGATCAATTGGCACTTACGGAATCTGTAGAGTCATATCTTTTGTATAAGCTGTTGTCATTTATTGTGTATTTAAACAATTTTAGACTAGTTTACTTTCTGTTATTTCATTAAATGTAATTTCAGTTTTCTGTAATTTACTGCTTTGTCTGGGCCATCGAAACTACTTAGTTTCGATTGAGTTTATTCAATCGAAACTAGTAGTTTCGATAGATGGTAGTTTCGACAGTTCTGTGTATCACTTGTAAATGGTCAATCGAAACTAGTAGTTTCGATTGAGCATAGTTTCGATACCTGTCACTACTATAAATAGCCTAGTTTGAGAATATTTAGGGTGTGAGTAGCGGCTGTAAACCTGAACCTTCTCTTTCACATTGTTCTTGAATCAATGCAATTTGCAGTTGTTTATTCACTGTGTTCTTACATTTTCATACCATTTGCGTGTTGATTCATAGTGTGGTTAGCCTGTTATCTTCACCAACACTGTTTCTATCATCTGTTTCACCACCATACACACAGTTTCCGCCTGTGTGTGTTTGTAATCGATCAAATTAGTGATTTATAAGATAAATCTGGACCTACAATTGGTATTAGAGCTTTATGCTCTAGTGTTTTTGAGTGTTATCAGGTTTTTGTGATCGATTCTAGGTGATTTGTGAGGTATTTTTGAGGTTTTTGTTGGAATCTGCACATAACATCTCAGACGTACTGTTTCATCGTTTTTCAAGGATTTTTGTTCGTGATTTCAAGAATCGGAGGTTGGATTAGTGATCAGGAGTGTTAGACGAAGGTTTTCGCTGGATTATTTTGTCATTTCTGCACTACTGATTTATGGAGCTTATCATCAATGGAGTATTTCTGAGCTTGGAGAAGAAGGCATCGAAACTACGGGGGACAGTTTCTGATTTTTGTAGATCATCGAAACTTCTTGTCTACGTTTTGTCGGGAGAAGGTACTATCGAAACTATATTGTTGTCTTATCTCTATAGAAACTGTGGTTATCGAAACTTGTTTGTGAAATTCTCAGTATCGAAACTAGTTGTTTCGAGTTAATCTTTTTCAATTCTATCGAAACTAGTTGTTTCGATAAAAGTTGTCCTATCAAAACTAGTTGTTTCGATAGAAGTTGTCCTATCGAAACTAGTTGTTTCGATTGAAGTTGTTTCAATTAAAGTTGTCCTATCGAAACTAGTTACTGTTTAGTTTCGATTCCAAATATTATGGCCACTTCAAGTTCAACAGAACATTCTGGGGGAATAGACCACCTACTCTTGTGTCCACAAGAGAATTTGATGACTGGACTAAAAAGATGAAACTTTTCTTTCAATTTCACGATTATACACTGTTGAGTTCTATCACCGATGGCCCCCACAAGCCCGTAACTACTACTTCTGATGTTCAACGTCCTAAGTTAGTATCCGAGTATGATGAGAAAGATCTTGCCTTGATTGCCCAAGATAACAAGGCCTACAGGACTATTTCCATGGCTCTTCCTTTGGATATTTTCAACATCTTTGCCGAGTACACAACTGCCAAAGACTTATGGGATGCATTGTGCACAATATATGTGGGAAGTGAGGATGTCAGGGAAAGCAAAAGAGATCTGATCAAGAAACAATATGCGATGTTCAGCAGTGTAAGGGGAGAATCAATATCTGATTTGATCAACCGTTTCTCAAGCATTGTATCAAGGTTGAAGGTAATGGGAGTTGAGTACCCTACTCTTGATCTAAACAAGAAACTCCTAGATTCTCTTCCTGAGGAATGGAATATGTATCGAATCATGATCAAAAAGACTGAGAATCTGAGTGCTCTGTCTCAACAGGAAGTCTATAGCATTCTTGAATCTTATGAAATTAAGATTAAGAAGGGATCAGTCACCCCGTCAAATCAGTCTGGAAACACAGCTCTCATTGCTGGATCAAGCTCATCCGGTAGCCCATACATTCAGACTGATGTCCCTCCTTCAGCTGCTGCAATTAATTCTACCAGCTCCTCTGCTCCTCAAAAGACTGTCACCATGATTCCTGATGATTATGTCCCAATCATGACAGCTTTCATGTCGTGCTATGATGCACTGATTTCTAGAAATCTAACACCGGTTAGCTTTCAACCTGATTACTTGGAGCAGATTAATCCTGATGATTTGGAGAAAATGGACATTGATTGGTGCATGGCCATATTAACCTTAAGAGCCAAAAGATTCATCAAAAGGACTGGCATAGACAGATTCAAGCAGGGAAAGATACTTGGGTTTGATATCAAGAAGGTGAGATGCTACAATTGTGATTAGCTGGGTCAGTTTGCCAGAAACTGCAAGGAGCCATCCTCCAAGGATCAACAAGAAAAGAAGATTTCCTCTGGAAAACAAGCTGCCAATCCTCCAAAGACAAACACATCTTCAAGTTCCACAGCTCTTGTGTGTCAAGCTGATGGACACTATCATTGGGGAGAACAAGTTGAGGAAGCTACCGATAAAGCCTTGATGGCTGATGTGGAGGACGAGGGCAAGTGTGTCATGATTGAACCTGCTGAGGATCTCACTACTGTGCCCGCTAAGGTTATTTCTAAACTGTGTAATTCTAAATCTTGCTTAAATGAAATTCAAAAATACAGATTCATCAATCAAGCCTTGATTGATGAACGAGATCACATTAAGGTGATGTATGACTCTGTTGCCAAAAATGAGAAACTTTACTTAAAGAAAATTCGTGACATATCTGGTGAAAATAATTCTTTAATTGTGCAACTCAATACTCAAACCATTAATAATACGATTCTAACTGAAAGAGTCCAAAAGGCAGAAAAAGCCAAATTACAGGTTGACCACATGGATATGGATCAGAAAATTCTGTTTGGAATAATTGATAAACAATTTAATAGAAAAGGCACAGAAGGTCTTGGGTATAACTCTCATCTACCTCCTTATTCTAAATCAGAGAGATTTGCTGATATGCCAACTCCACATGTTTCCACACCTTTTGTTTGTACATTATCTCCTGATGATTATATTACGTCCTCCGATTCTGACAGTTTTGCTTCTTGTGCAGAATCAAATTGTGTAAATTCCGAAGATGATTGTGATAAGAGTGCTAATGACAGAACTATTTTAAAAGAACTTGAGTCGGATGAATGTAATAATATGTCCGTGTCAAAACCAAATATTTGTGCACACGTTAAAAACTTGTATTTTGATTCTATGCCTGCTGAGCATACGGGTTTGGGATGTGATGTTTCTAAATTTCAAAATGCTTTGCCTTTTGTTCCTAAATCTTTGAATGTTATGCTATGTGTTACCAAATTTAAAAGTGCATGAATTATTGTGAATGATGTACCACGTGAAACCATGAGCAACATGGACTTTTTCAGATTAAAGGAAGCACATCGTCTTCAAGACAAAGTTATTGACGAGAGAACCGTCTCATGTTCAGATTCCTCAACATCACAATCATCTTCATCTTGTGATGACTATTATCATGCTAAGATATCTTGTGAAAACGTTTGTTTTAGTTGTGGTGCCTCAAATCATGTTTCAAAAAGTTATAAATTGATAACCACAAATTCTAATGATGAATCGCCTTCCAAAAGTTCATTAAATTCATACGTGTTGCCTAAGTCTTCTCACAGTAGGAAATCTAGGTGTAAAAGAATTAAAAATGCTAAAAATTATTTAAAATGAACGTGGAAAATTAAAAATAATGTTCTATTTGATGACTGTGCTTCATCAAAGGATAGTTGTAATTCTGATTCCAATGAGATGTAAATATCCTGACACTAAGATCTCTTGATTGAAACAATTTTGGTCAAAACGTATAAATGGTTCGTTGTGTATAGGGTCAATCAAGAAGAACCGGCGATAACATTTGGCATGTAGATAGTGGATGTTCAAGACATATGACTGGGCACTTTAACTTGCTGCAAGATTATCATCAAATTGATGGAGAGTATGTTGCTTTTGCTGGAAACCCAAGAGGAGGAAAGATTGAAGGACAAGGAACAGTATCAAATGGAGTAAATAGTCTGGAATTTGTCAACTTTGTTCCTCAGTTGAAATACAATCTGATGAGTGTTTCACAGATTTGTGACAAGGACTTTTGTGCTTTATTCAATTCAAAGAATGTCTTATCTTGAAGCCGGGAGTGGTGATTCCGAAAGAACTTATTCTCATGCGTGCTCCCAGAAGATACAACACATATAGCTTGGATATGAACAACCCATCGGGAATTTAATCGTGTTTTCTCTCAAAGGCTTCCGAAGATGAATCTTTCATGTGGCATAAGAGGTTGGGACATGTCAATTTCAAAACGATGAACCGACTGGTTCGAGGCAACCTAGTCACTGGATTACCTCTCAAAGATTTCACTCCTATGGAACACTGTATCTCATGTTCAAAGGGAAAACAGCACAAATCTTCACATAAGCCTAAAACCACCAATTCCATTGACTCTCCTCTCCAATTGCTTCACATGGATCTTTTTGGTCCAGTGAGTGTCATGTGTCTTGGACGAAAGTCATACTCATTGGTGGTAACAGATGATTTTTCTCGATTCACTTGGGTGTTTTTCTTAGCCAAGAAAGATGAGACGCCAGAGATTTTAAAAACCTATCTGCTTCAAATTGAGAACCTCTTCAATCTAAGTGTGAAGACTATCTGCAGCGATCATGGAACAGAATTCAAAAATGCAACTCTTGATTCCTTCTGTGAAAGCAAAGGAATTTCTCGACAATTTAGTGCACCTCGTACTCCTCAACAAAACGGTGTAGCTGAAAGAAGAAACCGCACTTTAATTGAAGCTGCACGAACTATGATTGTTGACTCTAAGCTTCCCGTGACTTTCTGGGCTGAGGCGGTCAACACTGCATGTTTTGTGTAAAATCGGGTTCTTATCACTAAAAGTTGCAACAAGACACCTTATGAGATCATTTACAAGCGCAAGCCAGTTATCGATTTCTACAGAAAATTTGGGTGTGTGTGCACAATGCTGAACACTTCAGATCAGCTCAACAAGTTTGAAGCCAAAGCTGATGAATGTTATTTTTTTGGTTACTCATCCAATCAACGTGCTTTTCATGTCTACCATAAGAAGAAAAGGATAGTGCTGGAGTCCATTAATATCAATTGGCATGAAAACAATCATATGGACGCAGGAGACGGTCCCAATTGGCTCTTTAATGTTGATTCAGTTTTTAAGTCATTTAATCATCCTGATTTCTCTATTGAATCAACGCATGCTAATCCTTACTTCTCTGTGAACAATCTAGGGAACATAAATGATCAAGGCTCTTCCTCATCTGCTCAGGTTGAAATTCCTGTGGTTGCTAATGCTGAATCTGATATGGAGTCTTCCGGTTCTGGTGCAACAGGTGAAACTGTTGAAGACAACTCCATTCCAATAGTAGATGTTGCACCACAATCACCTGCTGAAGATCCTATTAATGATATTGCCGATCCTCCTGCTGAAAATCTTACCAATTTAGAAGAAGTCGTGGAAGAAGATGAAATTCCTCAACTACGAATTCACAAGATTCATCCCACCAATAACATCATTGGACCACTCAATGTGGGTGTTAGTACCCGAAGTGCCTGTGAAGCATTTGAAAACATCATGTTTTCTTACTTCATTTCTCAAGCTGAACCAAAGAACATCAAAGCAGCTCTACTAGAAAACAGCTGGGTGGAAGCAATGCAGGAAGAGCTACAGCAATTCTCAAAGCTGTATGTGTGGAATTTGGTAGATCTTCCCAAGAACAAAGTTCCAATCGGCACACGTTGGGTTTTTCGCAACAAAAAGGATGAAGGCGGCACTGTGATTCGAAATAAAGCTCGTCTGGTGGTTCAAGGTTTCTATCAAGAAGAAGGGATTGACTATGAGAAAGTCTTTGCACCAGTGGCTCGCTTGGAAGCCATCAGAATGTTTCTCGCCTATGCAGCCTACATGGACTTCACCGTCCATCAAATGGATGTCAAAAGCGATTTTTTGTATGGCAAAGTTCAAGAGGAAGTATATGTCAAGCAGCCGCCGGGTTTCATTGATCCTAATTTTCTAGACCGTGTTTACAAGTTAGACAAAGTATTGTACGGTCTTCACCAAGCACCTCGTGCGTGGTATGAAACTTTATCAAAGCATCTGCTTGAGAATGGTTTCACACGGGGAGCAATTGACCAAACTTTGTTCAAACGGAAGGATGAAAAGGATACAATCATGGTGTAAATTTATGTGGATGATATCATTTTTGGATCTACAAATCCCCGTCTCTGCAAAGAATTTGAAGAAGTGATGCGATCTAAGTCTGAAATGAGCTCCATGGGGGAAATGAAGTTCTTTTTGGGGCTACAAGTTGATCAGTCTGAGTCAGGAATCCTTATCCATCAAGAAAAATACGTAAAAGAAATCTTGACCAATTTCAAAATGGCTGATTCCCATCCAGTAAAAACTCCTGTGGAAGTTCGACATTGTTTGACTCCTGATGTGGATGGTGAAAGCGTTGATCAGCATCTATATCGCTCTATGATAGGATCTCTCATGTATCTCACGGCCAGCAGATCCGACATCATGTTTGCAGTGTGCTTGTGTGCACGTTTTCAGGTTAATCCTAAACTCTCTCATTTATCTGCTGTCAAACGTATTTTAAGATATTTAAGGTATAAGCCAAAATCGGGTCTGTGGTATCCTAAAACTGACTTGTTTGATCTTGTGGCTTATTTAGATTCAGACTACGGGGGTTGCAACTTAGACCGAAAATCCACTTCTGGAGGTTGTCAATTCCTTGGAAACCGCCTTGTCTCATGGCAATGTAAGAAACAATCCACCGCCGAAGACGAATACATTGCCGCAGCCCTCTGTTGTTCCCAAGTCAGATGGATACACCATCAGATGCTTGACTATGGGATCACATTCCATGAGACACCCATTCTGTGTGACAACACTGCCGTTCCCCATATCACCAAAAACCCCGTTCAGCATTCCAAAACAAAACACATTGAAATTAAACATCATTTTATTCGTGACTGTGTTGAAAAGAAACATATTCAAATCGTTGAAGTCAAAACCGACAAACAAACCGCAGGCATCTTCACAAAGGCTTTTGACTCTACCAGATTTGCCTAACTGGTAGAGATGCTTGGAATGATTAACTTTCAGTAAATTGTGTGAATAGTAGTTTATTTTCTAAATTTTGATTAATTAACAAAGAAAATTACAAAAAGATTTTATTTTTATGTACAGTTTCTAAGCAAATCTTTTGGGGGAGAAATATAATATTGAAAAGAATTGCTGTATATATAATCTTACAAGTTGCAGAAAAAATTGAATCTGACCTTTGAGAAATGATAGTGTCTGATCTCATCTCTTGGACATGGAATAGACCAAAAGCGATGGTGTTTACTGAGGTATAGCTGGTAGGCCAGACATATGGTTAAAACTTGTAAGTAGTGTGAAAACCTAATATATATATCTCATACTTGTGTGTTTGAATCCATTATTGAAACATCTAACCCATTTTTATATCTAAGAAAACCGATTCAATCAGATACAGGCTTACGTATTGGATTCCTATTCATACGCCAAGTGACCGTCAAAATAACGATATTTACCACCGATGACCCCGTATGTTTTGCATACGCAAAGATCTCGGGTGCTCATCCTTTTCCCATCCACTTGGATGATTTGACCTCTTCTGTTTTGCTTACGCAAAGATCTTGGGTGTTTAACATTTTTTCTATCCGCTTGGATAATTTTACGACTTCTTCTGTTTTGCTTACGCAAAGATCTAGAATGCTCGTACCTTTTAATATCTACTTGGATATATTTTATTTTAATCTTCTAAATCCACTTGGATATCTTATTTTATTTTGGTGGTACTTTGACATTACTAAGATGGTACCTTGGTTAATCAGAAAGAGATGATAGGATGAATATGGGTGCTTCTTGAGGATTGATAGGTTTTCAAAATCATTTTATTTTAATATGTGGGGTACACCTTGTATATTGCTTAAATGGTACCTTCTAATCACATGAAATCTTAGTACAAACAAATGTTCGGGTTTACTTTGCACAAATATCAGCTATCTTCAGGGACTCACAGTAGTTAATTGCAAAAGGAAGTGTTTCAAGAGACTGACCAGATCTGATCTCATGTTGGATCTTTTTCCAAAAAAGATAAGTTTAAATATCTTGTGTATAATTTCATTTATTAAATATCGAAACTAGTTGTACATATCGAAACTACTTTGTGCATATCGAAACTACTTTGACTTATCGAAACTACTTTGTGCATATCGAAACTTCTTTGATATATCGAAACTACTTTGTGCATATCGAAACTACTTTGAACTATCGAAACTAGTTGTTCATATCGAAACTAGTTTGCCCTATCGAAACTAGTTGTTTCGACAAGGGCATTTTTGTCTTTTGTCTTACGAAAATTAAAAGCCTTCATAATCAATCCCTCCCTTCATACTGTTTTTCACTCGTCTTTTTCAAACCTTCTTCGCCTTCTCCGTCATTCACAAAATCTCTCAAACCATCGGTCTGAGTTACAAGATATCAGCATTAATCACCTGATTTCCCCCGTTGTCACTATCGTCTCCATCATCAGGTAACGTCTCATTACTTCATTTTGGATGATTTTTGCAAATCGGCAGACCTAGGTTTTCAAAGTTTAAAATTTGTTCGACTAAATATTCATAATAACAGTCGTTTTTGTGCTTATCCGTGTTTGCATACATCTCTATCATCTTTGAACTCATGATTAATGTGTATTCTTGCAGATAACAGTCTCACAATCGGTAAGATGAAGTTCCGTCATTTACAGGCCACACTAAACCCTTCATTAAATTTTTTTATATTAGTCTAAGTATAATGAATCAGAGGGGTTTGGGTTTCAAAACCAAGTAGTTTCGATAAAGGGGTTCAACACTTTAAAAAATTTCTCAAAAGATTTTCAATCGAAACTACTAGTTTCGACACCCAAACTTGCCCTAGTATCTCTGATCGAAACTATATAGTTTCGATAAGTTCATCTCCATCGAAACTAGTTGTTTCGACAGTGTTGATTTAAAAAAAAAATTTAAGTGTTGATCAAAGCTTATAGCCTCTATCGAAACTACTTGTTTCGATAAAGCTGTTTGTTAAATTAACCAAGTTCATCTCAAATCGAAACTAGTTATTTCGACAGTAAGGACTTCAAAATTTTTCTAAGTGTTGATATACCTTGTTTCGATTAAGTATATTCAGAAACTTTACTTATTGTGCAAAACTGATGAATTTTACAGGTATGGATCTCTTATTCGTAAAAAGACACAATGTCTGTGCATTCCTTAATGCCAATGATCCAAAAGCTGCAGAGTTCACTCGTGTCTTAAATTTCCTGGCAAACTCCAACATCATCTTTGCCATCAGCAACAGCCTGCTGGTGTTTGAGACATCTATAAGAGAATTTTGGGAGACTGCAGAGATTATCACAGTTGAAAATGTGGAACACATCAGAGCAACTGTGCTTGGCCAAGAAGTCTTATTTTCTGAAGCTACAGTTAGAGAGGTGCTGCAGTTTAATGACAATCCAGATGCACCCATTGAATTTCCAATCTTCTGTGTTAAAGAATGCTTCAGAAGATTGGGTTATCCAGATGAATTCAAAAGTGGTTAGATAATCAAGAACTCCTTACCGAGCCATTGGAGATACATAGTGCACGTGTTTATTCACTGCCTATCAATCAGAAAAGGAGGTTTTGATTCAGCAAACAGCACTCTGGCTCAGCAATTTTGGGATTAGTCAAGGGAAGAGATTACAATTTTTCTGGCTTCATCTTCAGACAGTTAAAGGACAACCTGACAGGAGCCATGAAGGAGAAATTTCTGGCATATCCAAGATTCCTACAGGTTATCATCAATCATCTTCATCCTGAGCTTCAACAAGTTGGGAACACCTTTGTGTTCGACCATATGATTGCCAAGACACTCAGCTATATGAGAAGTACCAACAAGAGAACCAACAGGGCTATAGCTGACGTTCCCCTGTTTGGTCATATTATTGGTGAAGAAGAAGAATTTATTCCTGATATTGACCCTGATCTAGAATAAGAGATCTTATCATCTGATGAAGAAGAGATGGAAGTTGAACAAGATCAAGGTAATCAACCTATTGATGAAGCTGAGATTGAGATAAACGTCCCTAATGTTCAAGAAGAAGAACAACCTATCATTGAGCCTGTGATAGAGGCTCCTTTTGTTGAACAAATACAAATAATTCTGGATGCAGGAATCTATGGATCTGACTACTACAAATAATGTTGAAGCTGGTATGCATGAAGCTGAGGAGGAAGTTGCAGAATCAAGTGGAACTCTGGATGCAGGAATCTATGGATCTGACTACTACAAGTCTGATTCAGATAATAGTACAGAGCATCTTGCATCTTCCTCCAAACGGAAAGTTGAGTCAGGTTCTGATTTTGAGGAAGAAGAGCCTAAGGCAAAGAAAATCAAGACTGGATTTGAAGATTTGTCATCCTCGTCAGATTCTCTATTAGCTACTCCACAACCTACTCCACAGCCCACTCCACAACCAACTCCAGAACAAACTCCACTACCATCTCCACAACAATCACCCATCCATACTACTCCCACATCACCAACTCAAGATTCAACCTCTCCTGTACCAAGAGTTAAATCTTTAAGCCTTGAACTGAAGAAAATGCAGGATACGATTCAAAAGAAAGATAAAGAAATTGAAGGCTTAAAATCTAATTTGCAAGATGTTTAGGAAGAAGTTAAAGATCTGAAGCTGGAAGTTGGGGGTCTACATACCCAGATTGACACTCAACAAACCCAACTTGAAACACAACAGAAACTAATCTCAAAGCAAAAAGAAGAAGTCAAGGCTTTAGCTGAAGCAGTGGAGCAGCTCAAAGCCTCAATGATAAAACCTGTGCAACAACAACCAACCACTTTAACAGCTCCGGGGGAGACCACATCTGTAGTTGAACCCTCATCTCCTACCCCGGTGACTAATCTAGAGTCTGCACTAACTATCTTTACTGGCTATGCTGAAAAGACAAAGGAGGCAGTTGAAGTCAAGGTTGAAGAATAAGAGCTAGACCTTCCCTCCACAAGTGAGAGAAGACATGCGAGGAAGAAAGGGAAAAGGACCTCTACTGAAATAGAAACAGTAATTCTGGATGAAGAAGACATCCCATCTGATGACGAGCTGAATGCTCTCTTAGATGAAATTGAAAACTTTGGGTATAATGATCTTTACCCAGAAATTCTGCCTACCGAAGAAAAAGAGACTGAGAGAACCAGATACTTTACAGAAGAAGGAGAGGAAATTCAAACCTTGTCTGATGAAGAAAAGGGCGAAGAAGATGTTCAGGTTAATCTTATCAAGACAACCACTCTTGAACCAACCACAACTGTCTCTGAATCTAGTCCAGCACAAGATCTACCCTCTGTTGCACCTGAACCTCCAATTTCAAGAAAATCTTGGTTTAAGAAAATCATTCAGGAAGAAACTCCTAAAACATATGAATGGATAGCTGAGCATCAGGAACTAAAGAGGCCTCCAATTGGCTGGAAGTATGATGCTGAAAGGAAGCTCTTCATTATCAGAAGATATAGAGGGGAAGTTCAGCACTTTAAAAATATGACTGACTTCCAGACCCTTCCTTTCTATGACCTCAGGGATTTAGCCAAACTTCCCCTTCAAAACCCTGGGAAGGTCATGATGGCTTATGACTTCGAGAAATTTCTGCATTCTCAAGTCAATAATGATTTCAAGGGTATGAAGCCTAGGAAAACTCAAAAGAAAATCTCAAAGACTAGGTTTCACCCTAAAACCAATAAGCCATATTTGTTCTTGAGGTACAAGCCTGCCCAAAGTCACAATACCATCACCATTCCAAAATCTGTACCTGTCTAGCTGTAAACTTTCAGAAAGTGGTACTATGACCCAATCATTGGCAGTGCAGTGATAGAGTGTGAGGGCAATGAAGATATCACTATCTTTGAGCCTATGGAGTTGTTAAAATTTCAGCCTGAAGATCTGAAGGTACTATTCCAGAATCACATTCAGGCATCCAGTGATGAAGATGAAGCTGATGTCAAGGCCTACCAAAGAGTTGTAACTCTCCACGTTAAACCATTCATCCCGAGGATAACTGAAGGACCAGCTGCATGATGAAGAGCTGAAGACAGTAATGCAACAGCTTAGGGGGAGATTGTAGAGTCATATCTTTTGTATAAGTTGTTGTCATTTATTGTGTATTTAAACAATTTTAGACTAGTTTACTTTCTGTTATTTCATTAAATGTAATTTTAGTTTTCTGTAATTTACTGCTTTGTCTGGGCCATCGAAACTACTTAGTTTCGATTGAGTTTGTTGAATCGAAACTAGTAGTTTCGATAGATGGTAGTTTCGACAGTTCTGTGTATCACTTGTAAATAGTCAATCGAAACTAGTAGTTTTGATTAAGCATAGTTTCGATACCTGTCACTACTATAAATAGCCTAGTTTGAGAATGTTTAGGGTGTGAGTAGCGGCTGTAACCCTGAACCTTCTCTTTCACATTGTTCTTGAATCAATACAATTTGCAGTTGTTTATTCACTGTGTTCTTACATTTTCATACAATTTGCGTGTTGATTCATAGTGTGGTTAGCCTGTTATCTTCACCAACACTGTTTCTATCATCTGTTTCACCACCATACACACAGTTTCCGCCTGTGTGTGTGTGTGTAATCGATCAAATTAGTGATTTATAAGAGAAATCTGGACATACAGAATCTGCAGAACTGAAGGTGTTCAAACCTTATATTTCTAGAAGGGAGGAACAACATTTGGTACAATTTTTTATGGCATTACGTTCAGATTTTGAAGGACTGCGTGAAACAATTCTTCATCTTTCCCCTCTTCCAATGGTTGATTCAGTTGTTCATGAGTTGATTTAAGAGGAAACTAGGTTAAAATCTCAGGTTGATAAGGGTTCTAAAGTAACTACTACTCCAGTTGTGTTTGTCGTTCCCCCTAATCAGTCTTGATAAGGTGCTAAAGTTGCTTTTGATGAATGTGCATTCTGCAAAGGGAAAAATCATTGGTGTTACTTAGCAGAAATAATCCAAAATTCTTCATCGTTCCCCTCTTGTACTGACACCCCTCAACATAATGGTGTTGCTTAAAGAAACATCGCCATCTTATGGAGATCGCTCGCTCATTCCTTTGATCCGCTGAGGTACCTAGTGTCTTTTAGGCAGAAGCACTCCTGCCCCCCTAACATGTGATTAATAGGATCCCTACCTCTCACAATAGTGCGATGTCTCCATTTTAAAGTCTTTTTGGTGAACGCCCAGATTATGGTGAGTTACGGGTTTTTGGATGTACTTGCTTTGCTCTCCGTCCTCATGTTGAATGAGATAAATTGACAAATAAGTCAACCTTATGCGTTTTCTTTGCCTATGACAATGGTCCCAAAGGATATGGCATGGGACAAAAAGGATATCGTTGTTTTAATCCTGTAAGTCAGAAGTTATATGTATCAAGGCATGTTACATTTCTTGAACATATTTCCTTCTATTTGATTCCAGCTAAGTCACATGATGTAACACACTTAGATCTACAGAACATTGATCCTTTTGCTAGCAACATTGATGTCTAAACCTCTGATGTTCCAGATTCATCCGTTGATCCTAATATGCCTACTCCAGATACGTCTGTTGCACATGATGTGCCGGCTGATGAACCATCAATGTCATCTGGTACTATTGCTGATCCTCCGCCGGTTGAAACTAGAAATCAACCACCTTCGAGAAAGTCTACTCGTGAATGTAAGTCTACCCATCTACCAGACTTTGCATACTCTACTTACTCTGCTTTGTTTGGTTCATTTATCATGAGCATTCATCATTTGTCTGAACCAGAATCATATTAAGAGGTTGTCTCTAACCCTATATGGCAGAATGCTATGGCTGAAGAGCTCACGGCTCTTCATCAGACTCATACATGGGATTTGGTTCCACTACCACCAGGTAAAGATACAGTTGGTTGTCATTGGGTGTATAAGATTAAAACAAAGTCTGATGGGTCTGTTGAACAATACAGGGCCAGGCTTGTGGCAAAAGGATATTCTCAAACCTATGGTAAGGATTATGAGGAGACTTTTGCCCTAGTGGCAAAAATGAAGACAGTTCGTACTTTAATAGTTGTTGCGTCCGTTTGTCAGTGGAAGATCTGTCAAATGGATGTCAAAAATGCATTTATGAATGGTGACCTTCATGAGGAGGTTTACATGACTCCACCCTCGGGAATAGCTCATCAGCCGAGTGAAGTTTTTCGGCTCCGAAAAGCTCTATATGGGCTCAAACAGGCTCCTCGTGCTTGGTTTGAGAAATTCTCTATAGTCATCACTTCCCTTGGTTTTCTTCCTAGCAATCATGATTCAAAATTATTTGTTCGATGTAGGAATGCTGGGTGCATTCTCTTATCTTTATATATAGATGATATGATTATTACAAGGGATGATTATGATGGCATTGAGTATTTGAAACGTGACTTGGCTCACCGTTTTGCTATGAAAGATTTGGGATTATTATGATATTTTTTGGGGATTGAGGTAGCTCAATCTAAAAAGGGATACCTTCTCTCTCAGACAAAGTATATTTCTAATATGTTTCAAAGTGCGAGACTCTCTGATAACAGAATTGCATACACTCCTTTTAAAACCAACATACGTTACTCTCCCACCGATGGTGTTCCTCTATCTGATCCAAGCCTATATCGTACCATTGCAGGTAGTTTGGTTTGTCTTACAGTTACTCGCCCTGATATCGCTCATGATGTTCATGTGGTTAGTCAATTTGTTACCGCTCCTACTTCTGTTCACTGGGACGTGGCACTCAGTTTCAAAGTCTTCAGTTCCCCTCAACATCTTCTCTGGAATTACGTGCCTATAGTGATGCTGATTGGGATAGTGATCCTAATGATCGTAAATCCACTACTGGTTTCTGTATTTTCTTTGGTAATTCCTTATTCTCATGGAAAATTAAGAAACATGATGTTGTTTCTAGGTCCTATACTGAGGCTGAATATCATGCTATGGCTATGACTACATGTGAAATTGTTTGGTTACGATGGCTTCTAACAGACATGTGGATCGTCGTTTCCTCGCCTACCCAGTTGCATTGTGATAATCACAGTGCAATGCAGATCACCAAGAACTTTGTCTTTCATGAACGGACAAAACATATTGAGATAGATTGTCATTTTACTTGTCATCATCTTCAGCTCAGGACCATCTCGCTTCCCTTTGTTCCATCAGCCTTGCAGATTGCAGAGATTTTCACCAAGGCTCAATCGACATCTCGGTTTCGTTTTTTGTGGGACAAACTCTCACTATTTATTTCTGTTGCATTATGAGTTTGAGGGGGGATGTTAGTATAATAAGTCTGTTTATGGGCCTTAGCCTATTTAGCTTGTAAGGTTTAGCCTTGTAAGACATGATTTATTGTGTGGTCTTATAATCATTTATCTTATTATTAAATGAACAAATGTTTTATTTATTTATTAACCTATGGCTAGTAATTAGTTGATGGGCCTAATTACTCCTAATGAGCTATTAATGGGTTTCCCCTTAGGTGTACATATAAATAAAGAGATAATTAGAGGGAATTGACTAATGATCAATCAATACTATCACCACTAAATTCGTCCCTTTCTCTCTGAACTGTGAGCTTACTTCTCATCCTAAGCCATTCTAACCGTACACCCTAAACGGGAACTGTAAGGCCCCATACCTTGGAGGCCTCACGCGTTGGATTTACTCAGTCACAAATAGTTTTTAAAATTGGATATCAAAAATAACGCAGCTAAAAACTTCATTCAAACATAATCATAACATTGTTCAACATGCGGAAGCGTAACATAGTTTAATACATAAGCTAATCATAACTGGATGAAAGTCTTCATATCATCCGGGTAACTCATCAAGCCTCCCAGCATCACCGTCCATCATCATAACCTCCCTTAACCTGAATGTGCATCCTAAAAAGTCAGCTACGCTGGTGAGTTCTAGCTTTTCATAAAACATTACCTTCAAATATTTGCCAAAAACATAACATTTAACTTCATTAATTAAAGCATACAAAAATAATGCAATAACATAACATAACATAACATATAACATAACCCATAAGTCAAGGAACATATCGCACATGCGCCTTCTCATAAGTGTCAATTCCGAACATCACATATTGGCGGAGAAACCTAAAGATCACCACCACTAGGCCCTTCAACACCATACTGTCCTTTGGGCGGAGAACCCTAAGGCCCGATACTTAGGCCATTCAACACCGAACTTCAAGCATGGCATCACAAGGATGACACGTACCAAACTTCAAGCACGACTACCCCGCGAGGTAAATCATACCAACTTCAAGGATCACAGTAATCCCCTTGGTGACCGTCATCACCCTAGTTGTACAATAGTTGACCAGCCATAAAGGCCCCTTAAAAGGTAAGGCCCATAACATACATCCCATTCCCATAGCTTTGATTCCCATAGGAATCATCGCAGATTCGTTTGTTTGTGACTTTCATAAACATTCACTTCTTTTACTTCAAAACTTCGGTTAAAGCATTCGTACATTTTATAAAAAATCATTCATTCATTCGTAAACACTTGGTAAACTTCTTTTTGGCAACACATTTCATAAACACTTCTTTCATAACCTATCCTTCCAAAACATCGTTTCATAAAACGTCACGTGCATCATTCATAAACATCATTTTATAAAACAGTCACATCGTCACGTATGCACACCAACCCGAAAAAATTATTTAAAACATTTAAAAGAGAGTTTCTAGAACTCACCTGATAAGCTAGTGTCGTTGTCCTAATCGAAGGCCCAACAACGTAACGCATGATCTGGATTGAGTAGTTAAATACACATCAGATCCTATCCCGACTCTAACGGTTTAACCATATTGAACTAGGTGAACTTAAGCTAAGTTCGCCCCTTACAAACCTTGCGAACATAAAGGCGAACTTAGGCTAAGTTTGCCTGATCCGTGCCCAGCGAACTTAGAAAGTTCGCTTACATAGGTCCGCTGGTTTCAATCCAGCGAAGTCACTCAGTTCGCTACTGTAAGTTCGCTTACTTTTTACCCCAGTCGAACTTGTCAATCGAACCAATCCCCTCCTAGGCGAACTTTATAAGTTCGCCTGTCGAGAAGTCTTCTACCCCAAGAACCCTAAGTTCTTGCATGCGGATCTGATCAAGTCAAGATCCCAACTTTTTACGTTCAAAACGTTCTTTTTTCCTTCTAGATGCTAGATCTATGTTTATTTTCAAGTTTCATACATAAAAACGTTACCTTTTTATCTAAAACCTGAAAACCCAATGTAAACTAAAATCTCAGATCTAGATCGAGTTGTTACTTGAATCGAGCTTAGTAACACACTCCTTCAATCTCGGGTCGATCCGCCAACTTTCTCTCTCTATGGTTTCTCTCTCTAGATGTTACAAATGAGAGAAAGATGGAGACTTAGGCTATTTATAAGGGGAAGCTCCCCTATGTTCTCCACACATAAGTTCACCGGGCCATCCGGCCTGATCCGTCATGCCTCGTTCATTTATTCTTTTTGTCTCGCGTTTAACCCGTTATTATAACTCGTCGCTTTATTTTTTGGATGTTACAAGTCTACCCCCCTTACAATAGGTTTCGTCCCCGAAACCTATCATAAGTCAAATAGTTGAGGGTACGACTCTATCATTTCCTTCTCCCTTTCCCATGTAGCCTTCGATCCCTTTTGTCCCCAAACACTTTCGCAAGTCTGATACATGGAAGGTTAGCCAGTCCATACCCAAAAGGACAGCTACCATCCGGAGCCTTGAGTCGGATTATCTTTCGTTTGCATGTAATCTGCGCTTCATTGGCGGTAAGCCAGTCCATACCCAAAATGACATCAAACCCTCCCAAAACCATAACGAAAAATTTAACGGGGAATGTATGGCCTTCTATTTTTATGGTGGAATTTCCAACTACGCCAGTTACCCTCACAGTTCTACCCTCAGCGGTTTCTACACAAAAGGCCCGTTTTAGTTTATTAACTTAGTATTTTACCCGTTTGCAAAAAGTAGCAGACATAAAACTCTTGCTGGCACCCGAATCAAATAACAAAGAAACAAAAGTGTTGTCAAGGATGAATGTACCTGATGCCACATCAAAATTATTGGTCCACCCGATCTGCAAAACTTCAAGCAATCCAATAACCGAATATCTACTGGAAAGGCGGAAACAATCCATGAGAATAAATGATCGAATCCAATGGATCAAACACCGAAACTAGAATAATACTCCATCAACAAGAGATAATCACAAATCTTCACTTGTATTAACAAAAGATGCTGATTACAGAACTCAGACTATTCACGATTAGCACACATACAGAAGATTACAAATCTGATCAAAGTTCTAATCCTTAATGTGTAGGTCCACATGACTCATCTCAGATCGATCTCGTGACAGGACGTCTCGTTATCACGGAGTGCGGAATCCTACCGTATTAATTTTTGTATATCAATCGACAATAGAAACAGCAGGTAAATAAACTTTCTCTTTGTATTCCACCAAACAGAGTTTACAGAATACTTGATGGTTCAATCTCTCGTCTCTACCAAACAGACTATGTAAACTCCATATTTATAGACACAAGTTCTGCAATAAGCAAACTTAACAAGTTCGCTTCAAAGATGCTTAGGCGAACTTAACAAGTTCGCCTCTAATAGACTAGGCGAACTTATCAATTTCGCCTCTAGCATAACTTATACTAATACTTAGACAAAAACTAAACAATTACATAAAAACATAAAGACAATAAGACCTAAACTATTACAAAGCTTTTGTCATACAATCTATGTCCTAACAGACTCCCCCTTGACAATAGCTTGATCTTCTGTCTTCAGTCTTTATGACGAGCTCTTCCAGTTATCTGGTAATCTAGTTCCTGCATGCACTCCATATCTCTGACGTATCTCCAACACTCTTTTATACTGCAATCCTTGATCTCTCCATTCATCAGTGAACATAATCTCATTCTTTCTTAATGTCCTCTAATCTTTCTTTGAGAAGTTAATAAGATTCATTGCATCTTAGAAACTAACAATGACCTTATTATCTTTATCATCAATCCTAGCTTCACCAGTATTCACATCTACATACCACCATTTCATATTCCCGCGTGCACTACATATCTCTTTATGACGAGCTCTTCTAGTTATCTGGTAATCTGCTTCCTGCGTGCACTACATATCTCTGACAGATCTCTAACACTCTTTTATACTACAATCCTTGTTCTCTCCATTCATCAGTAAACATAATCTCATTCTTTCTTAACGTCCTCTGATCTTTCTTTGAGAAGTTAATAAGATTCATTGCATCATAGAAACTAACAATGACCTTATTATCTTTAATATCAATCCTAGCTTCACCAGTATTCACATCTACGTACCACCATTTCATATTTCCCAGAAAATTTTGTGGTATTTTCTTCAATGGTATCTTCTGTACAGCACGTACTGGCTTGAACTTATACTTCCAAGACACAATCTCAGTCTTTTGATCTAATATCTCCACTCTTTTTCCTTTCTGTGGCTTTAATCTTTCATACTTCCCTAATCCACCTTCTCTTTTAATCAAGTTAGCAATCACATCAGCTAATCCACACTTTGATCTATTAATAAATGGTTTCGTAGCTAGATCATTCATTTCACACCTTGGCAAGGTATTGAAATACTTGATCCTAGGCTTTAAGTATTGAACACCATCAGATCTTTTGAGAGCAAAAAACTTAGTGTCATCATCATAAAACCAACTAATGATCTTTCCAATACACCTCTCTTTATTCACATATCTTTCTTTCTGAGCAGGTTGTATAGATGACTTTGGTAGTACTTTCATCCAACTGTTAACTACTTATCTCCTCTGTTCTCTAGTCATTCTTGTATTTATATACATCACAGGTTCTTCATTCAGCTTAGGAGACACTGTATGAGTAGTATCAGCATCAAAATCTTTCTTGGATTGAGCAGTATCATCAGGTGTAGTGATATCTTCAACAGAGTCCATAGAATCTGTTACTCCATCATAAGAAAACTCAGGAATAACATCGTCTTGGATGAAGTTATACAGAACATTCAGACCATCACTTCCTTCATATGTAACCTTAGATTTACTCTTTTCTATCTCAATCTCTACAATCTCTCTTTCTTCAACATCATTATCCAACACATCCTCTTCATCATCATCATCATCAAATAGTTCGTCTATATCATCCAGACATTCTAATTTCTCAGCATCTTCATCTTCAGAATCTTTAAAGAATTCTAATAATATCTTTTCATTCACTCCAGAATCATGCTTGGTTCCTTCAATAGTATGTGATGTCGACTCCCCCTGAGCTCTGGATATTGGATTCACGTCAGCGTATTGACGATCACCCTCAACATTAACACTAGGATCATTTTCATCATTATCTTTTCGTTGAATTGATTCAGCATGACACGTATCATGTATCCTCAAATCCCCCTGAGCGTCAAGACGCTCAGCAAGTTTAGACACCAATAACTGCATGTCAGTAATTTGTGTAGCTTGAGCTTGAAGGACCAACTGTCTCTGAGAATTAGTAGACACAAGAGTATCTACTTGAGTCTGTAAAGCTAGCACATGTGATTCAAGGAATGTAATTCTTTCAGAATCAGACGGCTTTGAAGGACCAGCTTCAGATGTGTGTGGAATATGTGAAGAAATCACCGGAGATGAATGTTTAGAAGCAGGAGGTGTAATCAGTAAGGAAGCAACATAATTAGCATCATCAACACTTTGAGTTGAATGAGCAGCAGCAATAGAAGCAGACATAAGCTTCTGAGCTTTAGGAACTGGAATAGCATCACTATCCGAGTCATAACTCTCATCTATTAAAGTTCTCTTGCCAAGTACTGATCCAGAAGGAGGATTCCGAACAGACTTACGCCTTGGTTTTCTGGCTTTAGATTTAATACATTTCCCCGCATTAGCCAATGGTAACGTAGCCAACCTTGCATAATGATCTGAGCTAAAATCTCTAGACAAATCAGTATCAGTAGCTTCAGAATCTGTAGGTCCCTCGGGTGTGGTGGATCGTCACATGCAAGTGGGTCTACTAATCGGACCGGGTGCGGAATACCCGTGACTAGGTGGAGAGTCTTACGAAACAAAGTAAACTGACAAGATAATCACTATAAACGTTCGTCTATTATAAACACTTGAAGGTTACAGAGAGAAGTTCTGAGATTACAAAGTTCTGCGCATTTGCTAATCTGAATGCCTATGATTGCGTACTTATCTACTGTCAACCATTCCTATTTATACATGACCTGATGCCTGCGCACTTAGCAAGTGAGCAGGGCAATTTGCTCATGCGTACTTAGCAAGTACGCATAGGTATTCTTGCGTACTTGCTAAGTACGCAGGAACTACTTCCTGCACACATACAAGTGCGCAAAACACTTAGAGAAATCTGCAACAGTCAATATGTAAAAGTAAATACAACTCGATAACTAATACATACAGACACTTACAAATAAAGACAAATACATAAATGAAAGTACTAAACTAAGACTCTATCTATCCAGAATCTATCCAGTGTGTTTGTCACAGGAAAGTGATTCAACAAACTCCCCCTTGACAACAACTCTGGATCATCTTCAATCTTTAGTCTTCGGTCTTCAGTCTTCACAGCTATGCATCTTTAGCTTCCATCTTCTTCTTATAGTCTAGGCAGAACTTGATCACCTTGTCATATTTAGAAGCAAGGAATTTTTTCCATTCGTCCGTATGCATGCAATATCGGTCTGCTAGTGCCTCCAGATCTTTCACAGAGAAGTTAATGAAGCAGACTTCATCAAATACTCTGATTAGTTCCCTAGGCACTAAGCATCCACTTTCTGACCTCACCTTTCCAATCACCATAGCCTCGCTCGTCTTTGGATCTACGTACCAGTACCACATGTCACCGAGGATATCCTGAGATAACTTGCTCAGGGGAATCTTGGTTTCACATAGCACTGGCTTGTATACCAATTTCTTTAAGAATTTCTTAGTCACAGGATGTCTAGCTGTCTTATCCTTAACTCTCTTGGGCACTTGAGGCTTGAACATATCAAACTTCCCAGATCTTGCTTCCCGCTGTAGAACCACCCACAAACCCATTGCCACTACATGATTAGAATGACCCAGCAGCTCTCGGTTTGCTAGGTTCACAAGGTCGTATTTGGGTAAGGAGTTGAACGCTTCACTGGTTGGTTTCAAGTATTGAACCCCCCAGATCTTTTGATTGCGAACAACTGCTTATCCTCCTCGAACCTTACTGCCAAGATCATCCTTGTTGCCCCTTGTTTATCTATGATAGACGTCTTTTGCCAAACAGGAGCTGGACCCTTAGATGAAGTAGAATGCATATCTTTTTTCTTTTGGTGCCTCCGGATCCACAGGTGTAGGGTCAACTAGGGAGGCTTCAATCGAGGCTTCCACATTACTAGCATGTTCGACTGAACCTGTGTCGAGCTGAGCTTTGAAGGATGGAAATTCAAAGATTTCTCCATCTTCTAAATCATACTCTCCTTCCCCGTCGCCCTTGGGAATTTCAATTACTACATCCTCATCAACATCATCCCAATCATCACCAGAGTCGATCTCTCCTTCTTCTAGGTTAAAGAGAGCATCGATCTGTGCTTCCTTGGAATAGTCAGGCTCTAAGTATAAGATCTCATCATCAAATAGATCCTTAAGCACATCAGCCGCTGACTTTCCTTTGTCACCACCACCAGAGGTATCACCACCCTCTTGATGAGTAGAATCCCCCTGAGCCATTAGAATAGTAGAGATGGGCATAATTGCTAAAGCTTGGTGCTCACTTCCACTAGGACCGGCTTCGGGATCCTTGTCTTTGTCGTCATCCTTAGTCAAGCCAACAGGATGACAAGCCTCATCACCAGTAGTTTTCTCCTTCTCTTTCTCCTAATATTTCTCCCCCTGAGCATCAAGCTTCTTGGTCATATCAGCAGTTAGTTTGACCATCAGTGCATGCTCTTTCCGTTGAGTATCAAACCTCAGCTCTAGAGATGACCTGTGACCCAGAATCATTTCATTTTTCCTGATTAGAAGCTCGTTCTGGGCCATGACGTTCTTCAGTCTCTCGTCAGTCCCCGTTCTCTGGCTTCTTAGAATCCTAACTTCATCCACCAACGAATTAATCTGTGCTTGTTGAGCATCAGATTCCTCCTTTGACTTCCGAATAGTTTCCAATAATCCAGCAACTTGGGTATCTAGAACATCTATCCTTGCATCATTAGGATCAGGATGTCTGGATGATGACGCTTCGAAATCAGATGTCACACCCCGACCGATGGCGGAATCATCGGGGCGGGACATGTAAGACTATTCATAGCACATGGTTGACTAGATTGAAATATATTAAAGTCAAATTTCCATTTCAAATAATCCAAGTACAAATCAAATTCAAACAAGAAACATAAAACAACTCATAGAATTCTTGATTTAAATTGCTAAGTCCAAATCCTATATTGAGCACGTCTTGAATCATTCTCACATATTAGGGCCTGAAACATGAATAAAATAAAGTCAACTAAAAAGTTGGTGAGTATAACACAGTTGTATATAGATAGCATATAGTTGAAAACAAATCCTTTACAAAACATGATAAAATAAGGCATTTATGGGGAGCAGCTATTGTGTAACCATGTACAACCAAACCTTGTAACTAGCATGCAAAAATTGTGTTGTCGGTTTCAATCACCGCGCACCATGGGTGAGTTTGTCAGACTCAATAGATCTATCATTGAAAACCATCGGCTTGTATAGTTAATGATTGCACATAATCGCATACAAAGGTTAGCACAACTAGCACTCGGGCACAAAGCTCAAATTTTGCACACATGTATGTAAATAGGATTTTTGCACTTGTGTTGTTTGCGTAAATGTAAATGTGTAATGTGTATAAAGTTCATGTTCCACCCCAAAAGTGTAAAAGAGTAAAAAGGGGTTGTGAATACTCACTTGGTATGGAGATGTAGCTAACAAAGAGTATAGATAAAATAAGGGTTCTTGATACACACGGGTTAACCTAGATAGTAATGTATATTGAATCAAATTGGTGTACAAAGTTTAAGTCTAACATTGAAGGTTGAATTTGTGTATAAAAAGTATTAAATAAAATATATAAAGTTGTAGTAACCAATTTTGGAACATTTGATTAAAGTTTGGAATTTAAATAATAAAATAGAATTCTTATAAAATTGTTGATTATGAAAATAATGCATGTGTTAAATGTAAATTAATAAATAAATGATTATAGTTTATGAAATAATGTAAATATTGATTGTAATTAAGTATAAATAAATAAATGATTTTTGTTTAAATATTAGATAAATAATTATTATCTTATTTATTTATAAACTTGTAACTTAATCATTTAAAACATCATTTAAGTGTAAGATAAATATAAATTTAATTTTTATAAATTTTTAAATAAACTTTTAAATAAATAATATTTATCTCTTCAAATACAGAAAACATATTTTTATAAAATTTGGAACATTTATTGATTGAAAAATATAAAATTATAATTCTGTTACAATTTCTGAGTCACACACGACCGTGCCTCGGAAGGGCACGGTCATGCTCAAGCTACGGGCGCGACCGCGCTAGTCGGGGCACGACCGGGTTGATCAACAGAGGGCACAAACTAGACCAGTCAACAGGCACGACCGTGCCCTGGCTCGGCACGGTCGTGTCTATGATTTTTAGACACGACAGAGGCTAGCCCAAAGGGCATGACTAGGTCTGAACAGGAGGACACGACCGCGCTGCTAATCGGCACGACCGCGTTTCATGAGGCACGACCGCGCTAGATGATTAGCGCGATCGTGTCTCTTCCAAATCAGACACGAATTGAACAAATCTTGTATTTCTAGCGCTGGATTTGATAGGGCTTTTGATTACTGAGTTATTACGTGTCTTTTCATGTAATTTAATTGTATGTAAATCGTGTTTAAGTATGGATTCGATTAAATATTTTCTTATCAAAATATTTATTCTGATTCGGACGATTTCTATAATGAAAGCCCAGATTGATAGGGGGCTTTTGATATATGGACCGAAACGAAAAGGAGGGATGATTCAATTACCTCAAACAACAAGGAATTGATAGCGATTGGTAGAAGGAAGTTCCGGCATCGACGGCTTGAGTTCCGGCAACCTTTACTGCAACTCCGGCCAATCCAGATAGTCCGGGAGCTTCAGGGATGATTGAGTATCGTGACTCTGTTGCTGGATTGAGGGAATTCGGGTTGAAAGGCGTATTCCGAATTTTCTTGAAATGTTTTGAGAGGTTTTTCGAAATTGATAGGATTAAGTTGGAGCGTTTGTGAATTCGAAAGTTGTATTAGTCACGTAAATGGAAAAGAAACGGTGGACGGTTACGGATTCTCAACGATCGGGTGATTAAACTGCATTTACGTTTCAACTGTTACACAGGCGCGACCGTGCCCAAATATGGCGCGACCGTGCTTAGGCACCGGGCGCGATCGTTCCGGGACCAGTCGCGCGATCGTGCCGAGCCACTTGGCGCGACCGTGCCAGGACGAAGCACGACCGTGCTAATCAGGGTTCCTTGATAAATTTTCAACTTTAGTCCTTGACTTTTCAGGTTTAATGTGTTTGAATTAAATAGTTTCTTGCATAGTGTTTAAATGTATATAATTGCGTAAAACTTGCGAATTTGTATCGAGTCATTGCGTTTAGTTTACGGTGAGCAAAATAGTAAGACAGTGCACGAGTATTGAATTCGAAATTGCATTACATTGAATTGAAATATGAATACTAAAAATCAGAAATGTTACATCAGACTCTGTCTCTTCGGAGTCAGATCCCTTAGTACCATCATTCCCCGCTCCTTCGTCTCCATTATCAGACGATCCATCTTCACTTTCATCTTCCTCTTCTTGTTGTTGTTGTTCCCCTAAATGTTCACTCAACTCTGGCTCCGAATCGTGACTATACCATCTCCAGTCACCTGGTGCCATGTACGGTTCATTTATAAGGTGGCCAAAGAGTGATGTGTGCTCAGGGGTAGGATCTACACTACCTGGCTTTAAAAACTGTGCAAACACCCTTCTGTCCACCCTTTTAACTTGCAATCTCTCCCCGATAGCAGGTAGGTTTGGCAGCGCATCGTTTATCAGAAGTTGCACAAACCTAGGGTATAACAAGAACCTGAACCTCTCAGTCGTGTTGATCTGGTCATTGATGGCTTCGAATATGTATCGTGAGAAGTTGTAGCCCTTGTTGAGAGATAAGCCAACCATGGCTGCAGCAAGGTCATGACCCATTGCATCCTTTCCTGCTTTTCTTGAGGAGATGCACATGATCTTGACGTAGGAAAAGTATCTCCATTGGTCAAGCACCCACATTTTCTTAAACGAAGAATAGTCTCTCGCACCGACATATCCCATTCGTTGCCTCTAGCAGCCACCCACAAAGTAGTCTGGATAGGCTGTCGGGTCGGTCGAGAGATCTCGGAATTGCAGGACCCTTCTAATTGTATCTTCAGAGAAGGCGATGTCATGACCAGCCACGGTAGCCCTTATAACATTGGGGGTTACCGTTCAATCATGCTTCGCAGTCTCCCAAAATTGCTCCAGATAAGGTCTTGAAACGATCGGGTCGGCTGAAATAGCGTAGCTGATTCTTGAACGGTTCAAGAAATCAACTATCTCTCGATACTGAAGCGCTGCACCCTTCCATTCCGGTTGAGTATTAGCTAACAGATTGAATTAGTTCGTAAACGATCGAGCCATAATCTGCAAAAACACACAGAAAACATAGTCAGAACAACAAGTTTCATTGGAAATGAATAAACATGACGCAGTATAGCAGTTACTTTTTGAACTGAAATTTCAGACTTAGAAATTTTTCCCAAGGGTTGGTCCTGCGTACTTAGCAAGTACGCAGGAATTTCCTCTTGCGTACTTAACAAGTACGCATGAGTTGCTTATTGCGTACTTGTTAAGTGCGCAGGAAACACACTTGTACAAATTTTTCAGAAATCAAAAATTCAACAGATGTTCAAACATTGGGTAGATTAGGTCACCACAAGGTCGGAATCAGTGATTACGACCCATGGAAACAACATCAACACCAAATCACTGCCATATGGTCCAATTTTGACTTAAACGACCACCCAGATGAACCGTCGGCCATCGAGGGTCTAAGTTCAAAATAAAGGGATTAAACGGACTGGTTAAGGGTCGATCACTGGTTCTAATCAAGTTTTAATTATTAGGTTTTACCCAAACAACCCACAATTTGACTAAAAAGCTCGAACTAAACCCTAAGATTTTCAAATGTTCAAATCGGTCCAAAATCACGATTTTTGTGGATGGATTGGCTCAAGATTCTCACTGATTGATTGTTACACGATGATGATACTAGAGATGGGATAAGAAATCGGTTAGGAACACTCGGATTTTTGAGTAAAAATTGCAGAGGGAAAATGTACAGACGATGAGTTTGAATGATAAAAGTCTGAAATTTTTCTAACTCCTGTATATATACCCAACACCAAACAGTCGTGCGTACTTGATAAGTGCGCAAGCTTTAACTCCTGCGTACTTGTAAGTGCGTAAGGCTTAACTCTTGCGTACTTGTTAAGTACGCAGGGCTTACTTCATTCGCACTTGACAAGTACACACAAACCCTTAAGTGCGCAAACTTTCAACTCAAATTATGAAGATTTTTGAAGTCAAATTACGAACAAGATAAACAACATTCAATCAAGAGGATTCACAATCAATTCAGGAAGGTTAAACACAAATATTTTTGGTTTTTCTGATTAAGATTGAACTGTTCATAAACTTAAATTTTTTTTTGATCGTTTCTAGATAAAAATATACACGTATTTACACAAACTATTTTTGATCAAAGACACTAGCAGAGGATCGTATATGGCTAACTTATAGCAAAAACGATATAATATAATATAAACATCAAAGAATATGGGATCATGTCATGGATTACTATTTATTCATACATAATAAGCACATAAACAAGTAATTCCAGTTGACAATATTCTAAGATTTGAAACTATATGCATCTTTGTATCACGTTCTTGTGTATTAAGGTATTAGTTATAAGATATACAACGTGTACCCCACTGATATGCTACAATAATGTAAATTGCACTATCTCAAGGCATCTAAGATTTTCCCAATGATTTTCTAAATTTTCAGAATGAAGCTACATCAATTAGCATAGGAAAAATCAAGCATAATCCATAAGGATTATAAGGAATCATAAGATTCAGAATCGAGTGATTCATTTGTCTTGGTTTCATTTGATTTTCTTCATTGAATATCGATATGATGATTTAGGATAATGAGTATGGTGTTTGAATAAGGTAAGGGAATCCAACTTTTATCTGCATTTGATTTCAATGAATCAGGAGTGATTCAAGGGTAAATACATGCTCAACGGTTGATGTAGAGACATGTCTTAATTCAATCTCTCCTTGCATACTTGTGAGTATGGGCAGTGAGATGAACCGCATTAATTGTGCTAACGACATAACCCGAAACTGACCTCAAAAGAAAATTATTGCCAAAATCTAACATTCTTTATCTGATAATGATCTTGCCAATTCAAATTATTTGAAAATAAGCAGATTAAAAACATAATAATTTAAACAATTAAGTAAGCATGACACAATCATTTCCCATATGAGCAGTGTGTGACGTTTAGATCATTTCTGATGCACTATCATTTCCTCTTTTCTCAAGTTCACTTTGAAATTTTCTCCATTTTGTATTTTGTTTTTGATTTTGTAAAATGTTTTTGAAAGTTAAAAGAACTATACAGAAAACTTAAAAGAAAATAAAAGTTTAACTTTCATGAATTGAATTGATTTAAGAAAAACAAGTTTTTCAATCAGGATTGAACATTCCTGTCAAGTTGACAAGATGCTCAAAACGGGATCGATCAAAAGCCTTTGTGAAAAGTCAGCAAGATTGTCATCCGTGTGAACTTTAACAAGTTCAATTAAATGATTTTCAGCACAATCACGGATGAAATTATGGCGAATTTATATATGTTTAGTTTTGGAATGTTTCACCGGGTTATTTGTGATGGACATTGTGGCATTGTTGTCAATGAACAAAGGAGTTCCAGTGAAGTTCAAGCCGTAGTCTCTCAATTGCTATTGAATCCATAATATCTGAGAACAACCGCTTGCCGCAGCAATGTATTCTGCTTCACAAGTTGAGACAGAAATCGTTGACTGCTTCTTACACTGCCAGGAAACCAGTCTGTTTCCTAAGAATTGACATCCACCAGAAGTTGACTTTCTGTCAAGGTTACAACCGCCATAGTCTGAATCAGTGTAGGCTTTGAAGTCGAATGACTGCTGCTTAGAGTACCAAATACCCAATCGAGGTTTCCCTTTCAAGTATCTGAAAATTCTCTTCACGGCTATCATATGTGACTCCTTCGGTTGAGACTAAAACCTTGAGCACAAGCATACAACAAACATTATATCGGGTCTTGAAGCTGTGAGATACATAAGTGATCCGATCATCCCACGGTACAATCTGCAATCCACATCCTTTCCATCTTTGTCAGGATGCAGACCATGATTGAATGGGATAGGTGTGCCATAAGTACTGCTATCATTCATCTTGTATTTTGACGAGATGTCCTGCACATACTTAGTTTGATTTAGATAAATGCCATCCTCTCTTTGACTGACTTGCAGACCCAAGAAGAACGACAATTCACCCATGTTACTCATTTCAAACTTGGATTTCATCACCTGCTCGAATTCCCTTCACATCCCTTCATTGGTAGATATAAAAATAATGTCGTCGACGTAGACTTGAACAAGAAGAATGTCACCTCCTGCTTTCCTAATGAAGAGGGTCGTGTCGATCTGTCCACAGTCGAAACCATTAGATAATAGATGCTTAGATAATGTCTCATACCATGCCCACGGTGCTTGATGAAGACCATAAAGTGCTTTGTCGAGCTTATACACTTTATTGATATTATGCGGATCTTCAAAGCCGGTAGGTTTAGTGACATAGACCTCTTCATTAACTTTTCCATATAGGAAAGCACTCTTCACATCAAGTTGATAGACCTCGAAGCCGACATATGTGGCATAAGCCACGAACAGTCGAATGGCCTCAATTCTAGCAACTAGGGCATATACTTCCGTGTAATCCAAGCCCTCTTGTTGATAAAAACCCTTAACAACCAATCTTGCTGTGTTCTTCACAACCACATGACGATCATCCATCTTGCATTTGAACGCCCATCTGGTTCCAATTGGCTGAAAGCATTTTGGCAAGTCAACCAAATCCCACACGTGCAACTTTTGGAATTGAGACAATTCATCTTGCATCGCCTCAATCCAGCAGTTGTCTGCGAGAGCCTCCTTCACATTCTTCGGCTCTAACTGGGACACGAATGCAGCTTGCAGACATGTTTCCATGACACCAGTGTCAAGTATCTCCGAGTAAAGACTAGTGTTCTCTGCAATGGTTCGATGACGAGTTTGAAAACCGGCATGAGGATCACCAATAATGTTGTCGATTGGATGATTCTTATGCACTCTCATCTCTGGTAATTCGGTTCTAGAATTTCTGAATCGAGAATCATGCTTAACTCCCCCATTTCCTGTGTTCCAGAAGAAGAAGATTTAATGTTAATTGGATCAGCTGGAGCTTCATTTCCTACAGTTGTGTTAGGATTAGCTTGAGCGTCATCTTCATCAACATGAACATCTTCATTGTTATCGCTGTCATGTGTTCTAGATGCAGATGCAGCATTGGAATCAGGAGTTACAATCGGTACAATAGCACGGGTAGAGAAACTGGAGTCATCGCCTCCACCCAATAATTCATAAACATTTGCGACGTCAACTACAGATAGATCAGGAAGATTGAATGACTTGAATAGCGCATCATAATCAAAACCCTAAGCTGGACCTGTTGGTTCTGGTGGAATGTTGTGTTTACTGCAATCCACTTCAAACTATTCCTCGACGGTACGAGTTCCTATATTGTACACTATCTTGCAAGGCGAGTTGGCAACGTATCCTAAGAAGATGCCTTCCACCGCTTTTGCATGAAACTTAGACTGGCGGTTTTTGTACTGTATCAACAACGAACAAGGACTACCAAAAGGAACTAGGTAATCAATATTGGGAAGTCGATTGTTGATCAACTCGTAACAAGTCTTGTTGTGCCTCTTCACAACCAGGACTCTGTTTAAGACGTGACAGGCTGTATTAACGGCTTCTGCCCAGAAAGTGACCGGAAGCGTTGCATCCGACAACATAGTCCTTGCAGTCTCAATCGGTGTTCTATTCTTCCGTTCTGCAACTCTATTCTACTATGGTGTGTACGGGCGCTGAATTCGTGACGGATCCCCTTCTTGAGACAGAAAAGTTCCATCAAATTATTCTTGAACTCAGTTCCGTTGTCACTCCTTATTCTTCTAACCTTCTGCTTGCAAAGAGATTCAAAGCTCAGGATCAGGTATTGAAGAATATCAACAGTCTCGTCCTTAGTACCTAAAAAATGCACCCAAGAAAAACATGAGAAATCATCAGTTACAACCAGACAGAACGACTTACCTCCAATACTCCTGATACTTATGGGGCCAAACAGTTCCATGTGTAATAGCTCCAAAGGGGTATCAATGGAGTTTTGGAGCTTGGGCTTGTGAGACTTCCACTGCTGTTTGCCCTTTTTACAAGGCATACAATCATCTGCAATGGTAAATCTCAGCTTAGGAACCCCGGTTACTAAACCGTTTCGGACAAGATGGTTCATTTTACGATACGAAATATGTCCGAGTTTCCTATGCCACAAGTTAGAGTCAAGCTCTGTCGCTTTGGTAAGCAAACAAGTAGAACTGATGAGGTGGTTGTTGCCACGCTCATATCAATATGATAGGTTTCGTTTGTCCTTGGCGCTCTCATCAAGATCCAATCTTCAGGAACTTCAAAACCAGGCTTGAGAATCAAGCATTCATTCTTTTCAAACATCACCGAGTACTCCTTGTCGCACATTTGGGAGACACTCAGCAAGTTATGCTTCAGCTGCTCGCAAAAGTTGACATTGTCAAAACTGACACAACCATTTGATACCACGCCTTGACACGTGATATTGTCGCCTTTCTCTCCTGTAAAGGTCACATAGCCGCCTCTGAATGGTTTCACGTCTTGAAGCAAGGACATGTTTCTTGTCATGTGCTGGGAGCATCCACTATCTACATACCAGCACTTAGAGATAGTACCCTCCGGACGCCCCTGCACGAGTCACAAAAAGAATTAGTTAGATTTGGAGACCCAAGCCATAGTAGTCTTGGGTCGTCCATCCTTTTCAAAATAAACTACCTATTTTAACTCACAGTCGTGATGATTGTTCAAAATGGATGAATCTTTAAAAGAATTAGGACTAGGAGATTGAGAATTTTTAGATTTGGCTATCCAGGACCTCTTCTTTTTCTTAACCGGAATAGTAGACTTTGGTTCAACTACAGCAGGTGAACTTGTGGAAGCTTCACCTGATTGAACTGAAGTCAGCTGCTCTAGCTTTTTCAACCTCTTATTCCTTCTCCTCCTCTGTGGCTTAGAAAGTTTCACCACAGGTTTCTCACCAGTACGTGTACTACCTGAGATAGATACACAAGGTACAACAGGTTGCTTTACCTTTCTTGAAACAGATGGTTTGGCCTCAGATTTAATCTTTGGCTTTCCCATCGGTTTAACCGGTGGTTTCACCACATTTTGTTTTGGACATTTGGGAGGTTTCACTGATGGTGACTTAGGGATGACAGCCGGTTGTGAAACAATAGGCCGTTTCCCTTGGTTCTTTGAAGGACAGTTCACAAAATGTGACCAACCAAGCCACAGTGAAAGCAAGTCCTATTGTCTGTGTAAGTTCTCCTATAAGGCTCATTAGATCTGGCATTAGATGACTCAGCATTATGAGCAGGAGGAATTGGTTTGAGAACAAGAGTTTGACCCAATACAGATTGGTTCTTGGGAGTTTAGTATTTTTGCAAATTTTCTTTGTAACCAAGTCCATAGTGAGCTGAAAAAGCCTCTTTCTTTACTTGATTAAGATATTTATACCCCCATAAAGCATTACCTTTAATTTATCATTAGATTCAATGATATCGGGTTCAGTTAAAATACAGTTATCACTATTAGTGATAATGTTTTTCTTGACTTTCTGTTCAGATAACAACTCCTTAGATACTACTCCTTCAAGGCAAGTGTTAACCGACCCATCATCAGAAGCAGTAAAGAACTCCTCATCAGATGTGGAGTTAGCCTTACTTGAGGAATCATCCTGTTTAGAGGAGTCATCCTTTCCTGAGGACTCATCAAGACAAGTTAGATCAATGTCTACTAAGCTGTTGACAAACTTCCCGCTAACTGGTGGAGGAATGGCATTAGTACCTAGCCCTAAGCCATTCATTTGCCTCACTGCAGACTCGTAGTGTTCCACCACAAAACGAGAGTTTTTCAACTTCTCATTAGAACATTTCAACTGCAAGATCTCATTTTGCAGCTTGTTAGATTCATTGTTCCTTTTCTCAAACCCCTTATATGCAATATCCAAGTGAAGCTGTTGATCGCTCATTTTTAGTGAATAATCATGTTTTTGCTTTTTCAACGTTTCAATTGAATCTTTAAAACGTTTTTCATTTTCTTTTTAACTTAGAGCTACAATGCGAAGGGGTTCGACCTTGTCTTGAAGCTTAGAATTTTCAAGTTTTAAGCATAGACATTTAGAACAAGAAATAACAGAAAAGGGATTAGAATCTACCTCAGACGATGAACTTGTTGCTTCTCCAATGGCCATGAGGGCACCAACAGTAGTAGATTCCTCTTGATCAGCTACAGAAGCTTCCTTTCTTCAGCTACCTTCTCCTCAGCTTCCTTTTTGCCAGCTTCTATCAACTCCATGATCTCAGCCATGAGAACAACCTAAGTTTGTGCAATGATGACATCTTCCAGATGAACACCCCAATCAAAGCTGTCGTCCTATTGAGCTACCAGTGCATTGGACGTTCCACTTTGGCTTTGATTGTGGTTGTTTGAGTTGTTGTAGCCATGGCTGTTTCCTTGGCTAGGTCTAGTGAAACCCGAAGCCGGTGCTCTATCTTTTTGACATTCACGAGCAAAGTGTCCATAGTTTAGACACTTATAGCATTTGGCATTGGATTTGTCAAAACCAACCTTGGCATTAGAATGCCCGCCAATGAACTTTCTTCCTGTTCTGTTCAGGAAACGCTTGGCTCTCCTCAAGATCATGGCCATATTCCATTGAATATCCATGTCCTCCATGTCATTAGGATCCACTTAATTAAAATATTCTTCAATTGTCTAGGGATATGTAAGCTTGCCACCTATGAAGTTCTCGTAGGCCAGCATACAAGATGAAAATAGTGCTACATGATCTTCAGCTATTTTGGCTATAGCTGACTGGTTAGCTGAAGTTGTAGCGGGAGGATTTCTTGAGGTGTGTTGTTGATGAGATCCACAACCTGATCCAGATGCATAGCATGCTTGACCACCACAACCATTTGAGTGGTCTTCTTCAGTAGAGTTTCCATCGAAGAGGGCAATTCTCGAGCCCGAAGATTTGGTTGTAGAAGACGTCCCATGATACATAGAAGTTCTTGTATCTGAGGTCTTCCTGAGCTCTCCTTCTTTCTAAGGTTCATGTTATGAGCTTGAACCTTTCCAATTACCTCCTCTACTGTCATTTCATAGAATTTTGGATTTTCTCTCATCAGGGTTGTGTACATTTCAAACCTGGGTGGTAAAGCATCTAGAAACTTTTCCACCAACTCTTCATCAGGATACTTGAGCTCAAAAGCTTTCAATTCTGTCTGCAAATGATAGAATCTAGAGATGAGGTCATCTAAAGACTCATTCTCCAAAAATCTGAAGCATTCATACTGCTTCCTGAGTAGATCCCGTTTACTCTTCTTGATATCACTATTCCCTTCGAATCTTTTCTGTAACGCCTTCCAAAGATCCTTAGAGTTGTCATAACCTCTGAAGCTATGGAACAACTCCCGAGTTAATGCCATAGTGATTGAACCAAGAGCCTTTTTTCTCTTGATCATAAGCTTTCTTTTCTTCTTCATCGAGTTTAGAGATAGGCTTAGGCAGTTCATCATCAAGATAAATGTGTGTGGGATGCTTATAGCCTTCTAGAATTGGAATCCATAACAAGAATTAGTGTATGAAATGTAATGATCAAAGCGTGGCTTCTGGTTAGAATAATCATTTACATTTAGCAGCTTTGGCGGTTTCTGAGGAGTACCGATCTCATTGTCATAGTTTAAAAGGTTTCCAAGGTTCTGAAGATTCGACATGGTGAACACTTAGTCAAAATTCAGAAAAATCAGAGATACTTGCGCAGTTGATATTGGCCTTGCGCACTTAGAGGAATGGTCTTGCGTATTTAAGATTTGCTCTTGCGTACTTGATAAGTACGCAGGGGTAAATGATAAGTACGCAGGATATAACTTAAGTACGCACAAGATTAGTCTTGCGTATTTAGTAAGTACGCAAGAGATTATTCTTGCGTATTTAGTAAGTACGCAGCAAGACTATACTTTTTGCCAGATATGGTAAGTACGCAGAACACCTTTTCACCAACTCTCACCAAACTATTCCGGTCACTGGAAAACACACCGGAGATGGCAACAATCAGACGGATGAACAATTAAAATGAGCCAAAGGGTCAGAAACTTGTTTCTAACCAACCTTTAATGCTCAAAACACTCAAAACACACAACAAAAGTCGGTTTTTGAGTGATTTTTGCTTCTAAAATAGTGCTCAAGAGCTACCCCTATTTTATCACAAAAATCAACAAAAACACCTCCTTTTGCTTGTAAAACTTTGTAGAAATCTCTCCAAACTCATTCACAACACTCGAAATCAAGAGCAATGCTCTGATACCACTTGTAGGTCCCTCTGGTGTGGCGGATCGTCACATGCAAGTGGGTCTACTAGTCGGACCGGGAATACCCGTGACTAGGTGGAGAGTCTTATGAAACAAAGTAAACCGACAAGATAATCACTATAAACGTTCGTCTATTATAAACACTTGAAGGTTACAGAGAGAAGTTCTGAGATAACAAAGTTCTGCGTATTTGCTAATCTGAATGCCTATGATTACGTACTTATCTACTGTCAACCATTCCTATTTATATATGACCTGATGCCTGCGCACTTAGCAAATGCGCAGGGAAATTTGCTCATGCGTACTTAGCAAGTACGCACAAGTATTCTTGCGTACTTGTTAAGTACGCAGGAACTACTTCCTGCGCATATACAAGTGCGCAAAACACTTAGAGAAATCTACAACAGTCAATATGTAAAAGTAAATACAACTCGATAACTAGTACATACAGACACTTACAAACAAAGACAAATGCATACATGAAAGTACTAAACTAAGACTCTATCTATCCAGAATCTATCCAGAGTGTTTGTCACAGGAAAGTGCTTCAACAGAATCAGGTAAGATAGTATCACCGGAACTCGTATCTACAACATTTCCTTCAGCTTCATGAATAGGTGAGTTCACAGCTTCATGATCAAAATCATCCATATTCATGCCCAAATCTTGGTCATTATCTTGAGCAATCTCTTCTTGAACTGGTTCATTAACAGGAATGTGAAACTGTTCTTGTGGAATAGGAACTTGTTGTTGTTGTTCTTGTTGTTGTTGAGCAGGAACTTGTTGTACTTGAATAGGAACTTGTTGTTGTTGAGCTTGAACTGGTTGTTGGTTTGGAACTGGATTCTGGACTTGGCCTTGTACTAACTCCTTAGGATGAAACCAATGATCATTAGGTGGCTCAACATAATCAGGATTGATTATGTGACCAAACAAAGGAGTTGGAACAGGAATTAGAGCAACATTTTTTGTTTCACCTTAATACAATCAGTAAAGATTCTTTTTGACATAGGAGTCAAAGTCAAACGGATTGGATGATGAGGTAAATCCAGAATTAAATGGTTCAGAATCATTTGCACGAATCTAGGATACATAAGGAACCCTTGACCTTCTAGAGGATTGATTTGCATGACTAACTCACGGTAGATATATAAAGTAAAGTTAAACCATTTGTTGAGGGTCAAAGCAACCATAGCAGCTTGTAATGCACTCTTCAAACCATCAGTACCAGCCTTTCTTGGAGATAGATATTGTATAATGACGTGCATAAAATACCTCCATTCGCTAACTACACATCCTTTTCTTGCTTGTGTATCATTTGGTTATCCTCTGTAACCCATCCTCTGAAAACACCGCATAATCAATTTTCCAGGATAAGACATAGGATCATCAACAGCACCACATAATGCCAAAGCAGCACGAATAGTTTCCACTGAAATAGCTACCTCCGTATTATTCACTGTTGCACGAAGTACGTGAGGTTCAACATCTGTATCTTGATGGACGGTATCCCAGAATTGTTGAATATACGGTAAACTGATGTACGGATTAGTAGATAAGGCAACATGCAAACGTGATCGATTCGGAAAGTTGAAAATTCCTTGAAAATTAACAGCTTTAGACATATTCGGATCTCATAACGCCACTTGATTTTGTTTGTACTCAACACGACGTGCCATCTGTAAATGTAATGGACAAAAACACATTAGTAAGCAAAACAAACAAAAAAAAATTTCAACACAAAAAAAAACCACAAGTCCAAAACACTCTTGAGCCCTTAGGCGAACATAATAAGTTCGCTTAGTGTTACAAGAAGCGAACTAAATAAGTTCGCTTGAACAAGTTCGCCTGAACAAGTTCGCCTGAACCAGTTTGCGATACAACTTCTACATCAAAATCTCAAACATGTCTAAACATCAATAAAAGCGTAATTCAAACATAACAATAGTATCTATTAACAATCACGACACAAGTTTAAGCATCAATTTCAAGTTTTAATCCAGAAAATTTAGATTGTCTCATAAAAATGTAAAACTTTCAAAACCCGACGAACACAGAGTCAAAATCACAAATTCCATACAATTTAACAAATAAAATTGGTTGAAATTACCTTCGAAATACTCGCAATCAAAGACCGATCCAGAAACAAACACACAAAAAGTTCAAATCATAAACCCTAGATCAGAAATCACAAGTTCGCTAAACACTCTGTATGTTCGCTCTATAAGTTCGCTCTCAAAGTGAACAAGATAAAGTGAATAAGATCGCCTGAACAAAATATTAAATCACAACTAAGTTCACTTCATTAGGCGAACTTGTTAAGTTCGCTTAACAAGCCTCAGACGAACATATTAAGTTCGCTTAATCAGAACCAGGCAAACATATTAAGTTCGCTCCGAACCTTTTCCTTTGAACAAAATTCTTCACTTTCAACATGACACATTCTTGTGAACTTCCATCTGTGGCATGTATCCGATCCAATACCGGATCATTTTAATTAAAAAAAAATCTCATGGAAGATAGAAACAAAATATTTTTGGATTTTATCTGTACAAACGGAATCACATATTTTTTGTTTTTATCTGAGCAAACTGAAAACACATATTTTTGGATTTTATATGAGCAAACTAAAATACATATTTTTGGATGAACATCATGAGCAAGAAGATCATATCAGTATATGAGCAATTCATCACACAGCTTATTATCAACTATGGGTAACCTATGATATGAAACAATCAAACTCATACTTATGTAACTCAATACTTTTTCAATTTTATATAACTTTTGCAATCAATTTGAATAATACTTGAAATGATACGCGATAAATTTCAAAGTAAACAAGATCAGGTTATGAAATGCTCAATTTTTCATTTCTAATTTGAAATACAAAGCATGAATTTTTAAATTGTCAATATTATATAATTTGAAACTACAAGCATTTTTCTTCCAAATTCCTGTCAGTTAGTACCATTTAGATGAAAAACATCGTGTACCCCACATAAATGCCAACAGAAATTAAATTTGCATTATCTTCAAGACATACACAGTTTATTGAAAGATTAGATCAATCCCTAAGATGAAATTATCTCTATTAGCGCAAGTATAGAATAGCAGATCCCAAAGGATATAAAAATCAGAATGATTCAGAATCGAAAGATTCTAATGAATTGGCTTTATAATGAGAATCAATAGATTCGGGTAGGATGATCCAACTATTATCTGGATAAATTTCAATGATATCAGAATAGATGATGTATCTAACTGATCCAAGGGTGAATATATGTTCTAACAGATGTTGTCAGAAACATATCTTAGTTCAGCAACACATTGCATGTTTTTCAGGGCATGGGCAGTGAAGTGAACTGAAAGAGATTGTGCTAAAGACAAAATTCGATATTGGTCTCATGAAATTCTTAAAACCATATATTCTATATCTGATAATGATCTTTTACACACACACTCAGGCATATAATGGATTCAAATCACAGATGTAATCATATCATCTTAAATATTCACACTAATATTGGTTTAAAAACGCTTCCAGTCTATTGACAATACAAGTTTCAAACTCATATTCAAATTAAAACATATTACCAAGATTAGAGCATTCAAAACAAATTAGATCAAATCAAATTATTTTAAACTATCATATATCAAAGGTCTACTAAGGTCATGTGTAATGAACTATTCACTGATGTACTATCATTTCTTCTATAACTCCAAATGATGTTAATTTTATATTTTTCATTTTGTTTTGAATTTTTATAAATAGCAATTTTTGACTGAAATTTAAAATGCAGAAATGTAATAAAGCAATAAAAGAAATTTAAAACAAAATCTCCCATGAAAATTGTTTTGAAAAACTTTTATTCGGGATTGATCATACCGATCATTTTGATCAGAAATTCAAACCTGGTACGATCAAATGCTTTGGTAAAAAGATCAGCAAAATTATCATCTGTATGTAACTTTACCAGCTCAATCAACTTCTTATCTGCACAATCACGAATAAAATAATATCTAATGGGGGTTCCTGTAAAGTTCAAACCATGGGGGTTCCTGTAAAGTTCAAACCATAGTCTCTTAATTGCTGTTGGATCCACAAGATCTGTGAACAACAACTTGCAGCAGCAATGTATTCTGCTTCACATGTTGAAATGGAGACCGTATTTTGCTTTTTGCATTGCCAGGAAACTAGACGATTACCCAACAACCGGCAACCACCTGTAGCAGATTTCCTGCCAACCAACAACCACCAAAATCAGAATCAGTGTAAGCATTGAATTCAAAGTTAGAACCATGAGGAAACCATAGTCCCAATCTTTGTTTTCCTTTCAGGTAACGAAAGATTCTCTTTACTGCAATCAAATGAGACTCTTTTGGTTTTGCTTGGAACCTGGAACAAATACACACAGCGAACATTATGTCTGGCCTTGAAGCGGTTAAGTACATGAGACATCCAATCATTGCACGATAGAGTCGGCAATCTACTTCTTTTCCATCCGGGTCAGAATTCAATTTATGGTTGACCGGAATCGAAGTATCATATGGGGTACAGTCCTCCATCTTGAACCGGCTAAAGATGTCCTTTACATACTTGGACTGATGAATAAAGAAACCATCTTCCTTCTGATTAACTTGAAGACCTAGGAAAAATGATAACTCTCCCATAGCTGACATCTCAAACTTTGATTTCATAATACTCTCAAACTCTTTGCATAACCCTTCATTTGTAGAGCCAAAAATAATTTCATCTACATATATCTGTACCAGTAGGTATTCTCCCCCTGTTTTTTTAATGAATAAAGTCGAGTCAATATGACCACGAACAAAATCATTTTCCAAAAGATGTGCAGACAACGTTTCATACCACGCTCGAGGAGCTTGATGAAGGCCATAGAGAGCTTTATCAAGCTTGAAAACATTAGACGGATTAATTGGATCTTCAAACCCCAGCGGCTGACACACATAAACTTCCTCCTTGACTTTACCATATAAGAAAGCACTTTTTACATCTAATTGAAACACCTTAAACCCTTTGTATGAAGCAAAAGCAAGAAACAACCTTATAGCTTCAAGCCTAGCAACAGGCGCATAAACCTCGGTGTAATCAATTCCCTCTTGTTGATTGAAACCTTGTACAAATAAACTTGCCTTATTTCTCACCACAACACCTCGATCGTCTTTCTTACATTTAAACACCCACTTCGTACCAACTGGATACACACCATTTGGAAGATCTACAAGATTCCAAACTTTAAGTTTGTCAAACTGAGCAAGTTCTTCCAGCATGGCCTCTATCCAACTGTTATCACTTAACGCCATTTCGACATTCTTTGGTTCGACCTGAGAAATAAAACTGGAATGTGAGCATACATCAAAAACACCAGTCTCTTTAAAACCTACATACAAGCAAGTGTTGTCAAGAGTAGAACGCGTTTGCACTCCTTCACGCAAATCCCCATTGATATTTGAAATCGGATGAGCTTTGAGTTCCTTGATTGATGCAACCTTAGGAACCGGCAACACATCAACTTGAGTTGTATCAGATTGATAAGACAGATCTTGATTAACTGGTATCCCCGAGTCCAGATTTGTAGGAATCTCCCCCTGATCCTTTGACAAAGTAGAAGGTTTATCAACTATCAAAGGACCAGCAGAAGAATCTTAGAAAATAACATTTTCATTTTCATTATCAGACTCTTGTGTTCCCGAACAAGAAACTACATTAGGATCTGGAGCAGATGTAGAAGGAACAGATGATTATTGAACCACAGTCGGTAGAAAACCACTATTCTGTGCATCATGACATGAATCAAATAAAACAACAGCTTTCGCAGGAGAAATATCAGAAGGTAAATGAAAAGACTTGAATAAATTCTCATAATCAAAAGCCCAGTCTGGTCCATTCGCCATTTGAGGTATAGACCAATTAGAACAGTCAATATGAAACCATTCTTCAACATGGCGAGTCTCTTTGTTATAAACCCTCTTGGTAGTAGAATTAGCAACATAACCCAGAAAGATCCCTTCAAGCGCCTTAACACTGAACTTGGTTAGACATCGCGAACTTTCAAAGGGTGCATGGATTACCAAAAGGTAGTAAATATTCCAGATTCGGCTTTCGATTATTAAGCAACTCATAGAATGTCTTGTTGTGTCGCTTAACGGTCAAGACTCGGTTCAAAACATGACACGCAGTATTCACAGCCTCAGCCCAAAAAGTTACTGGAAGCTTAGAATCAGCAAGCATCGTACGTGCAGTTTCAAATAAAGTCATGTTCTTTCATTCAGCAACTCCATTTTCTTGAGGTACATATGGCGCACTGAATTCATGATGAATTCCCTTTTGAAGACAATAAACCCATCTTGCTATTTTTACATTCACTGCCATTGTTACTCCTAATTCTTATGACTTTCTGTTTGAACAAATTCTCGAAACCCAGGATTAAGAATTGTACCAACTCTGTGGTTTCGGCTTTAGAAGCAAGGAACTTAACCCATGAAAATCTAGAGAAATCACCTGTTACTACTAGACAGTAATATTTACCGCCAACGCTCCTGATACTAATAGGTCTGAACAAATCCATATGCAGTAGCTCCAAAGGAGTTACAATAGAATTCTTTGTCTTAGATTTGTGGGACTTATGGTGTTGTTTTCCCTTCTTGCAAGGAATACAGTCATTAGGAACTGAAATTTCATTTTCAGAACACCAAAAACCATATCATTCTTCACAAGATATTTCATTTTCCGATAATTGATGTGAGCAAGTTTCATGTGCCACAAAATAGAATCTGACTCAGACGCCTTGGAGAGTAGACATGTAGGAATTGAATCCGTAGTAGTAGCAACACTCATGTCTAGGACATATGTGTCATTTCTCCTTAGAGCCTTCATTTGAATCCATTCGTTAGGAATCACAAAGCCCGGTTTCAAGATATAACACTCAGAATCATTGAAATGAAATGAAAATTTCTTGTCACACACTTGAGATACACTTCAAAAGTTATGTTCAAGTTGCACCACATAGTTCACTTTCTCAAATTTGACTTTTTTGTTCTTTAAAGTACCCTGACCAGTTTTGTACCCGCCTTTATTTCCAGCAAAAGCGATATAACCACCATCAATATTAATCACATCTTCCAACAAACGAATATTCCCTGTCATATGTCAAGAACAACCACTATCCACATACCACGTATTGTTAATAGTCCTCCTTGGTTGTCCCTACATAAACAAAGAAAATCAGTTAGAAATTGTAACCCAAGCCATTGTGGTCTTGGGTCGTCCAGATGGATCAAAATAAACAACTTCAAGCAATTCACAATCAACATTGTCATCAACCTTTGGAACATAAGATTTACAATTAGACCTTCTCAAAGAAGATATAGCATGATTTGTTGGAATAACATTATTAGATTTATGATTATCACATTCAGGTATTTCCAAAAATTTCTTTAGTTTTCTGTTACGTATTCTTCGTTGTGGTCTAGAAAGTTTGACCTCAGGTTGAGACTCTTTTGAAAGTCCAACATATGGAATCTCAAACTTCTTTTGAAAAACAAAGGGTTTAAAAATACGCTTATCATGTTGCTTAAATCCCGAAGATTTAGCAAATGATTGACAAGGCATATTATTTTCAACACTACACATAGGCTTTCCCCATTTTGTCTTTTCAGAATCATCACCACTTGTTTTTGTGAGGGATCACTCTTTAATTTTCCTTGTTCTTATAAGGACAGTGAATCAGAAAATGACCAGCCTCATTACAATGAAAACAAACTCTTCTATCTTGATGATTTCTGATATAAGGAGTTTTTCTTGAATTTGATGACACGTCTGATGAACAAGCTTCAGAAGATTTTTCTGAACAGCTGACTGGCTTCTTTGGAATAAAAACTTGTTTAGTTACCGTTGATAAATTCTTCTTCTGATAACCAACAGCAACAAAACCACTTGATTGTAACATTTTGGAAAGTTTAGGTTCAACTTTAACCTCATCCTGTTTTGTTAAAATGCATCTATCACGGGTAACATTTTGCACTACCTTTGGTTCATCAATTTGCACTTCCTTAGGAATGCCTTCAACCTTATTATCATCAAAAACCTCATCCTCAGAATCAGAATCATAGATCATATCTTCACCAGTAACTGGATTTACTTTCAACACTGTCTTTGAATCAATTTCCTCTTTATGAATAATTTATGGTTCAACCACATAATTTGCATTGAATGGTGGAGGAACAAATCCAATTCCAGCAACCCTCTTAGTAGGATCAGCATTAGCTTTAAAGTAATCCAATACCACAGATGAATTTTCAATGTTTTCCAGCTTTCTATGTAATTTGATCACATCAGATTCTTTATCAGAAATTTCTTTGTTCTTCTGAGCGACAATTTCATTTCACTTCTCAATCTCAGCATAAGCCATATCCAGATGATATGCTTGTTCCTTATATTTCAATCCCAAAGAGTTCAAATCTCTTTTCAAAGACTCAATTCTATCTATACACAATTTATCATTATCTTTCAATTTTAGATTAACTGAATGCATCGATTTTAATATCATAAATTAAATTTGTGTTATCATCCATTACTTTTTGCATTTTATCTTTTATACTTATGCAATTTGAGCAATAAATGTGACAGACATAATCTTTTACCTTTGAAGGATCTGACATATCTGCCATGAAGACTTTTGCAATTGGAATATTTTCAGAATCAGCACCATCAGAAGAATTTTGAGTTAAAACAATATCATCTTCAGATAAACCAGATGCAATATAAGTCTCACCATTTTGTACTTGATCACGATCTTCATCAGCACTTGGCAAACTCTCACCATCACTTGAGCTATCATCATCAGTTGACTCTTCAGATTTTATACAATGAATCTCAGCTACAAACGCTTGACTTACCGAACCAACCAAATCTTCAAGATGAATACCCCAGTCATAATTTTCATCATTCTGAGCAACCAAAGCATATGATGCAGATGCATGATTAGAATTTCGAGATCCAGAGGAGCCATGTGACTGATTACGATTGTTCTCAAAGTTATTAGACTTCTTCTGAGAATCAAATTCAACTTTCGGTTTCATACATTCTTTGGCAAAATGACCATACTCCTGACAATTGTAGCAACGAACTTTGGTTTTATCAAATCCCATACGTGAATGATTGTTAGACCCAATATACTTTCTTCCAGTCTTCTTCAAAAAATCCTTTGCTTGTCTCATCAGCATAGCCATGTTCCATTGAATGTTCATCTCTTCCAGATCAACAGGATCAATCTGTCTGAAATCTTCTTCAATAACCTCTGGATCATGAATCTTTCGTCCAATAAAATTTTCATAAGAAGCCATAAAGGAAGAAAACATCGCTAAATAATCATCAGCAACTCTTTGATTCATATTATGTGTAGAAGTTGTATTTGCAGAGAAACCTGAACGACTTGGAACCCCAAAACAATGATCATGAGAAACATCTTGAGTATCACCAGAAAAGAACGCAACCCCTGCATCAGATTTGCCAGAAGAATTAGCAAAATATATTGAAGGATCTTGAATATGCTCCACATTGGTTTTCTTCTTCTTCATGTTCAAATCATGTGATTGAATCTTGCCAAGAACCTCTTCAAGAGACATAGTTTTATACTTGTCATTCTCTTTTATCAAAACCATATATACATCAAATTTAGATGGTAATGCCTCCAAAAACTTATCATTTATCTCTTCAGTCTCATAAACCACTGAAGCACATGACAACTCACTCAGCACATGATAACTCACTTAGCAAATTATAGAATCTCGTTTCAAGATCATCTAAAGATTCATTTTGAAAGTGCTTGAATACTAAGAACTGTTTCTTCGGTAATTGTGTTCGGCTTTTCTTAACATCCAAACTACCTTCACACCGCTTTTGCAACGCTTCCCATAATTGTTGAGAAGTCCTGAATTGTATAAAGCTGTGATAAATTTCTTTAGGAAGAGACATTAAGATACTAGCCATTGCCTTCTTTTCTCTATCAAACAATAAATTTTCTTATATGGTTAACGCAGATACTGATTTAGGAACATCATCCTTTCCCATCCAAGTATATGTCGGATGCGTATAACCTTCCAAGATTGGAATCCATAAACTTGTATCAGTAAAAGATATGAACTGATCAAACCGATCTTTCCAGTTAGAATAATCTACAAGACTTAACAATTTGGGCGGTTTCTGAGATGTACCAATCTCGTTGTTGTAATTTAACATATTAGCCACTTGCACCATATTTTCCATTTTCTGAAAAGAATTCCAAGTGTTGAACACAAACTCCCCTTAGGCGAAGATAATAAGTTCACTTCACACCGAAACAAGCGAATTTGATATCAAGCAAACTTGATAAGTTCGTTTACCCAAGAAATTCCAGTAAGTTTGCCTACTGATTAAGTTCGCCTACTAAGTTCGCTTAAACTGAAAGAAGCGAACTTAAGTTCGCTTGCTAAGTTCGCCTGCAACAACTTTCAGAACCTTCTCATCACTTTCAGAAGACTTAGAATTATATATATATATATATATATAGACATCCCATACTATAGTTATAAACTCAAATTTTAAATACTCATACAATTTGTAAATTTTATAAAAAAAATGTTAAGAAGGTACTCTTTTATAAAATATTTATAATTAAACAAGTAATATTATAAAATGGAGTTTTCTATAGAAAATAATTATGATAAAATGAATAATGTTTAGCCTACACGTTTTATAAAAATTATTTTATAACAAACCTTTAATTTAACTATTTTGAACCCTCTAGGCAATTGAACTCTCATTTTGAACCCAAACCCCTTTTTGAAATTTAATCCTCTAATCCCCAATTTTGATCAAATCCAACCATTTGAACTGGTTTGACTTTTTAAAAGTCAAACAACCCCATATTACCTAAGATTCTATACTAAATTCGATCAAACCCGACCAACTATACTTGCCTTGAACTCTAGAATAGATATCTACTGTTTTCCAGCCAAAATAACTTCTAAATTCGATCCTAGGGCAAACAATTTTGAAATTCAAATCAATCCAAACGGAATTGACTTTCTAGAGTCAAACCGTGTGTAATTCAATCATCAATTGAGGGATTTAGACGCGTTTATCACCCGTAAATCAAGCACTGATTGATCGTGAATGTATACAGCCCTAAAACCTAACCAAATTCATTTCCCAATTAATCGAATTTACGTAAAGTTCGTTCGATACCCGTCACATTCAAACCCGATTCGAATCAAGCCTTAATGATGAAATCAATTCAATTAATCCACCCTCACACCTTCGCTTAGACATTTACAAACTCCCTAATCCCTCACAACCTCGACATTTCACCTCTGGATCGCTTGCAAGCACCAAGAGTATCAAATGTTAAGTGTTAGCCGCTCTCCTTCGTCGCTTCATCAAAACAGGTAATTCATGCGCCCTTGTAATTGTTTTGATCACATGTTTGAAAGCCCCATGGTCGGATCTCCGATCATTTTATCATTAGTCTGATTTTCATAGCTAGGGTTTCGGGATTCAAATAGGGACGAAGGGATGGGTGGCGTAAGGGTTTTCTGATTTTGGACCGGTCTTTTGTTAAAACATCCCCCTAGACGTACTGGTTAATCCACACGACTTCCACACGACTGGTCGCGGGTTCAAAACCCATACCCGCGTTGTTTTTGCTTGTGATGATACCCAAACTCGCATTCCCTTCTGTCCTTAGATTAAAACTTTTGTTGAGACGAGTTTTAACACCACTGGCCCTCAGGTCCAGTGGTAAAGCTGTTACTGTCATCTAGGATCCACCCGGGTTCGAACCGGGTGGACCTCATGTTTTTTTACAGGGCCTTTTTAGCACTTCAAATAATTTATTAAAGTTATTTTTATAAACCCTGCAACATGTTGAGCAGGATAAAACCAAAATTTCCAATTTCCAACATAATTTCATTTTTATTATGAATTTTATTGTTAAAGTTATATATTAATTATTTAAAACAAAAAATTAGACTTTTAAATAATTAAAGGAAATTAATTACCAAATAAGATATTTACCTGATAAAATATCTCCCATTTTAAAAACCAAATTTATAAAGTTATAAAAATTTTAACCTTATTTAGAACAATCAAACTCTTATTTTTAAATGGTAAATAGATAAATAAATTTATTTATTATAATCTACACTAAAAATTTAAATATATATTTACTATTAATCTTATACATCAACATTATTTACACATCTTTATAAATAAATAAATAAAGAAAAATTATTTATTTAATTTATGTCTAATATGATTCACACACTATTTTTCTAACTAAATAAATAAATAATAATTGTTTAATTTATTTAGTTATTCAAACTCAAACCCTAATTCAATTATTCTAAGACTATTCATTCCAATTTCTCAACCCCCCCTTTTTTTCAAGTACAAACCACTAACACCAACAAATCTAACCCTTTGTACACACATTCATTTCAATCATATACTTGGTCATAGACTATTGTACACATTATTAATCAAGAACCATATATATTACACACTAGGTTAACGTTGTAAGATTGCAAGGATCACTTTACTACTTAGTCTCTCATGCAAGCTACATCTTTGATTCAGGTGAGTATTACATAGCCCCTTTTTTCACTTTTACACTTTTTGGGGGTGAAACATGAACTCTATACACACAATTGTTTACATTTACATAAACTACACAAACACAAATCCTTTTTACATTCATGTATGCAAAATTTGAGCTTTATGTTTGAGTGCTAGGTGTGTTAACTGTTTGTGTGCAATTTATGTGCAATCATTAACTATTCAAGCCGACGGTTAACAATGATAGATCTATTGAGTCTGACAAACCCACCCAGATTGGGTGATTGTTACCGACAACACAATTTGCATGCTAGTTACAAAGGTTTGATTGTACTTTGGTTACACAATAGTTGCTCCCCAAAAATGCCTTATTTTATCATGTTATGTAAGGATTTGTTTATTTACATCTATATACTATCTATGTACAAACCTGTGTATGCTCACCAACTTTTTAGTTGACCTTATTTTATTCATGTTTCAGGTGCTAACATATGAGTTTGATCAAGACATGCTACACATAGGCTTTGGACTTAGTTAATTTTAATTCAAGAAAAATTTGTATTACCTTTATGTACTTGGGAATTTGTTTATGTTTGCTTGAATTGAAATGGATTTAATATATTACAATTTAGTCAACCTTGAGCTCATGAACAGTCTACATGTCCCGCCCCGACGTTTTCGCCGTCGGTTGGGGTGTGACAAATTGGTATCAGAGCCTTGGTTATAGGGAATTAGGTTATTAGACACTCTTGAATTAGACTATAACCTTATGACACCCATACTATGCCATGTTATTACATGTTACATGATTACTTCTTATGTGAAAATTTTACATGTTATACTAAGTAATCACACTACATGATACAATATTTAATAACTTATGTGTCACACTGCATGAAAACTTTTATGCTATATTCATGCTATCTATTTGATTCATTTAAGTGCTATCCTGAGTTTTAACACACACTTATACACACTTAGCCTTTCATGCACCCTTAAACTCACACATATTATGTCACCACCTCTTGTGATCTAAATCTAAACTATCGGGCCTAATGCCAATTAATAATAAACTAGAAGCCCACTTACCCTCCAAGAAGAAGAAGCCTACTACAACATATAAGCCTCACTTTCGGGCCTCAAAGCCCAGTCCACAACAATTCTCATCATGACCATGAGCCCAACAATAGTGTTATTAATACATGATGGCTGCCATGAGGGATTCTGGCTAAGGAAAGATAGGGTACTTAAGTGTGTCCTAGTGACCCACCCCTCTATCCTGGGAATCCTCCTCAAGGATGCATTGCTTATAGGTCAATTGTATTTCTAAAATACTGTTGTGAAAGCTCGGTGTTATGACTAGTCAAACTCTAAACCTATGAGAACTCCTATATTTAACACTCAATATTTTATTACCACTTACAACCTTTTCATTGTTTCCTACTAGACATGGACTTCAACTCTCCTTCCTACCCGGTATACCGTCCCGGATAAGAGTCTGATTGGGAAGAAGACATCGGGACACCCGAGCATCGGTCACCAACACCACCAGCTGCTAGACCAAGGTTTGATGTAAGGGCATATTGGATTAGGAACACCGGCCCAAGACTTCGAACATCTGGATCACCCGCACCCAGGAACCCGTATCAGACACCCCATCTCCACAATCAGTTACCACCCCTCTAATGCCCGACCCGTACCATCCTAACCCTTGGGTAAGGCATACCACGGCACCCACTAGTGTTATGGGAATTCCAACCAATGACATTCACCAATATGTAAGGACCTCAGAATTTGAGAGGCAAATGATGGAGCAGGGGGTAATGCACGACTTGCAAGGACAAAGAATGGATAGCCTAGCAAACCAATTAGGGTACCAAAAGGAGTTAATCTCCATCCTCGAAAAAGAAATATTGGAGCATCGCACGGAGACAGCTAAAGCTGAAGCCAGATCGGCTACCCGAGTGACCATAGCGATACTCGTCTTGGGAATTATTCTCCTTCTAGTGGAAAGCTACAAGAGACGTTAACAAAATTATTTTTCCATTATTTATTGTCTTTAAATTTTAAGTTTGAGAACCATTTCCCTATGTTTTGAGTAATGTTTAACATTTCAGCATTTAATCAATTTTATATATTCCAACTCTAAAATTTCTATTCATTGATTTGACCCGTTGAGTGTGAATTACACTCATCATATTTTCATCAAAATTTCTCAAGTATCACCTTCTTCATTCAATACGATTTAGTACACTACCGACAATCTTCATCGTAAGCAAATCATCCTATTATTTGATTTAAACAACCTCGTTATTTTCAAACAAAACGTTTTTCAAACTTTTAGATAGTATCAGAAATATGAATTTTCTATAAACATTTTCATCTTGTGAGAAAACCCAATACAACCTGTTTTATAAAAGCATCATTTCAAATCGATAAATAAGTATGATTTATTCATTAAAGTAATTATTTCTAAAACCCGGCTAAATTGATGTACAACTACTTGATTAGCCAATAATTTCTCTTAAAAATATCCTTCTTATAATAATTGAGAATTTAAAAAGTTTTTTTTCCTATAAACTGTCTATTTATTTAAATTATGTAACTCAATGGTTTCACTACTTTATATATCTACAACCAAGAACAATTTACCACTTTCTATTTTCAAACAAAGATCAGTATTTGTAAACACATCTCCCTGAATGTTTTCAGAACTTCCTCGTTATCTTTCACATACCACTTCAAAAGACGACCCATTTCGCGTAAACGATTAACCATCCCTACAAACCTCAACAAGATTTAAAGAGCTAGAACCTAACTACCACATCCTACACGAACATAAACCAACACGCTGCTCCGCAACACCTGATCACATGCAAAACTCGTTAGTATATGTCACACAAAATTCAAAAACTTACATATGCACGTTCACAAGATACACATCATGATCACATAATACATGAAACTAGTTTATTTGCAGATCGCAATTTACTAGATTGATCACATAACACATGAAACCAGTTTATTTGTAATATACATGGTACATAACAATTGTTTGCTTAGTACAAAATACTAGATTGACTACATTGAACATGAAACTTATTGAGCTACAAAATACATGATGCTAAGTTGTCAACACCATACATGAACTCCATTTCCTACAATACACATGACACTATGTTGTTTAATTGATTTACAAAATACATGATGCTAAGTTGTTCATGCTACACATGAAACCTATTTGATTACAAGCTACGTGACACTAGATCATACATGAGACTTGTGTGTTTACACTATACAAACTAAGTTGCTTGCAATTGTTACAAATGATTGAGAACATTATACACCAAGAATGGTCATACACTTTGTTCACCAAACTTGGAAACCATAACACATTGAAGCTACTCGGGGTTTTGACGTGCTCTTGTTCAAACACGAGGAAGCTGGAGTACTTTAAAACAACTCGGTGTTTGACGTATTCTTGTTCAACACGGGTAAACTATGGGACTTTAGGTGATACTACTTTATTACCCTTTAGTTGCTAACTGACTTGCCAACTTAAGGACATAGTTACTTATTAGCAACTCATATGTGAAAGCAATATACATGAACTAAGTAAATTTGTGCCCCTTTTGACCCACACACAACAGAAGGATCTATACGGACCATGCGATGATTCGAGTAATTACGGGTGCACACGTAATTATAAAAATCAGCGCATGGAAAACATAGTGAAGTTTGTTGTGTGTTGTGACCTAAAACCTATCGTGATATATAACAACGAAACTAACGTGATATGACAAGAGCATGGTGGATACATCGATGGTACTTCTATATATAAGTGCTCTATCATAGTATCAGAAGTAACGTTGTTCGTGTCATGTGAAGTTTTGACCTAGATCAATAGTTGGGAAATCCCTCATCTACTAACAATTCTTGAGCACATTAGAGTACATCTTAAACAAACCCTGATCACCCAAATTCCCATAAAATCCATTCCATGTAATGCATATCACCTTTAGAATCCAAATTGCTATTCGACAGTTGCTCTCCTTAAATTCATTTCAAGACTAAATTCTTTATCGTCATTCACATCCGACCTTGAGTATCAACACACAAATCTTGTCACCAGTTATACCACTTAAACCAACCGTCATAACACATTGACAACCCAAACCTGCATATTTTCTGATTCAGTAGCCTCCACTAGTTAAATTTCGGGACGAAATTCCCTTAATACGGGGAGACTGTAACATCCACAGTTTTCTAACACTATTTTAATTTAATGACACTTCTTTCGAATCCCGTACTTGTCTCACACAATGTGACACATTGATTATTATTTCAAATTCGAAATTTAAACTTCACATTTGTATATAATTTTCCTATTTTATATCACATGTTGGAATAATGATATATATATATATATATATATATATATATATAGATATCCCATACTATAGTTATAAACTCAAATTTTAAATACTCATACAATTTGTAAATTTTATAAAAAAAAATGATGAGAAGGTACTCTTTTATAAAATATTTATAATTAAACAAGTAATATTATAAAATGGAGTTTTCTATAGAAAATAATTATGATAAAATGAATAATGTTTAGCCTACACGTTTTATAAAAAATATTTTATAACAAACTTTCAATTTAACTATTTTGAACCCTCTAGGCAATTGAACTCTCATTTTGAACCCAAACCCCTTTTTGAAATTGAATACTCTAATCCCCAATTTTGACCAAATCCAACCATTTGAACCGGTTTGACTTTTTAAAAGTCAAACAACCCCATATTATCTAAGATTCTATACCAAATTCGATCATACCCGACCAACCTAGACTTGCCTTGAACTCTAGTATAGATATCTACTGTTTTCCAGCCAAAATAACTTCTAAATTCGATCCTAGTGCAACCAATTTTGAAATTCAAATCAATCCAAACGGAATTGACTTTCTAGAGTCAAACCGTGTGTAATTCAATCATCAATTGAGGGATTTAGATGCGTTTATCACCCGTAAATCACGCACTGATTGATCGTGAATGTATACAGCCCTAAAACCTGACCAAATTCGTTTCCTAATTAATCGAATTTACGTAAAGTCTGTTCGATACCCGTCACATTCAGACCCGATGCGAATCAAGCCTTTATGATAAAATCAATTCAATTAATCCACCCTTACACCTTCGCTTAGACATTTACAAACTCCCTAATCCCTCACAACCTCGACATTTCACCTCTGGATCGCTTGCAAGCACCAAGAATACCGAATCTTAAGTGTTAGCTGCTCTCCTTCGTCGCTTCATCAAAACAGGTAATTCTTGTGCCCTAGTAATTGTTTTGATCACATGTTTGAAAGCCCCATGGTCGGATCTCCGATCGATTGATCATCAGTACGATTTTCATAGCTAGGGTTTCGGGATTCAAATAGGGACGAAGGGATGGGTGGCGTAAGGGTTTTCTGATTTCGGACCAGTCTTTTGTTAAAACATCCCCCCAGACGTACTGGTTAAACCACACGACTTCCACACGACTGGTCGCGGGTTCAAAATCCATACCCGCATTGTTTTTGTTTGTGATGATACCCAAACTCGCATTCCCTTCTGTCCTTAGATTAAAACTTTTGTTGAGATGAGTTTTAACACCACTGGCCCTCGGGTCCAGTGGTATAGCTGTTACTGTCACCCAGGATCCACCCGGGTTCGAACCGGGTGGACCTCATGTATTTTTACCGGGCCTTTTTAGTACTTCAAATAATTTATAAAAATTATTTTTATAAACCTTGCAACATGTTGAGCAGGATAAAACCAAAATTTCCAATTTCCAACATAAATTCATTTTTATTTTGAATTTTATTGTTAAAGTTATATATTAATTATTTAAAACAAAATTTTAGACTTTTAAATAATTAAAGGAAATTAATTACCAAATAAGATATTTACCTTATAAAATATCTCCCATTTTAAAAACCAAATTTATAAAGTTATAAAAATTTTAACTTTGTTTAGAACAATCAAACTCTTATTTTTAAATGATAAATAGATAAATAAATTTATTTATTATAATCTACACTAGAAATTTAAATATATATTTACTATTAATATTATACATCAACATTATTTACACATCTTTATAAATAAATAAATAAAGAAAAATTATTTATTTAATTTATGTCTAATATGATTCACACACTATTTTTCTAACTAAATAAATAAATAATAATTGTTTAATTTATTTAGTTATTCAAACTCATACCCTAATTCAATTATTCTAAGACTATTCATTCTAATTTCTCAACCCCCCCCTTTTTTTCAAGTACAAACCACTAACACCTACAACTCCAACCCTTTGTACACACATTCATTTCAATCATATACTTGGTCATAGACTATTGTACACATTATTAATCAAGAACCATATATATTACACACTAGGTTAACGTTGTGAGATTGCAAGGATCACTTTACTACTTAGTCTCTCATGCTAGCTACATCTTTGATTCAGGTGAGTATTACATAGCCCCTTTTTCACTTTTACACTTTTTGGGGTGAAACATGAACTCTATACACACAATTGTTTACATTTACATAAACTACACAAACACAAATCCTCTTTACATTCATGTATGCAAAATTTGAGCTTTATATTTGAGTGTTAGGTGTGTTAACTGTTTGTGTGAAATTTATGTTCAATCATTAACTATTCAAGCCGACAGTTAACAATGATAGATCTATTGAGTCTGACAAACTCACCCAGATTGGGGTGATTGTTACCGACAACACAATTTGCATGCTAGTTACACAGGTTTGATTGTACTTTGGTTACACAATAGTTGCTCCCCATAAATGCCTTATTTTATCATGTTATGTAAGGATTTGTTTATTCACATCTATATACTATCTATGTACAAACCTGTGTATGCTCACCAACTTTTTAGTTGACCTTATTTTATTCATGTTTCAGGTGCTAACATATGAGTTTGATCAACACATGCTACACATAGGCTTTGGACTTAGTTAATTTTAATTCAAGAACAATTTGTATTACCTTTATGTACTTGGGGATTGGTTTATGTTTGCTTGAATTGAAATGGATTTAATATATTACAATTTAGTCAACCTTGAGCTCATGAACAGTCTACATGTCCCGCCCCGACGTTTCCGCCGTCGGTTGGGGTGTGACATCACTCAAGAGAGATATTAATTCTCTAACTTTGAAGTTTAAGGAACAAGCATATCGATTGGATATGGCTTATGCTGAGATTGAAAAGAGAAATGAAATTGTTGCTGAGAAAAACAAAGAAATTTCAAACATAGTAGCAGAGGTGATCCGATTACATAGAAAACTGGAATGTTTTGGAAATTCATCACTATTGTTGGGTTATTTCAATGAAAATGTTGATCCTGTTAAGAGAACAACAGGAATTGGATTTGCTCCTCCACCATTCAATGGAAACTATGTTGTAGAACCAGAGATCATTACTGAAGAGGATATCGATCCAAAGACTGTTTTAAAGATTAATCCAGTCATAGGGGAAGAAATGGTTTATGATTCTGATAGTGATGATGAGATATTTGATGCTCAGAAAATTGATGCTGTTCCTAAAGATTTGAAGTTTGATGAACCAAAAGTGGTAAAACAAGTCACAATAGATCGATGTATTCTTACAGAGCCCGATGAAGCAGAACAACTAACTATTTCACCAATTTTATCTAAAAGTGGTTTTATTAGTGCTGGTGATATCAAGAAGGAGGTTTCAAAGGTTGAAAATAAATCAACAAGTGATTTCATTAAGCAAAAGGTGAATGTGGCAAAAACCAAAGACAGTCAGTCTTCAGTTTCAAAGATTTATGTCGGTGAACCATTCAGAAAGATGTATGTTCCAATGAAACAAGGATGTAGTGATGCTAAATCTACTGAAGGTTATTCATCAGGAAGTTCCTCAACTTCAACAAGGGTTCCTTACATCCGAGAATACAAGGATAAGAGATTTTGCTTTGATTGTAATGAGGTGGGACATATAGTGTTATATTGTCCTTACAAAAACAAAGAGAATAATTTTCTTATTTCAGAAAAGGTTACACCTGCTGTTATTCATGGTCAATCAAGAGTAGTAATGATTCTGTAAAGACCGAAAGTGGAAAAGCCTACTTCTGCTAATGTGATGAAACAACCTGTCAAGGAAAATTTGCCTAAGCAGCATGTTACTAAACCATTTGGGTTTAAGAGAGAGATCACACAGCATGTTCATGATAGATTTGTTGATTTTAAACCAGATTTTGTCCAATCTGGTGTTAAAAATAATGTGGTGTTTCATAAGTTTGTTGGAATCCTAAATTTGGATTCACAAAGAATTCACAACCTGAGGTCAAACTTTCAAGACCTCAAACGCGAAGAAGAAACAGACGGTTAAGAAAACTTTTAGAAAATGATCAATTTGAATCTGAATTTCAAAATCAATCAAATTTTGATAAGAAAAAGAATGTTTCAAAATCTAAAATGTCTAATTATGATTTGCCTAAACCACCAAGGGTAGATGATAATAGAGATTGTGAATTGCTTGAGGTTGTTTATTTTGATGCTAATGGAACCACAATGGCTAGGGTCCCCGTTTCTAACTGATTTCCTTTGTTTGTGTAGGGTCAACCAAGGAAGACTATTAACAACAAATGGTATGTGGATTGTGGTTGCTCCCGACATATGACACGAAACATTCGTTTACTTGAAGATGTTATTAAATTTGATGGAGGTTATGTCTCTTTTACTTTGGCTCAACAAACGAAGAGTTGTGCAAAGAGTTTGAGAGTGTTATGAAATTGAAGTTTGAAATGTCCGATGTAGGAGAGTTGTCATTCTTTTTAGGATTACAAGTTAATAAAAAAGAGGATGGTTTCTTTATACATCAGTCTAAATTCGTTAAAGACATTTTGAGCCGATTCAAAATGGAAGACTGTACCCCATATGACACTCTGATTCCGGTAAATCACAAGACGAATCCAGATCCAGAAGGAAAGGATATTGACAGCTGCTTGTAAAGGGCAATGATTGGATCTTTCAAGTACTTAACTGCATCGAGGCAAGATATAATGTTTGTCGTGTGTCTCTGTTCCATATTTCAAGCAAAACCAATGGAATCACATCTGATTGCAGTCAAACGTATTTTTCGGTACCTGAAAGGGAAACCGAGATTAGGATTATGGTTTCAGCATGGTTCTAATTTTGAATTTAATGCATATACTTACTCAGATTTTGGAGGTTGTTGTTTGGACAGGAAATCTACAACAAGAGGTTGCCAATTTCTGGGTAATCGTCTTGTGTCATGGCAATGTAAAAAGCAGACTACTGTCTCAATTTCAACATGTGAAGCAGAATACATCGCTGCTGCAAGTTGTTGTTCACAAATTTTTTGGATTCAGCAACAATTAAGAGACTATGGTTTGAATTTCACTTGCACCCCCATGTTCATTGATAATAATGCCACAATGTCTATAACAAATAATCCAGTTAAACACAGTAAATCAAATCACATTGAAATAAGATATCATTTTATTCCTGATTGTACAGATAAAAAGTTTATTGAGCTGGCGAAAGTTCATACTGATGACAATCTTGCAGATTTGTTCACCAAGTCATTTGATCGTACAAGGTTTGAATTTCTGATAAAGATGATTGGTATGATCAATCCCGAATAATGTTTTCTGTTCTCAAAATAATTCTCATGGAGGTTTATTTTTTCTATTTTTACTGCCTTTATTTCTAAATTTCAATTTACTGCAAAAAAGTTTGTTATTTATAAAAAGTCCAAATAAATTGAAAAATCATAAAATTGACATCATTTGAGAATGAGAAGAAATGATAGTAAATCAGTAGATATTCATTCACACATGACCTTAGATTGACTGGTTGGTGATTTATGTTTATTCAATATATCTGAATTATATATGTTTTGATCTAAACTTCAGAGACCGCACAAAATAGGAGATGATAATGTTGTGTATGCATATAATTTAGCTTGTCAATATGCGAAAAGCGTCTTTGAACCATTAGTAGTGTGAAAACATAATTGCATATGTTACAACTGTGATTTGAACCCATTTTATGCCTCTGTGTGTGTTAAAAGATCATTATCATATAGAATATGAGGCTTAAAGTGTTTCATGAGACCAGTATCGGACTATATTGATTAGCATAATTTTTCAGTTCAAATCACTGTCCATGCCCAAAAAACATGCAAAGTGATGTTGAACTAAGATATGTTTCTGACAACATACGTTGGAACATATACTCGCCCTTGGATCAATATCTTGATTCCATTGAACATCCAGATGTTACCCTGTATTATTGAATCAATCGATTCTTTAATCATTCTTTCTAAATGAAGAGTTCATATGTTACAATCTATCATGATATTATATTCAAAGTCAAGCAATTGAACCATTCTGATTCCTTATATCCTTTGAGATTTGTTTCTTTTCCTGTGCTAATTGAGATAGTTTTATCCTGGAGATTGATCTTATCTTTTCATAAGTTTCATATGTCTTGAAGATACTGCAAATTAATTTCTGTTGGCATACTAGTGGGGTACACGTTGTATTTCATACTTAAATGGTACCTTAACTCACAAGAAAGTGGGAATGAGATGCTTTTAGTTTCAACTCTTATAATATTGACAATTTAAATTTGTGTGTCATAGCCTGATCCTGTTTTCTTTGAATGTTTATCACGTATCATAACATGCAATATATGAAAGTCTTATAAAAGATAGAGTTTCATAATCTTGAAGATATTGGTTTGATTGGTCAAGACTTGAAAGAATGGCATAGGATACCAAATTACTTTGTTATACGGATTGTTTAATCCAAGATGTGTGATTGATATATCATGTATACTGATATGATCTTCTTGCTCACGGTATTCAACAAAAATATGTTCTTTAGTGCTTTACAGTTTGGTTCATTTTAGTTTGTACAGAGAAAAACCAAAAAAATTATGTATTTTCAAGTTTGTATAGATAAAATCCAAAAAGATTTTCTGTCATGCTTCCGTGAGAATTCTAAATTATTTTAAAAAAGGTTCGGGATTGGATCGGATAACAGGTTCCTGGTGGTTGACAAGAAACTCTGAGGAAGAGAAGTGTGAAAAAAAATTGAAAAAGGTGAAAGTTCAAAAGTTCAAAATTTCTCTAAGTGTGGAATAGAAGCGAACTTGTTATGTTCGCCTGATAAGCGAACTTGTTATGTTGGCCTGGTAAGCGAACTTATGGCTGTAGCTTATGTTGTTTGGTTGAAGCGAACTTATTCATATTCTCAGGAAAAAAAAACATAGTTGAAGTGAACTTATTCAGTTTTTAAGCGAACTTGTTCTCGGTTTAACAAAGTGTTTGGATCTGAGTTGTGGTTCTCATTTTCTGATTATTCCAGGATTTGCGCATCAAACGAAGGTAGAATAATGGTCTATTATCCATTGAATTGTTCAAATCAAGCAGGTTACGATCTAGGTTAAGGTTTATGTCGCCTTGACTGTTTTTGAATCTATACCTTGATATACTATGGTTTAAGCTTGAAATTGAAGTTTACTAAAGGTTCATTGAGTTGTTTCGATCATGTGGTGTTCGATTTTAACATCAGATTTCATCGTTTTGAATATTTTTGATTTCTGTTGGTTTTTTCTAAGCTTGGAGCGAACTTGCTCAGTAAGTTCGCCTATTGCAAATCTAAGCAAACTTAATAAGTTCGCCTCAAGGACAGAAGTATTTTTGACTTAGCATTTTTTTGTATTTTTTTTTTCATTTTTATTGTTTATATCGTGTTTTAACATGTATTGTGTGTGGTTTTCTATGTAATTTTACAGATGGACCGTAGAGTTGAATATAAACATAACCAAGTGGCGTTGGTGGATCCAAATTTATCTGAAGCTGTGAATTACCGAGATATCATTAATTTTCTGAATAGACCAAGGATAAGTGTTGCTGTTACGGCAAATCCCTACATCAGATTGAATTACATTCAACAGTTCTGGGATATAGCTCAACTTGACTATACTGTGGATCCGAATGTTATTAGAGCTACTGTCAACAACACAGAAGTAGCAATTTCTATTGACACTATTCGTCAAGCTCTACATCTTGGAGGAAATGATGAAGAACCTTTAGGGTTACCATCTACATTGATTATGGAAGAGCTAATGATACTCAAGCAAGGAAGGGTGGTCTAGTAGGAGAATGGAGATACTTTATGCACGTAATTATTCAATGTTTGTCTCCTAGGAAATCTGGAACTGATGGTTTGAAGACCTCTCAACCACAACAAGTTGCACCTGAAGTACAACCAGAACAAGTTAATGTACAAGTTCATGATGCTGCTAATGATAATGTGATAGAACCTAATTTAGAGGTTCATGAAGAGGTTCATGTTGATCAACATGCAGAAAATGAAAATGTTATTAATGAAGAACAAGTTCATTCACCACAAGAAAATTAAGAAGGTCAAGTAAATGATACTAGCACAAGCTCATCTGGAAAAACAAATTATGCTGAATCTGATACTAATTCTGAAGCTACACATGATTTTGGTCCAGATCATTATGATAAACTTGCTAGTATACCAGTGGCAAATGCTGGTAAATGACTGAAGTCTGTTGCTACTAAACCAAGACGCAAGTCTATTCGGGGTCTTTCTCCTGGAACATCACTTGGCAAAAGATCGTTAAGAGATGAATCTTCTTCTGATTCTGATTATGTTCCTACTCCAAAGTCACAGAAGCTATTATCTGCTTCCATGACTGCTGGTGCAAATACTCGAGTAGCTGATGACTTGGACTTTACGGATTCTTTGATTATATCGCCACATCCGTCTTAGTCTACTTCACCCGAAGGTACTCTTGCTCTAGTTCCTCCGCATACTTCTTCATAAGCTGGTCCATCTAGTTCATCGAAGGATGCTAAGATTGCTGCTCTACAAGGAAAAGTCTCTTTCCTAGAAGCTCAGGTTGTGGGTCTTCAAGGTCAAGTAGATGTATTAAGGGCAAATGATTTTCAGAGAGAAAAAACTCTTCAATCTCAAAGCAAGCAGATCTCTGAGATGCAAATTCTAATCTCACAATTGATAGAGCGTATTGACGCTCAGGGGCAGATGTCTGTAGTGATTAAAGATGCTTGTCATATAGAAGCAGTTCAAAGAAATGACAATGAAGATAATGATCCCAATGGAAACAAGGGAGATCATCAATACACTAATGTTGCTCCGATGTCTCAATTTCAGGGGGAGTCTACTTCAAATCAGGTTGAAGCTTCTGGTGTTAAGTTACTGGAGAGAATGAAGAAGTATTGCTTCTAGAATTCTTTAAAGATGATTCTGATCTTGATGAAACTGAAAAGATAGATTGCTTAGATGGTATAGATGAGTTGTTTGACGACTTAGAAGATGAAGAGAATAACTAAGAGATAGAAGAAGGAGAGATAGTAGAAGTGGAGATTATCAAAGATACAACAAGTTTGATGTCTAAAGGGTGTGATGGTCTAAATGTGCCTTTTGACTTCATCCTAGATGATGTTATTCCTGAAGTAACTTCTGATGGAATGGCTGACGCTGTGGACTCTACTGAATATGTCACAATGCCTGGTTCTAACTCAGATAATGCTCAGTCAAAGATAACTGAAGAACCTGTGATGTATAGGGATACAAGTATGACGAAAGAAAAATGGTTAGAGATGGTAAAAAGCTGGAAGAAAGTGTTACCGAAGTCACCATCATCAACTATTCTGAAAGAAAAATATGTGAATAAAAAAAGATGTGTTGGTAGAATTATCAGTTGGTTCTTTAATGAAGAAATCAATTTGTTTGCCTTAAAGAGATCTGATGGTGTTCAATATCTGAAACCAAAGATCTGATGGTATTTTAATACTTTGCCTATATGCGAGTTGAATGGTTTTGCAACTAAATCCTTAATCAACAATTCAAAGAATGGTATTGCTGAGGCTATAGCAAGGTTGAATAGATTGGAAGGTAGTTCAGGGAAATATGATAAGCTGAAACTACAGAAGGGCAATAAAGTAAAGACTACTGATTCTAAAACTGGTAAGGTGATTTGGAGTTACAAGTTTAAACCAGTCAAAGTTGTAAAGAAAATACCGTTGAAGAAAATACCACAAGATGTGAACACTAGAGAGGCCAAGATTGAAGATCAAGACAATGAGATCATAGCTTGTTTTTATGATGCTAAAAATCTTATTAATTTTTCAAAGAAAAACAAGCACATGTTAAAGAGAAAAGATATTATGTTTACTAGTGAATGGCGTGAGCATGTTTACAGTATAAGAGAGTTTTGGAGATTTGCATCAGACATGGAGTATATGCAAGAAGTAAACTACCAGTGAATTGGAAGAGTTCAACATGAAGACAGATGATCAAGCTATTGTCAAGGGGGAGTCTGTTAGGACATAGATGTATGACAATAGGCCTTGTAATACATTAGATCTTCTATGCCTAGGCCTAGTTTAGGCGAACTTGTTAAGTTCGCCTACATGGCTGTGAGTCTATAAATAGGAGTTTACCTGTTAGTTTCAATAGCATTTCAATTTGTGTTCTAGTTCTGTAAACTCAGTGTTTGGTGGAAATCAAAGAGAATATTATTTACATCTTGTGTTGATTCTAGTCTTTGTGAATGTCTTGTTTTTTACACGGTTACGCGTACGTTGGATTCCGCACTCAGTATGCTTGATACAAGTCATGTATCGAGTTAGATCCATAGAAGAACTGTGTGGACCTACATTTATCCCGAAGTCCAAGAGTTGATGCTGAATCCAAATAACTTGAGAACAATAGCTCGATGCAGCTGTGTATTTCTCTTCAGCAGTTGATATGGAAATGTTCGTTTGTTTCTTGCACTGCCATGACACCTATCGCTCCCCCCAAAAACTAACATCCACCAGATGTAGATTTACAATCTAAACCACAACCTCCATAGTCACTGTCAGTAAAATCATACAGATTAAAATCAGACTCTGACGGGTACCAAAGACCAATATTGACACGGCCTTTCAGATAATGCAGAATCCGCTTGACATCAATCTTATGATATTCTCGAGGTGACGCTTGATATCTAGCACATGAGCATACATCGAACAAGAAGTCTGGTCGACTCGCTGTTAAGTACATAAGAGATCCGATCATGGAGCGGTAATACTTTTGATTAACTTCAACTCTGGTTGGTTCCAGAGAGTGAGGTTCATGTGGAGCAATAGGAGTAGAAGCAGCTTTACAGTCTTTCATATTAAACTTTTTCAAGATGTCATTGATATACTTTGCCTAATGTATTAGTATACCCGAATCTGATTGCTCTACTTGTAGACCAAGGAAAATTGCATCCGACCCATAAGACTCACTTCGAATTTCAACTTCATGATACCTTCGAATTCTCTATTCAAATTCTCATTTGTCGAACCATATATAATGTCATCCACATAAACTTGAACCAGCAACAGATCATCTCCAAACATCTTCAAAAACAAGGTCTTGTCAATTGTTCCACGTGAAAAACCATTTGTAACCAGATGCGTGGATAGAGTTTCATACCAAGCACGAGGTGCTTGATGCAAACCATAAAGTGCTTTATCCATCTTGTAAACGTGAAACGGGTGCTCAGGATCTTCAAATCCTGGTGGTTGATTTACATAAACTTCCACTTTAACCACCCCATATAGAAATACGGTTTTCACATCCATTTGATATACCTTGAATTTCATATACGAAGAATAAGATAGAAAAATTATAATAGCTTCAATTCTGGCCACAGGTGCAAAAACATCATCATAATCCAACCCTTCTTCTTGATAAAAAACCTTGCACAGCCAATCTGGCTTTGTTGCGCACAACAATCCCGCGATCATCCCTTTGTTCCTAAATACCAATTAGTACCAATTGGATACTTTCCTTCTGGAAATCCACCAGATGCCAGACATTAAGTTTCTTGAACTGTAAAGTTCATCTTGCATTGCTTCAATCCAATTAGCATCTTAAAGAGCAATAGTCACATTTTTGGGTTCCTCTTGAGATAAGAAGCATGAATACAAAAAAAATGTTTATTACTCCAGACATACTTCTTGTTCTTACCTCTTCCTCAATTGATCCAATTATATTCTCGACAGGATGCACTGAATTAACTCGATGAGTTGGAACATCTTATACTAGGGTCGTGTCAGGAAAATTTGTAATATTGACATCAGATGAGTTATTTATAGATTCATCAACACTCGAAGAAGTTTGTTGGTCGACTTAATTATCAGAAGAAACAGAATCTTCTTGCTGAACATCTGGAGTGACTTGTTCATCATTAGCAGGTTTAGCTACTTCATAAATTTCTTCATTCTCCAAATTATCAATTTGTACTTCTTGAGTGTCTGTTGATGAAGAAATATCCTCTGAAGATTCAGTCTGAACCCTTACAAGTTGAGGACCAATCATGATATCATGAATATTCTGATTACTACTTATGGAGAAATCATCTGATGTGCCTGAAGAACTTGCAATACTTAAACCTTCTGAAAATTTCTGATCAAAAGTTTTGTAGATCACATTAGCATCAAAGAACCAATCTTGTCCATTCTGATCATGAGGAGTAGTAGACTCTTGCCATTCAACATAGTACGATTCTTGAACTATCTTGGTTCTCTTGTTATAAACCCTAAACGCTTTCTGGTAAGATGAGTAGCACAAGAAATAACATTCATCTCCAAAGGCTGCAAACTTAGGCAAAGAATATGAAGTATTCAACATCGAACACGAACACCCAAAAGTTCTGAAAAACTTTACATAAGGCTTCCTTTTGAATAACAGCTCATATAGAGTCTTTGAGTATTGTTTGACCATCAAAACTCTGTTCAGAACATAACAAGTTGTATTGACCACTTTTGCCCAGAAAATAATGGGTAAACGAGAATCAACCAACATCGTTCTTGCTGCTTCAATAAGAGTACGATTCTTGCGTTCAGCGACTCCATTCTGCTGTGGAGTTCTAGCAGCACTGAACTGTTGAGTAAATCCTTTTTTCTGCACAGAAAGAAATTATTAGACCATTTTTGAACTCTGTGCCGTTATCACTAGGAATAATCGAAATCTTAGTATCACAAATATTTTCAATTCTTTTGATAAATTCAATGACAGTTGCAGATGTTTCATCCTTAGAAGAAAGGAAAAACACCCATGAAAATCGTGAGAAATCATCTGTAATAACCAAGCAATACGACTTTTTCGCAATGCTACGAACACGAATTGGACCGAACAAGTCCATGTGAATTAAGAATAAAGGTCGAGTTAAAGAATTTATTGTTTTTGTAGAATGAGACTTCTTGTGCCGTTTTCCTTTTGCACATGATAAGCAAATGTCTTGAAGTGAAAACTCTTTCTTTTGTAAAACTCTCACAAGATCTTTATACACCAAGGTGTTGATATTCTTTAAATTCACATGCCCCAAACGTCTATGCCACAAGTAGGATTCAGAATTAGTGGCATTTGACAATAAGCATGACACATTCACGGGTGATGAATGATCATCCACCACATATGTGTTAAATCTTAGAGGGGCTCTCATTAGAATCATATCTTCAGGAATTTCAATTCCAGGTTTCAGAAATAAGCATTGTAGAAGCATGTTTTAGTAACTATAGATAAAATTCTATGTATCGGTGTACTTAGCTAGTACGCAGGAAGGTGTTCCTACGTACTTAGCTAGTACGCAGGAAGGTGTTCCTATGTACTTAGCTTGTACACTAGATTGGTGCTGCGTACTTAGTAAGTACGCATGGCTTTAGCCCTGCGTACTTATCAAGTACCCACGACCAACGACTTGTGTAACATCTAGGGTTTTCTGATATAATTTCAATTTCATTTCATGGTGTTATATTACAAGTTGTGCATTCGTATATCAACATCACTATTGGTATATATATATATATAATATAATATATCTATATGTACATATATTTATTTCATTTAAACAAGAGTTTAACTTACATTATGACACATATAAATAAATAAATGGCAAGATATTTTGATAAATCACCTTCAATATTTGTTTAAAGTCTCATTCTTTTATAAACACATAAGTATATATGCGGGTTATTTATCTAAATTCCAAATATATATTTATATATATATTTTATATTTTCATGATGAAGTATATGTTATTAATAAACCATGCAAAAAAAATTTTTAGTTTTAAATGTTTGCCGATTTCAAACTTATAGTTTTTAATAGTTTTCATAAAGTTAATTATGTAAATACAAAAGTATTAAAACAAATAAATATAGTATGAACCCCCTTAAACCATTAAACCCTTTTGAAAGCATTGGACCCTTAAAATTGAACCCTTTTTTGATCTTGAACCCCTCTCCACGCATGTTTGACTTTGGAAAGTCAAACCAAGCAAAATCCATCAAATTTGTGCATTGATCCATCGATTATGAGTATTAAAGTGTAATCAAACCTCTGTAAACCATCGTGCGACTGTTATGCTAGGCCATGATGAGCATATTACACCTACAATCAAAGAAATTGAGCTCAATCGACACATAACCGAATTCAATCAAACCCGTAATCAATTCAAGCATTTAACGTGATATCGGCCTATAAAATCGAACCTACACCTTCATTACGGATACCACAACCTTTCTACACCTCTGCATCCATCTCATTCATCCCTCAGAACTTCGATGAGCTCCAGAAAATCCGACGCCGGCCCCGTAGTCGTTCTCCCTCAATACTCAACCATTTCAGGTAAAATCGGCACCCTTAGTTTCTTTTTGATGCAAGGAATGAAAGCCCTCTAAATCCGGGTTCGATCGGGTAGGAATCGAGTGACACTTAGGTTATGATTTGTGACGGGGATGATCCGGGAAGGAGGCGAACGAGGGTTGGGTGTTAAAACATTTGCACGTCTGTTTAAAACCAAGGCACAAGCCCAGGTTCAACGAGTTAAATCTCTAGTCCTCCACAGGCAAGGTCGCGGGTTCGAGTCTAGCCCTTCGCCTTATTTTTGCACATGGTTTGACCTGAAAACCGGTTCCCCCTTGGACTTGGGTTATCATTTAAACGGATCATTCATCTACCACTAAGACCAGGTGTGTCAAGTGGTTCGCATGCTTGTTGTGCCTCTCAGGCGACCCGGGTTAGAGTCCCGTGGTCCATGTTTATTTTTAAATCATTTTTAAAACACATTTTTAACCCAAGCTTTCTTATTAAAATTATTTTTATAAACCACCCAAGACCCTGGAGTATTATACATCCAAATTATTAACTTAACAATTTGAAACAATTAATTAATCGTTCTAGACAAATAATCTCTAATTAAAATTATGTATAATCATTTATTTTAAACCTCTATGCGGTACTTTTAACCCAACTACATTGTACAACTTATATTTCCTTTATTTTATTAATTATTTTAATTAATGAAGAGTTAATCCAATCGTTTAATTGAAACCTTTTAATTTATTAATCCAATTACCTACTTATTTAAATTAAATGCTATATAACCACTTATTCGTTTAATCGTAAACAAAATTGTTATTTGTTTATATATATATATATATATATATATATATATATATAAACTTATATTCAATCCTTTATTAACGAACACAATACATCTTTATTATCAAACATATTATTTCGTAAATAAACGAACATATTATTTTCCTTATTAACAAACGTGTTATTTACAACAAATAATTGCACAATATTCAACCTAGCCCAATTCCTTTATTCATTAGTCACTCAAGCATATCAATGATACATATATGTTATTTAAACATAGGTTAAACTTGTGGTTAGCTAAACGACTTGTACAATTACTCGCACTTGTGAATTCAACTACAAATCCAATGTGGGTTTACATAGCCCTTTTTTCACTTTTAAATCTTTGGGCTGAAACATGATTACATTCAAACTACTTGCAATTTTTACAATTCAAACATTATGATCATGTGTGCAATTTGTGCCTTATGCTTGAATACAATTAGTGCAAACAACATTTACATACTTTTTGTGCATAGTGCAACAGCAATCATTAACCCAGTACAAGCCGACGGTATACAATGATAGATCTATTTAGTCTGACAAACCCACCTGGTTAGTGTGATTGTTACCGAAAACACTTAAGGATAACTGTTGTGTTATGCCTAAGAGTCACAAGGTTTGATTGTACGCCCCAGTTTAAACTATAGTGGTTCTCCATAATCTCCTTATTAATCCATGCATCGTATGAATTGTACACACACTTTTGATAACACTTGTTGTGCTAAAACCTATGTATGCTCACCAACTATTTTAGTTGACTCTGTTTTCATCATGTTTCAGGTGCCAATAATTGAGAGTTTTGTTGAAGAGTCATCACGTAGGAAGTTGCAAGACCTAGTTAATACATTAAATTTTGTTTGAAGTACAATGTTCTCTGTTTGTCTTTGTTTTGATGAAACAATTGTTATGAATTTGGGTTTAATGAAATATACAACTTTAGTATGATCATGTGCTTATAAACAGTCTACACGTCCGCCCCGACGTATTCTGCCATCGGTTGGGGTGAGACAGATTGGTATCAGAGTCATGGTTATAGGGAATTAGGTTATTAGAAATCCATAACCTACATTATAACCATAAGACATCCATACTACATGCTATGTGATGCCTTACTTGTTAGATTACTTACTAGTACTTCTATCCTAAGACTCTTATCATTCTTACCCCTACCTTTGTCATCATCAAAATCCATAAACCTCGTCAAGGCTTTAAATTCTAATAATTAGTAGGGAACATGTGCAATCAGGAAGGGTGACACCTGTATTATGGGTTTTCTATCTAGGAAAGCATTCGTATAAATCCAAATCAACCGAAGGACTCGTATGCTTTCCTGGGAATTCTTGGAATGAGTGTTCACTTATAGGCTAAAGCATGTCTTCCCGACAACTATATGGATTTAAATAACCTTGATAAGTCATAGTATTCACATAGTAAAATCTAAACATAATTAATCTTACACTTGTGTTGTTTCTTCTATAGCATGCCTCCCTTTCGTGCCAACGAGACCAACAACAACAACAATGACCTTGCTGCCCTCCTTACTCAACTTGTGAACCAACTCACTAGGTCAACAATAGTAACGGAAATGCTACTACTGGTGGTGGTGGTGCCAACCCGCCCCAATGCACCTTCAAACACTTTAACTCTTGTAACCCCATCAAGTTATATGGTACTAAGGGAGCTACAGGTCTCCTTCAGTGGTTTGAAGGAATTTAAAACACTTTCCTCAAAAGTGACTGCCCTGACAATCTCAGAGTCCGTTATGCTACGAGCGTTTTCCAGAAACGGGTGCTCACTTGGTGGAATGGTGAGAAAAGGAATAAAGGTGTTGATGTGGCGATGGCCTTGCCATGAGATGATGTGAAGAGACTGATGACCGAGGAGTTCTATCCTCGAAACGAAATGAAGAAACCGGAAGCTGAGTTTTGGGATCTTACCCAAAACAGTGGTGAAAACTTGGTCTACACAACTCGTTTCCATGAGTTGAGTCTCCTGGTGCCACACATGGTCAAACCTCTGTCTCGGAGTATTGAGAAGTACATAGGGGGACTACCTATGATTATCCAGGACATAGTGTTGGGAAGAAACCCCGCCACTCTTGAAGACGCTATACGCCTAGCCGCCACGTTAACTGACAACCACGTGAAGGCGGGTACGTTGACAAGAAAGGGTACGAAGAAGGTTAGTGACCAGGCAACCCCATCTTAAACAACCAAAGTGGACAAGACCGAACCTTCTTTCCATAATAAGAAGCGCAAGGCTAAGAACTTTGTCGTCGTTACCCCTGCTGCACCCATCACCCAAGTTGCTTTTGTGGCTCAGAATCCTGACAGAAGGCCATATGTAGGTGTCAATCCCCAATGTAACACCTGCAAGTATCATCACTACCCGACTGTACGGTGCCGTCTATGTACAAGTTGTGGGAAATATGGACATGTGGCTAATACTTGCCGAGCTGGAGCTCCTGTTGCTGAAGCCAATCCAGGAAACCGAGTTAATCCACCAGCTGCCAACTAAACTGTACCAACCATTGCTATGAGTGTGGTGACCCAAACCATTTCCGAGATCATTGCCCAAAGTTGGTTAATGCAAATCAGGGTGGTGCCCATGGGCGTGCTTTCAACATAAACGCCAATCAGGCCCAAGCTAACAACGAAGTTGTTAATGGTATATTTCTCATCAATAACCAATATGCTTTTATTTTATTTGATACCGGTGCCGATAGGAGTTTTGTGTCACACAAATTTGAACCATTACTTGCAAAAACATGAACTAAGTTAGAGAAAACTTGTACCGTTGAAGTAGCGGATGGAAATCTCATCACAATTGACTCTATTATCCGCGATTGTTCTCTTGAGCTTAACGAACACACCTTCCCTGTCAACCTCATACCAATGCAATTGGGAAGTTTCGATATCATCATTGTTATGGATTGGTTATCCAACCACCATGACGAAGTCATTTGTTTTGATAAATGCATTCGAATTCCTCTTCCTTCGGGCGACACGTTGCGAATCTTTGGAGAGAAGCCTAACAGTGGACTCAAACTCATGTCTTGCATCATGGCCCAAAATTACTTATGAAAGAAGTACGTAGCCTTCCTGGCACACATTGTGGAAAAGAAGGACAAAGGGAAAGAGATTCAAGACATTCCAATCTTTCAAGATTTTCCTGAGGTATTTCCTGAAGATCTATCCGGTCTACTGCCCGTATGACAAGTGGAGTTTTGCATCGACCTTGTGCCTGGAGCTAATCCCATAGCTAAAGCTCCATGCAGACTTGCACCTTCAGAGATGCAAGAACTTGCAAGCTAACTCCAAGAACTTGCTGATAAAGGTTTCATTCGTCCAAGTCATTCACCCTGGGTGCACCTGTCTTATTCGTCAAAAAGAAAGATGGTTCATTCCGGATGTGCATTGACTATCGTGAACTCAACAAACTTACCATCAAGAACTGCTACCCATTACTGAGGATTTACGATCTCTTTGACCAACTTCAAGGTTCAACCTGTTTCTCAAAGATTGATCTTAGGTCCGGTTATCACCAACTTCATGTGCATAATGAAGAAATTCCAAAGACTACCTTTTGTATAAGGTATGGTCACTACGAGTTCATGGTTATGCCTTTTGGGTTAACCAATGCGCCTGCAGTTTTCACGGACCTTATAAGCCGCGTGTGCAAGCCAAATTTAAAAAAATTTGTAATCGTCTTCATTGATGACATTCTGATCTACTCCAAGACTAAAACGGATCATGAGCAACACCTTAGGTTGATCCTAGACATATTGAAGAAAGAACAACTCTACGCGAAATTCTCCAAATGTGAATTTTGGTTTAATGAAGTTCAATTCTTGGGTCACATTGTCAATGAAAAGGGATTTCATGTGGATCCTGCTAAGATCGAAGCTGTAAAGAATTGTAGTACACCTAAAACCCCTACAAAGGTTCGTTCATTCCTTGGTTTAGCGGGTTATTGCCGTCGATTCATCCCTAACTTTTCCATGATTGCCGTCCCTCTCACTGCTTTGACACATAAGGGTAAACCTTATGAGTGGGGACCAAAGCAAGAATAAGCGTTTCAAACTCTCAAACAGAAGTTGTGCAATGCCCCTATCCTAACCCTTCCTGGTCGAAATGATGATCTCGTTGTCTACTGTGATGCATCAAACCAAGGTCTTGGTTATGTTCTTATGCAACGAGGCATGGTGATCGCTTATGCATCAAGACAACTTAAGATCCACGAGAAGATTTATACGATGCACGATCTTGAGCTGGGTGCGGTCGTCTTCGCATTGAAGATTTGGAGACACTACCTTTATGGCACGAAATGTGTGGTGTTTACCGACCACAAGAGTCTCCAACATATCTTCAATCAAAAGGAACTCAACATGAGACAGCGACGTTGGGTTGAACTTCCTAACGACTACGATTGCGAGATTCGTTACCATCCTGGTAAGGTGAATGTCGTAGTCGATGCACTAAGTCATAAAGAGCACATTACACTTCATAGTATCAAGATTCAAACCTACATCCAAATCCGTATTCTTGAAGCTCAACATGTCTCGGTCACCGAGGGTAACATGTACGAAGAAATGTCATGTGGAGTTGAACTTCAATTAGAAACCAAACCCAATGGTTTACTTTACTTCTTAGATTGTAGTTGGGTACCCGATCGTGACGATCTCCTTACATTCCTTATGAATGAGGCACACAAAACTCATTTTTCCAAACATCCAGGTGTGGATAAAATGTACAAAGACCTTCACCTACAATATTGGTGGCCCGGTATGAAGAAGGACATTGCCCTATATGTAGAAAAGTGTCTTACTTGCTCAAAGGTCAAAGCTGAACATCAACGTCCTTCCGGATTACTTGAACAACTGGAAATCCCCGTGTGGAAATGGGAGAATCTAGCCATGGACTTCATCACCAAACTCCCTCGCACCTCCGGTGGTCATGATAGTATATTGGTAATCATTGACTGTCTTACCAAATTAGCTCACTTCTTGCCAATCCGTGAAGACTACCGAGTTGAGAAATTAGCTCGAATTTACATTGACGAAATTATGAGTCGTCACGGTGTTCCTTTGAATATAATTTCTGATCGAGATGCCGGATTAACCTCCCGATTCGGGAAATCCCTCCAGAATTCCCTTGGTACACGATTGGATTTAAGTACAGCTTACCATCTGCAAACTGATGGTCAGACCAAACGAATAATCCAAACACTTGAGGATATGCTTAGAGTGTGTGTCATCGACTTTGGTGGCAATTGGGATTCTCATCTAGCCTTGATTGAATTCTCTTACAACAACAGCTACCATACAAGCATCAACATGGCTCCTTTTGAAGCCCTTTATGGCCGCAAATGCCGTTCACCCATTTGTTGGAACGAGATTGGCGAAGCACAAATCACTGATCCCGAGTTAATTTAAGAAACATCCGACAAAATTATTCAAATCCGAGACAACATTCGAGTAGCGAGGTGTCGACAAAAGAGATATGCCGACAAACGACGAAAACCCATAGAATTTCAAGTCGGGGACCTTGAACTTCTAAAGGTGTCTCATTGGAAGGGCGTGGTTTGCTTCGGGAAGAAGGGTAAGCTAGTTCCTCGCTATGTGGGTCCATTCAAAATCCTTGAAAAGATTGGGAAGGTGGCTTACAAACTCGAGTTACCGCAAGAACTCAGCAATGTACATCCAACATTTCACGTATCCAACCTAAAGAAATGCCTAGCTGAAGAAAATCTCCAAATCCTACTTGACGAAGTGCACATTGATGACACTATGCACTTTGTTAAGAAACCCGTGGAGATTATGGATCGTGAGATTAAACGACTCAAGCGAAGCCGAATTCCTATTGTCAAAGTTCGTTGGGAATCTAAACGTGGCCCAGAGTTCACTTGGGAATGTGAGGATCAGATGAAAATCAAGTACCCACACCTCTTTCCTGATTCAGTAAACTCAACTAGTTGAATTTTGGGACAAAATTCCCTCAACTAGGGGATACTGTAACATCTAGGGTTTTCTGATATAATTTCAATTTCATTTCATGGTGTTATATTACAAGTTGTGCATTCGTATATCAACATCACTATGGGTATATATATATAATATAATATATCTATAGGTATATATATTTATTTCATTTAAACAAGAGTTTAACTTACATTATGATACATATAAATAAATAAATGGCAATATATTTTGATAAATCACCTTCAATATTTGTTTAAAGTCTCATTCTTTTATAAACACATAAGTATATAAGCGGGTTATTTATCTAAATTCCAAATATATATATATATATCTATAAATATATATATATATATATATATATATATATTTATATTTTACATTTTTTAATGATAATGTATATGTTATTAATAAACCAAGCAAAAAAAAAATTATTTAGTTTTAAATGTTTGACGATTTCAAACTTATAGTTTTTAATAGTTTTCTTAAATTTAGTTATATAAATACAAAAGTATTAAAACAAATAAATATAGTATGAACCCCCTTAAACCATTAAACCTTTTTGAAAGCATTGGACCCTCAAAATTAGACCCTTTTTTGATCTTGAACCCCTATCCACGCAAGTTTGACTTTAGAAAGTCAAACCAAGCACAATCCATCAAATTCGTGCATTGATCCATCGATTATGAGTAGTAAAGTGTAATCAAACCTCTATAAACCATCGTGCGACTATTATGCTAGGCCATGATGAGCAAATTACACCTATAATCAAAGAACTTGAGCTCAATCGACACATAACTGAATTCAATCAAATCCGTAATCAATTCGAGCATTTAACATGATATCGGCCTATAAAATCGAACCTACACCTTCATTACGGATACCACAACCTTTCTACACCTCTGCATCCATTGCATTCATCCCCCAGAACTCCGACGAGCTCTAGAAAATCCGAGCCGGACCCCTAGTCGTTCTCCCTCAATACTCAACCATTTTAGGTAAAATCGGCACCCTTAGTTTCGTTTTGTTGCAAGGAATGAAAGCCCTCTAAATCCGGGTTCGATCAGGTACGAATCGGGTGATATTGGGGTTATTATTTGGGACGGGGATGATCGGGGGAAGGAGGCGAACGAGGGTTGGGTGTTAAAACATTTGCACGTCTGTTTAAAACCAAGGCACACGCCCAGGTTCAACGAGTTAAATCTCTAGTCCTTCTCACGCAAGGTCGCGGGTTCGAGTCTAGCCCTTCGCCTTATTTTTGCACATGGTTTGACCTGAAAACCGGTTCCCCCTCGGACTTGGGTTATCATTTAAACGGATCATTCATTTACCACTAAGACTGTGACATTCCGAACTTTTTTTAGTCCAACTCCGCTAACTATTCCAGTTAAATCCTAACTTGTTATTAAACAAACTCAAACCCAAGGACCTATTCTGCCAATTCCCTGAACTCACTGCAGGAAATGGCAGGGACTAAACCTGTAATTAGTTCATTTTTGATATGGTTGACTTTTGAAAGTCAAATTCGTAACCAAGTATTCAAATTCAAGTTCCGAAACCGTTTTCTGTTGGAATTGAAACTGATAATGCACAATTATGACTTAAACACTCATCGTTAACAAATTAATCACAACATTGGTTCGGATTCAAATCAAATAATGAGAATTTAAAGTGTAACCATCAAACTCAATGTTTAATTGATCAAATTCATCCGTATCAGTCATTGATCTCACGAATTAGAGGCCTGAACACCTTAGTCGCATCACACAGAAGCTTTTTCCTGCAACAATTCGTCCGAAGACGGGGTCAGGATCGCCGGAGGCTAGCCGCTTGTACTTGGACCTGCGTTTTGATTGTACGCTACCAATCCTTCATCCATTCTGGTAATTACGTACCTCTAATCTGTTAATCATTAGCCCTATGCTAATTCGGCTCCATATCATCGAAATTAACAAGAACCCGATTCTAGGGTTCATACGATTGGGGATTTATCGATCATCACCTTGGGCCCTGTTTAAATCCATTTAAATTACATGATCAGTTTTAAAATCATCTATTTGTTGAAAGACCTTTATCAATTTAATCTGTTAACATCGAATTGTTCAAGATCATTAACCTAGGGTTCATACGTAAACAGATTTGGGGCTTTTGATCTTAAACCCAACCTTAATGAAATTAAACTATACCAATAGACTCGCAACACTCTAATCAGTGAAAACGCTATGATTCAAACAACATCTAATATCAGATTTTACCGATTCAATCTTGTGTTCTTGAACTAGGGTTTCGGCCCTAATTCATGTAATCTAACGATCATAAACCCGATGATTTTCAAATTCCACGAACCCACAGTCTCGCAATGCCCCGACAAACAAAACCCCTAAGATGTTTTGGTCGATCGAAGTCTAAATTGAAGGATCTGGGGTGGAGTTGGTTCGGCTTGGCGTGGGAGGGAAGAACCCACTGAATTTTGTGATTAAGACCTTTTAAACCTGGATTCTGTTGCTATGACCCTAGCGGGTGGGACTGGTTAAACTCTTGTACCTATGGGGAGGAGACCCGGGTTCTCACCCTCCTCCCATGTTTTCATTTTAAATATTTATTTTAAAGATATTTTAATTATTAAATCAATTATTATATTAATATAATATTATATTAAAGTGTTTTAGCCCAGAAAATAACTCGTCGGCTCGGGTTTGGTTTCATAACTCATTTTAAATATTATTTACGACTTATAAAATAATATGTTTATATTATTTTCAACCCGTGACTCTTAGTATAAGATAATATATACATATATATATATATATATTATTTCGCCTCGTTTATTATTTCGTGTAACGTTTTAAACTAATTAATAATATAATTGTTATATTGTTTACCCATATTTATATACTCGATTAAAAACAATAAATTATATTATTTTCCTAACTTTTGTAAACGACTCTAACGTATGAATTTATTTATTTATTTATTATTTGTTATTAACGTTGGACACGTAACGCATTTACCTTAATTAATATATTAAGACAAATCTATTTTCCCGTAGACACGTTCGCCTATTCATTGATTCTTAGAATGTGTTAAGACGTTCTAGTATTCTGTATCGTCACGAATCACATATGTCCCTAACTTACGTGTTTATAATTCTAGGACACACGTAAGCCGTGCAGGCTAACACTTGAGGTTCAAAATCTCATACTTGTGTGATACTACCTACAACGCAACGCAGGTGAGTTTTCACGGCCACTTTTACTGTTTTATCTTGGAGGAGAAAACATGTCGCAAACTATTTTTGGAATATTGTATTCATATGTTATCAATGTTAAAGCTAAGCGTAACACGCTATCACTGAAAGTTCTCAACACACATCGGACCGTTAATATGGATCTTAGCGAGGTAATGTTTAGTAGTTCTACTGGGTTTGACAAATCCCACCCGCGTTAGTCACGCTAACTCGATTTGAGATCGAACGGGTGAAATGTTAGCCTACTCACACCATTAGTGTTGATAGACCTGGCAGGAGGCAAATAAACAAACAGTCAGCTTCGGTTGCGAGCGCTTGAGTTAAACATGAACATAGGTTAGCTACCTATAGATACATATTGAATGATCATAAATCTGGTAAACGCTTATTTATATATTGACACCTGTGAACTCACCAACCTCGTGTTGACATATTTTCTCAGGTCGCTAAGATAAGGCACATGTGCACATTAGGGAATGCTTGGGATTCATCTATTTTGATTGTTGCTTATTTATGTTTGTTTGGATTATTTTGTATTGTACTTGGCTTGGTTGGACGTTTGGACTTTTGGACATTTGGTTTGGGCGCGTGTGTTTTGCGCATTTTCTTTTCTTTACGCTTCCGCGAAATTCTGATTGACATGATATTTTCATTTGAGTCCCATGTAGAGTCGTTCAAAGTAACTAATTTCTGAGATCCTGGTTCGTCACTTCCCAAACTGTAAAACTCCGTTAGTTGAAATTTGGGGGTGTGACATATTGGTATCAGATCCATTAGTTATAGAGAACTAGGATTACATACTAGACTATAGCCTCACACATTAGTTACATGTCATTTGGATGTTTGGCACTTATATATATTGTTACAAGAACATGTCGTCAACTCCACCTCCATCACCTAAGGCACTAGGACATAAGGCACCTATCATATCATCCCCGGAGCCCAAAAGGCGCCGGACTAGTTCCAGTGACTATTCAGTTGACCAAGGGAAAACGAGCAGCGCGCAACCAATGAATCCTGCTCGCAATTGGAACGCATACCCGCAAATGATCCAAAGATGGATCGAAATGGGTAATGTCCCATCACCTTACTTTGGTTCTGCTTCCTCATCATCTACCTTACCTAGCTTGCCATGCACTATGGAACAAGCTTTTGTAGGCTTTGTATTTTACATGTCTAGGGAGTTGAGTATTGTGAAAGATGCTACTGATGAGATACCTGACACTCTGAAGAGAGAGTCTCAAATAGAGGAGAATAAGGTAGGGATAGAGCTTTTGACTGCTGAACTAGCAGTAACGGATCAAGTCCATAACGTCTTGGTGGATCGGGTGACACATTTGGAGACGAGGGTGGATGCCTTGGACGATGATATGGAAGGGGTTCTGGAGAGAGTGGCTACTCTGGAAGCTCAGCTACATGTAGCAAACCATACTGCCGAAGATCTTCAAGAGAGGGTGACTTACTTGGAAGCTCAACTGCAAGCAACCCTATTTCCTGAGGAGATTCCATTTTCTGATGGCGAGGAAGAGCCCTTCGAGGAAGAGCCCTTCGAGGAGGAGCCCTTCGAGGATGAGCCCTTGGAGGAGGAGCCACATGAGGAGGAACCAGTGGAGATCGATGATGCACAATCATATGTTTCTTCTGATGACGAAGATGTTTGATGATCTTCCTATTCTATCTTCCCTTTTCAAGCATGTTTTGCTTTTGTTATTTCTCTTTTCAAACCTAGATGGGTAAGGTTGTTCCCATTCAATAAAATCATGAGAAGTTTAATGTTTGAGTTATTTATTTTGTAGCCTTACAATTTATTTAATTTTCAAAATATTAGATGTTGTATTTCTTTACTCGTACATAAATAATGTTTAATATGCGATATATTTCTCATTGTTTTGTATTTGTGAATGTGAAGAATCATGCCAGGAAGAGGACGTGGAGGTCGTGCTGGTGGCCGAGGTACCATTAACATGACGGCAGCGGAGCTAGCGGCACTAATAAACGATAGTGTAGCGGAGGCTCTAGCAGCATAGAATGCTACAGGTAAATGCTTTAGCTATTGACTAATGATGTCAATTCATCTCTTAAAAAGCCTGTCCTAAACTCTATAATCCCAATCCTATTTTGTTTCTGACTCCAGGCCCGCAAAACCCGCAACCAGCCTGCACCTTCAAGGCATTCATGGATTGTAAGCCCCACGCCTTTAGTGGAGCTGAAGGAGCTGTCGGACTACTTCGTTGGTTCGAGAAAGTAGAATTAGTGATTGCCATGTGCAACTGCCCAGTGGCTAATCAGGTCAAGTTAACTGCTGGAACTTTGGAGGGCCCGGCTCTCACATGTTGGAACGCCCAGGTCCAGATGTTGGGTCTGGCCACGGCAAATGGACTCCCGTGGGAGGAGTTTAAATCAATGATGAAGGAGGAGTACTGTCCTCGCGATGAAATTCAGAAGTTAGAGGGAGAATTCTGGAACCTAAAGATGGAGGGTTCTGAAATTGAACTTTATACCACACGTTCACATGAGCTTGCTACTATGTGCCCGCATATGGTGACCCCTGATTACAAGAGAATTGAACTATATATTGGATGTCTAGTGCCTCAAATGCAAAGCATGGTTACTTCATCCAACCCTACCACTATCCAGCAGACTATCCGACTTGCCCATAAGTTAACCGATCAGGCGGTGACTCAAGGGACTCTACCTCCGAGAGGTTCGGTCTCTAAATCCACCGACAATCACTAGTGCAAGTTTGATCACCACTCCAACACTCACTACAATTCCAAAGGACCCCAATTCAACCAACCCCAGCTTAATCAACCGCAGTAGCAGCATCGTAAGTTTGAGCCTACTAAGAACTTCAACCAGTCAACCTCTTCAGGTCAAAACCAGGGTGGTTACGTGGGAAATCTCCTAAGTGTAACAAGTGCAACTTCCATCACTTCGGGTTTTGCAATCGTTGTCAGCGATGTGGCAAAATAGGTCATGTTGCCAAAGATTGTAGGGGTGAGTTGCAAGCCAAACAACCTTTTCAACAGCCTGGATCTACAAGGGGTTGTTTCGAGTGTGGGAAGGAGGGACATATTCAGAAGAATTATCCTCAATTGAAGAAAGGGGGTAATGGAAACCACAACCCTAACCAAAATAACAACAATGGGGGTAACAACGACAATGGTGGAGGATGTGACAATCCGACTTTTTAGGTTAACCCCGGTTAACTATTCCGTTAAGTTCCTTATTAAAAACTTAACCCCGTTAGTCAAATCTAACCCCAAGGACTATTTCTGTCATAAATCCAACTCAGAAGTGCAAGGACTAGTCTTGCCAAGTCCCAATACATGAATTATTGACTCCTCAAAGTCAAAATTGTCAAAAATAAGTTCTGTTGACTTTTAGAAGTCAACATTGGGACTTTTGATTTCCAATTCGCGAATGTTAACTGAATTGAATCAAATTCTATAATTGATTAACATCTAAATGCCTTAATCGATCATAATTGAGCCTTAATCACCTGCATTACATGCGAATTAATCAAAATGTGGCTATTCGTTATGTAACCGTCGACCATCAACCTAATCCCATCAAATTCATCATAATCTGGTGTTACTCCCGCGAATTGAAGCATCCCTCTCACTCGTCGAATCCTCCTGAAGTGCTTACGCAACCTGCATTGATCGGAGAAACAGTAGAACTCACCGGAAAGCAATCTGTGCAGCCGACACCTGCATCTACTCGAACTCCATCAATCCGACACGCATTCTGGTAAATTCTTGACCCAATTGCTTCGTTTTCTTTCCGTAAAGGTAAGCCCCATGTTAATTCGGGCTTACATCATCAATTCGATCGAGTTCTTGATCCTAGGGTTCATCATCTGACTGATTTAGTCGAGCCCTAATCTAGACCCAATGAAAATGAAATTAACCTTTGCAGAAAGATTCGCAACACTGTTTTTATTGAAAGCCCTTTGCCAATTTCAAGTTTTAATATAAGAATCTCTTTAACCCGTAATTAGGGTTCATGTGAACTCTATCTGTCGAATTCAATTATAAACCGTTTTTAAATCAAATTAACCTACTCCATTAGATTCGCAATCGTCTGTAGAGTGAAAGCCCTATGAAACAACGGGCTTCCACTATCGAATTGATCATGAACCCGTAATTAGGGTTCATATGCGTTCTGATTTGGGGTTTTCGATCTTAGACTGAAAAGAAATGAAATTAATCTACATAATCAGTTTCAAAATGTCCCGATTATCAAAAGCCCTATGGTTTTAATCAATTTCATTATCAAAATCTATCTGATCAATTCAAAGTTTTCCTCTTTACGTATTCGATCTGTTTTCAAAATTTGGACATCCAAAACCCGTTTGTTTTCGAAATTAAGAGTATGCCAAGGATCGTAATCCTCTGAGCATCAAAACTTGTTTCCGTTTCACTCAAACCATCATCCAAATCGAGGGATATCGACCGGTTTCGATCGCGGGTCTTTAAAGGAGGAAAACCACATAGAGCCTGATGTTAAAACCATTCCAACCCGGTATCCTTCGCGATACCCTAGCGGGCGGAGATGGTTAAGGCTGTGTGCGTATGTGGGAGAGAGCCGGGTTCGAGACCGGGCTCCCACATCCATTTTTAAAACATTTTTCTGGATTATTAAATTAATAAAAATCAAACCTTTTTAATATTGTATTATTATATAAATGGGTTTTAACCCGGAAAACAACCCGTAGGCTTGGGTTTGAAATATTAGTTTGTTTTTATAAATTATACCCACTTTTATAATTTATACATTGTTATTATTAATAAGTAAAAATAATATATTTATATTATTCTTAAGCCGTAAATTCGTGTAAAATAATATGTTTATATTATTCTCAAATTGTGAACCGCATTATTAAACAATATATATTTATATTATTTCAAATCATTTTATAACGCCGTGAATCAATCGAGACTAAATAATAATATAACTAATTATATTATCCACTCGTATATATATATATATTACTATTTATGTCGTTCATCGCGTAAAGTAATTCCTAAACCCGTGGACACGTTCGTCCACTCTCGTTTATTAGAGCGGTTCTTTAAGACGTTCCTTCCGTGTCACAGTCACATTTCCCATTTTTCTTTTATCCCTAATTTATGTGTTTATAATTTTAGGGCATTCATAAGTCTTTTGAGACTTACACACGTGGTTCCCACTTACCCTTTGTGTGATACTACCTTCAACGCCAAGCAGGTGAGTTTCACGGCCCCTTTTTACTGCTTTTAACTTGGGGGGGAAAACATGCTTAAACTGGTTTTAGAATTTTGTACTTCATATGCTATCAATGTTAAAGCTAAGTGTAACATTCTATCACAGAAAGTCCTCATCTTATTTCGAACCGTTAATATGGATCTTAGCGAGGTAATGTTTAGTAGTACTACTGGGTTTGACAAATCCCACCCGCGTTAGTCGTGCTAACTCGATCGGATATCGAACGGGTGAAATGTTAGCCTATTCACATGGCCAGTATTGATAGAACCTGGCAGGAGGCAATAAACAAACAGTCAGTTTTGGTTGCGAGCACTTGAGCTAAAACATGAACATAGGTTAGCTACCTATAGATACATATTGAAAGATCATAAATCTGGTAACGTTTACTTATTTATTTGAAACCTGTGAACTCACCAACCTCGTGTTGACACTTTTTCTTACATGTTTTCTCAGGACGCTAAGCTAAGACACAGGTGCACGTTAGGGCATGCATGGGATTCAACTGCTTTGCTTTGTGTCTATTTATGTTGATTGAATTATTTTAATGTACTTTGTTTGGTTGGACGTTTGGACTTTTGGACTTTGGTTTTGGGCGCGTGTATTTTGCGCATTTACTTTCATTATGCTTCCGCATTGATACTCTGATTTAAAAGATATTTTCATTTGAGTCCCATGTAGAGTCGTTCAATGTAACTAGTGTCTGAGATCCTGGTTTGTCACTTCCCAAACGGTAATACTCCGTTAGTGGAATTTGGGGGTGTGACAGAATGGTATCAGAGACATTGGTTATAGAGAACTAGGATTGCATACTAGACTATAGCCTCACACATTAGTTACATGTCATTTGGATGTTTGGCACTTATACAAATTGTGGCAGGATCATGTCGTCGACACCACCTCCATCACCTAACGCATCAGGGCATAAGGCACCTGTACCCTCATCCCCGGAGCCCAAAAGGCGCCGGACTACCTCAATTGAGCAAGGCGAACCGAGCAACGCACGGGCATTGGAGTATGCTCTCAATTGGGATATGTACCCACATATGATCCAAAGGTGGATCGAAATGGGAGATGTTCCATCACTGTACTTTGCATCCACATCTCCATCGCCTACACTGCCTAGCTTACCATGTACCATGGAACAAGCCTTCGCAGCATTTGTGTCCTATATGTTAAAGGAATTAAGTTTTGTACAAGATGCTACCGAGGAGATACCTAAACTCCTGGAGAATGGAACACAAGTGGAAAAGAATAGGGTAGGAATAGAAGATTTGACTACCGAACTAGCTGCAACGGACCATGTCCACAACCTTTTAGTGAATCGTGTAGCACACCTAGAGACGAGGGCTGACATTATGGATGATGATATGCAAGGAGTTCTGGAGAGATTAGCTGCTATGGAAGCTCAGCTACATGTGGCTAACCACACTGCTGAAGGCCTTCAAGAGAGGGTGGCTCACTTGGAAGCCCAACTGCAAGCGGCCCTACAACCGGAAGACATTCCAGTATCTGAAGATGAGGAGGAACCCTTTGAGGAGGAACTCTTTGAAGAAGAGCCCTTCGAGGAGGAACCCTTAGAGGGGGAACCAGCTGAGGAAGAGCCAGTGGAGATTGATGATGCACAGTCATATGTCTCTTCTGATGACGAGGATGTTTGAGGATCTTCCTAATATGTCTTTCTTTTCATGTTTGTTTTTGCTTATGTTATTTCCCTTTTCAAACCTAGATGGGTAAGGTTGTTCCCATCCAATAAAAGCATGAGAAGTTTAATATTTGAGTTATTTATTTTGTAGCCTTACAATTTATTTAATTTTCAAAATATTTGATGTTGTATTTCCTTACCCGTACCTGAATAATGTTTAATATGCGATATATTTCTCATTGTTTTCATTTGTGATTGTGAAGAAATATATCTGGGAGAGGACGAGGAGGCCGTACCGGTGGTCGTGGTACTATCAACATGACGGCAGCAGAACTAGCAGCCTTGATAAACAATAGTGTGGCAGAGGCCCTAGCAGCACAGAATGCTGCAGGTAAATGCTTTCAACTATTGACTAGTAGTGTCAATCCCTTTTCCAAAGAATATCTTTCTAAACTCTATAATTCCAATTCAATTCGTATTTCTAAATCCAGGCCAGCAAAATCAACAGCCAGCCTGCACTTTCAAGGCATTCATGGAATGCAAGCCCCACACCTTTAGTGGAGCTGAAGGAGCAGTTGGATTACTTCGATGGTTTGAGAAGGTTGAATCAGTAATAGCCATGTGCAACTGCCCCGTGGCTAACCAAGTGAAATTTGCTGCTGGAACTTTGGAAGGCCCGGCCCTAACATGGTGGAATGCCCAAGTGCAAATGTTGGGACTAGCAATGGCAAATGGACTCCCATGGGAGGAATTTAAAACCATGATGAAAGAAGAATACTGTCCACGAGATGAAATTCAAAAGCTAGAAGGAGAGTTCTGGAACCTTAAGATGGAGGGTTCAGAAATTGAACTCTACACCACCCGTTCACACGAACTTGCCACCATGTGCCCACATATGGTGACTCCGGATTACAAACGGATTGAACTATACATTGGAGGTTTGGTACCTCAAATTCAAAGCATGGTGACCTCATCCAACCCTACCACCATCCAACAGACCATCAGACTTGCTCACAAATTGACCGATCAGGCAGTGACACAGGGAACTTTACCCCCAAGAGGTTCAATTGCTAAACCCACCGACAGCCACAAACGCAAGTTCGATCACCATTCCAACACTCACAACCACTCCAACTCCCACTCCAAGGGACCCCAACCCAATCAGCAACAGTTTAACCAACAGCAATAACAACAACAACGTAGGTTCGAGCCTACCAAGAACTTCAATCAGTCGACCTCTTCTGGCCAAAACCAGGGTGGTTATGCGGGAAAGTCCCCGAAGTGTAACAAGTGTAACTTACACCACTTTGGGTTCTGCAATCGTTGCTAGAGGTGCGGTAAAATAGGCCATGCTGCTAAGGACTGCAGGGGTGAATTACAAACTAAACAACCCTTTCAACAACCAGGGTCTACTAGGGCTTGCTTTGAGTGTGGAAAGGAAGGGCATATTCGGAAGAACTGTCCTCAGTTGAAGAAAGGGGGTAATGGAAATCACAACCCTAACCACAATAACAATGGGAATGGCGGTAATAATGGCAATGGGGGAGGAAATGGTGCGAAGGGACGAGCCTTCGTACTAGGATCTGGAGAAGCCCGTTACGACCATAATGTGGTTACCGGTAAGTTCCTCGAAAATAATTTATTTGCTTCTGTCCTTTTTGACACCGGTGCTGATAGAAGTTTTATATCTAAGAAATCTAGTAATGTGATAAAAGGAACTTCATCTCTATTAGAAGATAAGTATACAATAGAGATAGCCGACGGTCAAATAATTGAGGCAACTCACTTACTTAAGGGATGTAAACTTGAGCTAGCTACACATACATTTGATATCGACCTTATGCCGGTCATACTTGGTAGTTTTGATATAATTGTTGGTATGGATTGGCTATCTAAAAACCAAGCCGAAATTATCTGTCGTGAGAAGATTGTACGTGTGCCTCTCTCAAATGGAGAAATCCTTTCCATCCAAGGCGAAAGAGTTGGTGCAGTCATGGGCATTATATCCTTCATGAAAGCACAAAAATGTCTTCGAAAGGGGCATACGGCTATTTTGGCACTTGTTGCTGAACAGCCGTCAGAAGAGAAGAAGATCGAAGATATTCCCGTTGTGCGTGAATTTTTGGAAGTATTTCCCGAGGATCTGCCCGGTCTGCCACCACACCGTCAGGTTGAATTCCAAATTGACCTAGCACCCGGAGCAGCACCGATTGCTCGGGCACCTTATCGATTAGCACCCAGTGAATTGCAGGAACTGTCCACTCAGTTGCAAGACTTATTGGATAAAGGTTTCATCCGACCTAGTTCATCACCGTGGGGAGCTCCGGTATTATTTGTCAAGAAGAAGGACGGTACGTTCCATATGTGTATTGATTACCGGGAGCTGAATAAAGTTACAATCAAGAACCGCTACCCTTTACCTCGTATTGATGACCTTTTTGATCAACTCCAAGGATCAAGTTTCTATTCCAAAATAGACCTTAGGTCCGTCTATCATCAGTTAAGAGTCCGAGAAGAAGATATCTCTAAAACTGCATTCAGGACAAGGTACGGCCATTACGAATTTATGGTCATGCCCTTCGGTTTAACCAACGCACCTGCGGTATTCATGGATCTCATGAACCGTGTGTGTAAGCCTTACCTTGACCAGTTTGTTATCGTTTTCATCGATGACATCCTTATTTATTCCAAGAACGAGGAAGAACATGAGAAACATCTGCGTCTAATTTTGGAACTACTTAAGCAAGAACAACTTTATGCTAAGTTTTCCAAATGTGAATTTTGGATTCAAGAGGTTCAGTTTCTAGGTCATGTGGTAAATGAAAAAGGGATACATGTCGACCCGTCCAAAATAGAAGCCATCAAGAATTGGGCAGCACCGACGACTCCGACTGAGGTGCGACAATTTCTGGGATTGGCTGGGTATTACCGTCGTTTTATCGAAGGATTTTCAAAGATTGCACAACCTCTCACCGCCCTAACTCAAAAAGGAAAAGTTTATAATTGGGGCGATAATCAAGAATCAGCTTTCCAGCATCTCAAACAGAAACTTTGCGATGCACCTATTTTAGCTCTTCTGGAAGGAACCGATGACTTTGTGGTGTATTGTGATGCATCTATTCAAGGTCTGGGTTGTGTCTTAATGCAACGCGAAAAGGTAATCGCATACGCTTCACGTCAGTTAAAGGTTCACGAGAAAAACTACACCACTCATGACCTAGAGTTGGGAGCAGTAGTTTTTGCACTTAAGATATGGAGACATTACTTGTACGGTACCAAATGCACCATCTACACCGACCAAAAGAGCCTCCAGCATATCTTCGAGCAGAAGGAGTTGAACATGCGACAACGTCGTTGGGTTGAACTTTTAAATGATTACGACTGTGCGATCCGGTATCATCCGGGTAAAGCTAACGTTGTGGCTGATGCACTAAGCCGAGAGGAAACAAAACCCAAACGAGTTCGAGCATTACAACTTACTATTCACCCTGGATTGCCTGACAGAATCCGTAGTGCTCAACTTGAAGCCTTGAAAGAAGATAACCTACCGTTAGAAGGTACACGCGGCATGGAAGCACAACTTGAAGTAAAATCTGACGGAATTCGTTACTTTGTCGAACGAATATGGGTTCCAGTGTTCGGAAATTTAAGGGAACTAATCATGGATGAAGCTCATAAATCTCGTTACTCCATTCATCCGGGTTCCGATAAAATGTACCATGACCTAAAAGTACTATATTGGTGGCCAAAGATGAAGGCCGATATAGCCACTTATGTTAGTAAGTGTCTGACCTGCGCGAAAGTCAAAGTTGAATACCAAAAACCTGAAATTCCCATGTGGAAATGGGAACAAATATCCATGGACTTCATTACCAAATTACCCCGAACCCCTACCGGATGTGACACTATATGGGTAATTGTGGATCGCCTAACAAAATCTGCTCACTTCCTGGCAATCAAATAAACAGACAAAATGGATAAACACACTCGAATATACTTGAAAGAAGTAGTCTCTCGGCACGGGGTGCCTATCTCTATCATTTTGGATCGTGATGCACGATTCACTTCCCGTTTCTGGCAATCATTGCATAAAGCATTAGGCACGCGTCTAGATATGAGCACAGCTTACCACCCTCAAACCGATGGTCAAACAGAATGTACTATCCAAACTCTGGAGGACATGCTACGAGCTTGTGTGATCGATTTCGGTAACACTTGGGAGTCTCACCTACCATTGGTGGAGTTCTCCTACAACAACAGCTATCACACTAGCATCAAGGAAGCTCCATTTGAAGCACTTTATGGACGGAAATGCCGTTCTCCTATTTGTTAGGCCGAGGTTGGTGATAGTCAACTCACAGGTCCGGAACTGGTACTTGAAACTTCAGAAAAGATCGTCCAAATTAGAAACCGTATGGCGGCAGCTCGTGATCGTCAAAAGAGCTATGCCGACAAGCGTCGTAAACCTTTGGAGTTTCAAATAGGTGACATGGTCTTACTCAAAGTCTCACCTTGGAAAGGTGTCATTCGTTTCGGGAAACGAGGCAAACTAAATCCTCGTTACGTTGGACCTTTCAAAATAATAAAGAGAATCGGACCAGTGGCGTATCAACTGGATTTACCTGAAAGAATGAGTGGCGTACACAACGTCTTTCACGCCTCAAATTTGAAGAAATGTCTAGCTGACGAATCTCTCGCGGTTCCTCTTGAGGAACTACACATTGACGAACAACTGCGTTTCATCGAAGAACCTGTGGAAATTTTAGATAGGGAAGTCAAATCGTTAAAGCACAGTAAAATCCCTATTGTTAGAGTCCGTTGGAACTCGAAACGCGGACCGGAATTCACTTGGGAGCGCGAAGATCAGATGATGAACAAATATCCTAATCTGTTCAAGCACTCCGCGTCAACCTCTTAAGGTACTATTTAATTTTCGGGACGAAAATTCTTTCAACTAGGGAATGATGTGAAACCTCAGAAAAAAAAAATTTTAATTTTCGGGACGAAAATTCTTTCAACTAGGGAATGATGTGACAATCCGACTTTTTAGGTTAACCCCGGTTAACTATTCCGTTAAGTTCCTTATTAAAAACTTAACCCCGTTAGTCAAATCTAACCCCAAGGACTATTTCTGTCATAAATCCAACTCAGAAGTGCAAGGACTAGTCCTGCCAAGTCCCAATACATGAATTATTGACTCCTCAAAGTCAAAATTGTCAAAAATAAGTTCTGTTGACTTTTAGAAGTCAACATTGGGACTTTTGATTTCCAATTCGCGAATGTTAACTGAATTGAATCAAATTCTATAATTGATTAACATCTAAATGCCTTAATCGAGCATAATTGAGCCTTAATCACCTGCATTACATGCGAATTAATCAAAATGTGGCTATTCGTTATGTAACCGTCGACCATCAACCTAATCCCATCAAATTCATCATAATCTGGTGTTACTCCCGCGAATTGAAGCATCCCTCTCACTCGTCGAATCCTCCTGAAGTGCTCACACAACCTGCATTGATCGGAGAAACAGTAGAACTCGCCGGAAAGCAATCTGTGCAGCCGACACCTGCATCTACTCGAACTCCATCAATCCGACACGCATTCTGGTAAATTCTTGACCTAATTGCTTCGTTTTCTTTTCGTAAAGGTAAGCCCCATGTTAATTCAGGCTTACATCATCAATTCGATCAAGTTCTTGATCCTAGGGTTCATCATCTGACTGATTTAGTCGAGCCCTAATCTAGACCCAATGAAAATGAAATTAACCTATGCAGAAAGATTCGCAACACTGTTTTTATTGAAAGCCCTTTGCCAATTTCAAGTTTTAATATAAGAATCTCTTTAACCCGTAATTAGGGTTCATGTGAACTCTATCTGTCGAATTCAATTATAAACCGTTTTTAAATCAAATTAACCTACTCCATTAGATTCGCAATCGTCTGTAGAGTGAAAGCCCTATGAAACAACGGGCTTCCACTATCGAATTGATCATGAACCCGTAATTAGGGTTCATATGCGTTCTGATTTGGGGTTTTCGATCTTAGACTGAAAAGAAATGAAATTAATCTACATAATCAGTTTCAAAATGTCCCGATTATCAAAAGCCCTATGGTTTTAATCAATTTCATTATCAAAATCTATCTGATCGATTCCAAGTTTTCCTCTTTACGTATTCGATCTGTTTTCAAAATTTGGACATCCAAAACCCGTTTGTTTTCGAAATTAAGAGTATGCCAAGGTTCGTAATCCTCTGAGCAACAAAACTTGTTTCCGTTTCACTCAAACCATCATCCAAATCGAGGGATATCGACCGGTTTTGATCGCGGGTCTTTAAGGGAGGAAAACCACATAGAGCCTGATGTTAAAACCATTCCAACCCGGTATCCTTCACGATACCCTAGCGGGCGGAGATGGTTAAGGCTGTGTGCGTATGTGGGAGAGACCCGGGTTCGAGACCGGGCTCCCACATCCATTTTTAAAACATTTTTCTGGATTATTAAATTAATAAAAATCAAACCTTTTTAATATTGTATTATTATATAAATGGGTTTTAACCCGGAAAACAACCCGTAGGCTTGGGTTTGAAATATTAGTTTGTTTTTATAAATTATACCCACTTTTATAATTTATACATTGTTATTATTAATAAGTAAAAATAATGTATTTATATTATTCTTAAGCCGTAAATTCGTGTAAAATAATATGTTTATATTATTCTCAAATTGTGAACCGCATTATTAAACAATATATATTTATATTATTTCAAATCATTTTATAACGCCGTGAATCAATCGAGACTAAATAATAATATAACTAATTATATTATCCACTCGTATATATATATTACTATTTATGTCGTTCATCGCGTAAAGTAATTCCTAAACCCGTGGACACGTTCGTCCACTCTCGTTTATTAGAGCAGTTCTTTAAGACGTTCCTTCCGTGTCACAGTCACATTTCCCATTTTTCTTTCATCCCTAATTTATGTGTTTATAATTTTAGGGCATTCATAAGTCTTTTGAGACTTACACACGTGGTTCCCACTTACCCTTTGTGTGATACTACCTTCAACGCCAAGCAGGTAAGTTTCACGGCCCATTTTTACTGCTTTTAACTTGGGGGAGAAAACATGCTTAAACTGGTTTTAGAATTTTGTACATCATATGCTATCAATGTTAAAGCTAAGTGTAACATGCTATCACAGAAAGTCCTCATCTTATTTCGAACCGTTAATATGGATCTTAGCGAGGTAATGTTTAGTAGTACTACTGGGTTTGACAAATCCCACCCGCGTTAGTCGCGCTAACTCGATCGGATATCGAACGGGTGAAATGTTAGCCTATTCACATGGCCAGTATTGATAGAACCTGGCAGGAGACAATAAACAATCAGTCAGTTTCGGTTGCGAGCACTTGAGCTAAAACATGAACATAGGTTAGCTACCTATAGATACATATTGAAAGATCATAAATCTGGTAACGTTTACTTATTTATTTGAAACCTGTAAACTCACCAACCTCGTGTTGACACTTTTTCTTACATGTTTTCTCAGGACGCTAAGCTAAGACACAGGTGCACGTTAGGGCATGCATGGGATTCAACTGCTTTGCTTTGTGTCAATTTATGTTGATTGAATTATTTTAATGTACTTTGTTTGGTTGGACGTTTGGACTTTTGGACTTTGGTTTTGGACGCGCGTATTTTGCGCATTTACTTTCTTTACGCTTCCGCATTGATACTCTGATTTAAAAGATATTTTCATTTGAGTCCCATGTAGAGTCGTTCAATGTAACTAGTGTCTGAGATCCTGGTTTGTCACTTCCCAAACGGTAATACTCCGTTAGTGGAATTTGGGGGTGTGACAGAGGAAATGGTGCGAAAGGACGAGCCTTCGTGCTAGGATCTGGAGAAGCTCGTTATGATCATAATGTGGTCACCGGTAAGTTTCTCTTAAATAATTACTTTGCTTCTGTCCTTTTTGACACTGGTGCTGATAGGAGTTTTATATCTAAGAAACTTAGTGATATGATAAAAGAAACTCCAACTCTGTTAGAAGCTATATATATAATAGAGATAGATGATGGCCAAATAATTGAAGCAACTCACATTCTTAAGGGATGTAAGCTTGAGCTAGCTAGACATATACTTGATATCGACCTTAGGCCGGTCACACTTGGTAGTTTTGATGTAATTGTCGGCATGGATTGGTTATCTAAAAACCAAGCTGAAATTATCTGTCATGAGAAAATTGTTCGTATTCCTCTCCCGAGTGGAGAAACCCTTTCCGTTCAGGGCGAAAGAGTTGGTGCAGTCATCGACATCATATCCTTTATGAAAGCACAAAAATGCCTTTGAAAAGGACATACGGTTATTTTGGCTCTCGTTGCTAAGCAGCCGTCAGAAGAGAAGAAGATTGATGATATCCCCCATTGTCCGTGAGTTTCTAGAAGTATTTTCCGAGGATCTGCCTGGTCTGCCACCACACCGACAACTAGAACCGGGAGCGGCACCGATCGCTCGGGCACCTTATCGACTAGCACCTAGTGAATTGCAAGAGCTATCCACTCAATTACAGGAGTTTTTGGATAAAGGTTTCATCCGACCTAGCTCATCACCATGGGGAGCTCCAGTCCTGTTTGTCGAGAAGAAGGACGGAACTTTCCGTATGTTTATCGACTACCGTGAACTGAATAAGGTCACAATCAAGAATCGTTATCCTTTGCCTCGTATAGATGATCTATTTGATCAACTCCATGGATCAAGTTTTTATTCCAAGATAGATCTTAGGTCCGGTTACCATCAATTAAGAGTCCGAGATGATGATATTTTTAAGACTGCTTTCAGGACAAGGTACGGCCACTATGAGTTTATGGTCATGCCTTTCCGATTAACCAACTCACCTGCGGTATTCATGGACCTCATGAACCGTGTGTGTAAACCATACCTTGATCAATTTGTCATCGTTTTCATCGACGACATTCTCATTTACTCCAGGACTAAGGAGGAACATGAGGAACATCTACGCCTAATTCTGGAACTACTTAAAAAGGAGTAGTTGTATGCTAAGTTTTCCAAGTGTGAATTCTGGATCCGGGAAGTTCAATTTCTAGGACATGTGGTTAACGAAAAAGGAATACATGTCGATCCATCAAAGATAGAAGCCATCAAGAATTGGGCAGCACCGACGACTCCGACTAAGGTGCGACAATTTCTGGGATTGGCTGGTTATTACCGTCGATTCATTGAGGGGTTTTCAAAAATTACACAACCTCTCACTGCCTTAACTCAAAAGGGTAAAGCCTATAACTGGGGCGATAACCAAGAGTCAGCATTCCAACATCTTAAACAGAAACTTTGCAGTGCACCTATTCTAGCTCTTCCGGAAGGAACCGATGATTTTGTGGTGTATTGTGACGCGTCTATCCAGGGTATAGGTAGTGTATTAATGCAATGAGAAAAGGTGATCGCATACGCTTCACGTCAATTAAAAATTCACGAGAAAAACTACACCACTCATGACCTAGAGTTGGGAGCCGTAGTTTTCGCACTTAAGATATGGAGACATTACTTGTACGGTACCAAGTGCACTATCTACACCGATCACAAGAGTCTTCAGCACATCTTCAAGCAGAAAGAGCTGAACATGCGACAACGTCATTGGGTCGAGCTCTTAAATGATTATGACTGTGCGATCCGGTACCACCCGGGTAAAGCTAACGTTGTAGCTGATGCCCTAAGTCAAAAGGAAATGAAACCCAAACGAGTTCGAGCATTACAGCTTACTATTCACCCCTGATTACCTGACAAAATCCGTAGTGCTCAACTCGAAGCCCTGAAGGAGGAAAACCTACCGCTGGAAAGTACACGCGGTATGGAAGCACAACTCGAGGTCAAATCTGACGGTATTCGCTACTTCGTCGAGCGAATATGGGTTCCAGTATTCGGAAACCTAAGGGAACTAGTCATGGATGAGGCTCATAAATCTCGTTAATCTATACATCCAGGTTCCGACAAGATGTACCATGATCTAAAGGTGTCGAAGATGAAGGCCGATATAGCCACCTATGTGAGTAAGTGTCTGACTTGCGCGAAGGTCAAAGTTGAATATCAAAAGCCATCCGGTCTTCTTCAACAACCAGAAATTCCCATGTGAAAATGGGAACAAGTCTCCATGGACTTTATTACAAAATTGCCACGAACTCCTACCGGATGTGATACCATTTGGATAATTGTTGACCGTTTAACAAAGTCCGCTCACTTCTTAGCAATCAAGGAAACCGAAAAATGGATAAGCTTACTCGTACTTACTTGAAAGAAGTAGTCTCTCGGCACGGGGTGCCAATCTCTATCATTTCGGATCGTGATACACGATTCACTTCTCGTTTCTGGCACTCGTTAGATAAAGCTTTAGGCACGCGTCTACATATGAGCACAGCATACCATCCTCAGACTGATGGCCAGACAGAACGTACTATTCAAACTCTGGAGGACATGCTACGAGCTTGTGTGATTGATTTCGGTAACACTTGGGAGTCTCACCTACCATTGGTGGAGTTTTCCTACAACAACAGTTATCACACTAGCATCAAGGCAGCTCTATTTGAAGCACTTTATGGACGGAAATGCCGTTCTCCTATTTGTTGGGCCGAGGTTGGGGATAGTCAACTTACAGGTCCTGAACTCGTACTTGAAACTTCTGAGAAAATCGTTCAAATTAGAAACCGCATGGCAGCAGCTCGTGATCGTCAAAAAAGCTATGCCGATAGGCGTCGTAAACCGTTAGAATTTCAAGTGGGGGATATGGTCTTATTAAAAGTTTCACCTTGGAAGGGTGTCATTCGTTTTGGGAAACGAAGCAAACTTAATCCTCGTTATGTTGGACCATTCAAGATAATGAAGAGAATCGGACCAGTAGCGTATCAACTGGACTTACCTGAAGGACTTAGTGGTGTACACAACGTCTTTCACATCTCAAATTTGAAGAAATGTCTAGCAGACGAGTCTCTCGCGGTTCCTCTTGAGGAACTACACATTGATGAACAGTTGCGTTTCATCGAAGAACCCGTGGAAATTATGGATAGGGAAGTCAAAACGTTAAAGCATAGTAAAATCCCTATCGTCAGAGTCCGTTGGAACTCGAAACGCGGACCGGAATTCACGTGGGAGCGCGAGGATCAGATGATGCACAAATATCCTAATCTGTTCAAGCACTCCGTGTCAAATTCTTAAGGTACTATTTAATTTTCGGGACGAAAATTATTTCAACTAGGGGATGATGTGATATCCCGAGAAATTTTTTTAATATTATTTAATTTTTGGGAAGAAAATTCTTTCAACTTGGGGATGATGTGACAATCCGGACTTTTTTTAGTCCAACTCCGTTAACTATTCCAGTTAACTCCTAACTTGTTATTAACCAAACTCAAACCCAAGGACCTATTCTGCCAATTCCCTGAACTCACTGCAGGAAATGGCAGGGACTAAACCTGTAATTAATTCATTTTCGATCTGGTTGACTTTTGAAAGTCAAACTCATAGCCAAGGATTCAAATTCAAGTTCCGAAACTGTTTTCTATTGGAATTGAAACTGATAATGTATAATTATGACTTAAACACTCATCATTAACAAATTAATCACAACATTAGTTCGAATTCAAATCAAATAATGAGAATTTAAAGTGTAACCGTCGAACTCAATGTTTAACCGATCGAATTCATCCGTATCAGTCATTGATCTCACGAATTAAAGGCCTGAACACCTTAGTCACATCACACAGAAGCTTTTTCCTGCAACAATTCGTCCGAAGACGGGGTCGAGATCGTCGGATGCTAGCCGCTAGTACCTGCTTTTTAATCGCACGCTACCAATCCTTCATCCATTCTGGTAATTACATACCTCTTTAGCTTCGTTTTAATCTGTTAATTATTAGCCCTATGCTAATTCGGCTCCATATCATCGAAATTAACAAGAACCCGATTCTAGGGTTCATACGACTGGGGATTTATCGATCATCACCTTGGGCCCTGTTTAAATCCAATTAAATTACATGATCAGTTTCGAAATCATCTATTTGTTGAAAGCCCTTTATCAAATTAATCTGTTAACATCGAATTGTTCAAGATCATTAACCTAGGGTTCATACGTAAACAGATTTGGGGCTTCTGATCTTAAAGCTAACCTTAATGAAATTAAACTATACCAATAGACTCGTAACACTCTAATCAGTGAAAACCCTATGATTCAAACAACATCTAATATCAGATTTTACCGATTCAATCTTGTGTTCTTGAACTAGGGTTTCGGCCCTAATTCATGTAATCTAACGATCACAAACCCGGTGATTTTCAAATTCCACGAACCAACAGTCTCGCAATGCCCCGAAAAACAAAACCCCTAACATGTTTTGGTCGATCGAAGTCTAAATTGAAGGATCTGGGTTGGAGTTGGTTCGGCTTGGCATGGGAGGGAAGAACCCACTGAATTTTGTGATTAAAACCTTTTAAACCCGGATTCTGTTGCGATGACCATAGCGGGTGGGACTGGTTAAACTCTTGTACCTATGGGGAGGAGACCCGGGTTCGAACCCACCTCCACTGTTTTCATTTTAAATATTTATTTTAATGATATTTTAATTATTAAATCAATTATTATATTATTATAATATCATATTGAAGTGTTTTAGCCCAGAAAATAACCCGTAGGCTCGGGTTTGATTTCATAACTCATTTTAAATATTATTTACCACTTATAAAATAATATATTTATATTATTTTCAACCCGTGACTCTTAGTATAAGATAACATATATATATATATATATATATATGTATATATATATATTATATTATTTCGCCTCATTTATTATTTCGTTTAACATTTTAAACTAATTAATAATATAATTCTTATATTGTTTATCCACGTTTATATACTCGATTAAAAACAATATATTTATTATTTTCCACACAAATGATTATTTGGTTAATCATACGAACCTAAAAATAATATATTAAATTATATTATTTTCCTAACTTTTGTAAACGACTCTAACGTACGAATTTATTTATTTTAGTTATTAGTCGTTATTAACGTTGGACACGTAACGCATTTACCTTAATTAATATATTAAGACAAATGTATTTTCCCGTAGACACGTTCGCCTATTCATTGATTCTTAGAATGTGTTAAGACGTTCTAGTATTCCGTATCGTCACGAATCTCATATGTCCTTAACTTACGTGTTTATAATTCTGGGACATACGTAAGCCGTGCAGGATAACACTTGAGGTTCAAAATCTAATACTTGTGTGATACTACCTACAACGCAATGCATGTGAGTTTTCACACTTTTACTCTTTTATCTTGGGGGAGAAAACATGTCGCAAACTATTTTTAGAATATTGTATTCATATGTTATCAATGTTAAAGCTAAGCCTAACACGCTATCACTGAAAGTCCTCAACACACATCGGACCATTAATATGGATCTTAGCGAGGTAATGTTTAGTAGTACTACTGGGTTTGACAAATCCCACCCGTGTTAGTCGCGCTAACTCGATTTGATATGAAACGGGTGAAATGTTAGCCTACTCACACCGCCAGTGTTGATAGACCTGGTAGGAGGCAAATAAACAAATAGTCAGATTCGGTTGCGAGCGCTTGAGTTAAACATGAACATAGGTTAGCTACCTATAGATACATATTGAATGATCATAAATCTGGTAAACGCTTATTTATATATTGAAACCTGTGAACTCACCAACCTCGTGTTGACATATTTTCTTACATGTTTTCTCAGGTCGCTAAGATAAGGCACAGGTGCACATGTGACAATCCGACTTTTCAAGACAACTCAGTTAGATTTTTCGTTAAATTCTCTGTTAAGTCCTAACCCAGTTAACTCAATATTAAACCCAAGGACCAATTCCGTCATTTCCTGATCTTAAACTGCAGGGACTTGTTCTGCCAAGTTCCAAAAACTTGATTAGTTGACCCCCGAAGTCAAAATGGAACAATCCCACTCAAAAATCGACATAGTTGACTTATAAAAGTCAAACTCTCATGATTTTGACCCAAATTCGTATCTCTAACCGCAAAACTGTTCGAATTCGGATTTGTAACGTATATCATCGATAGTTTCGATCGTTATTGTGACGTTTCTAACTGTTTATCATCATTAATCATTGCAAATTAACTTCACAATTAGTAACCGTCGACCCCTCTAGGCGATCGTTATCAAACTTGCACAATTCGGTTGTCATTCCCACAATTACACATTTACACACCTCACACGATCTGCTGTCAAGCTTCTATGCGTACCAATTCAGTTGGAGGAGTGGCCGGAGACACAAAGAACCAAAGTTGCGACGTCGGAGCCGACTTTTAGCCGTGCACCTTCAATTCGATATCGTTTTCGGTAATTATCCTTCTGTTTACCTTCTTTTACTTCTGGATGGAAAGCCCTATGCCAATCAGGGCTTACAATATCGAAATTAACAAGAACCCGATTCTAGGGTTCATGCGATTGTGGGATAACCAATCATCACCTCAGACCATGTTTCAATCAAATTAAATTACATTATCAGTTTCGCAATCACCTAATTGTTGAAAGCCCTCTATCAATTTAACCTGCTAACATCGAATCGGTCATGGTCTCAATCTAGGGTTCGTTCATAATACCGATTTGGGGGTTTTGATCTAAAATCTTGTCCCAATCAAATTAAACCATTCTATTAGATTCGCAATATCCAGATTAGTAAAAGCCCTATGAATTAATCAAGTTTTAATATCCAAATTGATCAAATTGATCTTGAGTTCTTGTTCAAGGGTTTCGACCCTCAAAAATGTAATTAAACGATTTAAAACCAATTGATTTTGCAATTAAACATCACCACAAGTTCGTATGGAACTACTAAACAAAACCCCCATACTAGTTTAGGCAATCGCAGTCGAATCAAGGGGATTTGGGGTAGAACCGATCGCGACTGGTGGAAGGGGGTGGCACAGTATTCGTGTCATTAAAACCAATGTGTTTCGGGTTTTGTTGCGAATCCCTAGCGGGCGGCACTGGTTAAGGCAGTGTGTTGGTGTAGGTGAGACCCGGGTTCGAACCTCACTAGCACCATTTATTTTTCTAGCCACTTTTGAGACTATATTTTTATATAAAATATGTTCTAATACTATTATGATAATATATTAAATGGTTTTTAGCCCGGGAAACCACCCGTAGCCTCGGGTTTGATTTATAAACCATTTTAACATTATTTCTCCACTTTTAAATAATATATATTATTTTCAAACCACGACTCCGAATAAATTACATATTTATACTATTTTTCAACCCGTGATTTCCAAGCCAAAAATAATATATATTTTATATTATTTCCTCGAAGTTTATAAACTCTATGAAACGTTTTCAGACTAATAAATGATATGATCTTATTGTATTATTTGCTCATGTTTCATCCTCGATCTAAAAATAATATATTTATTATTTTTAACACAAATGATTATTTATAAATCTTGGAAACTTAAAAATAATATATTAAATTATATTACCTTCCTAACCAATTTAAAAGGCACGAACGTACGAATATAATTATTTATTATTATTATTCATTCGACACAAAACGTATACATCTTAATTATCAAATTAAGAAATCCCTATTACCGTGGACGTGTTCGTCTACTCGTTGTTTCCTAAGCGTATTTTAGGACGTTCCAACTTCCGTGTCGTCGTCACATATTCCCATTGTATCCCTAACTTATGTGTTTATGATTCTAGAGCATACATAAGCCGTGCAGGCTAACACTTGAGGTTCTAAATCTCATACTTGTGTGATACTACCTACTACGCAACGCAGGTGAGTTTCACGGCCCCTTTTTACCTGTTTTACTATTAGGGGAGAAACATGCTTACACACAAACGTATTTTACTTGTTTTCCTGTTGAGGAAGAAACAAACATGAAACACCAACTATCATACTTTTACTTGTTTTCCCCGTGGGGGAGAAACAGGTACGCAAACAAATACTGTTTTTCCCGCCAGGGGAGAAAACATGACGCAACTATTTGATTATGGTACTTTATATGATATCACTGTTGAGACTAAGCGTAACATGCTATCACAGAAAGTCCTCATCTTATTTCGA